>OX595838.1:5362500-6841073 GCA_951392215.1 Epirrita christyi | reverse complement strand
TTCGATAAAGTTTAAAAATCGCATCCATAGCCCGATCTAGCATATACCCAATCTTACTTGAACCACAAGTCGTTGAAACTCTAAAAAATGAGAGCTCACGTAATATTGGTTTTCTTTTTTATTTTTTCTCAAAAACTATATTGTAAAATAAATATATAAGTACATATATCAAGTTTCATCAAGATTAATTGAAAAATGCGACGTACGCGAGTACTTACGTACATAGGTACATACATCCGAACAGACGATAGCAAATTTTGCCATATTATATTGCTAGGACTTACCTTGCTTTGCTCGCTCGGTTAATGACTAATAATAATTTTTTTTATTGCTGCGAATGAAGTTACGAAAGTATAGTTTTTACATATTCTTTCGTTATTTTATTTTTATTTTATAAAACTGAAACTTGAGTTTCAATAAAGTACGTTACAATAAAGTATTTTCTCGAAGGTAAATACTTTGTTGATATTGCAAAGTATAAAGAACATAGCCGCAAATAACTTTGTAAACTATGATTATAACGAACGGTTGGCAACCCTATCAGAGCCAGCTCATAAAGCCTAATAATTACGGGTGACTAGCAAGCGCTAAACTTGTGACGTAGCGTTGCCAGACCGGCAACTTGTGCCGGTCTGGCAACGTCGCGTTTCGCAATTTTGATGACAGACCCGAAAATAACGCGAGGCATACTTTTATTTATTTAGCGCCATCTTTCACTATCTTTCTCAAAACTCGGTGCTCGAGGTCCATTTAACCGCCATCTCTGTCATCTTAAACAAAACAGGGTGCTCTGCGTAAAAATATCACGCTTCGATGGTAGGTGGCGACTCAAAATGGACATTAAAAACACTCACACATACGTAAAATTGGTCGTATTTCAAACTAATTTTAAAAATTACCCTTAGTAAATTTTTATTTGAAACAACCATTTGCGAGTACGATAATCATTAGAAAATCGAAAAAAAAATACGATATAAAGAACGACAATCTGTGGATTGAAAAAATACTTAAATTATTTTGTATGGGCAAGGCAACGAGAGCATTCACCTTAATAATGTCGAAGAGAAGGGGTAATATATAGGGTGACACAGAGCTTTAGTTACACATTTACAGTAGGACCACGCGTATAATTTTTTACAGACGAACAGACGTTATTCTATCAAAAGGGAACAAACACAACAATGAAAAATTTTGAAATTTTCAAGCGGCTGTTAATATTTATAGAGCTTAACCATCCAACAGAACCCATATAATATTTCGGGTTAAAGTATGAAATTGTCGTTTTATATTGAAAAATTCAAACACCTTTTTTTTCTAACTTTTTTTTTTATTATCCTTCATTATCCCTCTAGGGAAGGTCATTTATGTGTTTGCTATAGAACTCTGGGGATCTAGACTCTATAGAAAGACTATGAAAGCATTTTGTACCGCTTCCTTCCAACAACTTTTTTCCATGCAGGAAAGGATGTTGCCGTTTCGGCAAGGCAGCTCGTACCACACCAAAAATAATTGCGTCAAAACAATACCTCGTGTATTATGAGGATAATAAACCGTTTTTGCTTTACAAACAAGTCTTTTTAAGATTCATGACCGCAATTCATAGTTTTTGGGACATAAAGTTTTGAGGTTAGTTTTAAAATAAATACATTCTTTAGTATCTTTTGGGCCTTGGCATGATGAAAAGGATGTTCTGATAAAAAAAACTTACTTCATAAATAGTCTGCATAATCTTAGCACTTAGGTAGTTACAATAACCAACATTTTGGTAACATGGTAGGTAGCTACCTACTCGTGATACCCATGACACAGGAGATCCTAGTGCGGAATCAGTAACTGTTAAGTATAAGGCAATGACGTTCTAATAACTCGATGAGGTATATATTTAAATATTATTAATAACCATCTATCAGTGAAGTCAGGAAAGTAGCAAGTATAGGTACAATAAAACATTTCTAATGTACAATAAAACACTAGATAGGTACGTAGCATCATTTTCATCATCATTATAATTTCATCCATTTGACGTCAATGAAAGGCCTATGTCCAGCAAATGTCATTTGCTGGACATAGGCCTTTCCCATAGAATTTCACAATGGACGGGGTTGTGCCGCCCCTATCCACTGACTTCACGCAAACGTTAACAGTGTCGTTGATTCGTCGAGTGGGGTATATATAGGAAAAGAAACAATATTATAAAAAAAGGCATGATGTTCAAAAGCCAATAAATAATAATAAATGGAAAAAAAAGGTAGTTCCAAATATTTATGCATGCAAAACACACACTATGGTGACCAATACTAGGTTCAGGTACACTTTCAGAATTCAAGGGCGTTGTTTCTTGAATTAATATGAAACATTCATGGCTCAGTATTTTATCAGGGATTAACTGTAACAAATTAATGTTTATACAATCAATATCTAACAATAAACTAAAGTCCTTATTTTATTTTAATGCAGATAGTACAAACAATACTTACGGGGGGGTGTGGGCACAATCCATGATCAGATAATCCACATTGATCACAGCGTATGTCATGCCTCAAGGCATGCCCTTGTATCCGTAAGTTTCGCTGCACTAATGCCAAGTATGATGACCTGGGTTCATCAAAGCAATCATCCATCGCAAGTTGAGATGCGTTATTTCTAGTTTCTAGTTAGTTTGTGTAAATCGAGTATACGTATTTTAAAAAAGCCGCTGTCTTTCACAGAGCTATCCTGTCATGAATGATAATGTCATTTGTGAGTCTTACGTAGTCATTATTCTGAGGTCTTACGTATAGTAATTGCATCCTCTTTGTTTGTGAGCAGTATACCTACCTGCAATAATTTTTCTTTGTGAGGTTCATTGTCAAGCAATGGCACCGTCACCGCACGGAAGTAAACAATACAAAATCCTATTTAACTTCATTTCAAGATCACGAGTTCATATAAATCAATCGAAAATGTTTACGTAATTTAAAAAATATGGGTAATTTTATGAAATACATTTGGTTTTGACGCAATTGGTACGAGCTCTCGGCAACATCCTTTACTGCTGAAAATATGGTAATCGGTTGCGGGCTAGGTCTGCGTGTACAGAGGATGTCGTATGATTTCTAACTGCAGGTCTCGTAATTTTAAAACAATTTGTCGTGTAGTGATTTGTCGAATATCGATTGACGAGTCGGGGTTGTTTCTCTGAGAGTTCCACCATCATTGTTCTAAGTTCTTAAGAGACATCTGTTGTTATTTATACCAAATAAAACAAATAACAAATATTTGTAGATCGTTCAGCAGATAGTTCATATATGTCAAAAGTATTGATAACTTGTCTCTACTGTAAGCACATTACTTACAGGATACGGATAGCGGCAGTTTTGGTCGCGAATCGGACTCCAACTCCACAACAACTCCTAAGACAGTGATTAGTCGCCAACGCGCCACTGCCGACAGCGCTAGCACTAGCGAGTCTGAACGCGCACTAACACCTTCGCACCACTCGCACTCGCCGCACGCACATACCAAGGTAGGGTTTGCACATCACGAAGAACTCGGTATTGAAAGTCATAGTTTACACAAAACACCCGGAACCGCAGTTGGAAATTTTTAAATAGGGTAAAACTGCACTCCTGTTGTCCTGTTTACTGCTGATATGTAATGCGTAACATAAAATAACACCCAACAGTCGCATACATAGTCCTGCAGGGCGATTCTAAAACGTCGGAAACGTTTCCGATAGGATTCGTTAGTTTTTCATTTCGATGTGGTAAGTAACTTGAACAATTTTCTCTAGTAAAACACAGTCTTCTTCTTCTTCTTAGTCGTACACTCTTGCACTATTAGCAGCATTGCGAGAACATTCGGTCATGGAAGTTTGTGTGCTGGACTTTATAAGGTCTGACCACCGTGTGGGAGAGCGACCCCGTGGTCTCTTACCCTCCATCCTGCCTTGCACTACAAGACGTTCCATTGAGCCTTCATTGCGTGTTACATGACCAAAGAACTTTAAGATTCGTATTTGAACAGTCGACGATAATCTTTCTTTAATCTTAAGTTCTTGTAAAATCGATACATTGGTACGGCGCGCTGTCCAGGGAATTCTCAGCAGGCGCCTCCAGCACCACATAAATATCGTATATTACTGTGTTTTACTAGATAAATATGTTAGAAAATTATTTTAGTCACTTTACCACATCGAAATGAAAAACGAACGTATCCGATCGGAAACGTTTCCGACGTTTTAGAATCGCCCTGCTGATCCCCCACACTAGGATTCCCTCTAACACATAACATAACATTCATAACATTATATTTATGTGCTGCATCCATTGGATAACATAATTTCAAGACCGAACAAGTCTGCTGGGTTGCCGTAGTTCCTCGCTTCAGTAGATCTTTTTCGTCCTTGGCGTCGGATTCTTACAGAAGAAGTACATCAATGTCATGCTTTAAATAATAAACTGTCTGTAAAATACACAAACTTATACAACTTTTAACATCACGTAGTACAGGAGTGATCGTAGGCTCAAGACTGTTGGAAGTCTGTTTGAACTTTAGCTACTCATTAAGCAGAAACACTGACTACTGTATATTCAAAGACCCTATTATAACTAGTCTGAGTACGTTTTGACTCGATATTGATAATGCTTCAATTGTTTTTTTTTAATTTTTCAGAGCGGTAGCGGTGTATCCCGCCAGGCCTCACAATCGTCGCTACTAGAACAATTCGCTGCACAGGCCAAAGAACTCGTGAGGGAGACCACACGACAAAGCAGTCAGGAAGGATTACTAGCTCATATGGATAAGGTATTTTATGAACAAATTAATATTTTTTTTCTGTTGAAAGTTTTACCAGCCCATTTTAATTGGGCAACCAAAACAAAACCAGTTTTCAACGCCAACGCATTTTTTGGTCTTTCGAGCCGGATTAAAACGATTGATCCCACCAGATAAGGGTTAGTTTAAATATCACCGTTAAATAAGACAGACTTTAAACAATAAAATTGGTAGTGCCGTAATTGTACAGTTTTGTTTGCCTGTTGTGAATGGGTTCGGCGTTATTTATTATTTATTTTAATAAATATTGTGTTACCTACTTATCGTACCAATAAAAGAAGAAAGGAAAAGTAGCAGATGGAGAAGAAAAGAAAAAGTTTGCGCCTTTCGGTCAGGTATATCTGAGTGAATTCAGCTTGGTAATTTGAATAACTAGGTCATGATTACAAGCTATTGTCATAAGCTTAAATAAGTAGCTAAATAGATCCTATAAAATAAGTACAACATACACATCCGTGCAGGTATTTTAGCCTCCGTAGAAAAAAAAATATCATTCGCATACCTTGCCTATCTTTCACACACGCGATATAAGTCATTGAAGAAGTCAGTGTAGAAATAGTTGCAACTTCGAAAATATTAAAACAGCAAATTATGAATATAAAAAATAATTTGCTTAAAATATTTTGTGCCTACCACAACTTATCATACAAAATCCAAAAAGAACCTAGCTAGATCAATGGTGATAAACAGTGTGTGGATTACATAGCTACTAGATGCTTCAAAACCACGCATTAATAGAATTCGCGCCCTAAGTTTTCTTGTAGAACTAGCTCATAGTAACCTAATTATTTCTTTATATCTTAAAGTATTTGCAAGAGTTCTCATATAATCATTAAATTATTGAAATACCTTAAATATCCACAGCTAACATTACACGCGAAAAAGGCCGCAGAAGAAGCGTCGAAAAGTATGCACGAGGCTTCAAAATCGGCTATCGAAGCGAGTAAGACCGCCTCTGCCGCCAGTAAGACCACTTTTGATGACCTCACTTATGTTGGTAAATCTACTTTGGGTGACTTCACTAAGACTGCTAAGGAAGCTGCTACAAAAAAAGGACTATTGAAGGTAAATTTTGTTACCATCGAACCCGTTTTACTTTGACTTTCAATGCGCCTTTGAGTCGCTATATCACATGGTTTTAAATTGTTGGTATTCTCGCGTTGTTTCGCTGCGTTCTTTGCTCCTTACCATCTTAATAAGTAGCCCTGACTCGTATTTGTGCAGCGCGGACTTTTATAATATGTACTATGTTCCAAAAATATCGCTAGGGATCAAAAGATAACTGTATCTGTCTTAATACCACAGAAAATAGACAACATCGTACTAATAAAACAATCTCGTAAAACAAATTAAGTTATGCTTAAGCGCGCTGCCGACCCAGATACATAAAGATGAAAAGTCTCATGTGCCTGTAATTCCACCGTTATCCGTACCCTGCAAAACACAGCAATGCGTGCACCACTGCTTGGCAGCAGAAATAGGTACGGTGGTAGTACTTCCCCGGACGAACTCTTTCACAATAAATTTTTCAAGGTCAGTGAGTTCATTTTGAATGCGCAACTGCGCGACTCGCCTTAGCGAGGTTGCTCTAAATAGCTCTTGAACATCCTGGCCTACGAAACCTGTAAATGCAAAAGTTGGGCTTTATCTTGGTACTACGCGAGCGTAGCTGCAAGCGGATACTAGTGCTACATATTGTGTGCTGAATACTGAAATTTTGCTTGACTTTATTTTTTTCACACGTCTTTATGTTTTCGAACAGGGAGAAAGCCAAGACTTGCCGAGTAGTCCGCCCAACAGACGCGATTCTACCGCATTGCAAACAACCAACCTACTGACCGCTACACACAGAGATTTCCTATCAAATATCAGCTCAGATCTGAACGGTCTGGCCGCATCTACGTCGAGTATGTTCAGCGGTTTCTTTGGATCTAATAAAGGTGAGAAAGGATTCAGTATCATCATTATCATCATTATAGACACCTATAGAAGTCCACTGCTGGACACAAGCGCCCTCGCAAGAAGGCCACGAAGTATGGTCTTGAGCCGCTTTCATCCACCGACTTCCTGGTACATTTATAATGTCTTTAGTCCATCGAGTGGAGCGTTATCTAACAGATATTCCGTTCGGTTTCATCAGGATTCAGCCCCCCCCTAGTGCCGTAGTAAATTATGGCAATAGAGACTCAATTAATAGGGAACATTTTGACCGGTGACCTAAACTTTCCCCCACAGAGTTACAGTAATACCCCGAATTATTATATATTTTTGTATTATATTAATAAATAGATGTAGGTTGTAAACAATCTGCCCTGGTCTTCCGTTAGAGCGGGTTTCTGTCCGAGAGATCAGTATACGTGTACCTATATCCACTACATATAATATTAGATTAATGGTAACTTTCGTGAATTATATCATTCATTTTGTAAAAACGGGAATTTTTCACGTGCCGATATGTTGGTGGGAGCACCAACAGGTTTCGACCCTAATCGAGGGGGGAGGGGGAGGAAGGACGCGGAGGGAGTGTAGCGCGGATCCTATACCCACCCTGATGAAAACCCTCGATTAGGGTCGAAACCTGTTGGTGCTACCACCAACATATCCGTACGTGAAAATTTCCCGTTTTTACAAAATTAATGGTAAACATACTTAACAAAAGTAGTAATTAGGTTTACCATGTATGATTCTATGGTCGACAGGCAAGCCCCCGCCGAAGCCAGCGGAGTCAGTCCGCAGCGGTGGCATATCGCCGGGCGGCGCCAGCTCGGCGGCGTTCGGTCCCTTCTCGCAGGGCGCGCGCGGGCTCGTGCAGCGCTCGCCCCTCATCCGACACTCCGCGCCCGCGCCCGCACCTCCGCCGGCGCACGCGCGCTCCGCCGCCAACACCGAGAACCAGGCCTTCCTCAACGACGTGAGTAGCGTTCGCGCCAAACTTAATGGCATCGGAGCCCACCTTACAACATCATCAGCCGGTAGACTGTTGGACGAGACCGCCCCGAATGCTATGGGGGGTTTTGCCATATAACCACGCTTGACAGGTAGATTGGTGATAGCAGTAAGTACTCAGGTGGATGCTGCAGCCAATCCCTTGGTGTAATACCAAGGATTTTACGACATCCACGGGAGGAGACGGAGGGGGTCTTATGGTGGACGCCAGCTAGTAGTAGAACTTTTTGTGAAAGAGTTCGCCCGGGGAAGTACTACCACCGTACCTATTTCTGCCGCCAAGGAGTAGTGCTCGCATTGCTATGTTTCGGTTTGTTTTTTTTTTATGCTACTTGGCAAGCAGGCAAGTTTACGGCCCACCAGATGGAAAGCAGTTACCGTAGCCTATGAACGCCTGTAACACCAGAGGCATCACACGCGCGCTGCTGACCCTTAGACATAAAGATGAAAAGTCTCATGTGCCTGTAATTTCACCGGCCCATACCCTTCAAACCGAAACACAGCAATGCGAACACTACTGCTTGGCGGCAAAAATAGGTACGGTTTGAAGGGTAAGGGTGCCGGTGAAATTACAGGCACATGAGACTTTTTATCTTTATGTCTCAGGGTCGGCAGCGCGCGTCTGACGCCTTTGGTGTTGCAGGCGTCCATAGGCTACGGTAACTACTTTCCATCAGGTGGGCGGTATGCTTGTTTGCTTGCCAAGTAGTATAAAAAAAAAGACACCATGGCAACTTAGGTCATATAGTTAAGGCTTTTCGAGCGAAATATTAGTTCTGGGTTAGTGTTGTTGCATCATGGTACTCGTAGTTCCTGATACCCACGACACGAAATCCCAGTATGTTATAGTTATGTTCAACTGGCTCTGGCCTGGTGGTCTACACTGAAGCTATAGTTTGCTTCATATGTTTTCCATTGCAGTTGGTTCAACACGTACTTGAAGGCGAAGGCGTGGGCTGGCTGAAGCTGAACCGCCTGAAGAAGCTCATGGAGGACGAATCGTACAGAAACATGGTGCTCAGCAAACTGAACAGAAACTTCAACCGCAAGTCTACGCCGAGCGATAAAGTTGACGATGTGGTAAGTCTCATACCTACAAGTGTTGCAGTCGGATAAGTCGACTTATCCGGTTATCGGTATTGACTATTGTGATTTTTTAGGTTGAAGTCGGTTTTCAATGTGCTATCACTAGCAGATTGTGAACCGATTACAACCTTATGACCTTCGTGGCTTTAAAACCGGAGGGTAGACTATCGTAGGTGTAGGCATTAATTCGTGGAACACTTCTTTTTTTTTTAATTTAAAATGTGTAGTGCTTGAACTTAGTTACCAAATATGACACATTATTTACGTCAAATCGGTCTTACCTTTTTAAATTGAGAGAGCGGATTCGCACTACGTCCCATCCGAACCCGTGAAAATACGGTCCGGATTAGTCGTAGAACTATTTCTATGGTAGTTTACGCACTAGATTTCCGTCATCCGATATCCGTTTTTTTACGGATACGGATCGGACGTAGTGCGAAACCGCTCTACGTAGGATTTGTCTTTTGTTTATTTTGTCGAGGTTTTACCAGTAGTCCCACTACTTTATCCCATTCACTGTCCGTGGTTAAACGGTAAGGAAATTATTCCGAGTAAAGCGGCAGATCGAAGAACTAAAAACACTTCCGTGTTATAAATACGGCCTGTTTACTCTCCACTAGTCTCACGTCTCAGCATCGAGAACATTATAAGTTGATGTTGCATAATGAGTTTCGTTCCAGTTCATCAGCAAACCAATATGGAAAGGCATGCTCAAAGTCCTACAAGCGGTAGTCCACGGCTTGGAACACACGTATTCCAACTTCGGTTTGGGTGGCATGGCGTCAGTATTCCAATTGGCTGAGATGGCACATACACATTACTGGAGTAAGGAGATCGCGTGTCTTGGTGACGGGGGAATGGCTAACTCTGCGTTATCGGACTATCGACATGACCTGGACACGCCATCTACTCCAACATCGAGGAAAAGCTCACAATCAGGTAAAATTTGCCTAATGCGCTGTTTTTTCACTCACAGAAATGATAATATTGACGACCTCTGTGGTGCGGCGGGTGAGTAGCTGGCTGAGAAACGAGAGGTTGCAGGTTCTATTCCCGCTGCGGGACAAATATTTGCATGATCTGCAAATATTTGTTCCAGGTCTGGGTGTTATGGTACCATGTTACTCGTAGTTCCTGATACCAACGACACAGGGAATCCTAGTGTGGGATCAGGACTCCATGTATATGACTGTTGGGTGTTGTATGTTATATTTTAGCAATTTGTTAATTTAAGTTGAAGTGGCAATTAGCAGGCCATATAGCTCGCAGAACTGACAACCGCTGGGGAATAAAGGTTCTCGAGTAGCGAACCACGAACTAGATGGCGCTGTGTAAGAAGGCGATCTCGATAGACCGACGACATGGAAAAGGTCGCGCGAAGTCGGTGGATCGAGGAGGCTCAAGACTGTTGTGCCATTCTATGGAGGAAGACTTGTCTAGCAGTGGAATTCTACAGGCTAATAATGATGATAGAATTGAAACTTTCGTGGTTGGGAATCATTTTAAATTGAAAAAAACGGCTAATTACCACTGTTCTCCGTCACTTTTGCTGACGTTTCGAGACTGAGTTCAGAAGCCTCTTCATCATGAGCACCGCCCGCGACCGCGTTCGACGGTAGACCGGCGAATACCCGGTATTCGCCGGGTTCGTGAACTCAGTCTCGAAACGTCAGCAAAAGTGACGGAAAACAGTGGTAATTAGCCGTTTTTTCAATTTAAAATAATGATGAAGATGCTAAACATGTTTTATTCATTTGACATTACATTTAGAATACTATATGATGTCAAAATTCACAATTTAATGTACTTATGACCCTGTGAAGTCCTACTGCAGGGCAAAGCCCCTGCCCTCTTTCCATTCGTTGTCATTATTGGCTATTAGCGGTTTAAATAGGAGTCCAGCTCATTCCCTCATCTCTGTCTGGCTCTTTCATGTAGCTGTCGTCCGGTGTTTTGGTCTTAGCCAACAGTTTTCTCGTTTGAGAGTATTATGTTCTATGGCACAGTTCGTACGTTAAACGTGTCCAGCAAAGAATTAACAAAGATGTTTTATTCAATCAGATATACCGACCGTAAACTTCCCTGAAATGGATTCAAACGAGGCTCAAAGCACCACTGAAATGTTCAAAGACATGCTGAACCAGAAAAGAAATTTACTGTTCAGTAAATTGACTTCTTTCGACTCTGATGTAAGTGTTTTACTATATTTGGGATAGATATAGTTGTAACCCTTTTGCATGGTGGCGATTGAGTGTGTTGTTAATCCAATGTATGGTTATATATAAATATATAATACATTTAATCAATCAGCCCCTTGAGCATGTCAACTATGTAACCTGTTGAACCTCTGAGTAAAGTCTGGTTTTCTAAGTTATATCAGCTTTACAGTTAATTGCGTTATTTGTATGAGTTTGCTTTTCAATGTTGTATGAAACATAAATATCCTAATAAAACCATTGAAATTTAAAAAAAAATATATAAATTGGCTCATAATTATTCTTTTTAATTAAACTAATAAAGTTTAAATTGAAGACAAGTCGACTATGACGAGGTCTCGGAGCAGTAAAGCAACCATACTCGCCATGGACATTGCTGAAACACGATATGTTCAATCAAATTGCATCACTATGCCAAAAAATTAATGGCAATTTTAAAAGGGCCGCGGCAAGTATGGTACAGGGTAATTTTGGCGGCAGGCGGCGCCTTCCGATTGCTCGGCTGACGAGAGCGGCTCGATCACCACCAACCGAGCCAATCTCTACGACCACCGCGCCTCCTTTAAGTCGAACCTCTCTGACACTGATGTCATGCTCCTCAATGTAAGTCCTAGTGCGCTGTGTAGCCCCTTACCTTACCGACAGGGTCGTAGCCAGGAAAACCTTCACACCGCTCCCCAAAATGACTACATGTAGGTCTTGAAGGCCTCCGATACAAATCCTGGCTGCGGGCCTACGTTGTGTAGTCCCCTACCGCTTCCTGCTTTAGTATCGCAATGCGACGAATAGCTATAGGTACCCGAATCGGCATATTGAAATTAAAATTTATTGAGTATTTGTCAAGTTATGTTTTGACCACTGAACGTGGACTCAAGGCGGAAGTATCTTCATTTCTAATCATCTGGAATGAATAGAATCCCTTGGATTCTCTTGATCCAGAAAATAAGCGAAGACCCAATGCTCAGAAAGCAAGGAAGGTAATAGTAGTATGCAACGTTCCGTGGTTAAATAGTTTGGCCAAATTTCGCCAACCAGGGTAAGCATACATTGGCGAAGACAATACTCTGCTATTTTAAAGGTACTTAAACCAAAAAGAAGCCTAGAAGGGGCTGAGTGGGATTGAAAATAATCATTTATTTTGAAGTATTCACTAGGGCTCGGCAGTTCGATCTTCGTCCGGGCCTATATTGGGACTTATTCGTTATAACAACCTAACTCAATGATGGTACATCAGTACAAAACTAATGCGCAGTACAAGTAGCTCTTGAGTTAGTCATGCTTACCCTGGTTGGTGCAATTTGGCCTTAGAAGTAATCCAGTGCATGTTTATTGTATTTTCTAGTTCTTTTAGATTTTATTAGGCTCAGTTGACACACAATGACAAAGAATCATTACAATACATTACAAATACATCATGGCAACCCAAGTAAGCTGAGTCACAAATTTTAAATTTTGGCACTTAAGTTTTAATCTGTGGGACGTCTTCTGTCAGATGTGGCGCAACATTGAAATTGCTATTGTATTAGTACTTTCTGGGGCAGGTGTGTCGGCCGAGTGCGACGGGCAAGCCGCGAGCGGCGAGCGTGTTCTCGTCCAAATCGTCTCTCGGCTATAGACCGCCGGTTGGTGTTCCTGTGACATCACCTCTCACTTCACCCGACACCGCGCGCACGTATCTTTACCAAGGACTTATTGGTGAGACTTGAAAATTTTCTGTACATTTTGTTTTTTCACATTTTTTATTTAATTTATTTAGGGTAGGAAACTTATGTTAGATTTAGATTACATATCTAGCGACTCACGGTGAAAAGATGCCCTTTGGGTCTCTGCCTACACCTACGGGGAAAAAGGCACGTATTTATTTATGTAGGTATGTATTTACCTACGCATAGAAGGCAACTAGATGGTTGTCTTTAAAATAATTTATAATAAATAAATAATACACAAATAATAATGGATAATATGTTCGTACTATGCGACGCAACGATAAAATTTACCCTTATGCACATTTAAAGGTAATGAATCCTCATTTAAAGGCGCTAAGAAACTCGGATAGAGAACATCGTAATTTATGTTAAAAACTTGCCACCCCCCGCTGTAGCAGTTGTGCCAATACTAAATACTTTATGGTTGATTTATTTACTTATAGGCAAGGAACGTTCAAACATTTGGGACCAAATGCAATTCTGGGAGGACTCCTTCCTAGACGCTGTCAGTCAAGAGCGTGACATGATCGGCATGGATCAGGGCGCCAACGAAATGATGGAGCGCTACAAATGCCTGAGCGAGACGGAGAGAAAACGCCTTGAGCATGAGGAAGACAGGCTACTATCGACCGCGTTGTATAATTTAACTGCGGCGATGGTGCTTTTCGAAGTGAATGCGGATATCGTTCGGAATAAAGTGAGACGGTTGCTCGCGAAGAGTCATATCGGGCTCATTTACAGCCAAGAAGTAAACCACCTGTTGGATGTTGTTCACACATTGGTAAGTTGTTTTTGATAGTTCCATAACTACTGTGTTTTCCACGTGTTTTATATAGCCTTGTAGTTCGTAGAACCAACAACTGCTATGAGGAATCAAGGTTCTTGAGTGTCGACCATGAACAGGACAACGCATTGTAGGATGGCCCTCGACTCGATAGACACATGAGATTGATACTGTAGCAGGAAGTCGGTGGATGGAGGCGGCTCTAGACTGATTGGCATGTCATTCTATGGGGGAGGCCAATGTCCTGTAGTGGACGCCAACCGGCTGATTATGAGGTGTTTTATGCGTTTGAATATAATTTTCAGCATGGCAATGATATCGAGCTAAGGCCACTTGGGTCACGGTTGCTTCGACGCGCCACATTCACGGTTCACGAGGGTGACGCAGGCGCGGGAGGCGAGCTTCGATTCTTGGAGGTGCGGGACGATGGACTGGTGTTACGCTCCACGCAAGGTATGATTTCTTCCCAATGGTGCATGGCAATGATAGGGTTAAGGCACTTGGGTCACGGTTGCTGCGACGCGCATCGTTCACGGTTCACGACCGATGGTGGCAACTGCGAGATTAGGAGCTAGCTGTGCTTCACGCATGGTAAAAGTTCTTCTAAGATTCTTTGTAAAAAAGCAATGAAAACCACATAAGAAGTATTGGCGCTCCGCTTCGATCAGCTGACAGGGAACGTTGAACTCGCGCGGCCGGTGAGCTCTGTGAACTCGCCGCTGTTTTATATAGCTATGGCATAGGTAGCTTTACCGGTACCTTCAGTATTCGGGAGCTGTCCTTTTATACCCTGTATATAAATCCTCTGATCCCAGTTGTCCTGTTGGGTTGTCCCGTGGCGGGACTAAAGGGATATAACAATGGAACATGTATTGGCCATAATGTCGCATAACGTGGCACGCCTGCGGTGTTCTTACCCAAAAAATTTGAAGTCATTTAATTGGAGGGTTCCCAGCGAGTAACACCCAAAAATTCTATTGGGCTCGGGTGGTGGATTATGTCAATTTTGCTAGTGGATGCTATGGTTCATCCCAGCAATGGGAACGTTCTTGTAATTCTTATCACTGGTTATTAAAGATACTATAGGCCATTGTTTCTAGAGCTTGGCGGGTGGCACAAAGAGAAGTATATGCCAAACGGTACCTACCGTTGGGCTGTCGTTGTAGAAGTCGCGCTGTGACTGATGATGATCAAGATTTAGGACATTTATTTACCTGCGATTAGCCCGGCTGAGATGCAAGAGATGTGTGTTCGATCCCAAATATGCAAATATTTGTTCCGGGTCTGGGTGTTGTGGTACCATGTTACTCGTAGTAAGTGACTGTTGGCTAATGGCTGTTATGTTATTTGCTTAAATAAGTGTTGCAATCATAAATCATTCATCAAATACGAATGATTGGATGAATGTCTTAATGACACTTAACGAATGATCTGATTTTAATTAAATTTGGTATGGATTGACACATAGGCTACTAATGTATCCTAGTACCACGCGAACGAAGCTACAGGTGTTTGCTAGTAATAATCTGGCACTGTTGCTTGTTTGTGAATGACATCGAAATTAATTTGAATCCGCTCAGGTACAATCGTGGAACGATGGTGGTATGAGCGTCTCGTGAACATGACGTACAGCCCGAAAATACGAGTATTGTGCCTTTGGAGGAAGAATGGCGGTCAGACGCAGCTGCATAAATACTACACCAAAAAGGTATGTCTTCAACCAGCTATTAAAAGATTTACCGGGAAAAATAATCGTTTTGTAGTGAGTGATAACTAAACAACATCATTACCATAACAACCGTGCCGTGTACCCTGGCCATGGTGTGTCCGGTCTAAGGTCCAGATAAATAGAACGTACTTCACGGTGACTAAGTCTAAGCCATGCTTTGAAATCGTCCGTCTCTCTCTAATGATGCTATGGTGACCTCATACGCTCTTTCTTAGCTTCATAGCTGCTGGTAGGTGTCTTGGTAGAAATGAGAAGTCCACAGTTCACTTATGATGGTTGTATTAGAACTTCTCAATGGTAGGCACACGAATAACTATGATAAATGGTTTGATGGTGAATGAATACGCGCCGCCTTCTCGGCGGCTGGTTACGTACTGGCTCAACTAGCTCGATGATAGAGGCAATGCTGCATTTTGCTTGTTAGGCAAAATACAGAATTGCGTGTTCGGTGTAAACCCGAACATACTCCCGAGCACGAGATGTGGTCATATGAGATGAGAGGATGATACACAAGACACAACACAATAACATAAGGCTATCTACCTACCTAGGTATCTAAAACATTAATGATACCTTATTGATAGAATCCACTATAACAGATAGTAAAAACATGGTTAAGAACTCTAGTCATATTCTCCAAAATGAAACTATAGTCCTCTAATATTTTAACTTATGTTTATCCCGTTTGACTACACAACACATGGCACTAGGTTCTTAGTACTAGCACTCAACTGGCGGTCAGGCGTGCTCTGCTTTCGCGCACTTACACACTGGTCGGTGCAGCGGCGCCGTCTCTGCCGACTCCGGCGGCAACACGGCGGCGGCGCCGGCGATCTAAAGCAGGCCCGGCACAGAAAACATCGTTCTTTCCTACACCCACATCCAAGCAACATCGTTGCCTTCAGTAGCTTCTCATGGTAGATTTACTGAAGATCTGGTATGATGCCTTGAATGTGCTCAGACTGGTTCTGGTATCTCCTCCTGGTGTGCTGATTTTGGTGCAGGAAACATGGTTTCTCCTACACCACATCCAAGGATCATCGTTATCTTCAGTAGCTTGTTATGTAAGACATACCGAAGGTCTGGTTTGACGCCTTGAATGTGCTCAAACCCCACACGCTCTTTCTTCTGGGAACTGGTTCTCTGATGTTCTGGATTTGGTTTAGGGTTGCGTTTCTATCGCGTTTCCTATCACCGAATTTTTCAAAACACTATAATTAATTATTTCTAAATATAAACTAAAGTATGTTGGTTCGTGGTAGGTAGATTCACTTGTTGTGCAATTGTGTGTTCTCACTTGGTCAGCACTTTTGCGTGCCGTCCGCTTGTGCAACACGAGACGAGGTTGACGAACTCGGTTCTCTTACGTATGGTATGATTTGATGTCGTAAACAATGAATTGTAGGTATCATTTTTATTGTTCATATTTAAAGATTTTTGGTTGTTGTCTAATCCCCGTAGACGGACACCTTCTCATCTTGGATTTTTCTTCTATGTTTTTTTTTTCACTTGGTTTCTGGAAAATAGCCACGACGCGGCAGATCCTGCCACCACGACTCTCTGTCTGTTTTTTTTTTGATCCACGGCGAACGCACTTGACTTCCATAGGTGTGATTTTACCACAGGCACTGGATCCGGTTCGAAGGACCATGTAGAAAGGAGAGAAGAAGGTGCTATGGTGACCTCATACACTCTTTCTTAGCTTCATAGCTGCTGGTAGGTATCTTGGTAGAAATGAGAAGTCCACAGTTCACTTATGATGGTTGTATTAGAACTTCTCAATGGTAGGAAGCAGGCCCGGCACAGAAAACATCGTTCTTTCCTACACCCACATCCAAGCAACATCGTTCCCTTCAGTAGCTTCTTATGGTAGATTTACTGAAGATCTGGTATGATGCCTTGAATACGCGCCGCCTTCTCGGCGGCTGGTTACGTACTGGCTCGACTAGCTCGATGATAGAGGCAATGCTGCATTTTGCTTGTTAGGCAAAATACAGAATTGCGTGTTCGGTGTAAACCCGAACAACGCGTGTTTTGACATTTGTGTGACAGTGACAGGGACAGGTCTAAGCATTAATACGTGCTAGGTAACTTCTATTTATCTCGGCATAAGAGTCCATCTCCTCCCGCGGATAATTAAGGGATTACACCAGAGGATGGCCAGCAGCATCCACCTGAGACACGAATACTGGCAATCACCAATCCGTCTGCCAGGCGTGGTGATTATGGCAATTCCCTCCTTTGTGTTTTATGGGGGAGGCTTCGTCCGATAGTGGACGTCTAAAGGCTGTTGATGACCATAGCAACACACTAGTAGTTTGTAGCTTGTAAGCTTCCGTGAAATAGGTCCCAGGTCTGAGATTGGGCTAATAGTGAATTATTGACGACCTCCGTGGCGCAGCGGGCGAGTAGCTGGCTGAGACGCAAGCCGGGTTCGATTCTCGCTGCGGGACAAATGTTTGCATGATCTGTAAATATTTGTTCCGGGTCTGGGTGTTGTGGTACCATGGTGTACTCGTAGTTCCTGATACCCACGACACGGAATCCTAGTGTGGGACTATGTATGTGACTGTTGGGTGTGTTATATATGTCTTACTATCTGCAATTAATATGGCATTTCAGTGCAAAGCGCTGTACTACTGCATCAAAGAAGCGATGGAGAAAAGTGGACGAAGACAAGACGCAGCCGAATTAGGGGGTGAATTCCCCATACAAGACTGTGCCACGGGCGAAGGCGGGCTTATACAGGTATAGAGCTTATTCATTTATGTGGCAACGGGCTGGCCACATAACTTGTTATAATGATCACTCAAGGTTCTAGGTCAAGAAAAGTTTTTAAAGAACATTCAGACTAGCCGGTGGTCTATTGTATTTGAAGGTTGCGGGAAGTAGGTGGATGGAAGCGGCTCAATACGCCCACGTGGCACTCCATTAGGAGATCTTTGTTCGGCTATGTACGTCCTGCTAATGATGATGTTGAATAAGAGCTTCTTAGACTCAAAACTAAGGTTCTCATCTCAACCCTGATGAAACTCAAACGAACTATTGCATCATTCTGAAAATTCATGCAATTGAAGAAATTGTCTGTGACAGCCATTTTCTGCCCCCAATCTGTCCGGCTGGTCAGGCTAACAGTTTGGAATAACTTTGCCCAAACAGTTAGAACATCGAACTTTTGGTAGGACAGATTGGAATAAACGTAACATCGGTCCTGCTCTTTTACAACAAGAAAGAATTAAACCAAGCATAAGTTGATGTCATTTCGGTTGTTAACTTTCATAGGGCATAGGGACAGATGCTACTTTCAAAAACCCGCACTAGGCCTTCGTATTTTAAATGCTCATTTTCTCCAACCAATAATTATTTCATGGGATCAAATTGACAGGTTTCAACTAAGAATAGACCCCTCCGTCTCCTCCCGTGGATGTAAAGCCAACTAAGAGATTACACCAGGGGATGGGTAGCAGCATCTACTTGAGTACACAACACCAATACCGCGATCACCAATCCGCCTGCCAAGCGTGGTGATTATCGCAAAACCCCCCAAAGAACTTGGGGAAATGGGGAAAGCCTCGTCCAGCAGTGGATGTCTAAAAGCTGCTGATGATTATAATGAAAAACTACTAAAATTGTCATTATTTAAGTGTCTCGTAAGTGTTATGTGACTCATAAGTAGTTGAAGAAAGTGATCATAGCAGTACCGAATAATGCTAGGCTGCGGTTTAGCGCATAACGTAGTAACATGTGTCAAACTCGTACTTTCAAGGTGTGCATGGAAGGAGTGGGTCTACTCTTCCACCACAGCAAGGTATGTACCGCGGCTTTGAAAAGTTTTTTATATATTTGTCGGCTTATTTATGTAATTTACCTGTATTATCAGATTCAATGATATACCAAAACTTTGATACCATACAATTAAAATTGTAGTGTTTTGGTGTAGTCATGAAAGGTAAGATTTTGTGTTTTCGCTTAATTTAGGTCGTCTCGGTACGTTTTATTAATAATAGTGTAGAATGTCGTACATCATGTATGACAATCTATCATTCTCGGGACAGCGTCCAAGCTGCGCTACGCTTCATTGTATTCGATATTGTATCGTACCGGTGCCATTAGCGCATTGTGATCGTTCCTATACATGAAGCTTGTTCATCCAACGAAGACAACTCGGAACAAGCAATGCTGCCATAAGTTTCAGTAAAATACAAATCCCAGTTATACTTTAAGCCCATGGTTATTAGTTGGTTTATCATTATATCCGGACGCAAGGACCTCTCAAACTTTCCTATCGAATTAAAATACTTTTTCTTCTGATATATTTCTATTTTATTATAATTTTGTGTATTTAGTATATTTACTTACGTTAATATATTTAATTTTATTCGGGTAATTTTGCATTTTATTTCTTTGAGAACAGCTTAACAAGATTAAATCCATTATTTACCCTTATCTTTGTATCTTCATGAGTCGATGTAATAGTTTAGTGTTATTTTGTTTACCGTAAGTAAGTACTTTCCTTGAGATACCTATGATGAGTGTGGTGCATGCGCTATACTGTCTCTCCGTGGCCGCGGCGGCGCGCTCGGCTCGGCGCGACTCGCTCCTAGGAACTTTTGAGATGGTCCTTGACACGCGCTCGGCCGCCCGACTCTCAACTAATCTCTTGTTTTTATCTGTTCTACTCTCTCCGGACACGCCGAACCCGCGCCGCTGCGCTAAAGGATTTCGAGGTACATAGTGGTTCATTCACTAGTGGCTGACTCTTACGATGATCGACACGCACGACCTTTATCTATCTCAGTCGCGGGTACCGTGAGACGCGATCGGCGATGATCGTTCGAGGTCGTAGGGCTTTACTTGTAGTTTTGAGGCTTTACAGATTGTTTTTAGCCGTTGTTAGCGTTGTATTAGTTCTCCCGAGTGCGACGGGCGCCCGGCGCCGTCGTGCATGCACATAGACGCCCTCTGTTTTATCTGTTATACATATCGCACCCGACAGCTTGCATTCGTACCGTTGATCGTCCGGCGAGCGGTCTCTATCTGTCGCTCTCGCATTCGTGCGGAGTACTAGTTCGTTTGTCCCTTCACCCGGAACCCGAGCGAGCGTCACGTCAGCGCCGAACGCTTAACGTACGCGAGTCACGAGGTCAGTCGTAGAGCATCTGCCATCTCACAAGTTCTGGTGCGGCCCGGGCCGCGCGGCTCCGCACCGGTCACGCCCCTCCCTTCGCCTCACCCGCTCTCACTCGCCGCGCACCGCATCTGACCTCGCACCATGCACTCTGCCTCGCTCTCTCCGCTCTGAGCTCTGTGTATAGCATACTCACCCGGTCCTGATCACTCCATCTGTCAACTTACTCTGTTTGGACGCACGAGTTTAATGATTACAGATTGTTTTTTACTATTATAATGTATTGGGTCAGCTTGTGATGCAAGTAGCCGCCTTGTGACTGCTAGTAAGCCTTCTGCATTAGGTACAGTACAGCTCGCTTCGCATGTTTGCATGTAGTTATCCCACTATTCTTTTAACGAACAACTTATGTTTGTTTGTCTGTCTGTCTGTGTCTGGTTTTTGGGACGAGACAATGATCTAGCTAGGCCTTACAATTGGGAAAAATCCAAGTCAGAAAATCGCAGTTCCCGAGCAAAGCTCGTTCGTCTGCTAAGTAACGATGAGTTCCGCAATCGATGTTTTCAAAATTATTTTGTTTTATTCGGATGAGTTTGCTCGTTCGAAAATGTATATTTTGAACGTTGCGAGTCCAGAGGATTTTTAACGTTTTGGATTAAAACATTATTTTGCATGCTTCCATTGTTTAATAATACCTAAAACCTGTTATAAAAGATTAGCTCATTAGAGCAGTGCTATGTCGTTATTTTACTGATTTTATGGTTATAATAGTAGTTTATGAAATTGGTACATAACTAGGGTTATTAATACACGAGTTTGAGGGCGAGGTTTTTAATAGTATCACACAAGTGTTTTAATACCTAGTTATGTGCAGTTTCATTCTACTTTATCTTCTCTCATACATTATAAATGAATATGAATATGAAACATTGGGATTGAACCTGCTAAATAAAAGATAAAAGTTTAATGATTTAAAGTTAAAAGTAATTACGTTGCCGCATCTAAAAAATCGGGCGGAGTAAAATTTTCGTTACATTCACTGCTATCAGACACTTTTAGGCAATAAAAGAAAAATTCCCACGAAATTTAGTACAACAAAACGTATGAATGGCGCCAAAAACCAGCACTTCACCGCGCATGCGCTAAAGCCATAGACGAGTAAAAATTAAAATCAAACCTTTTTTGTAATGCTATAAAAAAGGCGCGCCCGCATATGCGTTCCATTAGAAAAAAAAAACTTTGGAATCTTCTTGATTATATCCTTCTTGGAGTAGTCCTGAAATGTAATAGTAAAAATGTTGTTTTATAACATTATTTTGTTAGTTCTCTAAAAGTGTTATAATATGATTCTGTTTTAAAATTTGGGTATTGTGTTTATAAAGTATGTCATTATTAACTAGTTTATAATTCAAATTTTACGATATGAGAGTAGATAAAATCATTATATAGCACTTAGGTGTGGGGACCGGAAAATCTTGTTGTGTAGTAAAGTAGATAGGAAGTCTATTATTTAGATAGTTTAGGCTGTTACGAAATAATATATGTATATTAAATATGTGTCATAGTTGAACACTATCATAATAGAATTTCAGTCCCAGCTGTTGCAGTGGTACATCTTGGACAGAGGGTAGAAAGTGAAAAAGAATTTGATAAAATTCGGTTTTATATAGCAGCGCCATCGTTGAGAACAATCTTAAGAACACCAAAAATTACATTTTTGTATAGGAATTTTGAAATTGGAACACACTCAAGATCGTTCTCAAATTAAAGTTAGATTTATTATGGGCCTAAGTCTTCAAGAGTTGGTACATGTGACAGAAAAAACGCTTCACAAAACCGAAGTCAGCTGCCGTTGACGAACACCTAATCATGTCGAAAATGTTCCACAGCAACAGCCCGGTGCTATACTGTGATGTAGTTATAAATTGCATTATATAGGTACTGTATATTCCATACTGTCTTCATTTGACATTTCAAACCGGTATTTTATGGATTTATTGCATTTGTTTTAATTTGCTTGTGTTCCAGTTCTTTGTGCGGCTTGATCACATTCGGAAATGCTTCACTCAGAACGGCGGTATCTTCGTTTTAGAAGAATTCAGTAAGTAATCACATAGCTAGTTATTCTATATTTTAGGACCCACCACTAAACCATACACGGGTTGTTAGCTGTAAGATCATCTGTTGTAATGACAGAATAATGTATGCAAGCATGTGTCAGCTTTGGTCAGGTTAACCGCCCGTTATTACAATGGTGAACTTTGGCCTATGGTCACATGTGTACATTAAGCCGGGTCTGCTGCGCCATGTTTTGGAAACAATAACATGTTTTGATAACACGTTTTGTTAGAAGATTTGGCGCATCAGACCCGGCTATAGATATTGTAACACTTTTGCTATAGCTTTTTCCTAGAGTCTGTTTGTGTATTTGGTCTGATTAATTTTATTTGTTTAACTTTCCAGATCCAAAAACAAGGCAGATCATACAAAGAAAGTACAAATCTATTATGGTAAGTTAATCTCTTCTCACAAAATATAACAAAATGAATATGTGTAGTATTCTGTGTTGTTTATTTGTTTTCCTTTTATGTTTTGTTATAGGCAGAAAAAGTAGTATTTGATCTGCACCGTCTCTTCTCCATATGGCTTTCTCGATACTTCCTCTATCTCGAGGCAAATGAGAGTGTACATCATGTTTTTAGCTAGTTATTTCCCACGTGTACGTATAACAATGTATCTTCTTTATTTTCGCTTGTTTTTTTATATGCTTGCTTATAAAGTTTTGCTATATCCGTATTCTTTAAATAATTGAATAAGGTAAGTTTATTCGTTTTATAAGCATTTATTTTTAATTTAAATTTCAAATTTAAATTAAAAAGTATTTTATGCACTGAAATCACAAAGATTGTCGAACTGTTGGTAGGAAAGATTGGAATAAACGGATTGTTTTGAATCGTCTCTTAAACTAAATTTACTCCTGTTCGTTGGAACCAAGCGCGATCAAGTCTAGAAGAAGGTAGTTTGGTACTCCATGATGGCTTGATGAATATCTATTGCACACGAAATGTAGAGACATTTCGTGTGCTATAGATATTCTAAAATAAATCAAATCAAATCAAATCAAAAGAATTGTATTCATTGAAATCACAAGGATTATTTTGAATCGTCTTATAAACTAAAATTACTCCTGTTCTATAATATGAACCAATCTGTTGTACTGAACAAGTCTCAGTTGTAGTATGGCAAGACGTTTGTAAAAATAGTAGAGGAGGCCGGGCGTGTTGTCGTAAAATATCTCTACGTTACATATTGAATTATTGACTGACACAGCTATTAAAGTAAATCAGAGACTGTAATAGTTTTACATCACTACTTACACTCTTACTCGCGAGCGTGATTCCGTGCCTATAGTAAGGATAACAATTCTAAACAGTCTTACTTGCGTTTCTAGGCGGATCAAATCTGCTACGCTGTTCTCTGCGTGTTCTCTTACTTCGCGGCTGGTCAAGAACAGAAGAAGGCGATACTCGAGCAGGCGGCGCGCGTACCTCCTGCCTCGCCCTCTCGTCTCGCACCTGCCTCGCCTCGCCTAGCCGCCTCGCCCACTGAACTTCATGGCAGGATTAGTCCGCAGGTAAATCAACGAATCACTCTACAGTACACACTATTCCACTCACATAATATCACATATATATCGCGATATGGCTATGTTTCTGGGTAAAGACGGCGTCATATACGTAAAAAGGGGTGTATTGCGACGGCCAAGTGCGAAAATTTTGTTTCATGTTTTAATATTTTAATTGGTGCTTCACATCCCTCTCCACTGTCATAGAGTAATTTGATAGGCAGTAGTGTATTTCATTCATAATGATAGATTTAGGTCTTCAACTATTTCCTGAAACATTTATATTTCAACAGGTCGATAAAAAGTCGCCAGTGAACCGAACCGGGGAAGCAAGAGCGTCATTCGCGCGTTGCGAGGGCATAGCTGTTGAATCCAAAGACAGCACAACGCGAGCCAGCGCGGAACGGGCCAGTGAAGAGCGGGCAGGGGCGGAGCGGGGCGGGGGGCAGCCCTCTCCTGCCCCCAGCAGGCCTGTGGAGCTAACTATAGGTGATATTTATATATGACTATAATTACTATACAAAGACCGCACAGCGCGAGTTACTTCATGTTTAAGTGCTGGCCATTAAGGTCTCGCTGTCACTAGATGTTTTTAACAAACCCATTCCCTCCCAAGTTTCACTCTAATAAGCTAACTACCAACCAACTATTTATTACAGGGCCGGATCGAAGGACTGAGCTTCCAAGGGTGGACCGTAGAAGTGAGCTTCCAGGGCCGGATCGTAGGATGGAGCATCCAGGGCCGGAGCGGAAGAACAGTCTGCCCCCGCGCCGTCCACCGCCCCCTGCCCCCCCGCATCAACGACTCGGGCGCGCAAATTCCCTCGCCCCTGCGCCCACCAGGCCCCTTGATCCCCCCTCGGTGAGTTGCATTGAACATCCAAGGCTGGAGCAGAAGAATACGTAGAAATAGGTAGATAGAGTTATTTCTTTTTGTTCAGTATTTTTTCAATGTACGGGTTTTTTTTAAAAAAGCCGTTCATTTGAATTCTCTCTATTGAGATAATGCTGGATCGGTGATACGCGACCAAGGTACGTTGTACAGCTGTGTCCATAGTATTCCGCCAACGCGAGTTCGCAGCTCAGGCTCAATAATTCTCGCTCTGATGTCTAAATCAATAGTTTCTTCATTGAAATCACAATGATCATTGGGATTCGTCTTTATACACTGCGCACTTGACTATGCAAAAAGAGCAAACGTTTCCGCCCCTTAATCTATACCGATACCGATCTCAATGGTGTTTTTTTGTATATTACCGACACGATAATTGTAAAAAACTCGGATGTTTTTTTTTTTGTTTCTTTCAAAATTCGTAAAAGATTCAAAGTTATAGGCAACTCAATAGAGATAGTTTTGTGCTTTAACTTTGTTTTAGTAATTACTTTAAAAAAGTAAAATATTAAAAAGCTAAACTTATGTCTAGTTTATAATCTGCTAAGGGGCCGGCGAAAACCGCACGCAAATTCAATTCGAGACGACTGCAAAAATCGGCCTGAATATTGCTGTCCCTGTTTGGCACTCCCTTGGCTGTTTGGGGCCCCTGCCCAAGCATGCGCGATGGGCATACGAACCGTTCAGAATTTGTAACAAATTAGGTCGTGTTCCGTAATACCAAGATTGAAATATGAAAATATACTTTACTAGTTTAATAAATACTCAAGAATGCTGGGATAGAAACAAGTATAATTATTTCATTTCTGTACGGGTAAATTTTTAATAAGACTGTGGATACAAATGTGGACGCGGCGTGATGTGTTATTGATATTGAATTTCAGATCCCTCCAATCCCCCCGCGAGTGACGCCGACCGTGATCCGCGCCTCCGGCCCTCCCCCCGCGCTGCCCCCGCGCCAGATGTCCGCGGCCGCTGACCTCAACACTGTTCCTAGGTATGTCTTCTCTATCAACCGACTATGAAATACCGTAGATTTTGTCACATGTTTATAACCTCTACTTTGATCAATTTCGTGAAAATGGGTAGGTATCATTTTAATTTACACAAAATCTAGAATTAAGTTTAAGAAAAGCCCACATTCTTCTATTCACCCAGAAGTGTTCTTTCTATTGATCTAAATATTGTTAAGAATAAAGCTAAATTTGGGGAGTTCTTGGCTTTTGAAAACACCACTTTTAAAGCGCTATCGTCTGTTAACATAGACTATCAAATGAAGAATCGTGTGGTGTGTCGGATCCCCTAGTCTTGGACATCCTGAGTTTGACATCTGAGTACAAATGCGCCGAACCTTCCACAGATGGCAGCAGTGTTGATAGAAAATGATGGTAGTGAAATTAAAAGTAACAATCTGTCTGAGCAAACGTTAAACGTATGGACGATTAATAACTGTGTTTTAAATTATGCAGCCCAACCAATAATACCATGATTGACATGAATCAACCTTAAGGTAATGCAATGTCAAACTGCACTTGAATCATTATTGCATATAAATCAAATAGATATTTACTTATGCTCATTTACACCGATTCATTACGGGACACCTCACTACAAACATTTTTTTAAATTAATTAATTAATTGTCGGAAGATGGCCCGCGTAATGTTAAGCGCTAAGCTCTGCCTTTACAGGCCACGTCCACTTAGGACGCGCCCTTTTATGCACTGCGCTCGGCCACCCTGGGAGATAAAGATGAAAAGTCTCATGTGATTGTAATTTCACCGGCATTTGCATGCACCGAGATACTAGTACGAGGCACATAACGCATCTAAAATTGAAACGTTTCTATGAAAAAAAAAACGGTTTTATAAACCTATGAATAACCGTAAGCGTTAGATTTCCCGTAAGTAATTGGTTGGTGAAAATGGTTAGTCTACAAACAAATTCATCTAGCTACCTGTATTATTACTGTAGTATTGGCCGTGGTGTGTCTGGCCTAAGAAAAGACCCCTCCAACCCCTTCCGTGGATGTCGTTAGAGCGACTAAGAGATTACACCAGCGGATAGCCAGCTGCATCCGCCAGAGTACTCAACACAAATACTGCGATTACCAATCCGCCTGCCAAGCGTAGTAATTGTAGCAAACGTCTCTATTGTATTTTATGGGGACTTTTCCAGCAGTTGACGCCTAAAGGATGTTGTTGATGAATGACCTGTATTACCCCATATATTACCCGTTACGTTATATAATAATATACGTATTACAAATCCTTCACCGATCAACTACGGTGAACACTATAAGGATGCGTTAAAATTCTTCCAATCAAGCGTAATGTCGTTCCGCTTGGTGTGATAATGCTTTAATTTTGCTATAGTAGCAGAAAACATTTCCTTTCACAAATCAAACAAATTGGTTTGGAATACTTTTCACCGACCAATTAATAACCCATAAGAGATATGTCCGAGATAGTTTTTCATAGAAACCATTCAACTCGATGCATTATGAGTCCCGTAAAACAATGAATAATAATGGTGGTGATGGGTCTATAATTTAATGTCCATGTTCAGAAAAGCTAATCAAAGTAAATGGCTTATTAAATAGTTGCTAACAGTAATGCGGCTGAGATCTAATCAGTAACCTCAAAATTAAAAGCTTAGCAAACACTTTCCTACAAAATTCACATTTGCCTTTCAAGTGTTAACCCACGCTTAAGCGAAATATTACGATTCCCGCCGTACCGTATGCGACATTGATTTTATAATATCCCAAAAATTTTGGCGTAGTCGCGGGTTCGATCCCCGCCTGGTTGGTAATTTTAGGCATATTATAAAATCTTCACATGTCATTGTTGGTGAAAAAGGCATTCAATCGATATCAACCATCAAATATAATTTTAGTAATATAACATCTTTCAGAGTCCTGCTGATGTGTAAAGTACTTACGTGATTTACCCACTAGAGCGGCAAAATTACAAATTTTCCAAAATTTCCTACCATTTTTATAGTTTTTTTTTTGAAAATTTTACATTTTTAGCAACTGTAGTAGTCCTTGGCGCCTGAGCGGATAAAGTAGCAAAATTATGATACACAGCCACGATAATTTAAATTCAGTTCATAAAAAACGTATTGCTCTACCCACAAAAATAAACGAATTTTCTCAATAAAAAGACTATTTCCAAATACAATTTAAGTACTGAAAAAACAACAAAAATAAGCAAAATTTCCAATTTAGATTAAAAGCTGTTCCCTATTGAAGATCTGCCCCCTTTCGGCATTGCTTACATTTTCTAATGACACCCTGTATAATGAAGTGTTGATACCAGAGTGTAACCTCGCCTGCACAGGGCGTCCCCAGGCGCGGGGCGGCGTGCGCCACCGCAACGGCAGGGCTCCGTGAGCGGCCCCTTCGCGCCCACTAACCCCTTCACCGCCGCGCGACACGCAGAGTTCATCATCCCGCAGCGCAGCGCCGCGCGGCGATCCTCCACCACCGATAGACATTAATTCACATAATTATACGGTGTGGAAGCGATAAGTATGTACACGCCATTACTTTATCAAAAACTCAAAGCTGATGTTAAAAGAACATTGATGATACTTTCTCATGGAAAATAAATTTTACTCAAAGTTTTGCAAATGTCTTAAATTGACAAAATTTTGGCGTGTAGAGTTATCGCTTTCAACCTTTATACCTGTATATCTGTAGATAGATCATATTTTTTTTACATTCGTTCCTATTTTGTTTAAGCGATACGAGTAACCCAATTTTTGGCAGAGTTCGCCTGAAATTGTCACAATGCAAGTAAAAGTAGGAATATACAGTCGTTGAGATAATTTAAACATTGGTCTGACTGTGTCCTTGTTTGTTAATTTCTGAACCTATTTTGACCGTCCACTATTGTTTGTAATCAACATTGTTATTTTACATTCACTTACCAGAAAACGGAAGAATAATATTTTGATAGGTCGGTAAGTACAGTCATATAATACACCTACAAATATTATATTTTGTAAACTTTCCTTTATTTCCTGTATGTATTGCTCTAGAAATCTTCCCAAAAATATATTAGCTATATGCGTATTTTAGTAGCAAAGTATTGTTCAAAATGCAAAAGTATAAATTGGCATATAGAGACATTGTTCGTAAAAAGGTGTTTATAAAATCTCAAGTTTGGCCAATGAGTAGTGAAAGTAGAAAACGGGTGGCAATTTCAAAATTATTCAGCTGATAACATCAAATAAATGTTATTTGAAAATGTAACACTCATGTTATTATTAGACACACACATAGACTTTATTAGACATCGCCAGTTAGCGGCACTTTTCCGTATTTTTTTTAAATAGTTTCATACCGTAAGTACTACTGTAAAAGTATAGTATCTAAATGACTAATATTTTTTTGTTCTTGAAGTGTTTATTTCGAATTTACTGCCTGTTTTCTAGCTACTTCTCGCTGCCCAAACTCTACTTGTTCTAACTTATTTAATTTGTGTATAGGTACATACATAGTTAAGGAGGTACAAAGTTTAAAAAATATTTACTTACCTGAATTGCATATCTAAAGAATGTATTGAATCAGGCTTTCTTAAAGCTACCATTTAATTATTTCGACAGTGGAAGTAGCTGTTCATGTATAGATTCGTACTAATTCCTGAACCAACCAGGGTTATATTGTAAAAGATCTTGAAGTATTTTATTTATTGCAATAAATAGTAACAAATTTTTAAGTTGTTTTAAGTGAAAGCACCCGAAACCCTACATCACATCATCATCATCTACATCTTTCATAATAAAAAACACAGTTCACGTAACACAGATTTTTATTTAAAAATGTAGACTGGAGAAATTAACAAAAAAATCGGCAAAGTCTCTATTTAATATTTAAAGTATTAAGTTATCCATTAATAAGGTAGGTAGGGAACTTGAATTAGAACGAATTACAAATTAATATCACAGATAACGTTTTGACAAGTTGTTAAATTAATATTACGGTTATGTACACATACCTACCTACCTAAACAGTTTTTTTGTTGCCTTTTAAGTCAGCTAAATATCAAAACAATTTAGTTGTAAATTAGCAATATTAGGTACGTTTTCAGTCCTGCAACTGTTCCTCCACAGTTATCTGTATAGTAGTATAGTTCAGTCCAGATCGAAAAATAAAATTTTATACAACTCGCACATCTTTTTAAACAAATAAGCGATTTGTTAGCCGTTCATGTGAATTTGCAGTTCGTCCAGATTTTAGGACTAACTGCGTATTGGGCCAAACGCTTACTGGACAAACCGCTACTTGGACTAACTGCATGTAGGACGAACGGCTAACAAATCAAATAAGCTACTATTTACACATAGTTATACTGTGGCTATACTTAGCTCATTAATGTAGTATAGATAGACCCCTTACAGTCTGAAGCGCATACTGTAGCCATGACTGCGTTGATGTGTCTATTTAGAATTGGAATTACTGACTGGCATATAGTATGCCGCATGCACAGATAATCATTATATCAACACTGGTGAATGGGACATGCCACATGTCACATCCGCTAGTACAATGTGTATGACGAAAGAAAAATTTACTTAGGTATGTACACCCATTCGAAAGCATTTGTAAGTTGTTTTCTACAGATAGTATGCGCTGATATATATCTCGTATCATATCTTTAAGAGGAGTATACTGCTAGGGCGCTTGAGCCCTCTGCATTCAAACTAAGTTTGCTCCTATTTTGGATATCTCACTAAACCAGTTATATCCCACGCAAAACAAAAGAACAATTATTGTAAAAATGATCAAAACACTAATATCTAGGTCAGCATAGTCTGTCAGTTTCTTATAAAATTATATGGTTTCTAAATCACACCGACTTACCAATTTGTATGGAAATCTTATGATCCACACTAGCTTGATTCTGTATGATTTAATGGGAAACTGAAAAACCATAGGCCTAGATGTTAATCTAGATTGTGTCTGCGAAATAACTTGAATAAATTAATATCCAAATGAGGAGCAAACTTCGATTTGTACGGAGCGAACAAGCGATACAGTTCTTTAAAGTCAGGGTCGATCCGTCTTTTAAGCTACCTTTCACAGAAAGGTACTCATAAATTAACCGAATAACAATACTACCACTACTATTACCAATAATAACTTACTAATTATAATGAATACAACTCTGCAACTACAGTAGGTATATACTAACGATATAAACATAGGTTGTACACAGGAAAGTGCAACCATTTCCATTCAACAAATAATCACGGGACATTTACATAACACTTACTCATGTGCCGTGGTGTGACCGGCATAAGAATAGACTACCCCTCCGTCTACTCCCGTGGATGTAGTAAAAGGATTACGTCAGGGGATGGGCAGCATCCACCTGAGTACTTGACACTAAACTGCGATCACCAATCCGCCTGCACAGCGTGGTGATTATGGCAATTCACCACGCTTTGCAGGTGGATACAATGGTATTCAATGGAGGCGGCTTCGTGTAGTATGCCTTGAGCAGTGGACAGGCTGGTGATGTGAAGCATGGCATAACGTGAAATTCTAAAACACTATCGATTTTTTAACAAAATCAGCCTTATATTTACACAATTTGAACAAAAATTTAAGTCATAACCACATAAGTTTTAGTACACCTTATTTAGTCGTTACATTTTTTATTAAGATAAGCTGATGTAAGTAGATTCCTACTAATTTGGTAATATTTTATATACATACTGCTGAATCCAAACTGATCCGCAAAATGATCTTAGCAATATTTAATTATTATCTACATAATACCGCCTTATCTTAATCTAGAAATAAACTGCAAACACCCGACTCGACATTCCGACGTGTTCACGTTTACTTAAGTACTACTTAAGTAATTTCCATGGAACCATGCATTGTACCCCAACGTGTTATAGGGTGTTCGTAACTTGCACGTCTCCATAAAAACTAGTGCTTCAGAAAATGTGTTTAGATGTGTTCTTGGGTCGGATGTTCGCAGTATATCCCTGCTACACTTTGCCTTCTGGCTCTGGTTTTCAGTCTGTACCTAGGTAACTAATAGAGACCCTCAAACATACCTACCAAACATTGAACAAATACCTGTCAAGCAAATCGGGGCCAACTCAGATGTTTTTTAAGCTTTGGCTGGCACCTTGCTTGATAATAATACGCAATGTATGTATTATAATTTACATACATTACAATCTAATTGAGATCTCAGTCGTCTACCAAATCATCATTCATTATCGCCAAGCCTTCGAGGGTCTTGGTCATGCCATACCTTAATTCTTCGGGTACTCTGAATGTTCGGATGATATCTGTTTGTCTTTTTTCCGTTTCATTCCATAGTAAAACTCTTTCGTCTTCAAGCAATCTGCTAGTTTCCTCTAGCCCATCCATGAGGTTCGAGGTCTGAAACAAACTGTTTGTTACAGTATGGAAGGAATGTGTCAACCTTGCACGCTGCGTATGTTGTCTGGTATATGCAATAACAACAAGTAATTGCATGCATATATATGTAGCTAACGTATAAACAATAGTAACTAATTAAATAACGTGAGTAGGTACCGAACACAAATAATTGCACCGTATTTAAAAAACAAAACAGTCTTGACGTTAGTAATCCGACTCTAACCGTAGTATGAAATGGGAAGTTTTCAGGGAGGCAATAAAATATAAAAAATAGTTCTTAAAATTCCGGTAGATGGCGGTGACTCGCCATGTTTGTCTTCTGAAGATTTTGCAAAAGCGCCACAGAGAACAAATTCTCTTTGTTAACAAAGTCCAACTTCTTACGCTTTTGTTCTACAAACAACACAAACCTCTAGTAGAGATAATTCACCAAAGAACAGCATGAGCGTGGAAGTATGTGACACTGACAGTTGGTGGCTGACCGACAAAATTTCAAATTAAGACAACCTTAGCTGGACTGCGCCATCTATACATGGATTTAGAACTATTTTCTTTCAGCTGTCAGAAAACTCCCCATTGAAGGATCATTAAAAAAATTGTGCGCGTCGTAATTCATAAAGGCTTTCATAATCTTATATTAAAATTGACTTTGCGTAACTTTTATTCCTGCCGTGGCGTGTCCGGCCTAAGAATAGACCCATCCATCTCCTCCTGTAGATGTCGTAAAAGCCGACTGAGGGATTGCACCAGGGGACGGGCAGCAGCATCCACCTGAGTATTCAAAATGAATACTGCGATCACCAATCCGCCTGCCAAGCGTGGTGATTATGGCAATTCACTTCAATGCATTTCATTTGAGAGGCTTCGTCCAGCAGTGGAAGTCTAAAGGCTGCTGATGATGATATTGTGAACATTATTTGAACATATACGAGGTATTCACCAAATGTTCATCTAGATTACATTACCCACGCATATTGAAATATCGGGAGCAAACTCGATAGTCACGCACGGCAAATAACGTTCGAATTCAGTAATCAGCACATTATCGTATTAAAAATTAATCCCATGTACGCACCTTGTTTATGACGTTTACATTAGGAGGATCTTCAAACAGTTGAGACGTGTGTGTAGCTGTATTTAAGCGAGTTTTGTGTGTAGTCGATTCTAGGATTCCATCTTCAGTAATTTCCTTAAAAAATACCATTATTTCTGTTATTACTTTTAAGTTCTAGGTCTATTGAGCTTTCGGGATTTGTAAAAGGCCTATGACAACTGATGCGGGATGAACTGTGGCCGGTAGGTAGGTAAACTGTACTAAGTATAAGTAGACAGAAACTCAATTTTTTGTAGTATTAGAGAAATTATTAGTAGGAATACTACAACCATATCTATTTCTACCGCCAAGCAGCGACGCTTGCATTTCTTTGTTCCCGTTTGAAGAGTATGGGTGCCAGTAATATTACAAGCACGTAACAAAACAAAAAAAAGTAAAATTGTTCAAAAAAAGATAAAAGATCCAAGAGGATTCCATGTTTTTGCGTAAGGCTATACACGGATTATACAAAGAATTTTAATTTTCAAAAAAACTTACGTAATTGTTTGCCAAACTCTTAACGTCTAAGAGTGCACCTTTAAGGCTTTTGCTTGCCTGTGTAAAAACTTGCCATTTCAACTTGGTATTTTCTGGTATGACAATTTTTGTTGACAGAACCCTGTAAAGTGATGAGTTTCGTCAAAAACATAATGCATTCTACATATGTACGTTTGGTTAGTATAGAATATATACAGGAACATAACATAACATAAAACAACACCCAACAGTCACATACATAATCTTGACCCACACTAGGAATCCCTGTGTCGTGGGTATCAGGAACTACGAGTATCATGGTACGACAAGACCCAGACCCGGAACAAATATTTGCAGATCATGCAAACATTTATACTGCAGAACCCGCAAACTCTAGCATCTCTGCCGGCTACTCGCGCGCCGCGCCACAGAGGTTGTCATGATAAACCTACTAGTCAATTGAGTTTAGTTGTTGATATTGAGAGTGAGGCAATGTTCAAAACACTTACTGATTGATTTTGTCAAACGCTTCACTTTCGTTGTACAAATTTGTCGGTTTAAAGCCGGGAAAGTCAACACTCAATAAATTTTCTTCATTTCTTCTTGCACATATCCAACCCAAGTTGTGTATGTTGGAACACTGAATCCAAACATCTACCCACTTTTGCGTATCATTGTTTGCATCATCGTAGTGTTCTTCGTCCGATATTAAAAGGACATCGTTTTCAGAAGCACTGCACGCTTCTGGAGAGTTAAGGAAATGTTCTATATCCATACCCATATTAATTTCATCCATTTCCTTTTCGTCAACTAAGTATTCATTTTGGTTGTTGTAAACTGATACCTTCTTATTTATTTCGTCAGGTTTTAAAATTAACATTCCTGTTTTTTTATCTTCGTTTTTTTGTTTCTCAGTCTCAATAACATTCTCAGAATACACTGATGTTATTTTTAATTGTGATGTGGCGCCCTCTGGTTCGAAACAAACGATATGTGCATTGGTTTCATCTGAATTTAAAATTTGAGCATCCGAATAATTTGATATGCTGTATAAAGATTTGGGATCACGATTTATTAAAATTTGTTTTGGTGTTTTTACTCCCATACTTTTTACATTTATGAGCGATGTAACTGTATTCTGCGAAATCTTTTTTACAATGTTATTATTTGATGTAAGATGGTAAAAACCGTTAGTTCGACGTATCTTAATAGGTTTCACAATTTTAGGAATCTTTTTATCAGCTGTATCTTTATTTGAACATTCGCGGTTTTGTATTTTTGAGATGTTTTTCTCTTGTGATGTTGATGGATGGACATTAACAGTATCATTAATGATCTTTGAATTTTTTGCCGGTTTCACTTCTTCTATACTACACGGTTTGTTTTGAACAGTTTTTGGCGGCAGGAATGACATTGGGTCGTCTAATACCTTTATATTATCAACCTTGTTCGTAGTGATCCATACACCTTTTGTGCTCTTTTGCTTTATTAAAGTACTTGACTTCACTATTTCTAATCCCAAGGATTCATCTATTTCGTATGGTCCCACAACAGCACAATACTCGGTCGTATCAGGTAGTGCATATATTCCAAACGGAATACCAGTAATTTCTGTACATGTTTGTTTATTAATAACTACTGTTTTACGTGTGACTCTAGCCAAATTAATTGCGTGTAGTATTTTTTGACGTTCCACGTAAAAGCCTTTCTTATGGCAGTATAATTCAGAAAAGTCGTTTTCAAGTTTAATTAAAAACCATTTTGATCGTTCTAGATTATTCATTTCTAATTTACTGTTATTAATCTCTTGTAAACAGTCAACATTGGGACTACTTGCTTTGTTATCTTGCGTTTTTACACACCAATTTTCTTGCGCAAAGTCTGAATCGTGGGATAAGCTTTCGTTGTTTGATGAATCTGTGTCTGATCGAAGATCATTACTCTCACTTTCGTTTTTCTTTACCGACCCTATTATTTCCCAGCAGTCATCCCAACCGCCCAATATACAAAAATAATCTTTGTTAGTTGCATTTGTAAGTAGTTTTTTAACAACACATGGATATTTGTGCAGATCAGCAAACCGGATAGCATCGATGTTTATGCAATCTTTAAAAAAGGGCTTCCAAATTTCCGTTGCAATATAAATGCGAAATGGCCTTTTTGTAGTTGTCAAGAAAACATTTCTCCGATTTCTGTAACGGCTTAGTAAACATTCCCATAAATGAAGAATAATTCTGCCTTTCTTCGGGCGTTCTAATGTAGATTTTCCATTGTTAATTTGTTCTTTATAATTTTTATAACTTTTTGCTATCCAAGGTGTGAGAAATTCCTGCGTTATTAGATGCCCCTTTATCGGTTTGTAGATGTCACCACTTATTTCAAACGGAATATTCGGTCCAGTAGAATCTTCAGGATTTTCTGATAAATCAAGATTTACGATGTCAGATAATTGATGACTTGGTTCTTCAGTATTCTCAGTGAGCCTCGAATTGTGATTTTGCATTTCCATATCATTTTTATCGATCTCTACATTCATAAGATCTGCGTTTTTGTAACAACTGTGATTGTATTGCTTCTTACTTTCATTTCCACTTGTGGAATCAGAATTATCTGACAAGTTAAGTTGCATGACACCTGAAGAGTGCGGACTTGGTACTAAAGTGTTCTTCATCAATCTCATAATTTTTTTATGTAATTGGGTATCATTTTTCTCCATTTCTAAAATCTTATAATTTGTGGTTTTATAATAACTGTCATCATATTTTCTACCTCCGTATTCATTTGTTCTTGCGCATGTATCAGATGAATCATCACGATCTCTTGAAATATTATTTTCTACAACACAAAGGCTTCTTATTTTTTCAGAACTCTCCCTACTTTGGCGGACACGCGGCCTAAGAACGTTTCTTATATCATGGTTTGTATTGATATTGTTGTGGTCGCTAGGAATTGAATTTTCAGGGTCTCCAGTGGTATTTGTGATCGGTAAAGATACAGTTGTATTTAAGACAGAGGTTTCCGTAAATCTGCCTTTACAAAAACATTTATATAAGTTGTGAACCATGCACCATGGCTCAATATTGGAACAGTTTAGCTTTTTATCCATAATAGTCAAGATTTTTGTCGGTTCTTGTTCGTTCTTTAACCGCATGGTGCTATAAAACTCTGCATACTTCTTCGAAGATTTCAAATTTCTCTTTCTGGATTTTAATAAAATGCTTGTCTCACCACTGAAAACAACGGTCTGGTGAAATTTTTGTTCTTCCTTAGCCAAGTTTTCGTTTATTTCACTGTCTAACTTCATCAACCCCGGAATCAATTCAGCACAACAATTATCTAACAATTCAATGTCTTTATATTTAGACAATTCACATTTACACCCAAACATACATTCGAAATAATCACAGTGTTGTTTAAACTTATATGTGTTATTTAAAGAATCACATATGCATCCCAAACTACAGTATGATTTTCCACAAGGCTTTCGAGGGATTTGTTTAGGTGTTCCAGGTAACTGAATAACTGTTACAGCAAGCCTATCTAGTTCTCCGTATTTCTTTTTATTTTTTTCTTTCACATTATTAATACTACAGTAATCGAATGGCTCTGATGTAGTCCGAGGTGATTCATTTTCTATGGAGTACATGCAATCTTGTTTCAAACTGATCTCAACAGAATCCAAAATTTTATTCATTGTATTTTTTATTTCAGGCATGTTGTCAGATTCGTTTTGCAATGCATATTTTGTATTAGTGGCATTGTCACTGTTTGTAGACACGGTGCTAATATCTCGTCGCATTAATACACGGTTTTGGTCACATTTATAGCTTAAATCAAAAGTAACACAGCATTCTGTATCATTTTGAACAGTATTATTGTTTTTAACTGTTCCTAAAACCGAAACAGCTAACTCAGCCCATTTGTCTGTCACGGTGCCATCTGCGGCACGTAATTTGTTCAAAAAATTGGCCACAATAGGTTCTACAACTGTACCATATGCAGGTTGGATATCAAGTGCCGGTTTCGGGAGTTTTACCAACTCTATAGGTCCTATGTGATATTTTTGATGGGAATCATCGAGATATTTTTTCCTTCGTAGTGGTCCAGGTTTAAATTTAATGTTTAAGGAGTTGCGTAATAATCCTTGCTTTTTCTTAGTGTTCTTTGCCAAAAAACATTTTTTCTTGGTTTCTTCTACGTTATTGTTTCCTAAATCGTGGTGACAAATGAATTTAGTTTTTCCTCCCCTACTTCCAACTACTCTAATGCGTCTACCATTCCACAAAACAAACTGTGTGGGATTAAGTTTTTTTTCTGGATTAATGTTGTTAAGCATTTGCCAAGCCGTTCTGGCTATTGGATGATCAGCATTTAGTAATTTCTTTGCTATATTTTTTGTGTCATCATCTGTTGCGGAACCAGTTCTTATTTTGCTAATTAATGTAATTTGTTGTCTTTCCATATTATCAATAATAAAATTATAATTATCTTGTTCAAACAGGTTTCGTATTTCTCTTACTGTTCTTACTTTCAACCTGGATCTCTTTTTTGGTACATAATATTTATCACTCCTGGGTTCAAATAACGATGTTTCATTTTCACTGCTTTTAACCGGTATAGGTGTAGCTGGTGTAATGTTCAAAAGATCATCAAGGTTATTTTTTCGTTCTAAATCTACTCTTGTTATATCTGAATAAAATACCTTTTCCTCATCTTCCATAGTGAAATCGCTCTCTGAAAAAATATAATTAAGTAATTGTTATTATAGCCGAAATATGTACCTACCTATAAGACCAAATTACTGTACCTACGCGTAGGTAAGCCAAAACGTACGTAAGTAAATAGATGGACTCGAAATCGTTATCGTTTATGTTATGGTCGGTGTCACATACCTTCGATATCGATATGACGTTTTAAAGTGGCCTAACCTCAGAATAATTTTACTTTAGTCTTTATTCTGAGGGCCCAACAATGGATGTTGACCAACTATAGTAGAGTATAGACACGCTTACCAAATCTCTTTTGACTGGTTAAATTTAATCAAGAATTGAAAGCTAATGTATTAGTTCGTTTTTCTATTTATTTCCATAAAACCTGTCTATATTTTTAGGAATTCCGTAGAAAGAATCAAAATAAATAAAATAAATAAATGCTGGACATCTAGCCCCAAGCTAAGCAGAACTTGTGTTAAAAAAACTACTTAGGTACCTACTAAAGGGAATATTCGTATTTAAAGTATTCGAAAACTATGAGTAGGTAATGCTCCCGATTCGGGATCACTCCATTAGGCAAATTATTCGTTAGGTTCGTCGTACGTAAAAGTCCGAAGAATAATTTAAGCTACAAGGAAACTAGTTATTTTGTCGTATCGTCATCGGTAAGTTGGCCGAATCGAGTAATCGGGGGCTTTTCCGGCAACTCCATAACGGCAGAAAGAAAGTAACTTCCTGCATTGGATCGAGTCCCAGGAAACATTAGTTTGATACTGATATGTTTACTGCTGGGACGGAGCTCAAAGCTAGTGGGACCACGAGTCAATAATCCCTAGTTTACCTGCTCGTGAAGCTAGGCTCTCCAAAATCTTTGTATCTCACACACCACAAAGGTACCTACCTACTCACTAAAACACTTTTAGACGATTAATAATAAAGATTAAGTACATACCTTTCCTACTTCATCATCATGATCAGCCTGTAGAAATCCACTGCTGGGCATAGGCCTCCCCCTTAGAATGCCACGACGAACGGTCTTGAGCCGCCTCCATCCACCGACTTACTGCGACGTTTATAATGTCCTACTACCTTTCCTACTTACATTCCACTAATATTATAAATACAAAAGTTTGTTATTCAATCAGGCCGGGCGTAGCGGCTGAACCGATTTCGATGTTTAGTAGGTATAGTGATGGATTACGATTGAATAGTTGACTAAAATAAACTAATCTAAAACTGAAAACACTGCGAAACTTAGTTTTAAATTCTGACAAAAAATAGTGAAAGTTCGATCACTCGCTACCCCAAATATAGTTATACATATACTTATATACCAGTATACCCTTTTGTATCGCTGTTGGTTTCTAAATAAATAAATAAAAAAATTATATTCTATAAATAAACTAATTTGTGTCCATTCAGCGATACGGAATGTGTATACGTAACGGTTTTGGTTTTTGTTGTTTGGTTTTGGGTATTATCGTTCAAAATTAGCGCGATTGGCCTAGACTTAGCTTTGATATAAGTACCTACTGGATACTTTTTATCCAGAAAAATCCTTAGATGAGTGAAATGGTGGGCAGCCGCTATCCAGTGTTAATTTCTAGGTATCCGGAATTTATCCAATACCTATACGTATACCAGGCGAGCAATGTTCGAGGCGAGGTGAGTCGCAGGAGTAGCTTTGTATAGTCGAGCTTTCACCAAAAAAACGACTGGAATACTCCTCTCGTTTTCCTACTCCTGATTAAATTTGGTAGACAGATTACAGATAGATAAAAACCTACATTCAAACATAAGAGCATCTCAGGCGAATAACGCGTGTGAAACCGCGGGCGACAGTTAGTTATCAATAAAGAAACTAACCCCTTTATCATTATTAAAACCTATTTTAGAATAGCTTTTGTTTTGTTCTCTCTGATGTAAAATTACATACAAGTCAAAATATTTTAGCTAAGTATTCAAGTTTACAAATTTTATTATAAATAAGGTGGTTACATTTTATTACAACATCATAACGAATAAAAGTAGCCTTTGTTTTTTCTTATTTTTTGCAATTCGAGTCTTTTGCAGTCGCATGTCATGATCAATGAATGAATGTACAAATTGTACATTCATTACCATACCAATACATAAAATAACTTAGGTACCTATATGTATACATGGTACCAATATAAGACAACTGTGAATCTAAGATTTCCTACCTATTAAAATACAAATAAATTAAGTTAATTCTGTGGCCTCAAAGTCGCGCTCCCGGCTATGGAGAGAGGTAGGAGTTTCACCACACATGATCAAATCCGACATCAGGAGTTCCGTAAAAGGACAAGGCCATCGATATAAGTAGCTCTCAAAATAATAAAATGGAAGTGGCAACGCAACGGCGAACCGACAACCGTTTCGAGTTTGAAAATACTTAATTAAAAAGCGCCAGACATTTTCGAACGTGTTTCCTCGATTAATACAAAATCCTTCTCTAAATACCTGGGCTGTTTTATTTAATATTCTATCGATAATTCCCTTGGAATCATTTTTGCGCACTGTACCTTCATTATCATTTAGGCGCGAGGTGCAGCGCCTATTATTCTTATGTTAAACGGGTTGTACTTTGCTAAAAACGCTCATAGTGCGCTTTTATAATTCGCACGTCACGTTATCTTGGACGTTGACTTCCACGATTTAACGTGGACGTCGACGTCCAACGTTAAATGCGTTTTTATAACACACAGCCGTGGACGTGATGGATGCCATTTCAATGCGCGAGGCGGCGGGGGAGCGCGAGCACGTGGACTCAGTCACACATAAAGTAACCCTTGTAGCTACGCACTACCACTACATTGCAAAAATATCGCGACGGTTTTAGAGGGAAGCTTGGTATATCGTAGCGTCATGTCGTGGATGTGTACGTTATATCGTCATCGTCACGGAAATTGAAAAACGTATTATTATTTCCATACAATTTTGCTTCCCTGTGTCATCGTCGTATCGTGGACGTCCACAATAATATCGTCGCGTTAAGAATTATAAAAGCGCCCATTGTAGGTAACCCTGAATGTAATTAATTACTTCTTTCTTATCCTTCTACAAAATAATAAACTATAATACACCGGACGCCAATCTTTCGCCTGTTTGAGGAAGTGGGTTATCTGAAGAGTGATATTATTTAAGTTTGTTTACTTACTTCACTACCTAGTAATACAGTACAGATGAAAAAAACAATAACACAAAATACAAAATGGCCGACACCGGGGTTTCTTTAGAGCACTTCAACTCGTAGGTAATCCAATGTAATCCCACTTTATGTGAGAAATCTTTTACCCATAAGTAGGTTGTTTATCGCATTTGCTACAAAGAAAACAAACTACACGTCAATTTTAAAGCGATAAAACCATTTTAGTCGATAAAAATAACCAAAGAAAGGAATACACCACAAGCCCCTGACAAAGAGAATAGGTACAACCATAGATAAATAAAGTATGACTACGTTTAAATATAACGTTACGCTACGATGTGCTGCACTGTTTTTCCTCTGTGGCCGCCTCGAGTAATGATTCTATAGAGCTTTAAAACCTAGCTAAAAAACCTATACCTAGACATTTCGCTTTACATAAATAAAACGTCTTAAGAGTAATAGAGATAGGTATATTCTATCTGTTACCTCTCAGCATATATATGACGCCACTTTTGCTATAGAAACCTATTCATAAAAAATGTGTCATTAATACAAAAATTCAGATATTCGAATATTCGACCAATTTCTTTATCCCCAAACTTAGAACTCTAATGTGCACAAAATACAATTATAAAGTTTGCACGTAACGTCCAAACAATGCTTCATCATTTGGGTGCGCGGACCCCACGACAGGACTCATCAAAACTCGGAAGCACTCGATAATATTCGGAAGATCAGTGCTTCCCAGTTGTGGATATAATTTTTTACGTAGATCTCTGAGCAAAGCAAACGACTTTTTGCTGTGTATACTTACCACATACACTGTACGTACCCCATTGTAATATAAATTAAACGAGCAAAGCGAGTTCTCCGAGTCAAGTTGATAAAAATTGGCGTTTGTATGTATGTATGTTTGTTAGGAGTTTGTTCTTAGTATGTAAAACTACGAAAAACGTCTTTAACTGCGATGTCTATAGTAAGTATTCATTTTATTACTTGCTAATAGGTACCTATAATAGATGCTAATATTGCTAATGTGACGTGATTGTAACAGTGGAAGCGGCGCGCCGCAAACGAAAACATAATTTTCATCCGAAAACGGTCGAATTGTACGCGTGACTTAGGTACGATGGTACCCAAACGTAAACGTACACGTCAAACGTGTTTTTTTTTTCAACAAAAGCGTTAAACAATTATTTTTCTAAGGTCATCTACAAAACAAAAAGGTGTGTCAATATTATTATATTACGTTGAGATAAGAGTACACGCTTTACTAAATCCCGTCATGACATAATTTAGCAGATATCTTTCAATTGACTTACCGATGGAAAGATATTTTTTGATCGTTCTCAATCAAAACACCCATCCGGCTTTTGCAGGCGGTAGCTACACACAGTATAGACATTTTTCTATGTGCACAAATAATTACAATCACCATTCTTAGTTTAGATAAATTAAGTTACTAAGTTTCTTCAATGTAATTTACCAACAAACACGACGCACCGAGACCTCCAGCTGGATGATAAAGTCAGTCTCCAGCTGCATGGGGCGGGGCGCGCAGCGTTTCAAGATGGCGCAGGTACTTTATCGCTATCTCACTTTGTTTAGTGTTTAACCTCAACATTTAGAAATAACCGTTTTTTTGGAATGGGGGGTTTTCGCAATCTCCCCTTTGAGGGGGTGGTCCCCCCTTAAAACAATGGTCGGTAGTTTTAAATAAAAAATAAATTAACGTTCCGTTTTTTTAGCATGCTGGACCTGGCAACACTAAGCGTTGAAGTACAGAATGATAGTTAAAATACGTTTCGCTATTGTGTTGGTCTGACTGAATCTTGGGCGTAGGTTAATGATACTACGTACACACCTACCTACGTAGGTAAGTATCAAAAATTTCTTCTGGTGTGGTATGTACAGGTACGTACCCTGTGTGTCGGTTGGTTTGTTTTTCTATCAGGTCAAATAGGTTAACAATTCAATTGTTTTTCTTGTTCTGGTGGATGGGACACTATTTGATAGTAGGTATCTGCTTATAGTATATTTTTGTGAATAACAAATTCAATAATTATATCAGTGATTTCGATATCTACGATTACAACCTACTTGATAATCGCATTTTCTAGAATCAAATACATTCTAAAATTTTAAACATAATCATACCTACACACAAACGCAATAAAACATTACCTAGTACAATACTAATACTTTTAGCAAATAAATATAACCTTACTTACCTATTTTTTTTCTTAGTTTTTCTTTAGATTATTGTTCGAATCGAAAACTGAAATACAAAATGGCCGGCATGGCATGTCACGATCTTCTAGTAGATACACGTAATCCGCCCTAATCACACATCAGGCGAGGTACTTTGCGTTAACAGTTGGTTTTTATGTGTATTATGTTAGTAATTAACTCAGTGAAAATTTTATTTTAGCGTAGGCTGAAATACAAAAACTATGTTTGTAAACAAAATATTCTGTTCTCGAAATCAATCCACAGATAGATAAAAAAGACCATAGATAGAGTATAAATGTCGTTCAAAAATGTGGCATTCGGTCACTCGTGTTCCACAGATAAAAAAGGCATTAAGATTTGGATGGGATCTGAGGAATTAAACTCTTATGGATATTGTATAATAGGCGGCTTGCGGTTGAGAAGGCTTTTCGGCTGGAGGTCTGAACACTGATGGTTCGCTGCTAAAAGCACTCTATCAAGCAGGGAGGAAGAACAACCTTGGCCATCGCACATAGTGATTATAATATGCTCAGTGGCCGTCGCTTCGCACCGCGCCACCAACAAGCTCCCGATACTGCTCCTCAAGACATATCGAGACACGCTATGTTGAGTCCCGAAATCGAATGCGACATTTGTCGTATCGTGGAGGAGACGACACAATTTTATTTTGTGGAATCACCATGATGTGACAAAATATAACCCTATTTATGTTGGCGATGCAGAAAAGATTTTTACGTTTCCTGTACAAATGGTATACGTCCGGCTACTATACCTCCATATAATTATTAAATACCTGGGTACTTTCTTGTCAGTCAGCGCCTAGGAGCATTGATTTCGTTTGGGAACGATCGACTCCTACTGCACCTAAGCACACAAATCAATGCTCTCAGGACCTGAAAGATAGTAACGAATACATTGCTCAAAATTAAACGCGATGACCTAACCTGCGTATGGTGTTAGACATCATAATATCATCTACACAAGATTGGGGCCACTGACAGTGGGTTCGACATATCACGCTGCCTGCTCTCAGCGTTAAGGCCGCCCATTGTACTGCTAATTTTATTAAATCCTGTTATGTATTCCTGGTGTACAATAAAGTGTTAATCTATCTATCCTGCAGCAAGAAAAGACGGTAGAGCACGTGGTCAAAAATTGTGCGGCCACACGAGGCCAGTCCCAAGGATTTGCAAGAGCTACTTGGAGTCTTGGATCTTGCACTCCATTATCGACGCACCTTTGGATCGGATAACATCACCAACCATTTGGGTTGCCATCAACCCAGTCTTGCTCTGTTACCTACTTTAAGGAGCTGGCTGGGGTAAGGGTTAGTACATGGGGATTGGGGACACTGTACAATACACGCCACAGCGCGGGACATCAGCTAAGGTCCTAACATCCTCACTTCGAATTCGATTAGGTAGGTACCTAGACAATACCAAATACCTTCACACACTTGGATTAAATTGCCTAGAGAACGCAAGACTTTCCGAGCAAATAACAAAACTTAACAACAACGTAGTCATAATCCCACACTAGGATTCCCTGTGTCGTGGATATCAGGAACTACGAGTACCATATGTTACCGTAACACCCAGATCCGTCCGGAACAAATATTTGCAGATCATACAAACATTTGTCCCGCAGCGGGAATCGAACCCGCAACTAACTAACCCCGTCTAAGCCGGCTACTCGCCCGCACAATCTGTCGGTTTACGTGGGGCGTCTCAGTTGGCCTGCACCTTTCTTTTGAGTGAGGTGAGGCTACGTGTGCGGGATGTCGACCGGCCCCCCAATGTCAGTAGCAAATGGCAATACTGTCATTGGGGGGCTGGACGAGTGCCGCTGTTTGCTACGGGGACTGCGTGCAACAGCGCGTCAGCAATCCCCAAACTAGTTAAACGTGCGCGAAGTAACCTTTAAACGTAGCGATTAGCGATTAGGTACATTCTCTTTGGCAACTTCAATGCTCAGTCACGTGCTCAGTCAGTCGTTGCGTTGTAAACTCGTGGTACTTGTGATTGTGAGTAGTCTTCTATGGTTGCAAATACGATGTATTTGCAATACAGATACAGATAGCCAATAATTCAATTTTATGAGCTTATTGGGTGACACTTAGCTCATAGTAGGTACCGTAGTAGATGGTTTCGTAGACTTCGTTGGACCTAGGTACATAAAATTGTTACCTACTAAGAAACCTTGATAACACAATATAGGTAGGTATCTACCTAGGTATTTAGAGTTTGTCGACACTTTATTTCAGGGTAGGTGGGCACCTCTTGAAGTTTTTTTACTACTACCCTATCCTCAGAGGAAGTATTGCCTCTGAGACCCTATCAATTTATAATCGTACCTAATTGTGATGCACAAATAAATGCTTTATCGTAGTTAGCCCTATCGGCTGTCTTCGATTTTAACCACGGCCACGCACGCACGAAAATAATTTTTGCCCATGCTACACTGTCGGTGAGCGATCATCTCGCGTGGCGCGAAATTCAAATTTTATTGTGTTTTTTGCTCATTATAACTCATCAACACTTCTTGTGAAAGCGAAAGCTGATTTTGCGAAAATTAGGAAATCTAACACATATGTTTGAGTTTATAGTAAGTATCTCATAAAGATAATTAATTTACTCTTCAATGATTTTTAGTGTTTTTTGGTTTAGGGGTATTCGTAGCTTATTTAGGCACATACAAAAAATGTTATAAAAAGGTGGGCTTAATGCTAAAAGCATTCTCTACCAGCCAAACCTAGTTTGTAAGAGCTAAACTGGTGATAATTATGAGATACTAACAATTAAAACATGTGTGAAATGTGTGTTTTCATAGTTTATTTCGCAAAACCTGTATTAGAAGTGTTGATGAGCTGTGACGAGCAAACACACAATAAAATTCAAACTTCGCGCTACATGCGAGACGATCCAACTAATTTAGGCTGTTTTCGAAATAAAACAATAATAGTTATTTGTTATTAAAGGGTGCAAAGTTGCTTTTTAACCGCGTGCTCAGTTTTGATGACCGAGCAAGCCAAGGATTCAAAAATTAGAATCCAGAATCCTGAGCGTTAGCGAGGGAATCAAAAGAGCACGAGGCCAAAAATATTTGTTTTTTTTTTCGTAACTTTTCATCCTACCTCAGCGAGGAAATGACTAAATGCAAAAAAAAAACATTCACAATCACAGGATACTTTTGCGCATTTTTATCAGTTTCAGTCAATTCTGTTGGCGTCAAATAAACTTCCTCGTCGCTAGAATCACTAATTTTAGGGTTTTCACTTGTTTTCAAGTTAAGATTTTAAACAATACAAATAAATTATCTTTATCTTTAATATGACGTGAAGAAAATGGCGCGCGTAAAGCAAATTAAAAAAAAAGTAATACACCAACAAGGTTCAGTCTTGAGTTTTTAACAAATTAAAAAAGGTTGCATGATAAATTCGCCACCATGGAGGTAAAGTAAATAGGTTTAATGATGTTTTGAATTCACAAACTTAGTGCACACGATGTTCTAAATTCAAGGGATAAAAACGGCATTTGCCTTGCTTTTGCACTCGGATACCGAAGCAAAAATACTCTTTCCGAGATCGTGGGATGAAAAAAGGATTTTTCTAATTTATATTATTATTTTTTTGATATGTATTGAGATTGCTGTTTTTCAATTGTTTACCTGTTTTGATACAAACAAAACTTTTTTTTGACTGTTAAACACTCCCTTATTCTGAGGTCGAACATAAATAAATAGTAGTATAAATATCATAGTATAAATTTCTTGCCGTGTAAAACTTTCATGTAAAATTATACAGCCTCGTTGTGAAAAAGGTCCATAGATAAATATATACTTCATCATCATCATCATAATCATCAGCAGCAGCCTTTAGACATCCACTGCTGGAAGGGGCTCCCCCATAAAATACAATGGGTACAAAATAAAAAACGTTTATAAAAGTAAACCTTTTATTGTTACTTCAATTTTTGTCCATGTTATCATCACATTATGATATACTGCAAGTTTCATTCAGCCAGCTTCTATCTTCTCAATTTCGATTCATTGGACCGCCTAGTATAGGAACTAATGTTAAAGAAATTTTCTGGAGTTGTTGGTAAGTACATCTCTGCCTACAATACAATTTTTACACAGGTAAAGATAAAAAGTCAACTTTAAACGTCTTGGTATACAAGTTATACAACTGACACAGCACACTGGAGCAGCACACCAGTGGCCCAATTCTCGTAATAAAAATTTGTCAAAATAAAGTTTGGAACACGTTCCGATCTAGTGTCGATATCCTAAAACTCAGAAATGGTATTCTCCTAACTTAAAATCAACACGGTAACGTGGTATAGTGTATATTGTGCTTATACGTATTGAACGTAGGGTGAACGATTCAAAGTCTATTCGATTAGTTTAGCTTAAATAGATGCGAGTCTTTTTGTACTCTTTCCAATGATATAATATAACTATCCTACTCTATCTCTACTCTGGAAGTCAAAGTGAATCGAAAGACTAAATTGTTATTATGGGGGAACCTTACCAATATATTTGCATGCCGAAATTGGTAAAGCATGGCTAGATCTACCATACTATTTGTCACCTTTTACTATGTATGTATCCATGTTTGAAAATGGTTAAATGATTATGAGAGTGCTAACTTTTTGTCAATTCACAATTCAGTCTTGATTAGGTCAACTTTCAGTGTAGTTTTAAAATAGTTAAGAGAATTGGGCCTCAGACTGGAGGGGTCCATGTTATCGTAGAACATATAAAAAATAACACCCAACGGTCATACACAGTCCTGATCCCACACTAGATTCCCTGTGTCATGGGTATCAGGAACAATACGGAGCCCGGAACAAATATTTGCGGAACATGCATAACACTTGTTTCGTAGCGGGAATCGAACCCGCACCTGTTGCGTCTCAGCCGCCTATTCCCGCTGCGCCACGTAGGTCGTCCGTGTACAGCAAAATAATTAATTGCGCTTCTTTCTTTATCTTCATAAAATTGTCTAGATTGTTCTAGATTTTTGAAATAATGAACAAGAAAATTTTTAAGCGTAATTTAGCCGAAAAGTTCGACAAGATGAAAAATTAAACAAAAATGACTATAATTTATTTGTTTCAATGAAAAGGATATTGTTTATCTCTGGGTTCTTCATGGGAGCGATCCCTGAAAGGGGATTTTTCCTGCAAGAATAATAAGCAAAATGTACAACAATAGGAGTAACAGGGCCCGTATTCTGGGATAAATCTCGTACACGTGATAACTTTAGATGTATGACGCCTATAAAATTATGGATCACATGCGATATTTGACGTCATCTAGTGCACGTAGTTTTCCCGAGAATAACACCCCAGAATAGTACGGCATGATCACTGTGTTACACGAAATAACATACAATTAATTATAAAGCTAGTAGTATTATGTGTGTGTAAGATTGGGCCAGAAATTATGGCAAAGAAAAACACCTGCCTGGTTTAGACGATGCTTTTTTAGCATCCAACAAACAGCACAACCATAAGCATGTGTACAAAAAAACAGCATGCGATTCGCGGCAGCACGCTTGCATGCTGTCAGATCGGAACGCATTTAATATTTTAGAAATAGTTATATTTCCATAAAACTATAACATTGCAGGTATTTTGTGATATTCTTACCCTTTTATGATACTTTTCATAATGATGATTTTGATGTTCTTCTTGTGAACCATTTTGGTGACTTCCCATCTTTATCAGCACTGAAAATAAAATAAGCTGCATTAATTTTAGTCGTTTACTCGGAGAAACTATCGTAAGTTAAACCGGTAAAAATCGACGTAAGCTACATTATATTCCATTGTTAAAAATAAAATATAGGTATGGATGGATGAGCTCTTTAGACGAAGCTTAAAGTAGTGCTGCAAGCAGGACTTTACTCTGAACGTCAGTCGCCGTTAAAAAGCGATGATCTAAAGCTTTTTAGAATTCTTGCGAGTGATTTTTCTAAGCACGATTGCGGCATAATCTAATAAAAGGCAAAGACCTGAGGCCCAATTCTCTAAGTTATTTTAAAACTACACTGAAAGTTGATCGAATCGAGACTGAATTGTAAATTGACTGAAAGTTGAATTTCTAGTCCCTCATAAATAAAAATTTAGTCTACTTTCAATTCATGGTGAACACCATTAGAGTAGGATAGTTATATATATAATTGGAAAGAGTAAAGAGAGACTCCATCTACTTATGCTAAAATTAACGAAAAAACTTTGAATCGTTCAAGTTTCGGTCACATTTCGATATAATCACATTACAGTGTTGTATTTTATGTCAGGAGAATACCATTTCTGACTTTCAAGACATCGACACAAGATCGAAACATGATCCGAACTCTATTTTAACTATTTTTTAGTTAGTGAATTGGGCCTCTGACTGACTGACTGACCGAGTGACAACGCACAGCCTAAACCGCTGGTCGTAGAGACTTGAAATTTGGAGGGTAGGTATGTTCCTTTTAGAATGTAGGGGTCAACTTAGAAAGGAATTTGGAAAGTTCGCCCTCTAAGGGGTCCAAAAAAGGGCTTTTAATGTAAAACAAAATGCTCTGTATTTCGGAAACTGTTGATAGTAGATGCTTGAAATTTCACATGTAGATTCCTCAAATCAAATGAAATTAACAAACACATGTTTGCTATTCCTATTCCTGAAATTTTCCTGAAAACAGGCACGGAATTTTTTTTCTTTGTAAAGAAAAATACACGTTTTGGCCTGATTTCAGTTTATTTCGATGCAGTAAAAGTTAGTTTCACGGTGTAGTTGTTTAGATTAAAATATTTTCAGGACCTCAAGTTTAAAATTGGACCTCTAAATTGAACAACTCGAGTGTGGTGTCGTTTCAACGGTTGTTTCACGGTGTGGTTGTTGAGATTTCAATATTTTCATGACCTCGGGGTTAAAATGTGACCCCCAAATTGAAAAACAGGGTTTAAGGAGAATGTAGGAGTTTGTAGGGGTTTGTTCTTTTGTTTCACTGCGGCCGCATTATCTTCCACGCGGACGAAGTCGCGAACGGGTCAGCTAGTATTTTATAAATTGATAGACGCGACGCTGACAAATGAGTTGCTTGAAGTTTATTGCAAATAATTAACACGGACGTATGGCGTAGCGTAACACGGATTTTGTACGGCGACACGATGAGCGTAACACTACACCACACATCCGTGTAAATTGATTATTAAAACTCAACACTTTGGTCATGATAAGATCAACGACGACCAAAACGAAGGTCTCAAAATGCGTGGTTGTACTCACTGCGCGCTGACGACTATTCGTCTTACCATACTCAAATGAGAGAATAAAACATATATTTTTTAACTTGGTTTAGAAGCATTTGGCGCTGCTTTGAGTGCGACACTAGTGTTTGTGTCGCTTTTATTTGTAGTCATTACTACATGCTGACCCGTCAGACGTTATATTGTCCGAATTTAAATAAATTTGTATGTTATCGTTTTGTGAATTTTTGAAAAGCTGTTAGAAAATGGTAAAAATGAGAAAAAAACGTATGCGATGAACTTAATCACAGTTCAACTGAAAATAAAAAAGTAAAGATCGGTAAAAAAAGCAATGCTTTAATCAGTAGAGGTCGTAAAAAAAATTACCGCGATAAACTTAACATAACATACAAACATCCAACAGTCACATATGTAACTTGTTTTGTTTACTACGTAGTAGTGCCCTCTAGAATTAATTAGTTTTGCGTAATATTCCTTAATATTCCGTAATATTCCGATTTGAATCATGCGTTCATAGAAAAAGACGTTTTCCGAATTTAAAAGTTTTCCGGAAAACGTTTCCAGTTTTTCTTTCCAAAAAAACTTAATCCTAAATCCTAATCGGTCCAGCCGTTCTCAAGTGATGCGCTTACCAACGAACAGCATTTCCTTTTTATTTATATTGATTTATTTTGGCGTGATAAAAAATAATAAGGTAAAAATACGTTTTCCTTGGAAATATGCGCGCGGAGCTGGTATGATAAGTCAGTTTATACCACGTTGTAAACCTTTGATGAACAATACACATCAAAGTTGCAAACAGAAAATATAATGCGGTTTACCACTTTTTGCAAACGAACTTACCCTTCTGTTCGTCACGTCTTCGTTTTTGTTCAAGAATCACGGAATCCTCTGCCCTGTCCTGCAATAAGTTAGCATTCATTAATAACATTGTAGTTTTAAAAAGCTTTACTTTTTTTATACCAAAACTATCTTTATAATGAGCCTAAGCCTTGTAGCAAAAACTGATTACGATGACCATAACTAGCTTAACATCTATTTGAAATCATATTAAAGCAATAGGTACTTAAACATGCAGCCCACACAACTTTTCTCGAGGTATGCAAGATTTATCATCATCATAACCAGCCAGCACACGTCCCAATGCTGGACATAGCCCAAACTCACATAATACCAAGAGGAACGGTCTTCAGACCGGCTCCATCCAACAATACAAGAGATTATGAAAAGCATTTTGTAGAGGTTGTGTTTTTTACTAGTTGGTCATCTAACTGCCAAAGAAATAATTTCGGAAACAAAAATGACATGTTTTTAATTTTCCTCGAGTACAAGTGACATGTTTTTTTTTATTTTTTACTATTTTGTCAAATCCCACATAGCTTTGAAACATCATTAACCGCGTGTTCCGCCCGGGCCGGCGCCATTTTTTTATCGGAAATCAACAATATGCATCAACTGTTACACAGTGAGTGTTTTTAAGCAAGGAGACAAAGGTGCTTTTATAAATTAAGATTGTATCTTTTTTTTTATAACTTAACAATGAGTAATTTCTGCTGATACACATCGAGAGTGTGTGATCTGCACTTAACTTACCCTCTTACGGCTCATCTTACGCTCTTTACGCTCATCGCCTCTCAATTTAGCCTTTCGCTTTTCCTTCTCTGGTGAGCGTTCCTCAATTTCTTTGCTACCCTGCTTGCAGAAAAATATATTAGCATTTATCACTGTTATATTTAGCATCAGTCAATAAATATGACATGTTGGCAAATAGAACAAATAGAAGTAAAATCAAGATGTATCTACTGAAATTTCCAACATGCTGAATATATTGATGAATACATTCAAAACAAAAATCTTATGGTAGAAACTGTAAATTTTGTTGTAAATTCATGAGTCAATAGGGCCGATGAAGAAACCTCGAAATACCATACATGGTATCAGGCACAGTCGGACGCAGAGCCTTTTGACCACTTCTTAGTCGAATTTCGCTTGCAACCTTTCCAAACGAGCAGTTTATGCGGCGTCCCGTACTCGAGCAAATTAACTTCAAGGATTTTTTCTTATGTGTGCATGTTCCGGCGAAGGCGATAGTGCATTATTACTTGCTTCAGTCTTACAGCTTCACAATTAAACCCACAGTAGAAGTTGGTAGTAGATGTTCCCTCATTTACTTGCTGATACCATGTTGATTTGCTGGTGGTTTCAGTTGCAGATCCCTTTCCCTTGTGAAAATATATTTGAGTGATTCAAGTGAGTTGTTTGATTAGTTGTATGAAGTAAATTGTTTTCATTGACGCTGAATATTTTTCAGATTTTTATTAAATTTTATTATATTTCTGCTTGATAATCCGTCGCTCATTCTCCTCGAATTTAAGTTGATTGTGAATGATATTAATAGTTTATTTAGTAGTTTAACGTTTTAATATAATAGAGATGATGGAAATTCACAGCATTCTGCACAGAACAGATGGTATTCTTCATTTAATTTCCATTGTGGTGATGTTAATGAAATCTTCATTATATTTCTTGATATTTGTTGGTGGGATTCCAATGTCAATTGACTGCTTCGGCAACAGATCGAAACATTCTGACTACTGGGGCAGCATATCGTAACACTCTCTGACTGCTGGGGCAACAAGTTTGTACATAATTATCGTAACACTCCCTGACTGCAATGGCAAAATGTTCGTGACACTCTGACTGCTGGGGCAACATGTTTGTAACACTCTTTGACAGCTGGGGCAACATGTCGTAACACTGACTGCTGGGGCAACAAGTTTGTATATATCGTAACACTCTCCGACTGCAACGGCAGCTTGTTTGTCTTGTTTGTAACACTCTGACTGCTGGGGCAACATGTTTGTACAACTCTTTTTGACTGCTGTGGCCACACATGTCGTAACACTCGAACTGCTGGGGCAACATGTTTGTAACACTTTATGACTGCAAGGCATGTTTGTAACACTCTTCTCTTGTGTTTCTTCAAAGGACCTGTTGACTCCAACAAAACTTTACTGCTTACCATGGTTCAATGGGACTGGGCTGTGGAGGGCGACACACGTTACGGAGTCCAATTTTGATTTTGTTTAAAAGAATTTATGGTTTAATTTCTTGACTTCTCTGCGCTCTTGGTGCTGGCTGGTCTTATTTTCATTCCTTATCCTCCTGTTGAGGTCCTTTTTACTTCCACAATGCAGCATATTTATTCAAATTGACTTCAATACATTGTTATTAACATAAAATAATGTTCTTGCGATGTTTTCGTATAATTTTATAACATCTGAACATTTTTAAAAGATATTTTATTACTGATTGCTAGACTGTCCTTGTGGTGCCATGAAATTGAAAGATCAAATGATGCACTTCGGAAATAGTTCAAAGAACTCTTCAATGGATGACATCAGTTACATTTTTGATGTAGTTATCGGTTGTTGTGACATTGTTTCTTTGGCACCCTGCGTTGGTCAGTGACCAGGGTGAGGGTTAGGCGAGGTAAGATGAGTGATAAGATCTGTGAATGTCCTCCCTCGGGAATCCAGCTGTGAGACTTCATTTATATGTCAATTCTACAATATTTTTCTTTGGATTCTCTTATGATTCTTCTTCTGTTTATTTAATTTATATGTAATTTTCCACTAACAGTTACAATCATTTGTATTTAGTTGCTTCACATCCAAACTTCCAAGCTTCTTTTGGTTTCTATCTTGACAAATCAGCATCTTTCTTCGGACTTTATTATTTACAGTTGATTTTTATTGTTATTTTTTTTTTTTAAGAATTCTATAATTTTTATATTAAGCACTGTAAGTCTTTTCCAGTTCATATTCACAGGTTATCTCACTGAATGTTCCTTTGTGAATCACTATTTACATTATTTTTGCAGTTGGTCGTGTCCTCTGTCCAGCCCAATCCTTAGTCCGGAGCGAGCGTGATGCGCGTCCGTCTTATCGTCATGATACTCACCTTGCCATTGCTGCTGCCCTCTACTTTACGACGTTTCAAATCTGAAAGATAATTAAATAGTTAGACCAAATTCTCAACATGAAATAAATGTGGCAAAAATTTATCTACTAAGCCCCGTATATTAGAACTAAACTAAAGCATCGATTGATGACCAGGGCCCCAATTCTACTAAACAAATTGTGTTTGAATTGTTAATGAATTATTGCAAAATTGACACTTTTGGTATACTAAAAGTGTCAAAACTGTAAATTTTTACACTTTTAGTATTTTTTTGACAAAGGATACCGCGCGCGATTAACGGTCTTCAGTCACCGCCATCCACCGACTTCCTGCTACCGTAACAATGCCATCGGTCAATCGAGTGGGTGGCCCCGTTCTACACTGCGTCGTTGGTCGCCATTTCAGAAACTTTTATTCCCTAGCGGCCTACTGCTATATGACACAAAACTTTCATCTAATCAATGTTCTGTTTATTTTCATATTGTGAATGACATACCCTGTTCTATGTCATCCGGAGTGCTGAATGACATACCTCGTTCGATGTCGTCTGGGGCGGCGCGATGTTCGTGCGTTGGTGACACGACTTCCAAGTACCGCTCCTCCTGAACAAAATTACTCAATCACAATATTTTCATTATCCTAGATAATCAACACTACTTTACATAGGCCCACATATCAATACACATAAAATCGTTGCGTCACTGACTGACTATCAACGCAAAGCCAAAACCGTAAGTCTTAGAGACCTGAAATTATGAGCATATTCGTTTTTTTGGTCTAGGGGTGCACTAATAAAGGAATTTCCGATATACACCCCCTAAGGGGAAGGACAACAGTTCCACTAGTGAATCTATAAAATTTCTCAAACTAATTAATTTCTTACCCTGTGTGATCTTTCCCTGGGTGATCTTTCTTTGATTCTTATCTCGTCTTTGGCCCTTTCTTTGAGGGATCTGTAATATGAATATTTTTTTGAGATGCAATATAGATAGGTATGAATATGATTCCGAAGAGGGTAATATTAGAACATTTCAAAACTTACGATCTCGAATCGCGCTTGGTATCCTTCTCTCGGTCGGAGTCGTCTCTACGTCTGTCACTGGTCCGGGTTTCTCGTTTATCTGCGTCTAATGAAAAAATAAAGAAATAAACATACATACATACATACATACACACACACATACATGACAGTGAGCTCATCGCCGCCATTTGCTTTCCCAAGACCAACTCGGCTAACACTTTCTTCAAGTAATAACACACTCCTAGTTAGGAACCGAAGACGAATTGTAGGAGGGCCCCGCACTCAACGGACCGCTGATATTGTAACTTGCATATTAGTAGCTTAACTCACAATGAGGGTAGCTGAGTTTGCGAGTAAACCAAAGCCACTGTCCTCCTAGACAACAATTAATGGCGAATTGTGTCACTTGAAGTGGTGGGAGACAACAAAACTATTGCATGAACTGTAACTCAGATGCAAGCTATTGACCGACTCGCATATACATACTGTCATATGCGAGTCGGTCAATAGCTTGCACTCGTGTGATGATAGTAGATAGAAGCATTTACTCAAGCTATGTGGTCACACTGAGAGTAGCTGCATTGCAGTAACTGACCAGCCCCCTGTTCCCTAACTGAAGGCATTCGGTGACTAACGTTTGACAAGTAAAATGACCATCGATTGCTCAAAATTATCATTAAGAACTGTCAATTGATGGTCATTTTACTTGTCAAACGTTAGTGACCGAATTACTTTCAGTTAGGGAGTAGGGGGCTGGCCAGCTCACTGACTAGCTCGCGCCTTGTAACCTAAGCAGAAGACTGACCGTTAGCTTGAGATGGTGACGCTAACTGGTCTTCGTGTTTGACGGGCGCCGGCTCCTCCTTCAGCGCGCCGGCGGGGGGCGCGGCGGGCGCAGCGGTCGCCAGCTTCTGCCGGTCGCCCACCTGTGATTTAATTCATATTCGCCAATTAATATCTTTTACTGGTCTAGGAACCTTGGATTGGGTATGTAGCTGGAAAAAACCTTGATAGTGAATGTCTAGACTAAATCAGTACAGTAAATATACCATACAACCTCAATTTGGAGTGGTGTATGTATATAGGCAAATTGACCTGGATCTTTTCTGCTCCAGTGTCGAGTCCGCGAGGCGGCGGCTGAGTAATGACTTCTTCTCCTCGTTGTGAGGCTCTTATTAGTAGGTGTTAGTTCATCAAACGTTTTTGTATCTTATTTGTATTCCTGTGTAATATATAATCTGTTTTTTTTCCTATAGTATTAACTTAACTTTAACTTTATGTTAATATTTTTCTTCTGTTTATAAACTATCTTAACTTCGCTCTATTTTTTTTGTATCTATTCCTTCTCTAACTGTGAAAACCTGTTATTCGCCTTCTGTTCTTTATTCAGGTTTTTGTGCTGTTGGTTTTCCTTTAAATAAATAAATATCAATTATTGAATTCTAGGTATGTCCATGGCGTTTTTTTTTTTAAATTTGATTTTATTTCAGTACTGGCTTGTGGTCCACCTGATTTTAAGCGGTAAGCCCTGCCCATAAGAAATGCAATACCTTAGGTCACGTCCACCAAGGACTCCATATGTGACAGTGCACTGCGCCCGTCACATAAAGAGACATAAAGATGAAGCCTGATGTGCCTGTAATTTCACCGGCACCTATATACTTCAGACTGCAACACAGTTTTATAAACCAGCCGTCGAAATCAAGCATAATTTGTATCACCACAAAAATATTTCTATCTATATAATGTTCCAGAAACCATGCTGCATAAGATTCAAAATGAAGAATAGGAAATTTGAATTGAATAGTCAATAAACTCTTAATTCAAATCATAACGCAAGCTCTGATTGCTCTGACCTGCGACGGAAGGACCAATATGTGTTTGGGGTATAAAGTTGTGTGAGCACCTATTTATTTACAGGGCTTAATCGTTACACGGGCTTAGTTATAACTAGACTAGAACTAAATAGGTATTGCTAGACTTACATGGTGGAAGTCACTCTCTCTCATCATATTATGAGCTTTGCTCCGCAGCTGGCCGCTGTACACTGTAGCGAGCGCGTAAAGATCTTGTCTTTGTGTTTTTTCTTCGTCTTTGACCTAGAAAAACAAATAATTGTAATTTTGTCTTTCAAGCGAGCAAAAACAATCTTACTGCTTATGTTAAGGTTATTTTGTAAGAGTCGAATATAGAAAAATATATATTGAAAAGTTCATTCATTTTGTAAAAACGATAAATTTTCACACATAACATTGTTGAAGAAAGGTCATTGTTGTGCTCAAAAACGCATAGAAAATAGAGACGCTATCTATTTAATTTATTCAAGAACTGACAACCGTTGGGGAATAAAGGTTCTCGAGTGGCGACCACATACCGGACACCGCGGTAAAGGACTAAGACAAACGTCTGTAAACAAAGTCATTGGATGGATGGATGCTAAAGACCGTTGGTCGTGGCATTCTAGGGGGGAGGCATATGTCCAGCGGTGGAATTCTATAGGCTGATGCTGATGATTATGAAGAAGCCAAGGCTTGATTATTGTCTGATTCAAAATACCTCATATTGGCCGTGGCCATAGTGGCCTCAGCCTAAGAATAGGTAGCAAAAGAATGTCATAAAGCCCATAGTCAACTAAGGGATGCCATAAGTGCGCCAGGGGATAGGATACAGCGTCCATCTGAGTACTTCACACTAATACTGCGATCACCTATACACCTGCCAAGTTTGGTGTTTATGGCAAATCTCCCTATTCCATGGAGGAGGCCTTGTGCAGTTACGTCTACCGGCTGATGAAGAAGAAATAAACCCCATACCTTGTCAACCTTCTTCTCAATGATCTGCGCGAGCTTGGCCAGGATGGGGAAGTGCGGCAACACGCGGATCAGCACAATAAGCGCGTTGCGAATCTGCACGTAGTCACCAGAGTCCAGGCACACCACCATGGCCTTCGTGATCTTGTAGTGCCATTTATGGCAAACGTGTCTGAAAAAGGGGTTCATAATTTCTAAGGTTCGCCTGCGACGCAGGAGGTTGCGGGTTCGATTCCCGCCTCTGAACTAATATTTGTACGATCTGCAGATAATTGTTCAGGGTGTTCTGGGTTTATTCATGTATAATAAAAAATATTTATCTATGTAATGTATTGTATTAAGTATATCAGTTATCTAGTTGCCATAACACAAGCTCTGCTTAGCTTGGGGCTAGATAATATTGTGTGAAATGTCCAGCATTTATTTATTTATTTATAATCTTACACACAACCAGTGTAACTCTAAAAAGGAGTTTTTGGTTGAAGTAGCGCTTCTTGTGAAAGAACTCTTTCAAACAAAGCCCTCTCTTTCTTTAACAAGTTTGTCCCGGGAACTTTGTACTAGTGGTAATACACTATACGTATTTCTGCCGCCAAGCAGCGCAGCAAGCAGCAAGCTCGCATTATTGTGTTCCTGTTTGAAGGATAAGGGTGCCGGTGAAATTACAGGCACATGAGATTTTTCACCTTTATGTCTCCGTTTCGCGGACGTAGGGTGCGTCCAGATGGACACGGCTTGAAGTAATGCATTGTTATAGGCAATGATACCGCATCTGGTGGGCCACCAGCTTGTTCCCTTATTTAGTTAAATAAAAATAATACAACATAAAAAAAACAAAAAACGTCGCTAAAGAAATATGCTTATTTATAATTCATCTAATATGAGTTCACTCCTATCAGATATATAACCCTGGTTAACCCTATAAGCTTACAAAGTTACAACTTTAATTCCCATGGAGGTTATCCTCAGACAAAACTCAGACTCAGACCCATTAGGAAATCCTACTAAGAGCCAAGACTCAATTATTTATTTGGTACCCACCCACTGAATAAAATCGCTAGCGTTAGCGACTCTATAGGAATTCGTGCTAGCGCTCTTGAGATATTTGAGATACCTGTAATTCTCGTATCCAACATGGTCGTTGGCCTCCGTGAACTGGTTGGAGACGCGGTACTTGGTGACGAAGCCAGGATAGTGCGCGCACTCGCGGTGGAACGCCTGCTTGTCGGCGTGCCAGCGCATGGCCGTGCCAAGCACCTTGCACAGGAACGTGCCGTAGCGGCCCGCCTCGCCCTCCGTGCACGACATCACCGAGTACGTGATATCGCAGAACAGCTGGGGAAAATAAATCGTTGTTATGTTGTGCTGGGGAATGTAGACCGAAATTACTAAATGAACAGCTGGGGAATAGAAATCGCTATTACTAAATGAACAGCTGGGGAAAATAAATCGTTGTTACTAAATTAACAGCTGGGGAATGTAGACCGAAATTACTAAATGAACAGCTGGGGAATAGAAATTGTTATTACTAAATGAACAGCTGGCGAAAATAAATCGTTGTTACTAAATTAACAGCTGGGGAATGTAGACCGAAATTACTAAATGAACAGCTGGGGAAAACAAATCGTTATTACTAAATTAACAGCTGGGGAATAGAAATCGTTATTACTAAATGAACAGCTGGGGAATGTAGACCGAAATTACTAAATTAACAGCTAAGGAAAAGAAATCGTTATTACTAAATTAACAGCTGGGGAATGTAGACCGAAATTACTAAATGAACAGCTGGGGAAAAGAAATCGTTATTACTAAATTAACAGCTGGGGAATAGAGACCGCTATTACTTGATGAACAGCTGGGGAATATAGACCGAAATTGCTAAATGAACAGCTGGGGAATAGTTAAAGTTATTCCTAAATACAACAATCAAGCGACACCCAAACAACATTCCTTCAATACAGCTGGTCCCCGCAGAGGTATTAGATCACCACCCGCAACAACAAAATGGCAAAAAGTATTTTATATCGCAACGCTTAACACAAGAATCAGAACTAAAACAACAACATAAACTAGTTGTCGTACTCGTAGTTCATTCATGGGTCAACTATAATGGGCAGTCGCACCACCATCTTACTTGATCAACGTAATATCCACTATAACATGTAGTTTTCAAACCAGTCGAAGCCGTATTATATCATATTATTATATTATCACGTAAATAATGGTAATTTTTGCTTGCTATCTGCTAATTATTGAATTCCTAATGATCAGAGTTAACAGGATCTCACCCGATCATAGCAGAGCAGGGTAGAGAAGTTGGGGGTCTTGAGCGAGTGCACGGTGTGCACGAACTCGGCGCAGTAGAGCGCGTCGGCGGCCGTGAACACGCAGCGTGGGAACAGGCACAGCTGCATGAGGCGCGTCACCGTCTCGTTCTTGGCGGACTTGGCGGCGCGCGCCGGGAACCACGACGCGCACTCGCGCTGCAGCCGCGCCATCACGCGCGACACGTGCTCCTGCTGACGGCGACGCTCCTCCTAACGATGATAAATAAATAATAAATAAATGCTGGACATTTCACACAACATTATCTAGCCCCAAGCTAAGCAGAGCTTAAGTTATGGGTACTAGATAACTGATATACTTATAACAATGCATTACATAGATATATATTTTTTATTATACATAGAAAATACCCAGAACCCCCTGAACAAATATCTGCACATCTTACAAATATTTGTTCCGAGGCGGTAATCGAACCCGCAACCTCCTGCGTCGCAGGCAAACCTTCGCCCGCCGCGCCAGAGGTCGTCATGAATAAGAGTTTGTATCAGGGCTTACTTAACTTAAGCGTAATGGATACTTAACTATTGCCTATTGCATATTGGATACTTAGCTTTTTGCTGTAGTTACAGCAAAAAGTTTTCATACATTAGAATCATTCAAAAAAGTCTCGCTGTTAGGTCGAAGGTGGTATAGGCATATGAATAGCTAATAACCAAGTAGAAATTACACTAGTGGCGCTAGTGTGGCATTCAAAGCCGAGCTAAATAACTACTCGCGCATACTTATACCTTATTAATTATTATACTTATGTCTTAGTATGGCTATTTTTAAGGAGCATTAGTTAAGTAAGGTTTATTTGTGCGGCCGTAAGAGACGTTACTGGCTGGTTGCCTATTTGATGTCAAGCAGTAACCATTACAATTGCAGTACCTCTGTCACATTAACCTAGAACGCGCCTTTGTGGCGCGGCGGGCGAGTAGCTAGCTGAGATGCCAGCGGTTACGGGTTCAATTCCGACAAATTTTTGCATGGTCTGCAAATATTTGTTCCTGGTCTGGGTGTTGTGGTACCACGGTGTTCTCGTAGTTCCTGATACCCACGATACAGGACATCCTAGTGTGGGATCAGGACTATGTATGTGACTGTTGGGTGTTATGTTATGCCCTACGTGGCATGACACTGCACCTGCCACCTTGAAACATAAAGATGAAGTCTCACATGACAGTTTCATCAGCATCCATACCCGTCAAACCCACACACATTATTGGTCGGCGGTAGAACTAAATATGGTTGCAGTACTTCCCCAGACAAACTCTTTGAAAAGGAGCTCTACTACTGCTAAAGGGTATATGACAGTTTCATCAGCATCCATACCCTTCAAACCCACACACATTATTGGTCGGCGGTAGAACTAAATATGGTTGCAGTACTTCCCCAGACAAACTCTTTGAAAAGGAGCTCTACTACTGCTAAAGGGTATCACACACGTAGCATATACGATAATATTTTATATGCGTAAAAAAACTTATCGCATCTGAAGGTATCACACACGTAGCAGATACGATAATATACGAAAATGATATATTCATGCGGAAACCTTCAAACTGTCTATACTTGTTTCTTGGTGCGGATCTATCAATGCGGATATACACAGATATCATCTGTCCATCTTTTGATATATTATGTTGGTGCCTACAGATGTAGGCACCTATTATATTATATTATATTATTATTTATTATACGCGATACAGATATCTTAACGCATCTGCTAAGTGTGTGAACACTTAGCAGATGCGTTGACACTTGCACGTTATGGATGGACGTTTAAAGGTTGATGTTACGTAGAAACTGACCTGCAGTTTTTCAATCAAAGTATTAAAACGCTCTTGTTCCTTCTTGACTTTCGAGCCCCCTTGAGAGCTATCCTTAGCGGCGTTAACAGACGCAATTTTCAAGCGGTCGATCTCTCGGTCGTAGCTTTCCTCTGGCACTCGTAGATCATACATCGATAGAGACCTGGAAATAATATTGCTCTACATACTGATTGATAGGTCAAATACTATGCGGCTTAACATATCAAAGGAGTCAGAACAATAGTAAATGATATTTAAGACAACGTACCAGAAAGTCACATAGAACTCCGGTGAAATGTCTTCCCAAACTCTAGGCGGCAGCATCGGCGTGACCGCCGTGATGATTGGTTCCAAAGCCTCCTTAGCAGCGATAGTGTAGCGCACTATGCTCTTCTCCATGTTATCCATCTTACTGTCGGCGCTTTTACGCAACGTTTCAACTTTACCGTTGATTTTTTGCGTCAATACTGGACGGTGCAGGAAGAAAGCGACGTCGGCGTCTACGTGGTAATCTCGAAGTAATTCCTACAAATTAAACATTAAAAACTTACTACAAACTCGTTAACTAAATATTATCATAAAATATGGAAGCCACAGACACAGCATGACACACTGCAGCCACTGGTTAGTTAGTCTTTATGCACATGCCATCGAAATAAATTTAAAAAATTACATTACGATACAGCTCTTCTATGGACAACTGTATTATAATATAACTTTTTTTCTATTACGATGCAACTTCACTTGGACCAAGGAGGTTGCAATGCAGTTTTTCTATACATAATCTGTGGACGCGGCGCAACACGCTCGCGCGTATGGATTTTGGCGCTAAACGTTTACAAATAAATGCAAATATAAGCTGTAATTTTACGCAAATTTCATTGTCAAATTAGTTTTTGTTTTAAAAAATGTCTGAAATCGACAGTAACGAGCGATACTGAAGAAAATTTTACACCACCGGACATTCTCAAAGCTGCAACGAACAAATGAACCTCTTACCGGCGAAATCTAGAAGGTATAACAATAAATGTTACCAAGATTTTAAAATATAATATTACCTATTTCATGAGATTAGATAAAGTAGTGTATGAAACTGCACATAATTTGGTCTTAAAACACTCGTGTGATGCTATAAAAAAAATCGCCTCCGGCTCGTTTTTTTAACTCACACTCGTATTTTAAGAACCCTTATTATGCAACAGTTTCATAAACTACTATTATTTTACAACACAGAAAACAAACTAATGCAATATAAAAATACAATTACAAGAAGGTACACAAGACATGAATCCATGTAATGTGTTTGAACTCTTGAATGCCAAGTGTTTAATTGGCTGAGCCAAAATTGGTACCACGGCGAACTAACCTGGCATTCAAATCAAAATGCCGTGCGTCTATCCAGTAGTGGTAGTGCAAGTGTGCATATCTAAATTATTTACAATATTTATTTAATTAATTTCTTCAGTTGTTATTTATTACAGATAAAATTACAGACAAACTCTTTTTGTGCACCAGTCTCATACGGAAACTGGAAACCTAAAAAGTCGAAGCAAAATACTGGACCTACGAAATGTATAATAGTAGAATTTGTTTGCTCTCGACGAGAATAGGCATGTGTTGTATGAAACGTAACTGTAACGTTCCAAATTGTACTAATGTTACCTGCAAAGGCGGTAATCTCGCGGCATACTCTTCAGGCGCGTGCGACGAGGCGAGGAATGTCCCAAGTTGTACCAAGGCGTCTTGGCACTGGTCAGCCAATCGCCCTACCACCTTTAACTGAGAGCCCGGCGGCTCCCCCGCACTCGTCGGAGTGTCTATGTCTTCATACTCTGCGAATATAAACATGGTAAAAATCAAAATGGTTATAAGAGCGTTATTCCTGACATGTATTTTTGGCCCACGTATGGATCTGCAGTTGACTACACAAAAGGCAAACTGTAGACGACTCGAATTGATCGAATGATTGGATTTGCGGCACACAATCACAGTGATCATTTTGACAGTTTGAGCAATGTCCAATAAATCTAAAACTTGAAAAGGAGAGTGTTGTTTTATTTAATTTTAAATGTTCACAATTCCTTTGATTCAATTTGACGACCTCTGTGGCGCGACGGGCGAAGGTTCGCCTGCGACGCAGGAGGTTGCGGGTTCGATCCCGCCTCGGAACAAATATTTTACGAACTGCAGATAATTGTTCCGGGTGTTCTGGGTATTTTCTATGAATAATAAAAAAATATCTATCCATGTAATGTATTGTATTAAGTATATCAGTTATCTAGTTGCCATAACACAAGCTCTGCTTAGCTTGGGGCTAGATAATGTTGTGTGAAATGTCCATAATTTATTAGTCCTGCAACATTCTTAGACTAAAACAAATGCGTGTTATTGGAAAGGAGATGATATAATTACCTTTCCAAACGCAGCAATGGCGCTGTTGTGCAGACAATATGCACAGAGATATGTCCAGGTTGTTTCCCACCATCGCTTCCTTGAGTCTCGCGGAAGACCGCCTCGTGTTCCGAACCTGGGAGAAGTATCCCGCCTGTGAACATTTAGATTAGTTTAAATCATTAATTAGATCAGCAGCCGAGCCGTTCTTACTGTGTGAATTTACGCCAGAATGTCCAAGGAAGTATCAATTCACCCGGATTGAGCAGCGGTAAACAAAGACCAGGTACTTGGCTGCTGGTATCATTTGGAATCGATGTGGCAAGAAGGACGGGTTTCCAGTTAGTATTCCAATAAGCGGCAATGGGCTTGTGTCACATATATTATGAAATCTTACTAAAATGGTGAAGTGTTTTTACAGCAAGACCATGTTCATGTCCAATTTGATTGAGTCTTTGTTGGTGGTCAGTTCAATCATGTACAATCAAAAAGCCTGAACCTCAGCTGAAAGCATTAAGGGCTAATGACAAGTTAAGCATTGTATTGGAATAGGTGCTCACCTCTCCCTTGAGCAGGTCACCACCAGCCATGGCATCCAGCTGTTCTGCCGTCATTTCCTCGGCAGCTTCTATTCCAGCCATCTTCTGTACAATCTCTTTCAGGATGAGCAAGTCTTGACTGAAAACGTAACAATGTGACTTGTAATTCATCCAAAAGGTTGTTAATATTAAACGAAGACTGAGCTCAAAGGCGTGTTTTGCTAAATAGACTGGGGTTTGAACCCAACAGCAGGAGGGCAATTACGTTAATGTGATTACCTAATTTACACAGTCTTGTTGCAATTAACCTTTGTAAGCAAAATGCGTAGCTTGGGTAGTCGCAAGAGCGTTATTTCGAATAGAAACAGCATTTAAATCGATTGAAACCAATAGCAACAGAGTTACGTAATCAGACCACAGGTTTTTAGAACGAGCACAGAGTGAAGAATTTAAAGCTTCATGTTTGCGCAAACTGTTATAGGGAAACGATGGATAGAGGCGGCTCCAGACCGTTCATCGTGGCATTCTATGATGGAGGTATGTCCAGCAGCGGATGTTTAACAGCTGATGATGACTACAAACCTCTGCTGAGACTTCAAGCGGTTTGCAACAAACTGCAGTAGCGCAGTTAGCTCTATGTTGTGTTTCTTGAAGGCCGCGCCCGCGAACGCTGCCAGCGCTTGCAACCAGGGCGGGTGCGCCGCGCCACCCGACGACCGACCCACGCACAATGCCTCCAGCAAACAGTAGCCCAGGACGTCCAGAGATAGGGATGTTAGGTACTTGAGAGATTCCACTACTGGTCCAATTAGATTATCATATGATTGTATCTGAAAATTAAACACTTTTTAATGCTTATCATGGCCGGGCGTACGAATAGCGAACACAAGAGAATTCAAATGCTCTTCATTTGAATTCTCTTGTGTTCGCTATTTATTCAGCTCTAAATATTGGGTTATCCACTCTGAGAATCAGAATGCAGATGATAAAATACAGAAAAAAAAAGAAAGAATGAAGGCACGTGAATAAATATCTTCTCCTTGCTTTCTCCTTCTCTTATTCCGTTTATTCTAGTTCAACCAAAGGTAGCAGAGATCGCTATAAGCGATAAGGCTACACTATTTTAAAATAATTTTTGTATAAGGTAGGTAAAGTAGGTATTTGCCCTTTTGTGGAGTTTGAAAAGGCCTATGACAAAGTGATGGAGTCGATATACGGGGTAAACAGCAGGGCTTGCGTAAGGATACACGGGCCATACATCGAATGGTTTAGCATCTAAAAAGCAGTGCAAGTACGAAGGACTCGATTCGATAAATTTTACATTAAAATTCAACAAAACGGGACTATGTAGACATAATAGTCCCGTTTTGTTGAATTTTAATGTACTAACTTGTAACAATTGTAATAATTTAAGAGTCTAACCTGATGTACATACACCAAATTGTTTTGTGAAGTTTGTTAACGCAATAAAATTATTATTATTATTATAACTTGCAGTCCTGATGACGAGATGGAAAGGACCCAGCGGGTAAAGACGAATAGGACGACCTATAAAACGATGGAGTGACGACATCATAACTACAGCAGGAAAGGAGTGGATAGAACGAGCTAAAGACAGAGAAACCTGGTTGAACCTGGAGGAGGCCTATACTCAAATAGGGGTTCCCATCCAAGACAAAACATAATGAAACAAACATTATAAGAAAAATAAAAACATTATTTACTATTTAGTATTTTACATAAACAAAATTATAAGTAAAAATTCATAATATACATAAATACATACATGTAATACTTAGGTGATGGGAAATTAAAAGGCTTAATTATTATTATAACTTGCAGTCCTGGTGTTAGACAGAGATGTGTCGCGTCTCGATTTGAAATATAGTGAAAGTGGGTTAAGAATTAACAAGTTACTCGTCAAATTCCTTCTCTACGACGATGATCAAGTAATACTTGCGTCGTCGGCAGATAATTGGAATTAAAGAAGACGTAGTGACAAAGATTGAAAAAGGTATGTATGCTCAGGTGGTTTGGACATGTAGAATAGGATGAACGAAAGAAGGTTACGGGAAACAGGTGTGAGTTTATTTGTATTTGTATTTATTTATTGCTCACATGTACATACAATATAGTTAGTAATAGGTCTTATTTTAACTGTTAGTCAGGTAGGTACATGAACCCCGTCAGGGCGCTGCAATTTGGAGTCAAGATATTTTATATATATTATAAATGTAATGTAAGTATATATTTCCGTGTGGTGATCAATAGAGTTATTTATCTATACTTACGTCTTAAGAAAACATAGCAAACAAAGAAAATAACATGATAAAGGTTATGGTAGCATCCCATGCTGTCCAGTTTTTTGCCTGGATTTTGCACCAAAACCTTCACAAAAAATCTTACCTGTAAAAGCATGTAGTCGAAAAGGAAAGCAGGTGCGGCGTGCGAGAGCTTCCCTATAAGCCGTCCTTGCGGTTTAATGTTCTCTTTGGACACCCGTTTCATGATATGTTTGATCCGTTGCAGTGCGTTTCCCCGTACACGCATGAGCGCCGGTATACGCTCGCCTGCTTCGTTTTTCCAGCGAGAGTATAGACAATACCTAGAAAATACTGTTTTGTCAATTTCGTGTCTCTCTCTATCCAGCGCAGCGCAACCAGCGCAGCGCAAAGAAAAACTGGCGCGAGCATTTCGTCAGCCGAATGGCATTTTCATATATTAATATTGGCCATTTGGAGTAACAAAAGCTGTTGAGAATTGTAAATTTACCTGCACTGATATGGATATAGCTTGATCAGAGTGTATATTTCCTCAGCCATGCAACAGTTGCCCTCCATCAAAGTCAATGCTGGTAAAATGGCGGCGTCAAGTACAGTCAGTGCTTCGTGATGCAAAGGATCTCCTTTTTGAGCGCGTGCAGTTTTCAAAATACGTATTATCTGAAATAAATTTATGTCAACATCATTAATCATTAACAAATTAAGCTGCGTATACGTTTTAGCATTGTAGGGATTGTATGAACGCGAAACTCCGTTTCTAGATTTGCGAAAATACGGGAATTGTATGGACGCGAATCGAGTCTAGTTTCTCAAAGGATGTTAGTACTTACTTTGTACATTAAAATAGGGTCGTGGTGAAGAGACGGTCCCAATGAGATGAGAGCTGGTATAACCGTCTCTTTCATTTCCTCGAAAGTTTTGCAAGGTGGTGGTGCTAAATTCGACTTCAATGGTGGGATGGGTTTCCCAGGTATTTTTGGTGATACGCAGCACTGGCTGAAAATATAAGATCAGTGTTAGGGGCACTGAAACACCAAATATCAATGCAGGTGTTCAATTAAGCAAAGTAACTACAAGAACGTTTGTTCCTCAAAGTCCTAAAAATATTTTGTGGTAAGTATTGTATGTAAATGTATGGTAGTTTCAACTTTAGCCATTAGATTATGTGTGATACCTTCGGTACAATGGCTCTATAATAGCATGTAGCATGTTACACAGAGCCGTGGCAGGTCTCTCTGGCATCACTGTAGCGGGTAGTCTGGTTGATAGCGCCGCGAACTCTCGCCAAGCCGTCACATTTAACAACGCTTCACACAGCACTAGTTTTTGGTTGCCCCAATAGTCCTGTATTACAAAAATTTTAATTAGTAATTTCACAGAACTCTAGAGATGCTCTGTTAGTTTGATATCAATTTCCATCAACTGCTGATCAGTACATTTTTAGGATTCCGTACCTCAAAAGGTGCCAATGGAACTATTATAGGATCACTATTGTGTCTGTCTGTTGGTCATAGCCTATTTTCTCCAAAAGTCCACGGACGTAACGTAAATTAACTTATACTGATTTTGTTTTGCAGAGCAAACTAGGACTCGCGAAGGGAAAAAAGCTGAAGCTTTGCTAAGAAATATTGAGCATACCCCCCCCCCCCAAACTAATGAGCCAAAAAATACTATGCTGGAACTATTATACTGAATAAAGGGTAACTCATAGGTTACAGGAAAATTTAAACGAATTCGTTAGTCTTTAAATACCCACGGGAACGGAAAGTATTTATGTAGAGAAAATGCGTATCAAATGTGTTGACTGACTAATAAGTTCAATTGGTCTAGTAGCTACTATGGTAGCCTACTTCGGAACCCTCTCCACATGAGTCCGCCTCGCACTTGACCGGTTTTTATTCAGATATGAATGGGATCAAAAATTACAAAATGTGAACCTGAGGATCAGCTTTCTCTTCCATAAATTCAGTAGGAGCATTAGCTTGAGGTCCTTTTGTTGAAACAATGCTCAGTTTACGAATGTAGTCCTGGACAGCTTTTATCTCCTTTTCAGCTGTTTTAGCCATAATTGAGTCATCTGGACGCAACTGTAATATTAGTTGTATGAGTAACATGTACTTTAAATATACAACAGTACAAACAATACATAATTATATTATGGTTATACACAAGCACAAGTGATCAATAAAATTAAGAGTATGAAATGATTTCTTTGACCACAAGCATTTTACTGTCCATTTTGTGCAGCATTCTCCAAATTGAACTATGCTAAAATTATACCACTTAATATTGTAGTGTGGTTTAGCATCCCAAGTACACCATCGTCAAACTTTTTGACTGAGTTAAGCTGAAGTACACTAAATTTTGTGAAGATATGACTTGTAGAGTCTGGCTCTAGGGAAACTAGAGCCAGACTGAACGGAAAATGTGGTATCTCATTAATTTAAAAACTACAAGTCAGATATTCATAACATTTTGCATATATAATTGGATAAGACTTATCAAGATAAACAGTGTTCTTGGCTTTTGAAACAATAAACAAAAAATATAGAGTCAAGGCGTAAATCAGCTGAAAAGTTCGACAATGAGTTTGTGGGAACCTTAAGAGAATTCAGCACATCACCTTTATCAAATTATGTCGTCAGTGTTTTTTTTACTCACCCAGGGATAAATGTCATCCAATGATATAACTTGGTACTGCAACAACAGGGCTACCACAGTCATCAAAGCAGGTGGTTCTTTGTAATCCTCAAGAACTCCAGCATTGCTTAACTTAAAGCCTAACACTTCCGATATCACTTGAGCATCACACATGTAGTTCTTTACAAGAGGTACAAACAGCTGGTCCAGGTAAGGTCTAGCCTCAAAAGATTCTAAAATGATGTCGAGCACTCTATTAGGATCCAAGTTGAAACAACCTGGAACAAAATATTAAGCACTGTGGTAACAAATAATCAATAAATAACTAAAAAACGGCACAACGCCACCTTAATAAAGGTTCTCGAATGGCGACCGCATACCGAACGACACGGTAGAGGACCCTATAACCGACGGACTAAAGACATTATAAACGTTGCAGGAAGTCGGTGGATGGAGGCGGCTCAAGACCGTTCGTCGTGGCACTCTAGGGGAGAGGCCTGTGTCCAGCAGTGGACTTCTCCAGGCTGATGATGATGATGATGATTTACTTTAATTTTTCTAATAAACCTTTTTTTGTAGGTGTAAAACTACTAAAATAAGTCAAACAGTAATAACCCTTTAGTATATTATGTCTGTACTTAATGAATGAATGAATTCCCTGTAATGAATTTTGAAAGTTGAACTTGAAATGGAGTTCCATAAGCAGTTTATCTTTTTGAAATTGTCTAAAATTATATAACTGGGGGCTTAGTACAGATTTTGATAGTATACGAAACTATATGAAGTTTCGTTTCCTTCCATACATTTACTTGCAGCGCTCCTAGCGAAAACGAGAAGAAAACTAAGGACGCTGTCAGTAAATGTATTGTATGGAAACAAAACTTCATATAGTTTCGTAAACTATCAAAACCTGTACTAAGCCCCCTGTTAAATTCATCTTTAACTGGAAAAACGGCTTGCAATGTTTGTTAGTTAGTAGTTTAATACAGTATTCAATCTCATGTCCAATCATAATTTAGTTTTCATTGTAATATATTGAGTTATTATTATTATAGTTTATAATCTAAGGTTTATAAACAAGTCAAATAACAAATAAAATTTTGTATAAATATAATCAGATAAGACTTATCCAATTCGGAGGTGGTTTTCAAAGCAAAATGTCCTCATTGAAAAAAAATGCATCAGTAAAAATCATGTTACAGAGTGTATTTACAGTAGTTCAAAAAATCAATAGTATTTCTATGCCATGGATGCCTGGATAGGAAAACAAGTTTTGATACATGATAGCTTTTCAGAATGAAACCTACCTGGGACTTTACAAATATCTATAAAGAAGCTCTTGTCAGTAAACCAGTGTTGGCAAAACCAGGAGGAAAAGTTAGACACTTAATTTACTCTACCTATGTTACATACAATCTATCAAGCCAGTTGTGTGCTATGACATAATAAAGAATCCCACCTAAATAGAGCACTCGGGCAAACATAACATTGCTCTATTTCTACAGGACAGTCGTACATAGGTCATGATTTTGTACTTACCTATTAGTGATTGAATGATTTCCAGCAAACTTGTCCATTCCATATCCTCGTTTAGATCTTGGTTTAGCTCAACTATTAATTTGGCATACCCTTCACTTTCTTCCCTAAATAAATTAAATTTACGCTGTTTGTAGCTGTAAAAGAGGTTGTAAGTACATTAGAACTTTGATTATTTATTCTAATTTATAATATTATTCTGGTTATTTTTCTATGTATAATAAAAATATCTATCTATGTAATGTATTGTATTAAGTATATCAGTTATCTAGTACCCATAACACAAGCTCTGCTTAGCTTGGGGCTAGATAATGTTGTGTGAAATGTCCAGCATTACTTATTTTTTACTTATTGTAATTCAAACTAACTAGATTCAATGAAGTTGGAATTTATAAGTTTTTTTTTAGCTCTAGTATTTGGCATGTAAAATTTAAATACACAATAATAGGTTCAACATGTCGACTTCGGACTGTTTTACGCTGTTTGGCCTCAAAAGTTTACACTTTTGAGAAGTAAATAAGTAATAAATACTTACTACAACTTTGTCTTGATTTTGATGAATTTTGTATAAAATATTTTGTTTTTGAGTGTCCCAACATCTTGCAAGGTATCAATTTCTAATCTTTCCTTCAAGAGTTTGTCAGATATAAAAGATTCCAGTTCTCTGACTATATGGCAGAAGTTACTCCGCTCATCGCTCTGCACATCCACACATGTCTCAGCATCAAGAACACAGACCACATCCAGGATTATGGATGGAATGTCTGCATGGAGGCACTGAAATTAAGTTTGTTTGTACACAAATTCTTTTCAGGTTATCTGAATGAAACATGAAAGTTTCTACTCACTGTTATATCTCGAAGAACTGAGATGATAGCATCTTTCTTCAGATTTCCACGTAAGCCACATAGCAGAAGGTCGTAGATACTCTGTGACAAGCCTGAAAGCTTCCCAGACTTGGAAAAGAGTGGACTTTTGTCTTCATCTTTTATAGATTGTGTCACACATTTTATACTGTAAATTGTAAATGTGAAAAGAAACATAATTATGTAGGCGAATTGTTGCTATCAACAACTTAATTTTGAGTGACTACAGAGAGATAACTAAAATAAATAGTTGACGAATTATGAGCTAAACAAATAAACATTTCACAGAATATTATTAAAAACAAAAACCCATACGCAATCATAATTTACATTTGTGTTACAGCATTGAATTTGATTATATACCTAAATATCGCTTTTTTATGGTGATTTGTTCAGGTGGGCTAATGAAAATACAACATGTGGAAATAATTATGTTTACCACTTGTTATACTTACAATTGATCTTTTCCCGATTTTTCCCAACTTTTACAGAAATCGGATACAAATTTTGCAGAGGATCCCATGTTCAAATAACAAGGAAATTTATATTTTCAGACGTAAAAACAAGCATCACGCCACCACCGCCATGATTTACGAGTGAATGAATGGAATGATTGATTGATGAATGAAATTTATGAATGAATAGCTCAGCCCCCCACAGGGCGGTTGTTCTGAAAAATAAGGCGTGCTCGATTTTTGGGTCGAACTGGGTCGGCTATTTACCCGACCGAGCCCTAGTTGTAAACAATCTTGTAAGCAATAAATGAATTACTATGAAATAATGATATTTTACACAACAATGGCACTAATGTCCTTATGTTTACTCTAAATCTCACTAACGAAACATACATTTAGAACAAAATAATGAAGCAAAACTACAATTTCAATGAAAACTGTTGAAGCACTTGTGTAAAGTCAGCCCAGGCCGATACTGGCTTTGCCTCGTACCACAATGCACAATATCACACTCAAGCATTGTGAAATCCAACTTGTGTAGTAAAAAATATAGGTATTTGCTAATAAAATTGTGAAAATTTACGAAAATACAAAAAGTAAACAAAACTTTGAATGAAGGCAATCAAAGGTCACAGAGTATTAAATGAATGGTTGAATGGCAAGCTAATGGTGGGCAATTTTCATACAAAATAAATGTTACTGCCGCTCCATTTTGTTCCTTGCTCCAAGCAGCCCCCCGATTCCCTTAGCTGAAAGTCACTCAGTGACTTACGTTTGACAAGTAGAATGACCATCATAAAAAAAAATATTATGAAGAATTCTCAATTGATTTGATAGTAATTTTACTTGTCAAACGTTGGTCACTGAACTGAGTGACTTTCAAGATAGGGAATCGGGGGGCAGAGCAGAGATAAATTATTCCTCTCCCAGCTCCCTCCTCTGCTGTGCTGTCTGCTCTGTGATGGTGGGTGATGGACGGAGGAAATAAACCTTGCTCCAAGAAACTTTTTAACCCCCCGAGAGAGAATTATATGCTCTATAGAATATGAATCTGATAGAAGTCTTTCGTAGTGAAAATATCCTCGGCCGTTTTTTTGTAATTTTTCCAATCAATTAATCAATGTCTGGTCTGACTTTTGTTCCTTGCTTCAAGGGTCTGACTGACTTTATTTTATTATCATAAGTCATAACCTCAATTTCTTTGAAAACAAAACAAATATTTATATAAAATTATAAATAGATTTAGTGACTCCTCGTGAGTAAAGTTGTTCTATGCTCAGTTCATGTTCGGAGTAAGTGAAACAAAATGCCCACCTACGAATTAGCGTTGATGTTACGAACAATGCCAAAGACAGAACTCAAGAGCACCCTCAAACGAGTGGCTACTGCAGTATTTGATCGTGGTGGAATTATCAGAAACATTGAAAATCTCGGGTTTAGACCAATGCCTTATAAGACTAGTGCTCATGGGCTAGTTCACAGAGAAGCCAACTATTTCTTGTTCAAAATCGATTCACCAACTCAAGCTGTTGCTGATTTGAAGGAAGAATACAGCAGAGATGTTGATGTAGTGAGGCAGCGGGTTTTCAAAGTAACAGAGAGCGACCAGCACAGTTGTACATTAGAAACGGAACTCCTACCTCCAGCATACAGACAAGAAGTTAAAAAGATGATTGAAATTGGAAAGACACAAGTTAACCGCTTCACTTACAAATTTAAGTATAATTCTGGCCTTGATTACTATCCTTTCCAAAAGTAGGTAATGGATCACATTTGGGTATACCATTATGTAAAGAAACTTAGATCTATGTAGATGTCATTTAAGTAGGTGTAATAAATTAATTCAGGAACGTATTTGGTTTTTCTTGATGGAATGTTTGTAACTATGCCAAAATTAGTATGTTAGGAATCTGTGATGTGAACTTTCTGTTTTGTATTGAGCAGATTATTTGGTCAAAAGTTATTATCAAGACAACTGATTTTGGGGAGGAGGTGGGTCGGCCCACACCAAATAGGAATTGACTAGTTACAAAGATATTCATGTTTTTCCAAATTCATAACCTTACTTTTGTTTGTTTTCATGATGGGCTTTAGCCAGAACTCTCACATGGTTGCACCTGCGAATCACTTCACCCATTCAATCTTAGCTAATGAAATGAAATGAAATGAAATGGTTTATTTGCTGGAAACATGGTTAAAAGTTCTTACAAAATAGTTGTTTCACATGTTTCACCAAAACATTGGCATGCAAATTTTAAAAGTTGTAAATTATGAAATTAATATTAGGTATACAATTGAATTACTTAGGTATCTATAATTATATTATATCTATAGCTATATTACAGATATCACCGGCCCTTCGCTCCTCACCTCATACTTTGCTCCAAATCAAATCAAAAGAATTTTATCATTTTGAATCATCTTATAATATATTAAAACCCTGTTCAACACAACCAAGCCAACAAACATGGCTTGGTTTAATTTGATGATCCGTCTTACCACTAGGTGGAAAGAGTCTCTATGGTGTCTTGGAGCAGGGAGAAGTTGATACATAGTAAATGAGAACTTAAAAATCTTAGGAAGGTAGTAGTAGGAAGTTAAAAGTAAAAAACATCAGTAAGAGCATGTTGGATAATGTTTTACATTTGGCAATCCACTTGGCCTCATGCAATTGCTCCTCTCAGGACCTTCTACGCAAGTTTCTGACCCCCATTATAAGTATTATATACACTAGGGGCATGATGCACAAGATCAGGTGGAGACAGGGTGCTTTGTTTCAGATCTGCTAGAATCTAACTGACTCATGTAGGTGTGCTCTGATTCTGTATGGACCATTGACATAAATATCAATCTCTACGTCTGCTCGATCTTAGTACTAAGTAATAAGTTAGAATACGACATAATTTCTTTGTCATTTATTTACTTACATAAAAAACGTTTTGTTCCACTATGTATATTTTACAATTGTTTTGTCCTAATGTGGGTAGCGAGACCAAGATTATATTTTTCATGATGATGGCAAAGAAAAGAAATGAGGTTTAATTTTTTACTAGCTGCGACCTGCGCTTTCTTCCGCGTGAACAATGATGAAAAGTAGCCGGTAGTAGTGTTGATACAGGGTACTTTAAGGTAACTCCATACCAAGTTTAACTCAAATCCGTTCAGCTGTTGAGCATGAAGAAGTAACAAACATAACTCGCAAACTTTCGCAATTATAATATTAGTGTGATAGTATGCAGATTTTGTAAATGCGGTTTTTCTTGGATCATCATTATCATCATCAGCCCGTAAACTGACTAAACTGTACTTACTCTTAGAACCGAGTTCCACCGAGATCGTCTTGGATACGCGTCTGTGTGCATGCGCCTGTTGTACTGAGCTTGCCTTCTCTACCTATATATTTTGTGCTCAGATCAGTGGCTTAAAAATGCTCTTCTGTCCCACAACCATGTCTTGCCCACTTGCCGCAGCCCATGGAAGATTTATTCTTCCATGCCGCAGCCCTATCCTAGAGATAGTATACGTTTATGCCTAGAGAGTAAAATAGTACTATACTTATAAATCTGTGGAGTAAAATGTTCTGTGAACCCTACCCTCTTATTCATAATCATTTTTAAACCTATTTTAGTTAAAAATATCTTTTGTTTTGTTCTCTCTGATCTAAAATGGCATACGCCAAAACAAGACAAAAGCTATTTTAGCTATCAAATCAAAGTCAAAGGTTTAAAAATTGATTATGAATACGAGGGTTAATAATAAACAGGACTATCAGAACAACCATTCTGATAAATAGCGAGCACTTTATTTTTGGTTCGGCTGGTTTGCCCCACCGATCGGCGTAGGTAATGTCCTAAGCCAATCGAGTGGGGCAAATAGCCTGGACCAGCTGGTTATCAGATTCAGAACCTTAGAGATTATGGCCATTTACAATGCGAGTTACGCCATGTGATAAGAAACGATGGCGTTCCCTACCACATGGGAGTATGTATTATTTACCAATATTGTTTTATTTTATTATAATCTCGAAAATAATCATTTTGCATAGTGTTGGACAATGTGATTGTGATTGACAAAATAAATTAATTCACATGGGGGAATTTTTAAACCAGTAGGCACAGTTGGTAGTGGTCCTGCTCTTTAATCCTAAAGGGTTGTGTTGTGGCGGGTACGAATCCCTCTAGGTGCAAGTGTTTGTGTGATGAAAACAATATTTGTATTCGAGTCATAGATGTTATAGGTATATGCGTGGTAGTGGTTTTTTTCTCTAAAAGAGTCAATTTAAGATGGATTGTAAAACTGTACTGTGGGTGGTGGTATCTTTTATAATCTGTGCTGATCTGATTGTCTGTGCTCCAACGAGTCAGTTATTCTGGAAAATGTTATCTATTTATTTATTCTAAAAAAATGTACTCAAAATTGCGTCGTAATTCTTCTTTGTAAATAAAATTAATTGAGTTAATCTGGATGGGTGTTGATGAAATATTTGATCTATGAATTTATTCGAGAATTTTTTTATTTATGCATTGTACAACAAAGTCAGCTGACGTGTATAAACAAAGGGCATGTAAGTTTGAAGAGTTTCGAAGTACTTTGTGTGATAGTTCTCCGAAAAAATGGATGTCGACGGTTCATCGATGAATGGGGAGATAGACCAAAATCTATTATTACAATTTAGTTGTATGAATACCACTGACAGAGAAGAACTCATTAGTCAAATGCAAAGACTTCTAGGGCCTAATGTGAACTATTACACAGCTAGCTTTTTCTTGGACATGAGCAACTGGTAAGCCTCTTTGAATTTACGACTATATTACAGCCCATAGTAATAAATCGAACTTGACTCTGAGAATGATCTTGATTGTGTTCCAATTTCAAAACTACCATACATCAATTACATTTTTGCTGTTCTCAAGATCGTTCTCAGAGTTGACTTTGGTATATTTAATACGTGCCTATGTGGTTATAAATTGTTAGACATTAAGTAAAAAAATAACTTCGGTTTCAGGAATCTACAAGCAGCAATATGCTGTTATTTAGATTACAGTGTACCAAAGGCTCCAATGATGTCTCTTACTGCAGCTTCAAGTCTAGTGCAGACTGTCGGTTTGAGCTCTAGGTAAATATAATGATGACTAACATCTAAACTTCATTGTACCACCCAGTTTGTTAATAAGATATTTTATGTTCAATTTTAGTTTTGAAGAATCATGGACTCTATCTAATACTGGAACGGAACAGTGGCCCGCCAGCTGTAGTATAACTCAAGCTGGTGGAGAGCCGCTGGGCTCTGGCCGTTGTTATGTGCCTCCACTGCTCCCTGGCCACACCACCACCGCCACTCTGAAGTTTACAGCGCCACCTACAGCAGGCACTTACACAGGCTATTTCCACTTAGTCACTGATAAAGGAGAACAATTTGGTGGTAAGATTGTAAATACTACAAATTCCAAATTTAAGTTACTGAAAACTCCTTTTTGATAGGTTCAATTTTAAAGCAAGTTGAATTTTCTTTTTTCAAAACAGGTAAGGAATGGTCTAAAGCCCACATTCTTTCATAAAAGAGATGGTTTGATTTGTGGATATGATTTTTTATGAAACTCCATAGAAAAACCTGTCAAAAATGTGTTTAGTGCAGTCCCCAACAAATAGTTTGAATGTTAGGAACAATGCAGGTTTGAGTCCTGTAGGAATGGAATTTTAGGTCATGTTTAAATTGAATGTAAAGAAGTTGGAATTTCTTAATTTATTTTGTTCTGTTTTATTTTTAGATACAATGAGGGTGACAGTGAGAGTAGAGTCTGAAATGACAATGGCCCTTGTAGAGCAACTCGCAGCTTTACCCATCCCCAGTAGTAGGATGGAAGATTCTGTTACTCAGGTAATTATTTATAACTTTATGTAGTAAAATAATCGTTCTCAAAGTGGGTATAAATATTTATCCCATTCCCGGTATAAAAGGGGGTTTTAATACTTTGGCAAAGCCATCTGCGGCCATTTAATTTTTTGTCTAATCGGTGGCTCACTTTAAATCCTGGACACTTATACAAACAAAAACTATTATTTTATACAATGTACTAAAAGTGTCAGGTTACTCAGCCATTTTAAACTAAAGTTACTTAAGATTGATGGCAAAAACTCCTTGATCAGTAAAAAAATTAAGTTGTGACCGGCTAAATGCTAATACGTAGGTATAGCTAAAGCTGGTATAGCACCTGTTATCAACAAAGAAAGATTATAAACGGCATAACTTTTAACATAGCCTCTTTTAACTTTAAATGCAAAACCACTGTCAAGAAATAAGTGGTAAATATCAAAACAATGCCAAAGATGATAATTCTTTATTTCTAAAAGCCTGTGAGTACCTACATGATTGAAGAAGTTTACCCTTATTTGTCGAAATAATCACTTCTATTATTCCAAAAATATTACTTGACATTATATCTATGTAACAGTCAACAATAATAAAAACAAAAGAGGTGATAATTTTCAAGATAGAGATACCTGCACATGATGGATGTCAAAGTGGCAAACTGAGACTAGCTAGCATGGCTGGCTGGAGAGTAGGGGGAGTGAAGTTAGGAGTGCCTACAATCGTGGCACGCTACATTAACTTTGTAAATACATTACAAAGTTAATTTTACTGTCCACTAAAAACACTGTTTTAATTTTTCTCTCATCTGTTGAAGAGTCTGGCAGGCATCGGAAATTGCCCGTCAGCCCTCCAGAAGAAAAAAAGCTTTCCAAAGCTGCTATAATAGGCACTAATGAGGTTTAATGGCATGCCTTATCAGTGTTAGGCTCTACATTTTCGACTGTAGATCTTTGAATAACTTTTTTTTGATGACTTCCGTGGCGTGGCTGGCGAGTAGCCGGCTGAGACGCAAGAGGTTGCGGGTTCGGTTCCCGCTGTGAGACAAATGTTTCCATGATCTGCAAATATTTGTTCCGGGTCTGGGTGTTGTTCTACCATAGTACTTTTAGTTCCTGATACCCACGACACAGGGAATCCTAGTGTGAGATCAGGACAGTTGGGTGTTATTTATTTATTTAAAAATAAAATTTACTGACTTTGTCTCTTTGAATTCTAAAGGTACTTTTTAACCGACTTCAAAAATAGGAGGAGGTTCTTCGACTGTATGTTTTTTCGTTTTGTTTCAGACACCACAAGATGACATTAATTTATAGATGAAAGCAATTTTTCCAGAAGTTTTACACAAAATTAAGACTCAAAACATTTAAGTTATGAATTTGACGACTCACGGTCAGTCCATCGCGTCAAATACGATCATGTTTAAACGCGATGACAACCCACGGATTTTCCGTGCCCGCCATAATCCACAGCCTCACGCCATTTGGCATCATGCCGCGCAGCCTGTGAATGTGCGAAATCACATCCATTTGTTTGTGTTCATTCCGCTCCGCAAAAAGGTGTTGTTTTCAGTTTTCTTGCGAGTATAATAAGGCAACATAAAGCAGCCGCAGTAAGTAAATTCTTGAGAATCCGAATCTATAATATCCGAAGTGAAACATGAGAAGATTCTCATCTTCTTTTTCTTTCTTTCGAGAAATGAAAGCCATTTGGGGTGAAGCCGTGAGTGGCCTAAATTATTAGCGTCCATTCATTTGACTTCAGACGATAGGAGTCTAAATGGCGTGACCGTGAATGCCCAGCTTTACAGTTCAAAAGTTAAAACAGCTAAAGATGTTGTGAATGAAAGTCTCAATAGCGGGCACATACAATGGCAAGTGCACATTGCCTATGTAAACTGCTTAGCATGTTGTAGCAAACACATCAATTGCCTAAACAATTACCTAAATTTAATTAGGTTCAAATCATACTCATTCTTACTAGAAGCCAACTTAAGTTGGACTTGCACCAAAAAGTGTTATCCAAAATTCTAGCCGAGAACCTAGTATCTTTTGTGAAACTAGATTTATCATCTTGTTTTGCTCATTCTTAATGTAAGCTGGACCTTGTTTGTGTGTTCCTGAACAAGCAGTATAACTAGAGAACTAGAATTCGCTAGTTTTGTTCTCTACTACTATTCAGGTTTCAGGTAGGTATGATTAATCAGGTTTTTTAATCTCACATCACAGTTGAAATTAGTAATTTACATGGTGCTTAGTTATCTTATTCATGACTCATCCCGTTTGACTTGCTTTGTTTATTAATCCAGCCAGCCCACTGCGGCGCACGCTGTTCACGGACACGCACGCACGTTAGCTGCGGGTGATGCCACCTTTGATACAAATCGTGCGCAGCGTGTCCGTGCGCCATAGTGGTCAGTAGCTTAGATAGAGAGTAACAAATGAGCAATCACTTCACACAATCTCTATTTCTTGATACCTTAGATATATCTCATAAGGTTGTTGACCATTGATGACTGCATCAACAAATTAATTCAATATAAGTTTTCTTTTAATTTTTACATCAACGGTTATTATTATGCAGTAAGTACTTGTTGTACTTACTGCTTTATTTTATAGGTATTATCAGTTTTTATTTGTAGTGGTCCCATATCTATAATTATAATAACAAGGTACATTTATTTTGTAACGTCAATTGCATTATTGGAATAGTTTGTTAGTCATTTTTAATTAATCAACTGATGTACAAAATTGTACAGGAATCAAGTAGTGAGCATTCATTTGAGACTGTGTTGCAATCTCATTTTCGTAATGTATTTTGGCTTCGTAAAAATAGACTAGTTCATGTAATAAATAACAATTGAGCCATGAATAATTATAAAAAAAATCATTAACCAGATTACAACACAGTTGTTTACATCCATTTATAAATATTCTAGTTGCGTAGGATACCAAACTCCAGAGTTACCTGAGGCACATTGTACTTCAATACTAATAAAAACTCTTTTATCTGAAGGCAGAATATTTTAAATGGCTGTATGAATGCATATAGAGGTACAGATAGATGGCTAGCTATTAGTAAGTACTTACTATATTAATTAGAAATGGTTAAAAATCTCGCTAGAATACTTTGTGAACTACTTAATTGAGTAATGAAATCAATGCCATTAATAAAATAAAGATGGGGTTTTTAAATATAGCCCGTTGAGAATAAATCAAATTATATATTTAATCATGACTTTACATTTATTTTATTTATTCTTAGATACTGTTATAACAAAATACTCGATCAGGCAGTTTTGAACATACAATACTTATTTGTTAAAGCAGTTTTTGAAACAGTTGCTTAAAAATACACTATACAGCCATTTTCATGTCAAGCTTTGGATGTGGCTTATAATCTTTGATAATAAAGTCTTCATATTTGAAATCATCAATAGATTCAATCTTACGTGCAAACTCCAGTGTTGGGAATGGTTTAGGTACTCTGAGTATCTGTTGTTCCAGGGCTTCAATGTGATTCAGGTAGACGTGGGTATCTCCTGTAGTGTAAACAAACTCGCCAGCCTGGAATACATATGTTGGAAGTTTGTGTCATGTGTACATATCATAAGGGACAAATGAAAGAATCAGAAAGGCATGAAAAATAAGCAATTTACTAGTATTTATACTAGTAAAAGCAGCTTTGAACTAACTTATTTTATCAATATCCATATAACATAGTCAATGTTTATTTTCAAACAATGACATGACGTGTAGGTAAATGTAATATGTTACCTTCAAGCCAGTGATGTGTGCGATCATGTGAGTCAGCAGTGAATAGCTGGCTATATTGAAGGGCACTCCGAGCCCCATGTCTGCACTCCTCTGGTACATTACGCAGGATAGCTTGCCGCTTGCCACATGGAACTGAGCGAGGCAATGGCAGGGCGGTAAAGCCATCTTGCCCAGGTCGGATGGATTCCAAGCACACATCAGCATCCTTCGGTCTGCTGGGTTGGTTCTGTAATAAGGGTGAAATATCAATTGATATGTACAAGGTGCAATCAACAACATAATTTAGTGTTAGTAGTAGAAATTTTTGTGAAAGAGTTCATCCGGGGTAGTACTACCACCGTACCTATTTCTGCCGCCAATCAGTAGTGTTTGCATTGCTGTGTTTCGGTTTGAAGGGTACGGGTGCCGGTGAAATTACAGGCACATGAGACTTTTCATCTTTATGTCTCAGGGTCGGCAGCGCGCGTGTGATGCCTCTGGTGTTACAGGCGTTCATAGGCTATGGTAACTGCTTTCCATCTGGTGGGCCGTGAGCTTGTCTGCTTGCCAAGTAGAATAAAAAAAAAAAAAAGTTGATTATTGATCAAGTTGAGACCTAGCTCAACTTGATTGCTGCCTTAGACAGAACTATCAGTTTAGAAACTCAAATTCATGTGCACCTGGTTGTAGACCATATTTGCTTTAAAAACTCAAAACAGGCCAACAGGGTTCATCTAAACCTGCACAGTAGGGGTCAGTTGGTACTATTAAGTTTTGTTTACCTAATAGTGTTGATAATATTCTGCAACTGGTCAATCCCCTGTCCGGTGTAGTCAGTTTTTGAATCAACATATTGGGCTCCACTATGTCTCCACTGAAAACCATATACTGGACCTAAATCACCTGAAATGGTATGAAAGATCAATTAGTTTGAACAAACTATGATAGATATCAAATTTGGAATCTGTTTGATATGGCGGAAGCCATAATATAAAATCCATGAGGAAAACCTCTGGCTGGCTGGCTAATGAATAATTTTTAAAAGACCCAGTTTACACAGCTCAACACAAAATTCTGCATGCACTGAGGAAAAACATTTGTAGACTAGGCCTCTTGGTTGTGTACCTATATAAAATGGCTGGGGGTGAGTGTAGAGGCTAGTGACCCCAACGTCCGGTCCTAAGGTTGCAGGGTTTCACATGAAAGGAGTCTGAAGCACACTAAATACTGTCACACTCACTAGAGGACCTGGCCACCAACTAACGCAAGGTGATCAAGAAAGAACCAGTAACGCCATGAATGAAGTCATACCTTCTTCTCTATCTGTGAATCCTAGATTATCAAGGAAGCTCCTTGATCCATTAGCATCCCAAATATGAACATCTTTAGCAGCAAGTGCCTTAGAATCGGTTGATCCAGATATCATCCACAACAGCTCTTCAATAACTCCTCTTACGAATACCCTTTTGGTAGTGAGCAGGGGCAATATGTTGTTTTTTAGTGAATACCTTTGCATAGCCCCAAATATTGAAAAAGCGCCTACGCCAGTCCGGTCAATCCTTTTATCACCTGTTGATAGAATTTATGTTATGATAAATTTCTTTTACATGGTTAATAATACATATTCTACAAAGAGGATACTAGGAGGATAGGAGAGGATGAGGGTTGGAGGTAATACTACCTACGTAATAGTATTCATTCAAGAAACTCAAATCAATTTTACCATTTTTAATAGTTTGCTCCACGAGTTTGAGATACTGTAACTCATCATGATCATGTACGGTTTCGCCGTTCATGGATGTCATGTTCAACTTAGACTTATGATTTATACGTACAATAAATTTTAGTTAGATTAGAACAATTTTATTGTATTTTTACAACTTACTACGTAAAAAAGCGGCAATCGCAATGGCAAGAACAAAAAACAAGATGTGTGCGTGCGTTATTTGTTTTGCTTTTTCTGTCAAAATTGCCGCCTTTTTGTGCGGAGCGAGCGAGAGTCGAGACATGTCAAAGTCAGTAGCCGCAACATAAAATATTGACTGCTTGTCCTTATTCTGAGAGCCGCCACTCATCCCTTGGAGGCAAGGAGCAAGGAACACTCATTCAGACAGAGGCACAGAGTCGATAAAACACACAGGCCGGGTTAGTTAGTTTTTAGTTCACACAGGACTTTTTTATTTGTATAGGTTTGGTTCCCTGATGCTGAAGAGATTGCTCAGGAATAAGCATGGAAGTTATAAGTACTGTTGTACGTAGTACTTATTACTTCCATGGGAATAAGATCTATCTATCAGAAAAATGGATTGATACAGCCACAGGGTCGTAGGCGGGTTAGTTTTTAGTTTCATACTTTCATAATCTCCACATCGGCCCCACCAGTAAACGCCACTGGCTAAATTAGAACTAAAAATACATATTTAAATACGAATTTAAAAATAATTAATTGGCCCCCGAACACGTTCAATTAAAACCATTCGGCTCGTAGTCCGATCGAGGTCCGTGTGTTGTGTGTGTAAGTGACGACGTTCCTTTGTTTTCGCGCCTACAAAATTACTTTTCAGTTGAGCTTCATTTGTTTTCATACCTTTGTTACAATTTTTGGTCATCATTGTATGTAGATGTAGGTATTTATCTCGTTTTATGATTTATTTGATTTCGGTTACGATTATTGTGATTAATTATTTCTAAAATGTCGTATTGGTGCACAGTGACTCATTTTGAAAAAGTGCACAGTGACTCATGAGTAAAGTAAAATAGGGAACACTCCCTATAAGATGTTAAGTATATTTTGTTCTAAAAATTGAGGATTTTTTCTTTGTAGGTAATATCCATTTTTAGAGTAGAAAACTTAAATCTTTAAAAATTAGGTAGCAAAACTACAACTAGATGGCACTGCTTAATTAAAAAAAAATTAGTTGTCTGTAAAGTCGGTTTACTGACGATAGTTGAACGTGACAACGATTGCCCGATCCCCGATTGATTGACGATTGTGGCCGATTGTGCTTCTTTGTCGCTCGTTCCGCGCTCTCGCTTGCACTTCAAGCCTTACATGGAACGCCTCAGAGCGAGGTAACGCCGCATGAGTCATGTTTTTTCGTGCGTGCAGCCGGCTCTATCGAATTATAAGACGTTGTCACGTCAAAAACTTTTTTCTTGCTTCACAAAATCTCTTTCATATTAGAGAAGTTGACTCGATAGTTTTAGATTTCTGATGGATCATCCATACAAACATACTTACATAGCCGTTAAATACAAAACCCTTTCTTCCCCTCTTAAATTAGTCGGGCTGATAAAGGTGTCATCGCGAGGTCTCAGTTCGGGGCGAACCACTAGTTCTGTAGGTAAGAAGCATTAGGGTCAATGTGATTTTTTGTAATTTTACAGGACAGCCAAAAAACGTTTTTATTTATTTCATTTCTTATTATCTCTGAGTTTATTGGCCTTATACATTTTGTTATAATAACATTGTAAAACTGCATTATCTGGGCTACGTTTTGTAAATTTGAAACCATTGTAGCTATAAATGAATACTATTATATTTAATATTTTAATGAAAGTTGTACTACTTAGAGCCAAATACCGCTAACAATGTGGCCCCATATACAGATAGTCCCTTATGCCACTACGATTTCAAGATGGTTTTCTATTAAAAATGATGTCTAACCAAACATAGGTCGTTATGCTGGTCATAAAATTAAAGAGCCTTGGTGCCAACATTCTACGTAGATCGAAATGCCTCTTAGCTAATTTAAATCTTAGCGCATCGTGTGAGTGTTAGCTCTGTATGCTTCCAAGTCATAGATTAAATTACTGAAAAAAACTGGTTCTATGAACAGTTAGACCTAGTTTTATGTTTAATTTTCAGATATTAAGCAAATTTCAAAAGACCTAAGTGTTTATATCCCTAAATAGTTATATCCAAAATTACATTCTAGGTTGTGGATGTACTAAAAGAAACACCGTTTTTTTCTAAGATAAAAACATGTACCTATTCATTAAATAAATAACTTTTCAACTAAAAAACTGACTTCGCGAATGTATTCGGCTAACTAGTTGATGTATACATTTTTAGCAAATATTTTTTGAAGTGCTACTCGATTTCGCCCCGAGATCATTCATATTCATTTATTTTATATATGAATTTGAATTCGTTGAATTCATCGGAGCAAAAAAAAAACTACCTAAATCGGACAAGCCATCACGGAAAAATAAGGTGTGCCTAAAAAACAAATAGAGGCTGAATTTAAAACTCTTCCTTTACAGGATCTATTAGTTGAACGAGCGAAGCGAGTTCTCTGAGTCAAGTTGGAAGAATCGGCGTTTGTATGTATGTGTGTATGTATGTATGTATGTTTGTCCGATGAAAACTTCCAAACCGTTAATCCGATCTTCATGAAATTTGGTATGAGGGTAGATAGTATTGGTACAATTTGTAGGTAAGGTTATGAGCTATATCGGTCAGGGGGTTGCTGAGATATTGGGGTCCAAGAGGGGGTAAAAAAAATAAAAGTGAGACAGTCAGATCAAGTGGGGTGTCTAATGAAAGCGCTTTGGTTGGACATTTCAAAACTGTTATTAATAAGTATTTAGCTTTAGTAGTTTTTGAGATATTAGGGAAAATAAAAAACGTAAAAATCAAAAATTATAGGGTACTTCCAGCAATCCCACAATGCTGAAATTTGGTATGCTTGTGGCTTTTGTGTCACAACTACAGGGAAAAGTCTGAAACTGAAGAATTTAGAAACTTGTACTCCATAAAACAGAGACCAATATAACATCCATTGTTGACCTCCCATATCTAGGAATTTGAATGACGCTGGAGTTCTATGTTTCACGTCAAAAGAACGTTATCACTTAATTCGTCAGGTACTTGATATAGGTACTAACAGGTATGTAGTATTACGCCACGTTGCTTAGCCCTATTCAAAGGTTATTTCGATGATGTGTAGGAAATTAGAGTTCTTACTGATAGATCCTGTACTGTACTGGTAGACCTCGAGGTGAAAATTTACAAAAATAATAATAGAATAACTTTTCATTTAAAAAACTGACTTCCGCCATTGTATTCGACAAAATACTTGGATAAAAAAAAAATTATGAAAGAACCATAGTGGTGAAAGGATTATTCTACTTTTTGAATGCAAATGCTTGGTTTGTTGCTGAAAATATCAAAATCGCCATACGTATGCCTACAATATTTGAGGAGTTCCCTCAATTCCTCATGGATTCCATCATCAGAACTGGACTCTGAAAAAAATGGGACCAATCTGGAAACATATCTATTCAAATAAAAAAAGAATTTTCCAAATCGGTTCATAAACGCCGGAGATATGCGGTAAAAAACATTAATAAAAAAAAATAAAAAAAACTACCGTATTAATTACCTCCTACTTTTTTGGGAAGTCGGTTAAAAATGGATATTACTTGGTTAAGTAGTCGGGCTGATAAAGGTGATATCGCGAGGTCTCAGTTCCGGGCGAACCACTAGTAACATCAATCAGTAACTTCTGTTAAGCCAAAACTTTGCAAAAGGGCAAATATGCGCCGCGCCTAAGTCGTAAGGCATAGTTTTATCAGATTTGGGCGCCAACAAATTATTAAATCGATGATACAGATCATTGATGGAATAAGAAGGCTACGAAATCTGTGTTCAGTCAATCAAAGCCACATATATTATAAGATACGACTCAAGTAGTGTAATTTGAAAGCGGGATATTACCATTAAAATCATTTACAGCCAGAGTGCATCTCATGACAATTCCAATGAACCCAAACACGGCTAGGATACATTGATTTATGACGGAGTTCCAGTGCCTACCTTCCAGTTCGATGGTACCATTTTCATCAGAAATATTTAGTTAAATTTCCTTCATAGTCGCTTGAGATATGTTATCGCCACCCGTTTAATACTTATCATAGGTAGAGCAGTTCTGGTGAATATTTGTGGTCTTCTTCATAAGTTTCATTTCACCAAATGACACTTTCTGAATTCAAATGCTTAACTTGTTGCTGAAAATACCTAAATCGCATATGTATGAATATAACATTTGAAGAGTTCCCACAATTTCTCATGGATCCCATCATCAAAACTGGATTTTGATAAAAATGAGACAAATTTGAAATATATCTATTCGAATAAAAAAGTGTTTTCCAAATTGGTTTATAAAAATAAAGAAGATAATAATATGAGGTAACACACATTTTTAGAAAATACAACTGAATTGAGAACCTCCTCCTCCTCTTTTTTGAAGTCAGTTAAAAAATAATCCCAATCTCACTGAAACAGACGACTGTGGTTCGACAATATCTAAAAGATTCAGTTGTTCCAGGTTAAGATCTGTGCACTTGAAGGTATCGGTGTTTCTGGGTTTGAGGGCTGTGGTTGCATGTTGTTCAATTTGTTTTGTGGGAAACTGATATAATTTTTGATTGAACGTGCCTCTGATTACCCTTTAATAAACTACAAGAATCTGAATGATGTCTAGTCTACCTTGCCTTACAGTTGTGAGTCTGTTTGTTTTTTGAAACTCACTTTAGCCTACAACAAACTTTGAGAAGGTACCTAGGGTAAAGTGATTCTATATCAACCTATATTATATTTGGAACCTCAATTAAATTCTTGAATATCCGTTTTGTCCTATTTTTAATTTTATTTAACTTTTATTTGTAACAAACAAAATTAATCGAACACTCGCCGAATAACTGCAACAACAAACAAACTGACGAGTTGTTTGAAATGTTTTTAGTAGCCTAAAGAACTAAGACGTCATAGACTGCGAAACTTTCTAACACACACAAAATGGGTTGAAAACATAAGGAACTAAGTAACATAAGAGCCAAATGCAATTATTGCTTATAAAAACCTCGCATACCTTAGACCTATATGCAACACTGTAACTATTTAATTATTAAATATATTGTCACGTTAAATAAACAGATCGATGCGTCTAAGAAAATTATACACAAAGCTGCAATAAAAAAAAAATGAAAAAATGTTACATTGACCCTAATGCTTCTCACCTACAGAGTTTATCAAGTGTACCTATCTAACATCCATCTTAATTTGGCCTTATCGTCTGCAACTAGGTACCATCGCAAAAGTAACGTTACAGAAAAAGTTTCGCAACGGAAACAACGATTAGGTACCTACCTACCTGCATACTGATACTTTCTATTGAATTAAACACTATGCAGTTCTTCATATTTTTCCAAGTCTAGCGTAGACAAAAACCTAATCCAAAAAGTAAGTCAATTAAAATAAGTCCATAAAAAAAAAACGACCACGTCTCCGCTGTGCGACTTTGAGCTTGTGTATGAATGAGCTCATAGTCCGCATTGCCGATGCGTTGCCTGCGCTGAAGGACACTTTTAATAATTTTTTGAAGCGCCATGCTGTAGGTATTTTTGCGGAAAAACCTCGAAGTCCAACCTGAACCTGTAGAAAAGACTTCAACGACAAAGATTTCCCTCCCGAGGTTTATAACCTACCTGGGACGTCTTTACCGCAGGTACTGAAATAGCCTTAACAAAAAAATATTATATAGGGTCCTACTTTCGAAGCATCGAGAAATAAACTTGTGTTTTTAATTGGCCGTGCCAATAATTAACAAGTTAAGCTCAAGCGTTCGTTAAGTTATGGCCAAACAAATTAAGCCGCGGACATATTTTAAAGTTTATTTGAACCAGTTCCAACGCAAGTAATCAGGCAATAAACTCACTAATTTCTTCAATTTCTAACTCGGTATCGGCAGTTTATTACTTCATTATTCCTGCTTCGAGTAGGTACAGTTAATTTTGAGCTTGCCTATAGTAATGTACAAAATAATAGAAATGTTGATACCTACTCTATCTAGGAACATTGACAACAATTAACCTACCAATATAATTCTATAAAAACGTCTCTGCAAGGTACCTATCCATATATTGACTCCCGAAAGGGGCTGATTCTGACCGACAAAAATCCACAACTTTTCTCGAAAAAAAAGGCTGTCCAACTTTTATTTTAGTATTCATTATCCTACTAATATTATAAACGCGAAAGTTTGTGAGTATAGATGGATGTTTGTTACTCTTTCACGTAAAAACTACTGAATGGATTTAAATGAAATTTGGAATGGAGATACTTTACGCCCTGGATTAACACATAGGCTACTTTTCATCATCATCATCAATTTTCATCATTATTCACGCGGGTGAAACCGCGGGGCGCAACTAGTAAAAAATAAAGCTACATATGCAAAATAAAATATGCTTGCTCTTGCCTCCCAAAGGATCAACTAATGGAATATAATGTCATCCAAGATTTTACGCCTAACAACTTCACCATTTTACGGGCAAATAGATAGAAATCTCGCGAGAGTCCTCTTGTCGCTTTAAGGTTAAAAGATTCAAGAGTTGTACGTCCCCAATCGGAAACTTCTCAAGAGGAGGTCAATGCTGTTTTACTTCGGAAGAAAGAAGTGTTTCGATCGGGTCAAAAATTCAGTTCTTGAGTTTTAACAGAGACTCTTTCTTGTTACAGGCGAAAATATTTTATAAACGTAGGAACCTAGGCACTTACTTTGGTTGTTCGTTTATTCTTAAGTGCTGGGAATTCTAATACAATAAAAAATATCGAGAGAAATATAGTAATTTATTATAATATTAATATTTTACGCTTTAACAGAACTCGGCCCGAAAGGTATTCTGTGTACCCGCGGCGTATATCGGTGTACCCGCGGCGTATATCGCCATACCCGCGCGGCAAAAAGCCGCCGGCATAGCCTTGGAAAAATTAAATGCATTCAATTTTTTTTAATGCTTCTATGTCATCATCATGATTATCAGCCTACAGAACAATATATCGAACATCGAACTATTCCCACCTTTTTTATGAAACAAGGTGGACTTTTCATCCATATTTCAATCACGTAAAGCTTTTTCAAACAGTTCTTGATAAAATTGAACATGTCCAAAAAAAAAACAACTTAAATTTTCCAAGAATCCATCCAGATTAACTAATGTCACTATAAGTAACAGATATCTGGACAATCCTGGAAGCACCACTTTTGCAAAAGACCTGCAAAAGTGGTTTTTGTAACCATGAAAGAATGTGGTGTTCTTTTTCAGCCTGTAGAAGTCCACTGCTAGACATAGGCCGTCTCCATAGAATGCCACGACGAACGGTCTTGAGCCGCCTCCAATCACCAACTTTCTGCGATAATGCGTTCGTTCTGAATGATTACCTATCACTATGTACCATTATAAGTACCATTGGTATACAATATATCAACAGGTATATTTCAAAAACAATTTCATTCTATGATCAAAACAAAGAAAACCAAAATTGTATTAGCTTCGATGGAATATCAATAAGGAGGTCGGTTTGGGCACTTAACTCTGAACGGTCCTGATATTTATTTTCTGAGGGCTTCTTACCGATAATATCCATAGCCATTACATACTTACTTACCGTTAGGAGGCAGCCACATCCAAATCGATGTGACGACTACGTGCTTCGATGTGATGCTACGTCAGTAGCGTGGCGGGAAATTAATCGACTGAAATGGGTGAGGTGTGGGTTTGATTCCTGCTGCGGGACAAATGTTTGCATGATATGCAAATATCCCGAGTCTGGGTGTTGTGGTGCCATTGTACTCGTAGTTCTTGATACCCACAACACAGGGGATCTTAGTGTAGTGATCAAGACTATAATTGATATGTGTTATATGCACCTCTCTCATTTCAGTCGGTTAATTCCCCGCCACGGTACTCGCGTGTTATGCCTCAGGTCAGGTGTTGCAGGCATCCATAGGCTACGGTAACTACTTCCAATCAAGTGGGCCGCAAGATTGTTTGCTTGCCAAGTAGTATAAAAAAAAATACTAAGAAAGTAATGCGCTTCGGCAATTTTCGTTTGTGGCTGATTGTTGCCTTTTTAATTAGTTACAATCATATTTCTGTTTTGAAAAGACGAAGGTACCCGAGGCGCATTAGTTTTTCATAGTAGTACTGTAACTAGAGATAAGCACTTCTAATATTCAGGGTTACGTATCACCTCGTAGTACCTCGTAGCACCTCGTAGAGGCTCTACGCTTTCCTACTTCTGGCTAATTTAAAGCTGTAGAGTCATTTTAATTTAGATATCGCTTACAATTTTCGCCTGATAGAACTATTATAATCATCATCATCATCATTTAATAGAAGTCCACTACGGGAACGTGCCCGTGTTAATAATATGGTAACGTCAGATTCCGGACCCAGCAATATTGTACAATTTATTAGTAAAATAAGTAGAGGTGTTCAATTTAGTCTAGACTACAAAAAGAAAGGTAGTGATTTTGAAATCCAGTATTCTAAGTAGGTTAACTAAAACAGCCGTTCAGCTCACAGCTAGCAGGAAGGTATAAAAGAAGATCGAAATAAAAGAGTATGTAATTGAATTCACGTTACGGCTCCCTTGCGGAAAGTACCTCTGTAGATTACACCGATAACATTGAATGGTAAACTGAGGTTCGGCACTAGCTACTTCTAATTTTGGTAAAAACCTGCCCATTACCATTTATGGTAATGTAACGATTCAATGAAAGTCGAAGCACCAGCTTTTCGAGCCTTGGAATCTGAACGACACACACATCAAAGAAATTCTGAGTTATAACTGAAGTGTATATATACGATTAGTACTCTATGGTTCAGTTGTCAGTCTGATTTGGAAAATATACGATAATATGGTGAGCAACAAAATGTGTGGTTTATCTCAGTGGCGACGAGGATAAAACAGATAAGTTTTTTTATACGTACATACTTTCCGCTGGTCTACGATGTATTGTTGATTGGATTAAATACAAATATTAAAAAAATGTCGGTTGGAAAATTGAAGGAATTTGACATGACAGAAGGGAATTGGAGAGCGTATTCAGATCGCTTAGAAATGTATTTTTTAGCGAACGCTGTGAAAAATGAATTAAAATTGCCAATTTTGATAGCCTCTATGGGGGACGCAGCTTACGAGTTGCTTTCAAACCTGGCCAGCCCCAAGAAGCCGTCGGAGCTGGAATATGAATATGCAGTACAAATTATGTTAAATCATCTAGAACCAAAGCCGTCACTGTTGGCTGAGCGTTATCGGTTCCGCCAACGTAGACAGGAAGCAGGAGAAAAATTACAAGAATACATAGCTGGTTTAAAAAAGCTTTCACGCTTTTGTGAATTTGGGCCTAATTTAAATGAAAACTTAAGGGACCAATTTATATGCGGAATTCGGTCAGAATTCATTCGTCAGCAATTGTTCGCGAACCAAGACGTCACGTGGTCGAAATCTGTGACATTGGCTACGGCACTTGAGGGGGCTGAAAGAGATGCTGCGGCTGTTGAACCAGCGATCGCATCTGGAAAGTTGGCGGGAGGTGCCTATGCAGCGCCATCAACAGCGGCGTTCCGGCAGAGTGAGACCATCAACAGTGTACGAGGTGGCTGTTTGTCTTGTGGAGGTTATGGACACAGAGCCGTGGATTGCAAATTTCGCACATACGAGTGTAGTAAGTGTGGGAAAGTGGGCCATTTGAGAAGAATGTGTCCACAGAATGGAGCAGCTATGTCAACGGGCGTGCGAGGCGGTAGTGTACGCGGTCGAGGGCGAGGCTCGGGACAGTCACGGGGTGGCCCGAACTTCAGCCGGGGCAATGGAAGGGGTGCCTATAACAAGTGGCAATCTGTAAACGCTTGGCAGAGGCGCGAGGATGCCCAAACAAATTGGCTCGATAAGGACAAAAATGAAGAAGATGAAGTTGATGAAACCGATCAATTTTGTTACAACATGTCGCTGAGTCATTATAAGCCGGTGAGAATCTTGATGAATGTTAACAGTGTGATCTTACCCATGGAAATAGACACAGGATCACCGTTATCTTGCATAAACTACGACACTTATGCAAAATATTTTAGGGCATGTCCTTTGTTAGAAACAAATTTATCAGTTAATTTTTATAATATGTGTAAAGATAACGCTTTGGGTCGTTTAGAGGTGGAAGTTTGTCACCTTAATAATAAAAAAAAATTGGATTTGTATGTGTTCAGGCAGGGGGCCACCAGCCTTTTAGGTAGACAGTGGTTGGCTGAACTCCAAATGGAAATACCAATGTTAAGCCTTAACAATTTAGCAGTTCCAGGAGAATTGAACAAGGAACAAAAAAATAAACTTGTAAACGATTTAATTTCTAGGCATGAGAAGCTTTTTGATGGGACCCTGGGATATTTTACCGGAGGTCGAGCAACGTTGCGTCTTCGGGAGGGAGCCACTCCAGTGTTTTGTAGGGCGCGACCACTGCCGTACTCCCTGCGAGAACGAGTCGACGGTGAGTTGGATGCTATGCTAAGCGCCGGAGTTATTGAACCTGTCGATTGTTCCGACTGGGCCACACCACTGGTAATTGTTTACAAACCAGACGGATCTTTACGCTTATGTGCGGATTACAAGGTAACATTGAACAAAGTATTACATGTTGACAAATTTCCTATACCAAAGATTGATGATTTGCTCTCAAAGTTAGGAGGGAGTAAGTTCTTTACAAAATTAGATTTGTCACAAGCATATAATCAGATTTTACTGGATGATACGAGGGATTTAACTGTCATTAATACTCATAAGGGTTTATTTAAGTATAACAGACTAGTATTCGGCCTATCATCATCACCGGGAATTTTTCAAAGAATTATGTCTCAATTGTTTGATAAAGTCCCTGATGTCACTGTGTTTTTGGATGATATTTTGATAAGTACATCCACCACATTAGATGATCACTTAAAGACAGTGAATAGAGTAATGCAGATTCTAGAAGAGAAAGGACTAAAAATTAAAAAAAGTAAATGTGAATTTTTTGCCGATCAAGTGAAATATCTAGGGTTTGTCATCAGTAGGGAAGGGGTAAAAGTAGACCCAGAAAAGGTGAGACCAATCTTAGAGATAACCCCGCCAGGTAGCGTTCCAGAATTGAGATCTTTCATAGGAATGGTAAATTTTTATGGCAAGTTCGTGAAGAATTTAAGTCCTAAACTAGCTCCTTTATATAGTTTATTGAGAAAGGGTAAACACTGGTTTTGGGGACAGGAGCAGAATCGCGCGTTCAATGAGGTGAAACGGTTATTAATGCGGTCGGATGTACTGGTGCATTATTCGGAGTCTCGTCTGTTGGTGTTGACTTGCGATGCCAGTGCGCGTGGCGTAGGCGCGGTGCTTGCGCAGCCCGATACCAGCGGTGCGGAACGTGCCGTCGCGTATGCATCGCGGGCACTCACTTCTGCGGAGACGAACTATAGTCAGATACATAAGGAGGCTTTGGCTATCGTATTTGCGGTTAAAAAGTTTCATCAATATTTATACGGCCGGCATTTTGTGTTGCGCACAGACCACAAACCGTTGGTTAGTATTTTTGGTCCGGAGTTAGGAGTACCTAATATGACCGCAAGCAGGTTACAGCGGTGGGCGTTGTTGCTGGCCGCTTACGATTTTGAGATTGAGTATATTCGCACCGATGCTAATACTGCTGATGCACTGTCACGTTTAATAGGGAGTTATAAAACATCAAATGTACAAAATACAGAGGAAGTAGAGCCCGAACAGACCTATCTCCATTTTGCTTCGGAAGCATTATTATTGAGTTACGAAGATATTAAAAAAGAGACTAGGAAAGATCCGGTTTTAGGTAGGGTCTTGAGCTATATAAAAGATGGGTGGCCGGGTGAGGTGGCAATTAGAGAGTTAAAACCATATCAAAACAGACGAGCAGAGTTGTACGCGGAGTTAGATTGTGTAATGTGGGGGCATCGGTTAATTGTTCCAAGTACATGCCGTGAAAAAGTTTTGAGGGAACTCCACGACAGTCATATGGGGATAGTGAAAACAAAAAGTATAGCTCGAAGTTATGTATGGTGGCCGGGAATTGACGAGGCCATCGAGATGATATGCCGTGCGTGCCGCGTGTGTGCTGAGGTGGGTGATGCGCCTCCACACCACGTACCTGTACCCTGGCCTTGGCCCGCAAGGCCTTGGTCTAGGCTGCACGTTGATTTTTTAGGGCCTATCTTGGGGGTTAAGTATTTGGTGGTAGTTGATGCCTGTTCCAAATGGATTGAAATATGTAAAATGAAGTCCACCACGGCGGGTTCAGTCATTATTAGTTTTCGTGAGATTTGTGCGAGATTTGGTATTCCACGTCAGATTGTTAGTGACAATGGACCACCTTTTAGTAGCGAGGAATTTAATAAATTCTTACAGGATAACGGAGTAGAGCATTTATACTCGGCACCATACAAACCGTCCTCAAACGGGGCTGCAGAGAATGCTGTAAAAATTTGTAAGCGGGTTATTAAAAAGGCAATAACTCAGAAGTGCAATGTAGATGAAGCTTTGCAGAGGTATTTATTGATGTATAGGAATACGGCGCACAGTACTACAGGTCAGAGCCCAGCTCAACTCTTACAAGGCAGGTCTCTGAGTACAAGATTGGATAGACTAAAACCATTGCGTGAAGATAAAATTATCACTGTGCAACGTCGACAGCAAGAGGTAGCCGGGGGAGTTCAACGGTGTTTTCAAGAAGGCGATCTAGTTTGGTTCCGTGCTTATCAGGGTTCTCGTAGATGGGTTGAGGGTGTAATAGCCCAGAGGTTAGGCAGAACTGACTATGAGATCAAATCATCAGAGGGTAAGGGGATTCACAGACATGTGGATCAAATAAAAGTACGAGTTACTCGTGTACTTGCGGGTAATGATCCACAAAGGCGTGGGTATCCGTTTGTTTGGCCAGTGGGTGACTCTGGGTCGGAACAGTCTGTTAACGTGGAAAGCGGCGTAAACGCTGCAAGTGGCGAAGCAGGTAGCGGTAGCAGAGGCGCTCAAATGGAGCGGGAGGTTTGGCATACGCCAGGGGATTCACCAACGTTGCCTGCACCAATGGCGGTAGAACGGCGTTACCCTACAAGGGAACGACGACCTCCTCACAGACTATTTTAGAAGAAAATAATATTGTTTAGTTTATTTGTACCTAATATTTAGTTGTAATGTTTATAATAAGGGTGGAGGTGAAGTGTATATATACGATTAGTACTCTATGGTTCAGTTGTCAGTCTGATTTGGAAAATATACGATAATATGGTGAGCAACAAAATGTGTGGTTTATCTCAATAACAAATAAAAAAATGTACCTTATAACCATTAATATATATTTTGTTTACGTACAACATATTTTTTTATTATTTAAATAAATAAATACTGGACATTTCACACAATATTAGCTAGCCCCAAGCTAAGCAGAGCTTGTGTTATGGGTACTAGATAACTGATATACTTAATACAATACATTACATAGATAGATATTTTTATTATACATAGAAAAATACCCAAAACACCCTGAAAAAATATCTGTAGGTTATACAAATATTTACCTAATAGTCACCGGTGACTTCCATAAATTCGAACTTTTGGAAATCGGTGACTATTATTAATTTGGCTGACTATTAGTCACTGGATGACACTCAAAAATCGATCCCCAGTTCAGTAATTTACAACAACACACAATTTGTTGTGTTGCCAAGCGTGGTGATTATGGCAATTCCTCCCATTGTATTTTATGGGTAAAGCCTCGTCCAGCAATGGACGCATAAAGGCTGATGATGATTGAAAAAAACCTTCAATCATCATCATTATCGACATTCTTGTCTTTTCATCTATATTCATTGGCACAAATAAATGCTTTTTCTTTTTAACCGACTTCAGAAAAGGAGGAGGTTCTCAATTCGGTTTTTTTTTATTTTTAATGTATTTACCTCATATCTCCGTCGTTGTAAACCGATTTTTTTATTTGAATAGATATACTTCTAGATTGGTCCCATTTTTTTCAGAATCCAGTTCTGATGATAGAATCCATGAGGAATTGAGGGAACTCCTCAAATATTGTAGGCATATACATATAGCAATTTTGATATTTTCAGCAACAAATCAAGCATTTGCATTCAGAAAGTATCATAACCCTTTCACCCTTTTTCACCACTATGGTTTTTTCATCTTTTTTTTATCATCCAGATATTTAGTGGAATACAATGGCGGAAGTCGGTTTTTTAAATGAAAAGTTATTTTCTTTCTTTCTTCCTGCGTTTTTTATTTATATTTGTATTCGAGTAAATGACTGGCATGTTACCCACCTATGTTAAGCGGTATCCCCAGCCCATTTCAAATTGAATAAGAGTAGTTCACGTCCACCTAGGATGTGCCCTTCTTGGCATTGCATTGCGCCCGTCATCAGCCGGTAGACATCAACCATAGAATTGCATAGTCTGCAATGGGAGTAATTGCCATGATCACCACGCTTGACAGGCGAATTTATTGACCGTATAGTATTCGTGTTAAGTACTTAAGTGGATGCTGCTGTTCATCCCCTATTGTAATCCCTTAGTTGGCTTTTATAACGTCCATGGGAGGAGATGGTGGGGTCTATTCATAAGACGGATACACCACGGCACAACGGTTTGTCGTTTTTGCGTGTTTAAGGCTGTTTAAGGTATGCGGTATGGAGACAAAGGATCAAAAAATAAAACAAGACTGAAAGCCACGAATGTTTCGAATTCAAAGCATTTTTAATATACTCCCACTGATGTTTCGTTCATAATGAGATAGCCAAAATTTTGCCTTCCTTTGAAGATATTTACAAGTATACCTAAAGAAAGAATTAAAATCTTTTGACATTTCTTAAATTAACCTAAAAAAGTTGTGCGAACTTTCTCATAAAGTAGTACTACCTAGGGCCAACCCGTGTGTTTGGAAACACGGTTTTTTTGTTTTTTTTATACTACTATGGCAAGCAATCAAACATACGGCCCACCTGATGGAAAGTAGTTACCGTAGCCTATGGACGCCTGCAACACCAGAGGCATCACCCGCGCGCTGCCGATCCGGAGACATAATGATGAAAAGTCTCATGTGCCTGTAATTTCACCGGCACCCGTACGCTTCAAACCGAAACACATCAATGCGAACACTACTGCTTGGCGGTAGAAGTAGGTACGGTGGTAGTACTTCCCCGCCTAACTCTTTCACAAGAAGTTCTACTACTAACAGAAGTTCTACTACTAACAGAAGTTCTACTACTAACAGAAGTTCTACTACTAACAGAAGTTCTACTACTAACAGAAGTTCTACTACTAACAGAAGTTCTACTACTAACAGAAGTTCTACTACTAACAGAAGTTCTACTACTAACAGAAGTTCTACTACTAACAGAAGTTCTACTACTAACAGAAGTTCTACTACTAACAGAAGTTCTACTACTAACAGAAGTTCTACTACTAACAGAAGTTCTACTACTAACAGAAGTTCTACTAATAACATTGGGGTGGTTGGAATCTGGAGTAAATTCATATCAGAAATTAATCAATTAGCACATTTTTGAGAGCAACGTTTCCAATTGCCCCCGTTTACAATTAGGTAAGCACCCAGGTTTATTCAATTAACGAATTAATATCTGAATTAATAAGTGGACCTCAAAAACATACAGCTAGAATGGCAATAAGATCTTCCTCCAGGCATAATAACATGCAGTAGGTATTATATCTTCGCAATCTGAAACCCAAAGAGGACTCCTCGGATTTCATTAGAAAGTTCTGTACTAAAGACCGCACGTTGTTTAGGCTGGGTAGGTATGTGCTCTTATCCTAATTAATTACCTTCCGTGTCTTCAAAGCTGAATGAGATGTAAAGAGAATTTAGACACTAATGGGCTTACTTATATTAAAAAAATAAACCGAATAAATCATTTGTTTTGTTCGTATATAAAAACCTCGTCCTGCTAAGCTGTTTCCACCAGAGCTATGCTGAGCGAGGCTAGGTGAATGAAGTGATTCTATTGGTTCTTAACAAACACATCCCTCACTACGCATCCTCGCTCATCTCTGGTGGAAACACAGCCTAACCCTTGAGAGACGGAACTTTAATAACTTTTCATTTAAAAAACCGACTTCCGCCATTGTATTCGACTAAATATTTGGATGAAAAAAAATTTACGAAAGAACCATAGTGGTGAAAGGATTATGATACTTTCTGAATGCAAATGCTTGGTTTGTTGATGAAAATATCAAAATCGTCATATGTATGCCTACAATATTTGAGGAGTTCCCTCAATTCCTCATGGATTCCATCATCAGAACTGGATTCGGAAAAAGTGGGACTAATCTGGAAGTATATCTATTCAAATAAAAAAAGAATTTTCAAATCGGTTCATAAACGCCGAAGATATGAAGTAAAAAAAAAAAAAAAAAAAAAAACAACCGAATTGAGAACCTCCTCCTTTTCGGGAAGTCGGTTAAAAATCGGTCAAAAGTAAATTCTTATAATATTGCCATCCCGTACTATTCGATAATGTCAACAGTGACAGGACTAACTTTAAGCAATGCTAAAATTAAAATTACGTTTCTATGTACCTAAGGAGGTAAGTATAACACGTTAAAATGTCGAAGGAAGTCATCATGTATTCTTTGGCATTGTTTAACGCTGTTATCATGGTTTGACAAAAGCATCAAACCAAAAAAAAAAAACAAAGCAAAATATAAAATACAACTGCGTAAAGCCTACGCAACACATTGGTGCAGTTGGGACCCGAATGACCCACTGTAGATCAGCGCGCTCATTATCGGGATTTAAGAAATTTGTTGCAGGGATGGCGCCGACCCCATTTGGCGCGAAAGTTTTACCTATTTATAAAGTTTTAGGAAGTGGCATTCTTAGAACACCATATAAGTAGCTACTTGTTGTTCTAGTAGCATAGTTATAAAACAAGCACGTTACACTTATAATACAGCAACTTAATTTATTTAAGTAACTCGTGCTTCGTGTCCGTAGCTTAAGTATTACCTTTAAGGACACATTGATGAAAGCTTCAGATTCTGGTATTTTAGAATACTTATGCCTTTTTGGGTGGGCTCGCAAAAGTATTGCTATTGTTTTTGTGTTAGCAGAGTTTTGATATACAGTAAGGACAAGAGAAACTATCGTTCTACTAAATTAGGTATACCGCCCCTTATATCCGTGTCTCTGTCCCATGACGACCATTGACATATCCTTTCGATTACAGCGTCAGGATATTTACAAAGATTATCTATTCGCTTTTTTTTTGTACAAAATGTATCTCATCATATTCATCAGCCTGTAGAAGTCCACTGCTGAACATAGGCCTCCCCCCTAGAATAACGCGACGAACGGTCTTGAGCCGCCTCTATCCACCGACTCCCTGCAACCTTTATAATGTCTTTAGTCCAACGAGAGGGGGGCCTTCCTCAACTGTGTCGTTAGGTTTGTGGTCGCTCTCGAACCTCGTTCGCTCGAGAACCTTTATCCCCCAACGGTTGTCAGTTCTACGAGCTATATGTCTTGGCCATTGCCACTTCAACTTGCTAATTCTGAGAGCTATGTCGGTGATCTTAGTTCACTTACGGATTTCTTCATGCCAGTGAAACTCCTAGCATAGCTCTCTCCATAACTCGTTGTGCGACTTTGAATTTATTTGTGTAATGTATCTACTCATGACTATTAATTCAATCAAGTCAGGTCAGGCCTGGGGTTAGCAGAAGTGTCTGGAATTATCAGGTTACTAGCGAGTCCGTCGCAATTGTCAAATATGAAATCAATCAACTTCAAATAATGTAAATCAAATTATAAAGATTTCAAGTTACTCAAATCTCATTGGGCAATATTTGCGACCGACTCGCTAATGACAGAAACTTGTGCTAACCTAGGCCCCAGTTCACCCTAATATAGTATTGACATTGGAAATAAACATGTGGTTTATTTATTTTATTTGTTTGTTAATTAGACAGCTGTGAAACTAAATAAAACCTTTTAAAAATGTTTCGTTCAGTTGCATTGCTAGGTATTTGCTAACAGGAACAAAAGAGCTTGCCAAAAGGTTTGTAAACACGAATTAACTAGTGCCCATGGAACAGACAAAACGAGCGGAGCGGAGGCGGTGCCTCACTTTACATCTCTTTTGATTATTCTTATGGAAAACAACAGTTGGAAATATGTGGCAAAAAGATCTTCCACCGGACTTAACACTGCTGGTTTGGGGTCGTAATAGGTACAGCAGATGTGTATATTATACGGTCATCAGAATGATTCCGTTTGCGCGATTCAGAACTTTGTGTGAGTTCTTGGCGATATATCTCTTCGAAGAGCGCTGTATCACTGTATCACATGTCAATGTGTAGTATCCAAATAGTTATGCGAAACTACGCAGCATTGTAGAACGCGCGCTACGCCAACTTAACACACTTGGAGATGTACAATTTAGTACCGAGTTTCGTGGTAAGTAGTTCCACTCGTTGCTTGCACTTTAACATGCCTTTGTCTGAATTTAATTTACTAAGGTCGAGGGAAACGGGTTCTATCTCTTTAGGACTTACGCTTAATTGTTGTTGAATTGGAATTCGTTTCAGCAATTATAAATTTTAAGCCAGTTTGAGCTTTTCCCAGCTCAGCAAAGAAAATATTTTCGGGCTACTAAGTTAATGAGTGCAACTCCATAAATAAAAAACAAATAAACATAAATATTTCAAGTGGAAAACTCTTTTTTAGGTTTCCGTAACCAATATCTTAACGGCACAACATATCTTATTCAAACTAGTTTTTATTGAATATGTTGCTTTTAGTTCTAGGACCTTAATACATTTTTCAGAATTTTCCTCTCCATTGCTGAAAAGTTAGACCCCCATTAACTTTTCAACTATGGTGACACTTTTCAAGACTTTAGTACTTAATCGGAAAACTCGGAAAAATGCGTTTAGCGGAGATGAAACCTAGCTAGATTGAGCGAACAAATGGATCATTTGCCTCCAAAAAAATATAGCAAATTTCACCGAAACCGTTAAAAAGCGTTTTCGGGATCTCAATATAAATATATTATTATTGTTATTAGTATTACATAGATATCACTTTTCAATAAACGCTTATGTGCATTGGAAATATTTTTTCATCCCTCAGTTACATGTATAGAGAGCCAACCCATTTTTTTTTATTTCAATTCTCCATTCTCTTAGTTCATAGAATACACCTACTTTCCAAAATTTCATCTTATAGTGCTAACATAGTCTCCTAATTAAATGGCTGTGCCATACGTATGGACAGAAGGAAAGACGATAGACGATAGAGAAATGATAGACGGACAGGGAAAAATTATACGGGCCCATTTTTTGTCATTTGGCTACGGAACCCTAAAAACGCAATATGAAACGCGGCGATCGGTCATCTGTTGCGAGAGCATCGCCCGCTCATTGTCCGCGTTCGTTTTGATAAGTGGCAAAACGGCCAATTGATTGCGTATATTTCTGGCTGCAAAATACGTAACTATACCTATTTATACTTGTGTGTTCTAAGTAAAAGGCTATTTTATATAACTTTGTTATGAATCGAAATAGAATAAAAATCGTTTATTCAAGACAAATATCCAAGATAAGTAGGTATAATATAGAGATAAAACAAATGTTAAAATCGCTAAATTAAGCTAGTTCTATACCTACCTAACTGTCCGTCTTTTTATACCCTGTAGAGGTAGAGGTAGGAGTTCGTGTTACCAATTAGGTAAGTAATTTAATTACACAATGATGACAGTGCAACGTTTCCTATCCGCCTATTTCAAGCTACGTATAAGGTACCTGTATTAAAGTAGATTTTATATAATATACCTACGTAGCTTGTAACAGGTTATATTATACACGATCCTGACAGCAGATAGTCAAACACCTAAAGCAAACATTGTTGAATCTTCAGAAAATGGAATTCACATTTCGAAATATCTCATTTCCGCTGGTTAGATTGAGCTGCTACGTAGTAAGGAATTTCCGATCCTCGCATCACTTGCATTGTAAGCATCCCCTATTCGCCACTAATTGCTATCTGCTGGGTATAGGCACGTGAATCGATGGTTCTAGATAAACAGGGAGCTGTGTCAGCCGTAATGGATACAGAGTTCCGTGGGAATTACAAAGCGCACTCATATGCTAATGAATGCTTTGATTTGAAGAGTTTTACGCACGTAGAGTTCGGAAATTGGATAATTATATTAAATCAGTGACTGTATACTACCCACACATACGCCGCGCGCCGTTATTATTGGTACTTTGTGGTGATATCAAATCAAATCAAATCAAAAGAATTTTATTCATTAAAATCACAAGGATCATTTTGAATCGTCTTATAAACTAAAATTACTCCTGTTCCAACGCGACCAAGCCTAGAAGAATCAGGAAACAAACACGGCTTGGCTTACATAAATAGTCACTAGGTGAGAAGCACGAACACGAACAAGCCGGTGGCATTTTTTGACTCTTGATTTCTTGTATTTTCGATATGATTGTTATATTTATAACCACTTTTTAGGGTCCCATAATCAACAGGAAAAAACGGGACCACCATAACCACCACCAGTGGTTAGTACGACCAGTTTTGTTGTCCGTCTGTGCGCCTGCTAAGACCCTTTATCTTAGGAACATTATGGTTTGTGTATAAGGTATCAGCTAAAATTTTGCCAACCTATTGATCAAAATAGCTTTGAGACATCGACACGAAAAAAGAAGACGGGCGAAGAAAATGGTATTAGCCTAGATTAATGTGTGATAAATAATTTAATGGAGCATGCGTTCGATCTTTAATTGTTCAGAGAATATATGGATTTCCAATCGAAGCACAGCAGCAAATATGAACAGCAGCACTAGGTTCTCAACGCTGCCGGCACTTATCTACGTAGGTGTTTGCAATGCATTATGTACGTTGATAAAAGTGTTTTCTTTTCTAACTAGGGGATGATTACCCTAACATGATAATTGAATTGTTACTGTATTGAGTAAAGACAGTAAAGTTTGTGCATGTTTGTAAGGAATACAGACTTTTTATCTCAAAGATACCTGAATTTTTAAAATGAGAAGGTAGGCAATGTTCTCCCAAAACTAGTGTCAAGCGTCCCAAACTTCTTAATTCAATTTGAGCGAACAATTTTCTGTGAGCTATTCCCTAAGTATATTCCCGACACATCCCTGCTTCGGTTGCTTCTAATCGGGTTTAATTCCCGCAGATGTAGAGGACGTTGACGTCTAGTGCCACCCTACTCGAGGATGTCGGTGGCATATTTCGAGCTCAAGTGTCAATGCTTAGCTTCACTACACATGGATTTAACGTCATTTTCAAGAAATTGAAGAGATCCGTTCTAAATCCTCTTAATAAGCCATTGTCATCTTTTATCAATGCAATTGCAGGAACTAAATACTTTTAGTTCCAGCAATTGCATTGATAAAAGACTACTGTTTTACATTCTGGTAAAAAAGTAGAAAAGTATAGTTGCTAGTTATAATTACATGCATTTGTAGGTATAGGAAAATCTATATATAAGTACTGACATTATTCTGAAATTTTTATATATGTTACAAACAATTAATTTTATCAAACTTTCTAAGTATTTGAATATTCAAACTGGAAATGTTTAATCTAATAACTTATAATAAAATGCGGCGCCTTTACAGGGCCTATGTACTAACACAATAGTGAGCTTACCAGCTCACATATAATAATAGGTAAAAAAAAAAATGAGGTTGTAAATTGTACACGGTAATGTACATTCACCAAGAATAAATGAAATGAAATAAAATTATCATTCATTTATGTACGTATCTAGCTAGTACGCCTCGTAGTAGTTTCGTAGCACCATTGTAGGAGCTGCGTAGCGTTTTCGTAGCTGTGGTATAAAGAAACGATGCCATGGTGTGTCCGGCCTGCGAATAGATACTCTGTCTCTTCCCGTGGATGTCGTAAAAGCCGAATAAGGGATCACACCAGGGGATGGGCAGCAGCACCTGAGAACTCAACACTAATACTGCAATCATCAATCCGTCTGCCAAGCGTGGTGATTATGGCAAACCCCCCTATTGCATTCTGTGGGGGAGGCCTTGTCTAACAGTGGACGTCTAACGGCTGATGATGATGAATATAAAGAAAAGGGATAAGTGGGAGTAAGATTCGCGTCTTAAGGCTTCCGTACCGTTAATTTTTTGCCTAACGCACATGATAGCAAAATGCCCAGAATTTATATGCAAATCGTTAAACTGTTTAATATTACAGTAGTGTCCAAAATGCTTCTACAGTCGGACAGACAACAAAGTGATCCTAAGGTTCCATTTTTTGTAGTACGAAATCCTAAAAAAGACTTTAACTTGGATTTGGTTTTGAGTAGGTAATGATTTAGGTAAATACCTATAGGCAAACACTTATAGAGATATTGTTGTTCAAATCATCATTTGAAATGAGTAGGCACACTGTAGGTAGGTACAAGCATGTGAAAATATTCAAAATAGTTGCAAATTACAAAGTTCATAAAGCGTAAAATTACACCTAATTAAGTGACTTGCAAGTTAAGTTTATAGATGTTTACCCGCCGTTGTAGTGAGCGCTTTAATTAATTAATTTATTTTAGGGCCAGGCACAGTTTTACGATTTTAACTACAGCTCCGTTATGGTTTGAGTTTACCAACAGTTTTTAGGGTTCCTTGCCCAAAAGGTGCCAAAAAGGACCCTATATATACTATATATATATGTATGTATATATGTATATATATATATATATATATACTTATATCTAAGCCTAAGCAAATTATATGTATGGCATATATCACTATAGATATATCACTATAGTCCGTCCGTCAGTATGTCCGTCTGTATGTCTGTCTGTCCGTATTGTGTCACGGGGGTATATCCCAGCAGCTGTAAGAGGTAGCCGGTTGCCATTTTCACAGATTATGTTTTGTTTGGGTATGAACCCTAAGCAAAAATCCAAATCTCAAGGGAGTCCCTGTGCAAGAGTTTTCTAACCAAGGAATAAAACCGATAGCGCGTTTTAATCTACTAGTGGCGACATCTAGTCTTGAGTTGAGTGAACTCGGAACCCTACACTATGTATTAATATGTATTAATCGGAACCGTTACTCTACACAGGAATTTTACAGATTAGAAAATCTGTTTACCGAGATCATACAATTTTATTGATTAATCTGAAATAACTAAATGGGTCAATTGCCACTTTAAAATTTAATAACATAGGTCTTTAAAATATTACACACAATAGGTAACTTATGGAGTACAGCATTTAAGAATATTTACTCTCTACGAATCTCTCCTACTTATTTCGCGGAAAGTAATCCTTTAAAAACAATATTAATTCAAAGGTCTCTGAGAGATGCTTTTGCGGAGATAGATGAACCGTTTCATATTTCATCAGTCTTTTCTCAAAATTGTTTTAAAAAGATTGTTTATTTACGCAAGTCAAAAAGAAAAGTTTTGAAATAATCTACAAGATCAATACTGGTGGCTTTTAGAAAAAAAACTTACATGAAAAGTAATTAACAATGCATCCAACAAATGAATAAGGACTTTTTCTGCTCTTTCGAACGTAGACGTCGTCTTTTTTTATTTAATTTCAATTTCTAGTGTTTTTTTGAGTTATATCGTGTAATTTTGGTGGCATTTTAACCGGTGTAGCTCATAAAGAGCACATGGTAGTGAATTTAAATAAAACAAGTGTATTGCGTGTCTTTTCGACGGGGTGGAAATGGAACATTCTAGTATCTGCCATCAATTTACTAGAACATGACTTGACAGAGGACTTTAATGACTGGACATTGTTTGAATAAATCAATAACTTGACATTGGCAAAATTGAGTAAATCCTCAGATGCCATATATAAAAAAAAAAACAAATGAGTAAACCTGTAATGTGTCGTCTTAAAGATGGTCATGGTGTGTCCAGCCTAAGAATAGACCCTCCTTCTTTTACTACATCCACGGAAATGTAGTAAAAGCCTTACTAAGGGATTACACTAGGGAATGGGCAGCAGCATCCGCTTGAGTACTCAACACCAAACTCGCACACCAATCCGCCTGCGAGCGTGGTGATTATGGCAAATACCCCGCATTGTAATTCAATGGGGGAGGCTTCGTCCAGCAGTGGAAGTAAACAGGCTGGTGATGATGATAATGGATCTTTAAATTGAGCCATGCAGGGGTGGATGCGATTAACCTTAGTGAGAAGACAAACAACCGAAAAAAGGCACTACTAAATACGCAACAGGACTGTGTCCTCTAAACAAGAAAAAAAAAGCGCTCGCGACTGACTCCGTACGGACCATCCGTATAGCAATAAATGGACCCTTAGGCTTATTTACCATAAACAACCGTCTAAAAACTTAGCTCACAGATAATATCTGTAAATGCAGAATTGTTTTGTAGTTTTCCAACTCCCTTTTGGATCAATTTTTTTGTATCCTGCAATATTTATGTGCAAATAATAAATATAATCGTGCCGAATGCTTAAATAATGCATTATTCAAAAAAAATATCCAAAAGGGAGTTGGAAAACTACAAAACAATTCTGCATTTACAGATATTATCTGTGAGCCAAGGTTTTAGACAGTTAGTTTATGGTAAATAAGCCTATAAGGGTCCATTTAGTGCTATACGGATGGCCCGTACGGAGTCCGTACGGACGTCTGTTGTCCGGTATAGAATTCAATTGTTGCGTTTAGTGCTATATGACGCTCCGCGGGCCGTGCACTACTAAACGCAATAATTGATTTCTATACGATAGCTCCGGACAACGGACGTTCGTACGGACCATCCGTATAGCAATAAATACTGCCTAGATAAGCAGAGCATTCAATTAACAAATATTTGCAGATCATAAAAACATTTGTCCCGCAGCGGGAATCGAACCCGCAACCTCTTGCATCTCAGTCGGATACTCGTCCGCCGAGACACAACCTTCCAAAATGTCTTTGATCTTCGAAGAAAAGCGATCTGAAGCCATTGAGATAGGAATGATCTCAATACCTGAGTTTTGTTTGACAGCGCATCGGTTGCAGAAGGAAACAAATATCTGATGTTGATGGCCGCGGGACAGAACGAAATGAAAACAAAATTGAAATTGCAAACCTGCTTTGCCACAAATGCTCATTTGGCCCGAGCAGGACAGACAGGAATGACTCTCCAAAGTGCACCTCATTCGTATTGACTGACTTTGAATGTGCAAGATGAAATATATTGTTTCGACAAGTAGAACATACCATAATCCTAGCTTGGTATGTAGGTCGGTACCAAACCTAATGTTTAAGTTATATATGAGTCATATTCATCTTCCGCATTGTACTTGACTATTTTACGAACAGACAACTTAATTTTCTTCCATTTAAATACCTATGTACCTACCTATTTATTGATTACTGATAAATATGAAAATATATATATTTACTCTTACAGTTTGCCGGAATAACATGTCGTCAGCACAATTTGTTATTTTAAAATATGGCCTCTAACTCTTTTGTAACTATTGGTGAATAAATACCCATAATAATTGATGAAGTATGCAATTTTAATTTTAGCACTCCAGTTCAAAACATTATTATATTTTTATTACTTACGCCTGTAACTATAATTATTTAATCTATGACTGCAATGTTGTATGGTAGATATTTGATATGACTTCAAATATCACAAAAAATCGTCGCATATTATAAAAATAAGATGCTCTATACCCTGCCTCGTTTAATCCATATTCGATGAATCACTGTATAAGCCCGACCTAAAGCGATGCAGCTAAATCTATAAATCAGCTATGGGTACCTACTTACCTATTGATAAAGGAGATGTCCAAAGATAAGATCAGCTGGCGTGACCGTTCGGCATTTCAATTTGCAACACCATAGCGGCCTACTAAATAATTCATTGACTCCCTTGGACATTTGACAGATAAGAGTAAGAGAGATCCTGTTAGGTAGGTAAATAAAATTGATGTACTAAAACTCCGTGGTGTGTCCGGCCTAAAAATAGGCCCCTCCGTCTCTTCCCGTGGACGCCGTTAAAGCTGACTTAGGGATTACACCAGGCAGCACCATCCACCTGAGTACTTAACACAAATACTATTATTATGGATTATGCAAAATCCCTCCATAACATTATATGAGGGAGGCTCAACCAACAATGAACGTCTAATCGATGATGAAGAAGACTAAAACTTATTCTTCTGCTATGATTGTTTTATCTATAATGTCTTAATAGTTTTAGTAAAGAGCAAATTTCATAAATTTGAGTTGCACGGCTTTTACATTTACCAGTTTCAAGTAATTGAATCAATTTGAATTTTGCTACTTTACACTCTTTCAAAGTCGTCAAAGTCTCAGTCAAGTCATGTATGAATAAAGCGATGGCAGTTTTACTAAAACTATAACGCAATTTACTCAAATTTTGGTAAAAAAAATAAAAAATAAAATAAAATAAAAGTAGACACGTTTATTTTGGAAAAAGACGGTAAGAGTCCATGAATTACTAAGTTCTGTGTATTTTCAATTTCAATGAATATTTTGTCGTTGACAAGTGCTGTACCAATACGATTCTACGACAGAATTTGTTGTCAGAGCAGCAGTCAGAGCATTTTCTTACTATCCGATAATATGTATGGAAGAGTCGTCCGGTAGATATTGGATCGGATCGTGTGAAAACGCTCTTACAGGTAAGGGCTATTGTAAGGGTTTTTTGTCTCTATTTGTATAGAACATGACAGATAGATGAGATAGTTTTGTTTTACAAAGACAGCCGACTTGTAAGGTGTCTCGAGAAAGTAAAAAATACCTAGAAGCTTAAAAACTAAAACCCAACTACGCAAAAGCAGAAAACAAGTATCAAAATGTTGTTGATAAAAATGTTGTCTCAATAAACCAAGGATATTACAAACGTATAAATGGTCGGTGGATGCAGCCGGCTCGAAAACGTTAGTTGGAATATATTGGGGAGGCCTATGTCTCCTATGGCAGTGGACTTCTATAGGCTGATGATGATAATACTTAAAATACTACTATATATAGTACATACATGCTTAGGTATACATACAGCTCAAGAGGGACGTGGACCGTCCGTGCCAACAATTTCAACCACTTATTTAGGAAGTATTTCCGTGCAGTAATCTAGATTTAGGCAATCAGGGGTCGTTTGTAGCCTGTTTTCACCTGCTTTGTGTCGCACTAGCACGCTACTGCTGGCCTATTATACAATTTACCTATGCTGAGTAGTGCTTAACTACTGGCGGGGACGATACAGACGGGACTATGAAATGTGCACCATTTTGAAGCTAATCCAGGGTATAAAGTACCTCCATTTCAAAATTCACTCAAATCAAAGTGTGAAAAATAAATATAAATAATAAATAAATAAATGCTGGACTTTTCACATAACATTATCTAGCCCCAAGCTAAGCAGAGCTTGTGTTATGGGTACTAGATAACGGATATACTTAATACAATACATTACATAGATAGATATTTTTTATTATACATAGAAAATACTCATATACCCTGAACAAATATCTGCAGATCGTACAAATATTTGTTCCGAGGCGGGAATCGAACCCGCAACCTCTTGCGACGCCACAGAGGTCGTCGAAAAAGTAACAAACATACTCACAAACATCACACTTACTATTTCTTACTATCATCACACTAATATTATAAATGCAAAAATTTATGAGTATGTTTGTTAATTTTTCACGCTTTGATTTGAGTGAAATTTGAAATGGAGGTACTTTATCCCCTGGATTAACACAACTTTTCATCATGTTCACGCGGGTGAAACCGCGAGATGCAGATAGTAAGTTATAAACTTGAAATTCATAAAGAAATATACATTTTTGAAATAAAAGTGTGCCTATTTTTAACCGTCTTCAAAAAAAGGAGGAGGTTCTCAATTCGACAGTATGTTTTTTTTTTTTTTTCACTTTTTTTTCATATCTCCTTGATTGTGTTATCCAAATCACGGCATAGTATTTTCGAAGAACGAATGTAGTACAACTTTAAAATCGTTTAAGAAATGAAGTACCTAATTACCTACTTGTCATGAACCCAACCATAAGTGCCGCATCCTTTTGTGAGCCTTGTACAGTTACGTTTTCCAAAGTTTGTGTTGCATGACGAAATGCGATATACCTGCTATTCTAACAATCGCTTCGTGAAATTTCTTCAATAAAGTGAAAATTTTACCGCGTTCCGAACGGGGGAATTAATGTTTCGACAACTGCAGTTTAATTTACTTTACACTTGTGCTAACTATAGGTATATATTCACCTAAGTACACCTGTATTCTGTAAGTTTTCTTATTTATATTGTTAGCTATTTGATACCGGATGTTGTTTGACGGATGTCAATTTTAATTTTATGCAACCACGCACGCCACCTACCATGGTAAGGCGAGACTATTGGATCGACCAACCGTGTTTGCCGACGAGCGGCGCCGAGGGATGTCGAACCTTCGCCGAACGACCGATGACGAGGCTACGAGGAGGGAGTTCGACAAAGTCAGGAGGCATTCGAGACCAAGACAGGAAGGAAGGCAGTCATAATTAGAGAATTATAGTAGCACCTAAGAATAAGCACCTAGTATAAGTTAATCTATCTAGAAAGAGAGTTTTAATAATATGTAGACTAGGATCTGCCATCGGCTTCGCTCGCGTGATACCAGGATAAAAAGAAGCCTAGTCCATTCAGGTCATATTCTATCTTTTAACCAAATTAGATAGACATCATCGAATACATTGTGATTAACAAACTTTCACATTAATTATATCAGTAGGATATAAGCTATGAAGAGGAAACCTATATAGGTAAGATTTTTTAAAACCTAAAGGGTATTTTGTATATATATTGGAATTAACAAACCCACAAACCGGGGTCTGATTTCTTATGAAAATTTTAAAAGAAATATGGATTGGGCCTACCTAACTCATAGTTTACAGGAAAACCTAATTGAAAATCCAATTAATAAAAAATTATTAAGGTAAACAAAACATAACGAGAAAATGCGTATAAACTTGTGCTGATTGACTAAAAGTAAATAGGTCTAGTGGTTACTATTAATTTTATTTATTTCATTATTGTTATCGGCCTACTTGTACGGAACTCTCTCCACGTGAGTCCAACTTGCACTTACCCAGTTTTTTTTGGTTACCGCTGCAAAAAGATTAGGTACAAATTAAGAGCAACTTGCTCACTACACTTGCTCGTTTTCTCTAGCTTTTGTTACATTTTGGTGTCTAAATTTGATATTGCTCGAGTTTAATATCACGTAAGCGTTTTCATGGCATCTGTAATGTTTTTGTTACTTGTTGTAACACAGTGTCTTCTTACAGGTTAGTTTTTCAACATAAGGCTCGACTTCAGGCTAGTTTCAAGTGCTCGCAACGTGAGAGGCATGCCCAACTGAACGTTAGAACTTCTACAAAATCTTCATTGCAAATGATTCAGTGAATAAAATCCGACCGAGGACACATAACAAATATTCATACTCGTATATCCTGCTGCTACGCAGAGGCAGGTCATGAGTTAGTATCCAAAAAATATCAAATGATTCCACAAAGTTGGACAGAATCTGTTTAACCTTCTAGAAATCATACGAGTACAATTGTAGATCGAATAATAAGCCAAAAGAGTCATTTACATACGATGAGAATCAAGTCTAACTCGTTCGCTCAAAATATTAAAGTCACATAAATTACATAGTGGTCTAGTCGCTGGGATCCTCAGCGGGGTTCGCGGACGCTGCAATATTAAATTCAATTTACTTGAGTTGATTAGTTGGTGGTCATATCGCCCATATAAGCAGACAGCACCTCCATTGTACCGTTAATTGCGACCTCGCTTCTCTGTGATTAAACATCCCCAAAATAGGACTAAACCAACTGGGTGAATTTAACTAGAATTTAATTAACCTGTCATGTTATTTATCCATGTTGGTTTTTACCACATTTTGAGTGTCAGTAGTGACCCAAGCGAAAATAACGAGGAACGTAATGTTTGAATCATGCTTAGTATATTGAATGTGAAAAAATAGTTAGTGAACAAAGGTTTGACACCATATTTTTTTTTTTTTTTTTTTTATTTATTCATCCAAAAAGTTGTTAACAGATTGTTAAATTTAATAAGTACCATAAAAACCCTGCAAGGTTTGTCTTGGCACTTAGAGACACTATAGCTGCTACACAATCATCAAAAAGGTTAGATAATAAATATTACTATTTAACAAACACAATAGGCAAATAGTGACATAGAAACACACACTCACACATCACTCAGCCGAACGCGCCAAGCGGCGCGTCAGCGGAGCAAAGCAGCCACAACCTGCTAATATACAGGGTATCCAATACCTATATATTTTTTAAAAAATATTTTTATAACTTTGATAAGAAATATTTCTTATACATGCGTTTACAATTTCTTAAATTGATGTGTTCAGTTATTTCAATAGGCATTTCATTACTAATATTAGGGATTAGAAACCCAGTCGTCCTTCTACCGTAATAATTATTCATTTTAGGTGTTATAAATTTTTGCTGTGTAATTTTCCTTGTTATAATGTTATGTGTAATTGGTATTTTTATGTCACTATTTCCAAATTGCTCCGTCAGTAAATACACTTTAACTTTTTCATGTACAGGAAGTACACCACAGTATTGAAATACACCCAATGCGTTATCTATATATCTAAGTTTAATTGGTTTCGGTATTATTGATTTTAATAGTCTCAACTGTAAGTTAAAAATTTTAGCCAGATAAGTTTTGAATGTACGTCCATAGCTAGTTATACCATAGGATATTACAGATTCTGCTAATGCAATATATAGGTTAAGAAGGACTTTATAAGGCATTTTATATCTGATGATATGAATTTTAGCTAATATTGCTCGTAACTTATCACAGACAACATCTACATGATGGCTCCAGCTAAACCTATCATCAACCACCATTCCAAGGTATCTGTAATAAGGCACCAGTTCAATACGCTCACAGTTGCACCCGACATTCAACAATGATGGGTTATGTAAGCAGTCGTGGTTATGTCCAATGATGTCCACCGTATCATTAAACACGATTTAATCACGATCAGGATGCTTTTAAACAACTAAAAGTTGTGAAAAACTGTTCAAACAGCATGTGTCAGTGTGAACATTTGATTTTCAATGGATTTTAGAGCACTCTACTATAGTTGATGTGCCTAACATTTCTATTTCATGACATTTTTTGTAGTTATGTTGATATCTCTATTTATAAAGGAAGCACCTTGTTCATTTATAAATTCAGGTGAATTACAATTGAAAAGTTACGCAACTTTGTGACTCTTTTTTACAATGCCAATTGATTGGTGGCGCGTGGCGTACCGAACTCGAGTTACGGCATAGGCTACGGGCTTGTTTGATTAGAGCAATGTTTCTCCAGTTCGCAAAAAAATTATAGTGTAGTTTTTAATTGTAAGTATAATTTTTATTTAATTAAATGTATTTTTTTTAAACCTACAAGAATCAGGGCAACAAACACAACTTGGTTTTTTTTAAACTTTCTTACTACTAGTTTTACTAAACTGGTTTCATTTGTTTTTAAATAATAGAAATCTACCCTATGCCTGATTAATAAAAGGTATATAAAAAGTGGACGAAATCGTAGGGATTCAGCGAGTCATTAATATAGTGTAATTCAATTTCTTAATTAGATTATTCTTTATGTAGGTTTTAAATCTCCGAATAGGAATTGAAATGCACTTTGCATTCAGTTTATTTTTATTACTCGTGTAAAATGCAATTTTTTTCATAAAATTTCCAAGTGTATATGTGTACATAATACATTTTCATACATATATTGCGATATTACTAAGAGAATGTTAATTTCCTTAAAACGCTCACTCAAAGAGTCACACGACTTCATTTTATAAATGGCATGTCGCCTGTTTTTGTAAGACAAATATAGCTTGGATATTTGCTGCTCTCTACAGTATGATGCCATATCACATAACACCATGGAAGTAGGTAAAATAAACTAGCCTAGCATGATAAGGTAGCTTCATCAGTAAGCTGCCTTATCATATGAACTGCATAGGTAGCGGAACTAAGTCTACCAGCAAGTGACTCAATTTGTGGTCCTCACTGCAAGCTTGCATCAATATTAAGTACTAAGAAAATTGAAAAATTTACAAGATTTAGTGTCTACCCATTCGTTTTAAATATAATTTGGGTACTGTTTTACATTTGGTGCAGTGAATTTAATACATTTAGTTTTTTAGCATTAAATGATTATTTACTGTGAACTAACAGTAGCTATGCATAGGAAATAAATAATGGCCATCATCCATTAGCCAATAATTTTCCTATTGCTAAGACCTAAGTATTTGTTATCTAAGGTAGTTACCATCACACTCTTCGTCACAATGACATGTGATTTCTTTTAGGTAGTTCTTTAGCACTTAATTCAATTTTTTTAATGGACTATTGTACTCAATGGGCTTAGGTAGGTACTGTTACCGTGTGAAACGTCTAAAAAGGTGAAGGTAGCGTGCAAAATCCCGAATTGTCGCTTTTTATCTTGGGACAGTGGTCCAATCATACGGCCCACTGAACGGGTTAATTAATGAAATCCACTATACCTTGTACACTATAAGTTGCCGCATGACAGATGAACTGGTTTGATTCGGTCCACGTACAAAGAGCTATTCAGATAATTAAAAAAACAAAGCATTCAGAACCGTTTGTCTTTCTTATTAACATTTTACTTTGTTGTTTGTTTGGTTCTCGGTTTATTTCCATAGTTCACCTGTCATTCGTCAACTTATGGTGAACCATGTATAACTTCTTCATTCCATTGAGAGGAAAACGTTCAGCAAATAGTTTTTTGTTCAACGGCTTAAGGGGCCAGAAATTAATTCGAGATTTTATGCAACCCACCTTTGGGGTTCAAGTTGCGTCCATTAATTTCAACATATATATTTTTTTTTTATAATTGTAGTAGTTCCTAACATAACAAATAGGCAGGTTAAATAAACCAGACATGCGTCTCATCTGAGTAAACTTGGTAACCCTTCTACAGAAGGGTTACCAAGTTTACTCAAATCAAGACTAGATGTCACCACTAGTAGATGAGAACGCTTTATCAGTTTTATTCCTTGCTTGGAGAACGCTTGTACGATCTCCCTTTAGGATGTGGTTTTTTGCATTTTTATTTTGCGTACGGCTCTACCAACACTTAACATGTGAAAGTTTCAACTGGCTACCTGTTATGGCTGCCGAGATATACCCCTCAGACAGAATCCAGACTAGCTTACGTTCATCCTATCCTATTTTATCCTTGATAAAATTGAACCTGTCAAAAAGTAGTTACACATTGTGATCACACTAACAATTACTTTTGGCACAAAAGAAGTTGTTGGTGTGTTTTTACCGGTTGTGTGCATTGTGTACACAACCGGTACAAAAATACAAGCACAAAGTCAAAGTCAGTAGCTATCCGTCAGTACAACTCTAGATGCAGTTACTCATTACTTTATAGGATACTCTAGAATCAAGATGAGTAACTGTATCTAGTTATAACTTTGAGTTTAGAAATATCAACTGCCTTATCTTTGTATGCAAGAAAAGCCCTGATGTTTTGGGTCCTCAACATGAATCAACCAATACTATACTATATTGATCACCAATAGGACTGCCAAGCGTGATGATTGTGACAATTCTCCTCATTGAATATTTTATGAGGAAGGCCTCCTCCAGCATTGGACGTCTAAAGGCAGCTAATGATGAGTTAATGTTGGTTTAAAAAAATTGAATTAAATCATTTTCATGTCAGTTTATAGTAATGTGACGTCGCGTGACTCACGTACGGATAATGTGATGATTCACTCATTTTACTAGCAATTTGTTGTGCTTTATTCCCGCGACACGACACTGGAACATTGTGCACGTATCAGATTAATGAGTGAGTGCAAAGCTTATCAGAAATAGCCAGTTCACTGTACACTTATAAAGCTCCTATTCAATAGTTTTAAAAAGACCCACTTGCACTAAAAGTTGAATCACGAATTAGTCAAATAAAAAAGCCTCGATATTCTGTACGATTTGACGTTGCTAAACTAATTTAAGATTCAACATGCTGCTGGTGCAAATGGTCACTAACACATACTAAGATTAACCTTATCTGCTTTACACAAATGCTAAATATTAAATATTTATTAATATTTATATTAAATATTTGCTGTAGATTTCTACCAAGACAAAAAATAACTCGCAGACCATTCGTAGACAACAGCTACGACATGTCTACGCATTCGTAAATAATGTAGCGTCGTATCGATTGCAAATTGACTCTCGTAGACCGTTCGTACCTTATGTGTCATTTTTGTTATAGATTTCTGCCAAATACAGCCCTGATTCTTCTCTTCTATTGTTTCTCCTCTCACGAACAGAGAGAGGAGAAAGAAATAATAGTTCGTAGACCATTCGTAGACAATAGCTACGGCATGTCTACGCATTTGTAGATAATGTAGCGTCGTATCAGTTGTAAATTGACTCTTGTAGACCATTCGTAGAACTTACACAACTGTTTTACGACCACGAGTGTGATTTTTGTTATAGATTTCTGCCAAATACAGCCCTGATTCTTCTCTTCTTCTTTTTCTCCTCTCACGAACCGAGAGAGGAGAAAGAAATAATAATTTGGAGACCATTTGTAGACAACAGCTACGACATGTCTACGCATTTGTAGATAATGTAGCATCGTATCGATTGCAAATTGACTCTCTTAGACCATTCGTAGATCTTACACAACTGTTTTACGACCGATTGTGTGATTTTTGTTATAGATTTCTGCCAAATACAGCCCTGATTGTTTTCTTCTTCTGTTTCTCCTGTCACGAACAGAGAAAAGAGAAAGAAATAATGACTCGAAGACCATTCGTAGACAATAGCTATGACATGTCTACGTATTCGTAGACAATGCAGCGTCGTATCGATTACAAATTGATTATTTTATACCATTCGTAGGCAATCAGCTTAAACTATGGTAGAGTGAGCTAAGTGCCCACGTTATGAGCTGTGGCAACGGGCTGGCTGATAACAATGAGCAGTACAAGTAAAATTCACTTTTGACAAAAGTATTGTTCAGCTAAGCCCTGGATAAAAATTGATATTCTATTTAATTTATAACCGTAATTGAATATTCTACCTTTTAAGTCACTGAGATACGAACTGATAACAATAAATATTTCTGTCTGTTTTTTATTTGTGTGTCAAATAAATGTATTTAAGTAATTTAATAAAATGCAGGTATTCGTAGCACAAAGTAAGTAAAGCAGCGGTGCGTTTCTATTTTGTGTTCGTAGCTATAGTACATAATCTGTATAACAATGAATGTAAATCCAACAATATCCTCTCTCTAAAATAATTTTGACAAAATGCAAAGAGGCCAAAACGTAACAACCTACCCAGTGACTACTTGGAGTTGGCATTAATATTGTTTTTTTATTTTTTGAATAAAAAACAAGAACTGCATTAAAAAATAACTGAAATAAAAACTGAAACTAAAAAATACTGGCCACCTAGTAATCGACATAAAAACGATCGACGTTGCAAAATTTGATTAGTTTTTATTACTAAGTAAAGATAAGTTACACTATATAATTATACTATCATCATCATCAGCCATTTACGTCCACTGCTGGACGAGACCTCCCCCTTTGAACACAATGGGTGGATTTGCCATAATCATCACTCAACTGATTACTTCCGTTATTAGAGTCCGTTCAACTGATTTATAATAAAGTTTATTGAATAGAAATATACAAAACATGACTTCGTTATTCCCCAAATTAGACCAGATGTACTGGCCTGGTGCGGGAGGATTCTTATTCTTATTTTGTATGCTCAGCATATTTATTTACGACAACTGGAATAAAGCCTAGGGCATTTGGTTCAAAGGCAGGGAAAAGTTCCTTTAGATCTCTCTTTAAAACGATTTAAACTTACTTTTTAGAAAACATAAAGTTTTATTACTTCAAAAGTGAAAAGAATTCAACCAAATTCTTTATAATAAACAGACCAATCTACATATATTTTTATCGTGGGAAGTATCGCGTGTCAGTAATGGTGTTACTCCTCGCAATAACAAGGGGTATTCTGAATTTGAAGGACTTTGCTATTTGGGTTAACAACCGTTCAAATTAATTATAACTATTACTCGCCATTTTATTAAGTACCTACTCGACTTGTACATTGAGTAACAATGTTTACGCATATTTTGAGGAATTGCTAACATCGGTTTTTACTGCCTGCAGGAAAAATTCAAAGCTCATTTAAGACCTGAAGAGTTGCTGAAGCTACATACATGAAATCATCTACAGTATCTAATATGAGAAGAAAAACAAGCACATAATATTATGGCAACCGACAGGTGGTACACGCGGTATTGATATGAAGAAACGCTACAATATTGCAACTTATTAATTATGGATGTGGCACGCACCTGCTGAGAGGGAATTTTCCTAGTTTCAGTACAAGAATAAGATAAGCCTGTCTTAAGCGTGAGATGTAGACTGACTGAATCAAATTCTCCAAATCAGCTTGGATGAATCGGCTTGTTTAGTTATGTATGTTTGTACGACGATAATTTTCGAACCGCTGAGCTGAGAGTTATAGAGCTCAATCAACCGGGCGTTCTAGTCATAGGTAATCAATATGAAGAGATAAGACTACAGACTGTTTTGTATTATGGAACCATCTGAAATCACTGCACTGATTATCTCGGCTCTTAGTCGGCTGAGTTGTAAGAGGTGCGGGTTCGATTCTCGCTGCGGGACAAAAGTTTGCATGATCTGCAAATATTTGTTCTGGTTTTGGATGTTGCGGTACCCCGGTACTCGTAGTTCCTTGATACTCATAAGCACGACACAGGGAATCCTAGTGTGGGATCAGGACTATGTATACTGTTGGGTGTTATGTTATGTAGTGATTCTAGACAGCAAAACTATCATGTTGTTTTTACAGTGTATCTATTAAATAGGTACTTTGCGAGATCTCATCGGGGTGAACTACAGAACGCTGTTTGTAGGTCCAAATCCTACCTACCGCGTACTGAAAATATAAAATTTCCACGCAAGTTTAAAGCCTAAATTAGTATTTCAAATTGGGGCGGCAGTTTGCCTTTGTGCGTTCTTCAGGTGGTCCAGGGGTCAGTTGTTATATTTTTGCCAATTTCTTGGCGGCTTTATTGCCGGCAAAAGCTAATAAACCGTAATCTAGCCGGCATGCCGCCGCTTTCGCAGCAGGGAGCCGCAGACAATCAAAAATTTAATTTACTCGGCTTAATAGTTGGTTGGCCATGATGCCTTCATTATGTGCAAAGTAACTCAAATGTAATTTAGTTTCTGAATAGGTGATTCGAATAAAATGAGTTAGAATGTATATTTAATAAAATTCGTTTGATTGCATTTAAGTATAATATATTAAAATACCTGACCGCATTGATATTTTTCTTTTCTATTCTTTATTGAATAAATAACGAAAGAAGACAGTTTTCAGCAATTGATCTACATCAATACATACATAAACTCACGCCTGTTCCCCGGAGGGGTAAGCAGAGACCACAGATATCCAGTTACCTTATACCAGTTATCTTGGCTTACCTCTTTTGCTTCATTCACCCTCATCACATTCTTCAAACATGCTCGTCGGTTTAGGGACATTTGTCCTGGCTTTTCTCAAGAACGTCTCTAATCAGGTCTGAATACTAAGATCTGCCTTTTCAAACTGTCCTTATAACACGCGAAGAAAAAACATAAAAAACGCGCAAATCAATTTTTAATTTTAGAGTGAAAATGTATTGTTTTATTTGAACTATATAAATTATGATTCAATTAAGAAGTGGAAAAAGCAGAAGAAAATTATCTAGAGTTGCGAAAATAGAAAATACAACTCCCATGACCTTGCACAGGTGTCGGAAAGACTAATTTTGGAAAAAATTTAAGTTTGACAGATGAATGCGCCTAGGATGCTCTAGCTGAAGGTTACCACTGGACATAAAGTTAGCAGCGCGAGCAAGCACTTGTTTCATCAATCTTATTTCGTCCATCTTTTCACTTCCGGATACCTACGATACAGGCTAGCCCTAGTGCGGGATCCATAGCGTTTTCGAATTGTATTTAATCTGTTTTTGAACAATAAACTTTACTTACTTACTTACTTGCCCAAATCATCTAAGCAAAGTACGTTTCTCAATATTAGTCACTACAATTTATAACACTGTTCCTCACTCTATCTCTCAAAGTCATACCATACCATACATAATTACTTCTCAAAGCTCTCACCTCCACTGCATTTGGAATAAAGCATTTATTCTACTTTTATGTTTCTTCTGCGATACCCCACTTTGACTACTAAATATGTATCCTAACGTAAATTCAATTACCTAGAGTAAATTTAATTTTATTACTTGTTTCTAATAAATCATTGTAAGCTTGAAATACGAGTTGTTTTAAATAACGTGGGTTATTTTAGTGCTAAAGCAAAGAAACGTTAGGTACTAAACATCCTTCTATAAATGACCGTGCATTTGACTAGCATTCTAGGCTTTTATTTCTCCTGTCTGTTGCTGGTGAATAGGAATTTTATTGGATTCTTGAGAAACAATTTAAAAAAAAATTAAAGATTTGAATAAAAAGTTCATCTCATTAAGGTTAATGCGTTTTTCTTTGCAGTAAAAGACAAAACAACGCCTGGCCTTTGAAGCAGCGGTAACAGGCCTATTTACAAAGATAAACAAAGGTAGTACAAACTCCGAAACATCACGAGTCGCATTACAGGACACCTTTCCATTGTATTCGCGACAAAAAGGCCAGCTACGTTGACGCTACTGAACTGCGTTTTCTTTGTTTCTCAGATTACACTTTTCACGAAGCGCGCCGCCGCCGCTGGCAAAGACATTATCACAGAAAACTCATCAAAGGTCCAGTTGTTGGCGCATTTAATTCACCACCTCCATTTTAAGAGAGAAAAAGCTGGGACTATTTTTCTTTGTTTATTATTTTGTTCTCTAACAAAAGGTATTGTTTTAATAACCTATAATGCACCTCTGCTTGGCAAGGTCTATCCTAGGTCGATCATTTATTGCGCTTCGTTAGACAAATTAAAAAATTGACCAAGTGCAAGTCGTACTTGTGTAATTAGTGTCCCGTACAAAGTTGTTTTAACATATCAAATGATCCATTTTTTCTTATTTTATTCAAAATAGAGCCAGTGAGAGGTTGTTAAGGATCTCAGGCAGTAATCTCCGTAAATAAGGTGAGTGCACATCACATCCTGTATAAAACATTTTAGCAAAATCAGGGATTCTTTACTTTTCTATGAAACATAAAAAAATACCATTGATTACTTTCAAAGAAATGTATTGTTTCAGTTTTACATATAATTTATATTAACATTTACGATATGTTAAGAAGTTTAGAAGTCATCCAATATTTACAATTTTACAATGTGTAAACTTAAAACTAACTGCAACGTTAACTGTTAACGGCAACATTACAAAATGTTGCCGTGGTGAGTCCGGCCTCTCTGTCTCACCCGTGAATGTCGTAAAAGCCGACTAAAGATAAGGGCCGATTTCCAGCGGGCGGAGAGGAGAGGAGACGAGATCGAAGCTGGCAGGTTAGGCAGGGAGGCTTGACAGGTAAAAACGAAAAGGAATTAACGAAATCAGATTGGTTTATTCAAATAAATCTTCTCTCATCTCGTCTCCACTCCACCCCGGTGGAAACCGGCCCTGACACCTGAAGATGGGCAGCAGCATCCATCTGAATACCCAACACCAACACTGCGATCACCAATCCGCCTGCTAAGCATCGTGATTATGGCAATTCCCCCCTTTGGATTCTATGGTCTCGTCCAATAGTGTACGTCTAATAACTAGTGATTAGTATCAATATATTTATTTACCTTTTCTAACAACATAAGTCCCAAATAAAATTGTCTAATGCACGTTGTGCTGAGTAGTGACACAATTAACTAGAATGCGTCTAATCCTCAGAACAATAACAAGCTATTAGTTATTGTTCTAACTGAACGCCCTAATATTCCATTACGTCAAAATAACATAAGTACTCCATAATCCGTATACATATATTCTTCCATGCCGTAAATATTAAGGACCATTTTCGAACGTCAAGCTCGTATCAAGTGCCAAGTAAGAGCGGTGCAGGGCGTTCAGCTAGTAGAGGCACCCTAATTTCCCACCAGATATTGGTTTATCTGTTTTAAATATTCAAATAAGTTATTTGCAAGATAAAGGACATGTTCCAAAATGGCCTATATCGATGTACATCAGACAGAGAATAACGAAAAAATCAGCGATTATCTTACAAATACTCTTACTCTAATTTGAAGCATAATTTACTGCACAGAAAAGTTTAAAATTTGTTTTTTTTTTACAATGGTAACATATTATTTTCCTGAGCAGCCATGACAGGGAATGTCCCGTTTATTACTCTGTGGTTGCTTGCTTTATTCGTTCGTTAGGAGTAGTGTTTCTACATAGAATGCGTTGCCTACGCTAGCTTTATTAGGATCATCACATCAGTACAGGTTCTTCAATTCAACATTTCGATTCTACGCGAAAATATTTTCCTTGCTCCAAGACCTTGGAGCGAAGACGCGAGCGAAATGCAGTTCTGGTCAAAGTTGTGTCAACAGCTGTCGAAACATTTTACCACAGAGTAAATTGTATCCGCCCCGCCATATTGTTTTGTCATGTGTTGCTCTCCGTAAGAAAGATGTTTTAGGAACCTGCATTAAATGAAGCAAAATAATCAAAAAATGACATTGGGAAAAGGTTTTACATATATTTAGCCACGTTTACACAAGTGTACACCGACAAGGGCTAGGCTCCATATAACTTGGAACAACACCTTCATCATTTAATTTACATCGTACCATATACCTTCCACTAGATTTAAATTAATTTACATTAGATTTTTCTAACAATTTAAATAGCATCACAGTAAATTCAATGATATTTTAACCTAGTTTTATTATTAGATGAATTGTAATGCTAATACTTTGCAAGACCAAATTAATTATATTATAATATTCCTTGAAGCCAGAGTTCGCGAGAGCTCGTGATATTATTTTCTCAACGATTGCATCGTACAGAGGGCTTTGCTAGCACAATTGCAGATACTAATTAAGATAAGACAGTATTTGAAAAATAATAAAAAATGCATTTAAAACGAAGTACACAATACTTGTTTTATGAAGATATGGTTATTACGGTAAACCTTAGCAAAATATCGATAGATTTAGTGACTTAGATAATGTTTAGTAAATTCGTTCCAAATAGAATACAAGGTTTGAGCTTTGTTAAGACAAATTGATAAAGTTTTCTTAAGCGTCCAATTTTATAAAATAATAATTACTTACTCTCAATATTTTCTAAATAAAAATATGTTTTAAACATTGTTAGAATATTTTTCTTATAACAATAAGTTCGATCATTTATTTACATTATGTTTTTATTCCACATAATTCGATAATTCAATTATTTCAAACTAGGTTAAGCCTGTCGAGGAAGTTAGCTGTAATGTTTTAAATAAAATAATAATAAGCAACATTTTCTAAATTTAAATCGCGCTAATACTATCGTGGTTTCCTCCTAATAGACTGAAATAAAAGGGACCTTGACAAATTTAGCGCCATTTTGCTTTAGAGAATGCTGGACAAAATTGACACGGATGTTGAAGAACTTAAAAATAAAGGTAAAAGCTTCAAAAGCTATACTTTTAGGTTCATATATTAGCTAAAGTAAATTTACCTATTTTCAATCCACTAAAAGAGTCGTTCGTTAACTCATCGAAAAACTAGCATCATACATTACGAGTTAACAAATTGTAATTTTTTTTATTAATTTAGTTTCCAACTTGTCAATACAACTTTTGGTTTCAGTTAATGGTGTAAATGGTTGTTTTTTTCAGGTTCAAAGTACAACCACTCCTAAATTAACGCTGATTACACCTAAAAATAGATGTATGTACAACGTAGAATACACACGGCGACTTATAGCTGCTCGTTTCAATGCATCGCGTCACAAACTCGTTGAACCAAAAGAAAAAAAACACTGAATCGCTGCGTTTGTAGTCGCACGACTGCATTGCTGCTAAAAGCCGTCGAGCGTACCCTAAACGAGAAATATAAATAGACTAGACACAGACTAGACATAGCTCTCTCGTGCGTTCTCCAGAAGAGGCGTCCTTGTCGTAACTATTTCACGTCGGCGCGACAAAGTCCCACTTGTTACACTCTTCCGGTCGTCCGCCAGCGCCAGCGTCCCAATGCTCTGCACAATGAAGGCAATTTTAATTTGTCTACACGCGCGTTTGAAATATATTTTTGATTTACTATTTATGCAGGGTGTAATAAGACAACTTCCTAAAACTGAAGGCACACAATGCTACAATGGGGTATGTACATATAACCCTGATATTAAATTTCAGACAATTTTTGTAAACAAACAAATGTCAAGATATGCCACTGTGAGTATTAGTGTCATGATTGTGTAGCATACGTGTAAATTCACATATGACACACATACATGACACTTATATACACAGTGGCATATCTTGACATTTGTTTGTTTGCAAAATTTGTCTGAAATTAAAAACCAAGGTATAGGTCCTTGGTGAAAACATAACATAGGTAGAAGTGCGTCCAGTGTAAAACTGCCAGTCCCTCCACCGCTTTTACTTGGCACTTGACACAAGCTTGACGTTCAAAAATGGTCTTTGTGCTAATGGATTATGGAATAATTGATTTTGAGGTAATTAAATAGTGGAGCATGCAGTTTTAGACTAGACGCACTCTAACATAACAGCCAACATTGCTGTGGCGCGATTATGTAATTCTGTTGCTATTGGTTCCAATTGATTTTAATGCTGTTTCAATAATAATGAATAAAGGTTAATTGCAACAAGACTGCGTAAATTAGGTAATCGCATAAACGTAATTTCAAATAGAAACAATATTGAAATCGATTTACGAATCGCCACTCTGATGCTACACTAGGATTCCAAGTCGTGGGTATCAGAACCAACGAGTACCATATGGTACTGCAACACCCAGACCCGGAACAAATATTTACAGATCATGCAATCATTTGTCCCGCAGCGGGAACTGAACCCGCACATCTTGCATCTCAGCCGGCTACTCGCCCGCCGCACCAAGGAGGTGGTATATAAATGTAAAACATTATCTACAGTACGAATGATTATATCAGATTATTTAATTTTCGCAAACGGTTTGCCTTAAATTCGCTTAATAAATATTGTTGTGAAACTTTAATGAACATTCTAAGCGCTTAGTGCCAGTGTGAGTCAGCTTACCTGGGCATCTGAAGCCGGTGTGTTCGGCGTGTGTGCGTTCGATCGCAACTCGTGCTGCAAACTGTTGATGCTCTTTGAATTCCCCACTAATTGAGACGTCGTCACGCCGTAAAGTGGGGGCTCTGGAAACCTTTCCGAGTCTTCCTTATAGTTAAGACCTGTCAAATTAATATTAAACTTAAATATCTTCCATATAAGTCAACACAACACAGCCAGTCAAGTAAAACAGCGTATGCTCAAGATTTAATAGTTTTGTATATCCACTAGGATGAATAAGCTCAGGATAGTATCCAGAGAGGCTGCTATTACAGCTAACTATGGTTATTTAAACTCTCTCTTACGCTACGGGATACTAATCTGGGGTAGATGCGTCAATATAGAACGCGCATTTGTAATTTTAAAAAGATGCAATATGGTTATTTTTGGTTTGATAGAAGATGATAAAATCAGGCAGTTCCTATTTTCAAAAAAATAGAAAAAAATAAAATATTATTTTATTTTATTTTTTCTCTATTTTTAGAAGATAAAATAATTATATTTATAATATTTGTTTGCTTTTATAGAGTAGATGAACTTTTTGAATACGTATCGATTCTTTTTGTTAGTACTTAGTTGTGTTAATTGATTCAGTTGAATTGAATTTTCATGTGACATTTATTTTGTACCTACTGGTATAAAACCTATTAAGATCTAAGTACCTATTTAAAGTACTACTAAATTTAATAAATTTCCTAGACTACATTGAATATTCATACGCCTGTAAAAGCAGGTTTTAGTAGAGCTAAACTAGATATAAGAACTTTTTGTAGCTGAAACTTTGAATAAATTATTAGGATTATGAGTATTTGTTCGCTTCGTTTAAAATTTAGTCTATAAAACCACTTATAAGTTACTGAGGGTGTTGTTTATTATATACTAGTTGCGCCCCGCGGTTTCACCCGCGTGAATAATGATGAAAATTGATGATGATGATGATGAAAAGTAGCCTATGTGTTAATCCAGGGTGTAAATTATCTCCATTCCAAATTTCACTCAAATCCATTCAGTAGTTTTTACGTGAAAGAGTAACAAACATCCATCCATACTCACGAACTTTCGCGTTTGATGATGATGATGATGATAAAAAGTAGCCTATGTGTTAATCCAGGGCGTAAAGTATCTCCATTCCAAATTTCATTCAAATCCATGCAGTAGTTTTTACGTGAAAGAGTAACAAACATCCATCCATACTCACAAACTTTCGCGTTTGATGATGATGATGATGATAAAAAGTAGCCTATGTGTTAATCCAGGGCGTAAAGTATCTCCATTTCAAATTTCATTCAAATCCATTCAGTAGTTTTTACGTGAAAGAGTAACAAACATCCATACTCACAAACTTTCGGGTTTATAATATTAGTAGGATAGGATTTATCAAGTGATTACTGCACTATCTGTATTTTAATACGACGTGGCAAAGTCTCATCAAATTCCAAAATTTTGGAATAAAAAGCTAGTAGTACTTCTACACGATAATACAATAGCCAGTTCCAAGCCTGTCAGACTTTCCGGTAGCCAGTAAAACCCTGACGGGTATTGCGTTATCTAGATTTAAATGAGATATACCTAACTATAAACAATAACGTGCGTCGTGGTGTGTCCAGCCTAAGAATAGACCCCCTCCTTCTCCTCCTGTGGATAAAGTAAAAACCTTACACCAGGGGATGGATAGCAGGATCCATCTGAGTACTTAACCCCAAACTGCGATCATCAATCCGCCTGCCAAGCATGGTGATTATGGCAAATGAGGGGCATTGAATTCAATGGGGGACCGCATCCAGCAGTGGACGTAAACGGGCTGGTGATGACGATTTTTTTCTAAGACCTGTGAGCTGTGTGAGATTGTTTAACTAGATCTGTTGCTTGACCTAAACAAACTCCGAGTGAATTTGATCGAACTCTTTAACACCGTAATTACGTTTTACAAAACAAAATTATTTTTTTATGTAATAATAATAATAATAAATAATAAAAAAGTTTATTCCAAAAAAAACACATGTTGAGTTAACATATTCTGCCAAACTACATTATAGTTTATTGGCACAAAAACTACAAGTTTCTGCTTTACACTATTTGTTCATTTTTAACTAAAGTATTAAATCAGACTTAAATTTGATATACTACTTAACTAAGACGACATCCAATCCACTTTCACTAGAGTTCTTTGTACCTAACTACATATTTTCTACCTGTTTAAACATAACAATGACATTGTTCTGTTTATAACAACCAGACAATTTATTTTACCTACCAGATATTTATTACACTGTGGACATGGGCAACTAAATTCTCAGCTGAAGTAATGGAGGTAATCAGGGAATCAGAAAAAAATGGATTGTGCTGATAACTTTGAATATTTAGGTGCAGTTACATTTAACATTTGAAACGTACCTTTCTCGAAAGGAACCACATCTGGATTCTTGTCGTCAGGCTGCAGAGGTGAATGGTTTCCATTAGAGCTGTACACCTTCATTATTTGTATGGGTGCTGAAACAAGCACAGTGAGCTTCACTATACAATAGTATATTACTTTCTAGGCCTGAAATCATGTCTTTCCAAGTATTTTTAACTTAACCGGAGCATTATTGCCCGTGTCTGCCGAGGCTTGTTTATTTGTTTATTGGTAATCAACAGCGTTTTCTTAAAATCTAGGCAAAAAACATGTGTGACAAACATAAAGCCAATAATAGATTATCCCAATTTGTGAATAATGTAGTTAAATTGTTGAGGTAAGGAAGAGTTTAACGAAATCCAAGGCCAGTGAATAGTGCTTTTGTCTAAATTGCGAGTATATAATAACAAATGTCAAAATATACCAAAACGTAATAATATGTAACAAAATGTAATAAAAAAACAAACATTATCAAGTTTGGGCTGGAGTCGGTCCCCGTCCGACCACTCCGTGAAGTTCCGTCACTTATTTCGATAAAAAACAACTATCCAGCAATGTCTATTCATGGCATGTAAGCTCATGTAAGCGATTGGTGAAGTGTTATTTCATTCTTCATTATTCATCATTCATTCATCGTTATTTCGTTCCGTAAGAGCGATATGACGTAACTTATTGAAATAATGTCGATATTTCCGAGCAAGGTGGAGAAAATATACATCGTCTGTTTGGAATCTTGTTACAATGAGCAGAATATAATTAAAAAAGTTATGGTATGATACCAAGATAAATATATAGATAGGTATACTAAAGATACAAACGGTTTGTCGTCATATATAATTCCATGAGATCAGAGTGGCGATTACGTAATTCTGTGGCTATTGATCTCAATCGATTTCAATGTTGATTCTATTTGAAATCACATTTATGCGATTACTTAATTTACGCAGTCTTGTTGCATCTTTGTAAGCAAAATGTGTAAATTGGGTAAAAGCAATGTCATTTCGGATAGAAACAGCATTAAAATCAATAGCAAAAGAATTACGTAATCGCACCACTGATTAAAAATTTTCCAAATCATTTTACAGCAGTCTGTTCCAGTTCAATTGACGTCGTAAATCAGCCTTTGGATGCAGTAGCGGGCTTGGAAGCCAGTTCGCTACAAAATTCAAGTCACGCAGCAGAATCAGCTTCTGCTCTATAGTAAACTCTCCTTCAAAGGCGATTTCGATTTATTTACGAGCTAACGGGTGGCAGCAATCATTTATATTGTTTTATTACTTTTTAAAAACGTTTAATTAAAAACTGATGAAGCCATTCTAAGTAAATGAGCCAATTGAGCGTGTTATTGAAGCTATATGACGATGAATTACATATTTCTATTTCTTAATTTTATGTAGTAGATTCAACTTTAGTTTTTTTAGCCGCTTAGTTTATTTTATGATAGAAAAAATTTAAAACTTTCTGTCAGTTTTCAGAGGCTGATCAATGTTGAATTATGCTATTGCTCATCGATGAACATTACACTAACACAATAAAGCCCTAAGGCCGCTTTAAAAATGTATTTAGGAAAATTCAATGATTTTTTATTAAACTTTAACAAAGGAATGAACAAATTTTTCAGAAGTTTTCATGAAAAAGTAAAGTTTTCTATCGTTTTTCCGAGGTGTATTAATTTCACCTTTCCCGTCATCATCATCATCATCTCACCAAGGTTTGATGTTTTTTGTTTGTTTGGATGTTTGTTACATATTCACGCCGTAACGGCTGAACCGATTTCAATGAAGTTTAAGTACACAGTTAGATTATTATGACCTGGATTGAGCTAAAAGGTTTACTTTGCATGCAAAAATGAAATGGGGAGCGACCGCTATCCGGTATTCATTATCAAGGTATACAGAATTTATCCAATATACCAGGACAGCAGCAGGCTGCAGGAGGAGTCCCGTTACCGGATACCGGATATCCAGATTACCGCAATTTATCCAAAACCAGGCGAGGCTGCAGGAGTAGTTTGTTAGTCGTGCTTTCACGATAAAACGTTTGGTGTTGATGAACTTTTGTAGGGTAAAAATAATTCAAAACCTGCCCCAAAACCCTCTGGCGAATATCATAGGGGAAACAGTAGGTGGCAACTTCTCCAATACAAACCAATAAAACAAAATGCCTAAATATAAAGAGCCTTTCTCTTAAGAGTTAGTAAAGTTGAATCTTTTTGTACATTTATTCTTACAAAGTCTAAACTTACCTGCGTATTGCGTGGGTCGATCATTTATGTTCCTCACTAGAATGGTAAGGGTGAGCCTCCATGCCACCATCACCAACAAGAGAGCACCCGAAAGTCCAGCGAGGAACTTCGTTGCCCAATTCAGGTCCAACACGTGGTTTGTTGATTTAGCTTCTGTACGTAAACAATCGTTTTGTCAGAACACAAGTGTTTTACGCAAATTGATTGGATACGAAAAAAGTTTTCCTAAGCTTTACCATTACACTGTGGGTTGAAAACCACACTGCAACAAAAGCCATTCTTATAAAAAGTGTATCTAAATAGTTCAGTAATATACAACATGGCTATATAATTTGTTCATTTTATACTTGACAATTTAGAATCTTTTTTATAATAAAAACACTAGTGGAACGCGCCCGAGACTTCGTCCGCATGGAGTTTTTTCCATACAAACTTCAACACTCCAATGCATCCTCAGGGTGAATTTTAGAAAATCCATTTTTAGTGCACTCCTAGACCAAAAAAGGAATGTACCATGAATGTCAAGGCTCCAAATGTCAGGTTTCTAGAACTTACCGTTTAGGCTGTGCGTTGAATAATCAGTCACTGAGTGATTTAGTCCGTCACGCAACAATTTTATGTATATTGATTGGGTTCAATAAAACTACAGTGCAAACAGTTACCACACGTCTCTACATACATAGATGTACGTAAAATTTTGACAGTTGAACAATGAAAACGAGTCGTCGTCAGTAAACGCCTATATTTGGAACTGATGGGGGTTAGATTAATCTTGCATCTCCATGAAACTTTACTAAGTGGAGCAAAACCACCGCCAAAAGCTAGCTAGTGAATAATTAAACGGAAAAGTTTTCGTTTGTGAAATTCAAAAGCGGCCTTTAGTATTAATTAAGGAGTTCCTAAAAAACTTATCTGCACTTCACTTTGGAGAGAGGGATTGAGTACCAACATAACGAAATTTAAAAATTTACACATAGATATCATTATCAACATCATAATCATCAGCCGATAGACGTCTACTGTTCAACGAGGCCTCCCCCATAGAATGAAATGGTGGGATTTGCCACAATCACCACGATTTGCGAAGAGTCTCAGGTGGGTGGTGCTGACCATCCCCTGGTGTAATCCTATGAGCAGACGGAGAGGTCTATTCTTAAGCTGGATACACCATAACAAACACACAAAGATAGATTTTAGAAAATAGCCCAAAAATTGTCAATTTCAAAATCGATTACATACATATAAACATCTGTCAAAAGGCAATGCTTAAATGTAAATAGCGTTTATATAACTTAGGGGGTTAATATTGATTGAAATATTGAGCTCACTGAAAACAAATGGCTCTAAAAGAATCCCTGCATTTTAAATAACATGTCGAAAATCCCAATTGTTAGCGAACAGAGAGCTTGATAGATTTATTTAGGTCAAAAGTTACGAGTATTTTATTTTTAAAATAAAACGTACCAGTTTGTAAAGCTAAACGCGACAACGTGTGCACTCTGAGCGTAGTGATTTCAGTTCTTCCTCTCGCATTGTAAGCATAGAAGACCAACTTTAGAGTCTTCCCGGAGCCAAGACCACGCAGCTTCCATATCGGCGTAGCGGTAGACACGTTCAGCACCAGATTGCCAGATTCCCACGCCTCTACGCAATAACTTGTGTGGAGACTACCGTCATATCCTGTTGGCAAGTACTAATTTCATTAAGGGATATAATAAAGTGTGCATGAACAAAAAATAGTTATTTGTTATACATGAGTGCAAAGTTGCTTTTTAATCGCGTGCTCAATTTTGATGACCGAGCAAGGGAAGGATCAGCGAGTGATTCAAAAACTAGAATCCTGAACGTTAGCGAGGGGATCAAAAGAGCACGAGGTGAAAAATCTTTGCACTCGAGTGCAGCACGTAACCTTTCATCCCACCTCAGCGAGGAAATGACTAAATGAAAAAAAAAACATTTGCGCATTTTTAACAGTTTCAGTCAATTCTGGTGACGTCAAATAAACTTCCTCTTCGCTAGAATCACTCATTTTAGGTTTTTCACTTGTTTTCAAGTTTCTTGTTTTTAACCTAAGGTTTTAACCTAAGGTTTTAACAATATGACGTGAAAAGAAAATGGCGCGCGTAAAGCAAATAAAAAAAAGTAATACACCAAGAAGGATCAGAGTCTGAGTTTTTAACAAATTAAAAAAGGTTGTATGAAAAATTCGGCACCATGGAGGTAGAAGTAAATAGGTTTAATGATGTTTTGAAATTACAAACTTAGTGCACACGATGTTTTAAATTCAATTTACTTTATCCTCTAGCGGATAAAAACGGCTTCTGCACTCAGATATCGAAGAGCAAAAATACTCTTTCCGAGATGGGGGGATAAAAATATGATTTAATTAACGTATCAAAATAATGAGATCGTTATGAAAACACAAATACATATTTTTTAAAGTTCTGAAATGTAGGATTTTCCAGCTGACTTACCAGCGACACACTGGAGCTCCACCGAGTCGTCGGTCATGTTAATGGTGGTGCAGTTGTACGGGCGGTGTATGATGAACAGGCACGGCTGCGCCTGCCGGCCGCCGGTGTTAGAGGCCCGGCAGCTAACGGTCCCGTAGTCCGCTTCGGATTTAGGTGTGAAGGAGAGGGTAGACATTCCGTCAAGGAACGTGATGTTTTCCTACAAAAAATACTGCCATAATGAGACCGATGTGACGTTTGTTCTGACCATAACTTAGGTCACAGAAAATCTAAAACACAAAAGTAAACAATTTCTATGAACAGATGTTACATAACTTTTCATTTAAAAAACCGACTTCAGCCACAGTAATCGACTAAATATTTGGATGAAAAAAAAATTATGAAAGAACCATAGTGGTGAAAGGATTATGATACTTTTTGAATGCAAATGCTTGGTTTGTTGCTGAAAATGTCAAAATCGCCATATGTATGCCTACAATATTTGAGCAGTTCCCTCAATTCCTCATGGATTCCATCATCAGAACTGGATTCTGAAAAAAATAGGACCAATCTGGAAGCATAAATATTCAAATAAAAAAAGAATTTTCCAAATCAGTTCACAAACGCCGGAGATATGCGGTAACAAACATTAAAAAAAAAAAAAAATACAACCGAATTGAGAACCTCCTCCTTTTATGGGAAGTCGGTTAAAAACCAACTTCCGCCATTGTATTCGACTAAAATATTTGGATGAAAAAAAAAATGATGAAAGAACCATAGTGGTGAAAGGATTATGATACTTTTTGAATGCAAATGCTTGGTTTGTTGCTTAAAATATCAAAATCGCCATATGTATGCCTACAATATTTGAGGAGTTTCCTCAATTCCTCAAGGATTCCATCATCAGAACTGGATTCTGAAAAAAATGGGACCAATCTGGAAGTATATCTATTCAAATAAAAAAAGAATTTTCCAAATCGGTTCATAAACACCGGAGATATGCGGTAACAAACATAAAAAAAAAAAAAAACATCCGTATTGAGAACCTCCTCCTTTTTTGGGAAGTCGGTTAAAAATGGACGCGTAGGTAGGTATTTAACATACCATCATCATCATCAAGATGAGCAGTCGGTCAATGTCTACTGCTAGACGAGGCCTTCCCATCGAATAACTAGGGGAGATGTGCCATAATCACCACGCTTGGCAGGCGTATTGGTAATTGCAGTATTGGTGCTAAGTACTCAGATGGATGATGCTTCCCATCCCCTGATATAGCCCCTTAGTCAATTTTTACGACATCCACAAGAGGAGACGGTGGGGTCTATTTAGGCTGGACACGTAACACGGCACACACCTTATGTATAAATTAGGTTAAAAATGTGTTGATGAAAAAAGGTATTACAAAAATCATAAAAGTTATTTCTATAACAAATGGTTATATCCGTGAGGTTTATATACAGAATAATTACAAAAACTAGCAACTTGAGTTGTGACCAAAATATATCGGCTTACCGATTCTAATTCTGCGGTTCCAATTGAATTATTAAGGGTCCACTGAAAACTCTCCGGTCGAGGAAATGCATCCACTTCGCAGGTTATTTTTGCTTGTTCATTAATAGCCACCGCGACGATCGCCATCGAAGTCGACCTGCACACCGGCTTGTCTGTCAGAAAGAGTCCAGGATTAGTTATTTAAATCCTCGACGACCTATGTGGCGCGGCGGGCGAAGGTTCGCCTGCGACGCAGGAGGTTGCGGATTCGATTCGCGCCTCGGAGCAAATATTTGTACGATCTGCAGATATTTGTTCAGAGTTTTATCTATGTATAATAAAAAATATCTATCTATGTAATGTATTGTATTAAGTATATCAGTTATCTAGAACCCATAACACAAGCTCTGCTTATATCTTGGGGTTAGATAATGTTGTGTGAAAATGTCCAGCATTTATTTATTATTAAATATTCTCTCGATATTTAGGGTTCGCCACGACAACAGGACAAACCTAATAGGATAACTTGTTGTCCGTCTGTCTCTCTGTTCATCAAGACTATTTTTCTCAGGAACGTCGTCTTAGGGAATGAACATAATAATTTATACTAAACTAGCATTTGATCGCAGCTCCACCTGCGTGGGACCTCTTATAAATTATAGCCTATATGTTATTATGACGTATAAGCTATAATACTGTTTCATCAAAATCCGTTCAGTAGTTTTTTCGTGAAGGAGTTACAAAAACAATGTCACAAACTTTTTCATTTATAATATTAGTAGGATAGGATATAAAGGTCTGTGTACTCGGTTGGTGTCGGTCTGGTACGGACATGTGATGAGGCGAGATGAAGACCGTAATGACTAAAAGAGTCATGAATATAGAAGATGGAAAAAGGGGGTGTGCACGACCACCAATGACCTGGCTGCGAACAATACAAAATTACTTGATAGCGAACAACACAGCGAAACAAGACAACCCACAACCATATGGTGTGGCGCAGAAGTACTTGGCTGACCCCAAATAAATTGGGATAATAGCCAGGAGAAAGAAGAGAAGGGAATATAATGGTCTGTATGTGAGCGCCGTAAAAAAAATTATATCTCAATGCATTCAAATTGCATTTGTCCGTTTTATTTTTATTAAGGAAACCAAAAAACAACATTTCATAGAATTGAATTGGACGATATCCAAGAAGAGTTTCGAATAATGCTACCCATTTCGTTTCTGATTTTGTGCTGAATATTGTTGCCCACGCAATTCAGTCGATCTCTCTACTGAGGCTTATTGAATTAAGGGTTCTAGGTATTGTTATCAATGTAGACCGCTCTAAAATGAAGTGAATCGATGAGCTACGTACCTACTTGTAATAATAACATTCCTGTTAGCTGTTAGATAGCACACCCCAGTACCCACGCCTAAATGGATCCTGCCTATTCGAACCGTTTACTGACGTGGAAATAGAATATTCCTATCGTACCACAAGTATTGAGAACTAAAATTACGTTTAGTTTGAGTTTCAAACAAACTGCAAAGCATAGGTTAAATTGAAATGTTAATTGACTGTACCTATTTGCTAATTGGAATCGAGCTAGATATGATACTGATATTAGATATCGCATTCGTATTGATCGAGTGACTAGCGGAAAGTTATTTTGATTAAGGAGTTGTATATTTGATATTAATTACCAACTTAGTACTTATATTATAGATGCGAAAGTTTGTGTGTTCGGATGTTTGTCCCGTGGTTCAATCCCTACGTAACAAAGAGTTATGTCTGTGACTGTTGGGTGTCATGTATGATAAATATGTATGTATTGATGAACTGGCATCACTCTAAAATTATTTTTACCGATAGATACTCACATATACGTTTGAGGTTAATTACCTACCACGGTCTGTCACCGACAAAGCCTTAGAATTAGCAAGTTGAAGTGACAATGGGCGGTCATTTAGCAGATCATATAGCTCGTAGAACTGACAACCGTTAAGGAATAAAGGTTCTTGAGTGGCGACCACGAACCGGACGACGCAGTAGAGGAAAGCCCTCCACTCGATCGAATAAAGACATTATAAACGTCGCAGGAAGTCAGTGGATGGAGGAGGCTCAAAAATCATCGTGGCATTCTAGGGGAGAAGCCTATATGTAACCAGTGGACTTCTACAGGCTTATGATGATGATGATATTGATAACTCACATATAATTTTGAGGTCCAGTGGTTTCGATATCCCGTCGCCCTCGACATTGGACGCGGTGCAAGAGTAGTTGCCGGCGTGTTCTCTTGATACGGCTCGAATCGCCAAATGTCCCGAGGCAGCTATGACCCCTGCTCTTTGATTATGTGCAATAATTTGACCCTGGTCAGAACAAAAACCCAACTTTAAATCACAGACAAACACTGACTATACAGTGAAATACCTTAAAACTTTATTTTAGAGAGAGAAAGTGCTCGTTACTTTATGATAATTCAGGCTGAGATTTGTCTCCGCGACTTCTCAGCTCAATTTCAGTCTCATTCCTCACCAAACTTCTTCGCGGAAGTGTGGTGCCCACTTTACGGCAAAAGTTTAGAAAATATCACTCACATTGTGCTCCCACACAACTTTGTAAGCGGGCGGGTATGCTTGCACGACACACATAAAGTACACATCGTCGCCCTCCTCGATGTCGCCCGGGTTGAGTTCGGAGCCCAGTTTCAAAACTACTATGGGAACATCTGTTGACAAAACATAGATTTTGGTAACAACCATATACATTTTTACATGAAATTAAATCTCACTGTCGTAATTTTAGTACTGCTAAGAATAGGTCATAGGTATACGTGTGTTTTTCACCTCTTCCACACTGTGTCAACACCCGGTAGGGAAAACTTTTTTAACATTTCGAAAGACTTTCGTTTGGCCACAATCTCACCTGTTGGTAAGTGGCGATGAGAAGGTCTAGAAGGCCATTCATTCTTACCTTAAAGATACCCAGATTATAGTGTTAAGGAAGATAAAGATAAAGATAATTTATTTAAAGAAAGATAGACGATGGTAGTGTGTTTCACTCCTTAGCAGTTCAAAGGTGGAACCGAAAGCTTAGTGCTAATAGAGAGTATAATGAGGTAATGAGCCATAGGTATGCTTGATGCTACTTATACTTACAATGCAAGTTCAGTAACAAGCTCGTATCAATAACTGCATGCTTGAGGACAGCATGAGAAGCGCGACATGTGAGGGTTTGACCGTTGTTTTTCATATGCGGTGTCCATTGGAGTATCGACAACGTTTCGTTCTGGTTCTCCGAGGTCTACGGAAAATTAACAGATCACAAAACTATAATTATTTTTTTGTGAGATGCTGATATGACACACGTCATATATGAAAACAATCATCATCATCATCATCATTATCATCATATAGATATTCACTGCTGGACATTATGGGTTTATCCTTTCTGATTACGCGAAATGGATCACGTCCTTACTGATCACGCGAAACAGTCCTGCTGATCACGTTATCAGACAGGAAGATCACGTGATCACCAAAAAATAAAGTTTTCTGATCACGCACGACACTGATTTCATGTATATAGGCCCCCCATAGAACGCCACAACTATCAGTCTTGAGCAGACTCCGACCGACCACTGCGACGTTCAGTTTGTGAGAATCGAGAATCAATCTAGAATCTTTATTCCCCAACGGTTGTCAGTTCTGTAAGCTATAGATAGATCTGCCCATTGCTGCTTTAACTTGCTAATTCTGTCTATGTCGGTGATCTTGGTTCTTTTACGGATTTCCTCATTTTGGATTCTAATACGTAGTAAAATTGCGCAGTCAAGTACCTTCTGCGCTGCAGACTTGAGCTTTTCATTGTCCAACCACCACGTGATAACGGCTGGTGGTCGCGCCCCAACTGCCCTGCATGCTACCTCAGCTGTTTGCCGAACCGAAAGTGGCTGTTCTCTCGTCAATATCTCCACGTAGAGTGGCCTCACTGAAACAAAACACTGTAATATACAAAAGCTCTCGAATATTTTTTGTAATAAAATAAACAAAATTGAATAACAAGCCAGCGCGCGGTGGCGTGTGAATCGACGAGTCTTTACGACACGTTATTTTCCTTATATCGCACGCGTCTGAATATTTTAACAATTGCTTAGAGATAATGCATCCACAAACAATGTACTGTTGGTAATGGGGTGAAACGGAATACATTTGGATGAATAAAGGAAGTGTATGAATGTGGACTTGAATGACAGAAATGTATTAAAATATTAAGTTTTAGCTGCATAATTTTTAATATAATCTATTATTAATCAGGAATAGTGTAGCTTTATATTAGTGAAATAGTTTTTAGAATCAAATTAGTATTTCCAGATATAACCCTTTACAAACAAATAAACAAGTTTATTATTTAAGTTATTTATTTTAGGAACACCATCGGCACATAAAAACAAAATGGTAACTTATATAGTAATTTAGAGGCTATTTAAAGGTCTCCACTTGTAGAAACATAATATTACTTTTTAAATAACTAAATACACAAAAAAACGCTAAGTAATACCTATGGGTCATTCACATCACGATAAAATTTTACTGGGTAATCAATTTTGAGCTAGGTAATCGAAACAGTACATAGCGAAATATAATGAAAACTTATATATTGAGCCGTGGTAGTCTCAGCCTAAGAATAGAACTCCTCCAACTCCTCCTGTAGATGTCATAAAAGACGATGTAGGGATTACGTATGGGCAACAGCATCTACCTGAGTACTTTACACGATGCTACGATCACCAATCCGCCTGCCAAGTGTGGTGATTATGGCAAATCCCCCATTGCACGCTATGGGAAGGCCTCATCGAGCAGCGGATGTCTACCGGCTGATGAAGATATTATTATTTATGTAAAGAAGGAAAATTTGTTTGTTTGTAGGGGGTTATATATCTGGAAGTGTATTAGATGAAGGAAGACTAGTTCTGCATTGGACACCAATTGGCTGATTATGATTATATATAGTGTAGGTAGAAAACAAGCTATAGTCTAGGAAAGTTTCAGTGAAGCAAAAGACTATGAAAATATCAAACACCAGCCAGATCAAAAACTTACGCTTGTGAAACTCATTGTTCTAAATCAGAACTCAATCACATGTTTCACTACCATTCATGAACGCAGCCAACCAAAATGTACAGTCTAGATTATAGATGTTACTAAAAATTAAGCTTAATTGCATCAATTATTTCAATTTACTACTAAAACAATAGCAAATATGCTATTAAGCTAATGGTGAATAATTTGATGTTGCATGGTGACCATTCCGCGTCCCAAAGACAGGACAATGAGCCACAAATAAAAACTAATGGACATCGGGGCGTTGACACAAAAGAGTATATTTATGGATAGACATATTCCAAGAAATTATTGATATAGGCTTGGCTGTTATAATACTGTAAAAAGACAAGTAGGCCTGGCCAAACGGCATTCGCTTCGAAGCGATTCTATTTCTACAGCCGTAATACAATACAAAAGACCACGTGACATATCGATAGCTTATGTCAATCTCATACATTTTGGACTTTTCTACTAGCGTCATCGCTATTAGAATGTTGCTTTGTCTACGGCCTCAGAGAGTCGTAGTTCATTTCGTAAAACAACTTAGTTTGATCAGTGGGGTAAGCAGGAATATCTAACGTTATCGAGACGCTAGCGAGACGATCGCTAATGTCAAATATTGGCCAATGACATAGGGTGCTTTGAAATTTTTGTAAGTTGATTGGTTAATATTAGACGTTTACAATCATCTCGATAATGTTAAATGTTCGTGGAAGTTAGAGCGATATCTGTGAAAGAAGTTAAAGGTAGAAAACTAAGTAGAGTTGTGCTGAACTGATTTTGATGTAGTTTTCGCAATCATGTCGGGAATTTAACGAGAAAGATTTACATCCGTGTCATCATCATCATAATCAGCCTGTAGAAGTCCATTGCTGGACATAGGCCAGGCGTGGCATTCTAGGAGGGATCCTAGAATGCCACGATAATCGTTCTTAAGCTGCCTCCATTCACCAAATTCCTGTGACCTTTATAATGTATTTAATCCATCGAGAATACTGCATCGTCCGTTTTGTGGTCACAACTCGAAAAACTTTATTCCCCAAAGACTTTCAGTTCTGCGATCTACCCATTTCCACTTCAATTTGCTAATTCTGAGAGCTATATCAGTGATCTTAGTTCTTCAACGGGTTTTCCTCATTTTGGACTCTACCACATAGTGAAATTAGTAGCATAGTTCTCTCCATAGCCCGCTATACGACTTTGAGCCTGACTATACGGCCAATAGTTAGCGACCACGTCTCAGTGCCGTAAGTCATCGCTGGCAACATGCACTAATTATATAGGAATCCTTTTAAGTGCATAGATTTCACTTGGGCACTGTCACGGGAAATTGCTGGTTGTTGTAATAAAAATAAATTTTATTTGCTTTTACGTAGACCTCTGTAGCATTCACGTAGCACATTTCGTAGACAATTTATTTTTTAAGATTATTTCTTTACCTCTAATCTAAGCAATTTGAAATGAAAGGTTAATATACAAAGGAAAAATACAATTAAATAACATTTACAACACTCTTTGAACTTTCTTCGATATTATTAGTAGTTTGCGAGTTATTGTTCAATTATTGTGTATACGATACGACAAAGTTTGAGCAGTACAGAATTTCTCACTATTGTTTATAGCCACGAAACGATTCAATATAAAGTTTGTCGCTACCTACATAGTTTGGAGGCTTCTTGTGTCAGATTACCAACTTAAGGTAGTACGAAACATGCTCTATAAAATTATAGAATAACTTAAAATTTAATTACAATTGGTGATAATAATGACCTCCGTTATGGGCCGGGCGAGTAGCCTGCTGAGACACAAAGTCAAAGTCAAAGTCAAAAGAATTTTATTCATTGAAATCACAAGGATCATTTTGAATCGTCTTATAAACTAAAAATACTCCTGTTCCAACGCGATCAAGCCTATAGAAGACAAAGACATAGACACAAGAGGTTTAATTGTGGGTTCGCTTCTTTTTCGCAATTTTCATATGCCATTTCATGTACATTTAAAAACTGTTAATGTGTCTGCCATAAGCACTGCCTTTCGTAGTTCTTGATACCCACGAATCAGTGAATCTTAGTGTCGGTTCAGTACTTCGTGTGTGAGGTATTATTTATTCATGTCTGAAACCTAGTATATTTTAAAATATAGACAGCTTAGTCCAAGTTTTAACTTACTTCCAACTAGTTCAACCTAATTAACTTTAACATAGGATAGGTATTAATACAACCTGAACGGCAAAGCCTTGCTTACTGGAACGTGCACGTTGTGCATGCATGTTGATGTCAAAATCAATTATCTAGGACTTGCCGTGTTGCTCTAGTGACACGCTCGTGTAGATACACAATACACATAGTTGAAGAAGAACCAATACAAATGATCTCCTGATAGCCGTGATATTAAACAACGGTTCTTTGATGTTACGGAAATAAAATGATAGTGAAACTTCGCAAATATCGTCTTACCTCAAATGGTACCAAAAGAACCATTATAGCCATTAAGTGCATCACACACGTAGCAGATGCGGTAATATTTTATATGCGTATAAAAACTTATCGCATCTGAAGGTATCACACACGTAGCAAATACGATAAATATACGAAAATGATACATTCACGCGGCAACCTTCAAACTGTATAGTATTTCAATTTGTATACGCAGATATCATCTGTCCATCTTTTGATATATGTCGGTGCCTACAGATGTTTGACGGTAAAATATAAGTGATTTGCTACGTGTGTGTTGCTCCTTGAGTATAGTATAGAGAGCGATATGGACAGATATGCGCTCAGATACAGATATCTTACCGCATCTGCTACGTGTGTGACACACTTTACTCTAGTGTATATCTGTCACAGCTCCGTATCTACTAGAAAAAAAGCTAAAATTTGTTACAAATACAGAATTAGGTAACCTAATCACGAACGTATAGAGATAATACAAGTTTTCTGATTTTGGGGGTGAACAAGAAAATTTAAGAAAAACTTTTGTGATTTTTATTGTAAATCAAATTAAAGGATAAATATACCTATATATTATGTTTATTTTAGAGCATTCCCTTCCCCCCCGAACAGACACATAATCTCCGATACGAATAACCTAAAACTTCAGGAAAATAGGGATATATAGGGTCTCGCTCATTATTTACAGGAAAACCTGAACGGAAATGCTGTTTTTTATCCTCAAAGGAAACGGAAAATATAACGGAGCCCACTCCACGCGAGTCTGACTCGCACTTGATCGGTTTTTTTGTTATTGACTATTTTGACACAAAGAAATTAAATCAGCGGCGCTCTCTTTTTCTATTTTGTGATTTTAATATCTGGTCTACATCATCATTTGTGTTACTAGTTTTTTCTTGGTCATCCAAATGGCTAATGGTTCCTATGGTAGCCCGGAAAAAGCCATTAAAGAAATCTGAAATTCAACTGTGCAATATCAACAATACGGAAATATACTTACAATGCAATTCAATCTGAACGCTGGTTCTTAGAGGTGAAACCAATGCTGTGTTATCGGCTGTACACGAATATACCGCTTCATGGTAATCTCTGGTCAGCTTCGATATCCGTAGATCGAGGAGACTGATCCGCGAGCTGTCATCAACTGGCGGCAGCGTAGCAACCACTTTGTCATCCCGCCACCACCGGACACGAGGCGTCGGGTTTCCTGGTTGGCACAGATAAATAAAGCCGCATAATTTATTTGTTTTCGCAAAATTGTTTCCTTTGATCATAATTAACAAGAAAATAAGTCATAGCAATCTTGCTTACACAATTTTAGCATGGGAAAAATATCAATAGATATACCTAAAATACATCTACAGCTGGGACACGCCAGTATCTTATTGAAAGGTTTCATGATTAAGAACTGAAAACCAATAGATTGATAAAACCGACCATTTAAAGCCCATTTTCACTCATAAAAGAAATAGGATTGGTTCGTTGTTCTATTTACTTCCATTCAATATTTACGTATAATTTTTACGAAACTAGTATAGAAACGCTGGACTGTAAGATAATTCATAGAACTATAAAATTGTCACTACTGTATTTACCACAAACAATAAAATAAATAATAATATAATAATTGTTTTTATATTTGTACAAATACAATAAACAAATAATATACTTATAAAAAAAATATACTAAATCTAAAAAAAAACAAAATGTACAAAAACTAATTTATTAACCTAAATAACTGACTAATTCTCCACAATATTTTTAGAAGATAGATAAAAAAAATACTGGTCTAAAAACATCTACGAAACAAAATGTATGTTCCCACTAGTTTTACCTCCACTTACAACACAGGTAAGTTTCATACTGGTGTCTTCGACGTAAGGTCCGGTGGACCCAATCATTTCCTTGTCGAGCTCATCGAACACCTTCGGCTTTGCTGGTAATTCTGTGAAGCACACATGTTAGTTTACTGTTTCATTCAATGACTTTTTCTTCACAAGCTCTGAAAAGTCTGAAAGTAGGTATTTTTACTCGAAACATGCTACGTAAATGCAATCTAGGGCCGTAAGAACATTTGAAAATAGAACGAGGCTCATTACATTCATAATATGCTACACTGAAATACAATCTTCATGACAAATCCTTATTTCTATTTAAAAAAGGAACTGGCAGTCTACTTGTTAGGTAGTTGAAAAAAAAAGGCGGGAAATCTCAGAATAATGACTTAAGTATTCTGAGCGAGAAACAACTTTTTGGAACACAAATTTTCTTTTTACCACAAACTGCTAAGAAAATTCAATTTATAGATATTATAAGACTTTTTTTTAATTTCCTCGCTTTCAAGATCAAATGTTATGTGTTATTCTAGGGTGTAAGGTGTTTATTGTGTATGGTTTCATTGGATAAAGGTAAGAATGCCAATATTAACATAGACAAACGCCTCTTTCCCCAAAGGGGTCTACTAGCAGAGCCTCAATGGACCTTACTTAACCTTTACTGTTAGTCGCACTATCGTTGGAATATTCGTTTTTATTTTTTCGCCGCGATTGCTTTGCATTGCATATGACGCGAACCATTGGCTATAAGACGTCATAATAATATATCCTCTATCCTCTATATATATATAAAAATCAATTGCTGTTCGTTTGTCTCGCTAAAACTCTAGAACGGCTAGGTGGATTTATTTGATTTTAGTTTTGTTGTGTTCATAATTGTCACGGAAAGGTTTAAATGTACCGGGACCACAGGGAACACCGGGACCACGCGAACGAAGTCGCGCGTGGGCAGCTAGTATGTATATATATTGTGTACTATAGAATCGAGGATTTGACCTTCCTCTACAACATTTTGATACTAGTTTTTAGCTTTTACGACGTGTTTTAAGTTTTTAAACTTTTCTCTTTAGTTAACTATAAAACGATCGATATTCAAAAAAGAAGTCTTTATGAATTATCTTTGCAAAAGAAATACCAAATCATAAAAATGAAAATGATCGCTAAAGGAAACACTAAAATAAATATGAGCCAAACAAAACGACGATAAATTAACCACTTCCGAATTTTACTTTGCTTTACCAACATCATTAGAACCTTCAGCAAAATATTAACAAAACACCTGATTCATGCTATAAAAACACTAATTCATCATCCCACAAAAAGACAAGATGTCGGCTTAGTAAACCGCCAGCTTTTGGCTTGCTTCCGATATAACTGAACATAAATTTCAAAACCGACGTGAGAGCCAGGTGATAAATAATGATGCCTATAGCTTTTCCATTTCATTTTCGTTTACTATGTAATAAACTGAGATTATCCTTAGATGTTTTTCGATATTGTATAAGTAAACAGTTCAATGAAGACGAAAATTGTGTAACAAGTTCGGAATGAAAATATTTTCCTGTGGGTAGGTAAGTGGAAGGTATCTCAACAACTTGAGACGTAAAGAAACGGTAAATAAAGTGAATGGTTACATAACGAAATATTGATAAGCAATTAATATTGTTGTCATAACATGAATCAAGCTTGAGATTTCTTTATTTGAAGATTCAAGATTATTTATTGTTCTGAAACACAGTATGGAGTACAAGACAGAAGTTAAATATCACAAGTTTCAAGACATAAGGAACACAAATAAAACAGAAACATTAATTTTAACAGATGAGTTAAATAAGCCGTGGTAGTCTTGGCCTAAGAATAGGACTCCTCCAACTCCTGCCGTGGATGTCGTTAAAGGCAACTAAGGGATTAAGCCAGAGGATGGACAGCAGCATGCACTTGAGTACTTAATACTAAACTGCGATCATCAATCCACCCGCCAGGCATGGTGATTATAGCAAATCCCCCATTGCACGCTATGGGTTGTACGCTATGCATAGTATGCATGCTATGGGGGAGGCCTCATCCAGCAGTGGATATCTACTAGCTGATGAAGAAGAAGAGGTGACAATTTTTTTTATTTCACTAAATGGAATTCTGTTTCGTGAGAACTTTAAAATGTACAAAATGTGCTTGTGTGCAAAAAAATCATAGATCATTTTGAGATGCTGAGCAAAATTTTAAGGATCTGTATCCTACTATGAATAATAATTCTATAGTGATTTAACGTTAGTCGTTTTTTTCTTTCGATTTTTTTAAATTAATATTCTCAAAATGATATCCAATTCTAAAAAAAATATATAAATGATATGCTATTCTGCAAATAATTGAAGTACGTTGAATCAAAACACCGTGTTTTTTTTTTATAATTCTAGGCCTTCATGCATTTCTATCCTACTAATATTATAAACGCGAAAGTTTGTGAGTATGGATGGATGTTTGTTACTCTTTCACGTAAAAACTACTGAATGGATTTGAGTGAAATTTGGAATGGAGATACTTTACGCCCTGGATTAACACATAGGCTACTTTACATCATCATCATCATCATCATCAATTTTTATCATTATTCACGCGGGTGAAACCGCGGGGCGCAACTAGTATAAAATACAAGTAAGTCATATAACATGTCATAATTTGTCTGCCAAGTATTCGTTGATGGAGTAGTAAGCAATTGAATTTTGATGACTGATCAAGTTTTGACCCATTTGAATATAGTTTTAAAAATGATCTATACATTCCCCTATTTTCAAGTCTACCCTGCAGATAGTAGAGTGCACCGCTTTCATGAGCACGTACCACGTCTAGCTACGGGAGAGGGTGCTTAGTATCATACGTTTCGAATTAAAGAGTGGAAGTCACCGAACTAAGTATTGATGTGATATTTACCTATTACATCCAGCAGAATCTCTTGGTTCATGGTAGGAGAAATTTTGAAGTCGACTCTACACCGGTAGAGTGCACGGTCCTCGGGCACTATGTTTCGAATTTGTAGCGTGGAAGGCACCGAGGCGTACCAATCTGTTCGGTCGGCCAGCATTTCATCCGCCCAGTTAGCTGCTGGACCTTTAATTCGGCCGTCGTAACTGAGGATATAGAAAAAAAAATTAAACGCTTTCAAATAATATGATTGAGTAAGATACTAATTATAATCAACCTTACAGGTACTCGTATTGAGGTTGATAGCATTGTATTTTGCCTTCTTATATTAAACCTCCACAGTCATTATAAAGGACAAATATTTTTAGATAAATAAATTATTTTTATAACGAATAAAGAGAAAGCGACCCTCTGAAATGGAAATCCCTTAGAGGCTAGAAGTAACAGTTTTTTATTTGTTTGTTGGAAAGTTATGAATTGGTTGTATTATCATAGTGTTCTACGAATCGAGACGATGACAAAGTTAAAATAATAACAAACAAATAAAAACCTTTTTAGGTCGGCGCTGTGGAGCCGCACGCGATACAGGCTTTATTACAAATCAAGAAATAGGAAATTGTTACTAACATTTTACCAACGTAACTAGAGCCAGTTCACTTGATGTTATCGGTAGATAGGTAGGTAGGATACGATCAAAATAATAATTGTTCTACTTTTTAGAAAGACGATTGGGAAATGGTAAATAAATAAATGCTGGACATTCCACACAACATTATCTAGCCACAAGCTAAGCAGAGCTTGTGTTATGTGTAGGTACTAGATAACTGATATACTTAATACAATACATTACATAGATAGATATTTTTTATTATACATAGAAAAATACCCAGAACACCCTGAACAATTATCAGCAGATCGTACAAATATTTATTCCGAGGCGGGAATCGAAGCCGCAACCTCCTGCGTCGCAAGCGAACCTTCGCACGTCGCACCACAGAGGTCGTCAAATAAAAAAGATCTTAGTACTAATCTTGGTACTAATGGGTATAGAGCATTTTATATAGATAACAATGTAATGTAACATTCCATGTATGGATTATTTTCAGATGTCTGTCCTCCTCTCAATTACGTTCCAGGAATAGGATCTGACGTCACTCACCTGTAGACGGGTACGTCGTCTTTGTACCACACGACAAGCAGTAGCAAGTCGGATGGCTGAGGCGAGTGCGTGTCGCACGGGAGCGTCGCGTCGCCTCCCGTGACAGCTGACACCCTAACTGTGTCTAGGAACTCCCCGTCGACACCCGGCGAGCCCGCCCATTGACCTGTCGATCGGATGAAGTGGTTAATGGTTCTAACTTTTAGCTCTGCGGTGGCAGACATCAATTTCTGTGCAATACATCGCCTGTCAAACCTATGAGAGCTAGATCAGCACAGGCCCGAAGGAGTACTCATTATTGTACCATAGTAGTAATGACAAAGTACTCAACATAAATACTGCGATCACCAATCCAAGCCAAGCGTGGTTATTATGGCAATTCGCCCCTATTCTATAGGGGAGGCTTCGCCCAGCAGTGGACGTGATGAAGAAGTCAATCAACACATTTTATAAAATTATATGCACTTTCTATAAAACAAGAGAGAGACTTAGGATTTTCTTTTAGGGTTTCCTGTAAGCTATGAGTGAGTTCAAATACTTATTTCATTTTTTATAAAATATTTGGCTCAGTAGTTTCGGAGATGGATTTAAAAAAAAAATCTCAAAACGAGCCCTTTTTAACCGACTTCCCAAAAAGGAGGAGGTTCTCAATTCGGTTGTATATATTTTTTTTTATCCTATTTCGATCGTTTTTTTTTAATGTTTGTTACCTCAAATCTCCGTCGTTTATGAACCGAATTGAAAAAATATTTTTTTATTTGAATAGATACACTTCCAGATTGGTCCCATTTTTTTCAGAATCCATTTCTGGTGATGGAATCCATGAGGAATTGAGGGAATTCCTCAACTATTGTAGGCATACATATAGCGATTTAGATATTTTCAGCAACAAATCAAGCATTTGCATTCAGAAAGTATCAATAACCCTTTCACCACTATGGTTTTTTCATCATTTTTTCATCCAGATATTTAGTCGAATACAATGGCGGAAGTCGGTTTTTTTAAATGAAAAGTTATATTATCAAAAGAAACATTTAGAAAAAAAAAACTTGTTAGCCTCCCAAAATCATCTCTCAACTCTGTAGGTTTATGTACCAAAAATCCAGGTCCAGTTTCCGAGAAAATAGGCTGTCACAGACTGACCCGAGAGTGATCCTTTAATGGTTCCGTTGGTACCTTTTGAGGTACGCAACCCTAAAAATTACCAATTTGGCAAGTTTTCTATAAGTGTTAGGTGCCCAAATAGGTTCCTGTGGTTTGAAATAAGTATATATGAGTACATAGTACACAGTGGATTAAACAAAGAGAATGTATGGATGTTCAATTCTGAATACTTATTCATAAACAATTTGTTTATAAAAGTTTTTTGTCTCACAGACGCTTCACACAATACAAAAAATCATTTTCATTAATATTTTAAATGTGGGTCAGTATGCCTCGACGAATCGATGTGTTGTGCTATGAATAAGTTATTTTAATGGGGAATTCGTCTAGACTTTTCATAAACAACTAGAACTATAGTTTCAATTAGTCAAGTGCCTATATACACTTCATCATCATCATCATGAACATCAGCCTGTAGAAGTCCACTGCTGGAGATAGAATTTTATTTTTTCCCACTAGAATGCCACCACGAACGGTCTTGAGCCGCCTCCATCCACTAACATCCTGCGAACTTTATAACGACTTTAGTTCATCGAGAGGAGAGCCTTCCTTCCTGCTATCTAAAAGACCGTTGCAAACGATCTAAATATACTCGTATCTCAACTAAATCAAATCACTACCAAACGGAAGCGTTCCCACGTTGGCTGCATAGCATTTGCCACACTGAATGGTAATACTAATGCGTTGAGCTAGATTAGAGCTAGCTTTCGGGTAACACGTCGCTTCAACCTAAACACTACCAAAAATAATTAATAAAATAAACATATTAATACACCAATCCTGCAATCATCCATCCATCCCTAGCGTGGTGATAATGGTAAATCCCCCATTGCATTCTATGGGGGAAGACTCGTCCAAAGGAGGACGTTTAACTTCATCATCATGAAAGATTCCAGATTCGCGAAGATTAGGCCCGGTTTCCACCAAAGCAGAGAGGAGAGGAGACGAGAGGCAATGTGTTGAATAAACCAATCCGATTTCGTTATTTCCACATTTCTTCTCCGCTTAGTTTCGGTGGAAATGGATCAAGCGCAGAGAATAGGAGATGTCTAATTTTCTATAAAATTTTGTGCGGCGAGCGAGCAAGCGGTGCGGCAGAGCGGAGAAGTATCTAGTGTCACAAAGCACTTCTCTCCGCTTTGGTGGAAATAACCTGCCAGCTTTGCAGTACATCTCCTCTCGTCTCTTCTCCTCTCTGCTTTGGTGGAAACCGGGCCTGGTTAGCACTCTATAATAATTAATTTAAGTATTTTCCACCATAACGTTATTAGAATGAGTTTGTAGGTATACTACGGTAATGATAGGACGGTGAATTAAATTTGATGAGTGAATAAATTTAATTGACCTAGTAATAATGCTTCAAGCATCTAATTGTATGGATATGCTACATTTATGTATCACTAGAGTCCGCCCGTGACTTTTCTAGCATTACTACCGGGATATTAAGCCCGTAGATTCAGAGAAAAAATAATATATAAATATAGATGGATAAATATATAAATATGTGTCTGTCTACCTGTGATAGACAGGCAGACAGACACCTGAGTGATACTATATAGGTTCCGTTGGTACTTTAGATAGAACTAAGTCACGGGCATAAGCTAGTTTATCAAACAGGCAACAAACTAGCAAACAACAACAAACACGAACATTCCGAACCTAAATTGTACAAAGCTGTAAAGAGGAAAAAAGAGGCAATTGAAACGTAGAAAAGTTTATGAAAGAGATAAACAACGCTCTCGAGAGCACGCAATATGGGACCAAAACACTGTTCGAAATTCCCAATCCCGATACTAATCGGGCCGTTAGCATTTGGATTATTCACCAGTAATGCCACTGGACCGGTTAGGGCTCTCAAATCTCGGAATTTGTACGAACTTACTGTGTCTATATAGCGGGATTTGTACGTATTACGTATTTTCACTTTCAGTATATTAATACTTTTGTACCTACAACTGTTACAAAACTTGCAAGCACTGTACAATTCTCTAAATTAAACTTCGCCAAAGCAATACATATTTTGGTTCTTTGGTCAACTCAGCCCACACCTCACTTAACCCGTGGGCCAAAATTATATATTCTCGGAAAATCTTGGGATGGTATACTTAATAGAGTTGGGCAAACCACTATGAACAATCACTTTGCCAAGGAGTTAGATATAATTAAGCAGGTGTTAGATCAAGTTGTGTCACTATATACGTTGGACTATCAAATACATAAATCATCATCAGTATTCGTGTTAAGTACTCATGGGGATGCTGCTGCCCATTCCCTTAGTCGACTTTTACGATATCCACGGGAGGAAATGGAGGGTCTTTTCTTAGGCCGGACACATCACGAAATAATTAATCATTTCTATTGTAGGTACTTAAACTCAACGACTAATAGACGCTTAAATTTGGAGGGGGGGGGGGGGTGGCTGTCTCATTAGTACATTATTGGAAGTCAAAGCAGGTGCATGAGGAAGCCGGTGCTCTAACTCGCAGCATCCGCAGGCTTCGAGCATGTTAAATATCACAGCGTCGATATAAATATTCATGATCAGGACGGGAATCCGCACTGCTTTGGCATATTAACGTGACGGATTAAATACTTGTGGTAGATGCAAGGCAGTAGCAGTAAGCGATACAACGAGATGATAAACCCTATTTCAACCGCCGCTTCTGCCGCCAAGCAGTAGTGCTCGCATTGCTGTGTTCCGTTGTGAAGGGCCGGTGGAATTACAGGCACATGAGAGTTTTCATCTTTTTGGGCGCAATGCAACGTCACGTAGGTCGGGACCTAAGAGATATTGCATCTGGGGTTACCACTTAACATCAGGTAGGCAACATGCCAGTTTTGTAATCACACAAATTAAAAAAAAATAACGGAAACAAGTTTCGAGTTTTCTAGTCCCGAGCGGCGCGCTGTGTTACTGAATAAAAACACAGCCAGCAATCGTGTCAAAGTCAAAAAGAACTTTATTCATTGAAATCAAAAGGATCATTTTGAATCGTCTTATATAAAATTAAATTCTCCTGTTCCAACGCGACCAAGCCTAGAAGAATCGGGCAACAAACGGCTTGGCTTACATAAATGGTCCGTCTTACCACTAGGTGAGAAGCGTCTGTGTGGTGCCTCGGAGCAAGGAGTTGCTGATACATAGTAAATGAGAACTTAAAAACCTTAGGAAGGTAGTCAAAAGTAAATAAACATCAGCAAAAATATGCAAGACAGCACACACTACGCTTGTTATACTTATAAATAATAATCTAATACAAACATGTAAATAGGTAAGTACAAAAAGTGTAGTGGCAAGTATTGCAAATTTCCATTTTAGCAGTCGAGAGGCAGAGCGACATCAGGCCACGCGGCTTTATCATTAATATAGTCATCAAGAGTGTAATACGCTTTCTTAATTAGATTCATCTTTATGTAGGATTTAAATCTTCGAATAGGAAGTTTAAATGCACCTTCTGGAAGTTTATTATAGAACCGTACAGAATTCCCCATAAAAGACCCACTTACTTTCATTAATCGAAATTTTGGTATATTTAGTTTGTGTTTATTTCTCGTGTTAATACCATGCACGTCACTTTTTATCATAAAACTATCCAAGTGTTTATGTGTAATTTCTCTGTTCCGGTGGATGTGACACTTATCATGAAATTATCAATCCATGAACATTTAAAATACCTACACTTACTACCGATTTTCAATTATATCGGGAAAAGGTAAAGTACCTTTTCCCGATATAATTGAAAATCGTTTGAAATAACCACGAATTCGACATTTGGCCCTGGGCTAATTACCAGGTAGGTTTAAATATTTAATACGTGGAAGTTAAAATTATGGTGTATACAAAACCTAGTTTTTCCTTAAACAGAATTTTTTATTATAACTTAATAATTCTCTGCGTATAATTATGAACCAAACAAACTTACCTGTGATGTTTGATTCCAATTATGTGAAGAAAAGTTAATGTAGGTTAATGTGTGTGTGATACAAAAAGCTTTCACTAATCATGCCTAGCGGGCGAGTAGCCGGCTGAGACGCAAGAGGCGTGGGTTTGATTCCCGCTGCTGGACGAATGTTTGCATTATCTGCAAATATTTGTCCCGGGTCTGGGTGTTGATAGTACCATGTGTTGTAGTTCCTGATACCCACGACTCAGGGAAACCTATTGTAGGATCAGGACTATGCATGTGACTTTTGTGTATTATGTTATGTATATGTATAAATAGGTATTTCCCCTCAAACACCACCTCTGCCCCACTGTGCGCTGTCGGCTGTATATACATGTCACTAAGTTTAGAGATATAGGTAGGAACGTCCTGTATTAAAGCATATGTGTAGCTTTTTTTAGGGGTTGTTGTAGGGTTCAAAAACATATTTTCATATAATTGGAATCAAACATAGTTTGTATAGTATAAATAATCATAATAGATTTTGTGGATTTTGTATGATAAACGCATCGAAATCGATATGAATCCATTTGAAGTAACTTGTCGCGAAATAATTAAGTCACCTCTGAATAGTAGATGTATTTTGTAAATTGCACAGTGTTAACGGTAATGAAATAATTACATATTTTTTATGATGAGTAAGAAATATTATTAATACATCCGTTACATCCGTTTATTATACGTACGTTAAATTGGTTTTAGGTGCTGTACCTACTACAGTGTTCTATTATATGTGTGTGTACCTGTGTACAGCAAATGTTCTTTCAACGGCCATATCTACAGTGAGACTTAAGGAAACATTCCACTAGAACGTTTCTAAGTGCTGCTTTAGCTGATAATGCTAAGCCACTAATCCCGATATGTCTGCGGAGACGGCTAAAATTTATAGTGTAGCGAAGCTTTACAGCCGTGCAGACGCAAGTAAATGTTCCACTCTTGAAATAGGTACGTACTTCGTATATATTTATTATATAGACACTTTAATGCTCCTAAGCTCAACGATCTATAGTATAGGCATGCAAATTAATCCATTCAATTTCATACTGACAATCGCATTGCCTACGAGCGCTTACTCCATGGACCTGTATCATACATGAGGTATTTATTAGATTTGTTTGGTAAACGTTAGTAATAATGATGGTACCTACTCTATTATTGGCAAAAGTGTAGGTGAAACAATTCCGAGAGCTCGTCAAACAAAAATATTGTACAAGTAGATACGTGTTGCATTTGCATAGGTACGCACTTTGGTTACGTGAGATATTACAGGACTTTTCCATCGAACTTCGGAAGCTCAGCTTTCGAGTTTTATAAATAAAGCGGTCTCATTACAAAAGATGGTTTTTTTTCTTGGTATAAATATCGATATTTTGGTACATACGAATACAAAAGCTGGTTTATTTTTCGATAAGTAAAAATTTATAAAACCTTGGACTATCTCTAGTTTTTCTCAAACCAGCTTTTAGTTTAGCATTGGTCTACAAATTGACAGTTGCATGATTGCTTGTTGGAGGTTAGAATTTCGACATCTCGATTGTGATAATGTCTATGGATATGACAATTTCATACAAGATCCGTCAGTTCGGCATGTTGAAAATTTTGTGTAGTAGCGCGAGAATTGATTTCAGAAAACAAACCATTTCTTGTATTCATGTCGAATATACCCCAAAGTTTGAAATCTAAGCCCAGACCAGCCCCCCTATACAAGTAAAAAAAAAGTTAAAATTGTTTATTAAGAATAATTTACATTAATTGTGTGCAAATAAGACCATAGAGACATTTGAGTCCATAGAGACAAAAATTGAGATGAAAAAAAATCAATACACCTAAACTAACCAAAATCGTACCAAAAACTTACATGGGAGTGATTTGGATGTACCATGAGGTCTCCTCTCTCAACGCCTCTGCCAACGATGGTCCACCTTTCTTGTTACACTCTGTATACCAAGAAGTGTAGGTAGATGGTCGAATTGATCAAGGCCGATTAGAGGCGAAGATGCTAATGAATTAGAATTTTCGGTTCACATTTACCCACACAAATTTACAGTTAACTATGTTTTAGGTTTTTGTACATAATGTAAAAAAACTTTTTTTTATGTATATTGCACACTGAAAATTAATACTTCCAGCGAACTTCAAGTTACACGTGGTTGTCAAGCTCTAATGGGACTGTAACATTATTTATTTACGACAGGGTCACTAGCCTAAAATCTCTCAGAGTATCCCCGAGACAACATAAGACAAATGGACAGACGGAGCCCGTGCCTATATTAGTACCTTGGGAATCCTAAAGTAAGTGAGATATCTTCCTTTGTCATTTGTATTTCGTCGACTAAATTTAACAATTTTTTTCGTTGCAAAAAACTCTGTTGAATTAGACTTTTAGTTAATCTGAATAGTTATAACGTCTTTGTCTAAGCTGTTATTTTATATTCTAACTAGCAGAACGCTCGCGACTTCGTACGCTTGTAGTGTTTTTTCATACAAACTTCACCTATCTACTTCAGCAATTTTGGAAATTCATTTCTTAGAGCACCACAAAAGAAATGTACTGTCCAAATTTCAGGTCTCTGTAGGACTAACAGCTTAGGCTATGTGTTGATAGCCAGTCAGTGAGTCAGTCACGCAACGATATATTATATTTATGTGTATTGATTGATGAGTTAATGAACTAAACATGAGACTCATAAAACAAATTGAATGTCTTCTTATTCATATTGTTATGTTAATATTAGTAATTAACATTAAAAAAGCTTGTAAAGAAGAGTATAACTTAGCCGTACCAGTAGCCTCAGTTTTGTGAACTACCCTTCATTCTTTCTCTATACCGGACCCCGTACGTAAATCTACCCGTCTTTCATTCTGTACACCCGAACCCCCGTACGTACGTAATTGATTCAGATTTCATTCTACTTATCTCCTAAATGTTTTCTCGGTTTTTCAATTTACTCAATGTACAATTTGATTATTTTCACTTCATTGTGTATTCTAGCATTGTATCCCTTTACAGTTTTTTCTGTATTTCTCGTAAAAGGGACCCGCTTAAGAAGATAAAGGCCAAACGCTTTGTCTCTTCACGAGAAAAGGAAAAGTAAACTACTTTCCTTCATTCCATTTCTTTTGTATGAAAAAGATAACCTTCAGTGAGAGACGTAGAGAGTAATATGTTTGTTTCGTTATCAGAATATATTTACCTGATATTTTTCATTTATGATCTGAATAAGTTTTATTGTCTTTGTATCCCTGAGTCTAGGATAGTCTAGGGTCTTTTTTCCTTACTGATCGACACTATCACAAACCGGACAAGTAGAGAAGCAGTATAGAGGAAAGTCTCCTTGGACTAAAGACCACAGGAAGTGGGTGGATGGAGGCGGCTCAAGACCGTTCGTCGTGGCATTCTAGAGCCTATGATGATGATTGGTATGAATCAAAAATGTAATGATAATTCATTTACCCATGTGATTCGCTAAAAAACCATTTTCTGTTGTTGTATAGTCAAAACAGGTTGTAAAGTGTCTTTATCGCCACATGTTGTGCACACTCGAGTACGTTATTATATCCACGATTATGTAATTAAAGTATCTAACTTCACGCCAATTTCATTCTCGAAAGTAGAGACACTTGCACGCGAGCAACCCTAGCTCGATTGTTGTTGCTTTAGGTACCTACCTATTCAGATGAATGTATTCGTAAATTACTCGTAAAAGATCAGTAGATTATTTAGTTAGCAGTGCGTTGAAACCTGCCGAGGCCATAAAACGTACACATACAAAGAAGAAATAATATATTTGTGAAAAAAAAATCTTATCAAGCTTTTATTAAATTAGTAATCGGAACCGTGAGCTGATCAAAACGAGCTCAAACACTGCCAGGCTAAAATTTCAGCTTAGGTAATCGGTTGGGTGGAACTGGTTCAAAATTCAGTTTTAATATTTGTTCCACACTAACATAACATAAGTACATAATTACTAACTAAAAGGTGAAGTTAAATAAAATAAGCTAGCTAATTTAGAAAAATCTCTAGAAGATTTCATTATGAATTAGTTCAAACAATATTTTTTTCTTATTTTATTTTTATAATCTTGATAACAGGACTTTTTTTAAATAATAAAGTAAATTTGCTAACATTATTTACAAAAAAAATGCTTTTCGTTTTTGGACATGCTAGTTTGCTGGTACACCGTTTGAAAATTCATAAAAACACAAAAAAATCTCGAGAAGAAAAATCTGATGTTGAGCGTCACCACCGGGATTCAAACCCACATCCTTAGGATCGGAATTTGGGGATCGGTGCACCTAAAAATTAGTTCACTCGACATTTTTTTTATCATTCTAGGCTTACTCCAAAGACCAAGCAGAGCTTCAATTTAAACGAGGTTCTAGCATTTAGTTATACACACCCGTAAAATTCGGTCCTCGTGTAGGAGTTACTTAAATGTTCCAAAGTTATAATACAATTTGATAAAACAGTGTAGCAAGTAGTGTAATGAAATGTAAATTTGCGATTCGCATACATAATCAAGTTTCCTGCTAACCTTTTAGGAAACGTCTCTTTAGTTATTGAATCATACACATTTCGTATATTAAATCAAAGTAAAGCTCGGTGAAGTTATGCATACATTACATTACATATTTCGTGGATATGAGACCTTGAATGTTTGTGTACAGAGGTTGCAAAACGGCTAAAGAAATATCAGGCTTTGTGGCTCCATCCGGCTTCTTAGAAGCAGTATTAAAACAACCATTAAGGGATTCAAAAACAGGTAGTTTTTTCAGTATTAAGTCAAGATAAGAGATCGTAATTTTCTCAATTTATATATGAAAATAAATGATTAAGTATGAAATTTCGCCGTTTTTGTGTAACGACTATGATACGGTTCAAAGGAAATTCTACTTCCACAGAAGGACTCACAAGTCATTATCAGTAATCTAGGCTGTGGTGTGAAAATACCCTTCCATCTCCTCCCGTGGATGCCGTAAAAGCCAACTAAGATATTACCTACATCAGGAGATGGGCAGCAGCATCCACCTGAGTACTTAACACAAGCAACACCTGCCAAGCGTGGTGATTATTGCAATTTCTCCCATTGTATTTTAGGGGGGAGGCCTCGTCCGGTAGTCTAAAGGCTGTTCATGATAATAAAAAGTAGTATAATCTTTGCTCTACATTTATCTTGTGAGGATACCATTGTGCAACGGGATGTTATAGTTCAAATTTTCAAGCTTCAGAACTAAGTTATCGGTCAAAGGTTTTATTTTGCTTTGGTAAAGTGAGAAGCAGAGAAACTGCTACACAATAGTCTGACTTTCTTTGAATAAGCAATCTTGCCTTTTTCTACGATAGCTTCCAAAAGGATTTTCAAGTAAAAGCTCCAAGCAATGTTTTTAGATATTTTTTGTGGAACTTGGTGTGGTTTTTAAAATGCCATATCTGCAATCACTGATGACAAGATTACTTCAAGGTTAATAAACTCAAAAGGCTATATATGCAATTTCGAGGGGTCAGAGGGGAAACGAGGTCCTTCTCGTTTTCAAAGTTATTTCTGCGACTCATATCTGGATCAACGCAATCAACGCATTACCATTCAGTGTTGCAATGCAGCCAGTGTCTTATGAACGTGATCTAGAACAGCAGGGCGATTCTAAAACGTCGGAAACGTTTCCGATCTGATTCGTTAGTTTTTCTTTGTTTTAATTGTTTTAGTTACTTACCACATCGAAATGAAAAACTAACGAATCCGATCGGAAACGTATCCGACGTTTTAGAATCGCCCTGCAGTTTAACTATTTAAGTATCTGTAACGGAGTCGACCTTATGTTTACTAACCTTCAGAAGAGAAGCATCCCAGCAGCAATGTCCACAGGGACAGAACAAGACCCGGGCTCGAGCATATCCTCCACAACATTTTACATCTTCCTCTTTTAGCCAGTCACACAATAGTAGGACACTTCATTATTTTTTAACATTTCCAGCGATATTTGTTTCTTGCAGTCTTTTCTGAATCTGAAACAAAGAGTTTGCATTCAGAATGGCTTATTTTGTTCTCGATGCTATTTATATAATAGGTATACTATTCTTAGGTAAAGAATATACGAGATCGAAGCCTAAGAAAAAAAGCCTACTAAAATGAAAATAGCAATTTTTTTTTGCCAACCACCAAACTCAATTTCTGGATTTTTTATGCTCTTTTAAAAATAGAAGAAGAACTTCTTCTTGTCCAAGAAGTTATCATAAATTACTATATAAAGTTATGTTCATGAGTTCATAACGATTTAAGAATTAGGTACTGATCGAAAAAAAACAAAAAAGTGGCCTTACGCGATTCCGTTTAGACTCATGTTCTTTACTTCTTATCAACTATTCTCGCTCTCAAAGAAAAACAGAAAAATTCCTGAAAACCAGCATAAGTGTTAGTGGTGTAACTCTTACATTCCACCATTGTTCTAATATTATATGTATTAATTTCCTAAACAAATATTTTTTCTTCCATAAGCAGCACTTATATAATATATCCACTTAAAAAAACAGTGCAGTAATATTGTATGAAAATCCATTATAGCCCGATCGCTCATACATGCTGATTCATAAAGTTCCGATTCTATTTATAGAATTATCTTGTGTTTTCGTTAGCGCGATCTAGGGCTCGAACATATTTTTCAGCGCCATTTAGTTCTACAAAGTAAATTCACTTCCTATACGAAGACGTTTTAAAAATAGAAAGTATGTACTGGCGGAAGAGAAACATTGAAAAATAGCCGACCGCTATCAAAATTAACCCTCGGTGCAAAAAGAAGTCACTTTCCGCTCAGTGCAGCAATCTACTATTCCTTTTGAACTGAAAAAAAGTAGTAAAAAAGTTTTCAGTAGAAAAAAGTAAGTTCAGTTAATTACTCTACCTATCACCATTATCAGAAGAGCTAAGAAGCTTTTAAAAATTCAAGGAAAATGCGGTAGCCCCATCTGTGTCCCTTGAGGCAGTGTAAACTTTAGTAAGAGCCATAGAGTATTTAATGGAGAATTTAAAGTTATAAGTCACTAGCATCCATGTAGTCCGGGGATAAAAGTAGCTACCTATGTGTAATGCGTCAGGATCTATGACTCTACATAAAGAAACAAAATCATTAACCATCAGATTATGACATTAAATTAATGTCAATAGGCGAAAGTAAACGTTTATCGTGCTTTAGTCCTTATTCTAAGCGTCTAACCATGCGGTAAGCCTGCTTGGCCTCCAAATAGCAACCGAAAAAGTTCATGCCAAATTCATCAAAATGCGAGTGAGAATCAAACAAAGAAACATCAAAACATTGTAAGAGTATAGTTTTGTTTTTGGATTATAATACATAGTTGGTAGATTTTATTTTGTACTAGTGACCTGCCCGCAACTTCGTCCGCGCCTTTCTTAGGCGTGCACTTAAGAGGGTCTGTAACTCGCTACGCTGGTCGCTTCACGGCCACGGGACAAACAAAGAAACATTATTTTGATTATATTATAGGGTGTACAAAGCAAAATAAAGTCTTCACAAAAACATACCGCTCGAAAAAGCTATTTGGTTTAAACATCTTAAAAACAGCATATTGAGGAAAAAGCAAGGTTTTACTAAAAATATCAGCCCTCGACGTTATTCTATGCCTCAATCTATCTATGCATGGTAAGAACCTACTTAAATACATATTTAAAGAGTTTTTCCTTAACGAGCATGTTAACCTAGCGCCTAGATGTTATATAGCAAAAAGTCCAATGATCATAATGCCTGACCTTATAATTTGCACAATGAAATAAAATAAAAATAAAAACCGGCCAAGTGCGATTCGGACTCGCGCACGAAGGGTTCCGTACCATTATCTATAAAAACGGCAAAAAAATCACGTTTTTTATATGGGAGCCCCTTAAATATTTATTTTCTTCTATTTTTTAGTATTTGTTGTTATAACGGCAACAGAAATACATCGTTTGTGTAAATTTCAACTGTTTTACTATCACGGTTTATGAGATACAGCCTGGTGACAGACGGACGGATGGACGGACGGACAGCGGAGCCATAGTAATAGGGTCTGTTTTACCCTTTGGGTACGGAACCCAAAAAAAATAAAATTAGAGATACCTAACTTTGCATATTTTTTATATGGTGATAAAAATGTTCTAAGTTTTTGAAAAATGTTAACCCTTGGATTTGACATTTTCTTTAGATACATAATTTGATTTGAAATTTTGTATTGTACTTGGGTTTTCAAAATATAAGATTGGTAATTTTGCTTTAAGCCCCCTTGTAAGATATTGAGTACATACCTACACCATTAATTAAATGAAATTATAATGTGCCCGCCTACGCAATCCGGAAAACGTAATTATGATCAAAGAGGCTTCTATTTGCTTTCTGTGTGACGAATGTTATTTAATTACAGTTTCCGGTCAATAACCTTTTTGCATCATTATCTACAAGCTTCTGCTAGGGACAATCTTACAATTTCTTTTTGACATTGAAATTTCCATAGGTATTAATTATAATTATATTATTAATTATATTCGTAAAAAATATGAAGGTTTTTGTAAATAAATTGAACAACGAACCAATGCCATCTCATTTATGAATGAAAATGGGTTTTTATGATCTATCATGTTAATTCTACTGGCGTTCAGAAGCCACGCGATAAAAAATTTACAAAAATAATTAATGAGTTCGGACCATGTTCCACACGTGGTACACCCTACGTGGTATTCCACACGTCTTTGCGAACACCTTTAGTTCAACTACTTTATAAATTTCAAAGTTTTTCATTCATGAAATGCCTAGTAAACTTTCCTCCAGAAATGTAACTACATAACATAACATGAGGCATTACATTACAGCTGTTTTTTTGTCTTTTAACTGATGAACTCTGGATGAAATAACGAATAAAGTGCCTCATGTTATTGAGGTGGCTTAGTGAGCAAATTCTCGTTTTTTATAAGGATCTGATTACGAGATGTAATTTATTAATGGCAAAAGAAGTATTTATCGTGATTTTCATATTTATCGAAATTAAAACAACCAACGTACCTAACCACGTAGGTTTTTTATTTGAGACCTAAAGGAGGATTATGGTTTCGTCATGTACTTAATAAGTAAAAACAAACGCTTATGATGAGACCTATGGTCTGTCTCATAATCATAAATAGCTTTTGTTAACTAAAATAGGTTTAGAGAATGCTTATGAAACAGGGGGTTAGTTGTCTGTCCGCCCATCCGTCTGTACAGTATTAAGTTTCTCAGCAACTACCATTGCTATACCAATTTGAAATTCGGCGCAGATGTAAAACTCGTTTAGCACTCTAAATTCTATATTTTTCCATGTTGGGTTTTGAAAGGTTTTTTTACTCATTACAAAGAAACACATAATGAAAAAACATGTCCAAAAACGAGCTTAACCCTAAAAAGAGTCTTCATTAGCACATTTAGAAACAGTATTTATATTTATACTATATATAGGTAAACAGATATGAAAAAATACGACAGGAAGACGCAGTGTACTCAATTGAGACGGATGACATTGAAGGTCGCAGGAAGTCATTGGGACCTATACTTTTCGTCATTTTATGTTTTTCGGAGGCTATATACGTCCAGAAGTGGACTTCAGTTAAAGATAAAAAATATAAAGATATAAAGATCTATTCCCAAGAGTAAGTCATCTCATTGTGAAACTATCATTTGCAAATAGACTGAAAACAGACCCACCTAATCCTTACTTACGGTGTTGCAAAGCTATCTCCGTATACAATATAAACTCGACCAACCGCACGGCTCACCTGCTCTTACACATAGTGGTTCACTTATGAACATGTTTGTGTAGTTTAATTGGTGGCTTCTACTCGTGTTCATCTGTGACTGCAGTGCTTATTCGTGCGTTACCATGCTAGATACATTATCTGGAGTAAATAAAAAACCTCAGTCCGATTACCACGATGTTGTCTGACACGGCGACGCGCGGTCAATATAGAACATTCATACTACCACAATAGAAGTATAACTTTCTAAGTAATCCGCGTTAGACACGAAATCTGCTATAGTCCGCGCGACAAAATCGTCTTTCCGCGACAGGCGCGTCGCGGATGTGTGGTTATCGGTAGGGAGGTTACGCCTTTTTATACGCGATCAAAGTTTGCTTCTATTTTGGCTATTACTTCATCAAACTCCATGAAGTTTTGTACAAACGATCAGTACACTAATATCTAGAACAGTGGTGGTCAGTTTTTTATTTTTTATGTTTTGGTATCAATCTAAAGTTTTATAAGAAACTAACGCAACACGGATAAGATATTAGTTTACTGTACAAAGTTTTATGGAGTTTGAAGAAAATATAGCCAAATTAGAACTTAGTTCGGTGACCTTCTCTTAATATAATTTTAACCCACGACAAAAGGAGCCGGTATATGTATTAGAAGTTAAAGGTTTTGTGTGTGTTTGTTTTATGGAAAACACGTTGTAAATGGGTGCTCCGTTATGCTCGTATAGGGGAATATCCTTCACCGTTTGGTCAACAGTTCTTGTCGAAAACTGTTATTATTATGTGTCTTATAAGATATTATCAGCATGATTCTGGATTTGAATTCCAGGCGTTGCATGCGCCTTATGCTAGAACCAGAAGTCACTAAGTAGTGCCGTATAAGCACGGATTCGAAACCCAGGCAGATATGACTTCAATGTTGTCAAATCCAACTGTTTTTAAAATCAATCGATAACCATAGATAAATTGCATCGTTAACCGGTAGTTTAGCCACGAAGAGGAAGTTTTGATGAAGAGCTATTTTTGCGATACCAAAAGCTGATACGTGGCGCAACTAAAAATGGGAGCAGCAAAAATGACATTGAGCGCTCCTATTACATAAAGAAAAAACGTACTGTACGACTAAATTATCTTGCCGGTCATATTTTTGAAATATAAATATTGTAAAATGGGTGTGTAGGGTCCTTCTAGAATACCCCTTCTTGGTATAGGGTTGAGATTCTCAAACCTACTAATAGCTCAAGACTCAAGACTTAATCATCTCAACTTGAGATGGTTAAAATTATTGATTTTGCAAGTAAAAAATTTTATCATTAAAGCAAGTTTTTGAACAATTTCACAACTCACTAAAAATGGTAAAATATAAGGTATTTTTGGTAAATTGATGGTATGGTTTTGGTGGTGTTTTACCACGCGAAGTCTTATGAAGAAACGCGAACTGGTTTTATTTAAGGTTTTAATTTTAGCAAATGTGTATTTATTGCATGTATACATAATGCAAATACGCACATTTGCTGCGTGTTCGGTTTTAACATGAAAAAATTCGATTGCAAGTGAGAAGAGAAAGCAAGCAAAGTCGAATACGAAGTTAGTCGACCGGCATTATTCAATATTTTTTTACGTGAGGCAGTTACCTAGCTACTTTAACGCTTTGACGCCGACGATAGAAATTACGTTTTGGTATAGGTAAGTCAAGAGCTAGGCTATTGAAACTTTGTCGCCATTGTTGTTCGCTTCAAGAAAGATTGATTGCGTGTTATTAAAGAAATGGAAAAACTTTGCCACAACAATAACCACAGTTTCGCATTGTTCACATAAACGGTACCGGTTAAACGGTAATCTAGTGTGTTTTGATTTTATCACACTTAACGCAGCTATTCCAAGGTTGACAGAAATCACATCCTATTGTCCTCAGAGTGTATCAGGTGGAGGTGCAATTTAACATTAAGGAGAAAATAGATTAGATATAACATTGTGTTTTTACCTTGTTTTGACTCGAGATTAAAAACGGCGCGTTGGGAGTTCAGAGGCTGTAGACAAAGTAACATTCTACTAGCGATGACGCCAGTAGAAAAGTCCAAAATGTATGGGATTGACGTTAGCTATCGATAAGTCACGTGGTCTTTTGTATTGAATTACGACTGTAGAAATGGAATCGCTTCGAAGCGAATGCCGTTTGGCTAGGCCCTTAGGCCTTTTAAAATAAAGACAGGCACACACTTTTTCAAATTGTCTCAAGCATTATGAGGGCAATGTAATATTTCCGATGAAAAAAATAACTTGATAAAAATGATAAATGATACTGATAAAAAAACTTAATTGACGCGTAACCCGCGAGATGGCTCTTATCTGGCTCAATGCATTGGCAATGTAGCCAGCATCTAAAAGCAACTTCCATCTGGTAGTGATTTAGATCAGTTGCGACATCTTTAGATCATTTGCATGGTCTTTAGATAGCTCAACTGTTCCATTTGTATTTTTTATATACCAAATATACTTGTTTTCTTTCTATGCATAAAGTTTGCTTATTTTATTTTATGTACATCGTAAAAATGTAGGTATACCTATTTCGTAAAATTAATTAGTGCTGCAGCGAAAAACATAATACTTTTCATTTTTAATTTAATTTTTATAGGTGTAACAGAAAACATGCCTGAAAGTAAAAATGTAAAGTGTCCTAATGAAAAATGTGTTGAATATTCAGGAGGCTAAGCACAGTCTGGATTGCATGGTTTGTTGTCATAAACATGATTGGTCTGACCCCGTTAACGGTAAGGTCATGAACATATTCTCATCTTTCTACAGAGACAACCAAAAACAAAAAAGAAAGAAGAAGAATGAAGAGTATCAAAGAAAGATACCTTGAAGAAAAAAAATACATTGAAACTAAAAATGTAGGTCTGAAACTACGGAAAACTGTAAGATTGGTGCTTCGGATGAAAACGGAGCTAACGGTGATCATCCCATTCATTCAAAGTGATTTCAAACTTGGTCAGCTAACTTCTTAACTCATGGTGAACATCTGTATCTATCTATCTCTATCGTATGATACGTTTAACAAACGCACATAAAACTGGCATCAGGAAAAAAATATAAAAAAAATATTCTAAAATAATATAATAATAGTAATAAATAATAATACAAAACTAAATTACTGCAGAGATACCTACCATGCATAATGTGTAGTTTGCGTCATAAAACTAGTAGTAAGAAATAAAACACAAAAATAAAATTGAGTTTCGATTTGCAATCTATAGATGTAGGATGTAACTACTAACCGTAACGTTTTCGCACTACGTCCGATCAGAGTCCGATCCGTATCCGTGAAAATTCGAATCTATAGAGAAATCGGCTTCCATCATCCAGGATGATGGAAGCCGATTTCTCTATAGATCCGAATTCGGTTTCGCACTACGTCCGATCAGAGTCCGATCCGTATCCGTGAAAATTCGGATCTATAGAGAAATCGGCTTCCATCATCCTGATAGATCCGAATTTTCACGGATACGGATCGGACTCTGATCGGACGTAGTGCGAAACCGCTCTGACTGTTTACGTGCAATACGGACGCGTTATTTCATTATCCGCGACCGAACGGAGACAATTTGTTTCGGGTAAGAGGTTGTTTATTAATGGCTTTGTCTGCAAAAACGGCTTAACGTAAGGGAACAAGCAATAGATGATGCCTCCAGCAGTGGACGTAGACAGGATGGTGATGATGATGATTATGATACGCTAACTACATTACAGAGAAAGTTTATATATAAGTTTTTATCACAAGGGCGCTGCATTACAGTTGGAGTAAAAGATACCTAGTGAGCTTTTTGTTGCATAGCCATCGGATATGATATTAGCAGGATCATTTATAAAATGATCTTTCAATTATCATTTTTATTAAGCTAAACAGTTATTTAACAACCCGTTGGGTGTTACCCGGCATATAAACTCCCTCGCACGTTATGTTCTTCGGGTCGGGGCGCAATATACGATATAGAAACCAGAGGCCCGATTCTCTAATTTAAAAACATTCAATTCGCAGTATAATCTCGTCTCAGTCGCACTGTCAGCTGTCACCTATATAGTAACTCTTACTTAATCTTCGCATGCATACGCGAAGATTAAGTAGTAGTTACTATACGATACAGTGCGACTGACACGAGATTATATTGTGACTGGAATGTTTTAAAATTAGAGAATTGGGCCTCAGATGACGGGCGATTTAATTTTGCGCCAGAATATTAAAATCTTAACTACCCTGCTAAGGCTTCTCATAATGAAATTTATATTAAAGGCTTATCAAAATTAGGGGCTGCTTTTCTTGCAAGTTACATCTACAATGTAAGGTACCGTTTCGCATAAAGCGAAAAGTGCCGTATCCCTACTCGTAGATACAAATGTGCTTTCTTAAATTTTACAATAATTGGTGAATACAAAAGAACAACAAAACAACAAAATGTCAAGCTAAAACCCTGTATTATTTTTGAGCAAAACTTTGTTTTTTTTAGGCACGGTGTGATCCTAAAATCTAAACATCCAAAATACAAAAAAATATTCAAACGGCTTTGCTTGATGTTGAAAATTACATGTCATATTTGACGATGAAACTGGTTTGCACTTCAGACTGTATTCATTTTGAGGGGTTTTTTTTAAATTAATCGAAATATACAAATCATCAATAAAAAGTGTGCGGTTAGAACTTTAAAATAAAAGTCTAGCTATTTAATTCGTAAAAAAATTGTGTTGTTGCCGTTCCAAATTAAGAGTTATTTGAATGCCCATGCCCATATGCCAAGCTTTGTTAGGGTGGACATTTGTGCGATGTTTATTTGCACAACCAGACTTTTCCAAAATTTTATTCGGTTACAACTATTATTAGTAGGTATATATTATTCTTTTACGTGTAAGTACTATTTTTTTAATCTCATCACATCGCACTGGGCGTTCAAAATACGACTTATGAGATCAGTCCCCTTAAAAAATATTGACAAATTAAACTATCCACTTAGCTAAGTATCAGTGTTGTGTTAATTATATTTCCCTAAAAGACCGCCAAATGAGTAAAGAAAGAGGAATGACTAAATTAAAATTTACACTCAGCTATAGACCATAACGAGAAACGGAGTAGGTTTTATTATTCAAAAGGGAGTCGCATAATTTTTTATAGGAATAAGTAGGTTATGGAGGCTCCAACATCCGCTACCAGCGCCGGCGGAACCATAATAAAAATGTAAGAAGAATTTTGAGACGGGCTTTGCGCTCTTGTAAAGGTTCGACAAGTAATAAGATGAGCTAATATAAAATACATGGTTTATTTTTTTTATTCAAGAATGATAAAATAGCTTACCGTAGCATAGAAGCAAAGCAGTTTTGAATTAGCCAACGTATTATGTTGACTCTTACAGACTGACTAGATACACGCCATAAAGAACATCGACAAACTTACACTACAAATAAAAACAATTTATCTTCTCTTCTTTATGTGGTGATTATGGCAATTCTTTCCTTTGTTGGAGGTTGCGGGTTCGATTCCTGCCTCGGAACAAATATTTGTACAATCTGCAGATTATTGTTCCGGGTGTTCTGGGTATTTTCTATGTATAATAAAAAAATATCTATCTATGTAATATATTGTATTGAGTATATCAATTATCTAGTTGCCATAACACAAGCTCTGCTTAGCTTGGGGCTAGATAATGTTGTGTGAAATGTCCAGCATTTATTTATTTATTGTATTTCATGGGGGAGGCTTTGTCCAGCAGTGGAGCATTATCTAAATGCTGAAGATGATGATCTTTAAGTGTGATTATGATCGCAGTATTGGTGTTATGTACTCAGATGGATGCTACTGTCTATCTCCTGACGTCACCTTTTATGACATCTGGCGGGAGGAGTTTGAGGATTTCCATTCTTAGGAATAGACCAACAAAACCAATTCAAAAAAAGTTGCTGATGATGAATTTACCCAAAATTTTTCTGTTAAAGTTACGCGTGTTCGCTATGTTACGTCATAATATAAGACATCTGTATAACAGCTTAGGAAACGCTGGCTTTAGTAAGTAAAAGCTTTTGGTGTATTGAGAACTTTTCGACCTATTCACGGGTAAGTACAAGGTCGGCCCTCATCTCCACTTGGATAAAATATCCTCTTGGAGTGAAATGTCAAGTGAGTTAAGCACCGGTAAAGCCTACGTGACATCGATATATATGAACCACTCATTTATAGCCGGATGGTGATATAAGTACCTATGGTTCGATTTCAATTGAATTATTCTGGTCTTTCATTTTCTTCAAATGATAGGTGGAGCACGACTTATGGTCAATAGAGCACACAGATCCGATGAAGTGGATGTCGAAAGAAAAAAATAATAAGGTAATGTTATTGAACTCAATATTCTGTACCTGGGAATAACCCAGCTCTACCAATCTAAGGTATTAAAGGTAATGAAACGCTATGTGACGGCAATAGGTAATATAATTGACGGTAGGAAGAAAGCAAAATCCAGTTGAGAACTCTTTCATTCGGACTATCATTTACATCTTTTAATTTCCTCTAAAGAACGCTTTTATTTTCTTAAAGCCATTGTTCGAATCTTTATTAAACTTCGCAAACGCTATTTCTTTGGGTTTTGTGATTTAAATGTGCAAATAAATTATTTATTTGATAAGATAGATAGATAACACTTTATTGAACACCATATTCAAATAATCATAATACTATTGGTATACAATTATAACTGACATCTTATCGCTGAGAGCGACCTCTTCCAAACAACCCTGGGATAAGCTAGACCACAACAACTCGTATCAAGGCATTTAGTTCTCTTTATTGCGTTATGTAGGTAGGTACTAATGCCAAGGAGTCTAAAGCCTGGGCTTAACTTAGTCTACCAATTCCTCCAGATGAGGTGGGTGCCCTAATAAAGGGAGAAATTATTGAATCCCTTGTGGTGTATGTAATTTTAAAGGGTTATAAAGCTACTTTTGAATCCCTAGTATACCAGAGAAACGGACATGCTGAAATGTAGGTGCCACTTAATTCGGAACAAAGCCGAGGGCTACCTCGCGTGTGACGGGTCCACAACGTTGTGTATTGTGTTGTGCGGCCGCGGGTGGCCGGTTTCCCGCCGATATCAAGGGCACAATGAAAAAAATAAATAATTGCGTTGGAAATTACTGAGAACTGAAAAATTAATGCACTTTTCGATAAAAAATATCTTTAGCGATTTTGATAGAGATTTGTATCTATCAAAATACACAAAACATAAGGTTTACAAACCATTGTATATATAAAACCGGCCAAGTCCGAGTTGGAATTGCAAAACACGTGTTTCACTAAATACTATAAGTACTGAAAATAATTATGATGTTTTCCTCAAAAACTAAAACATTGTTTAATTTCAGGGTGTATAAATCCATCCATTCTTGATATAATTTTTTATTTAGGTACCTAAACGAAATAGCTGGTTGCCAGGAAGTACGCAATCTGCATTTTGATCAGATTAGTATAGGTATACCTTCAGTAACAGCAAGGGAATTAGTATTCTCTGTAACAACTCTATAAATAGTTTATGTACAGTTCGGGCATTATGGGCGTCGTGGCTGGCACGAATAAAGTGCATTCTGGAAGTTAAATTTTCGACCACTTCATGGAACACTTCTTCTAGGGTCTTATATTGGCAATAACGCAGCGAATGTTGGTTTTCAAATCATCTATCGTCTCTGGGTTGTCGGTGTAGACCATAGTGAAGTACAAACATATCCCCATAGAAAACAGTCCAATGGTTAAAACATAACGATCATAAAATTTGCTATTCAATATACCCAGCTATATATTAGCTATATACCATGGCCATTACTACAATTTGTATTTATACTAGCAGTTGCTCTTGGCTCCACCCGCGTGGAACCTATATTATAAATTATTATAAATGATAGCCTATATATTATTTTGATGTATAAGCTATGATACTGTAAAGTTTCATCAAAATCCGTTCAGTAGTTTTTGTGTGAAAAAGGTTACAAACATCCATCTATCCCTCCGTCCACTCAAACTTATACATTTATAATAGATAATAGTAGGAAGTAGTAGGATTTCATTTAAAAATTAAATACCTCTAAAAAGACACACATTATGTCTAAGTACCTATGCAATTACTCAAACCGGGCAAAATATTCGTAGCTAAAACAAATAAAACCTATAATAGGACCTATGTAAATACGAAATTTAAATTAAACTTACCTACGGTTTCTTTACATCCGTTATTTATGTGAATAAACAAATACAACTATTAGATCACTATTTAAAATCCAAAATAAAACACCTTATTGCAGCACGCAGCAAAGTTTTATACGATGACTGTTCAAAGTATTTTCGTAAAATCGCACGAGAATCTGCCGGATCTAAAACCGGGTCCCAGATCGGGCAAGTGCGGACTGAGAAGCATCAGGCCAGTTACTGACTGGATAGGTACTCGCGCACAGGACTGTGTCTCATTGCGCTTGCTCCAACTAAATTACCTCCAAAACCAAGTGAATATTCATAAGTTAGGTACCTAACTTCATAGTTTTAGATGCTCCTCTAGAGGGGAACCCGTAGTTTGCAAATCAAAACAAATGCTAAATGAGGGTTGACTACATAGACCAATTCATTTGTTTATTCAACTTTTAACAAAATCGTTCCCTTCTGTTTGATAATCTACGCCCTCCGTTGTGTGAAATATAAAATAACTGTAACGGTTATTTATTGTTTTAGACTTTGGACTGACATTATAAATTTTATTAATTGCGCTACGGATTTTTTTTTTTTTACTGGATATCCAAATAAAATTCCTTTTTCTAGCGATGCGATTGGCTTTTTTGGTATCTCGTGGCATAATCAGGCATAACTTTATGATTTAATTATGATGATGATACTTACTAACCCCTATGACGAGTTTGGGGTTTTCCTTACATCCAATAAATAGTTTCTAAGTTATTTTATTTTAATAATTATATATATTTAATTTTATATACATAATTATATTGATTGACTGATTGGACTTTTGGTGGTACTCATTCACGCCGTAACGGCTGAACCAATTTCGATGAAGAGTGTAACACGGGTAAAAAAACTTCCCGTGGCACTGCTGGATCGCTTGGTAGTTCTACGGGTTTTTTTTTACGTATATATCTAGAACAATATAGATGCCTAATGGAGCAATACAATATTTTCAAAAACCGCCACCGCTAATTCGATTTACCTATAAATTGTCATCCTGTCCCCATGTAGAACTGAAATGACCTACTTTTTGTGTTTCTCTATGAGACCATATTTCAGTATTCAGGTCTTTGGGCCAGGTGCGAAATAAATTATGAAAGTACGAGTACGTGTTGCGGTCACTTATCAGGAGCGAACGGAACCGCTCTCCATTCTTCAAAGTCAGCCGTACGTTTTAAATAAATTTACATAATGACCATCGTGCCGATACTAAGATTTTCAAAGATCCATTATGCATGTACCTTCGGCATAAAACTCACTGAATGTACCTAGCTATGTATAGGTGCGTATGAATTTACGAAATTAAGGCCATCTTAACGTTTCATACAAAATATATTTAACCTGATTTGACTATAAACGTCGCAGGAAGTCGTTGAATGGAGGCGGCTCAAAACCATTCGTTATGACATTCTAGGGGGGTGGCCTTTGTCCAACAGTGGACTTCCACAGGATGATGATGATGATGATGATGACCTATCATCAAGTAACATGTGTTTTCCGCCTTTTTATTACTTCATCATCATCAGCCTATATAGAAGTCCACTGCTGGACATAGGCCTCTTCAATAGAATGCCACGACGTATGGTCTTGAGCCGCCTTAACCCACCGACTTCCTTTAAAAAGTCTTTGGTCCATCGAAAGGAAGGCCTTCCTAAAATGTGTGATTCGTGGTCACTATTGTATAACCACGGTTGTCAGTTCTGCAAGCTATATGGCTTGTCTATTGCTACTAATCTGCTAATTCTGAAAGCTAATGTCAGTGATCTAGGTTCTTCTATGGATATGTAGCAAAATCACCTTATAATACAAATTATAAGACTTAAATCAATATTATATTTCTTGTATTAAATGTCGACTTTCTGCCACTATCCTACCTAAACCCTGAATCTCAATGTTTACAAAAGGCTTCTGCAAAATTCTCTAATTTTAAATAAGTAAAATGAGTTCCTGCTTCAGTAAATTCACTCACGGGTCATCGTTTAATTGCAGGCTGTATGACAACCTCAGTAGGTTTACCTATAGCTATTCAAATGATCGTTTTACCCAACAACTGTGCAAAACCACTCAACCCTTTTTAAACCTCAATCCGGAGAGTATCCGGCGACCGGTCGTTAGCAGACAATAATGTAATTCGGGTACTTATAGCCAAATTAAAAAAAGAAAGCGAGTACTGGATATTCATTAGCAAAACCGTAGACATACGATCTTGGTTATAGAATAAAAGCGGCTTATAATAGTCGAGAAATTTCTGACGTTACAAGAAATACATTTGTGCCGGTTTATCAGCATTGCTGTATTCCTTTTCGAAGGGTATGGGTGCCATAGCAAAAAGTATCATGTCTATAGCCTATGTCTCTGGGTCCACTTAGGATATATAAAGGACGACGAGGTTGCATTTGAGAAAAGAAAATAATGTTCTCTTTACCTATCATTCGGTAGCGTCCACTGCTGGAAAAGGCCTCCCCAATGCCACCTGGGGGTCTTGCCATAATCAGCATCCGGACTTGTTGGGTAATTTTCGTTGCTGGCTTATTTAGGAGTGTGTTTATTACTTGAAGAAAGCGTTAGCCGAGTTGGTCGTGAAAAGCAATGGCGGCGATGAACTCACCACTTGTCACGTCTATATTCCTGGGACTGTGCAAACCCACAATGAAAAAGGCCCTTTGAGGCTCTGTCTATATACCCCTTCAGGGAAAAAGGCCTACCTACCACCATTGGCAGGCAGATGGCAGTATTGGGGTTAAGTACTCAGCTAGGTGCTGCAGCCCATCCGCTAATGTGATCCCTTAGTCGCCTTATACGACATCCATGGGAGGAATTGGAGGACTCTTATTCTTAGGCCGACCACCACGTACAAGATAATATAAATAAGAATAATAATGTACAATGTATTATACTTAAAAACACTTTACTAACCAAGAAAGTGTAGGATACATTTATTATATGAATTCATTTGTTTGAATTAGTTAGGTACACAGGACATGTTTTCCCTCGGTCGTTGAAAGAAAGTCTCCATTACTTTTCATCCCATACAACAGAATAAAGTTTTGAAAAATACTCACAGAAAATCAAATACAATACGAAGGTAATGTTACCAATTCCTTTGAACAGCAACGAGAGTTCTTCGAAACTCCAAGCTGATAAAATCTATAGGAAAAAATGAGTGCTGACAGAAAGTCGTGTGGCCCAATTTCATTTCCCTGGCGTTCCTATCTATTGGTAAAATAATGTGGATGAAAATGGTTTTATGGCTATACGTAATATGAGGCCAGCAACTGTCTAATAATGAGCTATTACTACAAGTCCGTTTAGCCAAGCTGAGGTACTCGTATCTATATACATATAAGTACGTCTAACAAGCGGACAGGACACCGTATTATTTTAGGCTCCGAAAACCTAACGCGGTCCAACAGCTGAAGCATGATAAAGAAAATTGAATTCAGCCTTATGCGGGGCAGTAATTCAAATTGTGTAAACGTTCTAGGCACTTACGTGTGAGTTGCAACAGAGAAGTTCATTTAAGAGGAGGTCGCCGGTGGGGTGCTTATGCCCTTTTGCACGTACGAAGTTCGCTTCTAATTTGGCTATTATCAACCGATTTATAAAAAAGGAGGTTCTCATTTCGGTTGTATATTTTTTTTCGTATATTTGTTACCTTCATATCTCCGTCATGTATAAACCGATTTGGAAAAATACTTTTCTATTTGAATGTATATTTTCTTCAAACTCCATGAAATTTTGTACACTAATCTATATACAATTACAATTACACTAATAATATAATATCTACATAGATCCAAGTGCGTTAGTTTCTTATAAATTATGGTTACCAAATCATAAATAAAAAAGAATAAAAACTGACGCATTACGGGTCTAGATATAAGTGTACTGATCATGTGTACAAAATTTTATGCGAGTTTAACGAAATAATAGCCAAAATAGACGCATACTTCGTTTGGGTACAAAAGGGAGAGGTAAGCACCTTACCGGTAACCTTCTCTTAAACTCGCACTGATGAATTATTTTACCTGTTTTCATGTTCATGTATTACCAAAAGGTGTACTTATTAACAATGTTATTTTACTTCATGAGAATGGACGTGGAATTACAAAGCCTTCCTTATATAAATTATAGGTACCCCACCTTAATTACCTGTGGGTAAAGGTATTTATTTAGTTTCTAGTCTTTGAACTTGTAACCGGAAAGATAAGTTTCGACGACCTCTGTAGCGCAGTGGGCGAGTAGCCGGCTGAGATGCAAGAGGGTTCGATTCCCGCTGCGGGACAAATGTTTGTATGATCTGCAAATATTTGTTCTAGGTGTTATGGTACCATGGTACTCATAGTTCCTGATACCCACGGTACAGGGAATTCTAGTGTGGGATAAAGACTACGTATGTGACTGTTGGGTGTTATGTTATGTTTATTAACTTCCCCAAAGACAGGAGTTTTGTCTATCTCAAAAATCCGACTTCCTCGGAACAGCTGTCTTTTTTTGGTAGGTAAACTTTATATACCTACTTATTCGCGTTGCTACTTTATTGCAAATAAGGCAAACCCTTGCCAGATGTCTTCACAGTGTAATTGCTACTGTCTTTGGTCGCACTCTCCGCAGTAACATATGTTCACAAGTATAGATACTACCGTCCTGTAATACTATACGTTCTAGTATTTTCTACTCCAAGATAATATCTCTCACCCATATGTTCCTGCTCAGCTTAACGAGTATTAAGATAAATTTGCTCATGCAAACGGAAAGTTTATTTTAAAGTTTTTTTTACAGTTTATTAACTCCGGTGAAATATCATCATAAAGTGTGTTCCTGTGTAAAACAAATGACGATCGTTGATTTTCGTCGTTTGAATTTCGATTAGCTATCAAACGCTACCGTGTAAATCCAATACACTGTATCTTAAGTTACAGTGTATTGCCTTAACAGGGCTCAATCGTTTTCTTTAGGTCTGTTTTATACCACTGTAATATTTTTTTTCTGCTAGCTATTACCTACACTGATAAAATACGATTTAGAAAACACTGTATTCACAAAATCATTAATGTTTAAAATTCCAAAATACGGTAATCAAATATACCGTGTATTACCAAAACAAATTGACGTACGAAAAAGATACAGTATCCAAATATCCAATCTATGGAGACCTGCGCACCGCGATACTAGTGCCAGCGCGCGAGTCTGGCGGGGAGGTCAGCTAATATTGGATATGCAACCGATCAGCACTGGCGGTGAGCGGGGTGCGGGGGCCGGAAGGAAGATGACAGTGAGGCGCTTGCGACAGTTCCGATTAGTTTACGCTAATAAGCGGTTATTTTGTGTTTAGATTTAAAATTTACGCGGATTTCGCAACAAACTTCTGCTTAATTTGTCTCACAATAATGTCGAACACCATAATAACTTTTCGTCTGCGACTATGGCCTCTGAGTTAAATACAAACCTCGCAATTGGTAACGATGACACCAACAGTTCCACAGAATATCCAAGCGCGAACGAGCCATACGAGTTTATGTCGGATTTTTAATTCGCGCACTAGCCCATTTATGTCCCTGAGTGAAACTCAATTAAATAATTGTATTTTGGAGAACTCAGGAGAAAATGTAAATAACACCGAATTTTGCAAAGTGATATCAATTCTGGCAAAGTTGATATGTTAGATGCGATTCCAAGGGGAATTAGTGAGCTAAAAAATGGAGTTATTATTGCTCTGTAAGTATGTATATGCCGCAATCAAGATCATATTTCTATGAAAATCTTGTAGTAATGGAAACTCCAGAAGATGATACTATCTAATACTTCTAATGTAATATAATAATTTGTGAGGTACCTACTTATACAATTTTTTTTTCTGCTACCCATATTTATATAAATTTTAAGGCAGTTTGATAATTAACTAGTATGAAATACAGTATATCGCCTAATTAGGTGTTAAATAGATAACTCTAATTTGAAAAGGCAAAACACTGTAATGACACGTATATTGTTTTGCCATAACAATAGCACTATAATGACAGAGGACTGTAACATGACAAAACACTTTTTTGATAATATTACGCTTATTTTTTTAAATATCGCTATAAAAGTCATATGATCAGGTAGACAATTGTAATTCCTTGAATATGACATCAAATACGATATTCTTTAGTAGTGAAATGTTAGAACTATCGACTAAAAACCAAATAAAGTTTATTTGCGCGTTTACTCAAACCGCAGTTTTTCAACTTGCAGTGTATTGGATTCACACGGCAAAGGTCAAAATATAGAAAGAATTTTTTTATAACAATTACTACCCTGATTTTTTATTTGAGACAATTTTTCTAAACAAACAAATGTCAAGATATGCCACTGTGAGTTTAAGTATCATGATTGTGTAGCATACGTGTAAATTCACATATGACACACATACATGACACTTAAACTCACAGTGGCATATCTTGACATTTGTTTGTTTAGAAAAATTGTCTCAAATTAAAAATCAGGGTTATAGCTGCGCTTTGGATTTGAAAAAACCCAATGAACTTTTACCTCCTAGTAAATAAAACATTTTAAGTTTGAAAGACAAACGATTTTTCATAATTTCGTCGTCTTCCAAATCGAATTTCAATATAAAATATGCACGCGTAAGATTCAATTTGGTTGTAAGTATAACTTTTTTCATACAAACTTTAAATACCTACCCCCTTTTATGCCCTAAAGAGTTGCATTTCATAATCCTTAATGAAAGCCAGTATCCTAGTAGCCGAAAAGAACTTTCGTACAAAAATTCATATAACAGGAAATATAACCAAAGTCGAATTATGATTTTGTGGGTCTTTAAATGATAACAAAATGAAGAGAACAAAGTTCGTTCAACGTTATTTGGATAGATATCAAATTATTAAACTGTTAGAATGGGCATCTCAGAGATATAATATTTTGTTTGTGGTATTTAAATTTTTTCATTAGAACAATCCTTTCGATGTTCCTGCCCGTTTATTTCCAGGACATATTTCAACTGGTCGAGTTTACAAAAAAAAAATTGCGTCACTTGTGTGCGTGTACAGTTGTTTTTAGAGATAAATACCAATCACGTGTTTCGCGGTAGCATAAGCAAGTTTAGAAAAGTCGACGATTTACCGCGTCGCCATGCATTACCGTCAAAGAAAACGAACACAGAAATGTACATCCTGAAAAAACGTACCGGTGTTGTGTGAACACTGTAACGAAGCGAAGGCAGCACGCAACGGTCGGCAAGCTAAACAAGCCTTCGTTAAAATAATTCATTTCATTACCCCATTCGGACACGCAGTGTGTTTTAAAAATGTTAATACATATGGCATTTAACGATGCTGTCCTGTGCAGAATCCACTCAAATTCCGAGATAGGAAAGTAAGCTTTCGTATGAGATAACGAAATATAGTGAATCTATTTAAATACTTTACCATTTTACTGCACGTTTACTTGGCAACGAAATGTTGCGCAACTAGTTTGGGAAACATGAATCATGAATCCAAACAACATCTGACCGACATCATATACGTCTAAGACATGACGTAATAATAATAATAATAAATTTATTTCAGGCTTGAATGGGAAATGTACAATAAATTATACTAGTGGTTCGCCCCGAACTGAGACCTCGCGATGACACCTTTATCAGCCTGACTACTTAGGTGGGGAAGAAAGGGTTATTATGTATTCAATGTATGTAAGCATGTTTGTATGGATGATCCATCAGAAATCTAAAACTACCGAGTCAGTTTCTCTACCGTGAGAGAGATTTTTTTATTTGACCGATTTCTAAAAATATTTACTTACTGAGATATACAATTTTTACCTCTAATTTAATCGCTAATTTCCTACACATCATCGAAATAACCTTTGAATAAGGACTAAGCAACGGGGCGTCCATACTACATACCTGCTAAAACTGCTAAATATCTGGCGATATCTGTTGTTTGATTATTCCTAATTTAAGCCTATGCAGGTACGTTGTTCGTATCTTCTTTAACAAAATTCAAACATAGTGTTTACTTTCCTGCGAGAAAAACAAGTATTAAGTGCCAAGTCTCTCAAAGGTCAGTTATCCATAATTTACTTAAATATCCTAAGAAAACATTATGCACGATGGACCACGATACTCTACCATAAGATCGGTAGCTAATATTATTGTTCAAAATTAAAATGTATGTACTTGAACGTAATGGCAGCCCAGTACTTACATCCTTTTACATTATTTACGCGAACGAATAACATTGCGAGGAAACTAACATAGGTACCCCAGTATCAAAACATCGAAGGCGTGTGGCGTGCGTTATACTCCCTCTTGTCAAAAGCCCCATTTGTACTTACTGATACATAAATAATTGAACTAGTTACATGGCATTACAGATTATAAAAAAACTTTTCTAGTTTAGTTCCCACCACAAGATATGTTCTGTTCACATGCTACTGGTTGCCACAAAATTTTCTCGATGGTTGTAAGATGCTTGCTCCAGCCGGCACCTCTCAGTTATACCTTGGGAAATGTTGGTAGCCGAAGAGATGCCTCACCGCAGTAGGTGTACTTTCGCAGTTATTTCAGTATGAACCGTTGCATTTACGAAACAGGCACTACATAGTCAATATATTAGAAGTATGTGGAACGCGCCCACGTTTGTAATGTAACCGGCTGAACTGTTTGAATCAGTACATCGAGGGGATATGTAGAAGGAATGCGCAGCAGGCACATACACGGAGCTAATTATAGGTGTTGTAGTGCAAGGCAGGATGGAGGGTAAGAGACCACGGGGTCGCTCTCCCACACGGTGGTCAGACCTTATAAAGTCCAGTACACAAACTTCCATGACCGAATGTTCTAGCAATGCTGCTAATAGAGCCGAGTGGAGATGCATCGCAAGAGCCGTCACTCAAGCAAGACCTACTTAACCACGACCACTCTGTCAAGAGTGTACGACTAAGAAGAAGAAGAATTATAGATATGATATAGATATGGAAAGAGCTATGCTCGGAGAAAATAGTATGATACATAGTTTCGGATAGAATCAGAAACGAAGAGATCCGTAGAAGAACCAAAATCAGAACATAGCTCTCAAAATTATCAAGATGTTCGGTCACGTGAAACCGGTCACGGCTTTACGAGAGGTGAAATATCGGTCTCACACGTCTGAAATCAGCCTGGGTAGGAGACGCTGTAGGGATTAGTTATGAGATTTTTCATCTTTATGTCCCAGGGTGGTCGCTGTAGTGTAATACGTAGAGTATCTACACCCTAGGTGAACGTGACCCAAAGGAGTCCTATTACAGTTGGTAATGGGCATGTGGTTATCGCATAATATCAGGTGGGGGCAATCTGCCAGATCAGTAATATTTTCAAATAACGAATGTGTTCGTCTCGACATATATACATCTCTCTCTCTCTCTCTACTTAGTCTCGTCTCCTATTCTCTAGGGTTCATTCGGTAATTTTGCTTCATAGATTATTTAATATAAATATTATTACTTATAAATAATCAAATTTTGTCTGACATATAAAGTTAATCGATTTCAAAGATGTTATATAACTGTCTCAGTGCCGTCTGACCTACTCCCACGCGAGAGAAACCTCAGGCGACTCTCAAACAACTTCAAAGAAGTCAGCAAACATGACATCCAAAGTTCTTCCGGTGGTGGCTTTTGGCAGGATACTATTAAAATTTAATAGTCAAAAGCTACACCTGGATCTATTTTGACACACCACGGCACAACATCATTTAATATGTTTTCAGGAGTTGGTAATATATCACTACTCGAACACATTTTAAATTATTATTAGAAAAACTTAAAAAAAAAAAAAAAAAGTGAATTTTTTTTTGAAGCTTTTGAAAGCCAAATTCTGTTTCCGGCCTCTTCTGTATAAGAATTCCAACAAGGAGTTTCAGATTATGAGGATAAATATGCTGAATGATCAAACTTCTTTGGAAGCGCTTTTGCTCAATACGTTTGTTTCATTTTAATACTACACAGAACATGAGACGAAACATTTCGTTCTAATTTTCACCACGCGCACGTGGCGCTATTTGCAAATTCGCGCCATTTTCATATTAGAAACGCCAAAGATTGTTGCAACTTTCCAGAATTTAGTGACTGATATTTATAATCAAAGTTTGTTTCATTGCCTATTGTATTGTTTTCTTGCAAATGTGTTGAAAAATGTTGCATGGATACGTGCGGAAGTTGGTATTTACAAACTCGTGACTATGGTAAGTTATATTCCTCTACTCGTTTAAAAAAACCAACTTACCGCACTAGTATCATAAATTACTATTAATTTGATTTTTATTTAAAACTAGTTGCGCCCCGCGGTTTCACCCGCGTTAATAATGATGAAAATTGATAATGATGATGATGATGAAAAGTAGCCTATGTGTTAATCCAGGGCATAAAGTATCTCTATTCCAAATTTCACTCAAATCCATTCAGTAGTTTTTACGTGAAAGAGTAACAAACATCCATACTCACAAACTTTCGCGTTTATAATATTAGTAGGAAGGATAGATATCTTGCATAGTTTGGGATATTGTAGTTTTTCTAATTGACCCTATAATTTCATAGACATGGTATCATGGTAGTTATAATCATGTTTGAATTTGAAACACCGTAGAGTTTTTGTAAGAATGAGGCTCAGATCAAATTTTAATTTTTATCACTAAAGCATCAAAATATAATATTGTAACCTATACAACCTTATCAGGTTTCGAGTGAATACTGGGGTTCAGGTGCGAACAACGTCCAAAATAACTCCTCCTGCCTTCGCAAAGCCTAACAAGAAGTTAAGGGCCATAAATACATTCCAGAATGGCGTATAATGTTCCAGTAAGGTACTGTATATTTAGAACAGTTTAAATTAAACATATTATAGTTATGACTTATTTAGAAACACTACTGTATTGTTAGTTGTTTTATAGGAGGCAATACTACTTTGAAATCAAAAAAGGCTGCAATCAAATCTCGGTTAGTTTGAGTGGATCAGGAATACACCTATAAAGTAATTAAGTAACTACCTATGTCACGGAGAATAACTTCATTCTCGTAATGAAAATTGCGAAAAAGCAAAACACCTAACTTGCTTACCAGTCCTAAACAAACATCCCAAAACAGTAGGTAATATAATTAAAATAATTCGACGTTCCCTAAAAGGGTAGAGAGAACAATTTTAGCAAAAACAATGTATTTAAATGAAAATATCGTTACCAATATTTACTAAACTCTACGTACATGATCATGATACATGATCATGAAAACAATAAATATAAATCACTGGTTGCGCCCCGCGGTTTCAGCCGCGTGAATAATGATGAAAATTGATGATGATGATGATGATGAAAAGTAGCCTGTGTTAATCCAGGGCGTAAAGTATCTCCATTCCAAATTTCACTCAAATCCATTCAGTAGTTTTTACGTGAAAGAGTAACAAACATCCATCCATACTCACAAACTTTCACGTTTATAATATTAGTAGGATTATCTAAAAAAATATTAAACACATTAATTTTCATTATAACATGAGTTTTTGAACTCTTTTCGTAGCACGTCTACGCAGCATCTACGGACACTACGTACGTAATATTTGTAGCGGATATGATCACAAATGACCCGAAGGATATATTTTATTCGTGTTATGATTTTTTGAATTGTTATATATATTATGTTATGTTATGTTAAAAGGAGATTTATATGCATGTAAGTTTTTTCATCTATCCCTAGCTCCGAAACTACAAGATGGATTTTGACATATTACGTGTCATATGAAGCGCCTTGAAGTTCCGCGTGTCATTTTTTACTATTATCTTCATCATCAGCCTGTAGAAGATTCACAGCTGGACATAGGTCTCGGCCCTAGAATGCCCCTAGAATGACGGTCTTGACCCACCTCCATCCACCTTTGTAATGTCTTTAGTCCATTGAGTCTTTAGCCTTCGTCTACTGCGTTGTCCAGTTTGTGGTCGCTATTCGAGAACCTTTATTCTCGATGATTGTCAGTTCTGCAAGCTTTATGAACTGCCCATTGCCACTTTAACTAGCTGATTCTTAAAGCATAGAACGTGAAACTAAATTTAATATGGTTTAAATAAAACGCAATTTTCCAATATAAAAAAAGGTATATATATATATATATTGAGTTTGGTATCAAATGAAAGGCTTTTACTATAGTATTTATATATATGGGATTTGGACTACCTTTACAACATTTTGAGACTTGTTTTCAGCTTTTGCGTATCAGGTTTTGGTTTTAACCTTTTATTTTTCTATTGCTTGTCAAATGACATACCTGTCCAATCTACCCAAGCCAAGGATTTTTTATGTACTATTATTACACAGATACTTGAAACACTGTACTGACAGTTGTATCTTTACTTTTTTCAGTGTTATCTTTCCTTCTTAATCATCTAACAATCAAAATTCATACCCATTGTATTTCTTAGCACATAATTAAATTTTTAAGATAATTTATTTCCCAAATATCAGTTCAGAAATTCATTTTACTTATTATTTACATAGAAGCCAAATCCCGACTTAGCCTCACCAGTTTCATAAAAATTGGCTTTACAAAACTTTACTTTTGAGTTTAATCTTGTGAACATTTTTATAAGCAAGATAATTTAATCCCCTTCATCGGCCGACTTTTCCTTGCTTCTGTTTTTGTATGGTTTTTGTTATTATTAAGGTAGAAGTTAATAAAATTTCCTCAATATAAAACTTTACGAATTAACTGCCAGTTGCGCATATGTAGACAGGATTTATATGTAGAAATTGCTATTTTGTAGATGATCATCGACTCCATGCGGGCAGTGCAGTGACGGAGCAGTGGACTTCTACTGGGCAATGATGATGATGATGATGACTATTTTTTAATTCTATTTGGTTAGGTTATCAGTTGAGCAAAACGGCCGTGTGTGAAAAAGACAAATATAGAAGTATGCCTATTTTACAAGCGGTCTGCCTCGTGAATGTGTGAAGCTCGCCAGTTTAGGAAATCATGAAAATTCCTTAATTAGTTCTAATAAGAATTAAAGAGATATCATATTTTTATATGGGCAATAATCTAAATTTTATGACAATACGACTATAGAAGCGATGGATACGGCAATCAAAGGAAAGGGTCTATTAACGAGAGACCGAAAAGTGCCCAAAAGTAACAAAAAAATCGGAGAACATGACTTTTTTACGTAAAATACTACGGCTCGGATATGACTGAGCCCATTATCATCTTCATCAGCAGCCTTTAGGCGTCCACAAGGCCACGAGGCCTCCCCCATTGAATGCAATGGGACTTTGTCATAATCACCACGCTTGGTAGACTGGTGATCGCAGTATCGGTGTTCAGTACTCAGGTGGATTCAACTACCTAGCTCCTGGTGTAATCCCTTAGTCAGCTTTTACGATACCTACAGGTAGAGATGGAGGGGTCTCTTTATAGACCGAACATGACTGAGCCATTTATATTTGTAAGAATAATTAAGTCACAGTGTCTTGAAGTGTAATTTACATTCGATTTACACAAAGCTCTTAAAGGGGCCTAGCTTTGCTAGTAAGGTATAGGGCGGGACAGACATTCAAACATTACGCCGAAGTTATAGCACATGCTTGACTTCAAAATGCTTGGGACGTGATATTTTAGTTCAGACCGTACTAACGACATGACATTTTCGCTACATTTTCAGCTAAATAACATAAAACAGCTTGAGGATCCAATGTTAATATTTTTGAATGTTTTGAATATAGATGTGAGAGAAAATTCATTAAGGCTTTAGCTAGTAGTCTAAGCTGTTGTACCTACCATTACAGTGTTAAGTACTAAACGCAAACGCTCCTGGCAGACAAGATACAACTCCAAGCCAATTTACTTTTTGAACTACATACATAAACACACGCCTTTTCCCCCGAAAAGATAGGCAGAGCCTCAAAGGGCCTCTTTTTAACGTGGATTGCACAATCGCAAGAAATTTATTAATAATTGAATTATTTAGTTATAAAAACTTCATTGTTCATAGCTATCAAACTCGCGCTTGGGCGGTGCGGGCACGTGCCGTGAATTACTGGTGATCGATAGGAAAATGTTTTGACAGGTGGATGCTGCTGCCCATTTCTTAGTGTAATTTTAGTACAGTAGTTAGTGTAGTTTAGTTAGTGTAGTTAAGTTAGGACAGGAGTAATTTTAGTGTATAAGACGATTCAAAATGATCCTTGTGATTTCAATGAATAAAGTTCTTTTTGACTTTGACTTTGACTGTTTGACTTAATCTTATTAGGGTTTTACGACATCCACGGGAGAAGAAGGAGTGTTTTATTCTAGGCCGGACAAAACAAGGTAAAATCATTAAAATTCAAAAAAAATGGGAGCTCTAGGGTATGTAACTCTATTACATATCTGATATTACTTTTGACTACCTAAGGAAAGTAAGTAAGTATCACGCCTGTTTCCCGCAGGGGTTGGCAGAGACCACGGATTTCCACTTACTACGATCCTGACATACCTCTTTTGCTTCATTCACACTCATTACATTCATCATAAATGTGCGTCGGTTTAGGGTACTTTTGACCTAGCCTTTCTCTAAATCGTCTCCGATTTGGTCAGAATAAGTACGCCGAGGTCTTTCCCTTCCGACTGTATTAATTATATACATAAAGAAGCTGATTCGTCAAAGTTAATTCAGAGAACTCCCTTTGCTCGTTCTATAATAAAAAAGTAAGTACCTTGGTACCTACTATTTTAGAAAAAAAAGATAGCAAGACAAATTGGTACATAAATCTTTAGTTTTCTGCAGAAAGTAAACTTACTTACATTATGGTGTGTCAAAAACAAATAATTTGAAATTGTGACCAAAACCAAAAAAAATGGTTTCTAATATTGATAAACTACTCGCAGTAATACAGTAATGACCACAAAGATTGTTGCGATAAACGACTGAGTGAAACGAAGCGTTTACTTTTTTAGGCTCACTAAAGAATCTGAAACTGTCGCCTTCACCATTTATTACTAAAGTCGGTCGGAGAACACAAAAAGGTTTATCGCTTTGTAGCTGACGGGTGGGACGTGTTAATAGTTGTGCCTACTCTGGTAATTGGCGGTGGAACTGGGGCAACTGGGGTACTAACTGAAGTACCCTTCTCAATGGGGAATACAACTCAGTTAAATCCAAACTTTCAGTTTCAGTGATTTTTTGGTTCCGATACCTTAAAAAAGGAACAAACTCATTATGCCGCCGTGTGTTTTTGCGCAACTACTATTATTATTCACTTAGCTACAGATAATTAAGACGTTTGTTATACAAGAAGTACCTATTACAAAATGTTACGACTTATTATTTTTATTAAGGTTCCGTATATACAATAAAAAACGGAACCCTCATTGGATACTCTCGGTCTGTCCGTCTACCACAGCCTATTTTCTCCGAATCACCTAGGCGAAAAAAGTGAAGTTGAAATGTGGTACATATACTGCATGATATATGTGACCCAATCACGGACGTTTGGCGTAAATAAACGAATTCTGATTTTGGGAGCCCTTTCATTTGATACGTCAGGTGACGTATCAAAGAAAAGCGCTCGTATAAATGCAAATATTTTTAATTTAAAATAGCACAGTTTCAAAGTTATTAAAGAAATATATACGAAAGTTTTGCTTAACATATTCGTGAAGAAAACATGCGTATACTGTTTTGTTTAATTTTACCAAGCACTAAATAAATGAATAAACAATTTCCAAAGTGAATCAAATGTTCAAGTGGAAATAAAGTGTCTAATTGCATATTTGGAAACTATTATTTATTTGTTACCTATATATGTAACGAAACCCAACAAAAAATAGCTTCTATGATTGAATTTTGGCCTATTTCATGCTACGTATTCTTACTTTCTTCCAATTTCCTGTTTTTACTTCGTCGAAGCCTTATTCTGACTTCGCATCAGAGACTCCTTGTAACAGACAATTATTATTTTGTAATTTTTTGCGCTTAAATTCCATAATAGCTTTTTATTCGAGTTTTTTAATTATGTTATTTAGATATAATTTTAATTTTCTGGGGGCTCTATAATTTTATTTTTTGGAGATGACAGAGTAATAAATGTCTGTGACTTGTATTTTTATATATTTGTGCCTTATTTAGTTTATTGTGAACTAAACTAAAATAAAAATACTTTTTAACCCGGTATTTTGTGAATATTGCCAAATCATTTGGTCAAATCTTGGGTGATCGCTAGTGCAGTATAAAGTCAAAGGTAATATCTCTTTCAAGTCATAGCTAGTAACTTCCCTACCGGAACCAGTGGTCCTAGGTCCTACTCTCGCAAGCTCGATAAAGATGTAGCATGTTTAACTGAATTAAGATAACATGAAGACCTAGAACAGGCTTCATGCGACAAACATTTATTGAAATCGTGAGAATAGGGTTCCAGGTACGAAATAATAATGGAATGCCTGTCCTTCGCATGGCCATTTAAATTCACATTCAAAACGCGTCCAGCCGAGATAACGAGGAATTCTCTCGTTTAGTTGTTACACAAAAATTCTTTGTCCTCATTTCACTCTTGACATTCGAATAGCGACAAATTACTCGCCTATTATTTTGATGCAGGGTTGGATTTAAATTGTACAGTTGTGGGGCTGTACAGATATGAAAGTCTCCATAAATGTCCAGTTAATTTATTAATGAGTATATCTTTATTTACAGGAAGAATAATACAACTAATACATGTCATGTACTTATATACAATATTTCAAATACAAATGTAACAGTTGAGCTATCTAGAAACCGTTGCAAACGATCTAAAGATAGCTCAACTGATCCAAATCACTACCAGACAGAAGCATTTATTAATTTATTATTTAAAAACACGCGAGTGTTACTTGAAACCCATACAGACTACTAAAAAACTACTGGTAGCAGGAGAGCCCACTTACACTTTCACCCTTATATACCGTGTCACACACACACACACCCCCCCACATTCACATACACAGTCACAAAGCCACACAAGCGATGTCTTTATTCTTTCTTTTTACTGAATTATATTTTACTTTCTGTAAAACTAGAAACTGGCACAAAAGTGATTTGTTTCTATTTTCTAAAAAAAATTACTTGATTCTGGGTGAAAAGGGTTGCACAGAATTGAATCTATGTAACCCATTTTGGCCTTATAAATAAAATATTGAAGTTGTCACGCTGTTGTATTTTCTGAATAAAATAAAACAACAGAATAAAAACTAATTAAGTACTTCATACAAAAAAAAGTGAGACAAATTTGTATTTAATCGATAAATTTGGGGTTTGATTAAACCTCCCAAGGCTCCCGAACCAGCGAGCCGTTTTGCTCGATATTTTATCAGAAAAATTTACATCAAATATTGAATATTTCGTTGTTGCTTTACGTTTTGAACAAAATTCCAATACAAAGTAAATAAGTATTGTAATTAAATTCCAATATTTAATTCAATTCCTAATTCCTGCTAATTCAACAATTCCTATTTATTATAATATACTTATGGCTCTGATATGTTTTTCTATTTCATCACGTCGAAAACAACATGGACTCGCTACACCCCGGTCCCGGGGTCATGGAAATAAATAAACACGCTGACGAATTTAATTTCCGCTTATATTGTTTATTATGTTTGAAAATTTAATAACTGACATTTTGGAGGGAAATGGCAGTCATGTCATTATAATTTTATGCAATATTCAAACAAACTTACATAATAGCTCTTGCTGTGGCGTGATAGTCCCCTCCGTCTCTTCCCCTGGATGTCATAAAAACTGACTAAATGCTCTTGTACACGGCAAGCACTGTTGTGAGCGGCAAATTGTCAACTGCCATCTGTCGGCGGCGGCCGTCAACGCATCGGCGGCAGGCATCGACCTATAGCGACGTTTGCGGTTGTTTGTGTATTAGCGTGCCGCGTCCGCTATTTTGCCAGTTGTTCAGTTGAGCTTCGATGTTGACATGTCAACGGCTGCCACCGACGGGTGCAGTTGCCTCTGCCGTTGACATCGTGCCGCTCGTGTATATGAAGCCTAAGTGGTTACACTAAGGGATGGCAGCAGCATCATCCACCTGAGCAATCAACACCAAAACTGCGTTCACCAATCGCCTGTCAAGTGAGGTGATTATGGCAAATTCCCCCCATTGCATTATACAGGGGTGGCCTCGTCTAGCAAGGAACGTCTAAAGGCTGCTCTGATGATGATTATGACATCATAGCTTGTTTATATGGGATGTACTGGACTATCAATGAAACTCCATGGACAGAATGAAGTAGTTTATTTACGGTGTGGGTACTCGCACATCTCCAGATCAAACTACCCTCATTGGTAAATTGCGAATGGTAACACCACAATAGCTAGATTTCTTAGCATTTCCGCTACATTATTAACTTATCTTTAGGTATGATACATACCTAAAGATAAGTTAATCATCATTATCAGCCTATAAAAGTCCACTGCTGGACATAGGGCTCCCACACATAATGCCGGAACGAACGGTCTTGAATGTCTTTGGTCCGTGGAGAGGGGGCGCTTCCTATTCTGCATCGTACGGTTCGTATAGTCGCTACTCGAGAACCTTTATTCACCATCGGTTGCCAGTTCTGTGAACTGACAGACACTTCAACTTTTTTATCTGATCTATCAATTACGAGGTCTATGTTTTATAAAGTAAAACTAATGAGAAAAAAATAACATTAGTAAAGTCTTACTATCAGTAAGTCTGTTGGGAAGAAAATTCCCAGTAGTTCAACTGGTCAGACTACTTGGTAAACTACTGGGAATACCATCATCTTGGAATCGATCACTAAGTGAATCTTCGAGCATAACTCTCTTCATACCCATAACATAAAATAACATAACACCCAGCAATCACATACATAGTCCTGATCCCACACTAGGATTCCCTGTGTTGTGAGTATCAGAAACTACGAGTATCATGGTACCACAACACCCAGACCCAAAACAAATATTTGCAGATCATGCAAACATTTGTCCCACAGCCGGAATCGACCCGCAACTCTTGCGTCTCAGCCGGCTACTCGCCTACCACACCACGGAGGTCGTCAACTCACAGTATTATTAAACGTTGAAATAACCAAAGACAACCATAAAATCTTCTATTATAAATAATATAAATATACTTAATTCTTCAGTGGCTTTAAGTATAAGTTTTTGTTGTGTGAGTTGACCTATATTTGCATTTCAATATTTGGTTAAAAAGTAAATTAATAAATGAAACTATGAAAAAACATGTTAAGGATGAACATGTAACATCTAACATGTAGAAATGTTTTATTGAATTCAATAATATGGAAACGATAAAATACCATTTGGTAATATTACTCTATACACATATACATAATACAATATGGTAATATACTAGAAAATACTCTTGGCTTGTAATACCGATATGATTTTTTCCCTAGTTATTTCTTAAAAGAACCCCACTTAGAACAAATATTAGTAAATTTAAGCATTATTTTTATAAGTAACAAACCATATACAGAATATCGGAGAGGGTAAAATAACAAATCCAAATAACTTCCTCTTCTAGCATCGAGTAGGTAGGTAGGTAGCGCAACATTAAGCCAATTGAACACGCTTCGACTGAATATTTTACAAACTAGGTCAACCTGTAACTACGTTTACCTGCTTACCATGTTAACTTCGTTCAATTTAAGATGCAGTTACCGCTTCTGTATCGCAACAAATAACCTTCAACTCTTATTCTCTCAAGGGGCAAATTGAAAAATTCCTAAACGAAATGCGGCTTGGAGCACTAGAAAATCTTGGACATTTCTGTGTCCGTTCTCGTGGACATTTATCTCTGTTTCACACATGTCTACGTGTAGAGTACTCACATTTTTCGAAATGAAACACATACGCGACTGGATACGTTATCCGCCATACCTTAGCATTATAGTTGTGAAACGCGTAAGTGTAGCCATTTTTTCTTTTGTAAGCTTTGTTTATTCCTTTCTTTTCTCTTTCTTTTATGAGTAATGGAGAGGCTGAGAGCAAGTGACACGAGCGGTCGGCCCTCAGACGTGAAATACGTTTACAATGTGTTTGCGATTGTTGCTCTGGGTTGATTGTGAGATTTCCCGCCACTTATATGCGGGGGATGTCGCGCATTTTCCTTATACGTACACTTATTTAAAATATATGTCATTTTTATGGAACGCTGAGTCACGTCGGTTTACAGATCATAGCATTGTGGATATATCAGAATGAAGATGAGTAACTTTCAGTATTTTAGGTGCTTCAGACTTATTGTCAATATCACACTCACCTACAGACTGAGAGACTGTTAGCTACCTCTAGTTTTATCTTAGAATCGTTTTATATGTAAGTATAAATAGGACGAAAAGAAAAGAAAATTATATTACTTATCTCGAATAGGAACCCTATCGAAGTATATAAAAAAGCTTTTATCTCGTTAGGATGCTCATATCCATTAACATTGAGTTTATTTCCGAAATACTCATGATCTTAAGTAGGTACTTACTTACCTCTAAGTACAGCGTAATGAATACACGATGTAATAAGTTTATAAGTATTAAATATGTTATACGGTATGTTGATGTTTGATGTTTTGCATACTTAACAAGCTTTTATGGAATTTAGTGCTCTTAACCATGAGCTGATAAAATGAGCCCAAACACTGCCAGGCTACTATTAATCATCGAGAAGTTTTGTTTTGCACCTTCCGTTTCCATCATCAGATCAATTCCCTGTCACTGTTTTCGGTTATCAATACTTACATATAAAATCGTTTCGTGCTATCAGTCGCATAGCCTGTACTACAGTACTACAAGTCGTAGAAAGATGACATTTGGAAGGTATCTTCCTTTCAAAGTGTGCACTAAAAAAGGATTTTTTAAAACTGAGTTCCTAAACGAGTCAATTGTATGTTGTGTGACAACATCCCATGTTTTTAGGGTTTTTCGATTAAACCAAAATGAGGCCCCAAAAATGTTATTTTACTGGGGTGTTATTTTATAGAGTGTTTAAACATGAGCCTTTCTTTCCGAAAAATTGTGATTTTTTTATTATAAAGTGAATACAGAAAACCCGAAAAACTAGGTATAGATTGGAAAGTTGAGATGGGGCATGAAGGACAACTACCAAACCGTTGAAGCTACAAGAAAAAGTCCATGCGAAATTAACCCTAATTTTTGGAGAGATCACATCTGCACAAAGATCTTTAAAAAAATAGTCAAGTTAAAAAATATACTTTGAAAATATATGTTTTTCCTCGTTCCCTTGTTACCTTCTTAGATACGGAACACTAAAAACGAAAGTACGTTACGTTTTGGATAAAAAAACACAGGCTTTGTATTTATCAAAATTCTTCGTACAAATATATTACTTACTTGAATCTATTGATGTTATTACTTTTCCAATAAATAAGATGAGTCAGTTATTTCATTTTCAAATCAGAATCTGCCATAGCCAATATTAACTATGTCAATATAGATTTCTAACAATCTCGTCTCCAAGATTTTACGGGCCGTAAGGATAAAATATGCAAATTTGATCCGACTACCAACACTTATTGAAATTACCTATAGTCTGATTTATTCCATTCATTTTCTACAACTGTAAAAGGATTGGATTGCTATTTATGATCATTAAAAATACCTAAGCTAAAGACAAAGTCAAAAGTATTATATTCATTTAAATCAAAAGGATCATTTAGAATTCTCTTATAAAATAGGTGAATCCAAACGCGACCTATAAAAATCAGGGCAACAAACACGCCTTGGCAATTTTATGATGATCCTTTTTGTGATCTATGACGGATTGTGATTCACTAGGCAATATGTTGTACTTTTGTTGCATGGTAAAACGCAGCCGGTGTGTCAGGTCAATCGTTCTACCAAATTTCAACAAAATCAGTTCAGCCGTCTGAGTGCGGTCTGATTAAGTAACACAATAATTAGATTAATAAACAAACATCTAACTACCTAAATGCTAATGACACGTGACATGTCGCATAAGCGGAACCTCTGCTAGGCACACTATTTAGACTCAGTGACCCTCGTATTATAAACGTCGCAGTAAGTCGGTGGATGGAGGCGGCTCAAGACCGTTTGTCGTGGCATCCTAGGAGGGATGTCCTAGGGGATCACGTTCAGCAGGAGACTTCAACAGGCTAATGATGATGATATCACGTCCTGGTCACTGACCTGACACAGGGGGACCAAGAAAGAAAACGAAAGAACAAATGCGAAAGTCTGTTCCATTGCCTAAAATGCTTCATCAAAAAGAGACCCTTTGAGGTTCTGCCTGCCCCTTCGGGGAAACGGGCGTGTGTTTATGTATATTTATGTAATACAACAGATGAAAGCATTGTGACTATGTTAGTGAAAATCAAGCTGTAAGCTTATATGAGTGCCTCCCGACTAGAGGGTGGTCTTCCACTTTAATTGGCAAACACTCTCCGCGGTGCTTCCGCGGGAATTACCACAGGTATTAGAACAATTTCCTCTAAATGAGGCTAGCAACATACTATGCCTATTGTGATGGAATAAAACGGCTCTAAACCCTTACTGAGGGCACAGTATTATGGAATACTTCCCTTTATTAGCCCACAGAAACACATCGCAAAACAAACTGCCATTGTACTTATTTCTCCTCTCTTTTATAAAGAGACGTCGAAATTTTAAGATGGCTGAAACAAACTTACCTTTGAACTATTCAAGAGTGAACTTATGTTCTTTGTAGTGACTTTGAAGCTCACAAACTGGCTCTAGTTGTAAAATTGAAATACTTAAAACTTTCATTAGTATTGAAGAGCGATGCTACCTATTTTATTTTAGCTTATTGCGAATCTTTACCACCATAGTAGCTTTTGCCTTTAGGTTTCCAAGGCAAATGACGAAACGGACCCCTTATAATTTCGCCTATGTTATAATGTATGTATTTATTTATTGTTAATGTGTACCTGGTATAATATTGTTCATGTATGTTTACCTATCTTATGTATGTTGAACTATACCTGAGTTCATAAAATACTAGCTATTCTTCTCAACGTATTATGCACCACCTATATAAAATCCGCACTACACAATAGTTAGCTGGTAGAGAATGCTTCCTAGCATAATATGTACATCTTTTGTTTTTGTGTGCAATAAAGAATATTCTATTCTATTCTATGTTTGTTCGTCAATTTAATATCAGAAATCGAGTGTTGGAAGCTTGTAGAGTCCTTTCTAGGAAACAAGTACCGTGGCCGAAGCGCTAGTTTTTCTTTGCTCAATGAGAAAGTCTTCTATCTGATATGAATTACTTAGTTCATCAAATGCACTTCTTTCGTGGAAACGACTCAGATCTCGATCTTATACAATTGTTAATTATCTACAGAAGTCTTCCTCATAAAAATATATATGATAATCATCTTCATAGACAATAAGCAGCAAATTTACTGTCAGTCGTAAAAAATATGTGAGTACATTGAGCGAGTAAGCCGTGGGAATTTTAGAAACGGCACATACCGCCAGTTCTCACGTCAACACTTCGTCTGTAGAACTTCAGAGAGTAACTTTAATTTCCATTTGTGGCCATGGGTTTTATGTCGTCCCCTAAAAACGTAGACTCAAGCTTCACGAGCTGGAACAGTATATTCCATAATTCGTTGGAGGGTCTTAAAATGTTTATTTTTGATGTTTGTTGTTCTTGAAATTGTTTATTTCTTACAAAAATGATACTCGAAAATCGATACGGCAGGATTCAAACTCACATCGCCTTACCAAATTCGTCAAAATATTGCCAGTTGTAGGCGAAGATGTGAGTTTCAGTCCCGCTAGATAATAATTATTGTTCACAAAATGTTCTCCTGTGGGCCTTCATCATCATCATCATCATAAGTATGTAGAAATCCACTGTTGGACATAGGCCTCTCCCCTAGAATGCAACGGCAATCGGTCTTGAGCCGCCTCCATCCAACGACTTCCAGCGACGTTTGTATCGTTATTCCGTCGAGAGGAGGGTCTTCCTCTACTGCGTCGTACGGTTGGTGGTCGCCACTCGAGAACCTTTATCCCCCAATGATTGTCAGTTCTGCGACCTGCCCATTGCCACTTCAACTTGCTAATTCTGAGAGCCAAGTCGGTGATCTTGGTTCTTCTACGGATTCTATCAAGTAGTGTTACTTTAATCATAGCTCTCTCCATAGCCCGTTGTGTGACTTTGAGCTTGTCTATACAGCCAACAGTTAGCGACCACGTCTCAGCGCCGTAAGGTATAATGAAAACACGCACTGATTATAGACTGTGCCGGCTCTGCGGTATCTGTGACAAATGTATTTCCCGAACGCAGAATTGAATTCGCGTCCTGTGTGCCTTACACTTTCAAAATTAACAAGCTTTGAAAATTGTTATGTTTGCTGGTGGAATACCAGCAAAAAAACAATTTGAAATAACTTTTCATTTAAAAAACCGACTTCCGCCATTGTATTCGACTAAATAATTTTGGATGAAAAAAAATGTATGAAAGAACCATAGTGGTGAAAGGATTATGATACTTTCTGAATGCAAATGCTTGGTGTCTTGCTGAAAATATCAAAATCGCCATATGTATGCCTACAATATTTGAGGAGTTCCCTCAATTCCTCATGGATCCCATAATCAGAACTGGATTCTGAAAAAAATGGGGCCAATCTGAAAGTATATCTATTCAAATAAAAAAAGAATTTTCCAAATCGGTTCATAAACGCCCGAGATATGAGGTAACAAACATACAAAAAAAAAAAAAAAAATACAACCGAATTGAGAACCGAGAAGAGAGTTTTTGTGAAGTCGGTTAAAAATATATTTTGACAGGACTATATCATCGAAACTGAGCCTTTGCTCCTGAGCGCTGGCCTTCCACAAAAGACCGACTCTAAGGAAACCCAGACAGTTTTTAGTAGTTCAGAGAGATGTTACCCAATCAGGGTATCCTCACAATCATTTTTCCTTCACAATTAGCCGCTAAATTTGACTTGTTTATTTATTTTCTGTATCCACAATAATCCTATAACTTGGAGACGCTCGTGTAAAGTTTGGTGGCCATTAATAAACTCTCCTGAGGCATCGTGGACCCCGAAAATATACTCAACAGTTGAAACTGGCCTCAATCTTATTTATCATTTTTAAAGTCCCTGTATTACGTTTGTGTCTGAAAGTTTTTCGATCTTTTTTAACCGACTTCCCAAAAAAGGAGGAGGTTCTCAATTCGGTTGTATTTTTTTTTTATTTTTTTTTTTTAATGTTTGTTACCGCATATCTCCGGCGTTTATGAACCGATTTGGAAAATTCTTTTTTTATTTGAATAGATATACTTCCAGATTGGTCCCATTTTTTTTCAAAATCCAGTTCTGATGATGGGATCCATGAGGAATTGAGGGAACTCCTCAAATATTGTAGGCATACATATGGTGATTTTGATATTTTCAGCAACAGACCAAGCATTTGCATTTAAAAAGTATCATAATCCTTTCACCACTATGGTTCTTTCATCATTTTTTTTCATCCAAATATTTAGTCGAATACTATGGCGGAAGTCGGTTTTTTAAATGAAAAGTTATGTAAGTATCTATCTTTTTTAAGATACTCGTGAAAACGTTCTCTGGTATTGTGATTCGTCTTGTGTCATGTTATGCTATGTTATGTCTTTACATACTGTTGATTGATTTAAACATCAAAACTTAAACTACATCTTACAAGGTGTGGGTTCGATTCTCGCTGCGGGGAAAATGCTTGCAAAATCTGCAAACATTCGTTCCGGGTCTGGATGTTCCATTGTACTCGTAGTTCCTTGATACCTATGTACGACACAGGGAATCCTATGTATGTGATTATTGGGGTGTTATGTATAATTACGGAAAGGAAACAATATTGTTTGAGGAAGTTTCTTATAGAACACATCAACTTTGGGTGCACTTAAAGGCGAACCAAGTCGTCCTTTTCGAATAGATGGGATGAAAAGTTATTTAAATCTATTTATGATTGATCCCATAGCTGTCATCATGGACAGTTTATAATTTAACTCGTAGAACGCTTACGATTTCGCCCACATAGAGTTTTTCAATACACACTACAACACCACGCTGCACGGAGCAAATTTCCAAAATTCCTTTCGTTGTGCTCCCGTACACCACAAAAGGAATCTACCCTCTAAACTTCAGCTCTCTAGTAGGTACTTATAGTTTAGAATGTGCGTTGATAGTCAGTCAATCAGTGAGTAAGTAACGGAACAATTTCATAAATATTGATCCTCGCTGCCCACATAATCAATCATCATAATTCCAGTACAGTTACCACCTTAAGTAGACGGGATCTTCATACAACATACCATTACTGTCAACTGAATACATCCATCATACAAAGAACGGTTAATGCTCTCCAAATATTATAACGAACACTCAAAGCAATAAATAAATTCGGACAAGTGTGAGTAATGCTAGCGCTCTGAGGCTTATGTACCGTTATTTTGACCTAACTGGTGCAACTATGCTGAATTGTAGTATTTTGTAGAGACTTTTCCATTTAAACTTCATCCTCCCATCCAAGGGGTAGAAAAAACAAATTTCCTCAATTTTTAGACTGTTCCCTATGTTTGTGTCACAAAGACTCCTTGCATTCCATTTGTCAGCATTATGGTACCTACTGAAAGTAGTAGTACGGCTAGCACAGGCTGACTAACGTTAGTAATGCTAGCGAGTAGCTAGCGAGACGATAGTATATGTCAAATATTAACCAATCAAATTACAAAGATTTCAAGCTACCCCAATGTCATTGGCTAATATTAACATTTGCTGTTGTCTTGCTAGCGTCTTGGTAACGTTAGTCAGCTTGTGCTAGTCGTATCTACTGATCTAGAGCTTTTGGGCTATTCAGATTGGAAGATTACAATGTCTTTTAAGGCCGTATCTTTTTAATGCATTGAGTTAGAAATGGCGCGTAGTTTTTTAAAACACCATAGGTATCCAGACCTTTTTGGCATTTGGTATGAATTTCAACTTTATACCAGTAGCCGGGCTTGACAACCGACAAATGGATGAACAACAATGTGACCTCATGTCAATGTGAGGTTCAGTTTTTCTTTTGAGGTACGGAACCCAAAAGTTTTCCACCTGGCTTTGAGTCAGTAATAATTCAAAAATGTGGTATACACAGAAATATAAATGCATTTTAGAGTTGACTTGTATTTCTCAGGGACGGACACGACTAACAATAAGCTAGATAGGATAATCTTGTCAAAATATGTTGCAAAGCTTTGATATCCAGTTGTTTAAAATTGCGTTCACTACTTTCATATTAAGACATGCAACATATAAGAAACCAATGCTTAACAGGAGTAGGATTATAGAAAAATGGATAGAGTAAGAAAAAGTTAAAGAGCGTACTCAATAAAAAATAATTATAATGAGAGTATATGAATATGATGAGTAATATATCATACTCAGTCCGGTACAATGTGAATAGACCTCAAATGAAGAAGACCCGGCCCGTATCTGACCCGTAGCAATATAAATAGAACCGTTTCTGAGAGCGTGCAGCAGCTGAAACAAATCGCAGGCAACGTCGACTACTAGGTACCTAATGGTAAATGGAAACGACCGACTATTGGCCCGCGAATCTAAATGGAACCCGACTCGGTGAAACGAGATGTTCTCACGGTATGCTTCACTTTGTGTGATTTTAAGAGATGTGGACTGAACTCAAATAAAGTCATTGCTGTTATACTAAAGTCTCAATATAATTTTAATAGAACATTATATGTTTTTAAGGGTTCAGTGACTCAACAGAACAAAACGGGACCCTTACAGGAACACTTTATTAGCCGTCAATCTGTCTGTCTGTGGGTCTTTATGTCTGTCAAGAGACCATTTTTCTCAGGAAAGACTCAACTTTAAATTTATACCAAATATAAAAATCTATGTGTGTGTGTAGTGCTGTAATAACTTTTCATTTAAAACACCGACTTCCACCATAGTAATCGACTAAATATCTGGATGAAAAAATAATAATGAAAGAACCATAGTGGCGAAAGAGGTATGATACTTTCTAAATGCAAATGCTTGGTTTGTTGCTGAAAATATCAAAATATATATGCCATATGTATGCCTACAATATTTGAGGTGTTCCCTCAATTCCTCATGGATTCCATCATCAGAACAGGATTCAGGATTCTGAAAAAAATGGGACCAATCTGGAAGTATAATATCTATTCAAATAAAAAAAGAATTTTCCAAATCGGTTCATAAACGCCGGAGATATGGAGTAACAAACATAAAAAACAAAAAAAAATACAACCGAATTGAGAACCTCCTTTTTTGTGAAGTCAGTTAAAATGATATAGCAATTAATTTATATTCTTTGTATAGAAATCGCAATAATGAAGAACCTCTATAGTTCAGTAACCTCATATTATTATGAAATATAGAATACTAGGAGGTATTACAATAACACATAATTAAAAGTCTAAAATTTAGAAATTTTTACTTTTTTTATCCCTTCAATGGGATGCTGAAGTTTGTAGAAAAAAGAGGCTGAAACTCAAAAAGGACTCCGATTTTGAAATAAATTACGGATCGGAACCCTAAGAGCTTGTGTCTCGCTCGCACTTGTCGTTTTACTTATTATTACTAGTCGTTTAAAAGTAGTTTTATATATTTCCTGTACTTACCACTCTAATAATTACTCCTAATTTACTATTGTTTGCTGGAAAAAAATTGTAGTAATGTTATTACAATAACGAATAAAGAATGTCTAAGTTTGGGTTCTTTTATCTCTCTTAGGAATCTTCTACCTAAAAGCATTGATGAAGCAAGTAAGTACCTACTTACTTTTTAATAACAGAATACTTATCTGAGCAGACTGTCTCTACCTTGTACGCTCACTTCCCAAGTTCCTCCGAGGCTCTAACTAATTCTTTATGAATCTCCGTCCCAGGCGTCATTTTATTTTCATCGCCGCTGGCTGCTATATTTGCATGAAATTTTTTCCCGACATGACGGCTTCGAGGTGTGAGAATAAATAATGAAGACTGCGGCAACAGTTTATTATTGCAATCGATCATAATCCAGTCGGCCGAGGAACAGATTCTGAGTAAAATAAGCGCTGAATAAATTCGGTAGGATTTGCTTGCTAAGATAATGATAATGATAACTTCAGTGGCGTGGCGGGCGAGTAGTCAGCGGAGATGCAAGAGATACACGTTCGATTCCCGCTGCGGGACAAATTTTTGCATGATCTGCAAATATTTGTTCCGGGTCTACCATGGTACCATGGTGCTCGTAGTTCCTGATACCCACAACACAGGGAATCCCATTATGGGATCAGGACTATGTATGTGACTTTTGGGTGTTATGTTTATGTTATTTTATATTTAATTTACAGAAAGAATAATACAACTAACATGTATATCATCATCATGATCATCATTAGCCTGTTTACGACCAGTGCTGGACGAGGCCTCATTGAATACAATGCAGCGATTTGCCATAATCACCACGCTTGGCAGGAGGATTGGTGATTACAGTTCGGTGTTAAGTACTCAGGCGGATGCTACTGCCCGTCCCCTGGGGAAATCCCTCAGTAAACTTTTGAAACTATCATGGTTATTAACATAATTATCACTAGAAACGGGATATTTACCATGATTTTTGAGTTTTGTTGATTCCCGATATTTCGGCACAGTTTCATGCGCCATGATCACGGGTAAACTCAAAAACTCTTTTGAAATATTTACAGTTTACCCGTGATCATGGCGCATGAAACTGTGCCGAAATATCGGAAATCAACAAAACTCAAAAATCATGGTAAATATCCCGTTTCTAGTGATAATTATCCCTCAGTAAAGCTTTTACTGCATCCACGAGAGACGGACGGTCTATTCTCGGACACATCACGGCATTAAATACAACAATGCATTCATATAATACAACGTATATATACAATATTTTTAATAAAAATTAATCATTTGAGCTATCTACGAATAGCGTAGCGTTTGTGTTATAAACGATCCAGAGATAGCTCAACTGATCTAAATCACTACCTGACGGAAGTGTCCTTAACCCCTATTGTAACCGCCACTTTTTTCCAGCGAGAAGCTTTTGCTCTGGCGGAAAATGGAAAATGGAAAAAAAGTGGCCACTTTCCATTTATTGAACGCAGAGGCTTGATTCATGGCTTGTACGGTAGGTAGGTCCAACACCAAGACACATACCAAAATCAACCAATAACACGCAACTGAACTGAATACAAAATTCAAAAGTTGCGTAGACTCGTATTTGGGCTGATCGGAACGGCAGCGCGGCCCAGTTGAGACCTCAGGGTCATTTCCAAAACCATAGAGTTCGGGCAGCGCGGCCCAGTTGAGACCCAAGGAGTTATAATACGCTGTCTGCATTATCACGCTATATGGCAGTATTAATGCGTTGCAAAAGATAAAAGCCAACTCTCGGATAACGCCAGACGCCATGAAGGAATATAACAATATTTAATTAAGTTTCATAGTAGATATGAAGTCTAAAAGAGTTTAATTGCTATTGTTTGTCAATCTAAGAAATAAAAAAAGCTGTGCCTTCTGTAAATTGGGTCTACTGTTTAAAAATTTATAGTAAGTTAATGTAAAAACTTCAGATTAAAAATACAACAAAACCTTATTAACAAATTTCTAAGTTCGTAGCAATTTCGTAGAATATCTACGAACTTCGTAGACGTTCGTAGGCACTGTAATATGAACTTCTAGCAACAGTTATTGAATAACGAACAAGTCATTAAAACTATTCACTGAAAAGTAAAAAGTTATTACAAAATTTCAATTGAAATAGTAGATTGTTGTTTTGATAAAATAAAATAAGCAACAACTGAAATAGTAGATCAACTTTGAAAATCATTATTAATAAGGGTGTATTATAAGTAAAGCTTTTAAGGCTTATTAGTCATGAGTTTTATTACTTTTTTTTTAATTTAAGTAAATGCCGGAACTAACATCTCGCCCATATGTTAAGCGGTTCCCCAGCCCATAACAAATGCAATACCTCTAGGCCACGTTCACTTAGGACGCGCCCTACGTGACATCGCACTGCGTCCGCCACCCTGAGACAAAGATGAAAAGTCTTACGAGGCTGTAATTTCACCCTGTCATAACCACCACGTTGGCAGGTGGATTGGTGATCGCAGTGTGTAAAAAACGAACGATGCTGTAGATGAAGGCTCTCCTCTCAATGGAATTTGATGGATGGAGTTGGCTCAAGACCGTTGGTCGTGGGTCAGTTCCAGTTGTTCTATTGAACATGACGTCATCGGACAAAATGAATAAGTTTTTTGCTAATTTGTTCCGAAGAACAACGTACTAGCATTTCACCCCGCCGAACTCACTATTCACTGACGTCATAGAACTTAATAAGAATCAGATTTTTAAAATTGTTCTTGTAAAATCTTTTTCATGTTTTTCTATGTTATACTTTGATGTTTGTGTCAACCTCTGTGGCGCAGCAGCCGAGTAGCCGGCTGAGATGCGAGAGGTTTCAGGTTCAATTCCCACTACGAGACAAATGTTTGGATGATCTGCAAATATTTGTTCTGAGTCTGGGTGTTGTGGTACCATGGTACTCGTCGTTCCTAATACGACAAAGGGAATTTTAGTGTGGGATCATGACTACGTATTTGACTGTTGCGTGTTATGTTATGTATGTTCTATAGTACAAATAGGCCAAAAATTTACTCAATTTTATACGATGACGTCAAGCTATATATATAACTTAGTTAAGTTATATATTAACTATAGAACAAATGGGACTGACCCTTCGTCGTGGTCATTCTTGTAGGGTGGCCTGTGTCCAGCAGTGAACTTTTACAGGCTGATAATGATGATGATGAGTACTCAGATGGATGCCATCTCCTACATTTGAAAAAATTATAAGGCCCTAATGTGCTGTTCCCGTCCTGAAGCGAAATTGAGAAAGTTTTCTCTGGCTCGCTTATTTTGTATGCTCTTTTGTTTTCCCGCGTTATTTTACTTCGCGGTCTAATTTTCGTCGTTGTCTCAGTCGTTCTGTAACCAAATCCAACAAAATGAGGTCCGCTGTTGAAATTAAATTGGTATTCTGAATGAACTGTGTTCTTAGTAAGTTTTGTGGATCCTTTTACTTTAAAACAGTACTGCTTGATTTTTAATTCGATTGGAGTTTTGCACGAACACTGAATAAAGTAGGTAACCCTGATTGTGAATACATTTAAGGGGAAAAAAAATCCAAGTACTTTAATGTGAAATAAATTTGATAAGCCCATAATAAAATGATTACCTATGTATACTTATTTAAACAAATATATCGAATTGAATCTATCATCCGAGGCTTATGTGACCCTACAATAATTTACGTTACTAGTGATGTTTCATTGCAAATTAAAACAAGCTTCAGTGGTACCCTGTTCCGCCTGTCCTGTGGATCCTGTTCATCTTATGCTGGTCATCATTAGATTTGGACCATCAGTCCACAATTGAATAATAAACTGTAGGTTCCAGCTGCAAAAATGTCTGAATTCGCTTAAAAAAAATATTGCGATCCTGAAGTTCATTATAATCCTGGAAACGGCTTCACCAATTTCCACCAAGAACTACATATCTCTCAAACACCATCTTTCATACAAAAAGAAAAACCACATTAAAATCAGAGCACCTGTCCCGGAGCTATGAGGCCACAGACAAACAGACAAACACTCAAACACACTATGAATTGAAATTAACGTGGCATGGTATCAATTTAGAAAAACTGCGACTATACACTCCGTAACGTCATACATGGTTGGTTCGGGTTTCCTGGCGGTACTCATGAGGAAGGATCTCTAAATGATCTACGAAACTTCAGCAGGAGAATGATAATTTTTCTGAAAATACTATAACCTCATATCACTTGGGGGGTTGAAAAGAACCCGAAACCAATCATAATATGGAAATGAGTGATGCAGAGAATGCAGTTTACAAAACAATACACGTGGTGGGTACTCCTTGACGCACACCCACCAACACCCACGTAACGTGTTTAAACTACTTATTTATAAGCAAGTCTAAAATGCTATTTGGCAAAAATATGACCACGAAAAGTAACGTATTTTTTCAAAACAAACTTTTATGAAGTTATTTACTAGAGCTGATCAAAATAAGCCCAAACACTGCCAGACTACAGTTAAACATCAGTAAAATTTAGTTGCAAGATTTGTTTTTCTTTTTTATGACATAATACTAACAAGTGAAGTGAAATAAAAGCCTAAAATTTAGTTTCGCTGACACCAACGGAAATAATCCCGAATTCAATCTCGATACATATTTAAACATAACCTTTACTTATTTAACACTGGTGTAAGTGTACCTTAGTCGTTGCCAAAATCTGTTCATTAGAGCGAATGATCTATAAACTCAGCGATTTGGACGCTTGCCATCAGGCAGATACATGAAGATGTTTGATGATGGTTGATTTAAGTAATTCAACATTTTTTTTTTATTAAAAAATATTATAGTTTAACGTCCAAACGCTCAATCAATGCTCCTTAGAGAAACAAACTCATTTATCCAGGGAAAAAACATTCAAACAAGATTAAATAGGTGTACAATAGTATTGAATCGCTTCGCTTACGCTGTCAATTAACAAGATCGCAAGTTTGCCAATACGACCAAGAAAATACTTATAAAGGGCTAAAACAAGCAAGTCCAAGTTCAGCCCGTTATTGATTGTATTACTTGTGGTTGTGTCTTGTGACATGAGGTAGGGAAGATTTTACTTATCTTCAGGCATTGTTCTTTTCCACAACCTTTTATACGATGAATACTGAAGCTAAGGTAATGATGGCTATAATATCTAACTAAATTAATTATTGGGACTGCAAGAATTCAATAAAACACTCACTGTGAACATTACGCTTTATGATATTTTAGACAGAAATGGTGGACATTGTAACAGTGTAACGGCGGTAAGGTTGTGTTTTCCTCAAAACAAGCTCCCTTAAAGTCGTTTAAGACGTTGACCACGTTTCACGTCAAAAAATAACAAAGCAAGATTACTGTTTATTAATAAATCATTATTCGACGAAGGTATATTGTATCACAACAATAGTTAATACCTTAAACGAGGTCATAATCATGTGTTTGTGTAACGTTTCAGACCCGTGTATCACGTGAATGGACACTATTCGCCCTCGGGGACGAATAAAAATAATTTAGATACACGGAGATTAACTAAATCCTATGATAAATGAGGATAGAGCAAATATACGTAGAGCGTGGTCTCTAGTGCATTTGCAATAATTGGATTTATTTCACCTACCAATTGTTTGGTCGTATTTATGTTTACTATGTACTTTACAGGTGCAATGTAAGGACGACCGGTAGGTCCCATGACAATTTCTGTACTCATTCTTCAAAAGTTCTTCGATTATTCTTCAGACTTTTTTTACTCATTCTTAAAGTTAACTATAAAAATAATCATCATCAACAGCCGAGGAAGTCCACTAGATATATGACTCCTTAGAGTCACAAAACAGGTTAAGTTTAAGAAAGCCTCATCTAACTACAGCCATCCCGTGCGATGAATATCTAGAAAAATAGTGATGATTGAATGAAGAATGGGTAAAGAACGTCTGAAGAGTGATTGTAGAATGTTTGAAGAATGAATAAAAAAATTGGCGTCCATACACTGCACCTGTAAAGTACAAAGCATACAATTAGTTAAGTACTATGCAGGGTGAACAATTTATTATCTAGGCCCAAAAGACAGACACTTAGAATTCTTTCATAGATTCCAGAGATAAAAAAGTTACATACAAACTTTATGGTTTACCGCCTACGAGTTTAATTACTGCCTATCTCCTATAAGTTATAAGGACCAGCTTGTTAAAAGTACTGTAAAAGTAAAGTACTTTTGCAGATAAGATAAGAAGGTCACGTAAAGGAATTAGTGGTTGGATCTAGAGCTTGACTGAAATAAGTAGAAAAAACATACTAAGCTGTGCGTGATAAGGGTCACTACGTGTCTCTACGTAAGTAAGTAGGTACTTTGTGGTTTCTGACGTTTCTTATTAATTTTTACACGACTGATTAAACACTATTTTATGCTTCTGTCGCGAAAATACATAGGAATTAGCACCCAGGAGGCCGAGTCTAAGTTTTTTGCAAACAATTGACACCGACGTATGGTGTAGTAGTGTAACAAGGATTTTGTATGGCGACACCGATGAGCGCCCCTAGCGTACAGTCTGTGAACCTCATTTTCCATACAAAAATCCGTGTTTACACTACACCGTTTTGTTAGTAGTAGAACTTCTTGTGAAAGAGTTCGTCCGGGGAAGTACTACCACCGTGCCTATTTCTGCCGCCAAGCAGTAGTGCTCGCATTGCTGTGTTTCGGTTTGAAGGGTACGAGTGCCGGTGAAATTACAGGCAGATGAGACTTTTCATATTTATGTCTCAGCGCGCGTGTGGTGCCTCTGGTGTTGCAGGCGTCCATATAGGCTACGGTAACTACTTACCATCAGGTGGGCCATATGCTTGTTTGGTTGCCAAGTAGTATAAAAAAAAACACCGTCCGTGTCAATTGCTTGTCAAAACTCAGACTTCACAATCCAACACCAATTTTCATCGTGACGTCATAGAAATAATTTCGGTCAGCCGTGTGACAACACTTAAGTCTACGTCGGTCGTTTGTACGAAGGTCGCTGGGCTGATATATTAGGGCCATCAAATGATGGCCACCACTGCCGTTATCTTATGAAACCCTGGCTTTATGTTTATTATACACAAAAACCTTTTTTATTTTATTTGATATCTTAGGAAAACAAACTATTCTTACATGCGAAAGTTTGGATACATATATTCATACATAATAAAGACACGCCTTTTTCCCCAATGGGGTAGGCTTAACCTCAAAGGGCATCTTTTCACCGTGGGTTGCAAATTAGTTTGTTACACAAACACGATGTAACGCGGCTTAACCAATTTTGATGAAATTTGGACACTATAGGTAGGCTAATTTTTCCGGTACTATGCAAGAGAAAACGCAGCCGGATGCTTATTAATAAACCAAACTATCATCGTCCATACATTGTCTCAACTTGTTTTTCACTAAAAAATACCATTACATGAATATAATGCTGTCTCCGACCCGCAGTCCCGAACAATATGGTCGCTTGGAAACTTCGATCTAACCTAACAATTCAATTACCGCTAAGCAATGTTGTACAACAAACAATATGCAACAACAAAGTGCTAAGAAGCAGAGATAGGAAGTTGGGGCGACGGACTCAAACAAAACATGAGGCAACGTGTTTTGCTGGCACCCAACACCTTGTTGATCTATAAAACATGTGGTAGTTAACTAAGATAGTACAGAATTCATCCAGGCAATAATACCTTCCTTAATGTTTCAAAACAATCGACATCATTTACTCCTGAGGAGTTTGTGGTTACGACAGATTATGCTGATTGAACTTCCGTATTGGACAGTGGGCGATTATGTATTTCTGGTGCTATCGGTGTCAATCGGTTTCAATGCTGTTTCTATTTGAAATAACGTTTTTGTGATAACATAATTTACCTTGTGACGCATAATGACCAACACGCTTTTTGACCAATTTTAAATACGCATCTTGACATTTATACGCAGTCCAGTTGCTTCAAGCTTTGTAGGTAAACTGCGTCATTTCAGATAAAAACAGCATTGAAACTGATAGCAACAGATTTCTAATTCATAAAACACACGCCTTTTCCCCCGAAGGGCTAAACATAGCCTCAAAGGGCCTCTTCACCGTGCACAATCGCAGGAATATGGACGTGACAAGTGGTGAGCTCATCGCCGCCATATTGCTTTCCACGACCAACTAATTCTAATTCAAAAAGGGGAGATAAGATCTGCACTGATGGCCAACATTAGTGTGTTATGATTACCTTGCCCAGCCAGCCCAACTCCTTAAAATAACGGATAAGGACTTTGGGTTCATGACAGCACTATTCTAGTGTTCCCGAGGCTGTTGTAGATGAAATAGCAACAGAGTTAACGTAATGCGCTAGCTGATCTGCATTGAATGAAGATGCGTACAGTCAACTCATATAATAAGCTCAGTATACCTATGTAGAGACCACAGGTAGTAGGTACCAAATTTCTGACGCACCGCTTCTATATATATGTCCAGCTTGCTAAATTGGGTGATTAGCCTCAAATACTGTCAGATTCAGATATAAGTCGAAATGAGTGTCTGAATAGATATTGTTTTGTGTCACAAATAAAAATAATGAAATAGTATTACAAAACAGCCTACTGGTACTGCGATCACAACGTGTGGATGCCAATTAGGGAGCGAATGTCACGTACAGGGTGCTGCTAGGTACCTAATCGCCATAAAGTTAATAAGATGAAGTCATTGTCTCTTCGCAAAGTATTAGGTACTTTTAGGATTTCGTAGACCAACAACCTTTGTAAGATCGTTCAGTCCGTTGTGCGTCCGTCTATTAGACTTCTCATCGTCCATTTATAAATCAAAAATATAAATTTACTCTTCTTTATATAGTATTTATCAAGTTTTTGCTATAAATTTATTTAAATGTAACTTTTGATTCCCTACTTCTAAAAATATACAAGGTCTATGGAAAAATCGGGCAAAAACTATAATAATAATAATAATAATAATAAAATATACATTATTTAGAACAATACTAATTGCTTCCATGAAGGGGACCTGGTTATTTTTTTTTCTGGGTCAAAAGTCACCTACTGCCTTGCCATTTCTAAACTGTTTTACACAATTCATGGTCTGACATGAATTTGGTCGCTTTTTTCATAATCTGGCACATATTCTATCTTCAAAAAATGCTCTAACATGAAAATTAAAACTTTAGAAGTCACGTGCCTAGACGATATTGTTTTCAATGCGTTATAAGATATTTGAAACTGGTTGAATTTCAATAAAGTTTTAATACTCTTTTGGGTTGGGAGGCTGTTATTACCCTTTGGAAGTTACTTTGTTCAAGTTTAAAAGGATTTTCAAGAGAGCTTAATAGGAGAGACTCCAAAGTTACGTGTGAAACATGATAAGTAAGTTTCAGTTGAATTAACAAGAAACTTGTTAGTAAAATTCCTTTCACATTATTTTTCTTATATTTTTAAAGTCATTAAGTACATCTAATTAATATCTATAAAAAACTCAAGAAGCGCTCTTTCGTCAGTACGAGACTCTACTGAAAGATTATTAGTTTTTATTCAATAATGTAGTCTTGTACTAATTAATTTAGTAATTTTCTGATGTCTAATTCTTTGAGTATTCATGTATTTATTATGCATGTTAGTTTAACTAGGTTACCTCAGTCTTTATAGTAAGATTTTTAAAGCTTATAAAGACTAGAGTTCTAGTTTTTTCATTTCACAGCTTATTTATTATCTTACAAGCCATCTGCTCTAATTTTATTTTAGTATGGGGATTGTAGAGCTAGCTCGCCCTTACAGTTTTTCAACTAGCACGGGAGGTATGTTCCTAAACCTCATAGTGCCTATGCTGTTTTTGTTATAATTGTAGTCATTCCTTCTATTAGTCTATGCACTAAGTAAATATTCTTAATTTACGAAATAAACTTATTTCTTACAAGGTAGGTAAATTACATACATAAACATTACGCCTATTCCCCCGAAGCAGTAGGCAGAGCCTCTAAGGCAAGCATGTCAAACATGCGGCCCGCGGGCCGCATGCGGCCCTTTACAACTTTGACTGCGGCCCGATTCAATTTTAAAACAAAGTATATTTTTCTGTAATTTTACTAAGCATTATATAAGTAATGATTAAATAACAGATTAGCTTCCTATCCCCTATTCCCTAACTGAAAGTCACTCACTCACTAACGTCTGACAAGTAAAAATTTGACCATAAAATTGATCAAAATTGTCATGAAAAATTGACAATTGTTAGTAATTTTACTTGTCAAACTTTAGTCGCCGAGTGACTTTCAGTTATTAGTACTGCCTAGGTACTAATAGGTATATTATCTATGCAATGAGATTATTTTCTTTGTGGTTGGGTTTTGCGGCCCTCTGATTCTACGGTCTTTAGCCATTTGGCCCAACAATGACTTTGAGTTTGACATGCATGCTCTAAGGGCTTCTTTTCACCGTGGGTGAAAAGAAGCCCTTAGGCGAGAAAATTAATTTTATCAATTTAGGGAGGAAATCAATCACATATATATACAATCGCAGAAATGTAGATAAATAATATAAAAGAACATTACCCTGTAGCATCCCCCAATAGTGATGTGTAACGATAAAACCCAAATCAAGGAAAAAGTGGTATTCAAATCGGTTAAGGCAGTTCATTTATTATTCATCAGCCGCCTATAGACTTTCCACTGCTGGGCGAGGCCTCCCACATAAAATAAAATGGGGGGAATTGCCATAATCACCACGGTTGGTAGCCGGATTGGTGATCGCAGTATTCATGATGGATGCTACCTATCCACTGGTGCAATCCCTTAGCTTTTATGACATCCACGGGAGGAGATAGAGGGGTTGATTATTAGGCAGGACATACCACGGCACAAGACAGTTAGAGAGGAGATAAAATTTATCTGACAGACTGATATACAAACACCCTCTTACCCCAAACGCAAACCACCTTGCCGCCCATTGTGTATTTATTCCATATTCATCACCATCAGCATGTCCACTGCTGAACATAGGCCTCCCCCTAAGAATCTTGTTGTCCTTGTTGTTATTACTGGTGTATAATAAAATGTTAATCTATATATCTATCTATCTATCACCTAAGCTTCCTTTGTGGCTATGCTCCTAAAAAATAAGAAAAATAAACGACAGACCACAATCTCCACACAAATCTTTCACAAAGTTTTTGTTCGTATATCAACCACTCTATTTTTTGCAACAATAAAAGGCAGCTTATATTATTTTGATATAAACTGAAGGCTCGATATTAAAGTTTTTTGTTGGATGATTTTGTGAAGCCTCGCTGAATACGTTTTAATATTTCTGAAATAAAAGTGACGAATGATTGTCTCCTCTCGAAATATTAACAGGAATAGTATTTTATAAACTAAAAAAAAACATTTATTAAAATAACGGTATTACAATTAATTTTGTAAAAAAAAACTTAACATTAATTTAACAAAAATAAATAATCAAAAAGTGAGTTTGGGAGGTATTGTTGGGTTTCTAAGTGACCCTATTTCATAGCACGCCGGTTTAATTAAAATAGCAATTGCCAGCGTTGTTCCTTGCAAATATTATTAAGTTACTAATGTCATAAACGAGATTAGCTATTATTTGAGCTTCATATTGTAAACACTGATCTTGCTACGGGTCCTGGGGATCGGCCTTAAGCCATAGTTTCTGAAGCAACAGCCGTTATATGACGGCCGTGATGCACTCCGACCTGTTGGTCTGACGTCAATTATATCGAAAATCGCATTCACCGCTATTATGACCGTCATAAGATGCGTCTTAGGAAACTTTACCTTTAACAATATTTTGAAAGCCATCAGCGCGGTTGGCGTTAATTTTTTTGATGTCAGGTTGAAAAGTCAGGATCACCGTTACTGTACGTCCGTCAATTGGCGGCTGCTGCTATGTTAGACACTGTTACGCAAGCTCAATACCAGGAAAATCACAGACCATATTAAATCGTAATAGCAAGTTAGCGTGTTAATTAAAATGAGCTGCGATATTTGGAAAGAAAGGCTCACATCGCAAGTTTGTGTAAAATGTAACAAAGCAGGAATTTTGCACCCGTCTCGTATATTGTGGTCAGTTCTTTTTATATTATTTATATTTTTATCGTTCCTAAAATGTTTGCATTACTGTGTTTCAGTTTGTGGCTGGAATTCCAGGGAAATTCGGACGCTCTAGCATGTGTTTGTGTAGGTGGGTCTCCATATAAAATCTCACATAAAATGTACTTAGAACTTTTTATAAATTAATTTTTGAAATAGCCTTGCCTTTGTACCTGCTGGCGAAGGAAGAAATTAAAAAGAAACAACATAAGATTGTTGGTAGTGTTGTGGTATGATACCATAAGATTAAATCAAGTCTCAATCGATAAAATATCTGAACAAAGCTCATAGATTTCTGCTTTTCTGCTTAAACTTGCAATGAGATATTGTTTCAAACCAAGCGGAAAATTAACAACAACACTGTATGCACTTGCTCGGTGATTCAATATGAATCAACACACTGAAATATTGTTTAATTTTCCATGTTATCAGCATATTTTTTAAAGGTTATTGAATCTCTTAAATCGCTCATATGATGATGGAGCTATGAAATTTACTATGTATTTGAGGGTATAAAACAAATGAGTAAATAATATCAGAAAAAAATCAATGTCATAGTTTTAATACCTCCGTGAAGCGGCGGGCGAGTAGCCAGCTGATTCCCGCTGTGGGACAAAATATGTTTGCATGATCTTCAAATATTTGTACCGGGTCTGGGTGTTGTAGTACCATAGTGCTTGAAGTTCCTGATACCACACAGGAAAGCCAAGTAAGGGATACTATGTATGTGACTTTTGGGTGTATTTATTTGAATGTCAAATTCTAAGTCACACTGAAGATCAAATTAAAATCAGCAGGGCTAACCGTAATACTGGTAATATCGGTAATTGCATAGGTAAAGAATGATCTAACATTAAGAGGAGGTCACCGGCAGCTAGCAAAAGAGCGCTTAATACGCCTTTTTGCATGCGCACGAAGTTTGCTTCTGATATGGCTGTTATTTCCTCAAACTCCAAGAAACTTTGTCTACGGGTCTAGATATTAGTGTACACATGATTAGTACACTAATATCTAGACCCGTGTTGCATTAGTTTCTTATAAAATCATATGGTTACAGGTTGGTTATAGGTTAGTGTACAGAGGCCCAATTCTCTAATTTAAAAACATTCCAGTCACAATATAATCTCGTGTCAGTCGCACTGTCTCGAATAGAAACTATTACATACTCTTAGCAAGAAACGCGAAGATTAAGTAATAGTTACTATACGTGACAGTGCGACTGACACGAGATTATATTGTGACTGGAATGTTTATTAGAGAATTGGGCCTCTGATCATGTGTACAAAATTTAATGGATTTTGATGAAATAATAGCCAAAATAGAAGCAAACTTCTCCTCTTAAGTACTGAGTACCACATGCTTCACCAATCTGGGTCCTGAAGCTAATAGAGTTTGATCTCAAACGCAAGCAAAGTGACATTTGCTACTCGCATGAATAATATAATTATGTAAGTAAGTACCAAAAGAAATATTTATTTTCCCTTTTTTATTTTAACAATTTTCGGAAAACTTACAGCTAGACAACGATAAAAATTATAAATATATAAAAATAACATGCCAAGGACATGTTATTACGCTGAAGGCCAATTAAAATTTTTCGCAAATATGCTACTAAATAGATTAAAAAACAAAAACTAAACTCATTAAACGACAAAAATAAGATGTAATGCACACAAATAATAACAATAAAAACTATAAATAAATACATACCTACACGCTACGCTGATTAGACGCACTACCGCCTAAAAAGAATTTATCACTAAGGATACGTCTTAACTTCAGCACTGATGTGTTAAAGATATCAACATCGCCATTCACTTTTGCTAACATATTGAAAGAATGGGATGCTCTGATAATAAATGCATTTTGTCTATACTTCGCACTGACAAATGGTACGTATAGCGTGTTAGGGTTCCTCAACGCTACTCCGCTAGTGCGTAATCCCAACAATTCCAAAAGCTCAGGACAGTCTACCGAGCCATTCACTATGCCGGTAGGTATTGCCGGCGGCTATCAAGAATACAGAATTCTGTATTGAAAATCATTAGAATGAAAAAGATGTCGGTGGTACATCGTAGCTGAAAGTAAATAATTAATTTTCTTAATTAATACCGACACGTTCCGCTTCAAACCTTGAAGTAAAATGAGCTTCAAAATTTTACTTAAATAATGTGTTATCGTGTATGCAGCTTTATGAGACTGAAAGCATAAGCATAGTCTTAAGTACAATATAATATGTATGTATAAGGTATATATATTTATGGGGCTTATTCTTTAGGTAGGTATAATACTATTTTACATTTTTATTTTATATTTAGGAAGAGGAAGACCTAAGAAAATATGGAAGAAAAAGACGTACTGCGCCGACCCCAAATAAATTGGGATAAGGGCAAGACAATAAAAATACTATTTTACATTTTTCAAGAAAAAACAAATATTATTGTAATTTATTTATTTTATTTTAACAATTTTAGGAAACTAACAGCTAGACAATGATAACAATTATAAATATATAATAAATTATATCTATAGTAGGTACATAATATAATATGAGAAAAAGAACAAGTCTCTTTTGACAACAACATACGCTTACAATACATGTGTAAATAAAAAATCTATATTTTTTTGGTTAAAAAAGTTGATATTCTGTTGTAGTTATTTTAGCTTTAGTTTATTGTATTGTGTGTGTTATGAACCTTGTTGATACTTGAATTAAATAAATAATTAAATTAAAGGGACGAACCTACAAACAGACTGTCGTTGCATTAAAAATAGATTTTTGGCTGCTAATGCAACGACAGTCTGTTTGTAGAATCGTCCCCTTTAATTTAATTATTTATTTAATTCAAGTATCAACAAGGTTCATAACACACACAATACAATAAACTAAAGCTAAAATAACTACAACAGAATATCAACTTATTTAAACAAAAACCACGAAAACTATAATTTATTTTTCTACAACATGTAGATGAGCAAAAAACACATTAAAATTCCACCTTAACATCAGATGGGGCTCATGCCAGTTCCATCAAGTAGTCAACTAAAAAAAGGCTCTATTTATTTAAATAGTTTGTATATTTTTTTCCGTTGTGTGTCCGACCTTAGAAAAGACCCCTTCATCTCCTCAGTCTCAGTGAATATCGTAAAAGCCGACTGTGGGTTGCACCAGGGGATGGGCAGCAACATCTACCAGAGTAGCCAAACAACGATCACCAATCCGCCTGCCAAGCGTGGTCATTATGGCATTTCCCCCCATTATAATTTATGGGGGGTGGGTAAACAGGCTGGTAATGATGATGATAATTGACTTAAATTATTATAAAACTTTCCTTAAAAAAACAGTCTAAGTAATTGGAGAATACCCACCAGAACTATGATATTAGTTTTCATAGTACAGACTGACGTGGGTGTTTGCTGTGTAATTCCCTTCTGTGAAGAAATAGGTACCTAGTACTTAGCAGCAAAGCTAAACAAAACATTCGAGCAGTCAGTTTAGAACTTGTTAATTACCAACCCGCAGCTGTGCCAACAAAGACATGCATCCCAAAAGCTACGTCGTCGGTAACTCGATAGCTGTATCGTTTTGCGACAAGATACTTTCATATGGCTATCGGGAAACAATGATTCAACTTTAAATTTATTTGTGGTCTCCTATCACATAACGCTGTCTTTCGAGTTTTCAGTTTTACAAGTATAAGAGCAGAGGGCCTAGTGTGAGCATCGCGTTTACGTGGCAACCGCGTAAACGCGCGTTTGTTGAGTAACCGGCAAAATTAAAGTATACGTAAAAACTGCGGAGTCCGAGTAGTTTTTACGTGTACTTTAATTTTGCCGGTTACTCAACAAACGCGCGACTACGCGGTTGCCACGTAAACGCGATGCTCACACTAGGCCCTCAGGTTTCAAAATTCTTTTACATTTTAATTTTTGTAGCCAACATTATTGTAACAAATTATCTATTACATTTTCTATGCTCAAACATTCCAAAGCATGTGAATTCTCCAAGCCCTTGTGGTATACCTGAGTCTGAACTAGTGAGTAATCTTATTATGAAAATGATGATTTTCCTCGTAGAGGCAAATTTCCGTTATTGTTGTCGTAGTCATTTAAGGGAGGGATAATAGCACACACACAATGACGATAATTTGAAGATAAAACGCTTGTGCCTCCACAGATAACACTATTTCCTTATTTCAGTTTGGTTTTCGGCAAGGAAATAACCGTTATGCGTAATTGTAAGTAATGTTGTACGTAATGCGAGCAAACTGATGGTAGGTATAGTAATTTCTGGGTTAAAATGTGATAAAACACGTTTATATAACGGTGTGAAGGTAAACTTGTCACTGGTACAATTGAGCTACGACTATATGAGGTAATACTAACACACCCCGCATAGCTGAGGTAGGTACAAGATTAGAGAGGGTGTTATAGCGGCTGTAAGTAAACTCGGGGTGTCCTGAAAAGGTCCGGGCCGTTCGCCGCCAAACTTTATTGAATATAAGGATGAAGGTGTCCTGAGGGACTGAAATATCAGGGACGAAGTTTCGCACACGATGCATACTCAGCGGTTAACACGTAATGGAATCCAGATAGTGGCCGAAAGTAGAGTTAGAACATATTTATGCCAAAAATACGACATGCACGACAAGCCATCTGAGGGACGCATACAAAATAGCTGACTCGAACATGTTGTAAGTATACGCTCGCTATTGTAGTGTGGCTACGCCAGGGGGCTTAGTACAAGTTTTGATAGTTTTCGGAACTGTTTTGAAGTTTCGTTTCCTTCTATACATTTACTGATAGCGACCTTAGTTTACTTCTCGTTGCAAGTAAATGTATGGAAGGAAACGAAACTTCATATAGTTTCGAAAACTATCAAAACTCTTACTAAGCCCCCAGTTGTCCTTCATCCCGCATTAAGTAAAGATGTGATTCGTGAGAAATAAAATGGCGTGCAATTAAATAGAGTCACTTAGAAATACCACGAAAACTAATTTCTTGTTTATTTTTATTTTATTTTATAAATGTTAAGTAATTTTTTACGAAACTTATTGTATTTAATGCCGTATAAAATATATTATAATATGCTTTTTATTTAAATTCGATGTCTTGCATAGTTTTGAGAGGAGTGATTGTGGTTTTTGTTTGTGATCCTATTTCATTGCATGCCAGTTTATACTAGTTTCCGGAATAGGTAATTTACCTATCTACTCAGGATAATAGACGTCAGCTCAAGGATGCAGTAGAACCCATCCTCGACACATCCATCTTCAGGGTGTTCCAGAATAATGTATCATCATACCGTCCATCGCTGGACGAGGCCTCTCCAATTGAACGCAATGGGGGGGATTTGCCATAATAACCTAGCTTGGCAGGGGGGTTCATGATCGCAGTATTGGTGCTAAGTACTCAGATGGATGCTGCTGCCCAACCCCTGGTGTAATCCCTTAGTCGGATTCTACGACATCCTTGGGAGGAGATGGAGGAATGTAACTAACATAAGTATTGTAATTTTTTATTCTTGATCAAGATCAACACTCAAATTGCACTCAAATCAACTCAACTCAATTGGGCGCTGGAATTTGGAGTCAAGACCCCAAATTGCAGCGCCCTGACGGGGTTCATGTACCTACCTGACTAATAGTAGAAATAAGACCTATTTACTAAACATATTGTACGCACATGTGAGCAATAAACTAGTGGTTCGCCCCGAACTGAGACCTCGCGATCACACCTTTATCAGCCTGACTTAGGTGGGGAAGAAAGGGTTATTATGTATTCAGCTGCTATATAAGCATGGATGATCCATCAGAAATCTAAAACTACCGAGTCAGTTTCTCTACCGTGAGAGAGATTTTGTATTTAACCGATTTCTAAAAACATTTACTTACTGAGATATAAAATTTTCATCTCGGGCTAATTTCCTACACATCATCGAAATAACCTTTGAATAGGACTAAGCAATGGGGCCTTCATACTACATACCTGTTAGTATATCAAGTACCTGACGAATTAATTGGTAACGTCCTTTTGACGAATCATAGAACTCCAACGTCATTCAAATTCCTAGAAATGGGAGGTCAACAACGGATTTTATATTGGTTATTGTTTTATAGGGTACATGTCTCTAAATTCTTCAATTTCAGACTTTTTCCTGTAGTTGTGACACAAAAGCCACAAGCATACCAAATTTCAGCATTGTGGGATTGCTAGAAGTACCTTAGAATTTTTGCTTTTTTCGTTTTTAATTTTCCCTAATATCTCAGAAACTACTTAGTTTAAATACTTATTAAAAACAGTTATCAAATGTCCACCCAAAGCGCTTTCATTAGACACTTGATCTGACTGTCTCACTTTTATTTTTTTTACCTCCTCTTGGACCCCAATATCTCATCAACCCCCCGACCGTTACAGCTCAAAACCTTACCTACAAATTGTACTAATACTATCTACCCCCATACTTAATTTCATGAAGATCGGATGAACGGTTAGGAAGTTTTCATCGGACAAACATACATACATACAAACGCAGATTCTTCCAAATTGACTCAGAGAACTCGCTTCGCTCGTTCAATAAATACAAAATAAATTCAAATAAATGTATTTTTAGGGCGGTCAGCCCGAGCAAAAAGGATAAATATTTATTTATGTTATGTAGGTACACTATGATTTTGCGTAGCCTAATTTATCAACATTTATACCAATTACCCACATTGTGACAGTAGGTACTAGTCCGGTCAAAATACCCAGAGCGAAGCGTAGAACGTTTCTAATTAGTATAAGGTAGGTACTTACGCTACAGCTAGAACCTAATTCGTTATGTTGTTATCTCCAGACAAATAGTACTTTGGGGAATGCTATTTCAGTCTATTAGGTTAGGTATTTATGTGCAGCTTAGGGGTTCAACAACGTTTCACCGAAAATTGTTCACTTCATAAATGCACTGCATCACAAATGTTCATGTCTAAAATAATCAATTCGCAAATACATCGGGTCAATTTTTTATCCTGCAAAAAGTTATTTTGCAAATAATTTAGTTCATGCCATTTGGCAAAATTTTGATTCAGTTTAAATTTTCATTTCATAATTGTTTACTTCGTAAACTGTCCGTTCAAAAATTATTATGTACAAAAAATATAATTTCGATAGTAATCATTTTGTCAATTATCTTTTCAAAAATTATTATTTCGAAGAAACGTTTTTCGGTTACATGATACTTTGCCCAAATGAATACTTTGCGAAATGAAATTTTGTCAAGATTAGTTCCAGCCAGCTGTTTACAAGAGTTTTCAATTTAAAAAAAGTAGAGATTCGTTGTTTGCGAAATTACATTTTTAGAAACAACTTTCGGTGAAATGATTGGTTACCGCAGCTTAGGATCTACTACTAAAGCTACTAATATCTAGTAATACAACTAATACACAGCAGTCTTACCATGTTTTAGTTAGCCACTGTTATTTTAGTTAGGCACTGATACACATTATGGATTGGTTATTTGTTTAACTTGTTGTGCGAAGCCTCTATAACAAACGATTTCTTTAGGTGAAAAATGGGTTACAAAATGTACCAAAAAAGTATAATAACATTATACGTGTTCATACTTATTCCAGGTGACCCTGCCATAGCACATTAAAAACATTTTCAAAGAACAACCATTCACCATCATCATCACTAGCCCGTTTACGCCCACTGCTGGACGAGGATTTTAAATGAATATCATTTATTATAATGGCGGGATTTGCCATAATCACCACGCTTGGCATAGGCGGATTCGTGATCGCAGTTTGGTGTTAGATACCTATGTACTTTTTTATTTATTTTTTTCGTGAGGAAATGCATTTACGCATCCCCGCCCACCCGAGGGAACGGGCAGGGTATGTCGGACTCGCCTAAGAACCGCCCTACCGACTAAAACCTCACGGTGTTCCTTCTCCGCCGCATTGTGGCGGGAACACGGGAACGCTTTCGCATACTTCCGCGAACCCGCCGCGGCCGTCCGTCTCCGGACCCTCCTTAGGGGCTGCGCCCCGTTACGACACCCAGAACAACCATGGCGTGCCGTAACCACATCCTCGGGGACCCAACCAGCAATTTGAGCGCCCAGCCATCCCCGTGACTGAACGCTCGAGGTCCCCCTGCGACGGGTCTGATGAGTGGCCCCATCGCCTGCCACTTCGGCCGCAGAGGATAGAGAGAGCGGTAACGACACACCGACACTCCTCTTCCACTGCGGCCCCACCGCGTCCGCCATCAAACGGTGGCGATCCCGTCAAGGCCGCGGAAGGCAGGGAAAGCGGCAACGCAACATCGGCAGTCCTCTCCCGCCGCGGCCTCCATCCTTCAGCCGCGATGCCGCCCATACGGCACCGCGGCCCACCTCAGTTGCGATGGCGCCCATACGCCACCGCCACCTACTTGTACCGCTCCATACTGGGCTTGGACGCAAAGCCCATAGGAGCGGTCCACCTCTGGTTCCTTTACGCTTCACCGTGGTCCACCAAGCCACGGTTACTGAGCCCCCCCGCCACGCCAAGGCGGGAACCCTCGGGGGGGAGATACCTATGTACTTAGGTGGATGCTGGCCATCCTCCGGTGTATGTGTTTCATATGTATTCTGATAAAAGGGTAAAAAAATACTCACATAAAATTAAATAGTTTTTTTTTCTTGGTTGCTCCTTTGAAGGCATTGTAAGCATTGAATGAATTACTATAGGGATATGTCTGCCGCCGCGTATAGGTAATGCTTGGATAATGCAATGAATGTAGATGCCTTGAAATGCGAACCGTTTGCTCCACTTTTGGAAAATACAATTTGCTATTTTGCTGGCCCGAAATTGAGTAAAATATGTTAGAAACATACAGATTGCTACTAATGCACAAACGTGCAAAACACGCTTATGAAGTAATGAATTAATTATAAACAGACAATGTAAAATAATATAATAGGGATTAAAGTTGTGGCTACTTTGAATTAAAATTGAAGCTATATGGTTCAAAATTCCTATAACTTTAAAGTTAAGTTTCCATACAATGGCAATTTCATACTTTAACTCCTAGTTTTACAATTAACTAAGTAGATAAAAAACAGTTCAGGTCAACGACCGCAGGCAAAAGGCTGAAAGCCCAAAAGGCTGGCGACTGGATGGATGGATGGCATTTGGATGGCAATTCTTATTTTCTAACCGAGGTAACCGTCAGCCCTTTGATCATTGGTCTCATCTATCAGCCTCTTGGATAACTCCTTGAAAAGGAGCCACGCATCAAGTCTCTTCGGACCTATGGTTTCTATCATAAAAGGAAGATAGGTAGCCGCCTTGGTTAATTTTATTAACAACCGGACAGCGGTCTTTTCCATTTTTAAATAGAAATAAGGATTTGCCATGGAGATTGTATGTCACTGTAGCATTATTATGAATATAATGAGCCTCATTCTATTTTTAAATTTTCTTAAGGCCCTAGGGCCTTAAATCGCTTTTACGAAGCAGTTTTCGAGTGAACTATGACCTACTTTCAGAGCATGAGTGATGAAAAAGTTTTTTTAAATATCTATTTTGCCCCCATAATCAGAATTCGTTTATTCACGCTATGCATCCGTGATTGGGTTACCTAACTACAATTTTCAAGTTTATTCGTCCGTTGATTTAGAAAAAATAGGCTGTGATGTGACATACAGACAGATAGACTAACACGAGAGTGATCCTGTAGGGGTTCCGTTTTTTCATCGGATATAAAGAACCCTAAAATACCTGTACTTATTATAAAAGTCTTGAAAATACTGTTAATATTTAAGTAAAAAGCGTTTGAATACCCCTGAAGGCACACACCCGCCTACCTACGCTATTATGCTTGGATTTTATGGTTCGAACCTACGTATTACGCTGTAACATGTTAATTTTCCGGCCCAAAAGTTACAGAAATTATATTTCCGAAGTACTTAAGTACCTATCAAAATTGTAATTTAAAAACGGTGCTAATTAATTGAGCGGCAACAAAATAGTATTATTAGTGGTAGAAAAACCATTTGGTTCTCTTATTAATCAATATATCGGTAAACATTAAGTAATAAAAAAAATACTTTTCAAGCAAAAGATTATTAACAAAACAAGCGTTTGTTAATCTAACTGAACATGCTTATTTGTACATGAGTTTCTGAATTTATAATTTGTCAATAAATAGCGAGCCTTAGATTCAAAGTGGCCAATAATTCATTAATTTTCTGGTCTTCTGTAAATATTTATCAGCATACATTTAATTGAGCCTGATTAATTACTGACTCGAGCCACTATATCCGTTCATTAATTTAATTGTTTTCAGGGCTAGTGTTTTTTCTCAAGAAAAAATTGTTTTAAATTCTAATTCAACAAACATATTTTGTTTATTTTCTTTTTTGTTTATCATCATCATCATCAACCTGTATAAGTCCACAGCTGGATTTAGGCCTTCCCCCTAGAATGCCATGAACAACGGTTTTAAGCCACCTTCATCCACCGACTTTTTGCGACGTTTATAATGTCTTTAGTGAAGGGCCTTCCTCTACCGCTTACTTATTTATTTGAGTACCTATCTATTCTATGCAGCAGCGGCAATGGCAGTAGAAGTAGCATTGGCAGTGGCAACATCCAGACACGCAACAAAATATTTTCAGATCGCATGCAAACATTTTTCCCGCAGCGGGAATCGAGATTGCACCCCTCGCATTTTAGTCCACACCACGCCCGCTGCATCACGAAGGTCGTCCTTAAATTTACCTTTAATTTACATTCTCATTGAAAAATAACAGTTATTAAAAGAGGATTAGGTATGTAAAACTGTTTGTTACCGTTCTAATAGTCGTCACACGCTGCCATAATTAAAATAACGCTCATTTTAATTTTTAACTGATTCATGTACATTCTATACAATGAAAAGCATTGATTAGGCACTGAAACTACTGTGTTCATGTATTTGCATTAGGTATTGACAATGACTTGTACTATGAATTTCCTAGACCTTAAATTATTTTCTATGCCAGCAATTTTGGCGAAAAGTGCCAAGTAAATGTAGAGTACATCCGGGAATGGCCGCGAGACGTAATATAAAGGACCTTTAACCCCCACAGGGCTGTAATTTGCACCTGGTACGCCAGATATTATCTGAGACATTTCTAGATACTCCGGTTTGAGTTGGTCGTGATGCCACATCGGAAATATTTTGGATAAACTATTGTAATATTAAGTAGAGTTGACGGTGAAAAGATCTTTGTCTGTAGGGTATATACGTATTTGGCTTAGGTAACTTGATATATTATGTATATAGGTTGATTGTTTTGGATCGGTTTTGATTAACGAATCAATCCAAAAATAACATCCAACTCAACAAAGATCGTGCCCATGTTTTTAGGACAGGCCCATGGATTATTTTAACAAATCACAATATTTTAAAATTTACCGCTGCAAACATTTGTTAATTGCAGGTCTGGGTGTTGTGATTCCATGATACTCGAAGTTCCTGATACTCATGACACAGGGACACAGGGGGGGGGGGTCCTAGTGTGGGATCGGCTGTTAGGTTTGTTTGAACTCTGACTTTGATGTCCTCTGTCAATTTTTTCTAGCAGACAAAGTTGAAAAGTTAAGTCTAAAGTTGCGGAAGCATATGAATGATTCATGATAACTTTTGTTTGGAAATAATTGAACCTGTAGTGTCATCTTTACTGCCTACGCGGAGTGACTCATAAAAGTGATCTCACCACCCTAACCGTACCTACCTATATGGAAACTGGCTTTGGCTTTTGTGGAGGAAAACAAAAAACAGTTTTTTCAACGCATTTAATAAAATAAGTGACGATGTATAAAATTGTTTGAAAAAGATTTCTCAAAGAGAGTCAAAAGGAATAAGCTCGTAGCGCTGCATTTCAAAGTTTTCTTTTACACATGTTGGTAGAACCCAATAAGCAAATGTTGGATACTGCTTCATTGGATTCTTTTGCTTAGAAAAGCTTCAATATACCCGAATGCAACGAAATGTCCCTGAGAAATTCGAATATACCTCGATTTTATTAGGCGTATGTCTCACACTGTTTACATACGATATGTTTCGTGATCCCGGCGAACGGTACACGCCTGCGACTGTAGACGGTTTCACCAAAAGCGTATTCATATTAGATTTCCGAGCTTCCAATGCCAGACGGCCGTATCGAGAATGTCACCGATACATTCGATACTGTATTCGAGTCTGTTCGAGAGCGCCCGCGACACTCAACTGTGTCGAATAAATAAAGGTTGAAATATATCTCCTGTGTCGAGCTGTGATCCTGTATTATACGTGCCATATAAAAGATGAATCTTTGTTTGGTTTTCGTTTTATTCGGTTATTTTTTCGCTTGGACGTCCGGGATGTTGTATCGGCGGGACGATGACAATGTTTTGAAACCCGGTGAGGCTCTTTTGTTATTTTTAATGAAACTAACATTTATTTTTTCATATCAAACTATAGTAAAGCTTAATAAAACAACCGTTAAGTGGCAGGAAGATCCACATAGTTGTTGAGTTCAATAAAAAAGGCTTCTTCTTCATCAGCCATTAGTCGTCCCCTTTGGACGAGGCATCCCTCATAGTATGCAATAGGGGGATTTGCCGTAACCACCTGCACACTTAGCAGGCGCATTGGTGATCACAGTATTGGTGTTGTGTACTCAGGTGGATGCTGCTGCCCATCCCCAGGTGTAATCCACCAGGTGGTGTAGCCTATAGAATTACCAATAGGTACAGATAGCAAAGCTAATGGTTTATCCCCCTGCGTGTTTAAATATTGGAGTAGAAACTAAATTATTATTTTTTTCTCACAAGGTATGTTTGTGGCACTATATAAATGTATTTATTATGAGAAAGAAAAATATAATAAATGTCTCCTAATGCAAATAAAACAGTTATTCACGTAGTAAATGTTATTTAATTTGTGACGCAGGGGTAACCAAAACGAATAAGCTGTCGAATTTGCTGTCTGTACCTAATTGTATTACAAAATTGTAAAACTTCTATATACCTATAGAACAAGGTTTCAGCTCTACATCTAGGTTTGAATTTAGATTTTTATTAAATACCTACAAAAGCATACCTAAGTAGGTACTTTGTTTATTTCCGTATAATTTAAGTAAATTATGTCACTTCAATGAATCGAACAAGAGGCTTTGCAGTTATGGAACCCAAAAATAATTTAATAAAAAAATATTATCATATTGCGCATTTCGCTTCGGCGACAGGTTGCGTTGCATAACCTTGATAGTTCAATTAAATGTAGTGTATAGTGCATTTTCAAATATCATACAACTTTATACTTACTTCTCGTCGTTATAAGGATTAAATTACCACTGTAAGTAGCTCATTTTGATTTTATTCTGCACTCACTAGCTCACGCAACCTTCGCACAAATGATGCGTTGTTTTGAACAGTACGCATATGAACTCATACATTTAAGATGATTTTAATGAATATTTATTTACCTATACTTAGATACCACCTAATCAAGTGATAGGATGTATGAAAAACAGGTAGACATTAGAAATAAATTAACATAAGTGGTCATCAAACGCACCATACAAGGACAATCATAAAAACAATATTTGTGTAGGTAGAAATGTAAAGCCGCGTGGTGACCTTAATGACCTATTCATATAATAAAAAATAAGGTTCACGGTCGATAAAGTTACTTGAAACTTAATCATTGGAAGGCATGGTATTGCAGCTTATTGCACATACCTTCACTTTGTTTCTATAACCTGAAGTTCCTACTATGCAGGCCATACGAAAGCATAGAGAAAATACAATTGTTTTATTTGAAAAAAAAAAAACAAAAAACACATCGTCATCATCATCATCAGTCTGTAGAAAATCCACTGCTGGGCATAGGCCTCCCCCTTAGAATGCCACGACGAACGGTCTTGAGCCGCCTCCATCCACCGATTTCCCGCGACGTTTCTAATGTCTCTGCCCAGAGACATTATAAAAGTCGCGGCCTTCCTCTACCGCGTCGTCCGGTTTGTGGTCGCCACTCGAGAACCATTATTCCCCAACAACGATTTAAAAAAAAATACTAAGACCCATTTTAATAAACCGAACTTTACTCTGGGAACGATCTTGAGTGTGTTCCAATTTAAAAATTCCAATACAAAATGTCATTTTAGGTGTTCTCAAGATCGTTCTCACGACTTGAGATCGATCTATTAATGAGGGCAATACAATTCACAAAACTGTGTGTCTGTTTATGTTTACAAGCTTTTATTTTAAGTTTCATAGCTATCTTGCTAACATTGGTAATCAAATCTAAAAGTCCAATCTTCACACAATTTGGTAGATATAATCGGATAAGGCTTATTATGGAGTGTTATAGACTTTTTTTTAAAATGAACCAGAATAAAAAAAAATTATAGAGTTGAGGCTTGGTTCAATAGAGAAGTTGCTAATGATGGTGATGGAAGGTGGACAACAGAGTAAACAGAAATCATAAAAGAATATTTTTCAGCAAAATACCTATATGTACTTACTTACAGTACTTATTTACTTTGGAGAGTCGTATAGTTTTTCTGCGAGCGAGGTCTTAGCTTGAGGGCATTTCATGCAAAATTGTTTGTAGATATTATCTTTTAAGTTATACCTATACTTACGGTAAAAACCAGTTTCTGTTAAGATTACAATATAAGTCGGTAGCTGTCTGCTACTTTTCAATATTAACAGTAGATTTACTAGATAGACTAGAAGGCGCGGCCTTGCTTGCTGCGTGCCACGGTCAATACTCAAGTTTTGTCAGATATAGCTACTATTTATAATAGCTTTATTTATTATCATATATAACATACATAACATAACACCCAACAGTCACATACATAGTCCTAGGATTTCCTATGTCGTGGGTATCAGGAACTACGAGTACCATGGCACCGCAACACCTAGACCCGGAACAAATATTTACAGATATGCAAACATTTGTCCCGCAGCGGGAATCGAACCCGCACCTCTTACATCTCAGCCGGCTACTTGCCCGCCGCGCCAACGAGGTCGATGTTTTTTTTTTTTATTAATGCTTGGCTTTTCTCAAAACATTATCTAGCCCCAAGCTAAGCAGAGCTTGTGTTATGGGTACTAGATAACTGATATACTTAATACAATACATTACATAGATAGATATTTTTTATTATACATAGAAAAATATCCAGAACACCCTGAACAAATATCTGCAGATCGTACAAATATTTCTTCTGAGGCGGGAATTGAACCCTCAACCTCCTGCGTCGCAAGCGAACCTTCGCCGACCGCGCCACAGAGATCGTCAAAATTGTACCTATATGGCCTATGTATTGGCAGTGGTTGGACAACTTATAAGTGCTGATTATCTCTATAATAACTTGCTCAATTCTTCTTATAATTTTTATCTTCTTGTTACAGATCTATTGGCGATATCATCAACGGTAGTTCCTTTGCCTGCTCTGACCGTCTACAGATACGAGAAAAAGATACTCCAAGAAAAGAACAAGAAACGAACTACTGGAAAATTCTCGCTAGTCACTAAAGCACCTAATTAAAGACATTATCGAAAAAAAGTTATTTATTTATTTTATTATTATATATCTGTATGATTTACTTCCTATTATGCGAGCTAGGCAAATACGTTGGCGAGCGGTGTGGATTTTGTTTTAGGTAATTTACTTTTTTTAAAGCAAAACGAAGTTTAGTATAGCTTTAAAAATGGAACACAACAAAAGCGCAAAAGATGTCTGACTATTGAACCTTTGAAAGTTTGAATTATTCGGCGTAGCAGTTCTACGAATCCTCTCAAACGTAGCCTAACGTTGCGTTCATCGTCTGATATTTGTTAGTACGGCTAGCACAGGGTCATAGGTGTAGCCAGGGGGGGGTATGGGGGTACAACCCCCACCCCGAAATATTCAAAATGTTGACAAAATCTAATTCTTATAGAAAAAACAATGTGGTGAATATATTTTTTTTTCACATCGATAGTAAAGAATTTAATGGATTACAATAAATTTATTTAATGTCATTTCGTGTATATTTTTATTGTTTTATTTTCTTGAACCCCTACTCTGCATTGTAGTTTATTTTTAATGAAATAGGGCCTTTTCGACCTTGTTTTGTAGAGTTAAGATTCTGTTATGTTATTAAAAACATTCTGTTTTTAAAATAGACACCTATTTTAGCACTGAATCACATTGTATTTGTATATCTATTCTACAAAAAAAAATTATATATAGGATAGAGCGTGGATTCATAATCCGAGTAGCCGTGGTTCACTAATGGAGAGAACTTCAACTAACGCGCAAACTTATATGAGATATATACCTATATTATTTTAAGTGAGGTTTTGTTACTAAGCATAGTATATAAATGCTACCTATATACAAACCAAAAAGTTGAGTTTACTAAATCTGTTACCAACCTATAAGTATATAAATACATAAATTTTATTTAAATAGAAGGTCAAGCTACACTTCATCTTTTGCTTCAGTATCACGCTTATATGCGTGTTTTCAATTGAATTATATAAGTAGGTGCCACGCGTGCGATTGCATCCATCCAATTTAAAATTCGCTCCTATAATAACAGGGATAGCTGTGCAGTGCTAAAGCATACACTGATGTGTAGCTTGACCCTAAAAATCAAGTGATTTTATTTTGATCCAGGTGTTTCGTTGAGTACTTATTATTCCTCAGTGCGGTATAAAGAGTGATATAACCACATAAATGCAGAAAACACACAATCATACATATATATACCTACATGTTGCAGAATATGCAACGCCATTCTGGATTCATTAATTTATTAACAGCTGAATAAACATTTTAATTTTGTGAATTTCTTTGTACACTTTGCACTCTACCTACTTTTTCAACTCGTTTGCGGATTGAAATAAACAGGTACGGCTACACAACACTGACTTTCTTTTATGTGATTTAATTGTATCCAAGACAGGCATTTTTACACGAACTTCTGTTTACACAACAGAGGCCGTAGACAAAGTAACATTCTAATAGCGATGACGCCAGTAGAAAAGTCCAAAATGTATGGGATTGACGTTAGCTATCGATATGTCACGTGGTCTTTTGTATTGTATTACGACCAGGGCCTGCAGTCTCGACATTGATAGCGATCCGATCGCAAACTACCGATCGATCATTATTAGCGAAAATATTCGCTTGCTGTACCGACGTTATCGCAAAACGCTAGTCTCTACTACCAAGAAAGCGTGCAAGATCGTAAATTGAGACGTCGCAAAGTTAACGAAAAACCGTATTCATAGTTCAGTATTTGACAGTATTTGTATGGAAACTTTCTTCTACGTTATGTAAGTAATTTTCTTATCATTTGATGTACGTACAAAATATTTTGAAGTTATGAGAATTAATTTTATCTTTATTATTTTAAATGGACTTATGAGAAACATTAAATGAATAACCCTCATGGTGTCCACTCACATACGCTTCTTCATGCACCCTTGGTGCCAAAATCTTTACATGTGTGCAGTCTATGGCTCTGATCGCGTCTGGGAATGGTTGAGGTACATTTCTAAATTTCTGTTTAGCAGTTTGCCGCTCTATTTGAGTCATTGGAAATTTGATGTACTTAAGTACTTCCTTAACAGGGTTACTTGACAAATTACATGACTCACGGATTTTTGACTCATACTACCCCACAGAAGACCAACCTGACAGGTAGCTGATAGCATCCAGAGGCGTAAAATCGGAGTACCGTTAGTATCTACAAGAAGAAAACGGTGAAGTTAAAACAACTCGCAAATGTGCCACAATGATTCCCTACTGATAGGTAAGCTCCTGCTTACATCATCAGCGGTAGGTAATTTAATAAATTAAACAAGGCACACTTAAATATCGATGGAAAGCCCATAAGCCCTCGTCTTTGAAAGATGGCCGTAGTTCATCTACGAGCTGGGTTAACATCTCTTTTGTGATTCTGTGGTCAAAGAAACTCATCTTCTCCAAAAAAAGCGGATTTTGGCTATTGCGACGGTTTCTCGCGATTTGCCGTCGCCTTACCATTTCGTAGCGATGTTCGAGGATGAACAAATCTAACCCTAAATATGCTTCCACCATTACTGCGTACACTGCACTAACAAACCACAGCCATTTTTACAATATTATTTTAATGTAGCGATCGCTACCACACTTAGCGGGCTATCAAAATTGCTCGCAATCACATTGACAGAAATCGTAAAGTTGACGGAAGTTTTCGGTACGATTCCGATAAAAATCGATAGTTCCGATGGTAGAGACTAGCAAAAATCGTTAAAATGTCATCGGTAAGACTTAGCGACCGATTTCGGTCGCTACGCAATCGCTATCAATGTCGAGACTGCAGGCCCAGAGGGCCTAGCCAAACGGCATTCGCTTCGAAGCGATTCCATTTCTACAGTCGTAATTCAATACAATAGACCACGTGACATATCGATAGCTAACGTCAATCCCATACATTTTGGACTTTTCTACTGGCGTCATCGCTATTAGAATGTTACTTTGTCTACGGCCTCTTATATAGAAATGGAATCGCTTTGGAGCGAATGCCGTTTGGCTAGGCCCTCAGAACTTCTGTTTGAACTTTTGTTTGTTTTGTTTTTAAACTTGAGTTTTTTTTTTGTTTTTTTTTACTTGTTGTTTTTTTTGTGTTTTAGTAGGTTGCGTCTAGTCTAAAATTGTCCGCCCCTCCACCGCTTTTACTTGGCCCTTGGCAAAAGCTTGCGACGTTCGAAAACAGTCCTCGTAGTGTTGTGTGACGGATTATGGAATAGTTTAGTTTGACGAAATGGAATAGTGGGGCGTTCAGTTTTAGATTAGACGTTCGTTACCTAGCTATGGTAGGTAGGTATTTAGTTTCAGCTTAAGGCTAACTAAAACGGCACAACTTATTGTGTGTCTATGTTTATTTATTTGTGTAGCATTTATTATAATAGTATTATATTGGTATGTATTCGTTTATTTTTAACAAATTATTATAACTATTCGGATTTACAAAATTAGTTTTTTTTTATTCACCTATATACTTTGTTTTTAATGCTGTGTACTGCTATACGCTAATTTCTATCCATCCAAAAGTTGCCTGGGAGAAATTGCTTTTAGCGATAAGGTCACCCGTTGTACTGTTCTAAAAATGTATATTATTTTTTGTTATAATTTATCCTAGTGTGCAATAAATTTTCCATCTATCTATAAATGCGAGTGATAGGTATTCTCATAGATAGGTTAATTAAATCAACAGAATCTGATTGCATTTACTGCATTAGATTAATAAGCAGTAAATTTTTTAACCCACTTTCACAACCCTTTTTTTTATCGTGGGGAAATCCTCATGGATACCTCTCCAATGCGGGGGCAACGGAGAGGATATGTCAGAGTCTTACTGACTAAAACCCCACGGTTGCCATCCAGGCGCCTTTAGTCGGGACTACGGGAAAACTTTCGCACTCTTCCGCGGTCCCGGCGGCGATGGCCCTCTAAGGACTCCTGTCCATTGTATATGGTTGAGAAAGAGACTCCACCATAAATCGGCATATGAGGGCACGCTACTCTACGTGCACCACCTCCTCAGGGCCTATTCAGGGGTAGTGGTGACGGACGAACTTTCACACCCCTGCCCCAAGTAAAAACAGCAAATCACTTCCAGGCTAAGAAGCTCAAACAAGAGGCTTTTTTCCCTCTAATGAAGAGGTAGGTACACGATTATCGAGAGCGGGGAATTGCTCCAGACGGTAATCAATCAAATATTTGGCCAAGTCATGAATAAATTTGCTCAAGAAACTTCACCGAAAGTTTGCATAGCAGATATATAGAAAACACTTTAATGTGCAACATATTCAATTATCTACTACAAATAAAATATAACAACATAATAAAAATACCTCATCATCAGCTTGTAGAAGTCTTAAGCCGCCTCCGTCCACCGACTTCCTGCGTCCTTTGTAATTTCTTTAGTCCATCGAGAGAAGGGCTTTGCTCTTCTGCGTCGACCAGGTTGTGGTAACTCAAGAACCTTCATAACACAAAGGTTTTCAGTTTTAAAAAAACCTATCAATACCTAAAACGCCTACTTTTATAGGTAAATTAATGCAAGTCTACGTCTGCGCGTACGCACCCGGTGTGCTGTGGTGTGGCCTTAACTCTACTCTATTTTAAAACTAGTTGCGCCCCGCGGTTTCACCCGCGTGAATAATGATGAAAATTGATGATGATGATGATGATGAAAAGTAGCCTATGTGTTAATCCAGGGTATAAGGTATCCCCACTCCAAATACTTAAATTCTTTCAGCTGTTTGAGCGTGAAGAAGTAACTTTACATTTTGGCTGTAATGGCTTATACATAAGATATAGATATATAGTTTGGCGGGCTTTTTTGTAGGACTATTTAAGATAAACATTTCTATCATACATTACATATGTGTAACTCTAGCGGTTTTGGCAGCGCACGCCAGAATAGCTCGCAGATGGTAGATTTTTTCCTAATTACTTGACACTTATCGTCATATTATAGACAATTCACACAATATCTTTATAAATTGTAGCCTATGTGTTATTCTGATGCTATATTATTGTAAAGTTTCATTAAAATCCATTCAGTAGTTTTTACGTGAAAGAGTAACAAACATCCATCCATCCATACTCACAAACTTTCGCGTTTATAATATTAGTAGGATAGTAGGAAGTAGGATACTACGCTACGTGATTTCTTTGACCGAATTAATTCCTATCAATAATTTCGAACCTATCTCATTTGGCTGAGTTTTATAGTATAGGGTGATGGATAGGTAAATTGAATCTAAGTAACATACTAACTGAACAATAATCACATCACAGTATAAAAATAATACAGCATGCTCAGTTACATTAACAAAGGCTCGTTTTGTTAATGCCTAATGTTTTGTTTGCTGCCGAAAAGTATTTTTTGTTGCTCTTTATTTACCGCTGAATTAATAATAACACTAATTTATTAACTTGAACCACACAATTACATGAAAAGAACGTAAGTAATTATTTTAAAAAATACCTTGTATAATTGGTTAGAGTACCAAATGGGTATTTTACCGCCAGATTAGCAATTTTGTTGCCGCTCAGTTAATTAGCACTCATATACAAAGTACTTACTCAGAAAAAGTTTTTGTCTGAGGTAGTACTATATTACATTCTATGTCTGAGGGTAACTACTAGAGACCTCAACACAACAAAAAATTTCGTCCTAGGACTCTACCTTGAAGTAGCTTATGCTATACCTACGTAGGTACGTACCTACCTTATGTTTAGCTTATGCTTACGTAAGAGTTGTAAACAACGTACATAGCCAGTGTTTTCAAGATACCGAGAGACCGACTCGATAACTATTCTTGGACCATATAAAACATTTTATTCTTGCTTCTTTCGAACGATAGTTTCAATTTGTATGTCTGGCTTTTGCTTAGCATATTCACAAAACAGTTGCATTCACATGAAGTATATAAAGTTTACCTAAAACATACTTAAAGTCTGTGCGGTAGTGTATGTTTTCCTTTGTTCTCGTCTCAAAGTTGTGTGACTATATGACAGCGGTTAAGGCCACATCGTTTACCTGCACCCGTGCTTGCCAAAGCTTCTTCACCTAGGAACTAAAGTACCTAAATTCGCGCCTTTGATGCGTGCCATTTCACAGCAGATGTTCCGAATAGCTGAATTAATTGTTAGTGCTCCTGCAATATTGCTTTAAGTGATAAACCGCAGTCCAAAGTTAAGTTTCACACGTAGTTTATTGAAAACTAACGCATGACAAAATCTACTATCATCACCAATATTTTATTTGATATCTTTGTTTTTATTTACCAAAAAAATTAAGAAATTAAGTCTATCCTCCTCACCTCCTCACTAGTCTGTTTACGTCCACTGCTGGACGAGACCTCATTGAATACAATGGGGGGATATGCCATAATAACCACGCTTGGCAGGCGGATTGGTGATCGCATTTGATGATAATAAAAAAAATAAAAAATAAAAACCCTTAGTAACTTAGTAGCCTTTACTACATCCACGGGAGGAGAAGGAGGGGTCTACTCTTAGGCCGGAGACACCACGGCACACGGACACACAACAGCACACATTAATTCTATTTAAAGCCATATACTTATTCCATGAATTGTTTCATGCTCAAGTCATGGTATACATTGTAGTACAGGCAAATTAGCAAAAAGTGTGGACCTAAGTCGTGTAGTCGTGGATTCTTATGTAAACGTTAGATGACACGAAAAGAAGCTTATCCTAGGTTTGCACGTTTCTGGCGCTTACGGAACCCTTTTAAATATTAGGTACAAACTTAAAAAGGCCGTAAATTTTAAAATATGAAGAAATTACTTGATGCAAGTTAAATTACGTATAGGGAGCAGTGTCTCCATATACACGGTAATTACCGTAGATGCACCGTAATCTGACATAATCTACGGTCAACGGTAAACATCCATTACCGTGTCGTAATTCTACCGTAATAAGAGATGAATAACTTTTCGTATTTTTGATATTTTTTTGATTACGTGTAACGAAACGTAACTTTTTAAAACACAAAATTTTAGATGGCAACACTCAGCACCTAGTTCAGGGGAAAAACCCTACTGTTTACTTTTTATGTAGGCTACTTTTACTCACACATCGACCGTCACACCTTCGCAGTTTATTTTATTTTCGTCCATTACCGTCCTTTTTTTAAACATGTAAAATTAATAATAAGTAGGTATTAAAAATTAAATTTTGATTGTAATTTAATTATTGCTTTTAAATTCCCTTTAAATTTGTTTTTATCTACTTATTTACCAATTTTACCATACACTTAAACATTACACGGTAATTACGGTAAATTTTTAACTGACACACCGTAAAACACCGTATTTTCACCCTGGCAACACGGTAATCCTTTATTTTTATATGGAGACACTGATAGGGAGACTGTTTTAGTGCATTATGATTTTAATAAAAACCACGTGCATGTAGGGAACACAGTGTAGAACAAATGCATCTTCCGTAAAAAAAACCAGTATAAAACTTCCGGCGGATGTAGTACTAATTAAATGAATAAGTTTAAGTCAATTTCCAGACCTACATTAATTTACCCCGAAGTAGAGCGACAATAAAATATGGAAAAGTGCCTTCCGTGAGACGCACCATGGTGAAAACCTGGTAATGTATTTCGAGCATTTTTCTGATAAGTCTATCAATTTGCACCGACTACCTTAATTTTCCCGGAGCCGTAATAACCACAAAAAGTTTTTTTTGTAAACGATTTTTATTTGTATGTTCCGTATGTCGGATTTAAAAAATACTTGGTGCAAATGTAGATCATAACGGTTCAAAGTCTATGCCAAATTGCACCGACTACTACTATTTCCCCCATTAAGTTACGGATATTTTAAGGTTTTTCACCCTATTTCACCCTGTTCCGGAGGGTAAAATTACTGATGCTTATTATTAGAGGTGATTTGTAAGCCATATAAAACAATTAGAAAAGTTTTCATGACTAATTAGTTCCACACTTTTGCAAAAAATCACCTAATTTGACTGTACTATTGGTAGAGCACTACTTCAAAACCACTAGTCTTAAGAATAACACAAAAATGGCGTAGTAAAATAGCCATAACTTCCAAACAAAATAAAACTACGGAACATACTGTAAGTGATTTAGGTTACCCTAGAGGTGCTCTACCTCCAGATTTTATCTTGACACTATGTAATACAGTAGGACGCCCTGTATAACGCTAAAAGTTTGTCACATGATCACGTGCAAAATAATTGATGTAAAGATATGACCACTAATTTAAATCTGGACCCTGAGCTGGAGAAAAAGGAAATTAATCCCAAAGATCGAAATGAACTTGTCAAAGGCAAAGTTTAATAAACAAGTTGTAAGCGTTCTCAAAGTAAAAGTTCGTTATCTCGGAAGCCGCCAGACACGCGATTACTGACGCCCCGAAATGATAAATTAGTGAACTGAAGACTCAAACCATTATTTTGTCGTTTTGTATCGCTATTTCGTAGTCAAAAAAATTTAATTAAAAGACCTTGGTGTAAGTTTCTAAAATTGTTTTTTTAAGCCCGAGGAATGAACTCTAATAATGCCTCTCTATGTTTCAAGATTTTGTCATGCAGGCATGAAGTTGAAGTTATAAGTATATCAAGGAGTCAGTTTCTCATTTCACCCAACTCTAGGTACCTTACCTATACCTTAGGTACTCTCGACAACCCCATTAGTTTTCACGCGGTGTCGCATCTTTACGACTCGCAAAAGTCCTTGTACTTTACTGTATTACTGTGCCACGAAACAACAACGAAACTTGCATTAGAGTAGGTAAAAAAAGGAAAGTTAAATTTTAGCAGAAATCAATCAAAAACAAATAAGGACAAATCATTTCTATGGATATTTTGGAATAGGTAATCTGCCTATTTAACAAACAGCTTTCAACTCTAGGTACGCGTATTTACCTACCTACCAACCAAAGTAAAAATATAGAGCTTAGAGAAAGGATGTCCGTGGTATCATTACCGACCGACTCGAATAAATGATGTACATACCTATATTACGTGAGTTGTTTCTGAAATGCAAATAAATTAGTTTCAATTCGCTGACTCAATTGTGTTTGTGCTGGTGTTTATTTGAGCGAGCCGCCAATTCCTACACAATAGCAACAGCAAGTCAACATTTGTCACGACCACAATAATTTCCGAATGCCGATGCAGGCTCCGGCCTCATGCGCCTGCCTGTGATATCAATGCGAATCAAATTCATAAACTACATTTTACGAAATAAGCAAATTTTAACAAAGCGGATATAGTCCAGCCAGCGATTTATGCTTTTTCTAAGGACTGGATCCGAATTCCAAGTTCCAACAATCTCTGTCCATCACCAACATGCTTTCCGAAGAGCTCTACCACACTACTATGTACCTACTCTTCATACTAGTCTGTATAGACTACTCAGAGATAATACGTGTATATACGTGTTTTATTTTAATTAACTAGTAAATACCTATAACTTATGCAAGTTACTAGGTATTTACTAGTTAGTTAAAATAAAAAAATAATGATTTGGTTCTTCTGCAGTGTCTCTAGGTAGGTAACTCTAGCAATAATAATTGATAGATGGTAGTCACTTATAAACGAGTCCCAGTAAAAATATAGGAACTTGGCTAATGTGAATTAAAGTTTAATATTTCTTTGAAGTAGATACGTAAATTTAATGAACAAAATTAATTTAATCATCTGAATAATAGGAAAGATCCTTCTCTCACACCTCTTTTGAGATTATTAATTTCGTCAACGATACTATTAGACATTTTATGAGCGTTTCAATATTATACTACGTAAGTATCTAGGTAGGTACTTACTTAATTAATTCAGTGAGGACCTTGTGAGGACCAAGATCGCTAGTTAGTAGAAGTTTATTATCTGTTAATTTGTACGATAGGTATCTACTCTCAGGTGTCTGTAGTAGCCCCATGGAAGAATGAATTAACTTCTTCCATGAGTAGCCCCAAGCGTCGAACGTTTTTGAGACAATTTTTGCTGGTGCAGTTTCTCCTATTTCTGGCCAGTGTGTAGTACGTATTCTTTCTTAGAAACTTTTTAATAAAAAATCTCAAATAAATTAAAAACAAATACCTAATTAGATTCTATTTATTTATTTAATACAAGTACTTAAGTAAGTACTTTGTAACTTATCCTATTAGTTAAAAAATCTCATATTTATGAAATAAAATTCAAGAACGTAATTTCACTATATTTATTTATTTAATACTTTACTGCACAAAAACAAAATAAGTGTACGTTCATTCCGTACGACTGACATTTTGTACTATAACTGCAGCGCCCAAAAAAAACCTTATCGGAATGTCGGAACTCGTAAATTCGGAAACGAGCATCGGAACGGACTTTTAGGTAAGTATTTAAATCAACTAAAATTAGGTACCTACTCCTGTTCCAACGTGACCAAGCCTAGAAGAATCAGGGCCACAAACACGGCTTGGCTTGATCTGATGATGCTTCTTACTACTTAGATGGGAAGCGCCTGTGTGGTGCCTCGAGAACAAGGAGAAGCTGATGGTACATAGAAAGAGAACATAGAAACCTTATATAGGTAGGTATCTAGTCAAAAGTAAAATGTTAAGAGAATCAGAAAAAGCTCATAAGACAGCACAGCTACGCTTGATAAATCATCATCATCATCACTATCATCATTTCCATCATCATCATCATCATCCTGTAGAAGTCCACTGCTGGACATAGGCTCACCCTAGAATGCCACGACGAACTGTCTTGAGCCGCCTCCATCCACTGACTTCCTACTATGTTTATTTATTTATTTTAAACCCATCGGCATAGAAAAACAAAATGGTAATAATAACTCAGTAAATAATTGAACGAGCGAAGCGAGTTCTCTGAGTCAAGTTGGAAGATCGGCGTTTGTATGTATGTATGTTTGTCCGATGAAAACTTCCAAACCGTTAATCAGATCTTCATGAAATTTGGTATGGGGGTAGATAGTATTGGTACAATTTGTAGGTAAGGTTATGAGCTATATCGGTCAGGGGGTTGCTGAGATATTGGGGTCCAAGAGGGGGTAAAAAAATTAAAAGTGGGACAGTCAGATCAAGTGGGGTGTTTAATGAAAGCGCTTTGGTTGGACATTTCAAAACTGTTTTTAATAAGTATTTAGCCTTATTAGTTTTTGAGATATTAAGGAAAATAAAAAACGTAAAAATCAAAAATTCTAGGATACTTCCAGCAATCCCACAATGCTGAAATTTGGTATGCTTGTGGCTTTTGTGTCACAACTACAGGGAAAAGTCTGAAACTGAAGAAATTAGAAACTATACTCCATAAAACAAAAACCAAAATAACATCCATTGTTGACCTCCCATTTCTAGGAATTTGAATGACGTTGGAGTTCTATGGTTTCGTCAAAAGGACGTTATCAATTAATTCGTCAGGTATGTGATATAGGTACTAACAGGTATGTAGTATATCGCCCCGTTGCTTAGCCCTATTCAAATGTTATTTCGATGATGTGTAGGAAATTAGAGTTGTTACTGATAGATCCTGTACTGTACTCTCAAAAATAATAATAGAAAAATGGAAATTGTAGTCGGGCTGATAAAGGTGTTATCGCGAGGTCTCAGTTCGGGGCGAACCACTAGTATTTTACTTAGAGCTATCTAAGTAAAATATTATTTACTGAGTTATTTCATACAATCTCATTCAAATTCGGATCTCGTACAAATATTCAATTATGGTATTTTTTTATTTTCACCTGTGATAAGTTTTCACCAGGTAGAGACAGCCATCTAGTAGACCTAGGAAGAACTATAAATCTGTCTTGCCAGAAATCAGAAAACATCTCATTCAAATAGTTATGTTCACTTCCATGACATCGACCACAAACAACCATGGCATGGCATAGCATCATGAATTCATGATGCACCAAAAAATGCCAGTTGAAAATTACGATAAATAAAATACTGAACAATAAAAGCACACTGAAACTTTAGTGATTTTACGATAGTTTAAATAAGTACTAAAACTTAGCCCTTTATTCATTTACTTTCATGGCCCGTAGCGCGGTCGGCCAAAATATCACGTATGGTTATCGCTTGTTTTGGCGTTGTGGTAGTTACGATGGTTTGGTTGTAGGCTTGCTCGTGGAATATCTCGCTCCGTACTAAAATGGCGGATGTCTCAAGTAATGAGCGCAAAGTGAAGCTCAACAAAAACGGAAAAGTTGTTAAAAGGCGAACAAGAAACCCAGAAGGTAATCTTTAGATTTCTGACTGAAAGGTATTCATAAAAAGCAACAACACTTCCAACATAAGGCTTTGTATTTGAGTTGAAGATGCGCCACAGAAGTCTCCTCTAATAATTGCCTCTTACTACCTTATTACTTTTCTGTTGACAAGATATCGAAGACGTCGCTTGCTTTTGTTTATTTACACAAATTAAAATCTTTCTTTAGGTTACATCTAACAAATGAATAGTTATAAAATGATTACTTAAGTAGGGTAAGGTTCTTGTTTTTAAAGTATGATGGATATCACGTGATATATTGTTATTTATTTTAGGTTTTCTGAATAGGTATTAGCAATTAAAGCCAGGCACCTATTTTATTATACTTAATTGAATACCTTATGCTATTTCAGAATGGCACAAACAGAAACAGAAGCGCCTACGAATTGCGGGGCTGGAATACATAAATGCAAATGGAAAAGTGGTTCCACCAAAACAACCTGGCTCTGATTGCAACTGCAGACGCCGATGCTTCCAAACGGTGCCAGAAGAAATTAGACTGAAAACTTTTCAAGGTTTCTACTCCATGAAAACGCATGATGAACAGAATGCATATTTATTCGGCCTAATGAGACAGGTGGATGTGAAAAGAAAACGAGTGAAATCAAGCAGTCGACGGACATGCACATTTGAGTACTTCATTAGAGTCAAAGGAAGGGAGACACAAGTCTGCCAAACGGCTTTTAAAAATATCCATGCTATAACTGAGAGGAAAGTCAGAGTTCTGTGCAAAAAAATGGATGATGGTATTATGTTTCCCAGTGACAACCGTGGCAAAAACAGCCATCGAAGATCAGGCGAGGTACGCCTTCCTGTAGGCGTTGTGGAGCAAATAAAAAACCATATTTATTCCATCGTACATACTCACCGTCTCAAGGACTTCATAAGGCTAGACAAAATTGCTGGCTTAGAAATAAATATCTCTAAAATGTGGAAAGATTACATCAAGACCTACGACCCTGACAATATATTGGCCACAATGCCTAAATCAAAAAGGAGTATGGATATAGTTCAGGGGAGCTGTAGTGGATCAGGTGAAACAGATCCGCTTCAACTCCCACCAGCACCGCCCCAAGAAACATTTGCTCCACTCAGCTACCCGGGAAGCGGCCAATTGGTAAATATTGCTGAAAACTATTTCCAAAATCAATATCAGACAACATTGCCTACCGGCACTACAAACTTTTATCAAACTCCAAATGGTGGTCAGAGCATGGGTATTCTCCTGCAAACTGCACCCAGGCCCACACAGCCTGCCACTGCCTACATTGTATTGCAAGCCAAACCAGAAACAAATACAATGATAGCGATTGATAATACGAGGTACGACTCGGAATTGATTGAAGTTGAGTCTGAAAAGATGGATGGTAAAGTTAAAAAGGAACGCAAAAGAGGGCCTACCGTAAAGCAGTGGCGATACACAAATATTTTTCATGATGAGATTAATGGTGCGGCCTTAGCAGCAATCAAGACCAGGCTTGGTATGTACTATGCTGAGAGTGATGCAGCACGAAAGAAGGCCAAGCAGGCTCGACCTTCAGACTCTGTGCAGACCCAAACTCAGCAGGAACCATTTGCTGATATAAGGCCTGCACATGTTACAATATATGCCCATGGACGTACCTAATTTTTTCAATGTTAATATTAAAAGGATAAACCTATACACATCAACATAAAAATCAAAAAGTAGTGTGAAATTATTTTAATTTTCAACAAAATTATAATGCTATTGATCTCTTGTTTAAATTTTACAATTAATAAGTAATCTATAAAATTATTTATAAGAATATGTAATAATTTGTTTATTATATTGTAATAATAGCTATTTCTTTGTTTAATTTGATAACTATTACACCTTGTATTTACCTATGGTGTATATAATTGACTACCTACCTTTATTGATGGAATTGCATACAGTAATTAAACACAAGGAAAGTTACAATAGATATTTTAAGTGTAGGTACATTACATAGGTTAATTATCACTAGAAACGGGATATTTACCATGATTTTTGATAATTTTGCATAGGTTAACTGTTGGGAATATTTTTTTTCACTAGTTCGACCTAGCATTACCCAATTTGGATAGTCACAGTCCCACTGCCACTGTTCACATGGTGGGGTTTATGTGAACTTTTTGAATTTCACCAGACACCCCACAGGTTTTGGACATATCCTTCACACCTTTACTAATTTTACAATCCGTACGAAACTTCATTAGTTTAGTGAATTGTAAAATTAGTAGAGCAACGGCGGCGGGACTCCGACGGTGGCGGGCTGCGATCCCCAAACTCACTTAGTTTGAGCACTTGCACGTTGAGTGCAGACGTAAGTGTTTTTTTATAAATTCTCCAAAGTTTTGCCTATAATTTCGTAATATGTACACCTGCAGTCTATGTTAGAACTAATAATCGTCTAATACAATTATTTATTTTGTACTAATTAATACATACTAGGTATACAAATCACAGAGGTATTAATACTAACGTTTATTGGAGAAAAACCACTACCTAAGTAGGAAGGTCATTTTAGGCAGAATGATAAACATTTAGTATGATTTTATGTTTTTATTATACTCCTAAATTATGCAGACAAGACACACACACCACCGGCAGCCTTAATCTTCTCCTCTGCTGTTTTTGAGAAGAACTTTGCTTTCACTATGACGGGTTGCTTGGGTAGTTTGCCTTTGCCTAATAATTTGTAGTATCCCTGAAAAAGCAAAATAATGTATTAGAAACATTGCGACAGTTGGGAACAGAAATAACAATGCTCCTGCTCAGATTCTTCTAGGAGGCTTCTATGGTTAGCACTGAGCACAGGGACCTGCTTTGGGGTGCATGGTGCACGACATAGTAGATCTAAAAACACCCCCACTCAGGATAAGATGAAGTACACACTAATTTTAGGTTGTAAATCAACAAGTACAACAGGCCAACCCACTGGCAAGAGCATTCGAAAACCCAGTCAACACAAAGTGGTTGAAGAGAAGCCTTAATATTCTGGACAACCTGCTATAATGAGGGAAGGAATGACGAATCCTGATCCCAAATGCTAAGAAACCATCCAGTCAACCAACTGCTTGCTGATTGAAACAAGAATAACAAAAAACAATTAGTGAAACCAGCTTTTAGCGATAATGGCAATTTATAAGGTACTCACAGCCTTGACAATGTTGATGACGGGGACCTTGCCATCAGTAGCATTGGCGTACTTGAGCCTTGCTTGCTCAGACACCAGGGTCCACAATTTGTCCAAGTTCAAGACGGGGCAGAACTCCTTGTTTTTCCTTTGGTGATAATTTCTCATACCAAGCTGAAAACCATAGCATTGATTAAACAACCATTCTTCTGTGAAAAATGGTATTGCAAATTTAGTACATTACATTTAACATAAAAAATACACATAACACATAATTACATTTAAAAAAACATGATCTTGAGTATAGGTTGGACTGTATAATATATACACTGTTGTTAAAAATTCAAATGGTTGATGATGGCATTTTTTGCATTTTGGCATCTTCTAAAGATAGTACAACTAATGGACATCTAAAGGACTAGGTATGCGAAAATGTTTGAAGTGGTGTTCCCAAAAGCTAATAATTTCCAGAGTTCAGCTTCAATCTTACCAATATTAAGATACAACTTGAGTGTAGTGTTGACTTCATGTAAAATTCAATTAAAAGTAATCACCTTGCCGAAGTACCCGGGATGGTACTTGTCCATGTTGATTCTGTGGTGGTGCTCTCCACCGGCGTTACCGCGACCTCCGGGATGCTTGCGGTGCTTACCTGGAAAACAATGCAGAACCAATCAGTACCACTTAAAAGGACCATCGTTTATCTCTGAATACATTCAAGGGTTCTCCACTAAAAATGAAAGAAGTCTAGGGTGTGATGTTCTAGTTTATATACAATGAAAAAAAATTGCATCTGACTCACATTAGTTCGTCATAAGGCAGTTGTACTTTTTTTTGTATAAAAGTCATTACTCAGGTTCAAAACTAAAATCCCCTTGGGAGAATATCTGCTGATCGGACATCCTCTTATGGAGTAGTCAGAGGCAAGTCCAAACACAATAAATAATAATAGCTGGAGAATACGTTTTTCCATTTATTTGGTTGAGGATATTGATTCATATTAGGTTCTGGACGGAAAGAGAACAATGCTTGTAGTTGTAATATTTAAGTTCACAAGTAAATTCAAGGAATCCAAAAGATAATAAGCAAGTAATTTTATATTTCTCAAATACTATAATGACCACCCATAACAAATTAGTGTGTATTTGAAGTCAGTTTGTCCGGGCAAACGTCTTATACCGCCTATGTATTTACTAAATAGGTTAGGATTGTTATTCAGAGGTTATGTTTATGAGATCACAAAATCTCAATTTTATGACGTTTGAGGAAACATTAAACGTAGGTAACTTACCAATACGACCATGTCCATGGCTCACGTGTCCTCTCAACTTCCTAGTCTTCTTCTTGGATGTGGCCTGCAGGGAAACAACATCATGAATACAATAAGTGCGAAGTGGCGAGTTTCTAAAATATATCACACAAACACATCTTTTTCACTTCTATTGCATAAAACATAATAACTTTTACGCGTTATTGGGAAGATTATTTCGATAAATTCAGATAAAAATTGAAATAATTTGCACGAACCATATTTTCGTCTTCCGTCGAGTACACGGAAAAACTAAAAAGAAAGAAGTGTCAATGTCACAAATTCAGAGTCTATGGTTAGCTAGTGACGTCCATTATTCATTTAAAACCATAGAGTAAAATAAGTATAGGACTCTACTCGAAACACGATTCAACATTCAAGACAAGGCCACAGCACACCGGCTGCGTACGCGTAGACGTAGATGCGCACGTTGACGCGACGTACCATTACGTTGTAATGTATGGAACTGTATTAGACATGGCACCCACTTGCGTGACGTACACGCAAGCGTGTACATACGTAAAGACGCGTCTACGTTACGTGCTGCTTATGCATCCGGTGTGCTTTGGCCTTAAACGAATAGTATCGGTTTTACTATATATTATATTCAAAAGCAAAAACAATAATGTTCATAGATTCATCTGTCCCCTTATTTCCCTTTCTTGGAAGCACTGAATACACTGACTGATTATTATTCACTCGCAAGTAGGTACGGTCTATTAAAAATCTTGACAGATTTTGAGCCAGCTTAGATGCGAGAAGTTGCGGGTTCGATTCCCGTCGCGGGACAAAATATGTTTGTATGATCTGTAAATATTTGTTCCGGGTCTGGGTTTTATGGTACCATGGTACTCGTAGTTCCTAATACGGGTCATTTTCAAAATTGTAATGTAGGTACTTACATTTTGAAAATTACCCATACACGCCACGACACAGGAAATATATATTACTGTACTCAATACAGGAAAACCGAAAGTGTTGGATCAAGAATCAAGACTACGTATGTGACCATAATAAATTCTCTAAGTATGTGACTGATGGGTGTTATGTTTTATGTTTATCAATGAATCATTGTAATGATTGGGATCATTCATTTAGCTAAAAAATTAAAGAACTGGTTTATATTTCATAATCGTTAATTTCTAGTCTAATCTCAGAGGAAATGAGTCTTTTAGTCAACTAATAGTCTACTCATAGTCATGTCACGACATTACATTGCATATGACTACGACGAACATCACTAATTCAGTAAGTTTCCAGAAAATGGTGGGTTAGTGTGTCGAAGTGAATTCTGACACGTATTTTGGGATGAATCCTAATTATTTTATGAAAATCCTGCAATACTGCTACGTTTTTAGTGGTTTTAGACTGTAGGCCATCATAAAATCGAAGAAATGGAGTTCCGCGAGACCCTTTTGGCTGCTCAACGAAATCAACAACACAAGTCATCTGTGAGTTTCATTTGTGGTGTTTCATGTAGGTAATTTGCTTTTATCAAGTTCCTGTGGGTTTTTTCGTAGCTGTATATATATAGCGCTCATAATTATATTCAAACGTCATTTATGTTAAATAAACGAATAGGCCCAACGTGACTTTCGAATGTTTCAGGAGAGTTCGTACTACAAGGCAAGGTTCGATCCGCCGAAAAAAGAACAGAAGCAAAGAGATAAACTATCGGCAAACATACAGAAGTTTTTGGCCAAGAAAGATGAAGAAGAGAAGCAGAAAACGCTGGATGCTCACCGGAAACGAGACGAGCTGTTGGCGATGCGGGATCCCAAGCTCATGAATAAGATAAAAAAATCATTGAAAGTTTTCAAGTCAGCTAACAAATCTGTGATAGATGATGCCTATGATCGGAATAACACTGCTCTCACTCTGAATGGGCCGGAACAACCAGACCAAGATGACTATGGCTACGAATCACAAGAAGCAGCTGCTATTTATGCTAAAATGATGCAAAAATACAGCAAGATACCTGATGAACCAAAATTTCCCACAAGCAGTATGTATGATCTCTGTTACCTTGATAGGACCTTGTTACATTGCATTGTGCAATCCTACTTAAATTATAAGTGAGAAAATTTAGATGTTTGTTTGTATGCTACTTAATCACACCAAACAGCTGAATCGATTTCTATAAAGTTAGGTACACAGTTTTAAGAATACTTTGATAGGTTAGTAGTTATTACAAACATTCATTTTAGAAATCCGTTAAGCCATTACGGATAACCTAACAGTTACCATTCACTAACTAAACATATCATACTGATAATTACTAGTAGATAAACAAGCTGTGCTTGTGAACTGGGATTAATGAACAAACCCATTTAACTCGTAGAACTCTTAAAACACAAACTTAACTACAACTCAAGGGGTTGTAGTTAAGGTGTTTGTAGGTATTTTTATTTGTAGGGTTTAAATAGGGGTTGTTGTGGTTGTAGGAGTTTTAGGGGTAGTAAACTAAAACAATATTCTACCAATGCATGCAATTTAGCCTGATTTACAGTCAATCCAAAAACTCTTCTTTCAAGATATTTCGCACAGACAAACATATAAACAAACAAACTATCATACAAGCAATTGTTTAAAGAATAAAGTACATATCAAAACATAAACAAAAAACACTCAATAAAACAACATAAGGAACCAACTACATATAATAACTGCATACTGGCCATGTTTTTAATAGATAAAATCGCTTTCAAGTATCTATCAATATATCAATAGTGAGAACTCGTTATGAGAAATATAAACTTTTTTTTATTAAAGAAAATATGCGAAAACTAACCAATCTCATCAATTGTGTATATCCCATGGATAAAGTGGGTTCCACCCACATAAACTAGTGCCCTGTTTTTTGGTAAGGTGCTACAGTAAAGTTTTTAATTGTTGTTTTATATTTTCAGACACATCAGTGAAAAGAGATTTGAATGGCACCAGAGAGAGAGTAAAACAAGCCCTGCAGCATGAAGATGAACCCGTTCCTCATAAAAGGAGGCGGAGGACTCACGGTGAAAAGAGTGCTGATGGTATGAATTCAATTTTTATTACATTTTCACTACTAACATTACAAAATAAAGTTTTAGAAAAATTACGACTATACACCAGGTACTATACTATTCTCCTGCTGACATTCCGTTGACCATGTTGAGGTCCTTCCTCATGAGCACCAACCGCAACCATGCTCAAACAAAATAATACCAAGCCACGATAACTTCAATTCTATTAAATAAACTTTTGTTGAGTTCTTAATTATGTTAATTTTGGTAAGTATAAAAGTAAGATGCGAGTCTCATTTCCTACGAAATGTATGAGAAAAGTTTTTGCGATTTATGACATTTGACTCTAATCTCCAATAAAGTATTTTAATCCATAAAAGAAATAGGATTGATTAGCAGGAAAAAAGTTTTTGTGTAAATTGCTCACTATCCTGCTGACTGTACAATTTTTCCATTAATCTGTGAATGCAGGTCAAAGTATATCTATAATGTTAAGGATACCTTAGAACGTTTTCCTGTAACTACAATCGTTAAGGCCCTAACTACCTCGTCTCAAAAATCTACCCTGTTTTGTTAGGTGTTTTTTATGATAATGATTTGATGATGCTTCAGGCCGAGATGAAAGTCCCCCATCAAAATATGATCCTGAAAAAGAGAAAAGGGATGAAAAGCAGAAGGCTGATAAGCCCAAGATCCGCAAGCCAATGCCTCCGCCATTGGACTTCAATCAGCTGCTGAAACTGGCAGAACAGAAGAAGAGTGAGCCCCTAGAAGCAGAGAAGAAGAAAAAAGAAGAAAACCATAAAGAAGGAGAACGGTTGATGACAAAGCGGCAGAAGAGGGAATATGATGAGGAGATGGCACGACGGCAGCGCAGGCAGGAGAGGTTGGACGCTGACAAATCAGGGGGCAGGAAATGTAAGTTACTTAATTATCATCATCATCCACAGTCCATACTAATATCCCACTGCTCACAGCTGGGCGTAGGCCACGTGTTTTGTTAGTAGTAGAACTTCTTGTGAAAGAGTTTGTCCTGGGAAGTACTACCACATACCTATTTCTGTTGCCAAGCAGTAGTGCTCGCATTGCTGTGTTTCGGTTTGAAGGGTACGGGTGCCGGTGAAATTACAGGCACATGAGTCTTTTCATCTTCATGTCTCAGGGTCGACAGCGCGCTTGTGATGCCTTTGGTGTTGCAGGTGTCCATAGGCTACGGTAGCTTCTTACCATCAAGTGGGCCGTAAGCTTGTTTGCTTACTAAGTTGTAAAAAAAACACTTTATTTTTGTATCCTGTGTTTTACTCCCAGTTTATTTGTTTCCACCTAATATTAAATAGTTGTATGATCTAAAAGGTATTAATTATGTGCAGTATTCTCTGAAACTAAACCAAACTAAAATTATTGTGTCCCTTTTATTTCAGTCTATTAAAAAGGGCTTATACATATAACTATATGATAGGCTTTATACATGATTGAACTACCGTTGGGGAATAAAGGTTCTCGAGTGGCGACCACAAACCGGACGACGCGGTAGAGGAAGGCCCTCCACTCGATGGACTAAAGACATTATAAACGTCACAGGAAATCGGTGGATGAAGGCGCCTCAAGACCGTTCGTCGTGGCATTCTAGGGGGAGGCCTATGTCCAGCGGTGGACTTCTATAGGCTGATGATGATGACGATACATTATTTATTTTACCTTATTATTTTATATTATACTTATTATGAGTAGCTAATTTTTGGTATTTCTTCTGATCTTATAATTATTTAACAACTTATCAATAAAGTGTTTATTCTGTTTTTACTTGGGTCGCGACAATTAAAGCGCAAATGTAAGCACTAATGTAATTGTAATGGTAATTTTATTTTTTCAGCTCAACCTCAAAAAGAGGATAGGCCAGTTGACAGGGAAAGGAAAACAGAGCCAAGTGGTTTTGGTCGCATCCCTAAATTGAACAACAACTCGGCCGCTAGAAACAACAGTCCCAGGCCAGTGGACAGAGAAAAAGCTGAAAAGCTACAAAGAGAAAAGGACAGGGCTAGACAAGAAAGAGAAAAAATAGACAGGGAAAGAAATAGGTTAGAGAAAGAGAAGTCAGACAGAGACAACACAGATAGGGACAAATTAGACCGATTGAAAGCAGAGAGAGAGAGAATCGAAAGAGATATTGAAAGGCTTAACAGAGATAGAGAAAGACTGGAAAAGACAAAATCTAAGCTAGAAAACGGGAGATCAGATAAATTTATAGATAAAAAACAAACTTCCAGTGAGACTGTTAAGAAAAACATAGATTTAAAGAGTCAGAACACATATAGGATAGACAAAAACTCGAACGATAAGAAACTAGGCAGTAAAAATGCTGATAGACAAACAAATGGTCATAGCTCTCATGATAAACCAGTGCCAAAATTGAATAGGGACCAACAATTGAAGTATGGAGTAAAAGACAAAGCGCCTGTCAGAGCGAAAGCTACGAGTGGTGATGGGAAGCCAGAGAATGGTAAACGGTTGCCAGAAAGTAAAGTGCCTTCGAAGAGACCTGGTGATAGAATGCCCGGAAAGCCACAGGCTGGGACCAGTAAACCTAACGTTTCTAATTCCTTTGATTTTGATAAGCATGTCAATTCCTTGAAGAAAGGTGGGCCAGACCCGGCGAGTAGGAACGGAGCGAGGCACCTCCCGCCTTCTGGAGTAAAACGGAAACCACACCCGGATGACAAGAGAAAGCCTAATCGTGAGTACTCCAAAGCATTACAATTAACTCTTGTATTTTTTTAACTTTCGCGATCAGAACACTATACTCAGATTTTTAATCTTAGACAATTTTTGTAAACAAAAAAATGTCAAGATATGCCACTGAATGTCATGTATGTGTATATACATTATACACATATGATACATATACATGACACTTATACACACAGTGACATTTCTTTGTTTACAAAAATTGTCTAAGATTAAAAATCAGAGGAGGTATATATATTTATCGCGTGTTACCTTATTATTTATTATTCCCGACGTTTCGAATGTGTTACAGCAATCGTGGTCGCGGGCTTACTCCACCAATCGCGACCACAACAATACAATTAAGTGTTTATCTATCTATCTGTACTTATTTGGAAAATAATGAAATTGAAATTATTTCAGGTCGTGTTGTAGATTCTGAGTCTGAGTATGATTCGGAGATGGACGACTTCATAGACGATGGTGATGTGGGCATGGACTATTCCAAACACATCAAGGAGATATTTGGTTATGACAAGTCCAGGTTGGTTATTTACATTAAGTAACGCGCCGCGGCTTCGCTCGTACCACAGGGATAAAAATATCTAGGCCAAATATTTTTATCCCGGGTATTATTTTTGTTTTTTTATAAGATAAATACCTTTACCAAATGGAATTGAAAAGTATTTTTTTTTAATTCATAATTAACAAATCAGTAAGTAAATAAAAAACATTTATTTTTATTTATCCACAGTATTTGATACAGTACTTATTATAATATTGTACCTTAAGGTGAAATGTTTTGTTCACTTTACAGCTTATCAACACTTCTTGAGATAGCGAACACTGATTTTACGGGAATCAGGAGGACTAACACACATATTTTAATTGAAAGTATCTCATAAATACATCAAATATAATATCATTAGTTTAGCTACGATGTCAATGAATGTTTTGTATAGTGTAATTTTGGTTCATTGACATTCTTAGCTAAACTAATGATATTTATGAGATACTTTCAATTAAAATATGTGTGTTATTAGGCCTCCTGATTCCCGCAAAACCAGTGTTCGCTATCTCAAGAAGTGTTGATAAGCTGCAATGTGCAAAGAACACAATAAAATTGAATTGCGCGCCACTTGCGAAACGTTTCACCTTAAAAAAACCTCCAAAGGTTTGACTAGGTACTCATAACAAAACAGAATCTAAGCTGCAATGTGCAAAGAACACAATAAAATTGAATTTCGCGCCACTTGCGAAACGTTTCACCTTAAAAAAACCTCCAAAGGTTTGACTAGGTACTCATAACAAAACAGAATCTGTATAGTTAAGTAATAATTACCTATTCTACCTACCTATTTCGCGGGCGGATGCAAGTATTACATATAAGCTCGTATTGTATACTTTTTCTATGTAAGCTTATTTATAATCTTTTGTGTTGTAGATATCGGGACGTGGACGATGATGACGACCCCAGCATGGAGTCTAGCTTCGCCCGTCAACAGCGCGAGGAATTTATGAGCAAAAAGATTGGTAAGATTATCTCTAAAGTATCTTCAACTTCCTTAACAGCTTTTAGACGTCCACTGCTCGACGAGATCTTACCCATAAAATACAATGAGCTGATTGGCCATAATCACCACACTTGGCGCGGATTGGTGATCGAAGTATAGGTTTAGAGTACTCAGGTGGATGCTGCTGTCCATCCCCTGGTGTAATCCCTTAGTCGGCTTTTATGACATCCACGGGAGGAGACGGAGGAGTCTATTCTTAGGCGGAACACACCAAAACCCTCTCTAAAGTATTTAATTGTATAATTAATTTGCTACAACTGTGCCTCCGACAACATTATCACTTAACTCGCAAATCCTATTTTGAAAATTAATAGAGTGGGGCTTAGTCAATTGTATGATTCCGGTCATAGATTTGACTTACTCCCATCTTCCCCGATCTGCTCCGATCCCGGGACAGATTGGAAAAGTTTCATCTTCCCCGGTGATGGCACTTGACGTGCAGAAGCATGCACTATGAGCACTGCGTTCTTTGATAAAACTGAAAAATAATGAGGATACAATAAAAAAGTTGTTTGACGTTCTAGTATAATTAAAGGCAGATTTTGTATAGGCCCAGTTCATACATTTTTTACAAACCAATATTAAATATATTAACCATTATTAGTATCAGGCACTGTATCGTAGAAATAAACCAGACATGCGTCTCCGCTCGAACCACGCATAGTGTAGAGTTCCGAAGTTAATTCAACACAAGATGTCGCCACTAGTATATTAGAATATATCGGTTTTATTCCTTGTTGAAGGTTTTGTACCCAAAGGGTGCTAAACGGGACCCTATTACTAAGCCTACGCCGTCCGTACGTCTTTATGTCAGGATTCTGTCACCAGGGGTATAACTCGGCAGCCTTAAGAGGTAGCCAGTTAAATTTTTTACAGATTATGTGTTGTTTGTGCCGTGGTGTGTCCGGCCTAAGAATAGACCCCTCCTACTTCCTTTTCCTTTACTTTTTTTCATCCATTTATCACCAACTGCGATCACCAATCTGCCTGCCAAGCGTGGTGATTATGGTAAATCCCCCTATTCTTAATAGTCCGCCTCGCATTTGACGTTTTGCGTTTAACTAATACAATTTACCATCGCTTCCAGGTATAATGGAAGATCTGGAAGATATGAGAATGGAAGCAATGGAAAAGAAGAAATCTTCTAAAAAACGTCGCATCAGTGACGATTAAGGATCGATCCACAGACAAAGAAACGTACATGTTTAACCCAGGTGATGCCACACTGGTCATTTTATCTTAGCTTTTTTGTAAATGGAAATTTTCACGTACTATGTTGGTGGAGGCACCAGCGGTTTCGACCTTAATCAATGGTTTACTCTCGTAAGGGAGAGCTATTCGCGACAAGTCCCCTCCACGTTTCTCCCCGCACTACGCCTTTAAGCATGTTCCTCCCGACTCATTGGATACGGGGGTGAGGGTGGGGGGAGCGTTTGTGATTGCGTCATCGCCAGTTTTCCGGGTTGTTGTGATGTCATCAGTAAAAGGTTTAAAGCTCGTGACATTCGGCACATGCATAGTTTTTTTAAGTAGGCAGACACCAGTTTATATTTATGCAACTAAAAGTAACAGTCGAAATTTAAATGGTGCTAAAAAAATCGCTGCACTCTTCTAATACATAGAAACTAGCTGTCCCGCCCGCGTCTGCGAGTAATTGAATACTAAAAAAGTATAAAAGCTTCACACTTAAAATTAAATTTGAATTTTTCCTTATCCGAACTTATTGGTACCTCAGAGCAATAACTAACCACCCATTACAAAAAAAACTATTTGACGTTCGTCAGACACTCGAATTTTCTAAATTGAATTTAATGTAAATTATGCTATAATGCGTTGTCGTATAATTCAATTTGATTCAATAACTTTTTTCATTCAAACTTCAAACACCCGCCTTTATTCTTTTAGGGGTTGAGTTTCGTAAAGTCTTTTCTTAGGGAGCACTAGAGTTGCCAACTTAACTTATTTTTTAAATCAAATATAGTATTTTCGAACGTATGACCTGTAAAAAATAGTATAAGAAATAAAAAATATTTAGTACGTTTCAATCATGAAATTTGACATTGACACACAAAGTATCGTTCAGAAAGAGATAAAGGCTGCGTTCCGTTTTACGCTTAAACATTTTAAAACGAATATCTTAGTTCATTTTTGAATTCAAATAAATTATAGTAGTTTCGCCAACTATTTTAAAAAAAATAATTATTGTATTTGGACCTCTAAAATAGTAGGATACTATATTATATAGTACGGCTGGCAACCCTAGTGAGCACCTACTAGCCGAAAGGGACATTCGTGCCAAATTTCAAGACTAGCCTTTATAGTTTTTGAGATCTGATTATGAGTCACCCCATTTTGATTTCGCTAATAAGAGTCCGTGAAAATGTTTGTGCGGTTAAATCAACCTACCTCAACTCAAAAGCTATTTCTAAATTAGACAGCAGTAAAAAAAAAGTTATGGTCCTTTTACTCTACTGTAAAAATGACTTACTTTTATGGTCAGAATAACTTATATTATTTTTAAATTCCCGTTCGTCTCCTTCTGTTCAGCCCGCCTATTCCCTAACTGAAAGTAACTCGGTGACTAACGTTTGACAAGTAAAATGACCATCAATTGCTCAAAATTACCATTAAGAATCGCCCAATTGATGGTAATTTTACTTGTCAAACGTTAGTCACTGAGTGACTTTCAGTTAGGGAATAGGGGGGCTGGTGGGGCGAACTGGAATACACGCAAAAACCGACACTTCGGCGATTGATACCATTACATTATGACTTGGTGTGGTAACTTTATTGTATTGTTACGTAGACTCTAATTTTGATATGTAAAATTTGTAACGTTAATTATCTGCATAGCTTTTGCAAACCAAGTTTGGTAACGCTGCAGTTCAAATACACTGCCTTAAGTGACTAAGGCTCAAGCTCACCAACACATTAACATGCGGTTATTGTAACCATCAGTCATATTAATGTAAGAAAATATCTATAAAAGTCTGTTTAGAATATATAGCCGTTAACCGCTCGTTTATATTGGGTATAACAATGTCAAATCAATTCACTTACCAGCGCGTTTATTGCCTAACGAACTGATAATTGCTTTCGAATACAATTTTAAAGTACATTACGCTTTATAGTTTCGAGTATTCCTGCTTTTGAAAAGAAGCCAAAGTAAACGGCGCAATGTACTACGAAACCATCAACGAAAGCGATTATTAATTAGTTAGGCAATAAGGAGGCGGGAATGTAATGCCAGACAACACGTCATTCACATCACGTATTTTGAAAAAATAAAAATCTTGCTCATTCCTCAACGCAGAGGGTCGCGAGGTTTGTCTTCGTCCTTCAACTGGCTTTCTAAAAATGCCACAACGAATGGCCTTGAGCCGCCTCCATCCACTGACTTCCGGTCTTGACGTCTTCGGACTTTACGGTCTGACCATTAAAATGTTATCAGTCCATCGAGTACGTGCCTACACCTCGTTTGTGGTTGCCACTTAAGAACCTTAATTCCCAGCCATCTACAATCATGATGTGGATAAATGGCTTACCATAGTTCTTTAATTTGCCAATAATTAGCACATTAGACATCCACGAGGTCCAGTGATTTGATAATTCTCAGGCCGAGATAAATAGACGTTACATAGCACGTACGATTGCTTGGCATTGTCCCTGTCACTCTCTAGCACGTGTGTTTTAACATTTGTGTGACAGTGACAAGGATAGTTCTAAGCATTAATGCGGATTAAGTAACGTCTATTTATCTCGGCCTTTAAGACCACTTATTAAACCATGCAGGGCAAAAAGGAGAGCTAGTACTTTCGGAGGAATAAGCACTATGAGCTATCCATTACTCTGCCTGGTTTGAGAATACGGGCCTTTTATCTCCTTGCTGGCAAGGAATCAACTTCTAGCTTATTGATCTCTTGGTGGTTATGTGGTGTATTAAATGTGGATGCAATAGGTTATTTTTATTTATTTGAATGTTATTGATTTTAGTTACTGCTTATTAGGGGTTAAGGTATGAAATTGCCGTTTTTATATTGAATAACTGAAACACCTTTTTTCCTAAGAAAAAATATACAACACATAATCGAGCAACACGGACTTCCTGCCGCGTGCACCATATATATATATATATATATATTGTTATGTAAAATTTATAAAGTTAATTATCTGCATAGCTTTTGCAAACCAAGTTTGGTAACGCTGCAGTTCAAATACACTGCCTTAGAATTTAAAGTGACCAAGGCTCAAGCTCACTAACACATTAACAGGCGGTATATATATATATATATATATATATATATATATATATATATATATATATATATATATATAAAATATAATGTATGTATAGGTATATATGCCGGTTTAATTTTAATTCAAAGTGGCCACTGCGTTAAAACGGCAACTTCATACTTTAACAACACCTATTATTAGAACCAACCTAGTAAATATTATTCTGTAAGTACAGAATATTTAGTTTGATTGTTACGATCTATAGTTTAATTTGAACACAGTAAAAAAGTTAAAACATAGGGTAATCAAAATAAAAAATGTTCATCTAAAAAACACTGAAAATGTGTTCTGAATGTTTAGTTTATAAACAAATTAATCACAATAAAATTGTTTAGGTTCATACTGCAAGAAATGTCTTTGTTTATGTAGTTACCTACTTCCTTGAAATTCAGATATGATTTGGATCAATCTGGACTGATTGCGACTATAGGTACCTGCATAGAAGAATATATACAAAAATTGAAAGATGGACTAAAGACATTATAAACGTCGCAGGAAGTCGGTGGATGGAGGTGGCTCAAGACCGTTCGTCGTGTCATTCTAAGGGGCAGGCCTATGTCCAGCAGTGGACTTCTACAGGCTGTTGATGATGATGATCTTTACAAAGTTATATGCATAGAAAAATATTACCTTATTATTACCTACATCAATGGTTTTAAGTATATGATTTGAGTCGAGTCGAAACTTTGTTGTGTCTTAGAATATTATTAGGATATAAGTAGTGTTTTGTGATCCATTTTATTCTATCCTTGTTCTAAGTTATAACATGGTAAAATAATATTTTGGACGTGAGTATTTTGGATAATCAGCATTGAAAAAATTAAAAAAAAATGTTTTGCTATGAATTATACCCATGAGTATTTTCAGTACCTTCTGTGTTTTAATTTTTACCCGACTGACGGAGGGCTATGTTATCACTACCATATCCGGAATCGGACTCTCATTTTTCATTCAGCATAAAGAGGATAGCATGTGCATAGAATAACCTTACCTACTGGACATGTGCACTATTGTGCACTCACTGACCCTAGGCAACACTAAGAAAGACTGCGCCAACGGTACTTTGCTATTCTCCTCACTGATCATGTGCAAGACGTCAATTCCTTACGAAATCATATTTTTTCTCTGTTTCCAAATAAGACATTTTCGTTCTTATTACAATACAAACAAAGGTGACATAAGCGGAGAGGTGGCTCGGGCTCCAGCAGCTGGTTGCGTTTCGACAAGTTCGGAAGAACCGCATAATTCGAGTGCTTAACCCAATGAAGGTCAACCCATTTTTCGATACCTACATTTTTTGAATTCATAGTTTAACCTCTGTGGCGTGGCGGACGAGTGACGAGAGCGGCAAGAGGTTGCGGGTTCGATTCCCGCTGCAGGACAAATGTTTGTATGATCTGCAAATGTTTGTTCTGGATCTAGGTGCTTATGGTACCATGGTACTAGTAGTTCCTGATACCCACGGCACAGGGAATCCTAGTGTGGGATCAAGACTACGCATGTGGCTGTTGGGTGCTTTGTTATGTTAATTATCTTTTTTTTTCACAAAGGCTGCGTTCAGTTTACATTAAATGAACTTGATTTTAACCTGTAGTAGAGTCATTCCCAGTCCTCCTCCATACACTGTAATTTTAGAATTAGAGTTTACAGTAGATCGTGTGAAAATACAGTAGGGGTGCGTTCAGAGGGTACACTCTGGGTGTTAGTTGTCGCCTGAGTGTATGGTTGTTCCGTTCAGAGGCTCGGTTAAAACACTCGATTAGCGTCACGTGACTTTAACCGAACACCCAACTCGATGAATTCTGACGTCTGTCATAGTCAAATCATGATTTTGTCGCCGGAGTGTATGGTTGTTCCGTTTAGAGGCTCAGTTAGGGCGTTCGGTTAGCACCACGTGACCCTAACCGAACAACCACCAAAAACGATGGTTGTAAAACACTACGAGTCTGACGCTTGTCTGACGCAAGGTCTGACTGACGTCTATCATAATCAAATCTAGGTATGACGTCTATCAATCAAAATCGAATCATTTTCATTCATAATGTTTATGTATTGAGAACTAAATGAGAATCAAATCGTGTTATTTGGAACCATAACTAAGTTTGGAACGTATAGTTCGTTTTAATCTCGGTCGGTCGGTGATAATAACATAACTAATATCTATCACTAAAATTGTAAACATTCTAAGGCATGCCACATTTTAGTAATCGATTCTTAGTACAATTTTTGTAATAAACTCATTTGTATTTTTAATTTATTACAAGCCACGCGCTCTGACACCATCGTAGTGCAGGAATTCCTGGCCTTAGTTCCAGAAACTAGACGTTATGGACCGGTTTCCTTGGAAATATTCGGAGCAAATTGTCGCCGAGTTGAAAAATGAAGTCCAAGAATTGAGCAATACCAAAACCAGAGTACCAACGACATCACTACAGTCAGCGCAAAATGTAAATGCGCGGCGTCACCCGATGCCATACCTCACCGGTCAGCATTGATACGGTAGCGACTCATGACACCGATTCGCAGGTAAATTACTGCCCAGCCACGATGACCTCGGCTCCCAGGATGTCAACACCACAGCCTGTAACTTCTCCTGCTCCACGTTATCGCCAGCAGAAAAATTACGCGCAAGTGTCCTGCCAGCTTCAGCTGCCTCACTCGGTGCCTTGCGTTGAGGCCCTTCAGGGGAATGTGGCAACTAAACTCATTCTAAGAAAGCAAAGTGTCAACGCGGACAACTTCACCCTCGTCACACCCTTGTGGAGAAAAGACGTCAGCCAATATCAACGTGGCACCAGCAAAATACCGACAGAGTCGACAACACAACATGCAGTTGAGCTGACTGTCAAGATTTACCTCTTCCGAATAAGCGATTAGAAAGGAATCACAATAACTGTATGTTATAGAAGATGCACGTTTAGAGACTTCTCAGAATCCCTGCCACTACCTCTAATTATTAGTTACTTCAAAATGGGTACCTACTTGTTAAGTTATTGTCAGATTTATGGTTTGTTCTAAATTGTAATACCTACAGAATAAATAAAATAATAATTGAACTAATCAAAATAGTATTTATTAGTAACCCAACTGTGCGTAGTCAGAAACCTTCCCAGGTGTGCACTAATGGGGTAGCTTTGCTACACTCTCCACACTTTCCTACTTCAATTCACAGAACTCACACTCGCACTGGACAAAGAAACATTCATTTTTATCCATACCTAATCATCACCAGTGATCATAAATTGATGCAATATATAATAGAATAGCTAGAAAGGTATATAGTATCTACTGATTTTAGAACTATTGATGGCCAATATCTAGTGATTTCATACTATACATACCGCTATAACAACAAATAATAAAAAAAAGCATAAAATCATTATTTATTATAAGGGAGGCTCCCTTACAACGAACGTGATTTTTTTGCCTTTTTATAGATAATGGTACGGAACCCTTCGTGCGCGAGTCCGACTCGCACTTGGCCGGTTATTTAATATGCATACATTGTGTAATGTACAACAGCACTTTACAAAAAAAGGATTCAAGATTCAATCGTTTATTTGTAAGAATACACATAGTTTTACATGTTTAGGTCTTAAATTTATGTTAGTCGATGCATTCAGTCTGCATGTAGGCATACAAATATAAAATATAAAAATGACAAATTAATTAAGAATTTACATTTCAAAAAAATCCCTAGGACTTCAAGATATTAAGTCGGCCCTGGACATATCCAAATATTTGAATCAGCATAATCTTCCTTTTAAAAGAGCAAACGCTCTCTTTATGGATTACGGACTTTGGGCTAATCTAGTGTTCAAATCTCTTTGCTGTGAAATCATTTGGGCTAATCTAGTGTCCAAATCTCTTTGCTGTGAAGTCAATCTGCTTCAATCTATAAATGGCACTATGCATCAACTCAAATTTGGGTAAACTTTATCACCAATAATATAGTGGTCATCAGGTATCACAATATTTCCTCGAGTCACATTTTTATTAATGCCACTGTTAATTAAAATTCTTCTATCATTGATTGAACTAGGTTGACTAACAAATATATCTTAAACAATAAATCTGTAACACACAAGGCTTGCAGTATTACGGTTGATATATCGCTCTGGAAAATCATTTGGGGCGTTAATTGGTATATATATAAGTACCATCAATAGCAAAAATTATGCCACATAGATTGGCTATCTATTGAATTTGTCACTGTTTATTAAGCATCTTTCTTGAGTCGGCCAAGTTATAAAACTTTTGCTTAAGCTTTATGTAATTATTATTATGGTTATTACACTGTGTAAGGAACTTTTACTCATGTTGAACCGCTCACCAACAGACCTGAAAGAGATTAGCAGATAAGCATTCGTTTCTAGAAAAACCAGTATAGGCCTAGTGTCAAGATGTTAAGGCTTGTAGGTCTCAGGTTTGAGTTTGACTGGCTTGCCCGAATTAGTATTTGTTAGTTACTCGGATATAAAAAAACAATAGTTTAATATTTACTTAACCCTGGCTCGGCCGCTGGCATGTTTGAGAATTTTAGTTACGCTAGTGGTGGTTATAACTTTGCTGCTATCTCATCATCAGCAGGTCAATTTTTACTACTGGACTAGGCCTCTCCCATATAGGTAATGTAATGGAGGGGAATTACCATAATTACCACGCTGGGTAGGCAGATTGGTATTATACTCGTGTGGCCCTGCTGCCCATCCCCTGGTATAATCTTTTAGACGGCTTTTACGATGTCCACTGGAGGAGACCGAGTTGTCTTATTCTTAGGCCGGACTCCGGGCACACCACAGTTACCCAAATAGGTAAGAGTCTGTTCAGCGAGAGACCCGTCGTGGGATTGGAGGGCGCTGCTGTGCTTAATTACTTTTTTTGTTAACAAGGCAATACAATAGCGCGTCTGTTATTGATCTCTTCATAACTGTGTGTGCGCGTGCGGCTGTGAGGTGGCATAGAATCGGGTTGTGATTTGATTGATGTACGTCGTCATCTTGTTCATTGGTTATGTGCCTGTGATTTTAGTAAATGAAACAGTAAAAGTATAATTTGGAAACGTATTTTCCCGAGTTTCCTTCCTTCGTGTTTGTTAGTTTACAAAGAAAAGAGTGCTAAGTAAAGTAAGATACCAATTCAAAACAAAACGAACGGAACACCGACCGAAAAAAATGTTATAAGTTGACTGACAGTAAGTAACATACCTACAAACAAGGAAAGCAGCCAGGGCTGCCAACTCCTAAAAAAGTTTTCACTAGACAAAAACTACTTCATTAATTTTTGAAACCCCAAAAAAGCTTTTCTTATAACAAAAATTGTATTTTAACACCTACCTCGTCAAGCATTTCGGCTGAATTACTCTTAATTTTTTTTGTTTCAATATTGTCTGCGGTCCTTGATAATTATTGTTGAACGAGCGAATAAAGTTTTTTGACTGTGTGAATTGGCATTTGTAACTATGTGTTAGCTGAGGCTGAAGAGGAACTTTCGAATCGTTTATCTGCCCTCGTATTCCTTATCTTGTAAGCCACCACGTTTGACAAGTAAAATTACCATCAATTGCTTAAAATTATCACTAAGAATTGACAATTGATGGTTTTACTGGTCAAACGTTAATCCCTGAGTGACTTTCAAGCTAACGAATAAGGGGGCTGACCTTTAAAAATTTGGTAGGTTTAAGATTAAATCAAAAAAACAAAATTATATAGTCCTCCTGACATACAGGTAGCCCTAGTTTAGGAGTCAGAGCTTCATTTTGAAATGTACATTGGTTTAATGAATAAATGCTTATTATTATTATTATTATAGTATTAGAAGGTACATTATAAGATATATCAGTGAGAGGGTCCAAGAGGTAGTCAAGAAATAAAAGCGAGTGAAGCGAGCCACGAAAATAAAGAGTATCATTGAATTTCCATCCATGATGAAAACACAGACTTCTGTGTTTGATGCGACGGTACTGCAGTGTAGCTCACACGCACGTCTGTGTTTTGATTTGAATAACCGTATTTACACGCAAATCACGGAAAACGGCCCGCAGTCAAAATGGAGAAACTAAGCATAGAGATATTTTCACAAACGAACCTCGTGATAATCGTGGAATTGCTGCTTATATGATATGCAAAATGAATGGGCACATTAATGGTAACCTCATGATAATCTTGGAATTGCTTCTTATTTGATATGCACAATTAATGGGCACAGAAAATATTCCTACGAATCTGAATAAATTAACCATTCCCAGAAATCCTCCGATTTGATACAAACCATGCTCTCCCCGTCACCTTTCATTCCCCGAATATTGGGTAATTTTGCTTACATCAACATTGTCAATGACATTGACATTTCGTGCACCAACGCTCCAAGTCGTTCAGAGCCTCTGAGCTTGATTAAAAAACAACTACACCCTTGGAGTGTACCCTCTGAACGCAGCCTAGATGTTACAGTTTATGGCAACGCAACGCTGCTATCTGCTAAGACTGAAGACTGAAGAGCTTCATTACGCAGACATTAGCACGAACGAGCGAGATAACAATAATTGTTACTCATTCTCGAACTAAATACGATTCGGGTATTCCCCGAAAGTCAGCAAATAAATTCCAAGGAAATAAAATCACGTGTCAGCATAGACAAGTCCGACTGAAAATCTATTGAGCAACGTAATCACCAACCACGAATGACGGTACCTACCTTAGAGAATTTATGTGGGGAGATGGCATGCTCAACTTCTAGTACTAAATTATTTCTGCCACTTTTTGCGGGAGGCGAGGTAAACACGTACAGCACACATTTGCATACTCACGCACACTCATGCAGAAAGTTGAGGCGTCTCTATAAACGCACACGGAAATAAAAGCTTTCACACAAACATAAAACAAGCACACAAATAAATAATTTCTGTAATTACACTATTGGTTAGTTGCACACTAGCGCAAAAACTAGTGATGGGGTGTGAAAGATAGAATGAAAATAAGATTATTAATTGTCTAGGGATCTAGTCTATGGATGTATGTTTGAATGGGAGAATGAAATTAAGATTATTAATTGTCTAGGGATCTAGTCTATGGATGTATGTTTGAATGGGTGAATTGATTCATGTTGATCAAAAGTAATCGCGTAACAAACATAAAAAAAACATAGTCAGTTAAAAATTGTTTTAGGATTTAAGTGCTCACCGGTAGGACTCGTACGTCCTTTTGCACGCGAACGAAGTTTGCTTCTATTTTGGCTATTATTTCTTCAAATTTTGTATTCATGATTTGTACACTAATATATATAGACCCGTGGTGCGTTGGTTTCTTATAAAATTATATGGTTTCCAAATCACACGCATCAGGCATGTATGATCTGCAATTATTTGTGGGGGTTATTGGCTAACTTTCAAACCGATTGTCAGAGTACTAAAATCGATGTTCAGTAAACATGCCTTCGCGGTATTGCCGAAGGATTTTTTCGATGTTCAGCGGCTACAGACTGGCGTACGCGTTTTCGGTCTCGTTCATCGCTCGGTCACGTTTCATTTCAGAAGTATGACTAACTAGCACTGACGAAGTACGAGTACTTAGTGACATGATTTATGTGGTATTAGTAAGTTGTTAACTTGAAAACTATATTTAATGTGCTTTACAAACATTAACGGTACAGAATTTTATGTTATTGGTTGCATTGTTAGCAACTAAGCTGTAATAATAGTCTCCTGAAATTTAAAACGGAACGTGTTTTTAAAAAACGTCAGAAATGATTGACGTTGGCAATGTCACGTTTTTTTGTCAAAAATCTTGGAGCAAGGAACAAAATGGAGCGGCAGTAACATTTATTTTGTATGAAAATTGCCCACCATTAGCTTGCCATTCAACCATTCATTTAATACTCTGTGACCTTTGATTGCCTTCATTCAAAGTTTTGTTTACTTTTTGTGTTTTCGTAAATTTTCACTATTTTAATAGCAAATACCTATATTTTTTACTACACAAGTTGGATTTCACAATACCTGAGTATAATATTGTGCATTGTGGTACGAGGCAAAGCCAGTATCGGCCTGGGCTGAATTTACACAAGTGCTTCAACAGTTTTCATTTAGATTGTAGTTTTGCTTCATTATTTTGTTCTAAATGTATGTTTCGTTAGTGAGCTTTAGAGTAAACATAAGGACATTAATGCCATTATTGTGTTAAATATAATTATTTCATAGTAATTCATTTATTGCTTACAAGATTGTTTACAACTAGGGCTCGGTCGGGCAAATAGCCGACCCAGTCCGACCCAAAAATCGAGCACGCCTTATTTATCAGAACAACCGCCCTGTGTCAAAAATAAAGAAAAAGGAGAAGCCTATAATTGAGACTTTTTCTGCTCTTTCGAAGGGAGACGTCGTCCTTTTTTATTTTATTTCAATTGTTTTTTTTGTTTTTTTGAGTTATATCGTGTTATTTTGGTGGCATTTTAACCGGTGTAACTTGCACATGGTAGTGAATTTAAATAAAATAAGTGTATTACGTGTCTTTTCGAAGGGGTGGAAATTGTCCAGGAACATTCTAGTAAACTGCCATCGATTTACTAGAACATGACATAACAGAGTACTTGACGACTGGACAATGTTTGTAATTATCTATGCTACTTGACATTGGCAAAATTGAGAAAAATTCTCAGATGCCATTAGTGTTGGGTAACTCGTCTATTTTAAACGAGGACGAGGGAAGACCTCATTTTGCATTGTGAGTTACTCGTGAGGACCCCTCATTTGAGGTGAGGCGATGTGGTGATTGTGACAGAGTACCGTCTAGCGTAGCGAGTGAGGCGTGAGCGCGATCGAGACGAGCGTCCGAGGTGGCGCGTTACCGTTTCTTTGGATTTGGATGAGGGAGGGAGTAAATTGAGTTGTGTGACCCAAAGTACACGTCGCTCCGCACCATCCGATCCGAGCGTGCTAAAACTTGAATGAAGCTTTTATTTACAACTCTCACGCGCACGGTTTTGCAACTTCGGGAAATTTACTCGCTCTCTCTAATTTTTACGTAGTCTTACTCTGGCCAGTGCATATTTTTTTTTATTTACCTACTAATAAAGTGTTTAAGTAAGTACCTACCCCTAAGTCATTGAGGGGGCTACCTTTTAACTAAGCATCGACACAAGAAGAAGAAGTACCTACTTAGGAAGTAAGTAGGTGCCTAGTCTTCGTAAATTAGGTAGGTACTATTTGATAACCATTAATATGTGCTATTTATCCAAGTTACACTGGATAAAATGCCACCAAAATTACATTAACATAAAATGGAAAACAACAAAACATTAATATGGAATTAAATAAATATAAAGACGTTTCTTTCAAAAATGGTAGATTGAAAAATCCCATAATACGTTTACTTATTCCTCCATGTTACATCACATCAAATCAAGCATCAGTCAATTCATAAGTTGACTCGTTTATCAGTTTTGCATAGTTTGCATCAGTCACTCAATCAGTCGGACGGACTCTAGCACAGAAAAGTGAGGAGTTAAATTGAGGTGGTTCAAAGTTGAAAAACGAGTAACTCTTTCATTTTAAATTTTGAGGGCCTCAAACGAGGTAACTCACGAGTGAGGGACTCATCACTAGATGCCATTAAAAAAAAAAAAAAAAAAAGCCTGTAATTTGTTTATTTTTGGTGTATTTCTTTTAATTGGACTGAAAAAAGTTAAAATAAACATGCAGAACTGTGTTTGGAAACATTGTGGGTGTTATTTACGCTTTGCTATATTAAATACCAAAACGGCAGTGATAATCATTTGTGTCACAAATTTCGAATAAGTAAATGAGACTGAGCCTCAAAGTTCAAAATCATGCAAGATTTCGAAAGGATAGTCTAGCTAGGGCCATTGTTGGAGAAGCAATACCTAAGCGTTGGTTGTGGGAAAACAGGCAACGTCCAAACGTTGGGGTTGGCATATTATGATGACCACCAAGAAAAAAGGGGCCAAAATGGAAAAATTACAATTATAATTCGGAAGAACACCCTTGCCACAGAATTAATCTATTACTTGAGGAGTACCCACCACTCAACTGTACGTATTCACTACGTTGTGATGTCCAAAGTGATGATAGAATACCTCCAGCAGAACCAAGCTCACCATGACGGTTATGAAGTTAGAGCAAGGAACATAATACTCAGTGGGAGTCTCGCCATAGTGTTATTTTTAATTCCTTTATGGTTTACCTGAGACTATAGATAAAACCAATAAACTGTAGAATTAGTACTTTAATGAGTGTATAGTAGCTATATGTTGGTTAGCGGTAATGGTAAATATTAGTGCGGGCATTTGTCAAGGTAAATTTTGATTGTTTATAATGAATAATGAGTAAATGACTTACCTACCCAATATTATTTCTTTAATTTTATTCATCATCAGCTAGTAGACGTCCAACAGTGGTGTTATAACTGCTGCCTCCCCATAAAATGCCACTATCAATGGGCTTGTGCTGCCTCTATTCACTGATTTCCAGGGACCATTACAATGTCATCGGTACAATGTCTTTGGCCCATGGCTATGCTACGTCTTACGGCTTGTGCTGCTTCTATCCATTGACTGTCTGCGTCCAATACAATGTTGCCAGTCCATCGGTATGCTACTCATCGGCAGCCTTTAGACATCCACTGCTGGACAAAGTGTCCCCCATGAAATACAGTGGGGGGAATTGCCATAATCACTACGCTTCGAAAGTGGATTGGTGATTGCATTATTTATGTAGAGTACTCAGGTGGATGCTGCTGCCTGTCCCCTGGTGTAATCCCTTGGTTGGCTTTTAATTCATTCATGGGAGGAGATAAAATCTTAAGCCGGACACACCACGGCAAACCTCATCTATTTTCAAACATAATATACTTACCTGACTCAATGGAGTACTACATTAATAGTTCTATTTGATTTATATTTCTAGCCATTATTATTTATTTAAACTTTCACACAAAACATCAGCGCTAGGAGGACTTAATGCTAATAGAATTATCTACCAGTCATCCTGGGCGTGCAGAAAGATGGTGAGGCGTGCCTTACAAAAAAGGTAGTTAACTAAGTAGAAACCAATAAAACTAAAAAAGCCATTCGTGCCCCAGTGGGCAATAGTAATGGTTATTTCAATAATAATGCTGAAATTTAAGAAGTTTGTAGGCACTCGGTCACTTTGGATGCTTACTTGTGTGTACCTACCTACACATGTTTTTGATTTTGTAAAATTCATGTTTGGCCTTATGTTTGTCACACAATGTTTTTCTGCCTAGATTTTTAAGAAAACGCTGTTGATTAAACGAATAAACAAAATAAATGAACAACAGTGATATCCTTTTAATTAAACAGATAACCTATTTCAAAGTTTATTCTGAATTAATAAGGGTAATTCACTGAACTCCGTTGTGAGAAGTAGAAAACAACAGTAAACAACCAATAATGTTAAAATAGCTCAGTAGCCCTTGTCCACGTTTGTTTTGATTCTGGAACAAAAACAATAAGGTTACACTTTTGGCACTTTTGATACTTTTTACACTCTCAAATTAATGCAGCGGCTGCTATGGTAGATATCAATTGAATAGAAGAGATCCATAGAAGAACCTAGGTCACATGGGGGGTCCATGGGGGAGTCCTATGTCCAGCAATGGACTTTCAGTAGATTGTGCACATAGAATCATCAACACTAAAAGCAAATTTGTGCATGTTGAGTACTTATATTGATACTATTAATAATAGATTATTACTTACAAGTAAGATATTCTTGGTCATTGATCTTCACTTTCATTAAGAACGCTATAAGATGTGGACCACATTGTTTCGTGATTAATAAATCACGAAACAATGTGGTCCACATCTTAGACCATTTGAGACCTCCTCATCATTAGGGAGCTCCATCCTTAGTAGTTGAAAATTGGATGTATTTTTAAAGAATTTCAGCAGTCCGACAACACATTTCTGAACGGGCCAAGGTGGCAATAAGCCCCACGGTTTTTGGTAATAACCATTCACGTAAAATGCCAATGGTGCTAATATCTGCAAGACAGAATAACATAGGTAAGAACATGAACTGCAAGCACACACACTACTTATTTAAGAGTTTTTAACTAGATAGATAGTGTTGGCACTTCTAGAATTTCCAACATTTTCTACCCTCCAGGATGCGTCAGCCAAGATGGATGGTAAAATAAAATAATAAAAATGGATAATACTCAATTTTAATATACTCCTTTAGTTCCATAATCACCAATCCGGAAATACAGAACACTTCTTCACTTCACTACTAAACAACTTAATCCTTCCAAAATCAACGATAGACTGAGCTGCAGTGTTGCCAGAGCCTACTCAGCCCAGGTTGCCATTTGTAGGTTCAAATTTTGCCATCTGAAACCAAAGGTTGTCATTAGAAAAAATCTGTAAAAAACAAAAGAAAAAAAAATACTATGATTTTTATTTTGTTAATAAAGGACACAGTGGCGGATTTGTAGTGTTGGCCGCTCTAGGCCCCAGGCCATGTGCCGCCCCTTTCTCAGCACCCATCATATAGACTAGGTATATTATGAATCAAGCGCGGTCGCAGCCAAAGGTTGGGGGGGGGGGGGGGGGGGTCATCATCAGCGCGTCCAAAGTCAAAGTCAAAACTGCCAAAAAAGAGATACAACCAAGGTAGTGGTGACTCGGCGAGCACAGCGACCCGCGAGAATTTCGTGTTTAAGGAGTGTGAACAGCCAAAGTGTTTCTAATAATAGCAAGATTAGCCGAAAGAAGGATAATGGAGGCGGCTGCGAGCGGAGCGAGCCGCGTTAATTTCGTATTTCAACAGTGTAAATGGGCAAATTTTTTGTTATTTTAGCACATATCAAGGTCAGCGGAAAAAGGGAGGTAGCTGGGGCAGCGGCGAGCGGAGCGAGCCGCGAAAATTTCGTATATCAGAAGTGTAAAAGCCAAATTTCTTGTCTTTATTTTCCATATTTTTATGAGGTTCTTCGCAATTCAATTTTCTTATTTTTTGTTGTCACGATTTGCCACCCCTATTATCTGGCCGCCCTAGGCCCTAGGCCTGGAACTACTGGGCCTTAGGGCAAATCCGCAACAGTAAGCAGTTGTGTTTAAAAAAAATATAGGCTGACATTTACATTATTTGAGAAAAAATCTAAAACTAGTACATATCAAGGTCAGCGGAAAAAGTGAAGCAGTTGAGGCAGCGGCGAGCGGAGCAAGCCTTGAAAATTTCTTATTTCAGAAGTGTAAAAGCCAAATATGTTGTCTTTATTTTCCATATTTTTAAGAGGTTCTTGGCAAACCAATTTTCTTATTTTTTTGTAACGATTTGCCGCCCCTAATATCTGGCCGACCTAGGCTCAGGCCTACTGAGCCTTAGGGCAAATCCGCCACAGTAGTAGTTGTGTTTAAAAAAAATATAGGCTGACATTTACATTATTTGGGAAAAAATCTGAAACTCTGAGACAAACCAAACACATTCTTTGCAGCCAAAATTACCTACTTAGGTACTTTTCGACAATTTTATGCATGCATACGTCTTTCTTATTCCTATCCTAGGAACCCAAAAGGCTGGGAAGGTCTGATGATGAATAATGAATGAATGATGATTCAATCAGTAAATTTGGTTTTTCAAATAGGTCTTCTTCTTCGATTAAAACAATAAAAAGAGAACTTACCAGTAGATTTAAACACAAAAGTATTAGAAAACCACGAAAAGAACTTCCTTTGCACTGCCATAGAACAACATTACTCACGAGTGCACTGCACTGCACACAGACACACATAAAATTACTTTTATCTCAAGCTTCACCAAAATATACCTTTTGCTTGTAGAAATACGGGTATAATTTGTTTGTATACTAATTATGTATTGTTTTCATTTGGGAATAAAAATGCGTTCAAGATTTTGATTTTGTTCAATTCGATGCGTTCAGTTCATCTGCGAAAGATATTCAATATTTTTTTACTGATGAGCGTGCGACAAGTCGAAAAGTTGCCATTTGAGCGTCGTTGCCATTTGGTTGCCACGAAGGGTCAAATGTTGCCAAAATGGCAACCAAAGTTGCCAAATGGCAACGCTGCTGAGCTGTGAGCTACCGATATCGCAGCTACGCAATGTCTCATCGTTACCCCATAATCATAATCGGTGGTAGTCGGCTACAGTCGTACCACCACCGGCTACGATTGGTCGAGTTAGTTCACTCAGGCAGTCGCTAATAAGGAAGTCAAAACACTGCTATTACATTAATTAATAAGCAGTGTTTTGTATGGTTTACATAAGCTTTGTTATCATAAAATAAACTCTATTTTAATACAACTTTAAATAATTTACAACAGTCGGCCATCCAAAATTATTTTAGCACGCCCTCGTGCTTTTAATTATTATTATTATTTTTTCATTCATATTTAATTACTCATTGTAATAGTTAATTGCATGAACTTAAAACTAGTAATAATACTAACTTATAACTTGGCTTAATACCTAAGTAGCAACTCTGAAGTATATTTCAATCGACAGCACAAACTGTAAATAACATATCCAATTTAAATTTATTTGTTTATGCTTAATGTAATGTTAAGCTTACATCCAATAGTAGGTATAGCTACTATGCTTGTACATAGCCCCTGTTATTATAAGTACTATAATTACTAATACTGAGTAGTATAAGTATTGGCACCGCATGTTATTATAAATTATTAGATCGATTACAATATTTAGAAGCGACTCGAGATTACTCACTTCTTTATGAGACTAACAGTAACACTAAAATTCTTCAACATGATTATTATCTCATATAATCAAAACAGAAGGTTAAGTTTTAGTTTGTATGACATCTTATTAACATGTAATTCAGCAATATATATACTCTTTTGACTTTTCTACGATGCCAAGATAAATGACAAAATATTATATATTTTAATTTATGTGGTCAATGTTTTCAAATAGTTTCAAATGGCTTACATCTAATGGGTCTCACTTATGTAAGCACTGTAATACAGAATGGTTCGAGGAAATCCGTAGGTATAGGTGTACCTACCTTCAAAATTCTTGGTAATTTAGTTTGGTCCAAGTCTGTATTCTTCAATAATATTGAATACAATGAAAGTGTGCTTATGGTTGAACGTTTCAAGGCTATCTTGCTACTATGTTAATTAAAATTTTAATTTAGCAGAATTACGACTATCCACCACGTACTTTACTATGTTCTTGCTGACGTTTTGTTGACTGTTTTGAGGTCCTTCCTCATGAGCAACGACCGCAACCACGCTCGGAGGTCGTGAGACGGGAAATAGCTCTGTTTCGTCGCTCCACACGCTCAGCCCGGCTGGATAGTGGGGCAGGCGGCGGGGGCGGCGCGAGAGGCAGTAACTCGTTCACCATAGCTCGTCAGTCGCGTTTTTTCTAAAATGATACCAAGCCACGATAATTTCAATTTTATTATAATTATATTGTTTTTACCAGTAGTACATAAGACTGTAGTAGTGGTATGTGATATATATTGAGTTTTAAGAGATGGAACAGTTACTTCCTGATTGTCATTTATTTTCAGTGTACCTCACCTAATTCAGGTACCAAAGCATTATAGTAGGTAGGTACTGCGTCATCTAAAAGTCATGTATACTATAATAACATTTTTAAATTAATAATTGTTTAACATTAGCTTTAAATAAATTCTCATTAAGGTCTTTTTTTTACAGAGTTTGGTATTTTATTATAAATACGTACTGCCATGCAGACTACACTCTTTTGCAACAATGCTGTTTTGTAGTTGGGTTTATATAGTCTGTTTCCATCTCGTCTGTTCCGGACTGCAACGTCAGATATACGTGGAAACAGATTAGGATTATTTCTTACAAAGAATGCCATTTCACAAATATATAGGGACGGAAGTGTTAGAATTTTATATTTTAAGAATAGTGGCACGCAGCTATCAGTCATTTGCATTCCAAACATCGATCGAATGCACCGCTTTCGCATTTTGAAGATGATGTCTTTATCTTCAGTTGGTTGAGTTTCCCCAAAATATTATTCCAAACCTGAGTATGGATTCAACTATTCCATAATACGCCGTGATTAGTGACTATGTTGACAGTGGAGGAAAATTTGTATAATGCATAGGCTGACTGCTAATTCGCTCACTTAGTGTCTCGATGTGGTTTTTTCAGTTTAGCCGCTTATCAATGTCTATACCCAAAAATGTTGTACAGTCAGCCTGATTTACGTTATTGCCTCGAAATTCTAGATTTACGTTAGTTTGATTTTGAACTCTTTGGCTAAAATGCATGCATAATATTTGTTTTTTGTAGATTTATTTCAAATTATTATTGTCAAGCCAGGTAGTTATTGAACTAAGAGAATTATTTATGTCAGATTTATCTGAATGAATACTATTACATTTTATAGTCACTGTGCTGTCTTCTGCAAATAATGTCAAAGGTTGTTCTACAGCATTTGGCATGTCATTCAAATATATGATAAAAAGCAAAGGACCTAATAAGACATAATTAATGTGACAAATAATGTATGAAAGCATCTGTCAAAAGAATTAGTTAGGCTACAGCACAGGGCGGTTGTTCTGATAAATAAGGCGTGCTCGATTTTTGGGTCGGCTATTTGCCCGACCAAGCCCTATTTGTGAACAATCTTGTAAGCAATAAATGAATTACTACGAAATAATGATATTTTACACAACAATGGCACTAATGTCCTTATGTGTACTCTATAGCTCACTAACGAAACATACATTTAGAACAAAATAATGAAGCAAAACTACAATTTCAATGAAAACTGTTGAAGCACTTGTGTAATATCAGCCTAGGCCGATACTGGCTTTGCCTCATACCACAATGCACAATATTAGACTCAGGCATTGTGAAATCCGACTTGTGTAGTAAAAAATATAGGTTTTTGCTAATATAATAGTGAAAATTTACGAAAACACAAAAAGTAAACAAAACTTTGAATGAAGGCAATTAAAGGTCACAGAGTGTTAAATGAATGGTTGAACGGCAAGCAATTTTCATACAAAATAAATGTTACTGCCGCTCCATTTTTTCCTTGCTCCAAGGGCTACAGGCACAGTTAGGTTAGACAGTCGTTAAACCATCTGTTCATGTATTGGTGAACAGTGGCCTAAGAAGTTAAACAGCCACTTGACTGGCTTATACTCCAGATGCAGATTTCAGTAGATTTACTGTAGTGATTATTGTTGTTATTATTATTTGAAAGAAATCCTTTGAAATTGTGGAAAAGCAACGTAATCGATGGATGAAACGAAATGTTTTGCTACGGCTATTGGTTTAGTACCTATATGATTGGGGAATACTCTTATCGCCAATTGATATTAGTAGCTATTAAGCAGTCAAAAATGTTGATTGATAAGGGCCCACCATTTTCGGTTTTCGTTATGGTTTTAATTTGAGACTTAAATTTATTTTGCATTGTAATATTTTGTTGTATGTACTTATCATATTTTGTGTGTCGTAAAACTCGAGAACTGATTCATATTTAAGCTATTCAACAGCTTATTAAACATTTTTAAGTGATTACAATTAACTTCAAAATATGTTGTATTTTAGAATAATAGAGAGACGATACATCAGGCAGGACAGGCAGATCAACTCCCATGAGCCTCTCGACAGTCTAGATGTTTGTTCTGTGGTCAAGTAACCATGTGGACATGTATCTATGTAAAATATATGTATATGTATGTTGTAAAATATATATAAATCATCATCATGAGAATTTTATTATTCAATGTATGTGCAAATTTTGTGAATTATGGCTGCTTGTCGACTTCACTATTAAGTGAATGCTAGTTTTTTGTTGAATGTACCTAGTAGTATTTTCTCTTTCGAGAGGATTTAGGATAAAAGCTTAAAATGCAGATACTTAATAGTATATTATAATAACAAGTTTTAAAATAAAATAAAATACAATACCTATCAAAAGAATAGGTGTAAGTATGTGGATTGTATCTCTCCACCGTAATAACCGATTCTCCAAAATAATATTTTGATGCCGAGTGTAAAGTCATGTTGTTAACGATAACAGAGTACTGTTTAGTTTTGTCACTTTCAAGATTAACTCAGTACCTACCAAATACAATAATTAGTTACAATGATAATGTTGGGTCTATAAACATCATCAAAGTAAAATAACTTCACAAATATTAAATTTAAAATAAGCAACTTCTAGACGTAAGACTGATGAGGCTAATCTCCAAACGATATTATTTTCTAAGTGTAGGTATTTACTACTTATATTCTGATGTACCAATCCTAAGTCGACATGTTTATGGCACATGTTAAGTACGCCTGATATTGATTAAGGTACCTTTCGATCAAAACAAAGTTGAGCCAAAGGAAAGTTTGGAAAAGTAATACTATTGCATCTTTATTTGCATCATTCTAAACTTGTAGAACTACATAGACACATTGATCACAAAAAAGTGCTGCCAGTAAAATGCGTTCAGTGTATACGGGCCTTTTACAAATCATTGAAATTAAGGTGAATGCTCTCGTTGCCTTGCCCATACAAAATAATTTAAGTATTTTTTCAATCCACAGATTGTCGTTCTTTATATCGTATTTTTTTTTCGATTTTCTAATGATTATCGTACTCGCAAATGGTTGTTTCAAATAAAAATTTACTAAGGGTAATTTTTAAAATTAGTTTGAAATACGACCAATTTTACGTATGTGTGAGTGTTTTTAATGTCCATTTTGAGTCGCCACCTACCATCGAAGCGTGATATTTTTACGCAGAGCACCCTGTTTTGTTTAATTTGACAGAGATGCGGTTAAATGGACCTCGAGCACCGAGTTTTGAGAAAGATAGTGAAAGATGGCGCTAAATAAATAAAAGTATGCCTCGCGTTATTTTCGGGTCTGTCACCAAAATTGCGAAACGCGACGTTGCCAGGCAACGCTACGTCACAAGTTTAGTGCTTGCTAGTCACCCGTAATTATTAGGCTTTATGAGCTGGCTCTGATAGGGTTGCCAACCGTTCGTTATAATCATAGTTTACAAAGTTATTTGCGGCTATGTTCTTTATACTTTGCAATATCAACAAAGTAGGTACCTTCGAGAAAATACTTTATTGTAACGTACTTTATTGAAACTCAAGTTTCAGTTTTATAAAATAAAAATAAAACAACGAAAGAATATGTAAAAACTATACTTTCGTAACTTCATTCGCAGCAATAAAAAAAAATATTACTAGTCATTGACCGAGCGAGCAAAGCAAGGTAAGCCCTTGCAATATAATATGGCAAAATTTGCTATCGTCTGTTCGGATGTATGTACCTATGTACGTAAGTACTCGCGTACGTCGCATTTTTCAATTAATCTTGATGAAACTTGATATATGTACTTACTTATATATTTATTTTACAATATAGTTTTTGAGAAAAAATAAAAATGAAAACCAATATTACGTGAGCTCTCATTTGTTAGAGTTTCAACGACTTGTGGTTCAAGTAAGATTGGGTATATGCTAGATCGGACTATGGATGCGATTTTTAAACTTTATCGAAAAACAAGATAGTTTGTGCTCTTGAGGTATTCTGTTCGCAAAACTACTAGTTTTTATAATCCGACCGTGTACCGTGCTGTGATTCAGAAACTCGGTGTAGCAACCCTGATAATATATCAATATCAAAGTGTAGTATGAAGTTGTCATCTCGCTCCTTAAATGCAAAAGAGCCACAAGTCGAAAATTCATTTTTTTACTGGAAAGCCTATCAAAGTTTTGATAGTAGTTTTTTTTGTATTACTTTATAAATCTTTTTTTTCTACATATATGTATGGTATATTATAAGATGCGTATTTTGAACCTTACACGACCTTGAAATTTACATTGAGATCAATGTAATTAAATGCGGAAGAAACTTATCCATAACTATCACCTCTTCATCTAGCAATATTACAAAATAAAATACTCCATAAATCTTTGACTTACTAGTAGTAACGATGAGATCTACGATCAATAATATCTAAGTCATCGCAGTAATCTCATTAAGTGTTTCATTATTATACATAAAAATCCTTTAGCTTAAATAATCAATTTTAAAATAAGTAAGTATAAAAAGTTTAACATTACTTTGGGATTACATCCTTTTCAATCAGTTTTAGGATGCTTTGTTTTTTGTCTCAGCAACTTGTAGCTTTTTGATATTATTTTATATTATTTACTTGGGAAAAATCTGTATCCTGAGAAGTTTTGTATAAAAATATATTTTAATGTTGTTGATCAGTTTTAATAACTTTGAGGTCTGCTCTTTACGACTCTTCCTTTGGAAATCTATGTCAAGAGAAGAAGTCTTGAAGATGAGGATTCACTTGAGTATATCTGAATCGCTGTCTGTACTTTCCTCAATGACTAAATTTATTCATTGCTCTGGACTTCCAAAATCAGATAATGTTTTCATCAAGTAACGATAGGCTAGGATTGTGTTGGCTGTCTGTCTGGTATGGAATTTGTACCGTTTTTGATGAAGCGATTAAGATAGAGACTCCAGTGAATCAAAAAAAAAAAAAAAACATCTATAAGCTCAGACAGCAGTACAGACGATTGATTACCAATCAGTTATGATTCAGAACCTCTTAGTGTTCAGCCTCTTGGCATAGATTTTCAAAGGAAGAGTTGTAAAGGCATAATATATTTTTATACAAAACTTCTCAGGATACAGATTTTTCCCAAGTAAATAAAATAAAATAATATCAAAAAGCTACAAGTTGCTGAGACAAAAAACAGGGCATCCTAAAACTGATTGAAAAGGATGTGATCCCAAAGTAATTTTAATAATCTTAAAAGTGATTATTTAATTCAAAGGATACTTATGTATAATAATGAAACACTGTATTTTAAGACTGATTGTACAGACTGATTGTAATAACAGTCATTTAACAAATATTGCATGTTTGTTTATAAACAATTACAACCATAATCACGTTAATCTTATATGCAAAACAGACACATTTCCAAGTACTGCGGTTTCGTTTTAATAAAATAGTAATCAAACTTATTGAACTTTCATTCAAAAGAAACGCATTCCAAAACCTGACACTTTTATGTTTCATAATAAAGTTATTATTATTATTATTATTAACTGGAAAGATGGCTGCTTTGCTGTGAAGTAAGTCATCAAAGTCTCAAAATGCTAAATGGGTAGTTGTGTGATTGAACTATTTTAAACGCTAAAACCATGGGTGTCTTTTTCGAATATAAAAATTGGAATCATCTAAATGCCATTTTTGCATTAAAAACGATATTGAAATTTTTTGATTTGTGGCCCTGTTGAATTTAAGGTGTTCTGTTTGTCTGTGGTTACCTAGCCCAGTGCACTTATTTCTCCCTATATGTTCCTTGACTTTTTTCTCTATGGTCCTTGTCTATGGTGCACTGTGGGTGTCATGCGATTAATTTTCTTTGGGGCGGTGTCTTTGAAACGAGTGCAAGCCAGGTTATAACGGTTTCACGGTGAAATTTCGTAAGTAAACAGATATTTACATAATTTTAATGTGTTACCTACTAGTAGAGTAGTACTATTATAGAAGATGCCTGCCCTTTGTTTGAAGCCTTCGTTGTTGTTGTTGTTGTTGGACATAGGCCTTCCCCTTAGAATGCCACGACGAACGGTATTGAGCCGCCTCCATCCACCGACTCCCCGCGACGTTTATAATGTCTTTATTCCATCGAGTGGAGAGCTTTCCTCTAACGCGTCGTCCGGTTTGTGGTCGCCACTCGAGAACCTTTATTCTCCAACGGTTATCACTTCTTCGAGCTATATGACCTGCCCACTGCCACTAATTCTGAGAGCTATGTCGGTGACCTTGGTTCTTCTACGGATTTCCTCATTTCGGATTCTATCACGTGGTGAAACTCCTAGCATAGCTCTCTCCATATCCCGTTGCGCAACTTTGAGCTTGTCTATACGGCCAATAGTTAGCGACCACGTCTCAGTGCCGTAAGTCAACACTGGCGTGTAGACTTTCGTCTTGAGGCTCTGCGGTATCGGCGACGAGAAGATTTTTTTTTATACTACTTGGCAAGCAGACAAGCATACGGCCCACCTGATGGAAAGCAGTTACCGTAGCCTATGGACGCCTGCAACACCAAAGGCATCACAAGCGCGCTGCCGACCCTGAGACATAAAGATGAAAAAAGTCTCATGTGCCTGTAATTTCACTGGCACCCGTACCCTTCAAACCGAAACACAGCAATGCGAACACTACTGCTTGGTGGCAGAAATAGGTACGGTGGTAGTACTTCCCCGGACGAACTCTTTCACAAGAAGTTTTCACAAAACCAACAAACTAGATATGGCGTAGTTTCCCGAACGCTGCCCATCCGAGTTGGATTCGTCGGTTGACCTCTTCATCTCATCACATCACACTAATATTATAAATGCGAAAGTTTATAAGTATGTTTGTTACTTCTTCACGCCCAAACGGCTGAACGGATTTGAGTGAAATTTGGAATGAAGATACCTAATAATAATAATAATAATAATAAGCAAGCAAGTACCTTGACTTGGCCCACGAGATTACCGCCATGTGGGATGTGGATTCGACGATTATCGTCCCGATAGTTGTTTCTGTGAATGGCTTTATAGCAAAGAGCCTCGACCAATACCTTGAGAGGCTCTCACTAAATGGTTGGATCAACGGTCAGATTCAGAAGGCAGTACTCCTGGACTCGGCACGCATAGTCAGGAGGTTCCTCTCTCTGCAGCCCTAGCCTCCGACCGCTTGGGCCTTTGCTCCGCGGTCGGTGGTTTACCGTTTTGTAATATATTTTTTACTATACTGTTTTTATATACTATTTGTTTTTATAGATACGTAGTATTTCTTTATAGTGAAAAATGTATTTTATAACGAGTTTTAAAATAAATCAACGTCATAATAATAATATCATGGTTCACGCAGGTGAAACCGCGAGGCGCAGCTCGATATTTATATTACTTGAAATATCTTTAAAAATTTAATGAATGAAAATGTAATAAGTAAATATGTTATATTTTCAGATCTTATCTAACACCAAGCTCCCAATTTATGGACGAAATATTTTGAAGCCGAAATTGACGAAGCTGACTCTGGTTGCACGAAAAATAATAATGCACAACAGCAGTCAGCCAGATTTGATGGCAGAAGATTTGAGAAATGGTCCACAACATGAACAGCATGGAAATGATTTATACGTTACTCACAGATCGGAACGTTTTTTTTTTATGCTACTTGGCAAGCAGACAAGCTTACGGCCCACCAGATGGAAAGCAGTTGCCGCAGCCTATGAACGCTTGTAACACCAGAGGCATTACACGCGCGCTACCGACCCTGAGACATAAAGATGAAAAGTCTCATGTGCCTGTAATTTCACCGGCACCCGTACCCTTCAAACCGAAACACAGCAATGCGAACACTACTGCTTGGCGGCAGAAATAGGTACAGTGGTAGTACTTCCCCGGACGAACTCTTTCACAAGAAGTTCTACTACTAACAAAACTACTAACTAGTCGTCTGACTGCGAGTCAATTTGGAATAGTGAGAGAGGCAGATTGTTGATTGTTTATCCAATATCATATATTTCCAACACAGTAATATTTGTACACTGTTATGTTTGCAAACGCCGTATCACCACACCCTATAAATGAGTTTATCAGCAGCATGATGCTAAAGCTGGTAGCATTTTTCAAAAATGCGATTTTATCTGAAATATATATTGAGACGTGTTCGGAAAAATGCAAAGTGCATAGATCTCAATGAAATGACATCATGTACGTTATTTTTTCTCATACAAAAAACCCTTACAACATTGTCTAAAACAAAACTATATCAAGAAATGTATTTTTTTCTAGCCACTGATGATCAACCAGAATTAGCAAGTTGAAGTGGCAATGGGAAGGTCATATAGCTCGCAGAACTGATAACCGTTTGAGAATAAAGGTTCTCGAGTGGCGACCGAAAAACGGACGAGGCTGTAGAGGAAGGCCCTCCACTCGATGGACTAAAGGCATTATGAACGTCACAGGAAATCTGTGGATGGAGGCGGCTCAAGACCGTTCGTCGTGGCACTCTAGGGGACACCTAAGTGGACTTCTACAGGCTGATGATGATGTAGTTGATCATCAGATCAACTACATCTAATGATGATGAAGATGATACCTCATATCTCCGGCGTTTATGAACCGATTTAGAAAATTCTTTTTTTATTTGAATAGATATATGTACTTCCAGATTGGTCCCATTTTTTTCAAAACCCAGTTCTGATGATGGAATCCATGAGGAATTGAGGGAACTCCTCAAATATTTTAGGCATACATATGGCGATTTTGATATTTTCAGCAACAAACCAAGCATTTGCATTCAGAAAGTATCATAATCCTTTCACCACTATGGTTCTTTCATCATTTTTTTTTCATCCTAATATTTAGTCGAATACAATGGCGGAAGTCGGTTTTTTAAATGAAAAGTTATATTTAGAAGAGATGCAATGGGCACTAATGGTAACAATGAATACAATATACGAAGACAAAATGTGCAGTTGCACTGATCGCTTACCTATTGATGAATATTTGTTGTCAGTGTATGATATTTCTAGTGGAAAATACTTGTAATTATAAACCAATAAAAATACCTAATCTGTTTGTTTTTTCTTTTTATTAATTTCTGTAAAAAGACATTCATTTTTGTGGGGGTGTTTGCCATAATTACCACCCTTGGCAGGTTGATTGGTGATTGCAGTATCGGTTACTCAGATGGATGCTGCTGCCCATGCCCTGGTGTAAACCCTTAGTCGGCTTTTCCGACATCCACGGGAGGAGGATTATAGATTCTACGCCGCACACCACGGCACTTTTTATAGGGTGGCAGGAAGTCGGTGGATGGTGGCGGCTCATCCCTTCTAACAATTTTCTTTAACGCCATCATTATCGAGATACCTTATAAACATTTTTTTAACGCCATCTATATAACATCTGGGGATAATGACAACGCCATCTAGTGAAAAACAAAACAGTGAATGTAGAAGTGTGCGTGCGTGTAATTACATGAGGCAAATTGTCAGATCTTATTTATAGTGAATTTGAAATTTCTAACGACTCTTTAACGAAAATTCATGCTGCATCAAATTCTATGACCTACACCGTGCTCGCAAACGGTAAAATTACTCACTAAAGACGCTCGAGTTTTGAACAAAAAATAAAAAAGTCAATATCTGTTTTTCCACGCCATCTAGCGTGAAACGAGCTTTAAGTAATCGAAAGCATCCCCCTTAACTCAGTAATGTCAGTGGACCAAAGTCGAGCTTCAGGAAAACTTCCATTTCACACCTCCAACCAGAGACAATAAAGTGCAAAGCTTTGCGCACTTTTTATTTTAGTGTAGAGAGTAATAGAGAAATTATGAGAACGATGGTTACTTTTAAACATCATTTAAAATTGATTACTAGTATCACTTAGCTGCACCAAAGTTACGTCATTCACTGCAAAAGAAGAGGGTTGTGCCTCTATTAGTTTACTCAATGGTTGATACGTACTTTATTGTTACCAACACCAGATATTAGGCTTAAAGAGAGAAATTATGAGAACGATGTTTACTTTTCACCATGTTCATTTAAAATTGATTACTAGTATCACTTACCTGCACCAAAGCTACGTCATTCACTGCAAAAGAAGAGGTTTGTGCCTCTATTAGTTTACTCAATGGTTGATACTAACGCCAGATATTAAGCTAGAGGGTACTTTATTTACCATTGGGTACTTTATTTACCATTGAGTACTTTATTTACCATTGGGTACTTTATTTACCATTGGGTACTTTATTTACCATTGGGTACTTTATTTACCATTGGGTACTTTATTTACCATTGGGTACTTTATTTACCATTGGGTACTTTATTTACCATTGGGTACTTTATTGACGCTGCGTGGCAAGCTGCGTGGCTCGCTGCGTGGTCGCTGGCTGGTCCGGCTGCTGGCGCGCTACGTGGCAGGCTGGCTGCACCGGCTGCTGGCGCGCTGCGTGGCGCGCTGGCTGCACCGGCTGCTGGCGCGCTGCGTGGTGCGCTGGCTGCACCGGCTGCTGGCGCGCCGCGTGGTGCGCTGGCTGTACCGGCTGCTGGCGCGCCGCGTGGTGCGCTGGCTGCACAGGCTGCTGGCGCGCCGCGTGGTACGCTGGCTGCACAGGCTGCTGGCACGCTGCGTGGCGCGCTGGCTGCACCGGCTGCTGGCGCGCTGGCTGCACCGGCTGCTGGCGCGCTGGCTGCACCGGCTGCTGGCGCGCTGCGTGGCGCGCTGGCTGCACCGGCTGCTGGCGCGCTGCGTGGCACGCTGGCTGCACCGGCTGCTGGCGCGCCGCGTGGTGCGCTGGCTGCACCAGCTGCTGGCGCGCCGCGTGGTGCGCTGGCTGTACCAGCTGCTGGCACGCTGCGTGGCGCGCTGGCTGCACCGGCAGCTGGCACGCTGCGTGGCGCGCTGGCTGCACCGGCTGCTGGCGCGCTGCGTGGCGCGCTGGCTGCACCGGCTGCTGGCGCGCTGCGTGGCGCGCTGGCTGCACCGGCTGCTGGCGCGCTGCGTGGCGCGCTGGCTGCACCGGCTGCTGGCGCGCCGCATGGTGCGCTGGCTGTACCAGCTGCTGGCGCGCCGCGTGGTACGATGGCTGCACCGGCTGCTGGCACGCTGCGTGGCGCGCTGGCTGCACCGGCTGCTGGCACGCTGCTTGGCGCGCTGGCTGCACCGGCTGCTGGAGCGCTGCGTGGCGCGCAGCATGGCGCGCTGGCTGCACCGGCTGCTGGCGCGCTGCGTGGCGCGCTGGCTGCACCGGCTGCTGGCGCGCCGCGTGGTGCGCTGGCTGTACCAGCTGCTGGCGCGCTGCGTGGCGCGCTGGCTGCACCGGCTGCTGGCGCGCTGCGTGGCGCGCTGGCTGCACCGGCTGCTGGCGCGCCGCGTGGTGCGCTGGCTGTACCAGCTGCTGGCGCGCCGCGTGGTACGCTGGCTGCACCGGCTGCTGCCGCGCCGCATGGCACGCTGGCTGCACCGGCTGCTGGCACACCGCGTGGTGCGCTGGCTCGCTCTCCACGAGGTTGTACTGGAGGAAATAAAAATAACTCCGAAAGTAAACTTATTAACACGTGCTATTTTAAAAGTACGAGCAGCAAGGCGGGTTGTTAAAAGTAAAATTTATACTCCATAATCATGCCTTGTAACCAGTCGTTAATTAAACGGTAATCGGAGGGTACACAGAGAGAGAAAAAAAAATATAAATCTAATTCTTCATTCGAATCGCACTTCTGAGATGTTGGCACTTCTAGAATTTCCAACATTTTCTACCCTCCAGGATGCGTCAGCCAAGATGGATGGTAAAATAAAATAATAAAAATGGATAATACTCAATTTTAATATACTCCTTTAGTTCCATAATCACCAATCCGGAAATACAGAACACTTCTTCACTTCACTACTAAACAACTTAATCCTTCCAAAATCAACGATAGACTGAGCTGTGAGCTACCGATATCGCAGCTACGCAATGTCTCATCGTTACCCCATAATCATAATCGGTGGTAGTCGGCTACAGTCGTACCACCACCGGCTACGATTGGTCGAGTTAGTTCACTCAGGCAGTCGCTAATAAGGAAGTCAAAACACTGCTATTACATTAATTAATAAGCAGTGTTTTGTATGGTTTACATAAGCTTTGTTATCATAAAATAAACTCTATTTTAATACAACTTTAAATAATTTACAACAATAGATAGATAGATAGAAAACACTTTATTGCACACCACATTCAAAATTTAAACATTAAAACAATCATAATTATAATTATACGTATGTACAATGGGCGGTCTTATCGCTGAGAGCGATCTCTTCCAGACAACCTTGGGATGGACTGGAATTGACAGTCCAGTTGGAACTAGGTAGGTAGCTAGCTTTAGATTTGGCTAGTATATTTATTGAGCACCTACCTTGATATCAGCATACTACATTAGGTACTCACGAGGATATCAGTGTTCTCAATTTAGGTAAAATCATCCAAGACTTTCGCAAGTTGGGAAGTCAAATATCATTAAATAAATGTAGACAAATGTATGGATGTTTGAATTAATTACTTACTTCTGCTAATAAAAACTCTAATTATCACTTTATTTCATAACTGAAGTTGTTTAATGTGCTATTTTAGTTCAAACAGGCATCGAAGGAGGTCCCTGTTTCATTTGACGTTTGTCATGAAGTTCGGGAAAGTTTTTGACGTCACTGAAGACGTCAAAAACTTTTCCGAACTTCAGTTTGGCGCTAGACAATACCAAAACTGTCAAAATCATGATTAGCATTCATTCACTGGGCTTGAAACAGACGAAGTTCACCGGTTAGACAATACGAAATTGACAGATGGAGTCCAGACTGAGTTGTCAATATCAAATTTGAAGTTTATTCGATGTTCAGTAGACTTACACAATAACCCCGGTCTGGGTGTTATGGTACCAGGTACTCGTAGAGTTCCTGATAGGTACCTACGATACAGGGAATCCTAGTGTGGGATCAAAACTACGTATGTGACTGTTGAGTGTTAAAAAAAACAATATTTTTTTGGCTCCTGCACGGAATGGATGTAAGGTTGGGTCCCGTGGTAATAAGGAGCTCCTCCACATTGACATGGCCATCAGACAGAAGGTCAGGAGGAGCAAGGGAAATCTCTCGGCTACTTGTATTGATTATAAGAAAGTCTATGATTCTGTGCCACATACATGGATTTAACAATTATAAGCTGGGATTACATTTTATATTGTATTTTTTAAATGAAAATATAAGCTATTGGTTTTAAAATGGATTAATTTATTGTTAAGAAAATGTATTTTCGTGGATCTGCTTTTTTCATACGAAACGAGATTCGAATATCCGTATACTTTTGCATACCTTCCTAATTTAATATTGTGATTGACGAAATAACCCTAAAACCGTAAAAAAATCGGAAATACAAACCTCTAAAATAACCTTACAACCCCTTTAAACCCGAAAAACAGCTAATCAAGCCCATTTAACCTATATTTTAGGCTGGTATTGAACGACGTAGGTATTGATATTTTCTTTGGAAACAGGTTTTTTTTTACAGCTTTGAGATCGTTTTTTCGGCCTGAAACCTGAAAACTCCCTATCCTGTTAATTTCATAAAAATCGTTGCAGCCTCTTTCGTTCATTCATTCGTTCGTTGTTTTCACATCACTTGTCCCCGTACCAAGAAATTACGTATCGTTATTTCTGTCGTATGCTTGCACTAAGAAAATATATTTTACGGTGAAATTAATGGCCTAATTGTGTTTTCAATTACTTAAATGTGATAAGAAACTCCATATTTTGTTAAATTTGATGTTTCCGACCGCCATTTACACGAAACCACAGCACACCCAACCATTTTTAGGAGCTCCGTATAGCGACAGGTATGAACGCAGAATGGCGAACGATCGCGGCTAAACTAGTTTTTATAAACTGACACGAACGACCGTTCATGTACTTCGGCAGAGGGGAAAGCGTATGCTTGCCATCTCCCTACTATAAATTCTCTAAGGTCGAAGAGTTTCATGTTTGTCTGTGGCCGTCGCATTACGTCGTAGTCGTCGCGTAGTACTCTCCTTAGTCTGTGAGTCGTCGTACCGCTAGGAATAAATGTGTGCGTCGTACGCTCGCTCGATTTGTTACAGAAACAGATTATTCTTCGTGTCTGTTTGGTTTGGTTTAACTTTACGTCTCCAATAATTTTAAATAAAGATTATAACATAGTGATTATATACTCAGTGTAAAGATTCACTTAGAAAAAATATTTCCTAAAATTGTGTTGTGATAGATAAACATCAATCACCTTAGTAACTCAGGTAAAAAAATCCTGAAAATCATTACTATGCTTTTCTTTATTATTTTCTGTTGCTGACTAAAGAATATAAATTCTCTGACCCTGAAGATGAAACTGCAGAAATAACGTGCTGATCTAATCATACAGAAGTAAACAGCATCATTAGATAGGTAAATAGTATCATTATGATTAAAAATTTCTAGATATGAAATTACTATCCAGCCTCCAGGATATTCCTGAATTGAACAAGGATACCGTCCACCTCAGAAACGAGCAGGAGCTCCTAGAGAAAGTGAACAAATTAATCAAAGATGGGCACAACAATTTACAAATAGTAACAGATTTTGATCATACTCTTACAAGACATTCTTTGGCTAACGGAAATACTGTTCTCACTAGTTTCGGTAAGTACGTTTTGTTCAATAACTAAATGTAAATTCTTACATACAATGTTACCAAGGTATACAAGATGCCTATCTAAGTTATGATATGTAATTCAATCCATTTTTTATCATTTGTATGCTTATTTATTGATTTATAAATAAGCAGCTTTCGCTGATATGTCTACATCAAAGTCTGGAATGTCTTTTACTTTAGGGTCAATCTTTTAAAGTATTGTATTGTCCTTTCAAAGCCCTTTGTCGAGCTTCTTTTTGAACGCATTGACAGAAGTGGCAGAAATAACATTTTCTGGTAGTATGTTCAAGTTGTGGGTTGTGTGGTTTTCTCTCCTTATGGGAATACCTTGTAAATCTGGCAGGTTGTATTATTTAGGTTAGGGTTTTATAGGTTTCAATGAGGCTACCAGGGAGGTGTCTTTCTTCTAGGGTAGTCTGGTGCCAGGCATGAAATCTCTATAAGATTTGCAACATAGAGCCTACCGTTTCTTGGTTGCTTTCCTCTGCACGCTTTAATCACGTTCTCTACTCTTGAGAACTGTTCTTCAGTAGAGGTCTTATGTATGTTTTGTAGATCTTGCAGAAGTCATCCAATGTTGCGGTATGATATAGATAAAGGTATAAGCTTTCTTGACAACCTCCATGGCATAATGAGCGAGTAGCCGGCTGTGACGCAAAAGGTGCGGGTTCGATTCCCGCTGCATGATCTGAAAATATTTGCAGTACCCAGGACACAGGGAATCCTAGTGTGGGATCAGTTCTACATATGTGACTGTTTGGTGTATGTTATGTTTCTTGACTTCTGCAGGGCGATTCTAAAACGTTTATCTGATCGGATTCGTTAGTTTTTCATTATGGTAACATTATGGTTCAGTATGGTGGTTTCATTGTGGTAAGTAACTAAAACAATTTTCTAACAATTTTCTCTAGTAAAACACAGTAATATACAATATTTATTGTTTTTTACTATGTTTTACTAGAGAAATTTGTTTTAGTTACTTACCACATAGAAATGAAAAACTAACTAATCCGATCGGAAACGTTTCCGACATTTTAGAATCGCCCTGCTAAAGTGATGTATTCTTCCTATTTTAAATTAGATGTATTGTTGACCCCTAGATACCTCTGAATGTTGTCTGGGGTTATGGTGTTTCCTTCCAGGCTGTAAGTGACCCTAGGATTATTATTGCCTGGGTGTAGGTAGTATGTTGCATTTAGATGCATTTAATTTGATTATTCAATATTTGGTCCAGTCTTAGAGACTAATGTAGAAGAATACAGTTATTGCAGTTGTAGTTCTCCTTGCTGTCCAAAGCGAAAGGCTTAGCAAAAAAAATTTCATCATTAGCAAGTTAACTTAATTCAAATTTTTCAGGAATGTTCAGAGAATGCCCATCGGTTCCTCAGCATTACAAAGATGAAGACAACAGGCTTGCGGGTATCTATAAGCCGATAGAATGCGATCCTATCATGAACATACAGGATAAGATCCAACACATGGTCGACTGGTATATAGCTGCACACGCATTGCTCAAGTAAGATGCTACTTCTTAAATAATTATCCTATTACAATTTTAAGTACAGTACAAGCTTAATAGTCCCTCACTTGCCAATCTGGCATGTTTAATAGACCAGCCTTTATGGATCCCTTAAACAATGCTGTCTACCTCTGACGTTTACGTTTATGTTTTCTTCTAGGCTTGGTTGCGTTGGAACAGGAGTAATTTTAGTTTATAAGACAATTCAAAATGATCCTTGTGATTTCAATGAATAAAGTTCTTTTTGACTTTGACTTTATGTATTTTTGGATGAACACAAAAATATCCTCTGTGCTGGCATCTCAAATAGGAAGGATGTATGTTTTTTTGTACTAGATTACAACCAATAAACTGACATCGCCAGTTATCTGGTAAAGGGTCAGTAGTGCTTGGGTAAATTTTTCAAAGTCCTTTCGAAGCTCGTTTTTGAATGCATTGACATTAATGGCAGAATTAACATTGTCTGGTAGTATGTTTCAATTGTGTGGTTTTCTCTCCTCTTATATGTAGCTTGTATTGTACCAATCGGCATCATAATTTCCCCTATTGTGTTCCAGAGGCATAAAGTTTCCAAGACACGAGTTGATGGATGTGGCGCACCAAATGTCAGAGAGCTTCAGGTAAATATTGAATGTTAGCCAATATATCTAGTATTCAATTATAAGTAGGTATTTAATCATGTTTTCGAACACATGCTTGGATGTTCAAATATTATTTAAAGAAACTTCTTCGAGATAAATCAACCTTGCCGGCTGCGGCCTACATTGTTATTATGAAAATCCATATTCTGTAATATTATAACAAAGGCTTTTACTATGATAATCATAACATACATTATATAACACCCAACAGTCACATACGTAGTCATGATCCCACACTAGGATTCCCTGTGTCGTGGGTACCAAAAACTAAGAGTACCATGGTACTAAATCTGTAACCAACTGTCATGTTGTATTGTGTCATTGCTTAACGCATTGTTTGAGTAACCTTTCAATTGCAGCCTTAGCTGAAATTGGGCATTGATGGACGAACGTGATAAAGTGGGCTGAGGCGCACATACGTGAGTCCATCAAAGCCTGATTTACCGGCCGCACCAGTACCTAATGTACTATAAACAGTATCAGAAAATGCTAATTAGCATTAAGGTTGCTTATTGTACTTGTTTTTTGTCATGTGCAATTAATTTGTGCATTTTCTATTTATCTAACAGCTAATAATTTTGATTTAACTTGTGCTAGAAAATAGATTGACCTGTATTTAGACTTTGTGTCTTGGAACTACGTAAAGGAAACCCCAGGACTGCCGTCCTGTTAGTTTTAGTTTAGTCTTGATTTTTTTCTTCATCACACAAAAAATATTTGTTGTTGGAATCAGTACATGTGGAATAGTATATTATATTTATTCAGAAATAAGTTTACCTGGACCGACCCTAAAACTGAATGCCCCACTTCTTAATTTAAGTTAAAATAAAATATTCCATAATCCATAGCCACAAGGACCGTTTTTGAATGTCAAGCTTGTGTCAAGTGCCAAGTAAAAGCTGTGCAGGGGCGTGCAGTTTTAGACTGACAATTGATTGTTGCTAATCATGGCTTTTCGGCTAGCATGGTTAATTACTAACCATTCATTCTCATAAAGGATCCTAGTAGAAATATGCAATGGTTTTCCTAGGATGAAGGCTCAATATATATTTCTATTTTTAGGGAAGGAGTACAAGATTTGATATTGTGGAGTGAGAAAGAGAAGGTGCCTGTTTTGGTGTTCTCGGCTGGGTTAGGAGAATCTGTGGTCGCTGCTCTCGAAGCTGCTAACTTCTTGCTACCCAATGTTAAGGTAATCCATTAGTTATCAAACTAGGCTTTAGTTTTTCAGAATGTTGTTTCGGAAGATTATCTTATCTATACTGACCTAAAGCATATAAGAATGGAAAGTCACAATTTTATGAAAAACCTTAAATATGTCAGTTCTGCAAGCTATATGACCACCCCATTGCAACTTCAACTTGCTAATTCTGCAAGCAATGTTGGTAATCTTGGTTCTTGGAACTCTGCGATCACCAATCCGCCTGCCAACCGTGGTGATTATGGCAAATCCACCCATTGTATTGTTTGAATACAAATAAAAAAAAGACATGAGGAAAAATCCTCATATGTAATTTAAGTGTAAAATATATATGTAGTTATGTCTCTGACCGCTAAATGTTTCCTCAAGGTTGTGTCAAACTTCTTGGCTATGGATGAAGAAGACAAGATAGTAGGAATAAAGGGTGAAGTAATACACACTTACAACAAAAACGAAGCTGCGATCAAAAACACGGAGTATTATGAAATGGTAAAGGAGCGCAGCAACGTCATTCTAATGGGAGACAATATCGGAGACGCGGGAATGGCAGAAGGCATGGAACATTGCGACGTTGTCATCAAAGTGGGCTTTCTTGGACGAAACACTGAAGGTAACTTGGAAAACTATATAAACAAATTCGACATTGTATTAGTCAATGATCCAACGATGGATATTCCTAATGCCATACTGAAACTACTGTGATTTTAGAGTTAATATTTTTCATATTTTTAAATGTTTGTTGACCATTTTTGTTAAAGTACAAAAGTACGATTTAATTTAACTTTGTTGTATAATATACAAGCATTTTATATATTACGTTTTGTACTTATTGGCTTAGAAATTATAACTTTATATGTATCGTACTTATAGTTTTTTGGTGTGACATGACCCTATTTGCAGGGAAAGCAGTGTCCGAGCTTAGTTTTTGACAAGCAATTGACACGGACGTATGGTGTAGTGTAACACGGATTTTGTATGAGCGCCCTAGCGTATACTTTGCGAACCTCTTTTTCCATACAAAAATCCGTGTTACACAACACTATACGTCCGTGTCAATTGATTGTTAAAACTCGTGACTTCAGTCTCTATTCTGCTTCGCCGAAACGGTTGTATATTTAAAAGACAGACTATCTTATTTTGTTACCTACCAAGCCTACCGATTACAACTTTCTTAATAGAAAGTTATGTTATCAATTTTATATAGTATAATATTATAAGGTGTACGATGTCTTTAGCTGGCGTCTATGTAGTGCTTTCTATATAGAGACTACTTTTAATAGTGCTCTAGTCACGCCGAGATATATTTAGTAATTTAAGGCACTCGCACAATAGGCTTCGCAAAGATATTAAAGAAGATATTTAAACCAGGATTATTGTTTTTTTTTTATACTTACGCAATATATAAATGTTAAGGTACACCTCGTGGATCTTTTGGGCTGAGTTACGCTTGAATTATTACAGTTTTGTTTCAAAAATCTTGAATTCTGTGTATCTTGAAGTGATTATATCTAGAAAATTTGATGAAGATCTGACTTTTAGTTTATAAATTAACGAGAAACGCAAGACTTTTCGTTCCGTCGAACTCTAGTTTCCTTTTAATTTAAAAACTATACCCAATCACTATCACTGCGTGCTTAATATTCGCATGTTTATCTTTCTCGGTCTAACGAACGCCTTCCGAGCGATAGAAAGGTTGATGGTTAATCGAAAGATAATTGAGATGATATTGTGAATTGAATGTGAAATAACTACGAGAAAAGAAAAGAGTTAAAGGGTAACTCAGCTGAAATGTTCGACGAGATGTATGTGGGATCCTTAAGTGTATGATTTTTACATGATGAATAAAACACGTATTTAATGAAATTAAATATTTTGTTATTATTTTTAAACAACACATAAATATTAATGTATTTTCTAGTCATTGCTGTTTGCTTCTCTACACTGAGGTTAGACGATATTATCACAAAAGGTAAATGCATAATTCAGTATATAAATAAGGCTTCGACCAAACATTTTATGAACAAACGGCAGCGCGTTTTATGACTACAAATTGTAATTTAATTAATCTCAAATTATACAATGTAAAAGCAGTTATTGCAGATAATTCTACTGATTTGCGTTGCCTTCTAATTTCGTTTGGTCGAAGAGCAAAATGGAGAAGCAACATCACATTGTCAACGACACTGAAGATTCTAATAACATGCAGTTAATACTTCAGATCAGTGAAGGAAGATCAGTAGAATAACACCTACGTCATTTTAACAAACATTTTCTTAAGACTAGTAATTAAATACTCAAGAAATGCATTGCGTGTTATTTCTTGATGACGGGATGATTGGTCACCTTTTTGTCCAAATTGAGTCAAGGTCAATTTAAAACACGAAGTTTTTTTATAATACATACAATCAACAAGCCCGTGTTTTCTTTCATAAAAATAATTGCAATTTCTTTGGTTAAATTTATTCCAAACTATGTCATCTGTCTTCAAGAAATTACAAACGCGGTACACATAATTATTTTAAACGCCATTTAAGACTTGTAATTAACATGAAAGATGGCCCCAAACAATTTTGGCTTTGTCAAATTCTTATTCGTTACTAGGATCAAATGTTAATTTCGATTATATCTCGGCACACAGTCATATTGGAATAGGAGATATTCTGGCATCGTTCGATGAACCATTTACGTGCGGGGCTAAATGCAATCTTATTTATTGCAAAGGACAACAATTACCTATCTACCGAGTAGCAACAAAACTACGAGTACGAGAAACTTGTACTAAAATGTTAAAAACCAACTACATTCGTTATGGCAAGACAAAATTTAAACATTTAATAGAAACATTTTAAATCCAACGAAACTCGTCGTGTTACAGATGACTGGAAAATACACAATTCATCAGTTCTCACGTTATAACACATTTACTTGAAAACGAATTAAAAGCTCTAAAATCAACAACAGTCTTAGAATATTATACAGTTATTTACACAAAGATATTTTTATTATAAAAATAGCCTACTTCTAACTGTACACGTAACAATTATGTTTCTTTCATATAGAAATATATATTTGTCTCTATTTACTAACTAGAAACATTACATAGTAAAAATAGTTAAATCTTTTAGGAATCATAAGACTTGTACCGTACAAGGAATACGCGCACCGGGGCAGCCAAGGCACATTCTTAACACATTGAACATTAGCTATAATAGTGATAGCATTTATTATGTATTCAGCCTAATGCGCGCCGATATCAATAGTATCATTAATAATTTTAACCATCTTATACCTAAAAAAAAATCGGTGTGGCTGTGTCGTGGACACGGCCGTGTGTTTTACGTGAATACGAAATTATGTGACGCAGCCAAACGACCTCAAAATAGCGGCGCTTCCGCCTCCGCCGCGGGCGAAGCGTCACAGTCCTCACTCAACGTAACGAATTCTTTGATCCTTTAGCTATCGAGTGGTGTAATTAAGTTTTGGATAAGGTGCAACACCAAACTGTATCCCCCGAACAGTTTTCTGGATTTCCTCCCACTATGGAAGCAAATTTAATGACGTATTCATGTCAAAACAAGATTTTTAATGGGAGGAAGGACACGCATCTTGTCCCATTTTATATAATTGCATCTACAGTCTGCTTAACGACGCGTGTATTTCTCATTAGGTATGTTGTAAGTCACCCTAGAATTGGGCAGTTTAGGGCAAGGCAAATGGTTCGTAATGTCACATCACGGAAGCCAAATAACATCACAAACCTACAAAAATACTTGACATCAATAAATATAACTATATTTTCTAAATTAGTAGATATAAATATTGTCAGTCCACACCTGACTTCTAAAATAGCAATGTCCGATATGGGCAAATTCTGATAAGAAAAGGTAAAAGACATAAGAAAAATACATTACTGCCGAAGTCAAATCAAGCAATTTACGGCCCAGTAGTATTGGAAGGACGAGGCGTAGCCGAGTCCTTCCCAAGTAACTTTAGAAGGACGAGGCGTCAGCGAGTCGAGTCATTTATCACTTAACGAGGCCGTTAATTGCTGTTTCTGCCGAGGCTTGTATATCTAAATTGCTAGGAAATCATAATAACATTATTCAAGAATTAAGTTTCCACTCGCGCCTATTTGACCGCGCGAAGTGTTATTTCGTTCTGTGGGTTAACCCACATCAACCAACAGGTTGGGGGTGCTTAAGCACGAACATCTTGACGGTATCGAGACGCTAGCGAGACTAACGCAAATGTTAATATTGGCCAATTTTCATTAACGTACAGTACGGCTACCGACCACCGTCACCGTAGACCGTTCGTCGTGGTATTCCAAGGGGAGGACTAGCAGTGGACTACTACAGGCTGATGATGATGACAGTACGGTTAGACTAACGTTAGTAACGATAGCGAATCGCTAGCGAGACGATAGTAAATGTCAAATATTAACCAATCAAATTACAAAGATTCCAAGCTACTCCGATGTCATTGGGCAAAATTAACATTTGCTAAAATACGGATCTTAAATGATTTTAGAATAGAATGGTATACAATACACACAGGATAAACGAAAACCAATCTATAAAAGGCACTTTAGACACTATCATTCACTTGATATATTATAATTAATTAATTTTGAAGTCCTTGTAGATACGATACTGATACAAATAAGTACACCTACCTAACAGTTGGCAGATCTTTCGGAACACTCGTTTGGTGGGCGCACTATGTAACGACTAGACATCCTACTAATATTAATTCGAAAGATTGGAAGTATGATCGTTAATCGATTAAAAAAAAATTTGGTTATGAGCCTGATTGACACACAGGTCTTTTATACCACGCGAGCAAAGCCGCGAGCAGATGCTAGTCATTCATAGGTTTAACCTTAATCATTTTTTTAAATGATCGGTATGTTTCAGTTAATTGTTTTCGGATAAAATTTTACAAAATATTGGTCAAGATTCACAAATTAGGCTCCATAGCGGCCGAAATCGCCCCAAAAATAAACTAACTGTCTATAATCTGGGTTTGAATAGGATAGGTGATTTTTTAAGTACTTGGTACATCCAAAAAGTTGAACTCAAAAATAAGATAATGAATCGCATGCAGAAAGATAAAAAAAGATATATATAAAAATGTGATTCATATCATAACCTTAAGCTATCAAATTACTGTAGTAAATAGTGGAAGCGTGCGGAATGATAAAATACTATAGAGTACGACCCGACTCGAAAAGTCATACTTCACTTGTTCCCAAATTGACTGAAGGAGAGTTTAAAGCTCGCCAATCACAATCCACTTGGCGATTGGTCCCGCTCTGTATAAAAGCCATAAACTACACATTTATATTAGATTAGATTAGTTCTAAACGGATCACAGCCTAGGTAAATGTAAACGGATCTAGGTAAACTTTGATGGGTTCACCCGAGGAGCACCATAGAAGAGCGAAAGCCGCGAGCGAGCTCCGTCAAGTGATTGCCGTCACGTCGGACTGCGTCCTATGAAGGCCGTCTTCGTCAGTTGCCCTGGGGAAGGCGGATGGGTTAGTTACGTGAATAAAATACCCCTTTCGTATCGAAAGGACATTAAAGCAGAACGCCCTATTAGCAGAACGTCCTAAAAGCAAAACGGCATATTAGCAACATGACCTAGTAGCAAATGGGCCTAATATCAAAACGACATGTACAACAGAAAATTAACATGAAAAAAATATCGTATTAATATATAAATCAACTAAAACAATAAAAGACGATCGAAACAGAAACAAAAGACGATCAAAACTAAAGCAAAAAACGAATGAAAAAGAAACAAAAGACGATCACATTAAATAATAATTATATTCGATGATTATTGCTTACTATTAAAATTTGTATATTATAGAAAAAATTGGTAGATTAAAGATTTAAGTTCATGAATTTAGTGTTTATTTTATTGGTATTTAATTGTACTAGGCCGTTCAGCTAAGGTTTAATTTTGATATTAGTCCCATTTGCTACTAGGTCATGTTGCTAATAGGACGTTATGCTAATATGCCGTTTTGCTTTTAGAACGTTCTGCTAATAGGGCGTTCTGCTTTAATGTCCTTTCGATACGAAAGGAAACTACCGACATGCATGACTACATGAGTTGTTATAGTCACCTGTAGACATGCGCAGCGGAGCGGTCGGTGCGGTAGTGCGCGGCGTAGGGCGGGCGCGAGCGACGCCGCGCGACCACGGCGCGTCCCAGCGTGCCCGGCATCATGGAGTTGCGCACCGCGTGGTACGCCAACCTGAAAATAATTCACGAAAACGTCAAACTAAAGATAGATAGATAGATTAACACTTTATTGTACACCGTTGCTAAATAAACCCGGTACAAAGGTTCAGCACGACAAGCACCTTGGCGCGAGCGCACAGTGGTGAGCACGAGCACGAACCAGCAGACGGGGTAGGCGAGCGTCCTGCATGACGCAGTGCGTAGACGACAGGTTAAAACACGATACGCAGATAAGATAGATAATTTATTAATTCACTCTTTTAAAAATATGGCACAAATTAGACTAATTTCAGTACTTAGTTATATTAAAACATGATATCGTGCACCAAAAGGAGCGCTATCCCCTGCACTAGGAAAAACTGAGCCACTGTAACCCTGCAACACAGGCTCTCAAAGAGCCACAGGGTCACAGTGGCTCACCCCGGACTCTCCATCATAGTAAAAACAGAAAATTAAAATGTTTAGAATGAGCATAATAGTGTTAGTAACGCGTAAAATACAATAATAATACAGTAGAAAACAAAAGAAACAAGTTAAGAATAAAATAGTAAAAATAAATAAGTAAGTAAGAGCCCTACATTCTAAAATGGATTCTAAGATGGAATGACATGCGGCCTCACCTTGGCGCGAGCGCGAGTACAATGGTGAGCATCAGCACGAACCTGTAGACGGGTTCGGTGAGCGCGTGCTGCATGACGTGGTACGTAGATAACAGGTTAAAACACGATACGCAGATGGAATGGTAGACAACATGCGGCCTCACCTTGGCGCGAGCGCGAGTACAATGGTGAGCATCAGCACGAACCAGTAGACGGGTTCGGCGAGCGCGTGCTGCATGACGTGATACGTGGATGGCAGGTTGAAGCACGACACGCAGACGGACTGGTAAATCAGCGTCACGATGAAGTACGAGATCAGCGAGCCCGACAGCCCCAGCAGGTGGATCACCGTCTGAACACAAACAGTATTATTATTTCACTCACGACTTTTGTCACTATTTGTATATTGCAGTGATCACTTAATTATGTATTTATAAGCAAAATCCATCCGTGCGATGTGCTTCATACGAAAAATTTAAGTCATTTTAAAAGTAGATCGATAAAGATCAAGTAAGGGGGCATCCATTAATTACGTGAGGCGTTTGTTTAGGGAGGGTGGGGGGGCAACCCAAACCTCACCGAATATCACGTGGGAGAGAGGGTGCTGGTCTCGACAAATCACACGTAATTCTTTTTACCGCAAGAAACATTGTAAAATAGCGTGAATATATATATCTTGTTTACATATTATATTCTCGTACGAATATTACTAGTTCCTATTTAAGTATTTTATTGTTTAATTTATTATGTGATTCTATACTACGTTCTTAATAATCTTAATTACTAGTCCTAAATAGTCTTAAATAAAAAAAATTACGAGCGAATTGTTTTTTTAAATATATCCATCGCAATCAAGCACAGATTAACTTATTTACATTAAAAATATGCATCTTCAAAAATCTCACAGGACAGGACCAGGAGTAATTTTAGTTTATAAGACCTTTCAAAAATCAAAATCAATCCGATCAAAATGATCCTTGTGATTTCAATGAATAAAATTCTTTTTGACTTTGACTTTGACTCACGTTAGATTAAGACGTTTGGGAGGGGGTCGAGCGTATTCTCAAAAAGGTCAAAAAATCGCCAAAATTACCTCACGTAATTAATGGATGCCCCCTTACAGTGCTGCGAAAAAAACACAGTTGTATAAAAACGACACATCACAATTATCACTCTTCTATCGCACATCTTCTACCCACTTACGAGTTTCGTATAGAAAAGCTGCGTGTAAAATAAATTATTACAAATCAGTACTTCAAACTGGGCTAGTTTTGAAACTCTTTCCGATCATTCCTCCAATATTTTCTACACCTTGCACGGTGAAGAGATCCCGATTCCCAAATTGTGTTCATCGATTAAAGTTACGGCACTCAACCGAACTTCTGGTTGTACGAAAAGTGCTAGCCAGTAAGACGGGATTAGACGCAGGGGTTTATTATAATGTATCTAAGTGTAATGTATCCTACTTATATTTGAATTGCAAAAGTTTTGATTTTAAGATGTGAGTTTATATCTCCATGACGACGTTGCCATGTATTTGAGCATAAACTAGAAGTATGTAGTAGTAGCGCGGATCCTATACCCACCCTGATGAAGACCCTGGATTAGGGTCGAAACCTGTTGGTGCTTCCACCAACATATCGGTACGTGAAAAGTTCCCGTTTTTTACAAAATGAATACACTAGTATGGTTGTACAGAAACACATACCCAACTCCTTGTCTCAATAGCGACATAAATCAGCATGACAGTGAGACAGCACGTCATAGTAGAGGTTCCAAATTCCCAGATGTCCACCGTAGTGTCCCAGTAGGCGAGTGCGTTGCAATAGAACACCACGATGCTGATGTATATCGACTCGGCTAGTGCTAGCCAGTATGAGTGCGCTCGGTAGGCCAGGCCGCGCCGACTTGCACTGTATAGCCCGGCTCGTTCTGTAAGGAGCCCCGCTGGAGCTACGCGATCGTACGCGCCTGTAGAAACAAAATAATTTAAAGACCTTCCTGGCGCGGCGGGCACGTAGCCAGCTGAGACGCAACAGGTGCGGGTTCGATTCCGCGCTGCGGGACAAAATTTTGCATGATCTGCAAATATTTGTTCCGGGTCTTGGTGTTGTGATACCGAGGTATTCGTGGTTCCTGATACACACGACACAGGGAATCCTAGCGTGGGATCTGCCCCCCAATTACTGCAGCAAATGGCAATGGGGAACGCAACAATTTAAACATTGGCAGCCTTAGCGGTTTCTAAATCTTATGAACCTAAACTTGAATAAGATATAGATAGATTAACACTTTATTGATCACCACAGAAACAATAAACAAGTAATATTACTAAAGAAAGGCAATACAATGGGCGGCCGTATCGCTGAAAGCGATCTCTTCCAGGCAACCTTTGGATGGAACGAAATGAGCAACGCTATAATAGACTGCGGTGTACCTACAAAGCAAAACTAAGAAGTATTCTAAACTAATTAAAATATATAAGAAGTTATGAACAATATTGACTAATACCTACCTAAGCATAATCCTAATACTTATATATTCACATAATAAACTAATACATAATCTATACGAAGTTAACTGTAACAATGAAAGAATACCAATAATTACATAATATGCTTAAATAACGCTAGGTAGAGATGCGACTAAAAGGTAGTGCTGTTTAACTTTTAGCTTGAAAGTGTGTTGTTAGGTAGCCTGTCTAATTTCTAGTGGCAACGCGTTCCATAGCCGCACAGCTTGGACCGTGAAAGAATTACCATAGAAGGAACTGCGGTGTAATGGGGTCCCAAGTAATAAGTTATCTGATGACCTATGAGAAAGGTTATGTAAGGAGTGAAGATATTCGAATCTATCTTTAAGATACTGAGGAGAGAATGGATTGAAAAGTATAGAATAGAGAAGAGAGAGAATATGCATATTCCGGCGAAGACGAATGGGAAGCCACTTGAGCATTAAGCGGAAGGGAGACACATGGTCATATTTACGGAGACCAAATATGAACCTGATACAAAAGTTTTGGAGACGCTCGAGCCTATCAAGCTGGTCTTGGGTGAGGTCCAGATAACAAGCATCGGCGTAATCCAGTACAGGAAGTAAAAGGGATTGTGCGAGCGCAGCTTTGGTGGCAGTTGGCAAAAAGTTGCGCAGTCTCCTCAAAGAACCGGCTGACGCAAACAGCTTACGGCTGGTTGCTTCCAGTTGAGTCCTCCAAGAGAGGCTGCGGTCAAATGTAATCCCAAGATTCTTGACAGTCTCGCTATAGGGTACCACTACCCCATCGAAAGCAATGAGCGGGAGTGTGGACCAGTCAATTTTAGAAAGTGTTCTTGAGCTGCCTATGATAATGGTCTGCGTTTTGGTAGGGTTTATTTTCATTCCATAGACCCTGCTCCACTCAGCAATACGGCGCAAATCCAAATTGGATACCTCAACACCATCAGCAATATTAGTGAGAGGAGCTTCTTGAAAGATTTGGACAGAGCTAAGACTGTCAAAATGTTCCCCATTGCCATTTGCTACTGTAATTGGCAACGTAACAGATTATGGCAATTCGTATGCCAGAATGTAGGAGAATAGTGTAATGATCATTATAATTTATTCGACCTCATGCCTCTGGAGCCATGAGTAGACATCCTTGAGTACACATAAGAATAGGACTTCTCCAACTCCTCCTGTGGATGTCGTAAAGAGCGACTAAGGGATTAAGCCAGGGGATCCAGCAGCATCCACCTGAGTACTTAACACAAAAACTGCGATCAAAAACTCCGACTGCCAAGCGTGGTGGTTATGGCAAATTTTCCCAATGCACGCTATAGGGGAGTCCTCATCCAGCAGTAGATGAATACCGGCTGATGAAGATGCCTGTGGAGGCGCACTGAATCCTTTCTCCCTACTGGTTCTCCCACCATCGGTCACAAGGACCTTTTCAGGACCACCATACGTCAACCTGGCCACTGACCTCACGCAGGGTACCAAGAAATAACCAGTGAAGTGACACTACGACCGAATCATACTAATATTATAAATGCGAAAGTTTTGAGTATGTTACTCCATCACGGTTAAACAGCTGGAGCGATACGGTTGAAATATGGAATGGACATATAGCATATACCCTGAATTAACATATATAAGGCTACCTTTTATACCGATATCGAGTATTCCCACCAGCCCCCCGATTATAGTAGCAAATGGCAATGGGAAACGCAACAATGGAGATCATTTTGGCAGCCTTAGCGCTATCGAAATTTTTTGAAACTTGAAAGGAGGAAGATGATGAGGAGGAGGAGGAGGAGGAGGTCAAGAAGTTTTCCCTTATCAAGTTTCATAAGATTTAGATAGCGCTTAGGCAACCAAAATGATCCCCATTGTTGCGTTCCCCATTGCCATTTGCTACTGTAATAGCTAGTTATAAATACAACTTACCGATGATCATAGGAGGCAGCGCAGTGAACATCAAGTTATACGCCATGAGATGGAGCTGGTCGATCATCACCATTGCGGAGAAGCCGTTGTAAAACTGGTACCAGAAAATAAGGAACACAAATGTCTGAAACAGAAAATAAACTTTGGTTATGAAAGAATAGGGTGCAGTATCTAAATAGTATGGTTGTAATTGGACCGATGCATCGTGACGTCATCCTGCGATTGCGGTTGTTACCGCCCGTGACCAAACTTTAGGCATTCATATTTCCATCAGTTGGTAGCTCATGTCAGTGGTGAGCTCATCGCTGCCATTGCTTTCCACGACCAACTCGGCTAACGCTTTCTTCCAGTAATTACACACTCTTAAATAAGCCAGCAGCCAGGACAATGCTTATACCAACGCAAATTGCCCAACAAGTTTGGGTAATGGGGTTTTCAGGGAGGCAATTAAAAAGAAAAATGGTTCTAAAAATTCCGGTAGATGGCGGTGACTCGATATGGTTGTGTCTTCTGAAGATTTTGCAGAAGCACCACAGAGAACAAATTCTCTTTGTTTTCACATTTTTTCCTCAAAACTTCGCGTTGCGATTCCGAAGCTCGTTTTTCAAGTTTACTATAGACCTGTCTACTTGGTTCGGCTTCAACAATAACAACAAAAAATTATAAAAATAACGTAACACCAGAGACAAGTATTTACTACACTATCAAATATATCAGAATTTCAACAAAAACATTACGTAGACACTTACTTTACTTCACCAACGAACAGCATGAGCAAGTGAAGTCAGTGACACTGACAGTTGGTGGCTGACCGACAAAATTTAGACAACCATATCTGGACTGCGCCATCTATGCATGGATTTAGAACTATTTTCTTTCAGCTGTCAGAAAACTTCCCATGGACGGCATTTTTGAGGAACAAATAAAGTATCATTCTGGCCCTTGTTGCTATATTTGTAAATATTTTTCCATATAGGTACATGTCGTAGTGGCAAGTTTACTTACGGCATTTTTGAGGAAGAAGTATAGTATCATTCTAGCGAGACGGTCGTAGCACCAGTGTCCGTGAACAAGCAGCAATCGCTCGAGGAACTTGAACCGCGACAAAGCGAAATCTGACGCCATCACCGCTTGCATGCCCTCTTGCCCGGATAGACCTGAATATAAACGAACATTTATAGTAAATCTAGATGCAGCCCGCGACTTTGATTGCAGTGCTGGGTACAAATTGATAACCCAATTTTACTTTCACCCCTTTGCTTTACCATTTTTTTTATTAACGATTTATAATTATTTTTTCATTTCATTTATTCATGCTCAATGTACATGGTAAGCTTAAATCAAATTGAAACCAATCAATTTACAAAAATTTCAAGTCACCGCTGTGTCATTATCCATTTGACAACGAATATCGTCTCGATACCGTTTAAGGTGGAACGGTTCACAAGTGGCGCGAAATTCAATTTTATTGTGTTTTTTGCACATAGCGGGAATTAGGAAACTTAGCACACATGTTTTAATTTAAAGTATCTCATAAATGTCATTAGTTTAGCTAAGAATGAATGCCAATGAACTAAAATAACAATATACAAATCATTCATTGACATTCGTAACTAAACTGATGATATTTATGAGATAATATAAATTAAAACATGTGTGTTAGGTCTCCTGATTCCCGCAAAATCAGTGTTCGCTATCTCTGGAAGTGTTGATGAGCTGTAATCAGCAAAAAACACAATAAATTCACTTGCGAAACGTTCCACCTTAAACGGTATCGACGATATTCGTTGTCAAATATTAACCAATGACATCGCGGTGGCTTGAAACTTTTGTAAGTTAATTGGTTACAATTTGACATTTACGATCGTCTTGATAACGACAGATGTTCGTGCTTGGGCCTATTTATCCCTTTCGGCGTGATTTAGCCAAAAAACATCCAAACTTTCACCTCCATTTGAAATTGAAACACATAGAGATTCAAGAGAAATCTAAAACGGCAATCAATATGGCTCCATCAATTGGTTTTGTTTATGAAAGCTTCGGTAAACAAAGTGGGCGGGGTTTGATCGCAGCTTGATTGACCGCTAAATACCACATCGCGTGACGGTTAGGTACGCCGTACTAAACGGTCAGCATTTAGGGCCTAGATTCCAAATGATTCAAAAATACCTTTCTAATTACTGTTACTCCATTTGTTCAGATAAGCGACAAATTGCCATTTAAGCAGCCCTCATCTACAAATAAACACGACCTCACTGTTAATTTGACTAAGGCCCACTGTCTACTAAAACTTCGAAACGTCCGAAATTTTATTCTTGCTAATACACCTAAATACTAACCCCCTTATTCATAATCATTTTTAAATCTATTTTTAACCGACTTCACAAAAAGGAGGAGGTTCTCAATTCGTTTGTTTTTTAGTTGAAATAGTTTTTTGTTATGTTCTCTCTGATGTAAAATGACACACGCCAAAACAAGACAAAAGATATTTAAGCTATCAAAGGTTTCAAAAATTATTATGAAAAAGAGGGTTATTATAAAAGTTGTGGGTCATTGTTGCGCAAATTTTATCAAAAGCATTTTACTAATTTTTGACTCGTCTTATAAATTAGGATTGACATTGGTATGATTTTATACTATGTGTATCATATAAGCCCGAGGGGAGGCCAGACGGCATGGCAAAAAACTTCAGATTACCAACTTTATAAATTTCGAAGTTTTTCATTCATGAAATGTGTCGTAAACTTTCCTACAGGAATGTACCTAACACAACATGGGGCTGTCCTGTTACAGTTTATTTGACCTCTATGCGTGAAACAAAATATTCCATAATCCGTAACCGCAAGGACAGTTTTCGTACGTCAAGCTTGTGTCACATTTGACCTAATTGTCTCAAATTTTTTTACTTTCTTTTTGACCCTAATATCTTAACAACCACCCGACCGATTTAGCTCATAACCTTACTTACAAATTGTACCAATACTATCTAACCCTCTACTAAATTTCATAAAGATCAGATAAACGGTTCGAAAGTTATCCTCAGACTAAAATACGTACATACAAACGCTGATTCGCCCAAATTTACTCGGAGAACTCACTTCGCTCGTTCAATAAAAAGGCATAAATTACGAACCTACACCGACGTCAGCCGTTTGTATCATCGAAACGTCGTTAGCACCGTCACCGATTGCTAGTGTTGTAACGCCCAATTCTTCTTTCACTGCCTAAAAGAGAAAAACATGTTAGAGCCAAGTCAATTACATAAATACTACTAGTAGTTCTGCGAACAGTAGACCCTGCGAGAACAAACTTTTTTGCTACAATTGTGAGGCACAATTGAGATAAACCTTGAAAATCGCATTTAAGCGTGATCTAGCATTAACCAATCTTACCTGAACCGCAAAGTCGTTGCAACTCTAACAAATGAGAGCTCACGTTATATTGGATTAAATTCTTAGGCTGAGACTACCACGGCTCACCCTACCTACGGCTACGCGGACATTGCCCGGGGAAAATACCTTGACGATGTATGCTTTCTGCAGCGGCGTGGCGCGACAGCACAGCACGGCGGAGCAGCGGCGCGCCAGAGACAGGAACGGCGCGACCAGCCCCGAGCGCCGGTCCAGGATGTAGGTGAGCGTGCGTCCGTCAACGACCAGCGCCCGGCTGCCGGGCACACAGACGCCATCCGCCAGCCCGCCTTCTAGGTAAGTCTTGATCGTGGTTTCCGCGTGCTCCTGTCACCCATACAGAAATAGTACATTGTTCACCGAGGGAAGAAAGTGCCCCATTCCCAACGAGCGAGGTGGGAATCGCACTTTCTCCCGAGTTATACATAGTGCTTTATACATTATAATCTCTATACCTACAAGGAAAATATTTTTTTTTTAAATTCTGGCGGCGCTTATCTTCTCTATCACTACTATACGGCATTTTGAGTAGATAGTAAACCTTAATTTAAAATCCTATAAATAAAACGAAAGAAAGCGCGGTGCGCGGTTTTCAATTGTTAGTTCTTTTTTTTAATTAATTTTCAGAAATTGTGTATCAAAGGTAGCCAGTATCATTGAACGGACTTTGTTATTAAAACTTTTTGTATTTGGGCATTACCCAAAATTAAAAATAAAACAGCACGTTATCAATTGATTTACATAATATACTTTTCCTTCCCGCTCAGCACGTTAACTATGGATTTTCATACACTTTCCCTCCCCGCACATATTTGTACAACTTGTCCCCAGTGAGCATCCACACGATGATACCCGTGTCTTAAATTGCCTGGAACACTCCTTACAAACAATCCTACTGACTATCTAGCGTCAGTTTAGCCAAGCTGTTGGTTATTACCTTATCACGTGACATGAGATACAGCAATTTATCAGTCTGCGAGAACAGTGCAGCCGAATAGGCGATATTGACGGCTGTCTCCGGTTTGTCGCCAGTGAGTACCCACACGATGATACCAGCGTCTAATAACGCCCGGACCGTGCGTGGCACGCCTTCCTGTAACCGGTCCTCTACGCCCGTCCCGCCGACTAGCGTCAAGGCGCTCTCGAGCCGCGCTAGTGAATCACGTATCCGCTTTTCACGACCTGAAACAAAAATAAAGCAACTGCTTTATATTCATGCATCTTCTTTTCTTTTCTTTTTTTTCTTTTCTGCTTTTTTTTATGTGTTCACGGGAAGATCGAGATATTCAGTTGAATATCTCGCTCTTCCCGCGAGAACACATCAATGAATGAATGAATCAAAATTCTCCTCTTTCATTATTTTTTTCTTTAATTTTCATTATTCTTAGCCCATTCATTTGATACGTCGCACGATGCATTTGACGAAAGTTTTATTTTTATTTATTAGTTTGCTCCCTAAAATTAACCCCCAAAAGCAGAATTCGTTAAGCGACTAAGTCTAAGTTGTTTCTAGTATTTACGTTATGATTATCGTTTTTTTTGTAAATAAGTTTAGATTTTTACTAACATAAATAAGGTTTTTATAAATGTACGGAAATTGAAATGTCATGATATATTATATTTCTTTAAAATTAATTCTAAATGATTTTCTAAGACCCATGTTATAAATTGCACGAAAACCCCTTTTCTGCAACACAAATAAGATGTTAACATCTGCAGCACTATACTTATCATATACCTATAATCCTACTAATATTATAAACGCGAAAGTTTGTGAGTATGGATGGATGTTTGTTACTCTTTCACGTAAAAACTACTGAATGGATTTGAGTGAAATTTGGAATGGAGATACTTTACGCCCTGGATTAACACATAGGCTTTATACTTTTCATCATCATCATTCATCAATTTTCATCATTATTCACGCGGGTGAAACCGCGGGGCGCAACTAGTATAATATATAATTATATTTTATGTATAATGACGTTCCTAAGATGTAAAATTATTAGCTAGCTGAAATAATGGGCCCTTCAAACAGGAACACGGTGATTCGTAGGATGTTCGTAGGCCACAATTTAAGATCTAAGTGGCGGAAGAAAAACGACATATGGTGCCAACGAAATGATGATCAATCAGTGATGTAATGAACAACTGCGAGTATTGATTACCATCTAAAGATTGATTGAGCCGTTAAAGGCGAGCAACAACTCAAAATACTTGATTTTTACCTAAGTCAATCAAGTACGATATTGAGATTAAAAATATGCATGGATACTACTTTATAATTTAGAGGAATCAGTCTACCAAAAAAACAATACGACCATTATAAACTCTATAGAAAAAAAACGTACCAAAATTTTTCTTTATCAGTAATATTATGTACCTACTTCAAATCAAACGTACTTTAGGCACCAAAGACAAACAGGAAAATTAATTTTGTGCCCGGAGGGTATAAGGACGCAAGCTATAATTATTATGTGCTGTGTGTGGCGTGTCCGGCCTAAGAATAGACTCCTCCGTCTCCTCCCGTGGATGACATAAAATCCGACTAATGAATTACGCCAGGAGATGGGCAGCAGCATCCACCTGAGTACTTAACATCAACACTGCGATCACCAATTCGCCTGCCAAGCGTGGTGATTATAACAAATCCCCTCATTACATTATAATATGGTAGGCCTTGTCTAGCAGGACATCTAAAGGCTAAATATGATGAAGAAAGTGACAGATATGTCAGAGTAAATTGTAAGGGAACAGCTATGGTCTCAATTGGAACGTGAGAATGCAATGCAACTGCTTTTATCAAAATAGTACGCCACCATAAAAATTGCATGACAAATAAATAAATAAAAATAAATAAATAATGCTGGACATTTCACACAACATTATCTAGCCCCAAGCTAAGCAGAGCTAAATGATTACCTATTCTGATTAACACGAGGGCTGCATGGTACATTTAGCAATGACCAACGTGCGTAGACCCACGCGCGAGCATTCGTTCAGTAGCATAACGGGTTCTAACGTAACTAGCCAGCCGGCACCTGTGTTACCTTCTCCCATCTCCGAGGCACGAGCATGAGACGCGAGCCATTCCTCCCACAGCGCGGGCAGCATAATCCGCTTAGCCATGACCAGCGTGCGTAGACCCGCGCGCGAATACTCGTTCAATAGCATGCGGGTTCTATCGTAGGCGGCCAGCTCGGGAGACCCGGCGCGCATAGTAGCAAGCGCGCTGAGGACTGTGCTGTCGGCGCCTTTTACGTACAATACGACCTGTGACAAAGATTAATATCTATTTAACATTGTAAACAATTTACCCTGTCCTTTTCACTAAGTATGATCTTATCATATACTTTGTCCAAATGACACACAATTCACGTCTATTCCCACCTGTTCTGTTGAGTAGTTCTGTCGGCAGAACTACTGGGATTTTTTTTCCCATTAGTTCTGTGACTTATAAGACTATGCTTTACACCTGGCTTCAATCTCAACTATTCCCACCTGTTCTGTTACGTAGTTCTATCGACGGAAAGTAAACACTTTACTTTAATTATGCAAACAAATATGTAATAATAATTGTATTGTTATAAGCTACGCCGGTTAAAATGCCACCAAATTTACACGATAGAACTCAAAAAAACACTAGAAATTTAAATAAAATAAAGAGTCAAGGAAAGGTTGTCTGGAAGAGATCGCTTTTAGCGATAAGACCGCCCATTGTACGTTATATTTTTTTTTTATGTTTCCTTTATGTTTGTATTTTTTATTTGGTGTGCAATAAAGAGTTTATCTATCTCCCTTCGAAGGAGCAGAAAAAGTCCCTCTGCACTCTTGAAACCCTTTAAACATGAATTTCATGACGTTGTCGTCAGGAATCATAAATTAAGAATATACCGCAAGTGGCCAGTAGGTACTTGATAATAATTTGTAGCAAACTGCATGGTGAAAAAGTAGTAGTAGTTGAATCACAAGATTCATGAACAGAACTACCGAGAACTTTTTTCCCATTAGTTCTGTAAACAGAACTAATGGTAAAAAAATTACCAGTAGTTCTGCCAACAGAACTACTCAACAGAACAGGTGGGAATAGACGACAATTCAAGGCATCTACCTTCCCAACCTTTATGACCGGTCTGAAGGCATGTACACGTCGCATTATGTGAAGCGAAGTGCCTATCTAAACCGACTAGTCATTTACTTTAGGTGTGACTTCAGCTTTTTATGGCGCGACCATAAAATACTTTCACTTGGTCGTTAATGCGTTGGTACTTCGTAAAAGCGGTCAACCTTTACACCAGTCATTTTGTTAAAAGTCAAAACGGTCACTCGCTAATTTCATTGCAAGCGAATTTTGGCCGAAAGCCTTGGAGCAGAATAAAGCGTAAAATGGCCCGAGGAAATGACTGAAGGTTAATTACTATGTCGATAATAAGTTATGCGGGCGGGATGGTGTAAATAAAACCTATAAAACCGTAATAAATGGTATCTATAAAATGTCTTGACGCACAGAGATAGGCTTAGAATACAATACTAGCCAGATTGGGGGGGTAATTGAAACTGCTAAGGCGCAATACTTAGCAACGAAAGCCTCACACATACAATCTGTTTTCAAAACGAATTAAATGTATGGATTAACGTTATTATCCAAACAAGATGCCGTCAAATCTGATTATCGTTTAATTTTTCGGGGATCACGGTGACCAAATTTCATATAGTGTGAGGTTCAAATAAATAGAACGTACTTCACGGTGACTAAGCCTAAGCTTTACTTTGAAATCGACCCTGTCACTGTCACACAAATGTTAAAACACGCGTATAAGAGAGAGACGGACGATTTCAAAGTAAGGCTTAGACTTAGTCACCGTGAAGTACGTCCTATTTATCTGGACACAAGAGACCTGTTACCAAAGAAGATCATTGCCTAAAGTAAATATTTAGTTAATTGTCGTGGCGTGTCCGGCATAAGAGAAGACCCTTTCTTCTCCTGGTGTGGATGTCGTCAAAGCTGACTAAGGGATTACCAGAGGAAGTGACAGCAGCTGTAGTTACCTGTAGGCAGCAGACACTACCTGATTACACAACACACAATAATGCAATCACCAATCCGCCTGCCATGTGTGGTGATTATGGCAAAAATGAGGGGTCATTGCTAAGGGCCGCTGATGATGATTATGATGGTCAAATATTTAGTATTTTAATATTTAATATGTATTAATCATAAAACGTTAACTATTGGCCGCATAGACAAGCTCAAAGTCACGCAGCGGGATATGGAGAGAGCTATGCTAGGAGTTTCACTGCGTGATAGAATCGGAAATGAGGAAATCCGTAGAAGAACCAAGGTCACCGACATAGCTCGCAAGCTAGCTAGTTGAAGTCGCAATGGGCAGGTCATATAGCTCGAAGAACTGATAATCGTTGGTGAATAAAGGTTCTCGAGTGGCGACCACAAACCGGACGACGCGGTAGAGGCAGGCCATGGACTAAAGACATTATAAACGTCGCAGGAAGTCGGTGGATGGAGGCGGCTCAAGACTGTTCATCGTGGCATTCTAAGGGGGAGGCCTATGTCCAGCAGTGGACTTCTACAGGCTGATGATGGTGATGATGATGATGTATACGTGGTAAATAATGCTTAATCTTCGCATGCAGACGTTATCTTTCTCGCTCTAACGAACGCCTTCCAGGTTGAAGATTAATCGAAAGTTGACTGAGATGCGATTATATCGTAAATTCTCTTCACAATTCTGTTATTTGGTATGCTCACATGTCCAGAATCTGCCCGCAGAGCAATCGACATGCACTTTCTGTTGCTGTCAAACTGTTGCACCCGCAGTACTTTGTACTTTACGAGTTCGCCGCGAATGCCCAAGTCCACTTCGTCGGGCGAACGATTACGTAGCTCGTAACCGTAGGCCAATGCCGCCTCGGCCAGGGCCAGATCGTCGGGACTCTCCGCTTCGAAACGGGCCAACTGAAAACATACGGTAAGATATGATACTTATAGTAAGATACGAATACCAACACCACCCAAGTGCCAGTGTCTGAGTACCAATACTGCATATTCATATTCATTTATTTCAAACCATAGGGACTTTATGAACACTTAGTTTCGTCAATTTTACATCGTAGGTATAATATAACACAGTTAAGATTTTTTTTTTATTCATAATAAGGTACAATATGGTAACATGGTAATTAGCCACAAAAATGAAGTTGTGGCTACAAGAAAAGTGTTTTTATAGTGTTAAGGAACTAATTGACAAAAAAATAAATTTTAGATATTATAGCTTTGACATTTGTGTATTGTGCGTATAATTTTTATATAATTGAATATTTTATTAATTTAAAGTCTGACGTAGGTATATATAGGTATATGACATGTGTAATTTGTTTGACATTTAAATTCTTATAGACATACCTAGCTTCATTGATATTATTGTACACCAATCTTGGTAACATAGTGGACATTGTTTTTAATTTTTACCTAACATCTTAATACCATACCTATGTTTGACAATAAATGATATTTGATTTGATTTGATGATAAAATATTAGATATGTAAAAATAAAAATAATCATTAAAATGTCACTACAAAGGTACTACAATATAAATTATACTAAACAAGTAATAGCGGTTGTAAAAAGCCTTGTCAAAAACTAATCTGACTGCGATCACCAATCCGCTTACCAAGCGTGGTGATTATTGGAAATTCCCCCCTATTCTATGGGGAGGCTTCGTTCAGCAGTGGACGTTTACGAGCTGATGAAGAAGTTAAGGCATTATATTGGGGCTAGATAATGTTGTGTGGAATGTCCAGCGTTTATTATTATTATTATTATTATTAAAGTGGTCTGCTGGAATTGGTTCAGCCTGATAGCCATACAAACATCACAGACAAAATAATATCAGAGTGGCGATTATGATATTCTGTTGCTATTGATTTCAATCGATTTCATTGTTGTTTTTTTCATTTGAAAACCTGTAGGTCCTGTCTGTCGTGGAAGGCCAGATCGGGCCACCTAGACAAAAGAAAAACGAATTTTCTTGACCTTTGAACTCTATCTAAAGAATACTTAATTTAAAAAAAAAACATTTTTACGGATACAATCGTATTTTCCGCAGCTCAAAGAGACAAGTGTATATGCGATTATCTAATTTACGCAGTCTTGTTGCCAATAATCTTTGTAAGCAAAATGTGTAAATTAGGTAATCGCATGAGCGTAATTTCGGATATAAACAGCATTGAAATCGATTAAACCAGTAGCAATAGAATTACGTAATCGCGCCACAGAATATTATTTTAATACGAACTGTGGCTTATCCTATCCACCACATGTTTCGTCCGCGAGTGTTATATTGCCATGACAGTGAATTAATACTTTTATTGCAGCTTATACCAATACTAATATATCATTTTTTTAATACTAATTAAACGAAAGGATTTATTATAGTCATAATACACCTTAATTATACTGCCATAAAGACGTTAAAGGTAAGTTAAATGAGTATTTGTCCATGGTCAGAAACTAATCGTCGCGTCCAAGGTGGTATTGCACTTGGAATGGCAGAGGTTAGTAACCCACTCAGCCAGTTGCGTCAAAATATCAAATTATTTAAAAGTTAGGTAATCAATTGCGTTAACTCATACAATATTTAGGTGGAAAAATTTATAGAAAAATCTTTATTACACAAGACAAAAAAAAAACAAGTACATAGGCGTACTTAATGCTGATTATTATTATATTAAGGTAGCAGTCGGTTCTTGGCGACCGCGAATGTGTCGCTCGAGGCACTGCTTAGTATGGATTTATATGGAGTACATTTGGTTCTTGGCGACCGCGACGCGCGACCGGTGGTCGTGGCTAGAGAGTGGCGTGCGACCGGTCGCGGTCGCCAAGAACCGACTGCTACCTTTAGGTAGCGTTATACAATAGTAAAGTTACTACGTAAGTACTTCACATTCACAGTTAACGACACATCGAAGTCTTATCTCGGTAATTTCTACAACTCTATATACCCACAGTATCAGTGGATACTGTGGGTTTTGTTTTAATTAATCTATTTTCTATTTGTATTATTACCAGTATGATAGGCAATACGGGGCAGGTCATAACGTAACAAACAAACATCCTAATTTTCGCACTTACAATATAAGTAGTTCTATTAGACACTGGTAGTTTAAAGGGCTAAGTATATCTCGTCCAGCAAGTGGACGTCTAAAAGTTGACATTACCTGTTGTTCAGTTGAAGTGCTCTGGTCGCTGGTGGAATGGTCATCTTTATTTCCGAAAGGCAGCCTAGGCAGTCTTATTCTCAATGGCGAAACCGTAGTTGGAGGAGGCGATGGAGTTGTCGATCTAGACTCGGTCAATCGTGAATACCTTTAAATAGCAAAAATATACATAATGTATTCTGGATCTGATACTTTTGGCCCGGGTTAGATAGAGATGGTAAGATCTGATACGGAGCAAAGAGAATTTTTTCCATATTATAATACTGTGGCAAAATGAATTAAAGTATCATGGTATATTGTTAAGTCTTACTATGTTTGGACTGGCCCTGTCTTCACAGATCGGAGTCAAATCAGTGATGAATGTAATATGTTCTCCACGGGGAATACATTGCTGACACTGCAATTACTTACATTACCTAATTGTGTGTGAGAATGTTTTTTCACACGTAAGAATGATGAATCAGATTTTTCTCACGTTGTAACTCAAACGTGTAAACATGCCTGTCGTTATCGCTTTTTAAAAGTCCTTGCGTTGTGCTAGCGGCCTTGAATCCACTGCTTTCAATCTCATTACAATCACCAGAATAATGTTACAAAAAATCCATTTCATTCTATATAAGCCACCAGCGAGTTGAATCTCGGATTAAGGTTGTCGCACACATATCACCACGACATCGGATCGGCAACGCCTCGCCTCATCGCCGCCTCGGCAACCAGCCGTCATCGCATCGCATGCACACTACCGGAGCGGCTCAGCATCGGCGAGGCATCACCGCGGCTACGGCTGGGTGATAGCGCGCTTACGACGACGGGGCGATAACTTGTTGGCGGCTTTTTGAGAGAGCAGCGACCGCAAGCGTTCTGCAAGTCATCCTTTAGCCGCCCGCGAGTCGTAAGCGCGGTGAAGGCGAGCGGTAGGCGCGGCAAAGCGCGACGGCGGGAAATAAACGCGGCTACGGCGAGTTGACCACGATCCGCAACCCATTTACTAGCTTGTACCGGGGCCAGGCGACACCATTACGGTGCTGATCCGCATCCGGTACAGTGTTACATACAAAGAATACTGAACGGCTCAAGTTGAGGCGATGTTGATCTGGTGCCGAGCTGATATGTGTACGACAACCTTTAGTTTATGACAACGTCAAATCGTATAGAAACTCAAGGTTTAACTTGACTTATCCACGATACCTATTTCATAGATAAACGCTTACTTATCGTTAGACCGCAGAGTGCCATTGGAGCGTGAAGGTTTTTCGATCGAGAACTGTTCTGCGCTGGAATTGGAAACGCTGAGCTGCATATTGTCGACGTGCGGCTGACTCACCATTACCGTGTTGCACAACGCCAGCATCAGGAGGAACTCGCGGACCTGGCAATGGAAATTACACATCTCAAAACATTATTACATATGTTTTGACGACCTCTGTGGAGCGGCGGGCGAAGGTTCGCCTGCGACACAGGAGGTTGCTGGTTCGATTCTTGCCTTGGAACAAATATTTGTACGATCTGCAGATTTTTGTTCAGGGTATTTTTCTATGTATAATAAAAAATATCTATCTATGTAATGTATTATAATTAAGTACTTAAGTATATCTGTTATCTAGTACCCATAACACAAGCTCTACTTAGCTTGGGGCTAGATAATGTTGTGTGAAATGTCCAGCATTATTTATTTATTTATTTTGCATGGCATCTTACATAAGATCAGTGCAACGGGCGTTGGACATACTTTTTTTCTGCGTTATAAAATTCGAAACGAGGAAATTTGTAAAAGAACCAAGGTCAACTACATAGTTCTTAGAATTAGCAATTTGAACTGGGTGTGCTCACAGACCCGACAACCGCTGGGGAATAAAGGTTCTCTATAGAAACAACTACAAATACAAACAGCACGAAGCATTGTGCGACGGCCTCGATGGAACGATGACATTTTAAAGGTAGCAGGAAGTCGGTGGATGGAGGTGGCTAAAAACTTTCGCAGTGTCCTTTTGGGCTTTTATCCAGCAATGGACTTCTTTCGGCTGATGATGACTTTACATAGTCAAAAAAACCTATTGTTTTGTTTACCATTTGCGTGTGTTGTGCGTCGTTGTTGTCCGTCAGGTGTTGCATAAGTCTTCTGTTGGGCGATACTTTGGTGATAGGAGTGACTATGGGCGGCAGTTCAAGTGACGGCTCGGCTGCAGGACCGGAAGGGTGGTCGTAGTCCACTCCGTTGACAGTACACCGCCGGAACACCATCTTGTTCTCCGTCAGCGTGCCGGTCTTGTCGCTGAATAGATAACTGATCTGCCCCAACTCTTCAGTGATATTCAAAGCGCGACACTCCGTTCTTTTGTTCGTCTCCGGGTCATACATCTCCACATCCTGGTGTATATGGTACACTTGCATCAGCTTTGTCATTTCTATTGAGACGTACAATGACACCGGTATCATGACTTGTAGAGCGATTATGTATGTCCAAAATATGAGTAACCCTTCGAACGCGGGCCTGCTCGCAGTGGGGATGAATGGAGGTCTGTTTATGATAGTGCCAACTAGGTAATGGTCGAACCAAATTTTGCAGCCGACGGCGCCGGCACAGCAGAGGAATAGGAGAACTAAGACACACCATATCACGTCTGTGTTCATTTTCTTTTCTAAAGAAGAGCACTTATATCTAGGTCCACCGTTGTTGAGCATCGCTTTGGTCTCGTGTCCTGCGTAGACGACGATACCCTCGACGTAGTCTGTATTTTTGATCGTGCATTCCCTGAGGAGGAGGTTTTCCGAGTTGAGCGGCACGCACGATCCGTCGGGATGTGAGATCGTGCCGGTGAATCGATATATTTTCGTCGACGGCCGCTCCACAACTACAGAACTTCTGAATTTGAGTGGGTTGAATTCTAATTGCTGTGAAAGAGAAAACCGATTTTAACAAGGTTCAGGTGAAATAGAGAAAGTTTCCCACGCTCTGTACAATATAAACTTTATTATCTTAATGTCGACATCATGCCCAAAATGGCTTAAGACATGGATTTTATTGCGCTGACATTGTTTTGCTATCTTTGTTAATATACTGTTCTGCCGATACAGCTAAGCCGCCGAAGTTAGCCGTTTGGCTGCGCAATAAAAAAATTAGGAGCAAAATTGTCTGTGCGCTTCCATACGGCTAACTTCAGGGCGGCCTTGATATATCGGCCGTGACGTCCAAAGTAATGTTTAGTAATCTGCGAGTAGGTATACTCAGGCTAGGCAAGCACTTGAAATACAACAATCCCGATGATCTACCTACACAAATCGAAAACTCTGATCTTACAACTGTTCAAACAATTGTGAAGGTTGTGGTGCGAAATATCCATGCCAACTTGTAGCTTCCCATGCTAGCACGTCACATCGTCTGGCGCTCATCTAGCTGGTTTGGTCCCTGAGGTGGTTGCGGCATGCCATGTGTTCTGGGTTGTCGTAACGGGGGTTTCCCCGGAACCGGGTCCGGGAACGGACGGCCGCGGCAGGTTCGCGGATGTGTGCGAAAGCGTTCCCGCGTTCCTGCCACAAGCGGCAGAGGAGGAACCCTGTGGTGTTTTAGCATGTTGGAGTCCCACATAACTGCACGCCTCTCCGTGGCAGAGCGTTAGGCATGCGCATTTCTCCACGAAAAAAAGGTATTATACGGAATAGAATTCACCTAGTTATATTATAATAATTAAGTAGTTGATTTTGTTTGACCAAGTAAAGTACATATTTTTGCAAAAAAACCCCATGTGATGTGCCAGCTTCTTAGGTACTTGTCTGAAACCCTAGCTAGAGCATCGTATAAAAAAATACCAGATAATACCTTATCTTTAAATCCTGGTGCAACTATCCTCTGCTTTAAATTCGTCTCTCCATCCAGGTTGCAGGTGTCCAGGTAGCAGATCGCCAGGGGGTTCGAGGATTGCAGCAGCACCATGTCTGCAGGCACAGCTTCGTTGTTGGACAGGTGGACTAGATCACCGACACGCAGGTCTCGCCATTTCACTCGCACGAAACGTTCCGCTGATCTGTAGAACAGAGATAAAAATAAATTTGATGCGTTCGATATTTTCATTGCTCTAAATTCGTTCAAAACAATTTTTGTGCTATTTTAAAACACAGTTTATTTAAAGGCCACTTAAACTAATGGCTTATTGTGATTAAGTATTTAATACTTATTATAAAATAACATACCTAAACAACAACATATATCGCACATTATTCTATTACACAAATATCTGGTGCATGGGAAGGTTGCATGCAAGCAAACATAGGTCGTACCTATGTGATTGTCCTGGAAAATCTACGTCACTGCTTTGTTTATATATTAGTAAAGTACCTACCTACCAGTTACAGGCGCTTTTACATCATACAACCAGGAAAATAATTACTTATTACGCCCTAAATAAGGTTTGCCTTTATAATGTAGCTGCCTGTATAATATGTATAATACACTCGAGAGCAATGAATCCGGGTCACTTAAAGAATCCTAAAAATCTCGGAAACTAAAAATGCTAGGTTAATGCAATAAATTGTATTTAATAGACAATGTAATACTCCTTAAATGAAGGTATTAAAACTTCTTAGTTATTGTAAAGTTAAATCATAAAAAAATCAAATTTGAAAAAGGGCCACTTTCGAAGATGGAACTACGAAATTACAGCATTTGGTTTTGCTTTTGTTTGTAATCTGTCATTTATCATTGTTTGATTTCTGTTTTTTTGTTGTTTTTTTTCTGCGTAAACGCAGTAATGGAAGCACGAGGAGGCAATACGAAGTATTAAAATTCAAGAAAATCGTAATAAAGTTCAAAAATTTCATGTTTCCTATTTTTGTTTTAAGGAGAGATCAGCAGTTTTTTTCTTTATGTAATTTTGTGTTAATAAAATGTATGGTGACTCATATTTTTTTTACCTTCATTTAAGGAGTATTACATTGTCTATTAAATACAATTTATTGCATTAATCTATCATTTTTAGTTTCCGAGATTTTTAACATTCTTTAAGTGACCCGGATTCATTGCTCTGGAGTGTATTTTTATTACATCATAGACGAACGCTATAATGTATATTACTTCCTGATTATATTTTTATATCTTAGCGCACACGCAGCAGATATTAATAGTCCTGTTCCTACCCTAGGATTCCCTGTGACGTGGGTATCAAGGAACTACAAATACCATGGTACCACAACACCCAGCCCGGAACAAATATTTACAGATCATGCAAACATTAGTCCCGAAGTGGGAATCGAACTAGCACCTCTTGCGTCTCAGCCGGCTAATCGCCCGCCACAGAGGTCGATTAAATGCGTTCGTTATGGTTATTTAATTGCATTGTAATGGTTAAATTTGTTCGGTAGGTACCTACTTAAACTATTGTTATAAATGTATAATTGGATAAAGCTAATACTTTGTAGGCGTTGTTTAGTTTGTTAACCTTTATTAAGTAAAACATATTGTGATAAAACTATAATTTTATGGAGAGTTTTCTCGACTAAAATGGAACAGGAACATGTGAAATTAAGTACGTACCTATGACTAATACTACTGACAAATAAGCACTCAAATATTTTGAAAGCGAATCCAAACACATTTTACACTTGTGACAAGATGACGAAATCTCAACATTTCAGCTTCAGTCAAAACTATGCGCGTCTACGGCTTTCGAGATTAAGAACCGGCAGGGCTATTCTCTATCTAGCGACAGATTTGCAACAGGCGTATTTTGTGCAATCAGAAGCCGTAGTCAAAGTAACATTCTAATAGTGATGACGCTAGTAGAAAAGTCCAAAATGTATGAGATTGACGTAAACTATCGATATGTCCCGTGGTCTTTTGTATTGTATTACGACTGTAGAAATAGAATCGCTTCGAAGCGAATGCCGTTTGGCTAGGCTGTCAAACGGTAACTTTTGTATGAGAAAAGCGACGTTTGACAGCCATGATCGCACAATTTGCGCCTGTTGCAAACCTGTCGCGAGATGAGAGAATACGGCAGCCGCACTAGTTTCTTAGTTTTTTGAGTTCCGTACCGCAAAAGGTACCAACGGAACCATTATAGGATCACTCTGGTGTCTGTCCGTCTGTCACAGCCTATTTTTAACCGACTTCCCAAAAAAGGAGGAGGTTCTCAATGCGGTTGTATTTTTTTATTTTTTTTTGTTTGTTACCGCATATCTCCGGCGTTTATGAACCGATTTGGAAAATTCTTTTTTTATTTGAATAGATATGCTTCCAGATTGGTCCCATTTTTTTCAGAATCCAGTTCTGATGATGGGATCCATGAGGAATTGAGGGAACTCCTCAAATATTGTAGGCATACATATGGCGATTTTGATATTTTCAGCAACAAACCAAGCATTTGCATTCAAAAAGTATCATAATCCTTTCACCACTATGGTTCTTTCATAATTTTTTTTCATTCAAATATTTAGTCGAATACAATGGCGGAAGTCGGTTTTTTAAATGAAAAGTTATCTTCAAAACTACTGCACCAAGAAAGGTGCTGCGTGTGCTGTTTTCGGAAAACAATCACAACAAAGAACAGTATGTGAGTAATAGGCATAATTTATGTTTAATTAGTGGAATAACGACACATTGTTTGTGAACTTGTATAAGGATCTCAAATTCAACCTATTTCTAGTATTGCTATTCTCGGCCTTGTCTTAAAACTCAACCAAAAATATTTTGAACTAAACAGACTCTCATTGTTACCTTTTGACCTAGATTGTGGCCGTGGTGTGTTCGGCCTAAGAATAGACCCCTCCGTCTCCTCCCGTGGATGCCTTAAAAGCCGACTAAGGGATTAAAACAGCAGGGGATGGGCAGCAGCATCCACCTGAGTACTTAATACGAATACTGTGATCACCAATCTAACCTGCCAAGCGTGTTGATTATGGATATTCCCTCCATTGTATTAATGGGGGAGGCTTCGTCCATCAGTTGACGTGTAAAGGCTACTGAAGAAGAAGAAGTAACATCTAAGGACATACGAGTGGATGGATCGTCATCCTTAAATATATGACGGATTAAGGTCCTGACGTCATCAATAAAAGAGGAGTCGAACTTCATAATTTATTTTATTACTTCAAGAACGCTACGACAACAAGTGCACCGCGCCAAAGCCAAATCAAAAACTGCCAACTGCGGCCGCGCGCTCGCTTTTATACCCGAGCGAGAACAAAGGAAAGTAGGGTTGGTTGCTTGTTCGGCGCGTTGCACGTGGTGTTTACAACCGAACGATGACGACGCGCCGTCACGGCCATGCTGACGTGCGTACGTCCTCGTACGCGTAGTCTTGCAGGGTTCACAGGATTACATCTGTTCGTACATCCTGACATATTATCTTATTAAAACATCTGGACCGGTCAGTTTTCCAATTTTACCCTTCAGGTTAGTCATTGCTCAGGTCCGGTCAAGTTACTTGACCCTTCATCAATAGCTCCCTGGTCCGATCATCAATGATCCTTCAGGATCCCTTCAGTTCTCAGAACTGGCCCGGATTTGCTAGTCCGGACACCTTTTTTTTTGGTCCCTGTAGCTTTGTTACAATTGGTCCGGCTATGCCCTTCTAAAGTCAAAGTCAAAGTCTGAGTCAAAGTCTGAAATCACAAAGATCATTTTGAATCGTCTTATAAACCAAAATTACTCCTGTTCCAATCCTTCAATGATCTATAACATTTTTACACATTTTTACATTTTTTTATTTTTATTTTCTCGATGTATCCGAGCTGTTGTTTTACTTGACAAACAAACAAGCAAGCACACGGCCCACATGACGGAAAGCAGCCACCGCAGCCCATGGACGCGTGCAACACCAGAAGCACCACACGCGTGCTGCCAACCCTGAAACATAAAGATGAAATGTCTCATGCGCCTGCAACTCCACCGGCACCCGTACCCTTCAAACCGAAACACGTCAACGCGAACACTACTGCCTGGTGGCAGAAATAGTGGCAGTACCTCCCCGGACGAACTCCTTCACAAGAAGTTCCACTACTAACAAAAAATATTATTATTGTGATAATGTTATTTGATTCTGGGTTGAGCGAGTCTATTGACGTACGTTGAGCATTATAGCTGTTGGCTATTAAGGTACGAGAATCAGCTGACATAGTGTCACATAACAACAACAACAGTCACATACGTAGCTCTGATTCCACACTGACTCCCCGTGTCGTAGGTATCAAGAACTACGAGTACCATGGTACCATATAACACCCAGCCCAGGAACAAACATTTGCAGATTATACAAACGTTAGTCCCGCAGCGGGAATCGAACCCGCAACCTCTTGCATCTCAGTCGGCCACTCATCCGCCGCGCCACTCAGGTCGTCAACACACTATTTACAAACACGGTAACTAGTTACTGAAATGGTGTCTCCATTACTATTATTGTTTCCGTGGCTAGTTTTATGAAAAAAACATTACTATCATTATTACACGCGCGCCGTCACGCCATCATCATCACTATAATTTTCCTCAATTTGCTAGGTTTTCAGAGGCTATTAAAAAGAAAAAATAGTTCTTAAATTTCCGGTAGATGACAGTGACTCGACATGGTTGTGTCTTGTGAAGATTTTGCAAAAGCACAGAGAACAAATTCTCTTTGTTTTCTCTTTTTTTTTTTTTTTTAAGTTTTGTGTTGTGATTCCGAAGCTCGTTTTTCAAGTCTACTATAGACCATCCATACCATAATCCCTGCTCATCTTGGTCTGGTTTACTTCACCAACGAACAGCATGAGCGAGTGAAGTCAGTGACACTGACAGTTGGTGGATGACCGACAAAATTTAGACAACCATTCTGGACTGCGCCATCTGAAAGACGATGCTGACATAGAGAGGGAGCGGAGGGCGTTGTCTGTCAGAGCGAATATGATTGCCCGCAGGTTTGCTCGTTGTTCAACGGATGTTAAAATCTGCCTATTCCGAGCCTATTGTTCTAGCTTCTACACGAGCAGCTTGTGGGTTGGTTATACGCAAAGGCAGTACAGCGCCTTTCGCATTCAGTATAATAACGCATTCAGGGTGCTAGTGGGGCTGCCCTGGTTCTGTAGCGCATCGGGGATGTTTGCCGTGGCGCGTGTGGACTGCTTCTACGCCACCATGCGTAAGCGATGCACGTCCCTGGTGCGCAGGGTCCGGGCCAGCTCCAACAGCATACTGAAGGCTTTTTCAGACAGATTTGACTGTGAGTACCTCGGCCACAGTTGTATGATTCATTTTAATAAGGAACTAAATTATTTATTCTAAGTGCAATGACATTACAATTTTTGACATTTAATAACCTAATTATGACATACTTCATTCAAATTCAATTCAATTCTTAGGATAATAACTAAAGCAAGTGTTTTAAGATTGTGTAAATTCTATTTGATTTTTGACCTTTAACTAATCTAGGATAAGAAACTAACTAACACAATATGATCCATGTTGATTGAAATAAATGAATAATAATAATAAAATAAAATGCCTGCCTCTAAAATATCACGACCTAGTAAAATAACTTTTTCATCGGGCAATATGTGATAAGTTACATCGAACGAAAAACCTTGTACACTGGTCGGGCATTTTACTTGTAATGAGCAGATAATGTTTTTCGGTCCAACACCCTTTGAAACCCTTTAAGCTGTTTTCGAGAGTAGTTACCAGTCGTCTCGCACGTGGCTTCGACGACTTCCAGCCCCCCGAACAAGCCGGGTTTCGAAAAGGCTTTAGTACCGTAGACCACACCCACACGCTCCGGCAGATTATACAAAAGACTGAAGAGTGTAATCAGCCGCTATGTCTAGCGTTTGTGGACTACGAGAAAGCCTTTGATTCAGTCGAGACCTGGGCAGTGTTACAGCGATACAGCGCTGATAACAGCGGACAGTTACAGTCTTTACAGCGATGCCAAATCGACTACTGGTATATTGAAATGTTGAAGTGTTTGTACAGCAGGACCACTATGTTTATCAGTCTTAAATACCAGTGCACGGATCCTATCCAATTGCAGAAAAGGGTGAGGCAGGGAGATGTTATTACTCCAAAAATGTTCACCTCTGCATTGGAAAATGTTTTCAAGCTTCTGAACTGGAATGGGTATGGCATCAATATTAATGGCGAAGAAATCACTCACATTCGATATGCCGATGATATAGTCATCACGGCAGAATCGCTGGAAGACCTTAGCACAATGCTCAGAGACCTCAATACCATTTCCCAACAGATGGGTCATAAAATGAACATGGGCAAGACAAAAATTATATCAAATGCCCATGTCGCACCTATGCCGGTACACGTTGGGAGTGATAATGTCGAAGTTGTTGACCACTATGTCTATTTGGGTCAGACGATTCAACTAGGAGGGTCCAACTTTGACAAAGAGGTTAACCGACGAATCCAACTCGGATGGGTAGCGTTTGGGAAACTATGCCACATCTTATCGTCACAGATACCGCAGAGCCTCAAGACGAAAGTATTGAATCAGTGCGTGTTGCCAGTGATGACTTACGGCACTGAGACGTGGTCGCTAACTATTGGTCGTATTGACAAGCTTAAGTCGTGCAGCGGGCTATAGAAAGAGCTTTGGTAAGAGTTCAACTACGTGATAGAATCGGAAATGAGGAAATCCGTAGAAGAACCAAAGTCACCGACATAGCCCTCAGAATTAGCAAGTTAAGTGGCAATGGGCAGGTCATATAGCTCGAAGAACTGATAACCGTTGGGTAATAAAAGTTCTCGAGTGGCAACCACAAACCGGACGAAGCGGTAGAGGAAGGCCCTCCACTCGGTGGACCAAAGATACCATAAACTCGCAGGAAGTCAGTGAATAGAGACGGATCAGGACCGTTCGTCATGGCATTTCAAAGGGGAGGCCCATGTCCAGCAGTGGACTTGGTACAGGCTGATAATGATGATGATGACCCTTTAAAACCACTTTTTCATAAAGTTTTTCGCCTTTAAGTAATTCAATTTGACTCTTTCTAGCCAGACTACATTCTGGACCAGAATAAAATATAAAAGGTAACTGAAGACCACTTATCTGTAAAATATCTCGAGCAGACCGGGAGCACAGGTTCACTTGCTTGTTGCTAGGATTCGGCAGTGGCGTCTTCTTTCCTTTTCTCGCGCTTGGGGCAAACAGTGACTACGTGTCCGGGATCGTTGCACACGTCGCAGATCATAGCGGGCTTAGCTTGATCCTTTTTTTGCTAAAACAGGAAAAGTTTTTAGAAAGAACAAGCTGTTTGTCCCTATATTCAATACCACGATGAAGAAGCATTCTGATACCACAGAAGTGACAATTTCCACGAAAAGCTGTTAATGTGTGAAATCTCTTCGGGTCAGTTTCGGTGGTAACCGGTTCATAGATTTTTCGTTTCAATGTAAATCCTGTAAGCAAGACACGGTGGTATGCAATTACTGTGGTGGTCGCGTGTGCGGCGACACATGTGACTGCGATCAACTCCGCTAGCATCACGGTCACTGCAACTACAGTTACAACTACAACTACGATACCGTTTTTCCTTTCGCGTAGTTTGACCTCGCAACAAGCTACGCAAATATCGACCTCACGAATGCTTGCCACGTGAGCGCCATCTCCGCGGCCTCCGCGGCGGCATGGCATTCCACGGCACTTCACAGCACTAATCGCGAGATCAGGATCGAGGCAGTTGACACATTTCACGTGGATAAAACAGAAAACACAATCGCAGCGCGCGAACGTTACACAGAACAAAGAGGTTATCTCGACACGTGTTTTGCAGACATTTTTTTTTAACAAAAAAATCAGGATGATATTTCACTGAATTGACCGAGTATGAGTGGGAGTGAAGATCGTATCCCACTTCTGATGACGGATTAAGGTCCTGACGTCATCAATAAAAGAGGAGTCGAACTTCATAATTTATTTTATTACTTCAAGAACGCTACGACAACAAGTCCACCGCGCCAAAGCCAAATCAAAAACTGCCAACTGCGGCCGCGCGCTCGCTTTTATACCCGAGCGAGAACAAAGGAAAGTAGGGTTGGTTGCTTGTTCGGCGCGTTGCACGTGGTGTTTACAACCGAACGATGACGACGCGCCGTCATATATATTTGGTCCTAAAATGACTTATTAATAGAATACTTCGCATTTTTTTTTGTAGTGCCTATAAAGTGCTACCAGATAGACCTAGATAGATACTACTATTAACATCAATTTGTTTTTTTTTGTACTTATAATTTGTTCATTGTATTTACTTATTTTTTTTGTTTTGAATAAATTTATTATTACTAAACTCTATGCGAGTCGATCGCTGAACTAAATTACACGCGAATCATGCAGGACAGGAAGGCTTCTGATAAGAATGATAAGAAGGCAATAAAGATTTGAGTTATGAACCCATCCATACAACTACACAAAACTTTTTTTTAAACATAATTGAACAAGGATAAATTATTTAACTATTTACTGGTCGAATGACAATAAGCTAGCTGAATTATTAGGCTTTCGTTAAATAAAAGGTAAAAAGAAACCTTAAGAGAATTAATAGAATTGAAGTAATCGTGGCTTCATTTTAGAAAAATTACGACTATACACCACGTACTTTACTATTATACTGAGTTCCCGTCTCACGGCCTTTGAGCGTGGTCGAGGTCGGTGCTCATGAGAAAGGACCTCAAAATGGTCAACGAAACGTCAGCAGGAGAATAGTAAAGTACGTGGTGTATAGTTGTAATTTTTCTAAAACTTAAGAGAATTCTCCCCCTAGGCCGCGCGCGAGCTTTAGGACCGTCCGCAATGTGTTTCTCAGCAATGAAACCGACATGAAATTTGCACTTTTAGAACTTGATTTCCCAAATCTATTCCTGGAATAACACAATTTCAAAAAATATTTTAATAAAATGTTTATTAAACATTGGTTCAAAATTGAGGTTGGAAAAATTCTAAGTGAAGCAACCGGTCAATTGCGGTATCATCAAAACTACTCTGACTCGCGCGCTGGGCTAAATTTTCAACGAATTTGGTAATTTATTATCAGATAAGAACAACCAGGATAAATAAATAAAATAATAAAGGCCGGAAATTACAAGGCAGTCTGATAGTAAAATAGCCATGTACAATTATAATAAAATTTTGGTTAAGAACTAATCGTCCCATAAGTCGGTACGGTAAGGGATTATTTGCCTAGTACTAATCGTATGAGGAGTGTGGCTAGATACAAAATTGACTTGGGCGGTCCATATAGACCAGCTGACAAAGTTGGGATATGGCAACATATGCTATCAAAAAACTAAAGGAACTGCAAAAATACTTGCTTCATACTTGGTTCATAAATGGTTATCAAACACACATGCTCAAATCACCTCAGTTAAAAAGCAAAGATATATTATTTCTCGGGATTGTGACTTTACAGGCTTTCCTCTCATTAATTTGGAATCCATCCAATTTGGAATCCAATAAGAGTATGTACCCTAAACCGAAGATCCATGAAGAATGCATTGAGAGCTAATGCAAGCAAATGAGGTAAGTCAGGCAGGACCATAGCAATTATAAATCCATAGACTCTACCTACCCCTCAAGGAAACAGCTATGACTTTATGTACTATGTATGTTTGTATGGAACCACAACCTTCCCTCAAAACAGGAGTTCCTAGTGAACTTTAGACATGGACATCATGTTTTAAGCTAGGCTGAGAGGTCACTTTCTCCTCACGAGACGCGATGGAGTCGGAAAAGTGAGTCATGTCATACTGAAGAAGTGTGTCAACTTACATCAGCGTGTGCTCTGCCAATGTGAAGGCCAGCCAGGGCGGATATCGGCTTAGCGACGCATACAGAATCACAGGCCGCCATAAAGCGTAGGTACAAGATAGCGGCGAAAAATCTAACTACAAAAGTGTGTCAACTTACCTTCATCATTGGGCGCTTTCACATTGGACGATAGCGACAACGGAAGGTGTTGGTCGAGAGTACTCGAGAGTTAGGACGTCATATTGAAACTTGGTCAGTTTTACAAAATATGACGTCTAATCGCAGTGATCACACCAAAAAAAGTGCAGCACACAGACATAGATAAGTATATATAGCAACACTCCTACACCCCGCCCGTGTCGTGACCGGTATCGTGACGATATCACAACGATATCGGTGTCGGAATGAAAGCGTTTAGTGGTAAATGTATACATATGATTACATGTCCGACGATATTATAAGAATAAGAATATTTTTATTTATACCAAACGTCTGTTACATATTTACTAAGGATATATATCTAAAAACTTCTATTACTTAGTAGTTATAAACAAAAACATGATTGAGGGTGCATCAAAAAACCAAAATAGGTTAAAATACCTGTGTTATAGTTTTTGATACCTTCCTTCGGTTGTCACTTATTCATAATGTTAACTTTTGAAGACATTATTATTATTTTTACTCTGTTTAGATATTGTATCGTGTCGTGTCGTTATCGTCCAATGTAAAACCGCCTGTTAGGGCAATGTTAAGGCCAGAGGATCTATGAAGATTTGTAGAGCAACGTAAATAGAATAGATGATTGAGGTTGTAACTAAAACTGATCAAAGATAACTTTTCATTTTCAACAAGCTGTTTCACGAAAAGAAAGTTAATACTTAAGTAAAATCTATGGCTTGCAACTTACTCCTACCTAAGCCTCGTAAGTATATGGCAGTTTTTTTTGCGTCTCTGATTCCAAATGAAAACAGACAAAACAAAATCCTTGCCTAACGAATACGTTAATTTCAGTGAAATTAGTCTATTGTGTAGTTTTATTTGAGTCAACTTCTATTTGCCTCTAAAAGGTGTTAGTAGGGTCGTGTAACACTTTCATGTAATGAGAGTAATTGACATACACGTATTTGTGTGTATTTTGGTAAAATTCTCAAATTAATTCGTTATTTTCTAACCATTTCGTTTCTGTTCTAGATTAGAAACAGAAACCCAATTCTAAAACTTTAAATTCACAGTATAACCTCATCTCAGTCTCCACTGTCACGTCTGTCACTGAGTGTTTACATGTATAATATACTTCGCATGAGCTTCGCATGCATACGTTATCTTTCTCGCTGTAACGAACGCCTTTCTGAGCGTCAGAAAGGTTGACGATTAATCGAAAGTTGACTGAGATAAATAAATAAAATGAAGAGATGTGATTATATTGTGAATTGAATGTCAAGTAATTACGAGAATTGCGCCCCAGATATTTACTTCCTGTATAAGGTCTAAAAAAATATAAAAAAATATGTGCTGTATAAGGTCTTAGAGTCAAAACGCGGTCAAAAGTCAATTAACGTGGTTTTATATTACCCAATCACTTTCTAACGTCATTTGACAATAAGAGACGGGTAATATTTTAAACTGTGGTTTGACCCTGTCTTGGTTTAACTCCCGTGTTTAGGCATCAGACGAATTCAATCAACATGTAGATACCATTAAGATTTGTCTGATCGCTTGCAAGCAAGTGACGTAGTAGATGATCTTATCGTGTTTACGTGATTTGACTTCATTCCACCTTCACTGTTTTTAACCGGCTTTAAACTAAGGAGATTTATATTCACCTGTATTTTGTTTAATTAAAGCATGTTACACATAACATACATGTCCCTATGCGGCCGGCCACGCCGCGCCGCGCCAAATCCGTCGTCAAATCATAAAATTATAGTTCTTGGGGCCTTTTTCACCAGAGATGGTGGAAAAGGCCCTAAAACTAGTACTAAGAATAAAAACTAGTGAGTACTACCAAGGAAACAAATTGTTCTTGTTCATTCTCAACATCAATACAGGGTAAAAGGTTTCTGGAAATTCCAGAGAGAAACTATTCAAACTGATCAACGTATTTTCCTTACTCAAAATGTATATACAGTTGAAAAAACCATTGCCTTTCAATACCTACCTCATTGATTCAACCAAAATAAAAGTTTCTGAGTTTAATTACCTAGGTATTAAAGGAAATAAACATCCAAATAGGTATATGCACCTACCCAGTAACCACAGAATATTGTATTATTTATAAGTAATTACAAGAAGTCAGTCATTGTGTGATGATTAGTCAATGTAGTTTGTGCTCGTATCAAGATTGTAAATAAAAACATTCTAAGCAATAAATGGAAAGCGAATGTCATGCCCATTGCCGGGGCAGGCACATCAATCATCAAATCCACGTGGATTTTAGTTTAATGGTTTTTTTAACGTTGTCGTCAATTCTGATCGAACAGCACGCTTTAGCTAATTAGCCCGGATAGTTCCTTTATTTTTGTTTATTTTCCAATGATGATTTTCTATGCTCTCTACATAAAATAAAGCATTATATTTTTACCTTTATTAAACTGTTTGTGGTTACTATTAGCAACATGGGCAACGATGTAAAGCTAAAATGGGCTATAAGTAAAGTTTTGTTTTATTTGTAAACGAGTATAAGTACCTACTAGTATTACCCACCAGGATCTATCAGTAACTACTCTTATGTTTGACTGTCTGTCGTATAAAAATTTATATAGAGCTAAGGCATTCGTTCAAACTGTGAAACATATTGGCTAAAACAAAATTAATGATTAAGGTTCCCATGAACACCTTGTCGAACTGTTCAGCTGAATTACACTTCAACTTTCTAATTTTTTTTTCTGGTTCATTGTATCAAAATTGTATGTATCGCTGCGAACCTTTACAAATCTTATCTGACTTTTAGTATCGGCTCAGGCCTGAAATATATATATAATAATCTGTTTTCCTTCTCATTATGCAAAAGACGTGCTGACATTATGGAAAAGCAGACATTTTGGAAAATTACATTTTAGAAAAACAGATATTTCAGGTCGGGGCCTTAGTATCACATTTTATAAAGATCTGACATGTATTAGTTTTTGTATGATAGGCAGAAAGAAAACTAAAGCGAAACTAAATACCGAGGCTAAAATACCACGTTTATAAATAAGACAGATTATGTTGAAGTATAAAGCAATTATTCTGAGTATTGCAGTACCGTTATCTTTTTCTTTCTTTCATCCACGCTGTGTCGAGCGTGCGAGGCCGGAGAAACTCGAACTCAATCGTACATGCGGAATGACTACGCGGAAGATAGGCATCTCGAAATTGTGACTTATTGATCAATCGTAACTATCGCTGTTCAACGAGTCTTAAATGTGCTCAAATTAGCCTATTGGCAATGAAAACTATTGAAGAAATTGCCAGCCAAGGCCAGAGTAAATCAATACAAATAAGACAGCAAGCAGCGCACACGGATAGGCATCATTATAATAATTGGCCGGCAATAAAGACATTGTAAATAACATTCGAGACAAAATATACCAATTCGTTCACTGTTCATAAAACATTTTCATTGTTATAATATACCCTTGTAGCGATTGCATGCGAAATGGTCGTGTGTGTGTTGTACTTGTAGTACATTGCACAAAGTGCATTGACTGTGCATATAGCACCGGGGATTCCGGATTCACTAGACATTGTTGCCACTTGGAGATTCCAGTTGATACGAAATTTGTATTCCGCCTATAATAGAGCAAATGTATTCTCAGTTTCAATAAGTAACATAAATGATTTCACCTTGGTATCATAGCTCCTTAGGTTAGGTAGGTATGTTGAAATTGAATAGCTAATCAATTAGCTACTGAAAGACGTTCAAACGTCAATATTAAACGAATGCTAATTTTATTCTAAAACATATAAGTACCTAATATTTTTTTGGTTGAATGACACATAATGAACCCATTTAAAAATAGAAAGTAAGACATTGTTGTGAACAATGGAACGAAAGTACGAGTTTACATTTGATGACATATCAATGGAGCATCAGAGGCATTGTTTACAGAAAACAATGTTTAGTAAAATAATATTGTGAATTATCTCAATGAACACGGATCATAAGACATCTATGATAGCAGTCAGGGGATATCGCAAAGTTTACACATTCACGAACTTGAATGGTCTTATCGACTGACGTGGGTACTCGTTGACCCAAAAACACGCACTTAACCGCTCAATGCCATGCTTGGACTGTGACTATTTAAAAAAATAAAATCCAAATTTCAAAATAGTCACAGTCCAAGTTAATTTACCAAGTTGAGGACATCCACTAAGGTGTCATAGTCATACCTACTAAGTTGTGTAGGAAGTGACGGTCAGTCGAGAGACCGATAGAGCTCTTGGTGGCCTCGGATCGAGTCGTACGCAAAAACTGCAACACCCTGTCTCTAGAGATGTATTGTATTGCTCTCCAAACCGGATGCAATGCGACCTTCAGGTGCCTCAGGGACTTGGAACTAGTTCCGACTTACAATAGAACGGAGGCAAGGTTAACGATGAGAAAAGCTAGCTTTTACAACGCGTAACACTAACACACTTTACTTAAATATTTTTAACAAACAAAGCTTTCTCGCTGTACCAACTATTAACTTGGAAAAAGAAGGATAAAACCGATTATTCAAAATGAATACAAATTAGAAATAAAATACTTTCTTCTCTTTCAGGAAATGAATAACATAACAAGATTGAACCAACTTTAAGTATGTGACATGTGACAGTTAGGTGTTATTTTATTTACTCGTACAAAATCAATATCGATTAGTTGAAAGACTATTTTTTAGCAAATTATTAAATAACAAGTTCTAGGTTACAAAAACAATTATGCAGTGGCACGAAATAGCAATTATTTCCAACATTAGAACATACTCATTGCAACATGCATGATGCATTGTGAATATTGTCAAAACGAAACAGGAACAAATTGAATATTCTTTAGTTGTTTGGCATCCGTATGAGACGTAGCAGGTAGAGCTACTTGGTTAGAGCCTTAGAGGTCGGTGTCGCCTTGCAGTTAAAGGGGGTTGGGTGGCTTGTCTACCTACCTATGCCAGACAACCGAACCCATTTCATCGTAAGTTATTTTACTATCATCTACATATAGATCGACTAGCTTAGCTTTTCTTCCGAAATTGGAGTGTAGCCAATGTTGAACACAATGTTGAACTCGTCACACGCGCATTTCAGCATTATTGAAAGCTACGGACAACTTGAAGGTCGAGTAACTTTGAAGCAGAATAACACACACCTCTAAGTTCATATTATGAATTGATCGTAAACAAAGCTTCGACATACGATAGGGGGAATTTAATTTGTTTGCTGCCATGAGGGGTCGAGAGCCTTAGTCAACATTTTAGCTGGTTAACGTACGCACAGGACAGCTCGATACATGTTCTAAATGTAGCTAAATAAAACCGTATTGAAATCGGAGCATCCTGTGCCCTTTACATCCTGTTCCCTGTGCGGGTCATCATCAGACCCTGGAGTCAGGGGAGAAAGACATCTCATGTCGTCTTAATTTGAAGTTTGAACTCAAACTTGAAAATTCAGTTTCAGTAGTACCTACCCTAGATATTGTTTATTATCAGACCCTGACGCCTGAAGTCTAGCCTGATGTCGTCGAAAATTAACATTTTGAGCTAATACTGAAGGTTCTAGTTGCAAAAGTGCATGAGTTCTCTTAAAAAGAAGTATGGCGAGCTGATTATCCTGAAAATGGCTGCACCAATTTCCACCAAATATACAAATAAACCATCTCGCAAACATTTTTTTAACAGACTTCAAAAAAAGGATGAGGTTCTCAATTCGGTTGTATTTTTTTTTTCATACAAAAACACCGCTTTTACATCTGAGGATCCGTTTGAGAGCTACGAGGCCACATACAAACATACAGACAAGCACACTATGGCCTCAAACTTATAGGACCCCTCTTTTAGACGGAGAGCGCGGTACATAGAGAGTACAAAATCCAGACCCGGATCAAATATTTGTAGATCATGCAACCAATTTTGTCCTGCAGCGGTAATCGAACCGCCAGCTCTCGCGATCCAGCTGGCTACTCGCCAGCATTGCCACCGCAGCAAGGCGAGTTGCAGCGGCCATAGATCAAACACGCCACTTCCATCGATGTCGATTCGACATTGACCGTGCATCGTGATTGCCACTCCGTTCACTCGGTCGTTATGCATTAATATTTTACTTTGTTGACGCCACCAATGGATTCAATCAGGTATTTCGAAATGATTGTTTTTCTGCCCTATAAGGACGGTAAAGTAAAGCATATGTTTAAGGTCACACGCATACCAGGAAAGCAGGTAAATACCTATAGGTCCGCACAACATATAAGTGTGCGCCTGTTTGCCTCAGAATTAGCAAGTTGAAGTGACAATAGGCAGGCTATATAGCCCGCAGAACTGACAACCGTTGGCGAGTGTCGACCACGAACCGGACAACGCGGGCGAAGTGAGAGCTCAATGGCCGATGCTCTCGATGGCCCGGTCGGTCTATAGACGCGGCTAAAGGCAGTTCGTCGTGGCATTCTATAGGGGAGGGCTTTGTCCATACAGAGACCACCAATTTCCAAGATGTGGTCCTGCACGGCAATTTTTATACAATATATTTACTTATCCTACCCTTTTAGAAGTCTCCGGTTAACGGTCGAAGGACACATTATATTTTAATACCTACTGTGTAACATTCTTTTATGCGCCAATCGTGGGATATTATGCCGATTGCTCCTAATAGCCAGGTCATTAGTTGTTTTGTGAGCGCTGATATTTCCTCAATACTCATATGCCTGTAAAGATGTTTGTAGTCCGCTAATTGTGCACTGACTGAAGAAGCTGAAGCGTTAATTGTTTCCACCCACCGTTCTTCGCTAATTACTTTGTATTACCATAATAGGAAAAGTTATAGGTTTACCTGTGGATGCAAAACAACGTAACAGTAGTAATGTTTTTAGAAATAACACGTTTATCATATCTCTTTTAAATGTTCTTTCCAGTGATTCATAGATTTATCATCGTAGACAACTAAGGATATTAGCTTAGTATCTATTAAGTTATCCAATAAAGTGTTATTATAAACACTGAGCGTTCTGAGCGAGCTCTCTATCGTAAAGTCACGCTCAGCATTCCTTTTTAGCGAATGAACATGTAACAGATAACGTCTAGTAAGGCCTTTGATTATGTTGACCACAACATTCTGTGTAAGCTTGAATGTTATGGTGCTAGAGGTAATAATAAAAAACAAACCACTCAAAAAACACGGATCTAACCTAAATCAAAGAATTAAATTTATTAATTAATAATAATTTCATTTATAATACGGAATACCGTTCAACTACGTGTACGTCGTTCTCAGGGAAGTGTTTTAGGACCACTTGTATTTGTTCTGAAGTTATTTCCGATCAAAAATTGTGTTATTACAGGCGACAGTGCAGTAATGTTTACCAACCTCTTACCGACACATGTCATGTAAATCTCATTTGGAAGCTGCGATCAACATTGCTTTAGGAAAAATTATTGTATGGTTAAAACAAAATAACTTAGTTATAAATCTTATCAAAACTCATCTCATGACATTCTCCATTAATAGTTTTAAAAATTAATCTGTAATTTTAATATATCAATCATGTTGTCATTACAAAATGTCAAACCAAACCAAACCATAGCTATAATCTGAACTGAACTGGAAACCACACGTGGACTGGACACTATGTAAAAATAATAAACCGAAATTGACTATGAGAACGATCTTGATGAGAGTGTTCCAATTTCAAAATTCCCATACAAAAATGACATTTTTGTTGTACTCAAGATCGTTCTCAGAGTTGAGTTCGGTTTATTGATACGGGCCTAAATTGCCATTTATAACTTTTTACTAACAAAATAAAACAAATAAATTTTATTAATTTTCCCTCACAAGTGTGTTGAAAAACGTATGAAACGCGTGAGCATTGGATCATTACACTCTCAGCTCCATTACGCCCTCGCCTTCGGCTCGGGCTGCAATATGCAATGCCATTTCGGCCTATAATGTACTATTGATATACCTCCCTCTTTATATGTATGAGTGAAAGGTAAGAGCGGATTACATTAACTACATATTAAATCAAATTTGTGTTTTGTAAGTTTAGATGCCAATTATGGATGTACATAATAAACTGTAGCACTAACCACCTGTTACTAACCCATTCTATCTAACAAATGATATTATAATTAAAATTTAAATATGAACTACTAGTTGCGCCCCGCGGTTTCACCCGCGTGAATAATGATGAAAATTGATGATGATGATGATGATGATGAAAAGTAGCCTATGTGTTAATCCAGGGCGTAAAGTATCTCCATTCCAAATTTCACTCAAATCAATTCAGTAGTTTTTACGTGAAAGAGTAACAAACATCCATCCATACTCACAAACTTTCGCGTTTATAATATTAGTAGGATAGGATAGTAGGATAAGTTCTAAATGTTGACAGCTGTTTGAACTTGAACAAGTGCTACACCTACCTACTTACTTGATTGTTGTTTTGTGACCCACATTAATGAAGTAGGTACCTATACATACATAATGGCTGTTGACATTTATGTAACTTATTTAGGTAAAAAAGTAATTAAGTAAGAATGTCAAAAAGGAATTCACTGTACTCTAAATTCTAAAACCTATGCTATGTTCCCAGAGTATGTGCCGTTAGGAAGGCTGGTCGAGAGATTGCGTTCAAAGCAAAAATAGAAACTGCTTATTCAATGAACGCAATCTCTCAATGCCATGTTTTTTTTGATTATAGCCTACTAGTTGCGCCCCGCGGTTTCACCCTCGTGAATAATGATGAAAATTGATGATGATGATGATGATGATGAAAAGTAGCCTATGTGTTAATCCAGGGCGTAAAGTATCTCCATTCCAAATTTCACTCAAATCCATTCAGTAGTTTTTACGTGAAAGAGTAACAAACATCCATACTCACAAACTTTCGCGTTTATAATATTAGTAGGATTTTAAATAAACTTACAAGAACTTTACTATAAGAACTATAATATGATATTCATCATCATCAGCAGCCTTTAGACGTCCACTGTTGGACGAGGCCTCCCCCATAGAATGCAATGGGGGGATTTACCATAATCACCCGCATGGCAGGTGGATTAGTGATCGCAGTATTGGTGTTGAGTACTCAGGTGGATGCTGCTGCCCATCCCCTGGTGTAATCACTTGTCAGCTTTTACAAAATACACGGGAGAAGGCGAAGGGGTCTATTCTTAGACCGGACACACCACAGCACATTTAAGCCATTCATTTCCCTAAACACATTATGTCATTCATATGAATGCATGTTTTAAACAATTAATATTAATTGTTCAAAACATGCTTTAAAATCGAAAAAAACCTTTTAAATATCATTACATATATTATCTAAGTAAGTAATTGAAAATCATGGTTGGAAATCATTTTAAAATCATTACATAATCTTAAATTATTAGTTGATTATAATATTTTATTTTAGGTAGGTAGGTATATACACTCGAGAGCAATGAATCCGGGTCACTTAAAGAATCCTAAAAATCTCGGAAACTAAAAATGCTAGGTTAATGCAATAAATTGTATTTAATAGACAATGTAATACTCCTTAAATGAAGGTATTAAAACTTCTTAGTTATTGTAAAGTTATATCATAAAAAAATCAAATTTGAAAAAGGGCCACTTTCGAAGATGGAACTACGAAATTAAGTTAAAAAAAAATTAAAATTCAAATTTAAAATTTAAAATTAAAATTTAATAATAAAAAAAAAAAATTAAATTAAATTAAAAAAGCACGAGGAGGCAATACGAAGTATTAAAATTCAAGAAAATCGTAATAAAGTTCAAAAATTTCATGTTTCCTATTTTTGTTTTAAGGAGAGATCAGCAGTTTTTTCTTTATGTAATTTTGTGTTAATAAAATGTATGGTGACTCATATTTTTTTTTACCTTCATTTAAGGAGTATTACATTGTCTATTAAATACAATTTATTGCATTAATCTATCATTTTTAGTTTCCGAGATTTTAACATTCTTTAAGTGACCCGGATTCATTGCTCTCGAGTGTATTTTATATTGATTCGATTATTTTTTGTTTCATAGGACTGCCCATCTTTGGACACAGGCTCTGTTTTCCTTTTATAAATATTGATTGGTATTTGTTTTAATTTACTAAACATCTTTAAATTTTTTCTTTTTATATTTAGTTTTGGTCTACTCTTGCGTGGGGACCAGCCATATCGGCAGCGGTACTTGCATGTAGGTACTTTATTTAGAACAAGATATTTTTTGTAAACTCGGAAATCAACTTTTCGTTCAGCACAGCATAACGAGAGGCCATGCCGCACAATGGAACTGTAATACGGAATACGGATACGGAACGGGCTGATAATGATTTTATCAAGCGCTTACCAGTTCTAGTCTGGTTCGCACATGAATTTATGAACGATTCAGTTTAAATTAATGATCTTGAAGAACGTTCAAAATGTTATTCTTATTTTTGTACCCAATAATTTTTACATTGATTTCAATTGGTGCCATTTCAATTGACTGTATTACATTCGATTGTCTTCAATATAAGTATGCAATAGCCAACAGCCGCTGGGGAATAAAGGTTCTCGAGTGGCAACCACGAATCAGATGACGCAGTGTAGGAAGGCCCCCTCTCGATGGACTGACGACATTTTAAAAGTCCCAATAAGCCGGTGGCTGGTGGCGGCTCAATATCGTGGCATTTTATGGAGGAGGCCTATATCTAGCAGTGGACTTCTACTGGCTGGTGATGACAAAACGTATATAAGTACCTAGTAACAATAAAAAGTGTATGCAAATTGGATGAAATACGAGAAATGTTTCGGCTTGGAGCCGATGTGGACAATACCAAAACGTCACGGAGATGAAAACAAAAATTACAAAGAACATAATCAACGATGGAGAAGGATGAGAAAATGTTTTAAAATCTCTTCGATTCGAAGGAAAATCTACAAATAAAGGTAAAAAATCTTGAAGGGTAAAGGAGTCACAAGAGGGTTATAAACCAATTGAAAGGAATCAGAGGCAGGCAACGGAACCTTGTAACGTTCGAAAATTTGGGACAGAACATACTGGGCATCGAGATGTGAAATAACTTTACGCAATATTGACTGAGGGACAAGGAAAAAGATATTTAAGTTTCTATTTTCCATAAAAAAGCATGCGATAATGTGCTTTTATGTTTTGAAAACACGCAGTGTACACTCAACCTACTAGTTTCCAAACGTCTACATATAGACGTTTAGAATTAGTTTTTTTCAGTTAGAGTCAGGGCAAGTCACTATATTGACCTGGCTCTAACTGAAACCAAACAGGAACACTACCTTAGATACCTAAATGGTCCTAGAACATGAACTTGAGACAGATTTATGCACACAAGGACGTCTTGCCTATCAATTAGCCATGAGTAGAGGTATCGGTGCTGTTCACGTTTATAGAAATAGCCGAACCCCTTTTACATTCAGCTGAACGTAATTGGAGACTAAAGAACCATCCCCACATAGACAGGCCATGAAACTGCTTTGATTGAACGAGTGAAGTTCCTAGAGGGACTCGGCGTTCGTGATGTTTGTGGGTAATCAATGTGCTAGTCTTGACCAGTTTTCATATATTTATGGTAATAGTCGAACCCCCTTACACTCAGCTCAACATAATTGTAGACTGATAAACCATCCCCACATAGACAGGCCAATGAGTTGAGGATATTGGTAAAATAAGTCTAGTGTACACATCTTGATGGGAATAGCCGAACGCAGCTGAACGTAATAGCACAGAATAAATAGTATATTTGAAAACCATCCCCACATAATACAGGCCATGAGACTGGTGTGATTGAACGAGCGAAGTTCATAGAGGGATTGGCTTTCGTATGGATGTAGGTGGGTATCTATGTTTGATGGGTATGCATTTCAGGTTTGGAATCCCTATTTCAAAAAAGTCATTGAGCTCCTTGAAACAAAGTGCAACATAGAGCAAACAAAATGGTACATATTTTAAAGAAGACGCTTTAAAAAACTGGGTCTGTCAACGTTAGAACAGCTCAGAAAGCACGGCGACATAATAGAAACCTACAAAATACTTTGCAATCATTTACAATGTTCCGGGACTATCAAGCGTGTAAACACTATGAGCAATAACACAAATCTGAGAGGACACTCGCTGAAGCTACAGAGCCGGCCAGGTACTAGCAATCCGAGGAAGCATATTTTGCCCAACCGTGTCGTCAGCGACTGGAACCGGCTTCCAGAGTCAGTGATAAGTGCTCCATCAGTAAACTCTTTTAAAAATAGACTGGACAAACATTTAAAGTGCACTGACAATTAATAAGATATGTATACGCATCAGCTTTAAGCTGCCTGTGTATTAACTAATAATAATAAAGTTTGGGAAACTACTATAGTATTTGACCGAGCGAAGTGAGGTCTCAGTATAACTTGAGAGGTTTCTTATGTATGTAGGTGGGTATGTATAATATGTATATGTTTGATGCGAATTTGTTAGATGGTAACTTTCGAACCTTTGATCCAATCGCCATGAAATTTGGTAGGTAGTTTGGTAAAACCATTACAATTCTTTACCGATTAAGCTTATGAGCTGAGATAGAGGCGAATATTGAAACATCGCGAGGTCACAGTTCGGAGCGAACTCCTAGTATGTATGTATGTTTATACTGAGTAAAGGTATAAATTATTTTTTGTAAATTACCCTGATTTGGTTGTTGCTCGATGGTAATGTCCTTTATTTACCACATAAGGTCACACTGCCAAGGCCGATGCGGAGCACGCAATTAGTAGGTAGCTCTTTGGTGTGGCTTCTTTAAGCATTTACATACTCCATCGTTCTCTTATTGTGTTCGATTTTGAAATTACATACATACAGACACGTACCAGTGCAACCGGTGCTAATATTGGTATATTGATGAAACGAACTTCGACAGACCAAACCGCATGTCGAGTTCCATCCAAAAATACATTCAGCATCATGCTCACTCCAAAGTTTCATAATTATTGGTACTAGTGAGAAGTAATTTAGCATAGGTAGGTACTTCACTCAAATTAGGTACACTTAAAAAACTGGTGTTATAATGACGGCTGCTACCTTACCTATGCCTGCCATATGCCAGTGCGAAAAATGTTAACAAGACTCGTTGTGTTACACAATAATGCTTGTTTATCACACTATTAGCCGGCAAATACTTAATACAATACATTACTAGATGGATATTTTTTATTATAAGTACATAGAAAATACCCAGAAACACCCTGAACAAATATCTGATTTGCAGATTGTACACAAATATTTGTTCCGAGGCGGAAATCGCAACATATTTTTAGTTCGGAGGCAATGTTTTTTTTTGAATCTGTCAAAAAATCAAATTCTATTGCATACACCCAAAAACTATCCAAACTAATGGAAAGCACATGGGAATTTCTGGTGAGTAAACTTAGGGAATCCTAGTGTGGGATCAGGACTATATTATGTGACTGTTGGGTGTTATGTTATGTATGTTATTGGCACTAAATTTCATAAAGATCGTAATCAACGGTTAGAAAGTTATCGTCAAAGCCCGTAGTCGGAGTTTTGATAAGCAATTTTGCCACGGAGGTATGGTGAAGTGTAACACGGACGTTGTATGGAACACTGATAAGCGCCCCTAGCTGACACTTTGGGAACTTTAATTTCTATACAAAAAACCGTGTTACACTACACCGTACGTCCGTGTGTATTGCTTGCCAAAACTACCGACTACGGCCTTAGACAAGTATATATATATATATATATATGTCCTATACACAAAAACGTTGATTTTACAAAGTTGATTTGGCGAACCCCCTTCGCTCGTACAATTACTTCATTGTGTAAGTCGTAACGACAGGAACAACCTTTAGCGAATAGCTCCGTAAAATCGCTTTTATCGTAAAATTTGGCAATACCGACGGACTGACGCATATTCTACGTATGACTTGGGTTTTGTTAACCATACTATATACATGTACATGATACAGATTATGGGATTTTCCACACACTAAAACTATGGTGGAACTTAGCGCCTCGCAGGAAGGCTCCCTTCATGTACGACGCGAGAAAATAAGAAGTAAACAGTTTTTAGGGTTCCGTAGTGAAACACAGCTACATTCATAAAAGAGTACCTCGATTTATGACTGTAGCAGTGGACGCCTACGGCTAATAATGACGATGACTCTACGGCTTTTGGGCAGGTATTCCAATTCCATATTGTAGATTCTACTTCAAGCCTTCATTGAGGATCAAGCAAGATCCGATGAAGTATTGCCAGGCAGGGTTCTGTGAAACGCGGCAGCTTTTGAGCCGGCAATCAAATTCTAACGTGTAGACAGTATTTCCATCTATCTTTTAAGCCACGTCTCATCAATATCCAGACGAGTGCTGTCATTTCTTAGGCCGGATCTCATACCAGCACAATTCTGTGCAAAACTAGCCCTTATCTCAAAGACATACCCCCTTATTCATAGTCATTTTTGAAGCCTATTTTAGCTAAAATAGGTTTCAAAAATGATTATGAATAAGGCCTATAGAATCTATGTCTGTGCCTTACGTCTTTGAGTATAAAGAAGAATAACAATGGTCTGTGTTGATCAGTATTTTGGAAACATTGTCATGGGATCTAGTTTGGCACTAATAAGTATATAGCAACAATAACAATAATGTAAACGCATTTACCTACTATCTAAGCAGGCCAACTAGGCCTACTTAGATCTTCTCACGCATGTGAAGGAGATATGAAGGTATCCCCATGAAAATTAGCCCTGAACCTTGTTGTAATGACAATTCTTCTCTACATAAAGAAAGAAAATGAAAGAAAGAAAGAAAGAATACGTTTATTTGGCGTACCAAAAAACAAAAAACTACATACAAAGCCGATACCAAAAATCCAACAAATACTTAATAACATAGGTAGGTACCAATGTACAAGAGAACCGTCGCGGTCGCGGGCGGTGTCCATGATTAAGAGGATTCTGAACTCAGCCTCGAAACGACAGCAAAAGTGACGAAAATCAGTGGCAATTAGCCGTATTTTTAAATTAAAAACTAAAGGCTTAAATAAATCGGCTCATGTGTCTGTGTGCCAAAATGGCGTTCAGCTCAGCATAAATGTTGGATGAGTTAACACCCAACGCTGATTTTCAGCTGAAACCAATAAAGAAGTAGCGTTTGTTGGAATACCATTCCAAACTTAACATACCACTGCTAGTGATGTTATTGTACAAATAACAGAATGATTACAGATTTATGTTTTTCAACTCCAACCGTACTTTATGACATGAGCAAACAAAGAAGTGTTAATGTTTTCGAAATTTTTCGATAGCCATAGTACGACGATAATTAAAAGGTTAAAATGACATCAGTTCGGTTCAGATTCCATTTGATTCTTGCAAAACATTATGAGGCAATATTTAGAGTGACACGTACTTTGGGAGGTGTTGAAATATCTGGTCAGGTGCCTCTTCATAATAATGACAATCCGTTTAATTGTGTAGGCTCCAAATCGTTCGCCGTTGCATTCTATGAGAGAGACCTGTGTCCAGCAGTGGACTTCCACATACATAGGCTGATGATGATGTTGAGGTATCTTCTTCTTCAACAGCCTTTAGACAACCACTGCTGGACGAAGCCTCCCCCATAGAATGTAATGCAGGCATTTGCCGTAATAACCACGCTTGATAGGCGGATTTGTGATCGCAGTTTGGTGTTATGTACTCAGTGGATGCTGCTGCCCATCCCCTGGTGTGATCCCTTAGTAAGGTTTTTACTACATCCACGGGAGGAGGAGGGGTCTATTCTCAGGCCGGACACACGGCACATATATTATATGAGGTATATCATTGTAAAACATAAGTTCTGATAGTTTATTCTGACTTTCCTTTTTACTACCGCCTAATAGTATGTCCTCTATGAGGAAAATAAACAGCAAGACTTTTTTTTTTATGAATGGGTGGGAACCTGTGCTCCTAAGTTATGTATGTACTTATAATGAACCACAAAAGTTTCAATACTAACAGGATCTGTTGGTACTCGAAAGCATTTTAGCTAGTTTGGACGAGATGTGCTCTCTGGTTGACAAACTTTAATCTTTACGTGCGATTTCAGTGGATTAGATACCTACCTAGATTGTTATCACAATAATGTCAGTTTTCATGTTCAAGATAGTAAATGCTATCATGATTTCAATTTGCTTTTCTAGTCTTTTATTACCTGTTAGTCGTATCCTATACAATTAAGGTTTTAGCTTGGTAAACATTGTTATCAGATGGTCAGATCTTATTAGTGTAGCTACGGGCCTTGACTTGACTGACCTACTTCTCGGAGCTATTCCCACCCTACTGAGTGACACCTCACTAATTATTCATGCGGAACATCATCATAATAACCTTTGCCTAATGTGCTAATAGTCTTGGCAGCTAACAGAACAGGCGTGTTATCATCATCATTAGCCGTTAGTCCACTGCTGGACGAGGCCTCCTCCATAAAATAGGGGGGATTGCAATAATCACCACGCTTGGCAGGCGGATTGATGATTGCAGTATTGGTGTTGAGTACTCAGGTGGATGCTGCTGCTTATCCCCTAGAGTAATCCCTTAGTCGGCTTTTACGTCATCCAAAGGAGATGGAGGGATTTGTTCTTTGGCCGGACACACCACGGCACAATCGGCACAAATGGCACGACACGAATAGGCGAGTCTATTCTTAATTGCCTGGAAGTGGTTTTAGTAGAGTAGCATATCTACCTAATGTTAAATAATGTTATATATCCTACCTACCATTGAATAATATTGCAAAAAAAAATGTACTTAAACATTGTATTTTTTTGTCAACTTTTTTTATTTAGGTGAAACTTACATGTATTTTCATGTGCCTACTTACACCTGTACGTGTACGTGGTTACATGACTAACGTGTCTCATGTAATAGTAAGAAACTATGCAGGTAGGGACCTAGCATGTTGCAAGTTAATATCTAGTTTTCTCGAGATAAACTTGCATCATAAGAAACGATAGAATACCTACTATGTTTGCAAGATTCCATACCTGCCACAAGTAGATAATTATGTAGCTAGCTTGACAGTCAAATGCTTTCTCTCTGACGATTTTCACAGAGGTTGGTACCAACCTATTAGGAATCTAGTTCTACAAAACTTCAATGCCACTCTTTCAGTATAGACAGGCGGTGGTAGCATGGTAACCTACGAGTAATGGATGAGAAAAAGGCCCTATTGAACCTTATTGATCCGAAAATCGATCAAAATAGGAAAGTACCTACCTAGCCAAAATTTACAAAAAGCGGCTAGAGTTGTCAGGAACCTACGTTGGTTCGTATATTATACATAATATTATATATATTATGTATTATAGATAGATAGATAAATAGAAAATGCTTTATTGCACAAGACAAAAAATAAGTTGTACATTGGAACTTAATGCAAATTTTCAGCATTTTCTTCCACCTACCTTTACCTTACCTTTCCATTACCTATGTTGGTGCTATTAGTGAATAATTATAGGTTGAGATTAAATAGTTAACATTATTATTTACCTAGGTACCTACTTCAAATAACTAGATATCTAAACCTAAAAAAAATCAAAAGAATTGAACATTTTGCAATGACATATATATATAGCATTGGTACAGTTTGGATTTGAAGATTGTCCATGAAGCGGCTTTTCGGATTTCGACTGGAAGAGAGTTCCATTAGCGGGTGACTAGCGGATCGAAGTGACCGTGAAAGAGTCCGTATAAAAAGAGGAGTTATGGATAGCGATCACGAGCAAGATGTTGAGCAAGATGTCATGAGGAAAGCGGGGAGAGAAACGTTCTTTCAAATAGGAGACGGAGGACTGTGGAAGATACCATATAGTATACTGTCTCCGTATCCGTAGCCTTGGTGCCGTCATTCCCTTCAAATAATTGAATGAAATCACTGACCCGATCGAAAAGTTTCCGGAAAAACTACCTACCTAGTTAAGTATTCGAAAAGTTCGAGGACACCCTAATAGGACACCTTGTTATTTGCTGTCGAAGTGTGGAATATTTCAAAAGCATCGATCACCGCGCATTTGACGAGTAGGTGTATCATGAACACACATACCCATGACCATGATTCATGACATGACACATATCGACAGCATTAGGGAGTACCTACCTAATAAAGTGAATCTATTGTACCTATATATACCTAGTAACCTATTAGTCGTTATTGTCCTTATTGTACACAAATATTATGGTAAACCTCATCATCATCATCAGCCGGAAAAATTCTACTGCTGGACATCATATCATTATATTATATTTGTTAGTAGTAGAACTTGTTGTGAAAGAGTTCGTCCGGGGAAGTACTACCACCGTATCTATTTCTGCCGCCAAGCAGTAGTGTTCGCATTGCTGTGTTTCGGTTTGAAGGGTACGGGTGCCGGTGAAATTACAGGCACATGAGACTTTTCATCTTTATGTCTCAGGCAGCGCGCGTGTGATACCTCTGGTGTTACAGGCGTTCATAGGCTACGGTAACTGCTTTCCATCTGGTGGGCCGTAAGCTTGTCTGCTTGACAAGTAGCATAATAATTAAAAAAAAAAAAAAAAAAAATATCAGCCTGTAGAAGTCCACTTCTGGACTTAGGCCTACCCCTAGAATGCCACCACGAACGGTCTTGAGCCGCCTACATCCACCGACTTCCAGCGACGTTAATGTCTTTCGTCAATCGAGTGGAGGGCCTTCTGCTACCGCGTCGTCCGTTTACTGCTGAACATAGGCTTTCCTAAAAGAATGCCACGTCAAACGGTCTTGAGCCGCCGTAATCCACAGACCTCCAGATTCATAGGTCTATCGCAGGTATGTGTAGCAAAGAGGTCCTCCGTTGCTACACGTAGGTAAGTCTTCCGATTCGTGATCGCCACTTGTGAGCCGTCGGCGGTTGTCAGTTCTATTGTCCTGCCATGTATTTCATCATAATAATCAGCCTATAGAAGTCCACCGCTGGGCACTTGTAACTGTTACCGTACTGTTAATGGTTACACTGGTAGCGAATCTGTGCATAATTCTCTTTTAAACTTCGCTAAAATGCGGTCCCTTTTAATCCCCGTGGCACCCCCAGGGGTATCGTTGTATGGATTTGAGGACTGGGGGTGCCACGGGTCTAAATCTTAGTTCCCGTGGCACCCCAGGGGTATCTTTCAGGGGTGTCATGGGTCCGGAATGTTTATTTCAGTCTAATCAAATAGAAAGAACGCGCGATAAATTTAAATTAAAACAAATACTGCACAGAATAGCTAATATAACTATTATTTAGTTTATACGTGATTGAAGATAACAGAAATACTACCTATGTAGGTACCTATTGTTATTATTATACCTACTTAAGTTTTTTTTAAAGAAATTTATATATATAACTTGTAGGTATAATATTTCGGTTCTAATTAAGCTCACAAGCCTAAGCCAAGTGCGAATCATGTAGAGATTTAATGCTAGTGCCTTCTTGTAAAAAAAATCGTACAATACAAGTCTGATTTCATGAAAAATACTGCATAACAAAACCCATAAAAACATTTACAACAAAAGAAAAACACAATTTTGTAGGAGGGCAAACACCATGAAATACCTACATAGACCGTACGACCGCACCTTAAATAATAAATGTAGAAAGTATGAGTCAACGTAGAAAATGAAAGATTGGTTGTTTGTTTGGTGGCTAATATGCCCCAGGAAAGACTGCCAAGCCAAAACAAGGGTAGGTTTTTACATTTTCGATCAAGTATTTAAATTTTATTTGTTTTCAGACTGCTAATGTTGAACGCCATTTTCGAGCAAGTCAGTGAAAGTGGCTGATGAATATTTTTTTTATGATTTTTTGATATGGAGCAATTAATTTTACAGGAAAATTAGTGTTACACCACCGGTACCGGTAGCTAGCAAGGGGGCACTTACGCGCTCTTTTTAACCGACTTCCCAAAAAAGGAGGAGGTTCTCAATTCGGTAGTATTTTTTTTTTTTTAATGTTTGTTACCGCATATCTCCGGCGTTTATGAACCGATTTGGAAAATTCTTTTTTTATTTGTATAGATATACTTCCAGATTGGTCCCATTTTTTTCAAAATCCAGTTCTGATGATGGGATCCATGAGGAATTGAGGGAACTCCTCAAATATTGTAGGCATACATATGGCGATTTTGATATTTTCAGCAACAAACCAAGCATTTGCATTCAAAAAGTATAATAATCCTTTCACCACTATGGTTCTTTCATCATTTTTTTTTCATTCAAATATTTTGTCAAATACTATGGCGGAAGTCGGTTTTTTAAATGAAAAGTTATGTAAGCGAACGAAGTTTGCTTGATATATTTTTTAAACTGACGTACCATGGATATTAGTGTGTTTTTGTATGTGTGTGTGTGTTGTGGTGTGTGTGTGTTGTGGTGTGTGTGTGGTGTGTGTGTGCGTGTGGTGTGTGTGTGCGTGTGGTGTGTGTGCGTGTGGTGTGTGTGCGTGTGGTGTGTGTGTGCGTGTGGTGTGTGTGTGCGTGTGGTGTGTGCGTGTGGTGTGTGCGTGTGGTGTGGTGTGTATGTGTTTGGGTGTGTGTGTGTTGTGTGTGTGTGTGTGTAGTGGGTATGTGTGTGTGTGTGGGAGATATTAGTGTACTGATCATGTGTACAAAGTTTCATGAAGAAATAATAGCCAAATTAGAAGCAAACTTCGTTCGCGTGCAAAGGGAACGTAAGCGCTCTACCGGTTACCTTCTCTTAGTACAAATTTTAGTTGCCATTTGCACACGCTAGGCTAAGGCTGGGATAAAAAAAATATTATTCTTTTATGAAACAAAACCATTTTCAAAGACTAAAACATAGTAAACTGAAAACAAAACTCGGGCATTACTAGGCTAAGAAACACCTAAGGAAGTTTTAAAAAATGATATAGGTAAATTATTCTTTAAGATATTCAGTGAAAAAAATGTGGAATGACATCTAGGTATTTATGTGGGTATCAAAACAAGCTGTGAATTGTGAAACTGCCAGGCATTTTTATTTTGTTGTGTGAAATACAAACAGCATTGAATTACACATTGTTTAAAACAACTCAACATGCGCTATTCTTCAAAAAAATTAAAATTGTATTGTGTAACTCCCAGGATGTATTGTGCATAATGACTGACCTAAATTTCATGAAATTTTTCTTACAACAGTAAGTAGGTTAGGTTTACCTACCTTATTGGTATTTCAACTTGTTGACATGGATTATGTTTTACAAGTGGGGTTGGTGTTGTGATAATAATGTTGCGTTATCAGTCAGAGTATTTAAATATTTATTGGTTTAGTGGGCTATATAATATAAGGTGAACAGACATTAATGTTGTTTTTTTCTAATTGCTGTATCTACATACAAAACGCACGCCTTTTGCCCAGAGGCATAGGCAGAGCCTCGAAGGGTCTCTTTACACTGTGAGTTGCACAATCACATGAATATAGATGTGACAAGTGGTAAACTCATCGCAGCCATTGCATTCCACAACCAACTCGGCTAACGCTTTCTTCCAGTAATAATCTCATACTGTATTTGATCTCTGGTCTGTTGATATCAATAACAAATCAATTCTATGAGTTTTTTTAGTAGGTACTACTATTTGTATTTATTTAGGTGACAACTGAAACTCAATTTGTAATGTCTCACTTTACAACTGACACATGTTATTGTGTTATATCTGTATGTAACTATCAATATCTTTAATAATGTTGCCTACTACACCATTCTATACTATGTCTGTGCTATGGATGTATCAGACACCTAATAAAGATGGTGAACACTACTTACACCCACCAGAATGTACCAGCAACTTATCATGCCCATATACAATGTGTTCCATGACCGTATCATACCCATATGTGTGGTGCCCGTTCTTTGAAATGCATATAATATGGGCCTTATTCATAATCATTTTGTAAACCTACTGCATATTCACTGTGACACATGTTTTAGGATTGGATTGAGTTAAGAATAGAAATTTAATAAAAATGGGTTAAGTCAATACCTAAATGGGTTGACCTTCGTTGGGTTGAGTTAAGAAGCACTCACCTATTTAGTTAAAATAGCTTTTGTTTTGTTCTCTCTGATATAAAATGTCACACGTCAAAACAAGAAATAAGCTATTTTAACTAAAATAGGTTTAAAAAATTATTATGAATATGGGGGTACGGCTATAAGTTATAGAAAATGATATGTTAGAGAATTAGCAATGTCAAATGCCGGTACACATTGGGATATTGTCATGATATTGTATATACATGATATTGTCGAAGTTGTTCAGCACTATGTCTATCCGGTCATGGCACCCTATGGTGTTGGTTGGTGCCAGAAAAACCTAGTGGGCAATGACGACCTCTGTGGCGCGGCGGGCGAAGGTTCGCTTGCGACGCAGGAGGTTGCGGGTTCGATTCCCGCCTTCCCGCCTCGGAACAAATATTTGTACGATCTGCAGATATTTGTTCAGGGTGTTCTGGGTATTTTTCTATGTATAATATAAATATCTATCTATATAATGTATTGTATTAAGTATATCAGTTATCTAGTACCCATAACACAAGCTCTGCTTAGCTTGGGGCTAGATAATGTTGTGTGAAATGTCCAGCATTATTTATTGATTTATTTAATGTCTCATAGTAATCGATAAACACAGTATTATTGTGACGGTACGGTTACAGTGATACTATAACACAGAGTGGTCGACAAAGACCTTTAATGCTAAAAATAATAATAATATAATAATAATATAATCTAGGTACTCACTTTTTATACACTCTACATGACGAGTTGTTTATTCTTTTATCAGAAGAATGTCTTCTTCGATCCTCAAACAGATCCTTGATAGCAGTCACTCCAAGCACAAACAACACGGGCAGCATCGCCACTTCTTTACCAAACGCACTGATGGCTGGCACCCAGTTCAACAGCACTATGAATATGAAATAAACATTTGCGATACGGTGAAATTGTTCAAACAAGTTTTTGGGCAGAAATGAGAGAAGAGTGTACTTCGTAGTCCTGATTTTATTGTCACACCTGTGTCCATTAGGGTGGTCTTTAGGAGGAGTTTTATCAGGCACTAAATGGTTAGGTATAACTATGAGGTGACGATTATCAATGGGGGGCTGCTGGCGGCGCATGAGCCAAAAGGCAGCTCGTCGCCACGGGCCCACGACAGAGTCGCGTCGGATCGTATAGATGGAGTCGGAGCGCGACGCCTGCCGGGAGTGCTGCAAGCGCACCGAGTTCAGCCTCGGTAGTGCGGCGCCGGTGACGGGCGCGGGCTCGCGGTGCCCCGGCGGCAGAATAAAGTCCGTACGGCTGCCAGTGCGGCTGTGCCCCGAGCCGGAAGCCGCGCGCGGGCCTCCTTCGCCGATCTGGCCGTGCGAGAGTGCGCGCTGGTGCCCGCGCAATGCAGACTTGAGAGGCGGTCGAGCTATCGCTGCGTTTGCCGCCAACATAGGTGTTCCTCCCTGACTTATAGACCTTGAGTGACCTTTCCCTTTCGGAAACAGGTACGTTTGCTCCGGTGCCCCTGGTAAGCAAGGGACGGTCGGTGGAGTCTCTCCGCTTCCTTCTGTTGACATTTTTATACATTTGAACAGAGAGCGACCTGCTTTTCCCTTTCATTTATAAATGCGTTATCTATATTGTTGGACTGTTTCATTCGTGGTTGTAGGTGTTATTGGGGGTGTGTGCCATAACAATTTGGGCATATGGTCAGAAGTCATTTGAACACAGTTTCACTTCACTTGGAATATAAAATTGTAAGCACATACACTAACGGCGAAAGTAACATTTAACAATTGTTTTGTTTATTTGATTCTTGTCCGCCGCGGTGGCGCAACAGTTGTTAGCACAAAATCTCGAAAATTATGAGATTTGAGATCGAAAAGCAATACGAATCAACTACACAGCCGTGCGTTGCTTTGCTGACTGACAAAAAACAGGTTTTATTTTGACAGCTATAAAATTGTCTTGCTGGCGGACATTTGACACTAACATCCGATTCTACTTGACAGCTATTCATAGTGTTCAAAGCACGGAAGTATGAATGGATTGGATTGAATTGGATTTCTTTTTCCATGGTTCAAAGGTAATGTGAAATAAGGGAAATACAATATTGTATAACGTACCATGGATAGTATAAAAATTCCTTGAGGTCTATTTAGTATAGAGCTGGAAAAGTATCGCCTCTCCTACTGTCCAAATCCCTTGCCCTTTCTTCTAAAGAAATTAAAGGCATTTCACAAGCTTACTGACTGATTAGCCAGCCAGAAAGTGTTGGCCAAGGAATTTTTATATGGTGTTGGCTAACTAGCGTGGCTAAGACTAAATAGGTACTAATGTAATGTAAAGCCTGTAAGCAAGGCTGACGGGCTAAGTACTTTTACAAAATATCAGCCACATTCATGCAATTTATGCTATAGGTACTATGCGAATAATTATGGCATCTAACATTTGTCATATACTTCTCAGTGATATTTTTTCAATTTTTATCAAAGAAGACCCATAAAAGGCTTTAGTCATTATTCGAAGTAGAAAACCATAGCCATATGCATATGGTGGCACTTCACTTGGCGTATTTGCGTAAATGTTTGCATTATTTTGCCAAGGCAAATAACATTGTGTATTGGTGGATTCATGGTTGATTTTGCCTTGGATAAATAAAACAAACATTTGCGAATATACACCAAGTTTGGTTTCTCTGTCTACGCACAAAGTGAAGTAGCACCAATAGGCCAAGGCAATCTGTGGCTGTGGTCCGTAAGAATAAAAAAAAAGAAGAAAACCCTTTGGCTTAGGGCCATGGACTCCACTCTTTACCACCTTACCTTGGATGGTCCATGCCTTAGAATAATGACTGAAGCACTGCTGGCACCAGGCACACACTGAAGGCTGCGTTTGCACCAAAGATAGATAGATGAAAAAGAGAGAAAGGTAGATGAGCAGTGCGAGGATGCGTAGCGAGGCTGTGGAACGATGTAAGTGTTTTCACCAGAGATGTGCGAGATAGATGAGCGGTGCGAGGATGTATGTGTAGCGGGCTCTTTTGAGACTGACTGCAAGTAGTTTCTTGCTCGTGTCCATCCTTTACACACACCCCTCGAGCACATCTCTCGCACACATCCCGCGCTTGTTTTGTATGCATAAAAACCTCGCTCGCTAAGCCATTTCCACCAAAGCTGCACTGAGCGAGCGAGGCTAGGTAAATGAAGTAATTCTATTGGTAGGTAACACATCCCTCACTACGCATCCTCGCTCATCTCTGGTGGAACCGCAGCCTTAAGGTTCTGTTTTTTTTTGATATTTGTTTGGTGACCTGTAACCGGAAGTCGCAGTGCATGACAGCTTCCCCTCTCGATGACCCAATGACATTTTATCTGTTTCAGGATGTCGGTGGCTGGAGGCGAATCAAGTCCGTTCATTCAATAGGGTATTACAAACAAATAACAAATAAGTTGATAACACGCAGGTGTTACATGTTATTATCAACTTATTCCGAATCAACTTTTCGATTGACCTACCTGCGGTACGGTATCGTCCCTTGGAGTAAGGAACATCGTCCGTACGTCCCTACAAAGGGTAGTTGTACTTCTACTTCATAAAAGTTATCTGTGGTCAGACCATGGAAGAATGAATCTTGGAGCGCTTGGAGCAAGGAACATGAATCGACGTTCGTCATCTGACATCTGTCAAAAGTTCACAACTCGACTCAAAAAAAATTCTTTCCGATCCGACATTTTATTTAGCCCGGTGATTCCTATTTTTCGTAGCTTATCTAGAGTTCTTTTCTTCTATTTGAGGTCTTCACCATGGATGAAGAATACGACGCAATTGTTCTGGGAACCGGATTGAAAGAATGTATCCTCAGTGGAATGCTCTCCGTGTCCGGGAAAAAGGTGCTGCACATTGATCGTAATAAGTACTATGGTGGAGAATCTGCGTCAATTACCCCGTTAGAGGAACTGTTTGCAAAGTTCAATGCTCCAGCGCCCGACGAGACCTACGGCCGAGGCCGCGACTGGAATGTAGACTTGATTCCGAAGTTCCTGATGGCGAACGGCCTGCTTGTAAAGCTGCTCATCCACACGGGCGTTACCCGATATTTGGAATTCAAGTCCATCGAAGGAAGTTATGTGTACAAAGGGGGAAAGATATCGAAGGTGCCCGTTGATCAGAAGGAGGCGCTAGCGTCTGACCTTATGGGAATGTTTGAAAAGAGGCGTTTCCGTAATTTCTTGATCTATGTGCAGGATTTTCAAGAGGAAGATTCGAAAACTTGGAAGGATTTAGATGCCAACACTGCTAACATGCAGTCTCTATATGACAAATTCGGCCTTGATAGGAACACTCAAGATTTTACTGGCCATGCTTTGGCTCTTTATCTTGATGACAATTACCTTCAACAGCCAGCTATTCAAACTATTCGCCGCATCAAGCTATATTCAGATTCTCTGGCTCGGTATGGAAAGTCTCCATACCTGTATCCTATGTATGGTTTGGGAGAGCTGCCCCAAGGCTTTGCTCGCCTCTCTGCCATTTATGGAGGCACATACATGTTGGACAAGCCCATCGATGAAATTGTGCTGGGTGAAGACGGTAAAGTTGTAGGAGTGCGTTCTGGAAATGAAGTTGCGAGATGCAAGCAGGTGTACTGTGACCCCAGCTATGTTCCGGACCGTGTGCGAAAGAAGGCTAGAGTGATCCGCTGTATATGTCTGCTGGATCATCCAATTGCTAATACCAAGGATGCCCTGTCTACCCAGATCATCATTCCTCAGAAGCAAGTAGGCAGGAACTCTGACATTTATGTATCCCTGGTGTCGTACACCCACCAGGTTGCTGCTAAAGGCTGGTTCATCGGGATGGTTTCCACTACCGTAGAAACCAACGATCCAGAGTCTGAGATAAAGCCTGGCTTAGATCTCTTGGGGCCATTGAAGCAGAAGTTTGTGCATGTGTCAGACTATTATGAACCTATCGATGATGGCAGCCAGAGTCAGATTTTTATTTCTGAATCATATGATGCCACTTCTCATTTCGAGACAACTTGCCTCGATGTCCTGAAGATTTACAAGAGGGGTACTGATGAAGACTTTGACTTCTCAAAGGTGAAGGTGGAGCTCGGAGAAGAGGAGCAGTGAAGATCCTCTGTTATGTACTATCTGCTGCTTGTTAATTTTGATGTTTGTAAAGGGACTTCTGTCAATAATAAAATAGAAATCATTAGGGTTATGGTCAATATTTGAAAGCCTAGTAGAAAAATATAGTATGCAAATGCCCTTAAATTATAAGCCAGTTTATACATATTGTTCTATACATATATTTTATTTAAAAGATTTCATTCATTATAAGGTTGCTTTATTTTATAAGTATACAAAGTTCAATGATGATCTGCACAAGCAGTAGGTTTACAATTTTGTATTGGAAAATGATATGTAATGCATTCCATTTCATTATCTGGTTGATTCTTTGGTCTTGTAACCATATCATAATACTATGTCCAAATTACAAATGCTCATTATACCTAATATTCTGTGTAAGATCATGAAAATAAAGTTACTGTGTATAATATGTTGTTTGATTTATTTTACACTAAGGACCTAACAGGGTAGAACACCTTACTCTCAATATATAAAAACAAGTAATGTTTTTGTCAAATAATTTATTAATAACTTTTACTTAATTTAAAAAAATATATTAATGCATACCAAATAAAGTCATAATTTCATTTAATTTTAGAATCTATGTGTTCAAAATGTACTTTAGTGAATAAATATGATCATCTCTGCAGCCTATGAAAATATAATCATCATACACTGCTGGCGAAGAAAAGATTTCATCAGGTAAAGATTTTTCTGCTATGATTACACCACTCTCGGAATCAATTACATAAATTATGCCATTATTCGAAGCTGCCAAGATGAATCTGTCGCCCAAGGCACATGGCGTTGAGAAAACAGGCGAAGTCAGCGCGGCTTTCCAATGTAAACTGGGTTGAAAGTTCTTAATATTTATGCTGTACACATTACTGTCGTGGCATCCAAATACTACTTGCCACTTTAGTTTTTCAACTTCCTTTATGTAGAGTGATGAGAAAATATTACCTTTTGCCCCTTGGTACCTCCATATCTGAAAAACAAATGTTTGCTTTGATGAGTCACTCTGGGACTGGTGAAACTAATTGCTGTTATCATTCCATACCTACGTGAGTAGGTACATACTTATTTTGTCGTGGCAATTAATATACCTAGACGCGACGCGGCACTATCATTTTGCAAGACACCTGCAAATAGTGTAGTTATTGCAAAAGACATTGACCCTGATACTTAGTAGGGTTCAACTATAATTATATATGACCAAGCAAAAGTGCAAAAAAGTGGGTTTTGCGTAAAAAAAACTAGATATGAACACATGCCTTTCTTTTCTACATACACCTGCCTGTATCTCCTATTTACCTACAAAATAAAAATAAATAAAGTAAATATGTCGATTCTGTGCTTAGCATTCTCTAAATTGAAATCGCGCTAAAAATCGGTTCGCGACCCACCTTCACACTGAGCCTTCACACAATTAAATTCCACGCCTTAACACCAGTGTGAAAGAAATCCCGGCCTTCATACTAGTGTTAAGGAGGGGAACTCAGTGTGAATGACGGGAAAAGGCTAAGTGTGAAGGTGGGTCGCGAAGGAAATTATCGTTACCTATTCTAATTCTCCACACAAGGCTGGCTGCCTCCACTTCTGATAATTTCTATTACAAACCTCTTTAGATATTGTACAAATTCAATACTTCGTGACAACATCATTATTAATGCCCAAATGCAGCTGTTAACCAATGAAATAAGCATTGGGCATTTTTTAGAAAAGCTGCGTTAGTGTCCTTGCATTGCAGTGCGTGTAAAGTGCTCTGTGTCTCGTAAATAAAGGCACGTTTCAGAAGCCACAGCGTTTGATTCCTATCCCAGAACCCGTTTCCGTAACACTATCGTAGTAAGGTGGGTAACGAAGGAATGTTTTAGTCTCCTTTTTGTTATTCCCAACGTTAACACTGTTGAACGTGGTTGTGACCCACTTTCACACTTAAATTTGAAAATATGACAGTGTGAAGGCGGGGAAATTAATTTCCCCTCCTTCACATTGGTGTGAAGGCTCAGTGTAAAGGTGGGTCGCGACCCTAAAAATCCCCCTTCTAACAATAGTTATTAAACTGAAATAAAAGAAACCGTGACATTAAAAGAACCGCGGTTTATCTATGGAGAATGCTGGACAGAATCGACACCAATACCTCCCACTATGCTAATAGGTACATTATGTATTCACTTTAGGTAGGTTTAATATATAATTCTTCTTTAGCAGCATTTTGACGCCCACTGCTGAACGAGGCCTCCCCCATAGAATTAAATGGGGGAATTTGCCATAATCACCATGCTTAGCAGATTGGTGATTGCAATATTGGTGTTCAGTACTCAGATGGATGCTGCTGTCCATCCCCTGGTGTAATCCCTTAGTCAGCTTTTACAACACCCACGGAAGGACGGAGAGGTCTATTGTTGGGCTGGATACACCACGAAACTATATGTATAAGTACAATAAGAATACTTTAGGTAGTTTTATACAGGGTGGCCCCCAAACGATGAAATTAAAATATTTTTTTAGTTTCTCTTACTGGGACCTATCTATATCACCCCATGTATGTTCTGTGATATTTTGTAGTTTTCGAGTGATGGATGTTTTAAAGTTTTGTTGTAAATTTTCCACACAACCTTTAAAGACTTGAAAATAAAAAAAAGTCTCGAGCTCTTTTCTAGATTTTTTTTGTAACAATTCTTATGTATTGTTCTTTCACACATAAAATTATCAGCTTCTTAACATGTGGGTGATTAGGATAGGTCTCGGTACGGATTAACTAAAAAAAATTTTTGGACGTCATCGTTTGGGCCGCACTTTAGGCTGTAATTAACACAAAAAAAATCACCTTGATGCCCTTCTCCACAGTCCTGCAATGTAGTTCGCCGTTGACTTCAGCGAATACCACGTACTTATCACTGTCGTAAAGCACCGGGCTGGCGAACACCGGACTGCCCAGCGTGCCGCGCCACGCCACTGAGTTGGTCTTGGCGTAGATGCTGGCGCAAACTCCTGACAGGGTGCCAAGTAGGATGTACTCGTTTTTGGCAACGACTAAATCGGCAGATATTGCTTGGTCGGCGACGTGGATGGTCTCTTTGATGGCGCCCGTCTGAAAAAAAAGTCAATTTCATAGTGTGCCATGGTCTATCTACAAGAGGATACCAAAAGCTATGCAAAACAAGCTATTGTGTTGCGCCAAGATATGATGACATATAAGGTTTCCGAGAAAGATGTTGAGGAAAGAGTGAAGTGGAGGGAGAATAGTAAGTAGGAAGGCTGACCACCACCATGGGATGCATAGCCAGGAAGAGAGTGTACCATGGCACCTAACTACAGGTAGCTAGCACAAAGAGAATCGATTGCCTTCTTCAAGGCTTTGGGAACGAATTCGTTAGCGTTCGTGTTTGTAATGTTTTATTAATGGATGAGCTGCCTAGGACAATATAAGGCTGTTCTCGTCACTAGAGTAAGTAGCTGATAGGTAGGTACTAACCTATCACCCATAGCATGAATCACAAGAATCGAACCTGTGACGTTTTGAGCACATCAAATTGAAAAATGACCTTAGTAGGCAATTGCAAACCAAACATTTTGATAGCAATGTCGGTGACCTTAGTTCCTCTACGAACTATCTCGCTTGGGATTCTATCACATAGTGAAACACAAAGTATTGCTCTCACCATAGCCCGTTGCGCGACCTTAACAATTACATTTCGTAGAACATGTTGAGGATACGTACCGCTATATCTAAGCATCTAATGTTTCCGTCATACGAAGCGATATAAACGACTTTTTTGCAGCAGGCCACTTTACTTTTGATCATTGATCCTATATTAATCCGCCAGCATTCCTTGCAGTCTTCTAACGTGAAACAGACGACAGTTCCATTATAGGCCCCGACAATTGCGCGTGACTTCATCGCGTCCCGGTAGCACAGGACTGGCGCCTCCACACGTGATTTTATGTTTATTAAGCCATGCAGTGAGCCTCCAATAGCATCCATAACTACTATTTTACCAGAATGGCTACCTGCAATGACATAAAGATTGCTGAAAATAGAAACATAATATTCAATCAATAGTATAAGTAATTATTATTAAATGTACTTGCTGAATAAGGTTGAGAACAGACTGGAAAGGGGGTTGAGGGAGGCCAAATAATAAATATTAACTAATGTTGTTCCCATGAAATGTACAGGATTTAACTCATAGGTCTTGACCACATTTAGTTCTGATGTTTCATGTGAGAACTAAATTATTTGGAAGGTATCAGCTCAAAGCGAGAGGGTTCAAATTTAACAATATGAATATGTATAAGTAGGTTTGTGTGCGAGTTCTTAGATTTAGCAGGTAGGTACTTACAATCCTGTTTGAAACAGGGTGGGAGAAGCATCTACACATTTTCCGGTGTCATATGACCATACCACTATGAACTCCAAAGAGTTACATGACACAATTTCATGGTTGGTCTTTTTAGAAGCATAATCATTGAAACTCTCAGGATGTGACATACACCTCTTCGTCCGTTTTTTGGATCTGGGTTCTTCTAAACATATTTCTTTTTGCACAATTATCATTATTTCTCCAATAGTGTGTCTTTCTGACATCAGGTATGGTAAAATTAGTTTGCCAAATTGAGGGCATGTCAAGGAAAGCTTATTGCACATTGATACTGCAAGGAAGGATGTACCTCCGATTGAGAAAAAGTGTTTATCTTTAATCTGTTCATATGTGAAGTTTCTGCACATTGCCACTTTGAGTTCTTTCAAAAAAATTGATTTCAATGTCATGCTGTCTAAATTTTGATGATTCCCTAAATTTTTTTCACACATGCTTGAAATTAGTAGCTTTGATATTTTTCCATGAGAGTTGGTGGGCAAGTTATCCACCCTCACTACTTTGTCGGGCCAATGTTTGTCATCCAGTTTACATTTGAGAAAATCTGTCAATTCTTGACTGTTGAGGGTTTCTGAGGAGAAATACACAACTAGCAGTGAAGGCTTGGGAAGCCAAACACAGGAGCATGTTTTGACTCTTGGGCACTGCATGATGGTGGATTCAATTAACTGCATATGAACTTTGTGGCCAAACCTCTTTATGATGTCATCCTTGCGGCCTCTGTAATATATAGTACCATTCCTTGTTTCTCCATAATCTCCAGTGTCTACAAATTTTAGGGAATTTTCTTCTTCAAGACCTTTTGATTTGTTTAATATGAAACATTGTCTTGTTTTGCTAACTGAAATGGAGAAATAACATGTTTTAGTGTCGTCAGCAGCTGGAAGACTACTGGACTATGGTACTGCTCGATGAGGCCTCTCCCATAGAATGAAATGGGGGGATTTGCCATAACCACCATGCTTGGCAGGCAGATTGGTGATCATGGCACTGGTGTGTAGATGCAGGTAGATGCTGCTGCCCATATCTGGTGTTTAACCAGCATGTCATGCAATTAAACAATAATGATTTCTATCTTAAATACCTAGTATAATCTTTCCAGATATGTTGTGTTCCTTTGCTGGTTCTATCACCACCTCAGTTTCAGATAGGCAGCTTCCTAAAGGCACTTCTCGGTCTACAAGTGTTTTGTTCAAGTCCAGTTCAGCAGCACATGCCCAGCAGGACATCTCAGTCACTCCATACAATGTAAATATTTTAGTTTTATTATCCCAGTCTTTTAATTCCTTTAATCTCTTTACTCCATTCAAAGGCTCACCACCTAGAGCTAGTATCCTGAGTGTAGAATTTACACTGAGAATTTTATTTTTGATGTCAGCATTTGAAAACTGGAAGAATTTAGAGGGTGTTGTCTGCCAAACAGTTATTGAATTTTTTTGGTTTAATGGAAACAGTATATCAGCCTTCTCGGGTGCAATTAGTAGTGAGGCTCCATTTGTGCAGGCAAGAAGTATTTCCACCATAGAGGGATCAAATGTGAGGGGTGTAGAGAAGTAAATGATATCTTGATGAGTGATGTTGAACAATTTGGTAAGATCATCAATGTTTGGTTGGATACATTGAATGGGGACTTGAATATGCTTAGGCTCCCCCGTGCTTCCCGACGTCATGGCTATGAATGAGTGCTGGTTCACATGCCTGTTATCTAGGCTGGTAGATGTGCCACAACAGTAGAAATCAATCACCAGGTTGAATACTGATATGGTTTTGTCTGGCTTTTTACCAAAGAGCTCTGAAGTAACATTATTTTCTTTGATCTTGATGGTGACTATGGTTGTAAATGCAACAGCGTTGGATACAGCCTCTATGTTTTGAGATGGATCAATGAACATAAAAGTTGTACAGCATTTATGTGCCCTGGAAACGGAAAAACATAAATACTATGTCTCATTTGGAAACATATCAGATACATTAAAAAGAACAATACTTACGCAGCAATAAGACAAGGAATGGCAATATTTCTTTCAGAAATGAGTCCAATAGTACCCTTGTTACATTTCAGTTGCTGAAGATTTTGGGTAAGGTATTCACAGATACCATACAGCTCGGAATATGTGTAATGATTATACACTCCATTGTCGTATTGTATCACGGCTGTTTTGGATGGGTACTTGGCGCAGGTACGAATAAAAATATCATAATAGCCTCGTAATTTCATTATTCGAAATTGAATAAACTATAAACCTGAAGGATTTCTAACCCACCTCACTGTCACATAATGGTCACCTGAGTACTACTAATGTAGTGGTTATTTATTTCTATAAACTGGGCGCAAAAGTCAATTTCCTATATTAATACGCCGAATTTGGATTTTTCAAATATTTGTGGTAAAGCAAGAATCACTGAGCATGTAATCACTTGTGACTTGGCATTTGAAAAGAATGCACTTTAAAAAATCTGAATAAAAAAAACCACAGTCACCGGCAGCGGCGTGGCAGGCAGACCCTAATGTTTGTATGCTCAGTGGCAGACCCCTCAGGCCCTCATAGCAATTATTGTTTTGAGCTGGCAGACCCCGTTTATAAAAAATATTGTTCCCCGATAAAATATTGTAGTCTTTGGGTAGGCAGGCAGACCAACCTTGTTTGTTATTGTTTTGTTAGGTACGTAGAATTCTGTCTGACAACGTCTGACACTTGTTTTGTCTGGTTGTCTGACAGTTTGAGCCCAACCCACAGAGTACTTATATAAGGCTTATATTTATACAGAAAGCCCCAAAAGCCCATGGCCCAACCCACAGAGTACTTATATAAGGCTTATATTTATACAGAAAGCCCCAAAAGCCCATGGCCCAACACTGACCCAATCAGACGTGCTTGTCATTATTCTAAGCTAAGAATAAGGACCAAGTCCTTATAAGCCTTAGAATAAAGACGTAGTCCTTATTCTAAGTTATTAGCAGTCTTTATTCTAAGCTTATTAGATTCTAAGAATCAGACTTTAGTCCTTATTCTAAGGAATCAGTTTGTGATAATTCGTCCAAGGAATCAGACCTCAGAATAAGGACCACCGTAGACCGTAGATGGAGGATTTTTTTATTCAATGCATGGATGTAAAATTAATTTCGAGATCTTTCACAGAGTCGAAGAAAATTTCATCGATGTTCTTATTTTTTTTTCAATAGAATACTTATTATTACTTACTTAGATAAATGCTTAAGCGTTTATACACACGAGCGGCACTATGTCAACGCCAGAGGCAACTGCACCCTTAGAGAATTTCTCTAAGACTGCACCTATAGCGACGCTTGCAGTTGTTGCAGCAGCTGTCAACGGCTTCCGCCGACGTGTCGACGGCTGCTACCGACGCGTCGACGGCTGTTGCTGACGCGTCGGCGCTTGCCGCCGACGGGTGCAGTTGCCTCTGCCGTTGACATCATGTCGCTCGTGTATTGACGTCGTGCCGCTCGTGTTTAGGAAGCCTTACTTAGATTCGGAATCATGGTTTTAAAAGGTGCTGGTTATAAACTAGGGAGTAAATAAGTTATAGTGGTACAATAGAGGACTCTCTTAAGAGAGTCCTCTATTGTACCACTATAACTTATTTACTTCCTTAAGGAAGTACATTTAAAAAAAGACGATTTACCCATGAAAATGCATATATATATGCATAATTTTAACACTCGAAACAAAGAAAAGTTATATGTACCAAAAACCAGACTTGTTATGACGTATAGACAAGGTATATGCCTGAAGCTGGTTATGTATAATAAACTACCCTTAGAAATAACACGGCTGTCTCCAAACCAATTCAAAGATAAAATAAAAATATTTTTTGAGTGTAATCCGTTTTACCATTTGATGAGTAGGTACATGAGTTGTTCATTTTCTGAATTGCATGACGTATAAATGTATTTGACAGCTGGTGAAACCACCCAATTTAAAATTTAGTTTTTTATGTTATGCTGTCCATTAGTGTGGATTATTTTTTGTATTGTTTTGTGTTAGACTATTAGAATTATAAGTAATTATTATGTACCAACTTGACATACCAATGTTATGCAATGTAACGGAATGGTGAAATAAATAAATATCTAAATATTTGTACGGAAAAGTCATATTGAATTTCGATAAACTTTTTGTCGAAAAGCTCATGGTTTTTTTATTGCCAGCTTCATAAACTTTCTCACTTCACTTACCGATTCTGATAATATGAGTCTCAGAGAAGAAGGATATCAGTGGTGTAATTTATTCCAAGGTTGTAATCATGGAAGAATTTCCTTAGGGGTGTAATTATAGCGGTGCTCTCAGTTGTTATTGGTTTTGTTAGTTTTGGTTGTTGTTAAATAGGTACTTACCTAGAACATATATTAGGTATACACTTACTTATTTAAAAAACTTAAAAGGAAATCTCTTGTATGACGTATTTGTTATTTGTACGTAGGTATGTTTATTTTAACTTACAAGAAGTTGTGTTTAGTTATTTGATAATATTTATGTTGAAAATACTTATATACTTAGTTATAGTTTAACATACCTACTACCTAGGTAAGTTCCATTAAGTATTATTTGTTTCTTGAGCATTATTTTTATATCATTTTACGTATTCAGAAAATAGGTCTTAGAATATTCTAAGACCTATTTTCTGAATATATATATTATAATATTTCTGAAATGCCACGACGAACGGTCTTGACTTGAGCCGCTTGAATTATGAGTTAAGTAACCTAAGCATATTTAAATAAAAGGCCTTTTATTTAAATATGCTTAATTTCTTAACTCATAATTCAAGCGGCTCAAGTCAAGACCGTTCGTCGTGGCATTTCAGAAATATTATAATATATATATTCAGAAAATAGGTCTTAGAATATTCTAAGACCTATTTTCTGAATACGTAAAATGATATAAAAATAATGCTCAAGAAACAAATAATACTTAATGGAACTTACCTAGGTAGTAGGTATGGTAATTATGAGTTAAGTAACCTAAGCATATTTAAATAAAAGTTCCCTATTGCAACGAATTGATCCAAGGCAGCAAATTAAGAAAGAATGCAGTGGGGGTAATTTATAAAACTCAATAACTTTATACAGGCATTATTAAATTTATACCTACGTAGAGCCCGGTGTGTCGATAAACCTACTACCTAGTACTTCTAGTACCGTTTTTATGTACCATACATTGAACAAAAGTAATAAAAATAGAAAAACGGTCACTAAAAAAGAGTAATAGAACAAAAATCAGCGATTTTTATAATTCGTTTCTGTTTGTTCACGCACATCTCCAAAACTATACTACTGAACGGATTTTCACGTAGTTTTCACAAGTGGACATAACTTAATTTCGAGCAAAATATAGGTTTCGTTTCATTAAAATGTTCGTTAAAAGATTTTTAGAATTTACTTTTAATTTACTCAAGAACTGCAAGACGTAGGTACCTACAATCTGTAAGCATGATAACGTTCTTTTCGGCTTAGTGTGGAGACTCGTGGAAAACTCTGAGTAAAAAAATGTCCATATGGTATTGTAAAGAGGTTTGTTCGAAAATCGAACTGGCCACCATAAGCAGAACTCAATAAAATAAAGAAAAAGGTGCGCTTAATAAGGACTAAAACCATGGAAGAAGAAATCATTCTTCCGTGACTAAAACACACGCTTACAAAGAATGTGAAACAAAAGATTCTTTTGTTTCACATGACATTTTTTATCAACATGAATATTGATACTGAAAATGAATACTGTCTGAAAATTAATAATGAATACTGAATATGATTTTTCAGTAAATTTTATTGCAATATTCATGTTCATAAAAAATTACAAACGATAGTGCTTCTACTCCAGAGTTTATCAAAACAGACGCTTTAGAGATTATTGATAATCTACTACCGCAAAAATCGAAACAAGCCCTGGCTTTTTATTGTCTCGCTGGTGTGAAAAGTAGAGTTATGCTCCTCTGGAATAAAGCCTGTCTTCGTCTTGGGCAGCTTGAGCTTATGATTTTTTTGGCAGTGAAATATTACAATGCGCTTTTATTCAAATGAGATATTCACTGTAGTTCATGTCTTCCCCTGTTCAAGCCTCCCGGCCTCCACCTATACCAACCTATGTGTGAAGGTTATGTTATTGACATGGTTACAAGTTGTGAAATCCCTGTAAAGAAAGCAGAACCTACAACAAAAGTCTCAAATAAGTCAAAAATATTTTAATATGAAATAAGCCATTACAATAGATATATACCTATTATAACTATGGATTTCATGTACTAGAGTCAGTTCAGAAAGAGAGCCGTCATGGCCAAATTGTGAACTAACGTTGTGAACTACATAATTTACAACTATAATTAGGACCTGATTTCTTTCTGTTAACATTTTGAATCATTGAACGAGCGAAGCGAGTTCTCTGAGTCAAGTTGGAAGAATCGGCGTTTGTATGTATGTGTGTATGTATGTATGTATGTTTGTCCGATGAAAACTTCCAAACCGCTAATCCGATCTTCATGAAATTTGGTATGGGGGTAGATAATATTGGTACAATTTGTAGGTAAGGTTATGAGCTATATCGATCAGGAGGTTGCTGAGATATTGGGGTCCAAGAGGGGGTAAAAAAAAAAAAAGTGAGACAGTCAGATCAAGTGGGGTGTCTAATGAAAGCGCTTTGGTTGGACATTTCAAAACTGTTTTTAATAATTATTTAGCCTTAGTAGTTTTCGAGATATTAGGGAAAATAAAAAACGTAAAAACCCAAAATTCTAGGGTACTTCCAGCAATCCCACAATGCTGAAATTTGGTATGCTTGTGGCTTTTGTGTCACAACTACAGGGAAAAGTCTGAAATTGAAGAATTTAGAAACATGTACTCCATAAAATAGAAACCAATATAACATCCATTGCTGACCTCCCATTTCTAATAATTTGAATGACGTTGGAGTTCTATGGTTTTCATCAAAAGGACGTTATCAATTAATTCGTCAGGTACTTGATATAGGTACTAACAGGTATGTAGTATAACTAAGCCCCGTTGCTTAGCCCTATTCAAAGGTTATTTCGATGATGTGTAGGAAATTAGAGTAGTTACTGGTAGATCCTGTACTGTACTGGTAGACCTCGAGGGATTTTTTTTCAAAAATAATAGTAGAAATAAGTTTTCATTTAAAAAACCGACTTCCGCCATTTTATTCGACAAAGTGGTAAAAGGATTATTATACTTTTTGAATGCAAATGCTTGGTTTGTTGCTGAAAATAGTAAAATCGCCATATGTATGCCTACAATATTTGAGGAGTTCCCTCAATTCCTCATGGATTCCATCATCAGAACTGGATTCTGAAAAAAATGGGACCAATCTGGAAGTACATATATCTATCCAAATGTAAAAAGAATTTTCCAAATCGGTTCATAAACGCCGGAGATATGCGGTAACAAACACTAAAAAAAAAAAAAAAATATAACCGAATTGAGAACCTCCTCCTTTTTTGGGAAGTCGGTTAAATATGGAAATTACTTAGTTAAGTAGTCGGGTTGATAAAGGTGTTATCGCGAGGTCTCAGTTCGGGGCGAACCACTAGTAAACTAAAGAACTAAGTAGTTACTGTTGTAATATGATCAAAACGACGCACTATTATATTGCCCGCTAAACAAAATAGGTATTTAAACACAGTTGCGTCCTCAAATCCCACGACGAGTCTCTTTTTGTACTAACGCTACCGACTGTGAGTATCTGAGTAGGTAGGTAAACTAAGGAATGCGAAAGGAAAATTTAGGATAACACGAGATCACGCACGAGGACCACATTTTACCGCCTCATTATCAGTATCATCCCCGTTTGATTACCAGAGAAAAGGAACTGTAAAGTGGGTTTATCTTTTTAATATTCGACGGGGACGTTACAGCTATTATAATAACTCACGATTTTCCCATTTTATAAAGCTTAATATTCGGCCTAACTGGTTGTGGAAGTTTGAGACTGCGGCGTAACTGACCTAAAACATGTTCGCCAAACGAACCAATCAATTAGGGGCGGTCAGCGATCGTGAAAAGAGGGCAGCGCGCGCGCTCGCCGTGGAAACTCGGAAAATTGTTATGGGGGCTCGGTGGGGCGGGGGCAGGGGGCGGCACCGGGACCCGGAGGGTGCGTTTCCGAGAGGCGCGAGCCGGCATCGATCGAGCGGGCGGCAGTCCGCCGGGGCGGCCGGCGAGAGCGCGCGTGTCATGCGCTGCCTCTAGATATGGCCGGCGCTCGGGCGCTCGTGGCCGCATGCTGGAGCTGGTGGTGGCTGACCATCGCAGCCGGTAAGTACTACCTCTGAAAATAGTGTCGTGTTTACCCCGCGAACCTCCCCGAACAGCTGATCCACCGCGGCTTACACCCTGAAGCCTAACTTTTCACGTTTTCGTAGCATTTGAAAGAATACGACGGCGGTGCGTGTGTTTTTTATCCTCGACCCCTCGCTTAGGTGCTGGAACGTAATGACGTCGAGGGTTGATGTTTGTTTTAATTGTATTATTTTAATCGATCTTTACCGCGTGGTCGTTTTTCTACTGACTTAATTTTTGTTATGTGATTTAATGGTTTCTTAATCGTTTAGTGTTCGCGCTCATCTTTACGGATATAATTTTCAGCAATAAGGGTTTGAAATGATTAATTAATAATGAGCCAGTGGTGAAGGTAGGTACAGCGGCACGTCGCCGGCCGGGTTTGCTTCCAGCCGACACCTGGTCTGCTGAGGAGGCGCGTCCTTGGCTTGGGCTAGACTAGGAACGAAACAAATCTACGTACTTATTACGTAATAGGACAACCGGAGTGAAACATTTGCGTAAATATTGATCATAATCACGCCACTGTGGTCTGAGGATTACAGTGGCAGGCATGCATAACGTCGTACCACCTGCCTTCGGGATTTATGTTGGGTACCCTTTGCCAGAAATATACAGTACCAACCTACCATTTTATTTTATATATTTATTGGTACCTGCTGATCTCTTTCAGGCAGTGAACCACAACTGAACAGATTACATCAGCTGCCAGTGAACTGATTTCCAGTTTTATTCTGTTTTATTGAATTAACACGAAATTATTTGGTTCAGTTTTATCAAAATTAGATAGTGAGCGAGTTTTATCAAAATTGCCATACAAAAGACTTCAACGCGTTACTATTCTAATACAACTTTTTGTATTAGTTGCGATTTGGGGTTTGCATGGGTTTAAGGTTAAGTAAAAAAAAATACTCACAATGATTTATCACCAATTTTACAAAGTATAAATTTATTTCAACCAATTTGCTGTTCAACGTTTATAAAAATTTGATCTAGGTAGGTACATACAAAAAGTGAACTGTATGCTAACTTCGAAGATAATAGCTTTGCGAAAAAGGCTGGCCATATATACCTTCCTATATACAACCTAAGTAACCCCGTACCTAAGTGTCAGTGACCAGCGAATTTATCAAAGTAGAGCATCTGACGGTGCCGGAAAACTCTGCTATTCCATTAGTATATAGGTAGCTACAAACATTTATGATAGCATAGCATTCCTGTAATAAATCAAAGCTTTTTCAGATCGGGAATCAAAGTTAAACGGAAATTAAATACTTATCACGCTTCTGATATCCATTTGATGTCTTTGCTATAGGATATGTAGAGAAAGCCTTCTCCGATTTTTCCAATTTTGACTAAATATCATTTGCATAAATTTTTTGGTTTGTTAAGGCACGAATCGAATATTCTAATAGATGGAAGCGAGAGACAAAACGATAAAAATTCAATGAGCCTCTATGGGCTAAGGAGCTTACGTAAGGCGGGCGGAGAACGTGTATCAAAAAGCTATCTTCCAAGATATTTTGCTGGGGCAAATATAATTTTCATTGGCAAAATTGTATAACCTAAGATTTTATATTACCTATTTAGGTTATAGCGATAGAAATTTGAAACAATGTCTTTGGTCCCTACTTTTTACAACGTTCTTATAAACTATTATATATTATTATTTGAATTTTATGCTATATGAATTATTTATATTCAGACTATCCAATAATGTTTTCAGTAATTTAACAAAAAAGATGCTAATTATAGGTACCTATTATCATGAAACCCAAGCATAGTGGTATTTGTACGGATATCTTATCTAGTAAATCTGTTTATAGAGAATAATCCATAGCCTGATAACGTAATCGTACTTGACTGGAAATAGTTGAAACAGGTGACTTACAAATATTAAACAACGCTGTATCATGTAAGCATTCAGAATACATATTTCCTGTAATGATCACCAACTGGCACATATAATGAATATTAAGAGTTTGTACAATTTATAATAAGAAAATGAAGAAGTTATAAAATTTGTTTTTTTTTTTAATTTATAATTTAGACAAATAAGATTAAAAATTACAAAGAAATTGGAAAATATATAATGTGGAAAAACTTGAATTTAGAACTTATTTCTGACACCCATGCATACAGACTAGAGTATTTTATAAACTAATACGCGTAATTGGTTAAGCAGGGTTAATTCCGACTATTATGCCCAAATAAAAAAAATCAGTCAAGTGCGAGTGGAGATGGCTCGGTAAAAGTAGGCTACCATAGTAACCACTAGACCAATTGAAATTATTAGTCAGTCATTTTTTGCGCATGTCCTCTTCACGAATATTTTCCGTTTCCCGTTGAAATTTAAAGAAATATGATTTCAGTTAGGTTTTTCTGTAAACGTGAAAACCTTTATCCGGAGAGTGTTTTAATACTATGTATTTAAAAAAAATGGTTTTTATGTTTTTTTGAATTTTTTAAACTATGTATTTTAAAATTATAAAAAAAAACTTGTATGTCTCATAACAAGTCCTTTCATTTGATACTTCAGATGATCCACTCGACAAGTATTTTTTTTAATTTTCTAGTTTACCCCCCAAGATTAACCCCCAAAAAAAGATTTCGCTTATTTACCTACTCTAAACTTTCGTGATTGGGTCACCTCACTGTATGTAGAAAAGAAAAAGAAAAGAAAATAAATTTATTTACAGCATCAACAAATCCGGTAATATATAAACTAAGCTATTTCATTTAATAACACCATTAAACTTGGTAGGCACTAACGGTTTTAATAAAAACCGGACAATGCTGAAACTGACTGCATAATCTAAAGAAGTGTCTATCGACGGCCCTCACACTAGGCCGAGCCTGTATCGTGAGGACCAAGGTATATAATATGTTATAATGTTATGTATATATTATGTATTTGTTATGTATGTGACTGTTGGGTCTTATGTTATGTTATATGCAACATATTTCAACTTTTTTTTGTCCAGTACATTTGAAGAAAATAGTCTCTGACAGAAACACAGACAAACACGAGTGTGATCCTGTAAAACCTTTTGAGAAACTAAACAAAAAAAACATAGTCTCTTTTACCTAAAAACTTTATTAAATTGTAAGCATTGCTTAAAATTAGGTTTGCTCTGTTTGCCGTCATCGAATGTTTAGTACGGGATGGCAATATTTGAATATTTTTGATAGATTTATAGAAGTATATTATATATTCATTTAGAAAAAGAAACAGTGTGCCATCCAGTTACTAAGTTTTCACCATTTCATGAGTTAGCTATGCGAGAGAAATGAAGCCATATTTTTTCCAGTCATACATTTTCCTAGAATGGGCGGGCGTGGGAACGTCTAAATTTCGAGCAGAATAAATACAAATACAATAACTGGTGAGGCTATCGATCTATTGACACGACTCTAACACGGGCTCTACGGACTCGAGATTATCGAACTACAAACGCTTATAAAATTTGACTGTGTATTTTCTGTAGATATAGTTAGATACAACGCGTAGATAATAGGTAGAACAACCTGAGTGCCTACTCAACATTAATACATAAAACATTGATCACCAATCCGCCTGCCAAGCGTGGTGATTATAGCTATCCGTGGACGTCTAAAGGCTGATGTGTATCCCAGTAATATTAGAGTTCCTTGTGAAAGAGTTCATCTGGGGAAGTACTACCGCCATAGGTACCTATTTCTGCCACTAAGCGGATTGCTTACATGAGACTTTTGATCTTTATGTCTCACGATGACGGGCGCAGTGCACTGCTAAGTAGGGCGCGTCCTAGGTCGACGTGACCTAAGAAATATTGCATTTGGAATGGGCTGGCTCAGTAACGCCATTTACTCAAACAAAAAAAACAGACTCATAGACAGACGGACGGTGGCGTAGGCTTAGTAATAGGGTCCCGTTAGGAGCCCACAAAACCCTAAAAAGACAACCAAGTTTTTTTTTATACTACTTGACAAGCAAACAAGCATACGACCTACCTGATGGAAAGTAGTTACCGTAGCCTATAAACGCCTGCAACACCAGAGGGATCACACGCGCGCTGCTAATCCTGAGACATAAAGATGAAAAGAGTCATGTGCCTGTAATTTTATCGGCTCAGCTACAGCTTGGCGGTAGAAATAGGTAACGGTGATAGTAGGTGCTTCCCCGGACGAACTTTTTCACAAGAAGTTCTATTACTTACTAACAAAAGCAAGTTTCATGATCACGACCACATTCAAACAAAATCTAAGAAGTTCATCGTTCTGTGGTGGAAATTACAAAAATAAAGTGGTTGCGTGTTGGCAACCCCTATGTAGGTATTACGTGTTTTATCTAATAAAAAGAGAGGGAAATTTTTAACGTACATGTGGAGGAAATCTACTTGCAAGTCGCTGCCAGACCATTTTTATCTGAACACAAATAAATTGAGTTATCCAACCGTTGTAACTAAAGTTAATATTTTTTTTCCGAGCAGCAATTTCATTGGTTTTCTTCTTTAGTATTAAGTATTGTTTGTTAGTGGTTTCTTTCATGAATTAGTCGAACTGAATACCGTGGTGTGTCCGGCCTAAAAATAGACCCTTCCATCTCCCATGGATGTCGTAAAAGCCAACTATGGGATTACAATAGGGAATGGGCAGCAGCATCCACCTGAGTACTCAACACGAAAAATACGATCACTAATCCGTCTGCCATGCGTGTGATTATGGCAATTCCCCATTGTATTTTATGGCTGCTGCTAATGATGATTCACAGAATAGCATTTTAAATACTAAAACAAGTTTTGTTTCGATATTTATAATAATTTTTACTTACCTACATAAGTTGTCTTCACACATAACGTATGCAGTAAACATCATGAATAGTTTTTACCAACGGACTTTCCCATGGTACGGAGTACTTTGTGCACGAGCCCCACTCGCCTTTGGCCGATTTTTTATCTCTACTTTTTAAGAAGGCTTTTTTTTAAAGCTAATTTAAAAAGTCCCTTGATGTTTTACCTGTAAATACATTTAAACTTGCTTTTCAATATCGTCAAAGCACAAATTAACCAAAGGCTGCGCGTCAAAGTCTAGTTTTAAAACAAAGCCCTCATTTGTCACTCAACTTGACTGCTTTTGATGAAGGGAGTGTTGAAGATTGCATGGAAAAACATCCACGCGGACACCAAGACGTGGGCAGGCGTTCCACTATTCAAGTACCTACTTATACTAACTTTACGTTAGGTATGTATATGCAAAATTAAGGTGTCATACCTACAATATAAAATTTAAAGGAATCTTCGTGAAAAGCGTATTGTATTGATAACGGCGATCTCTGTAGTGCGGCGTGCGAGTTGCCGGCTGAGACGCAAGAGGTACGTGTTCAATTTCCGCTACGGGACAAATGTTTGCATGATCTGCACATTATTTGTTCCGGGTATGGGTGTTTTAGTACCATGGTACTCGTAGTTCCTGATACCAACGACACAGGGAATCCTAAACAATGTATGTGACTGTTGGGGTTTTATATTATGTATAACTTTATTCCATTAGGTGTAGTAAAATATTCAAAAGCGACGAAGCCTGCGAAGAACCTTCCGTAGCATACGTAGGCGAGTAATGTATCGCGCAAGGCAATAAAAACTTAGGTATTTTCCGGAATATTGAGCTCAGTGGAACAGTTTCTTATTACTATTTTAGTGGTGTTTTGTCTAACGTGCTGCCTTTACTGTTTATTAATGGTCCCTGGGTGACATTGTGTATTTCGTTACCGTAGTTCAACAGTAATTCCTACGTTGAAACGTATGATTGACACGCTTGTTAACGTTATCGTGAAGGACACGCAACTACTTTAAATATTTAAGAAATGCTTATTAACGTTAATTAAATAGTCCTGGATAAACTTTTTAATTACTTTCTCGGTAGACGAAAATTTTAGGAATGTTTTAAGATGTCTGAAAATTTATAAGCTTTTTGGTTGGTAGAACAACGAGACAATTTAAGCTTACAATTTCGAGTTTGTTGTTATTTATGTTTAATTTAACAAGAAGAAGTTTTTTTAGTTTTTTGTGCTTTATCGATGTCGGACAGGTGTCTTGACAGTTGTCGATCAAAGACAGCAATTTGCTTAAATATTAAAAGTTATTCCAGTCTGGGCACTGTTTTCCTATTCAAACGGATTCTTTGATGGTTTTGTATATATTTATTTTATACAAAACGTTCAAATAATGATGTTATGAAGTTACTAAAAAGTTAATAAAACTAAAATCTGACTACAGTGAACCATAACATCACAATATTATCAGTAATTTTATTTTTTATTTATTTTGATTTTTATCAGTACTTGGGTGGGCACTTTTTAAAATTCTAACAACTGTTTCATGTTCTGTGATCACATGAACCCACCCCCTCGGATATCATATACATTATTTGAAATTTAGAAGTTTCAGAAATTTCAAAAAGTTTGAATTTATTTATTGTTCTTGTTGCTATGAAAATTTTATCTGAGTAATTGTTTTTTGAAGAAGTACATCACGTGAATTCGCGAGGTCCATGCGCGGCGAACCACTACCTAGTTTATTACGTGGCATTTGTTTTGAGCTAAAGTGCAGAGATATTGCAAGTGTCGCAGTGGGCGCACTGCGACGCTTCCACAATCTAACATGACCTCGATAAACGGCCAGATAGCTCATGAAAATCTATCGCATTTAAAATAAATTGTTAATTGTTTCTCTTGCTCAACTGGGTAGGAGGCCCGTTGCTGTTCGCTGTGATGAATCATTTTTATATTTTTTTCTAGAGTTTCTCGTAGTTCATGTTACTGGTACATTCTAGGTTTGTCTGTGTTTGGTCAGTTACGGGGGCCCTAAAAAGAGCCTTGTGAACCAGTGTGGTGAAAGGATTCAGCGTTGTACTAGTAGCGCAGACTCTACTAAAACTAAAACTAAGTACTTGTTCCATTGAACTCGTAGGCACACGTGGTTACTACACGTTGCCCGGAGACGAGTGCACGTGTTACTAAAAGCACAATATCGACCAGCCACCTTCCAGCCCCTTGTCTTAAGGGTTATAAAATCATTGAAAATATTCTCCCTTATTCATATGAAATAAGGGTGGAAATGTTATCACACGCTACGTGGGCTGTGTGTAGGATATGTGGGAAATAAAATATTCACGCGTACAGGCCTCAATTAGGTCGTCTCGCCGTCCAACCTTGCACGGGCTCTCCCTGTAATAAACAGAACTTTTCAAGAATGGTGCTTAACGAAGTTGGTTATTTGCTGTTACTTTCTTCGTTTTGGCTGTAGCAAAATTAATTATTCTGTGTTTTAGATAGATAATGCAATACCATTATTTTTATTTTTATAGTAGAGGTTTTTGTGAAAGAGTATCGTCCATGAAGTACTATCATTTTACCTATTTCTGCCACAAAGCAGTATGCTCGCATTGCTACGCGCCTATTTAAGGGGTGCCGGCAATGACTTTCTAGAAAGTAATTGGGTGCCGGTGAAATTGCAGGCACATGAGACTTTTCACCTTTATGTAACGGGCGTAGTACCTTCACAAAAAAAGAACGGATAGTTTTTTGTAGGAAATGTTTACAATCTGCTTTTAAATATAGCATCATGGCATAGTGAAACATTTCACAATAGGGCTTTTATGAAAACCAATAAAAGAAAAACCGCACCTTGCAAAACAATAAAAGCAAAACTACAAAGGCTCACGACTTTGATCCCCTTGCAGGATATATCCATCTCTACTAGTATCCGTGAGAACATTGTACTGGGTTAGAGGGTAGTAATCATTATAATATGTGATGCCTCGTGGTGGTATAAAAACAATAAATTTATTCTTGATGACGCTACGTCAATCTTGAGTATATTTGACAAACTCATTATTATGCAAAATATAGGGCATTTATTTTAGGTACTTAGGCGAAATACTTAACTTAAGATGAATCTGAATTTATTCTATAAATGTATGTTTTCGGGAAAAATAGGAAATCATGTGTTCGTTTACCGAAATTGAATCTTTTATCGGGCTGCCAAATTGGAGTAATTTATTCCCGCGAGGGTTTCAAGGCTGGGTTGCCCCGTTCCCAAAAGAGTCTAGTAGGTACGTTTCAATTAGTATTTTGGTAAAGTAATATCGGTAACATTATAATAATAATGTCGATAATCAATTTGGAAACACAATAACGATTGCATTAAAAAAACTATGACTTCAGATTAAACTAATATGACGTGAATCTTTTGTTGAAAACTCATTCATTATTTACTAGTGTACACCCGTGGCTTCGCTCGCGTTATACCGGGGTAAAAAATAAAGCTTATAAATATTTGTATATCTGTGTACTAAATTTCATCGAAATCGGTTGAGTAGTTACGGCGTGGTTGAGTTACAAACAAACTTCCAACATACAAACATTCACATTTATAATATTAGGTAGGATAGGTTGAGACTACTCTTGGTACCTACATTAATATGACCCCCGCTCATCCAAAAACCGTTAGTTTTATTCCCACTCTCGTACTTCCCACGTGTGCCCTGGTGGTGAGTGGCGTGGAGGTAGGTACTCAGGGCGGGTAAGAAAAAATGTTTTTCACTTTTCATTTTGTGTTGAATAACTATTGTGAAAGTGACAATAAGTTTGGCCAAACGGCAGATAGGGTCGTGGTTGTGAGTTTGCGCTATAGGGTTACCGGTGGAAGACCGCGGCAGGTTACGCCACCCTTCGTCAGCAGTCACCACGATTACCACAGCCGGTGTATCGCATGTTTGTTCAATACGACTCGTACAATAATTTTATTTGACGCCCAATAAATTGCGCAGGCTAATAATGCCGTCTCATGATTTAATGTGTGCTTGGGGTTCTTTGAATTTATTTAAATGTAGTCGTTTAGGCGCGGATGGTTACGACTTGCAGGCGCCTGTGGTTACATTATCCCTGTTCATATATTTCAGAAATTTCTTATTTTATTTTTCTGGAAAATGTATGCACCCGTTAGGAATAAGACACGAATGTCTGCATGCTGATGTGGAAAGAATATGTAAAAAAATATCTTAACAATTCAAAATGGAGAGTATTGAATTTGAATCCCTTTTAGAATGTTATTTGACTACGTCGTACGCTCTCTCCGAATAAAATCTTTCAGGAAACAGGATTTTTTGGCCATCAATAAGCATTCTAGTAAGCATGGCGCTAAGTTCTTTTCAAGTTTTATCAATGGCGTCTTTTTAGTTATAGGAAACATGATAAAGTAGGCGCTGCACAATAGTGGCCGCACACACGTGCGCGGTATGGTACGATACTCTTATCTCTCGTGCTGTTTGCTCAGATTAGGCCTCTAGCCGTGTGGCCCACTGTCAAGTTCAAAATGTCAAAGACATGCCCAGACGTGTTTTTGAAGGTCGAACTAGAGGGTCAATGCCCCGCAAAATGTTATAATAGAGTTGTAGACGAATATCTGCTGCACTATATCCTAACAAAAGCTTCCAATGATGGTTTGATCAGCGTCGTTTTGAGAAGGTATTTTTCACTTCACTTTCTATAGGTCATCATCATCACCAGCCTATTTACGTTCACTCCTGGACGAGACCTCCCCGTTTAATACAATGGGGGGATTTGCCATAATCACCATGCTTGGCAGGCGGATTGGTGATCGCAGTTTACAGTGTTGAGTCAGGCGAATACTGCTCCACTGGTGAATTCCCTTAAGAGTTTTACTACATCCATGGGAGGAGAAGGATGGGTCTATTCTTAGGCCAGACACACCACGGTACGGTAACAAGTATCTATTGGTAAACGATTTAAAAAATCTTCGATTGTCTTATCAAATCTATATGAATACCGGAAAATGTTAAGATAGCTATAGTAGAACTTGAGAATTTTTAGGCATGTGTTGCATTATTTTTCTTAATTTCATCTACACTCGAGAGCAATGAATCCGGGTCACTTAAAGAATGTTAAAAATCTCGGAAACTAAAAATGATAGATTAATGCAATAAATTGTATTTAATAGACAATGTAATACTCCTTAAATGAAGGTAAAAAAAATATGAGTCACCATACATTTTATTAACACAAAATTACATAAAGAAAAAAACTGCTGATCTCTCCTTAAAACAAAAATAGGAAACATGAAATTTTTGAACTTTATTACGATTTTCTTGAATTTTAATACTTCGTATTGCCTCCTCGTGCTTCCATTACTGCGTTTACGCAGAAAAAAAACAACAAAAAAACAGAAATCAAACAATGATAAATGACAGATTACAAACAAAAGCAAAACCAAATGCTGTAATTTCGTAGTTCCATCTTCGAAAGTGGCCCTTTTTCAAATTTGTTTTTTTTATGATATAACTTTACAATAACTAAGAAGTTTTAATACCTTCATTTAAGGAGTATTACATTGTCTATTAAATACAATTTATTGCATTAACCTAGCATTTTTAGTTTCCGAGATTTTTAGGATTCTTTAAGTGACCCGGATTCATTGTAGCCAAATACATACCTATTTATCCTACTTGACTGTAAGTATTATACTAATAATATTTATTCTCAATAAAAAACATTATATATATGTATGAATACATCGTTTCATATTTATAGCATGGGTTTATCCACCGGATATTTTGCAAATCTAAGGTAAAGTATATTTGAAGGACAACGAGATATCAGAATTACAAATAGTTTGTTAGAATTATGGAAGTTAGATATGGACTAATAAGGTGAGGTCTGTTATGGGTTTATCCATGGGAAACTTACGTTTGATATGCCATTGGCGTTTTAGTTAGTATTTTTACTTTTGAGTCGAGTAGGTATAGTTATTGTTTGATATTTTTTTTGTCATTTACTTTGAGCTTGCAGAGCCACCAAACCATGCGGAAAGTACCCATCGTAGAAGGTAGGAACACGTCTTTAAAAAAAACGTCAGTCAATTATCTAAGTAGACTCTCAGTCAACTCTCAACAATATTTCATCACACTCCGTGTTCTCTTTTTTTTAACCTCTCTTGTGTTATGTAGAAAATGTTGGCCTACAGGTCTGCTCTACAATATGTAGAGACCTATATACTTATACCCCCTTATTCATAATTATTTTTGAAACCTATTTTCGTTAAAATAGCTTTTGTCTTGTTTTGACGTATGACTTTTTACATCAGACAGAACGGAACAAAAGCTATTTTAACTAAAACAGGTTTAAAAAATGATTATGAATAAGGCCCATAGAGTATAGAGCATGCGCCCCATATTTTCGATATTTTGAAAGTAGAAACCTAAATAGTTCAAAAGCTTGAATAAAAGCTAATATTGTCAGTACGATATGGCTCTCTCAGGGTGGCCGGCGGGTGAGTGGTGACCATCGGCGCGTGTCCACCACCTGTCGTGGTTCGTACCGCACACCGGTCGCTAGCCCGTCAGCCGGTGCCGCTGGCAAGCCTGGTGTCACTACAAAAATTTGTTCTAGTAAGCTGTGTTTGGATTTGATATGGCTTGGATGTGAACAATCTTATGGGATTCAAAATTAGCGCGCTGGCTTTAATTTTAAGAAAATGCGAACTAGCATTTGGTTGTTCAGCCTATTTCGTTCTTTTTTTTTGTGGAAAAATGGGTTTTCTTATAAAAACACAAACATAAATTATGTGTACAGTACGTGCAGATTCGTATAGAGTTTTAGTGTTATCGGAGGGATATTTGCTTTTGCATAATGCGCTTTGACTCAAAATTATTCTTAAATATTTCAATTTTATATTTTGAGATGGTTAATTCACTTAGCGGGCCTTTTTAAAGATTTCATAAATCAATATATATGTTTTTTTGAAAAATTACTTGCCTCTGCTTTAATTTCAGATCCAGATCAATGTATCCCGAATCTCTGTTTTCAAATCTGGTCTGAATGAAAGAGACAACATAAACATACAATTTGAAAACATCATGTAAACATTAACCGAGAATATTTTACTGTCGAAATATGGATTTCCTATAAGAAATCGTCATCATCGAACGATCCGTCCTAATGAGTCACACATATCGTACGATGTGTTATTTTGCTGACGGTAAACTTAAACACGTTACGCGACAGTGTTTTGTAATATCGATTGTGAAGTTACCAAACAATTTCAGATAAGTACCTTCTTAGGCAGGTACCTACCTACCTATACCGTACACTATCACAAGGTATACTGTGTCCTCTGATAATTCTATGAGTAAAGGAGCCATCGATACTAAAAATGGTTTTACTAATAATAAAATCAATCAGATAAGTATAATTTCGGACACAGCTCACCTAAATAACACTAGTATCTATTTAAGTAGTGCTACGGTTAAAGGCAAAGATAACCTAGAAAAGGTTAAATCCAGCCTAGGTAGGTCCTACAGACTTGTGTTTTTGCCAAGGTCATATGAACTTCAAAGTTGATAAGTTGTATCTTTATTTAGTTTGGACACGTCACTGTTGGTGGCACCAGACTGGCATGCTATGCCTACCATAAGTCACACGCAGGGTTGGTACCAGTGATGTGCTAGATCATTAATAGATCCGCGGATACGGAAGTTTAGATCCCCTATGTTTATTTATTTTTTTATTTATTTTTTTTTTCTTTGGAAAACAAACAGTACTTAAAATCTAATAACTAAACTAAAAATTAAACTATAGACCATTAAAATGTTAAACCTAGCAATCTTGTAGTTTGTAGAGATCATCACTATTAGCCTAAAGAAGCCCACTTCTGGACATAAGCCTCCTCTATAGAATGCCACGGGGAACGAGATACTTGTACGAGAACTTCTAGAGATCGTCTAAACTAAAATTATGCACACCACTACTTCATTACGTCAAAGTAATGAAGAACCCTAGTGTAGGGTCAGGGCTATGTATGTGACTGTTGGGTTGTTATGTCATGGGGTTGTTAAAAAAGATTTGTGTATTCTGTTCTAACACTATTGCGTAAAGTAAAATAACATAATTGGATAAGGTGTGCGAGACACGTTCGTAGTGTTCCTGTGCCTAATACGCTTTTTTACGGGAATGGCCAATCAAAAAATTTGGTCTGCCACAAAAATAACTATTCATCTTAAAAAACTGACTTATGATACACTCACTACTTGTTACTGTTAGGATGAAGTTTCTTTTTCATCAAAAAAATTGCCGAGAACAACTACAATAATCATTCAAAAAAATGTGTTAACTTATTCTCAGGTTAAGGTAAAAAAATACAACCGAATTGAGAACCTTCTCCTTTTTTTGAAGTCGGTTAAAAATGGAGTATGTTTAGTTTAAACCCCTTATTCATTATCATATTTTAATTAGGTTTAAAATATGATAATAGCTAAAATAGCTTTTTCACACCACCTGCTCGACAATGTCCAATTACAAATCATACAACCTCAACGTAAAGTAAAGCATTGTCTCTCTAGGGATATAAAGTTGTATGAAACTCCCTAGGGAATAAAGTGATTTGAATTTGGAACGTCAAATTCGTGTGGAGACTCATGGAAAACTCTAAGTAAAAAAATGTCCATATGGCATTGTAAAGAGGTTTGTTCGAAAATCGAACTGGCCGCCATAAGCAGAACTCAACAAAAAAAAAGAAAAAGGTGCGTTTACAAAGAATATGAAACAAAAGAACACGCGTGTTTGGTGCTGTGATATTCAGTAAATATTGCAATATTCATGTTGATAAAAAATGTCAAACGATAGTGATTCTACTCCAGAGTTTATCAATCCAGACGCTTTAGAGATTATTGATAATCTACTACAGCAAAAATCAAAACAAGCCCTGGTTTTTTATTGTCTCGCAGAAGGTGTGAAAAGTAGAGTATGCTCCTCTGGAATAAAGCCTGTCTTCGTCTTGGGCAGCTTGAACCCCTCGCTTCACTCAGGACTCTATATAACTCCCTCGCTGCACTCGGGAGTAAACATTAGAGTCCCTCGTTACGCTCAGGGTTCAATATGCCGCCCGCGACATAAGACACTGCTTTATTCCCTTAGTGCATAATCTACTATTGTCTTGTTTTGACGAATGACATTTTACATCAGAGAGAACAATACAAAAGCTATTTGAACTAAAAATAGGTTTCATAAATGGTTATGAATGAGGCCTTCAATATTTTACTGATATATATACGGATACGGAAATATGTCACGACACTAGTCGGCACGCGCGTGACATGTGGCAAGTGTGGCCATGGAGGGTGTCCTAATAGTGACGCCCTTTCTTATACTCAGCACTCAGCGCCACATTAGTAGACGATTTGGCTTGTATTGGTTCCGATTCCGTAGCTACGGTAATGTCAGCTTATTTGCCGTTTATTGCCGGATGGAAATGTAACCGAAACGAATCGATTGGGTATCATGAAGTTTGTTAAATAACACTTAACACTGTAACTGTATCGATTAATCGAGTTCTTATATTACAAGCCAGCTTATAGTAAACTTTCAGGAATGCATGTTTAATCGACTGCCCTTGAAATTTCCAGATTATCTGATCTAGATTTTTCTAGACCATCTAGGTATCTACCTACAGCCATAACAGCGTGCTTGACTTACAAAATTAAATGTCTGAAGTTAAACATATCTTTACCGTTTTCACAGGTATCGTGATGAGATTTCTTAATTACATGTAATAAAATTAAACGAGCAATATACACTCGAGAGCAATGAATCCGGGTCACTTAAAGAATCCTAAAAATCTCGGAAACTAAAAATGCTAGGTTAATGCAATAAATTGTATTTAATAGACAATGTAATACTCCTTAAATGAAGGTTTTAAAACTTCTTAGTTATTGTAAAGTTATATCATAAAAAAAACAAATTTGAAAAAGGGCCACTTTCGAAGATGGAACTACGAAATTACAGCATTTGGTTTTGCTTTTGTTTGTAATCTGTCATTTATCATTGTTTGATTTCTGTTTTTTTGTTGTTTTTTTTCTGCGTAAACGCAGTAATGGAAGCACGAGGAGGCAATACGAAGTATTAAAATTCAAGAAAATCGTAATAAAGTTCAAAAATTTCATGTTTCCTATTTTTGTTTTAAGGAGAGATCAGCAGTTTTTTTCTTTATGTAATTTTGTGTTAATAAAATGTATGGTGACTCATATTTTTTTTACCTTCATTTAAGGAGTATTACATTGTCTATTAAATACAATTTATTGCATTAATCTATCATTTTTAGTTTCCGAGATTTTTAACATTCTTTAGTGACCCGGATTCATTGCTCTCGAGTGTATTTTATACATATATTATATTGCATCTCGAAAACGGCTCTAATAATTTCGATTAAATTTGCTATATGGGGCATTTTGGGGGCGAACAATCGATCTAGCTTGGTCTCGTTTCTGGGAAAACGCATTTTTCTGAGTTTTCCGAGCAAAGCTCGGTCATCCAGGTTACTGTAAACATAAATTGCCATAGGTAATTATCTACCCAACAGATGGTGAATTTGACCAACCAACTGAGCCGGCACGCGCGTTCTCAGGTTGCACTCAGGGACTTCAATTAATTGTTACACCCTGTATTGCGTTCCGATTGAGTAGACAACGCGATCAATTTCACAGGGAATCGGGTTTCAAATAACACGAACCTTCACTTTAGGGCTCCATTTGCGAATTTCGGGAAATTACAATGGGGTAGAAAGTGTTGTGCAAAGTTTTCCAAGCATTCCCTGGCAGAAACTGAGTCTTGAACGCCTTGGTAGCACCGAGTATAATTTTTCGTGTGACATGAATTTTCCCATAAATTTATCATTTAGGTAGTAAGTAAATCTTAATAAAATAAGTAACGTTAAGTTACGGAGCATTATCCTTACTTATTAAAGTAAAGTTTAAAAAAAACTATAAAAATAAACAACCAAAACCATATAAGTATTAGAATTATATATAACTAGTTATATCTATAAATAAATAAAAATATATAATAAACATGTCTAATAATATTCTTGTTGGGCAATTTTAGTTGGTATAAGATTTGTCCAGGCGGCTGGCTTATTAAGGAGTGTTATTATCGAAAAAAACGTTAGGAGAGTTGGTCGTAAAGTAATGGCGGCGATAAGCTCACCATTTGTCACGTCTATATTCCTGCGATTTTGCAACCCACGGTGAAAAAAGGCCGTTTGAGGCTCTGCCTATCCCTTCGGGGGAAAAGGCATGTCTTTATGTAGCTATGTATGTATAACTATACCGCCTTCAACTCATAACTATCCTAATAGATTGATAAAAACCTTTGTCGGAAACAGAACAGATACTTAAGCATCTACTGAGCTCAACCTTTTTACAATCGGCCTTCAAGCATCTTTATTTCAATACTTTTCAATAGGTAGGTATCAATGAATTGCTCCGTCATCAAACGATTTCCCGATATAGACGGAGCTTCGTGTTTCATAACAATGAAACGCCTAACTTGATAAACAAATTCATAATTGACTTCGTCTGCATACCGGGCGTTTCCACGAAAACTAAAGGAACGTTTAGGTACATAGTCGTTGTTATTTACTCTGTGGGTAACTTAATTAATTATCCGGTAGTTTGTCAATGACGACGGTTTCCCAAAATGGTTCCGCCAAGACCTTTAGACCACAAGGAATTTCGAGCCGCGCGGCTATGATTATAACTAAGCATAGAAATTAACCACGCCCTATATAATATTTTATATTTTTTGCCGATTGTAAGTAAATAGCTATGCTTATGTGATACCTGGAATGGGCGTAGAGGACAAACACTACTCCCGAGATACAGTTCACACTAGTTCGGGCACGGTGAATGTATGCTGGGGCCAAATTATCGGACTACGGCGAATGATCGCTTTGTGCGTCCCTGTTTGTATTCATCATTTGTAAAACGACAGACTGGGAAACAAACGCAAACATTCGGTTTAGTCCGATAATGTAATCCTTTGGATAATTCGTGCACCACGTTAGTCAAAAGCATAGCTGTTGTCTTGCCCTGCCTCCTGGCATAATTGATAAGACCTATTGTAACATATATATTTTAATTATTTTTAAATGGTTTTGCAATAAAGAGCTTTGATTTGATTTGATCACTGAATTACTCAAATGCTGGAAGCTTAAAGTTTCAATTAAATCTATAGTGCGTCGTATAGTTGGACGTATGCATATTTCATGTTCTGAGGCGTACAATGTATTTTAACTTTGTATTATACTGTAGCTACCATACATAAGTAAAGACAGGTACTTACTATGTAAAAGTAATACATTATAATATATAGTTAGACGATTAGAGTATCTTTATATCGGTGCAAATGGTTGGATTTTGACTAAACTAGAATCTCTTGGAAGGGTTGCGTAAAAGCCGCTAATGCAGGTACCGATGGACTCGACGGATGACCCAATTTTATCTGCAAACTGCTAATACGATTAGACCCACCCCTGTAGATCGGGACGTGAATTAAAATGGTGTGACAAAGAGCAGAACTTGGTCTGTGTCTATGATAGATATTTAATAAAAGTTTTACAAAACTGTTTTGTTTCCGGCACAATGAAAACGTAATTCTAACTTTATCGCTGCCTTTATAGACTGAACCTCAACTGCTGCCGATCCCATTGGCTCAGCTGGTTGGGTGTAAAGTTGGGCAGTCTGAGTCAGGCTACAGTCTAGCTATGCTGAAACATATCAACGTAGGATCTAGCAAGGAAATGCCATTAAAGCCGAATAGTGAGGAAGTATTTACGATCGCGTGGCGAATACGGTTTATGGTTTTCAGGCCGTTACTAAAAGACATTAAAAACTACTGGTGTGGAAACATTGTAAACTTTCATAATTGTTGTCACCGTAAGAGTATAGTTACTTATTGCGTATCCTTTTATTGCTGTAACTTAAAAGTTATAAACGTGTTTTTTCCCCCCCTTCTTTAATCATCATCATCATTATCAGCCTGTAGAAGTCCACTGCTGGAGATAGGCCTCCCCCCTAAAACGCCACGACGAACGGTCTTGAGGCACCTTCGTCCACCGACTTCCTACGACGTTCATAATGTCTTTAGCCCTTCGAGTGGAGGATCTTCCTCTACCGCGTCGTCGTAATATTTTTTGTTGCCTAGTGATATTGAAACCCAGTGAAATTAAAAGTCTTCCACATAGCAAATTCACCACAAAAATGAAGTTATGGCTGCAAGAAAAGTGTTTTTATAGTGTTAAGGAACTAATTGACAAAAAATGAAATTTTAGATATTATAGGTTTGACATTTGTGTATTGTGCGTATAATTTTTATGTAATTGAATATTTTATTAATTTAAAGTCTGACGTAGGTATATATAGGTATATGACATGCGTAATTTGTTTGACATTTAAATTCTTATAGACATACCTAGCTTCATTAATATTATTGTACACCAATCTTGGTAACATAGTGGACATTGTTTTAAATTTTTACCTAACATCTTAATACCATACCTATGTTTGACAATAAATGATATTTGATTTGATTTGATTTGATTTGAAACAAGGATGAAGAAGTTCACACACATGAACGTTTCTTAACAAGAATTTTAAGATTAATGTAAAATTTTCTTTCTTCTTCTTCATCAGCCTTTTGAAGTTCACTGCTGGACGAAGCCTCCTCCATAGAAAGCAAAGGGGGGATTTGCTATAATTACCACGATTGCCAGGCGTATTGGTGATCGCAGTTATGTGTTTAGTACTCAGGTGGATGCCGCTGTCCATCCCCTGGTGCAATCCCTTGGTAAGGCTTGTACTACATCCACGGGAGGAGGGGTCTATTCTTAGGCCGGACATACCACGGCACTTTATAAGTCATCATTATCATCAACCTGTCCACTGCTGGACATAGGTCTCCCCTTTAGAATGCCACGACAAACGGTCCTAAGCCGCCTCCATCCACTGACTTTCTGCGACGTTTATAATGTCTTTAGACCATCGAGTGGAGGGCCTTCCTCTACCGCGTCTTCCAGTTTGTGATCGCCACTCGAGAACCTCCACAACGGTTATCAGTTCTTCGAGCTATATGACCTGCCCATTGCCACTTCAACTTGCTAATTCTGAGAGCTATGTCGGTGACCTTGGTTCTTCTACAGATTTCCTCATTTTGTATTTTATCACGTACTTGAACTCTTAGCATAGCTCTCTCCATAGTCCGCTGCGTGACCTTGACCTAGACTTTATAAGTACTTACTTACTTCAATTTGCGATTTGTCAAGTCTATGAAATCTATCGCAACATTGTCTATTTGATTTCCTATAAATGCAGGACAGTTGACGAGGCAATCTGGAACATTTTATTTAGCTATGAATGACGGGAAGCAGGAGACGTGTTGGCGTCGACGCGCCTCGCCGGCGGCGCCGGCCGTCTCTCCTTTACTTAGCTCAGGCTGTCTCGAGGCAGGGTTGACTTGACAGTGACAGTTTCATATTTTGTGCATGTGATCTCTATTTTCAAGCCTCCGTAATTTCCTCTCACGTGATGCAGGATAACTGACGAGGCAATATGAAGTATGGAAGCACGAGTTTTTTTTGGATTGTCTTAAGATAGGGTGAAATATCACCAGATTTAATGGCGGAGACTGAAGACTAAACAGTTCACACAATCGTCGGGTAAAAGCTCTCACTTAACTTAAGTTTAAGTTTACCCTTTGACGAACCTCAAGTACGAATCTAAGCTACTTTGACCTTATTGGTTCATACTTGAGGTGTTTCTAAAACCATCCAAGGTGGAACGCTTTTTTGGCAGCCCTATATGAAGTTCTGTGTCACAGGCTTGTAAGGCATAGCGTCGTAAATTGGATCTTGTGCTCCACTTGAGCCCGCTAGCGCTCTTGACACAATCTGACGGTTTTTAATTGAAGTCGAGATTTAAGCTAGCTCAGGCTTAGCTTAAAATTGAGCTAAATATGTTGCTTTTTAGAAAAATTACGACTATACACCATATGAGGTGCATGGTGTATAGTCGTAATTTTTCTAAAATGATACCAAGCCATGATAATTTCAATTCTATTTTGTTGCGATTGACTTCGAAATTAAATTATTGTATCATTAAGTACTACATAAGTACAACTATTATACAGAACCAAGGAACATATTCTTTACCGTACGGTACGTAACGGTATAATTATGGTGAGATACTGAAGTTATTGATTTAACCCTTTGATTATATATTATCAAAGATTTAACCTATATCAGAAACCCTCATCTGTTTGATAGTTTTAACCTTAGAATAATTCTAAGGTTTTAACCATTTGGTTTCAATAAAGAGTACGAATGCTCTAAAGTAAACGGATAAAAATAACAGTAAGGCTAGAGAATCGAATAAATAAAAAAAAACATATGACGAAAAACTTTTTCATTTTAAATAACGATCGATTTTCAAAAATATTTTCCTAAAATATACATTTCTAGAAACAAAGTTAAAACCTTTTGTCTAATTATTTTTAAAGGAAAATCTTTCAAGCAGAATTCTTGGATTGTTTTTTTTATTCTCATGTTTTATTAAAAAAAAAATCGGGTGGCGGAGGATAACTTCAAATCCGTATGGATATCCTACTACGAGAAAGTCATAGGCAAGTCTAAACATTATCTGGCATATTCATGCCCTCTTGTTTTTATGGTGTGTGATTTGATATTTCATAACTTACGAAAATCTCTACTTTTCAGTCATGTCTTTACATGTTGGTTCGCCAAAGTTCACTAATTCATTCATAACGTTTTATTGCTAAAATTATTTCCAGAAATTTCCATGTGATGCAACTACCAAACAAATGCTGCTGAATTTGAATGATATGTACTCAACATACAATTCAAATTCAGCTTATATAACTCGAGTTTGGCTGTATCCCGTAGCCTAGTTGTCTGACTACGTATCGAGCCGCGCCAAGTAGATATAACTGACTGCTATTTATTCTGTGCCCAGGTTCGTGACCGGGTTACAGCTGATAGATGTTGCCGTCGGATGTAGCTGGAAATCCTTGGAAAGCTATTATTTAAATTAGCTCTCAGGCTTGTAGCTTGGATTTTGACTTAAACGCCTTTGATACACGTTGAATTGAGATTGAAATTTACTATCTATCAATAGATAGTATATCAATAGGTAGAAGGTGGTGCTCTAGTACCATACATCGAACGAGTTTTTAACCAAATGCAGCGTGAACAAGAATGAACCGGTGACATACACATAACATACATTCATAACACTTAACAGTTACATAATATACATGATAGTACATAAAGTAGTATTATCTGTTTTGCGAAGAGCGTTTGATATAACTCTAAGATTTGTTACTTCTCTAGTGTTCTTGAAACGTGATATAAGTAGAAGTTTGTCCTTCAGTTGGGCACAACGACATACAACTTACTTTATTTTTCCTCAACAAGGGCTTTCACTCAGCATTGTGTATTGGCTCTGCATTTTATTACTATGAATAGTACAATCAATACTCGTTTCTTTTTCACAGCAGTTTTTGGAGGCACTTATTTCGTATTGATTGATGAAATGTAGGCCACTACCAGTTTATTGACTCGTAAATATTCATCGCATACAGAAACAATAATATGTTGGTTATAAAGTACCTAACTAATTGATGGGGACAATTCGGACTTGATGGGTTTCGGAGATAATTCAACTTAATGAGTTTTGTAAGTTTCCTTAATTTGTAGAAATTGCTATCATTCATCATTGTACCATTGCCTTAGTTTTAACTAGAACTGTCATAATACATTTGTTTTCGTATAACGTTTCTTAACTTTTTATGTATGTTACTCTCTTGAGTAATATACATAAAAATAACATAAGATAAAAACGACAACGTAATTTATGAATGTGTTTTACAAAATATGAGGTCGTAGGTCGATGTCGTAGCACGCCTACGAAATAATTTGATTTGCTCGTAGCACAGACAATGAGATGGCTGTTGTTGAATTTTAATAAACTGGGGCCTTTCAAAAAGTATTGGTATATTTGGTAAAGCTTTTGTCTTGAATATTTTTAAATAGACATATGGCAGCTTAGAGCATTTACCGAATATGGCAGTGAAAACTGTATTAAAATCCGTACACGAGTTCTAAAACTACTTATAAACCTCTTTTGCTTGGCGTAGTCTGGAAAAGTGCCACTAACTTGATAGGTATCGCTTAATCTATGATATGGTTTTATTAGTGCGGTACCAAATTATGTGTTTTAAAAATATCGTGCATGAAAATTATGAAGGGCACACGTACGGAAAATGCAAGTGCTCGTTAACTTTTTCTGTTCAATCTATGTTCGGAAATCTTCAAAAAGTACTACTCGCTTGACAACTAATATGAGTACAAACTAAAGATTGACGAAAGCCAATATCTAAGTTGTATTACAGAAGTAATCTAGAGCTTACTACAGGTCACACTTTCTACAGGTCTTGTTTTTTTGAATTGTTTCAGCCACCGAGCTAGACCTGCTGGGCGCGTTGTCCCTGCACAACACGTCACGGACAGGCGTCTCCCTCTCGCCAGGAATGCAACCACAGCGGATAGCGTATACGTTGACAGGTACTTATATTAACATCGTATTGTAATTAGTTATTGCACACTGAAAATATTTACCAATAAACAAACAAGTGGGTATTAATTAAAGACTGGTACCATGGAGCCGTGGTACACTCGGCCTAAGAATAGGAGAATAGTCCTCTTGTGAAAGTCGTAAAAGGCGACTAAGGATTTATGCGACCTCTCGCATAAATGGGCAGCGTACAACTCAGTACTTAACACCTAACTGTGATCACCAATCTACCTGCCAAGCGAGGTGATTACGGCAAATGCACGCTGTGCAATGAGGAGCACCTCATCCAGCACTTGACTACCGGCTGATGAAGTGAACTCGTTCGTTGTCGTTAGCTCTTTAACCTGCCACCCTGCGTTAGTTGCGTGACCAGGATGAGGTATACATCATCATCATCATCAGCCTCTGTCATAGAATGTCTCAGCCGCCTCTTTTTGCCGACTTCCTGCGACCTTTATAATGTCTTTGGTCCGAGAGGGGGGCCGGGCCTTTCTACACTGCGTCGTCCGGAGGTATACGTAGGTACTACCATTTGATTAGCAGATTGGTATGTATGCTAGCTCGGACATTACCCGCCAATATAATTAGAAGTCACCTTATATCCAGATAAAAATTAAGCTTGGCAATCATGCTAAATTCTTGGAAAGGAGGGCCGCGTGCAACATTATTTTGCAATACATGACGTATAACTTATGACGATAATTATGATTCTTCCTTTTAGTTTAGTATGTTTTCAAAACAAACAGAACCCTTACATTATTATTAACAGTCGTTATTACAGCCAGAGTGCATACAAAGTTACGTTAAATCGATAAACTTTTTCGATGTGAGGGTATCAATTCACATTAATGGATACGATTCGCGGTAGTACAGTGCATTTCAGGCTTGGTTCAATTTTGCATTCAGCTTGTCCATTAGTGGAAGGCTTGGCATATAATAAGACATCTTCGTTAGTTAGGTTCTGCTTATTACGAGTGTTCATTACAGTAATGACTCAATCATTCAGTTAATATTGACGCGAAAATAATTAGCTTTATAACCTTTGACCAAACTCGAAAATCGAAAGTTCTAATCAATCAAATCCAGTCCAAGTTCGTTCACTCCATTTCACGTTCACTGCTGAGAACACAAAGTATGTTTTTCGATATTTCGGGAAAAAAAATCTGCTATTTTATCTTCGGGTGATCTTTTTCCTTCAAAAGGACTACAGAGAGGCTCATGAGCAGGGCTGCGTTTGTGTGCACACACACGTCTTTTGTTTAAATGAAAAAAACCTTATTTACATGCGAAATCACGGACAAAAGTCCGCAGTTAGAGTGCTACCGTGTTGTGAGTGGGGTTCAGATCTGCTTCTTGTAAATATTTTGATCTCACTCCTATACACCCAAATGCTTTATGATTCATCGTTCGATAATCTGCTTGCCAACTTATCTGAGTGTAAGAAAGTAGCCTTAAGGGAGGCGCACCTTTTTACATCCTAATGCACTTAGTCGCCGTACGTGTCACATATCACTTATGCTATCAAATGAAGGCTTTTAAACGTGATTACTGTTTTCCAAGGCAATAGGAACTGTTCGAGGGACCGTCTGTTTACGGTTGATATTATTGATGTAATAAAAATTGTATCGTATCCTTCATTTCTATTGCTATGGGGCGCTTAAAATCTAATATCATTTGATATTTGTCCTGGCTGCTGGCTTATTTAAGAGACTGAAAGAAAGCGTTAGCCGATTTGGTCTTGAGAATGCAATGGCGGTGATGAGCTCACCACTGGTCACGTCTATATTCCTGCAATTGTGCTTGTCTGATCCACGTTGAAAAAAGGCCCATTGTGGCTCTGCCTACCTCTACGGGAAAAAGGGTGTTACGTGTCTATAAGCCGTGTTTATAGGATTAGCTGTGGTGCTTTAAATTTTTGTTCATATAGGTGATACTATGAACCAGTCTTCTATATTAGCCAAATAATGCACGCTAGGTAATGAAATAGACTTTATACCGAATTTCCTAAAAGAACGCCTATAATTGAACAATTGTTTTAACTTATGAAGATTTCAAAAAAACCTGAAACTGACAAAAGTAATAGCAAACAGGTAGATCTCGCAAATATGCAAAGCAAACACAATTTTGTTTTTCAATTATTATCTTTAAAAACACATTGATCGTACTTCCTGGGGTCCGTCAGTCGCACGTGCCCATTGTGTTCTTCCCTCTCTGACATTTGCAATTTGCCAAAAAAAATGAGGAAGATGAACTTGCGGTGATTTACAGGAAACCCGTGGGTTGAATGAATATACAAGGGTGCAGAGTAAATGGCGGAGGATATTTCTTTTGTTGTTCAACCGTCTTGATTGTTGAAAAGTTATAAAAAATGGAATGGAAAAGTAAAGGCTTTGGGAATCGGGCAAGAGGCTAGAGGGCGCGGTAATACCGAAGTTCAACGGCAAAAAAATAAAAGCACATGTTGGTATTTTTTTTATGCAACTCTCCATGGACATACTCTTTCATAGTACTCGGCAAACAACACGCTTTAGGCAAAAGCTTATTCGCAGTAGCACATTGAATATGTATTCAGGGCTAATTAAATTCACAATGCTCTGTAATCCTATCCCACTGGTCGGAATTGGCTCGATCGCGCAAACTGATTGTACATAATCCCCAAGTGTCATTCGGAACGCGCCTATTACCCATGATTAATCCACCCAAAATCAGGAGATAGAACAGCTGTGTCAATAGACTGGTTCAGACAGTGCAGGTTTTGTTGAAATAGTATTTGCAATAGTCATCATCATCATCACTAGCAAGAGCGGATTTCCCCGTGCCCCCCTGGAGATTCCATCACAGTACATACTTAGAAGCAAATTAAATTATTAGAGTTGTTAAAATATATGAATAAAATAACAGAAAGAAACATGAGTGAAACTCTTGTCTATTTCTGGCTGATAGATGATACTTCAAGTTTATTTCTAACAGTTATTGTTGATTTTTTTACCCGTCCACTCCTTGTGCCCCTCTCAGAAAAAAATCCTGGATCCGCCCTTGATCACCAGCCTTTAGCGGGACGAGGCTTCCCCCATAAATACAATAATAATAAATAAATCATTAAAAAATAATAATTAATACGTACACATAAATGCCATACCATCACCATCACCACGCTTAGCAGGCGGATTGGTGATCGCAGTATTCATGTTGAGTACTCAGGTGGATGGTGCTATCCATCCCCTATTAGTCTAATCCCTTAGTCGGGTTTTACGATATCAGAGTCAGTACATGGACTGCCGATGAAGGCGGTAAAGGTGATATCAGACGGGTAATTTTTTGTTCATTTTCGTCTTTCATTCAGCACCTTTCACTCGAAATGAAACGTTTGAATACAAAATGAAACAATAGTGCCGAATTAATTCAAAGAAAAATTAAGCATTCACTCGAGTGAACATTCATTCGAGTGACCCGTCTGATATCACCTTAAGGGCTTGTTAGGTGCGGGACGTTAATCCACCGACAACTGCCCGCAATCCCTCGCCATAGAGTGATTAGCTCTCCTCGATATTATGTCGCCGCAAGAGATAATATAAGGGCTGTCGTTCGTAGTTGAAGTATAATTATTTAAGCTTGCATAAAAAATTTCAAACAACTACGTAAAATAGAATAGAAAGTACTTTATTATGAACTTAAAATGAAAATTAAAAGTACAATGGGTGGTCTTATCGCTTAGAATCGATTTCTTCTAGACACCCTTTAGATGGAGAAATATCTGTAAAATTAGAAGAATGACCGGAAGTGTACGTAAATTTGACAAGATTATACGAAAGAAGTAAAAACTAATACTTAATACCTATATATAAATAAATATAGAATAACTATCAAAATAAATAAATAAAAAGTATCTGCTACATAATACAATACTATATAAGTACATACAAAACTAAATATATACCAACGAAGTTTAGGAAATATTACCATAAGACCACAAAGTAATTAGTATTTTTTAAACTCTCGCGATTAGAACACATATTTATTGAACGAGCGAAGCGAGTTCTCTGAGTCAAGTTGGAAAAATCGGCGTTTGTATGTATGTATGTATGTATGTATGTTTGTCCGATGAAAACTTCCAAACCGTTAATCCAATCTTCATGAAATTTGGTATAGGGGTAGATAGTATTGGTACAATTTGTAGGCAAGGTTATGAGCTATATCGATCAGGGGGTTGCTGAGATATTGGGGTCCAAGAGGGGGTAAAAAAAATAAAAGTGAGACAGTCAGATCAAGTGGGGTGTCTAATGAAAGCGCTTTGCTTGGACATTTCAAAACTGTTTTTAATAATTATTTAGCCTTAGTAGTTTTCGAGATATTAGGGAAAATAAAAAACGTAAAAACCCAAAATTCTAGGGTACTTCCAGCAATCCCACAATGCTGAAATTTGGTATGCTTGTGGCTTTTGTGTCACAACTACAGGGAAAAGTCTGAAATTGAAGAATTTAGAAACATGTACTCCATAAAACAAAAACCAATATAATATCCATTGTTGACCTCCCATTTCGAAGAATTTGAATAACGTTGGAGTTCTATGGTTTTTATCAAAAGGACGTTATCAATTAATTCGTCAGGTACTTGATATAGGTACTAACAGGTATGTAGTATAACTACGCCCCGTTGCTTAGCCCTATTCAAAGGTTATTTCGATGATGTGTAGGAAATTAGAGTAGTTACTGGTAGATCCTGTACTGTACTGGTAGACCTCAAGGGGAAAATTTTCAAAAATAATAATAGACTAGTGGTTCGCCCCGAACTGAGACCTCGCGATGACACCTTTATCAGCCCGACTAATTTAAGAGGGGAAGAAAGCTATGTAAGCTATGTATGTATGTTTGTATGGATGATCCATCAGAAATCTAAAACTATCGAGTCAATTTCTCTCATATGAAAGCGATTTTGTGAAGCAAGAAAAAAGTTTTCTTTAATTGAGCAGTGCCATCTAGTTGTAGTTTTGCTATCTAATTTTTAAAGATTTAAATTTTCTACTCTAAAATGGATATTACAAAGAAAAAATCCTCAATTTTCGACTTCTCCCCGTAGAACAAAATATACTTAAATAATAAATTTCAGCATTACCAGAGAACTTGAAGTATCTTCGAGATATTTTTTTGCATATTTTACTTTCTTTACCCTTCTTACCGATTTCTAAAATCATTTACTGAGAAAAAAAATTAACCTCTATAGGTAATTTTTCTACACATCATCGAAATAGCCTTTGAACAGGACTAAGCAACAGAGCGTAAATACTACATACCAGTTAGTATTTAAAGTACTTGACGAATTAATTGATAACGTCCTTTTGACAAAAACATAGAACTCCAATGTCATTCAAATTCCTAGGAATGGGGGGTCAACAATGGATGTTATATTGGTTATTGTTTTTTAAGGTTCAGGTTTCTAATTTCTTCAATTTCAGACTTTTCCCTGTAGTTGTGACACAAAAGCCACAAGCATACCAAATTTCAGCATTGTGGGACAGCTGGAAGTACCCTAGAATTTTTGATTTTTGCGTTTTTTATTTTCCCTAATATCTCGGAAACTACTAAGTTTAAATACTTATTAAAAACAGTTTTGAAATGTCCAACTAAAGCGCTTTCATTAGACACCCCACTTGATCTGACTATCTCACTTTTTTTTTTTTTACCCCCTCTTGGACCCCAATATCTCAGCAACCCCCTGACCGATATAGCTCATAACCTTACCTACAAATTGTACCAATACTATCTACCCCCATACCAAATTTCATGAAGATCGGATTAACGGTTTGGAAGTTTTCATCGGACAAACATACATACATACATACACACATACATACAAACGCCGATTCTTCCAACTTGACTCAGAGAACTCGCTTGGCTCGTTCAAAAATATGGAAATTACTTAGTTAAGTAGTCGGGCTGATAAAGGTGTTATCGCGAGGTCTCAGTTCGGGGCGAACTACTAGTTATATTGTCACGGGTATTTATCGCGTGTTACCTTATTATTTATTAATCCTGACGTTTCGAATGCGTTACAGCAATCATGGTCGCGAGCTGACTGACCACAAAGTAAGTTTTTCAACATGAAATTTTCAAGACAATTTGTCGACGAGTTTTCTTACCAATCGACCCTATTTATGTGAACATTTGTCGCGTTTCACTTACTCGTAACGTAATCCTGGCCATTAGTCAAATTGCGTTCGCATACGCATTGTCGGAGGGTGTCAGCCCTAATTTGTGGGGATCTTGGCTCAGGGGACATATTGTGCCGTTCACGTCCCTGCAAGTGTCAAACGTCAAAGACAATGTGTGATGTTTAGAAATCTGTAGAGATTTTTTCAAAGTTTGCACGGGAACTTTTATTCATAGAATAGACAGAAAAGATAGAAGATAGAAAATACTTTATTGCACACCTCAAAATACAAACAAAAAGAAACAATTTGACGAACAAAAATTAAAACTAAAAAACTAACTATGTTATAAAATGGCGGTCTTATCGCTTTGTAGCGACTTCTACCAGATATTCTTTTAGATGGAATGGACTGTATAAAATTTACATGGGTACATTGATGGTGTACTAACTTAAATATTGAATTAGAATAGTCGTAGCAGAATACTTACTGGAAACCAAAAAAACAACCTGCTTAAAAATAATGTAACAGGCGAGACACTACATATTCCCATGGGCATTTTAAATAGAGCACTTTGCTACATGCCTCATTGAAACATTCATCATAATGGCGGTTATTGTGAGGTCGTCGTTTGCCTGTGACGGGCACATGCAGAATTATTAACACGCTTGGTGTATCGTGTTTGTAAAGCCTTGTCAGGCTTGTCACTGCCAAGGACATAATGTCGCGCATCAATAACGCCTCTGTGTCTGACATGACATGACATGCATGTATGTTTGATCAGCAAATAAACGATGCTAGATCAACATGATGGTGAGACTATTTGTAGCTTTTAACATGGTAATAGGTAAACAAATTAATTTAATTGAAATCGTAGATCACCGTAATGTTTTGCGCGCTAAGCTTTTTGAACGAGCGAAGCGTGTTCTCTGAGTCAACTTGGAAGAATCTGCATTTGTATGTATGTATGTATGTATGTATGTTTGTCCGATGAAAACTTCCTAACCGTTAAGCCGATCTTCATGAAATTATGTATACGGGTAGATAGTATTGGTACAATTTGTAGGTAAGGTTATGAGCTATATCGGTCGGGGGGTTGATGAGATATTGGGATCCAAGAGGGGGTAAAAAACATAAAAGTGATACAGTCAGATCAAGTGGGGTGTCTAACGAAAGCGCTTTGGGTGGACATTTCATAACTGTTTTTAATAAGTATTTAGACTGAGTAGTTTCTGAGTTTTTAGGGAAAATAAAAAACGTAAAAATCAAAAATTCTAGGGTACTTCTAGCAATCCCACAATGCTGAAATTTGGTATGTTTGTGACTTTTGAGTCACAACTACAGGGAAAAGTCTGAAATTCTCTGAATGAGTCTGAGACCTCCCATTTCTAGGAATTTGAATCACGTTGGAGTTCTATGATTTCGTCAAAAGGACGATAGTACACCAATTAATTCGTCAGGTACTTGATATACTAACAGGTATGTAGTATGAACGCCCAAACATATATATTATGTAGTACAGGTATGTAGTATGGTTTGTATGTTGCTTAGGCCTATTCAAAGGTTATTTCGATGATGTGTAGGAAATTACCCCGAGGTGAAAATTTGATATCTCAGTAAATGTTTTTAGAAATCGGTTAAATACAAAATCTCTGTCACGGCAGTCACGGTAGACAAATTGACTCGGTAGTTTTAGATTTCTGATGGATCATCCATACAAACATGCTTACATAGCCGTTGAATACTTAATAACCCTTTTTTCCCCACTTAAGTAGTCAGACTGATAAAGGTGTCATCGCGAGGTCTCAGTTCGAGGCGAACCACTAGTAAATTAATGACTTCAGACAAAAGCTTAATTGTGTGATATTTCCAAACATTACCTGTTGGTATAGATAGTACTATACTAACGGTATAGTTAGCATTAGAAAGTCAAAAAACCTGAAATTATCTAAAATCACTGCTAAGCTGCATCCCTTTCATTTCATTCAATTCATTTGTGCCGTGGTTTGCCCGCCCTAAGAATAGACCCCTCCGTCTCCTCCCGTGGATGTATTAAAACCCTGTATCAAGATGTATAAAAAAGGGACTGCGTCAGGGGATAGGCAGCAGCATCCACCTGACCTGAGTACTTAGAACCAAACTGCGATAACCAATCCGCCTGCCAAGCGTGGTGATTATGGCAAATGCCCCCATTGTCCCAATGGAGGAGTTCGTGTCCAGCAGTGGACGTAAACTGGCTGATGATGATTATGAAAGATGCATTCCAGATTTATTGCTTCTAGATTACTTCTAACAATAATACCAATCACGAAATAAATTGTTTTATGTTTACTTGCTTGGTTGGGATTCACTGGTTTGCACAACGAAGCGCCAAGTGTGGCTAAAGCGAAGTCAACTGAAAACAGTGATCCCTTTAAAATGTTCTGTCGAGAGTACCTAAGTACCTACTGTCGTTTTGTTTTATAAAATCCAATCTGACGACTTATGTAGGTGCCTATGTGGTAGAGGCTTGTGATCCTGAAAGAATTTCAGTCAGTGAAACGTTTACTTTGAATACATTGCTTTGAGTATCAACGCTCGTAGGAACGCATTCAGGGGGAATGAACTTCGAATCGAATTCGAAGCTTTATAATGTTTCGCTTTTATGGAACTGTAGCAATTAAAAGAAAACAGGTCATGTGTACACAAGTGATAAACGATTGCCAATAAAATAAATCCATAGCGGGGAGTCACACAATAAAGTGTTTGCACAAAGCCTAGCAAATATTTGTAAGTCACTGAATTGATATTCGCGAGGGTGATTTAATTAAACCAAAATAATGTTAGGGTTCGAAGCGAATCATAAATTCAAATGCTGTACAAGCACCTGCATAATTTGACAAATGTTATTACAAACTGTATTCTGTTGATTTGAATAGATTTAGGACTTGGTGGGGATGTTCACTCGAGGAAGCGTAAAATCAGCAAAGATAACGATTTTTCTCGACATGAGATCAGTAGATAAACTAAGAAACGGTACGTAAGCTTAAAAGTGAAAACTATTCCAATAATATTTTCATTATTCTTTATTGTGCATAGCTAAACATAAACAAAAGACAGAATGAAAGGACATGTACATAGGCGAGCTTAACCCTAAGAAGAGTTTTCTTTCAGCAAACTTTTGAGGCTAGAGTGTTGATTATATAGGTTCGTGTATACACATACATGGATAGTAAGGAAGTTAACTTATAGTAACTTCAATAAACATAGTTAAATAAAACTATACTTACTTTTATGTACATAAACATGTATACTTATTATAAAGCAAATACATATCTTTGTAATATTATAATATATACACTTACTTGTGTTATGTTACGTTATTACACTAAGAAATATCAAAGTTACATTTTCAGAGAAAGATGTTATAGACATTTTCTAGCACTCTTTCCCAGTGACTGTGGAAAACATCCAGAAAACTCTGACGCCAGATGGGTCAAAAAAGGCTGGTTGATTTCCAACACCATATGCAGAAAGTGGAAAACAGTTGTTTGATATTTTTGGCATAGGGAGATAGTAAAGCCCCGTTATGTTATCATGAATTATTTGTCGTTCGTGAAATATCAGTGGCTGGATAAATATTGTTTAAAGTTCGTGTTGTAACACAGAGAAAAACATTTGAAGATATCGTACTTTCTGTCAATTACTTTAAAAACTAAGATTTTATAATATCCCAAATGTATTTAAATATACAAAAAAAAACGATTTATCAATGCAATTCAATGTAGTGTAAAAATAGTGGTGGACGTGTACCACAGATATTCAATTTTCTTTTCTTGTGTTTATACAGCGTTATTATACTTTACCCAGAGCTTACATAATGATCAAGCGTTGAGTTTTCCGAGTAACTCGCTCTCCCTTATTGTTTTTCTTCAATCTCGAATAATAAGAAATGTACGAGATAAATAGCGTACGAGTAGGTATCTCCACCTACGCAGTGAGTTTTGTTTGGCGATGGAGTCATCAAACTCTTTACTGTAAGTACAAGTATTTTGAAGTTAGAAATATTCTGGTAGCTAATCCAAAGGATACATGAAAATATATCATCGCTTTAAATGCGAAGTTTAAAGTACGTCGACCTTTGGGACGTAGATAGAGCAGGTATTTTTCATTTTCGTGGCAATTCAGTCACGTGATCCGATAGCATCCCTCGCTAGTCCAACTCCGTATTTTCCCCATCACGAAATAGTCTTTTTGTCAAACGAAATTGTATTCTTTCACTGTTGGTAATTCCGTCGATCCATCATACCGTTTGATCAACGTTGTTTATTGCACAACAGTGATTTATCACATCGGAGTCTATTTTTTCCGACGGTTTAAATGTGTTTCGAGGACGACAAATCACTTTGGACTTCCTTTCGGTTGAAACAATTACACTCAAATATTTTGTCCCGTATTCTCAGTCCCTTTCCACGCAATTTACCCTCGCCACAGGGGAGGATGTGACATTCATGTGAGACATTATTTCGTCATCCCTGCTCTACCCTCAGTGATTTAAATCGGACTATTGCGCACTTTATTACTCCCTCGTTAAATTGATTCTTGTTGTATTCATTTGCAGTAATATTTTTCGTACCCTCAAACGGTAAAAGAAAACATCGTGAGAAAACCGACATTGTTCTAGAATCAGAAATTCTAAGACATGTGACGTGCACAAAAAGAGCCTTTAAGAGGCTCACTGAGTCCTTTCAACACACTGGTTCTAGTTTCACCATCGATCACTAAGTAATATTCTGGGCCACCTGGGTTGGGTTGAGACAACCACCAGCCAACACACTAGCATTTTGGTAGTAGGTATCTACCTACATATTCAAGTTTCCCGCATTGCAGTTAAAACATTCGGTTAAAAACACACAAGGGTAAACTAAAAATCTCAAAAATGTGTGCCAACTTTTAAAAGTGAATAAAAAGAGTGGTATAGTCATCATTTGCATCAGCAAGTCCACTGCTGGACATGGGCTTTCCCCCTAAAATGCCACGACAAACGGTCTTGAGCCACCTCCATCTACCGACTTCCTGCGACGTTTATAATATCTTTAGTTCATCGAGTGGCTTTCCTCTACTGCGTTGACCGATTTGTATTGCCACTCGAGAACCTTTACTCCCCAACGGAATAATACAATAAGATTTTTCCTAAATACCATAGTTTTTGCGTTTGTCGGTATTTTATTGGACTAATTGAATAATAACAGTTATCTAATGGATCAAAATTATTCATTCTCGTCGATAAAAAATACGAAGAAAGTGTCAGATTATTTTTTGTTATTATTATTTTTTTAAGTTGATAAATTTTTGTTAATTTTGAAGTTATTGCATTACACTAGACCGTTACTGTACGTTTTCATATTGTTTATTTTACTTTGTTTGTATTTGTATTAGTGTGCAAAGAGTTGATCCATCTTTCTTTATTGGTGCACAACATATAGGCATTCAAGATAACAGAAGTTAACCGATTTGGCAACTCGCCAGAAGGTAATGCGGTTAGTAAGAACCAAGGTCTCCTGATCCACGCTACAGTAGGCATGGATTTTAAATATCAGATTATGATCAAAATTTATAGTACCCGCTGCAAACAATCTCAGTTGAAATAAATAACTCTTACCCTTGAAATTAAATTACCATAATTCATGCAATTATTGGAACTATGCTAATGAAAAAAGTTTATTGAACGAGCAAAGCGAGTTCTCCTAGTTGTCTTGGAATCGTTGTTTTTATATATGTACTAGTTGCGCCCCGCGGTTTCACCCGCGTGAATAATGATGAAAATTGATGATGATGATGATGATGAAAAGTAGCCTATGTGTTAATTCAGGGCGTAAAGTATCTCCATTCCAAATTTCACTCAAATCCATTCAGTAGTTTTTACGTGAAAGAGTAACAAACATCCATACTCACAAACTTTCGCGTTTATAATATTAGTAGGATAACTGAGTATGTACGTATAATATATAGATAAATATATGTATGTATAACCGTCTGAGGATAACTTTTGAACCGTTGCTTGATCCAATCTTTATGAAATTTAGTGCGTGGGTAGTATTAGTACAATTTGTAGGTAAGGGTTAGGGTTATGTGATAAATCAGACAAGTGGTATTTTGGGGGGTCCAAGAGGAGATATAAATAATAAAATTGAGACAATCAGGTGAAACTCTATGGTCTTCTACAGTGTCGACAACATAGAGATTGAAAACATAATTCTGAACCTTAAGGAAAAGTGCGCCGTGGGATGGGACGGAATCTCTACAACTGTAATCAAATCTGCCAGATATATTCTTATCCCCGTACTTAATCATGTTTTTAACATTGCCCTCTCATCAGGAGTCTTTCCTAGCGTTTTTAAGAGGGCTGTGGTTCACCCTATTTTCAAGTCTGGTGATCGGGACGGTCTCACAAATTATAGACCGATTTCTGTACTTACTGTACTGTCTAAAATCTTTGAAAAGATCCTAAATAAGAGATTATTGAATTTCATTAACGAAAGCAGCGTACTGTCTCCAAACCAATTTGGCTTCAGGAGCGGTAAATCTACAGAGGACGCCGTGTTAGAGCTGACGGACACTGTTGTGAAAAACTTCGATAAAAAATTGAAAACCTTGGGTATTTTCTTGGATCTTTCCAAGGCTTTTGACACGGTCTCGGTCCCCATCCTCCTTAACAAATTAGAAATTATAGGCATAAGAGGTGTCACTCTCAATATGTTTAGAACCTATCTTGAAAATCGCACCCAATATGTTATGATAGATGGTTTCAAAAGTAACGAAGAATATGTTTGTTTTGGTGTCCCCCAAGGTAGTGTGCTCGGCCCTACTTTATTTTTAATTTATATTAATCAACTTTGTAACCTTCGTATTCCAAACTGTAAGATAATCACCTATGCTGATGACACGGCCCTCTTGATTCATGGTCGGAGTTGGCAGGAAGCTCGTGAGTTCTCCGAAGTTGCACTCAAATTTGTAATGAACTGGCTTCGCACAAATCTCCTGACCCTCAATGTATCAAAAAGTAAATTCATCCCTTTCTCTCCCAACCTATCTACGCAACCAGACTCTACCTTCTCTGTCTGTGCTCATATCTGTAATGATAAGGTTCCGTCCTCTTGCAACTGCATGACTATAGAACGAACGTCTTGTCTTAAATATCTCGGCGTTATGATAGACGATACACTGACTTGGAAACAGCAAATACACTCCACAGTCTCCAGAATAAGAAAGCTGATCTTCGTTTTTAAAAACCTTAGAACAGTAATTGGCTTCAAATGTCTTAAAACCATATATTTTGCTTTAGCGCAGTCCATTATATCGTACTGCATCACTTCTTGGGGTGGTTCAGCCAAAACTCTGATGTTAAGGCTGGAACGGGCTCAGAGAGCCGTTCTCAAGGTGTTGACCAAAAAACCCATATTGTTCCCTACTACTGAATTGTACTCGCTCTGTCTAGTACCCACAGTTCGACAAATTTTTATTTTGCAAACCATTCTTCGTAAACACTCCCTGTTATACTTTGATCCAAACTTATCCGATTCCAAACGAAGATCAGGCAGAATTTGCAAATTGGAACCGCGCCGCACGGTAGTAGCGAGACGTCATTTTTCCCATATAAGCTCCATTCTGTACAACAGAGTTAATAAATTGATAAACATTTACCCTCTTCCACACCACAAATGTAAAGTAAAATGCCTTGAGTGGCTTAAATCCTTAAATTATGTAGATACAGAAGATCTCCTAAAGGTTGTTAAATAATTATGACTCACCTAATTTCACACCCACACACACTACACACTTTACGCTCTTCCAGACATACAACACAAACACACACTACACAAAACATGCACAACACACACTACACAAAACACACACAACACTAATACATGCACTACACACTCCTACACACACCCATACTAGTAATTTTTATCATTTTTCTTTTTAATTTTAACTTTTAAGCTTTTAAACTAACTTTCATATTTGTATTTTATATTACTTGTTCGGAACTCCTAATTTTATCTTTATGGAGGAGGGCGTTGGTGTCTGCGACACAGTTTTTATAACTTCTGCAGATTATCATCGTTTTCAATTGTATTTTTATGCCACTGTTTCTTGTTCCTAAATAAATATATTTGATTTGATTTGATTTGAAGTGAGGGGTCATTTAAAAGGGCTTTGTATAAACATTTCAACTTTTTTTAGACTTTTTAGTTTTTGAGATATTAGCTAAGAAATAAAAAAACCAGTGTACTTCTAGTTATCCCATAATGCTGAAATTTTGGCATGCTAGTTGCTAATGTAACACAGGGAAAAATCGAAGAATTTCGTAAATTTTACAAAAAAAAATCCAATAGTGTTAACCTCCCATTTCTTGGAATTTAAATGACGTTGTAGTTGAAGTAAGGTTGGACATTAAATTCTTCGATAAACTAAACTTTACAAGGCTGCCTATAGTTTTCCTGCAATACTGCGATCTTGATACACATGCTAGATTATTTTCAGATATTAACTGACTTCAAAAAAAGATGTAATCAATTAATTCTATAGGAATGTATGTACTTACCTACTATTAGGTATGTAGCGTTTACGCCCCGTTGGTTAGTCCGATTCAAATGATTGTTTCGTCGCTGTGTGGTTGATCTCGAGGTGGTTCAGTGAAAAAATTATTAAAACGTTTCTAAAAATCTGTTATAAAGGTAAAAAAAGAAGGTAAGAAATCTTCTTCATTAGCCGGTAGTCATCTACTGTTTGATGAGGCCATGGCATGAATGGTTGATTTACCATAATGATTTAATTTAATTTTATATAAGACGATTCAAAATGATCCTTGTGATTTCAATGAATAAAGTTCTTTTTGACTTTTGACTTTTTAACTTTGATCACGCTTGGCAGGCCGATTGGTGATCGCAGTTTGGTGTTAAGTACTCAAGTGGATGCTGCTGTCCATCCCCTGGCGTAATCCCTTAGTCCCTTCTACGACATTCACAGGAGGAGTTGGAGCAGTCCTATTCTTAGAACGAGACATACCACGGCTACCGTGGCGGGTACGGGTAGGTAAACATCGCGTGTATTCGAACAACTATTAATTAATTAATTTTAGTTATAATTGAGTTGACTGGTGAACTTCAAACTTTATAATGTGGTGTTTCAGGTGATTCTCGCTCTCTCCAAGTGGAGGGCGATGCGTTTGAGCGCGCAGCCGAGCTGCTGCGGCGCTCGCCGGAGTTCACGGTGCTGGCGTCACTTCGCCAGGAGCCTGCCAACTCCGGCACTATTCTTTCTTTTTCACATGGGTACAACAGGTATGTACGCATTCATACTGATGATCACTATCAAGTGAAAATAATCATACATTCGATTAAAGAGAATCAGCACTTCTACGTCGTAGCATACAGTGATACGAGACTTTACCAGCCGATTTTTTTATGAATAACAAATTAATTAAACGACTTTGAAACAGTTTAAAAACGATTAAATAAAATATTTCGTAGTTCACAAGCATAGTAATTCTAGAATTCTAATACTAGTAATTCTAGAGCTCTACGAGTTCTTCGAAACGGCGTAGCGCTTCGAGCTCTCGTAGCACACGGTCTACGCTTTTTGTGCAATTTATTAGGTTCAATGAATCGCAGCTTTTGTCGATGGACCTATTTATACATTTTATATTTATTTTAATTGTGAATATGTACTTTGAGTAGAACTGAATATGAATCGGTGAGACGAGCTTCGTGGGATGTCGGCTTATCTGAGAGAGGGCATCGAGCGACCTTCGAGCGGCGCGGGAGCATGCTCCACGGTGAGTTCTAGATCTCAACATCGCTGCGCGCGTCCACAACGAGCCTCACGAGCCGATGTGTTCGCGCGCATAGGGGAGTGTCATGTATCTTGGAATGTCCTGTGCCTCGGAATGTCCTCCTTGATCCATTCGTTGACCTTTCGGGCTCACTGTAACCTATGCATGGATGTATATGTGCGCGGGCGGGATGGCTTGCATGCGTCCGCGCCTCCTCCGCAGTGCGTCTTGTGTTCTGTGTCTTGACGTGTTTTGTTCTGTATCGTCCAAGCCCCCCCCCCCCCCCCCCTACTCGACCCGTCTCTCGATGTTCTCTCACTCGATGTTGTAATTCGTGCCGCGATAGGCTGCGAGCCCGCCCTCGAGGGGACACCGCGCTGTGCCGGTCCGCACTTGCATTCCAAGCGACATGGGACCCCGCACTGTCTCGCACCGTGTCCGGAGACGCCTTATCCCACCCCGGTCGGCTCCGGATACCGTGCGGAGTTGCCCGGCGCTGGACGACGTATCTCCCTAAAATCAAACGTCAATATCGCGCGCGTTCTCTATCAGGCACCTAGCGAGCCCACACCGAACGCGGTCCGTTCCGAGGTACATGGTCCCCCAAGATGGCCGAGCGATATTGAGATGTAGAGCAAGCCGAGGTCCGCTCGCAGCCGGTCCCGCATCGCCGTTCGAATGTTATTTGTTGCTTGCTTTGTTTGTGTACCTCGGAACAGTTCGCTCTTGGCGGGCGTTTAGAGCGGGATGTGTAGTGCATCAGTGGGCGGTGTGCAGGTACCTGGAGGTGCAGTCGAGCGGGCGGCGTGATGAGGTGCGACTGCACTACGTGGCAGCTGGCGGCAGTGCGGCACGCGTCGAGACCTTCCCCTTCAGGCTAGCGGACGGCGCCTGGCACCGGCTGGCGCTGGCGGTGTCGGGCGCGCAAGCCACGCTGCTGGTGGACTGCCACCCACTGTACCGCCGCCTCATCCCACCACCAGACCGCAACTTCACCATGCCCATGCTGTCACTCTGGCTCGGACAGAGGAACAGCAAACACTCCTTATTCAAAGTAAGTTTTACTTATTGTCTTGTAAAGCAATAGGTAGTATTTAGCATGATTGGCCTCATTGCTACAATTTACAAATTACAGGTTACACTAACTTATCCTGATCCAAACACAGAGTACAAAAAGTACAAAAGCCGGCTTACTCAGAGGTATTATTCTGAGTAGGCAAGTTCTTCCTATTGCTTATGGTATCTATTAATTCTTGATACCAAGAAAGTGTAATTTAAAAAAAATGTCTGTTCTAGGGCACAATACAAGACGTGAGACTGGTGAGCGGACCACACGGTTACCTGGCGCAATGTCCCGGATTAGATTCGGAGTGCCCGACTTGCGGGCAGTTCGCCCTGCTGCAGGCTACCGTACAAGAGCTTACTACACATATCCATGATCTATCACTCAAGGTAGGTATATAAGCTGATGCTGGGGGATGTCTGCGGCTCAATATTTAAATAAATTGCTAACACAATGCTCGTTTCCTTCATGTAGCTAGTGGGTGCGGAAGCAAGACTGGTGCGGTTAGAGCAGTGCGATTGTCAGAAGTCGTGCTTCTCTAACGGCACTGTACACGCTGACGGCGCCTCATGGCAACGGGACTGCAATCGCTGCTCCTGCGTGGTGAGTTTAAATATAAACTATATACTGTCCTCCTATAGTCAGCCCTATGTGTTTTATAAATATTATTTTTTGTTGTATGCACAGCACGGTGAGATAAAGTGCAGGCCAGTTGAGTGCGATAGAGCAGAGTGCAAAAATCCAGTATTACATGAAGGAGATTGCTGTCCTAAATGCTTGAGTAAGTTTAATAAACAGAGAATCGTCATTATTGATCCTGGGAACGCGTTATATGATTCTGGTAATTTTTCAGAGCAATGTCTCCTGCAAGGCAAACTGTACGAGCACGGTGAGCGCTCGGCGCCGAAGGAATGTTTCGAGTGCTTGTGCCACGATGGAAACATGGTGTGCAATCGCGTGGAGCCTAAAGTCGTTTGTCCACCGCTGCCGTGCGAGCCGTCGGATCAGTTCACCGTGCCCGGGGAATGCTGCAAGTTTTGCCCAGGTAATAAAGTAGCTGCTTTTTCTGTCGGCATATTAGCAAACAAAAAACTTCTAAAGTCATAACCAAATGAAATCGTAGAATACTCATAAGTACCCACATCTACATGGGGATGTTTGACCCTAGGATTTATTCCTCTCAGCTTCGCTTCTTTTCTGGAACCTGTGTTGTTGATTTACACTTCGAGATTCTCTTTTTGTTCATCACAGCAATAGAGAGATATTGCTCTAATTTAACTTTCCAACCTGTATATGTATACTTTTACGGATTTTCTGTTTGATATTCACTTTTTAGTACAAAATTAGTCATACGGCACGGAAGCCTCAGGGCACAACATTTCTTACTCGTACTTGACCATATTTATTTTTATAAATAGGTGTCGACTATTGTAACATGGGTCACTCGTGCGATGAGAACGCGACCTGCATGAACCTCAACACCAAATATACCTGCAAGTGCAACCAGGGCTTCCACGGCGACGGTCTCACGTGTCGAGGTACACCATATTTACAAAGAGTCTACGTATTGCATTCGTTATCCTGACTCCCCAATTGAGAGACAAAATGTTGTTTTAGTATGGTGAAAATGATGAGGGCCCCTGTCGGAATTGTTAAGAAACTCAGTAACAAACAAATATTGATTCGCTATTCATTCGTAGACCTACCTCGGCTCTACAAGAGCACAGAAGAGACAGAAGAGGCATTTTCATTTACGACAGTTTTGAGACTTTTGAAAACCTCCTGTCATCATATTCCTCATTTCATACTCAACGCAAAACAGTATTGATGCACAAGTCTATGGTATAATCAGCAAGGAATGTGTTTTGTTTTAGATGTAGATGAGTGCCAAGTAGCTGGGGATGTGAACGGACACCACTGCCACTCCAATACCCGCTGCGTGAACGTGGTGGGGGGCTACGTATGCCAGTGCCTGTCTGGGTACACCAGAAGGGATAAATTCAACTGTGTTGAGGTACTGAACTGAACTAAATGTTATTCGTTAGCTCTCATTACTTCTCCCAATCACATAGAACACGTGTGTAGTTTAACAAATCTACGAGATTTGAGATTGTGCAAAACTGCTGGATGATGCATAGCAATATAGCGTGCAATGTGGGGATTTGCCGTATTCACCACGCGTGGCAGGCGGATGGGTGTTCGTAGTTTTGTGTTCATTATTCTGGTGGGTGCTTTTACGATATCCACAGGAGAAGTTGGAGGAGTCCTATTCTTAGGCCAAGACTACAACAGCTTTACGGAGAGAACTCGTTACGAAGCCCAAAATATACGGTGCTTAAAGCTTGAGATTAAAAGTTTTCATTATGGCTCATTGTGTGATGCTGCCACCTCACGTGTCGTAATTACACAATTATTTGCGGTATTTGGCCTAAAGAAAATCGCAAGTATTCTTGATTGTACAATGATAACCTACAGACAAAAACGTACCTAAATATGTCCTTAACCTATACAAAGGCAAGCTGAACGCTAGCAAGTCTTTGAGGATAGGGAGAAATGGCATCGGTATTTTCAAATACGGTGCAGTGCTAGAGCCCTGCTTAGACTATTGGTGTTCTGTTGTAGGTGGACGAATGCGTAGGTGAAAGTCACGGATGCCACGCAGACGCGGAGTGCTCCAACACTCCCGGCTCCTACACGTGTCGCTGCCGGGAGGGATACGACGGTGACGGGTATACATGCACGCGTGAGTACCACGAAGCATAGAAGCTTTGTGAAGAAGATGAAGAACAGTGATGCTGGCCAAAAAAAATGATCTCTCTAAAATACAATTTTTTAAGCTATCAATAAAAATCTCCCTTACCCACACAGCAATCTGCACGGGAGGCTGTTTGAACGGAGGCGCGTGCGCGGAACCGGAACGGTGTACGTGCGCGCGCGGTTTCGCGGGCGCGCGCTGCGAGCGTGACGTGGACGAGTGCGCGGGCGCCGCGCACCCCGCCGCGCCGCGTGCGTGTGCCGCACCCGCACTCTGCGTCAACACGCCGGGCTCCTACTACTGCGTGTGTGCGCAGGGGTACCGCCCGCAACAACATACCGATGACTGTGAAGGTGACTATACTGGTGGCACGCCTCATCAACTGACAGCCACATGAACAAGAATAAAATGCAATTCGTCATTATTGTGGGGCCTATAACATTGAAGTACTGCTTTTTGTAATTTTCAAATAGCTGTCACTATTTATGGATCTACGTGCGATAAATGTCCGACGCTTGCACTTTGTGCAACGCCCACATTTTTATTCTTAATATTTGGTACTTCAAGCCGAATCAAATTGAAGATTGGGTATTTATTTGGTTCTTCGAGCCAGATCACATTAAAAGTTTGTTTATAAAATACAAATTCATTGTTTCAGATGTAGACGAGTGCACAGAAGGCTTCCACACGTGCCATCCGAGCGCGCGGTGTGTCAACTCAGATGGAAGCTTCAGATGCGAATGCGATACTGAAAATTGCGAACTAAGTATGTATTCGTTTGAACTTACCTCCTGGTATTTGTATAATGCACGCAAGATAACTTTGCGGATTTAATATGGATAGTCAGGTTGTTTGATGCAGTTTGAACACCTTACCTACTTAGCAATTTTGGAAATGTAGGTCGCGCGAGACGTCAATGCGTCGCGCGATTTACCTTGCCAGTGCATATTCGGCTAGTGATCGAGCCGCACTCTAGAAGCATTTATTATCGTAGCGTTAGTTCTAGGAATAAATTCTATTCAATTATCCTAAACAAACCCTCATTTCAACCTCCACGTCTAAGCCGTACGTAAGAGCTCGTACAAACGTATGGTTATAAAAGACACGACTGACAGCGTCTGTTTATGCATGAAGGATGCGCGATACGGGACGCATCGTCCCAAAGGTAGTTTAGAACAAATATTGTCCTTTCCTTTATTGCAGCATGTCCCCCTTTCAGGATAGTAATACCAGTCCTGGGACACCATGTGTAACCTAGTTTGTTTGACTTTGGCACAGTTCATGACTCCACCACATTTCTCGTTCCAGGTTGTCAATGGCAAGGCCAGATAATGTCAGACGGCGCGCGGTGGTCGGAGGCCGGCGGGTGCCGCGAGTGCGCGTGCGTCACCGGCGTGGCTTCTTGCGATCGCGCGCTGTGCGCCTGCGACTCTCGTGATAATCAAACTTCACAGGTATGGCACCTATCTCTCTAACAATAATAATAATTTTATTTAATCTATTTTACACTAGACTGTACAATGATTATTAGATGCTCAATCGGGGGAATGGGAAAAAAAAATCCCGCTTCTCCTACCAATCGGAGTTCCGATCGGAGGACTGGGAAAGACCCCCAGCCAGTTACATCCACTGCCTGAGTAAAGGTATTTTTACGTTTTTATGTTACACTACTGTTTGACCTGGGTGGTTATTCGCTATGACCTAAGAGATTCCTTGTCAATAACGTCTGACGTCACCCATGCTATTCAGCGATGATTCCACGCAGATATCGTAACGAGCCCGCGTTATGTCACGTTTGATCATAGCGAATAAGGGGGCTGAGCTGAATTACCTAACTATTTAATGTTATAAGTACCAGATCTAATAGGTCTTAAGCTTGTTATGCAAATAAATATCTTGAATCTATTCGCTTTACCACGGTGTCAATCCGTTCTTACTCTACATCGGAGCTTGCAATTGATCTCTGGAGAGAGAAGATCACACAGAGGCACGAAAAATAAACACTGTTTTTTTGCGTGCCAGCGGAATCACTGATCCTTGGTATAAACCTTTTACTTATGACTCTTTACAGTTACTCAGTACTGCAAGTACAGCGCCAGCGCCCGCGTCGTGCTGCCCGCACTGCGAGGCGCGCTACCATTGCCGCCACCAGGAGATGCACCACGTGACCTTCCGCAGCGGAGAGCGCTGGCTCTACCAGTGCCAGATCTGCGAGTGCCTCGTGAGTATATCTACGAACTACCACTGCTATGAACATAACAATGAAGTTAAATACTTTATGCCCATATAAAAGAAAATAAAAAAGGACGCAGTAGTCATAAGTATATACTTATGAGCAGAAGATATGAGACATGAGATATGATGATCATACTTATGAGAGATAAGTTTGGTTTTAGGGTTCCGTACCTTAAAATGTACCAACCATTATAGGATCAATCAGGTATCTGTCTGACTTTTTTTTTCTATGAAATTAGAAAATAAAATAAAAAGCTTGTGTTAAATGAATCATGTGATATATCAAATGAAAGAACTAGTTATGAGAAATAAAAATGATTTTATTTTATAATTTTAAAATGCTTGTTTTAAAAGATATTAAACAAAATATTTGAAAATTTACCATTCCCGGGGGGTGAGGGGGCCAATATCAGAAACTATGGAATATTAAACCTTATTCATAGTTTACAGGAAAACCTGAATGAAATTCTAAGTCCTTAAATTCTCACGCCAAACGGAAAATACTCTTAATGAGAAAATCAGTATAAAATAGTGTTAACCGACTAATAAGTTGATTGGTCTAGTAGTTACTTTGGTACCCTACTTGTACGAAAACCTCTCCAAGCTAGTCCGACTCGCACTGAATCAGTTTTTCTAATGAATTTGTCTATTATTTCCAGCTCGGCGAAGTAGACTGCTGGGAGCCGGAGTGCGAGGAGGCGGGTGGGTGCTGTGGTGCAGGGGGCAGCGCGGGGCTCGCGGGGGGAGGGGGGCGCGCGCCGCACCAGCTCGAGCTGGCTGGCTGCGCGCCACCGCACTGCCCCGCCTGCATGGTACGTATGCGCCTATACAAAACCGCTTTGCTTGCACCCGGCTTACATAAATATACGCACAAGACCATTTCGTAAGAACTTATAATTGCGACTTGTAACAGTAACTAATCCACATAAATTTCATTAATAATCCTCATTTACTCGAGAAAGAGACCTATTATGCAACACCACCAAACCTGCCCCATGTCTGGTGCCAATATGCCCCACGTTGGGCGCCATCATCGAACGTGGTTCTGTAAATCAAGTGATCATTCCTGTCAGTGATTAACTTTTTTATTTATTCCTTAAAATTTACTAATTTGTCTTGTGATAAAAGCTTGCTGATTTATTTAACCTGTAACGCTTGGACGGTCCATGTGTGAAAGCGCCTTTTCCGCTTGTTGCAGGGTGGACAGTGTGCTACTTTGGTGAGCAATCTCGCGTGTTGTGTGCATCGGTAACCATCCCCACTCTTCTTATTCATTAATTCATTGCTATATTAACACGTGTTTATTTTGCTCAAGTTTTTAATTCAATCGTTTGCGATTAATATTAAGATCACTTATAAAGTATTCACACAGATTTTTATTGTGTCGATTGAATTGAAGGCAGCATCATTTCAGGTATCAATTTATGTTGCATGTTTTATCATTTTCTCATTAGTTGTCATCATTCTAAGCATGATGATCTTATTTTCTCGAGCATTCATTAAATTTTACAAAGCTTGACAAAGTACAAAATCAGACAGCTTTGATGTAGGACATTCTGTAAATTTTTTACTTCTTTTTCACAAACTCCTATTAGAATATCTAGTCAAAACACTCTAGCCTCACAAAAAAGTTCCCAAGTAGGTTTTGTTAGAAAATGTTGTCCAAATGAACATATTCTTACAAATATAGTCACTCTAGATTTGCTTTTATAGACATATAATAAATAATAAAGTAGCTCGCAAAAATTGGCGCCCAACATGGTGTCACACGTTAGGCGCCAATCTATTCGGCTGCGCATGTGTATATGGTATGGTTCCTGGGTGCAGAGCGCGGCGCGACGTGACGGCGGCGCTGGCGCTGGTGGCGCTGTGGTGGGGGCGCGCGCGGGGGCGGGGGCATCGCAAGCATCGCGGCGCGCGGCGCTAGAGCCGCCCTGACCGCACCACAAGCACACATTATTTATTCTAGATAGTTCTAATGTTAACCAATTGAGGCGGATGCCGACGCACTCGACGGCCTTAACATAGCGAGCGGCGTCGCGTCCGCCCGCACGCCGCCCGACGACGCCCCGTAATACGCGTGAGATGGACCGACGTCTGTATCCAATTATTATAGCTCCGTTTTAAGTAGCCACGTCGTCTTAGCGTAATTTCGTAGCTAGGTTGCCTTACCGCGTTTTTATAATTCGCACGTGAAACGGCGAGTGAATCGGGCGTCGTGCGCTTTTGTCTCCCAGTGCTCTGAATTCATGCGACATTCGTAGATATGATTGTGTTAGGCATTTTATTTTGTTCCTCGTACAACGGTAGTAGCCGCACACTATAGTGTCCCATGAAATTGGAGCACCCCGCTTCCGGCTCGATGCGAGGTTGCAGCCGTAGACTGATGTCCGAGTTGAAACTGTATTACTAATGATAAGTAGACCGAGGAGCGACAAGATCCGCTAACCTCGCAGGCGTATCGGAAGTTCACGCCGCGGATCGAGATCCGCCAGAGCCCTCACGCCGGCGCGTGGCGCGTGAGCCGCCGGCCGGCTCGCAACTATATTGATACTCTTCGAATTCTAAATTTTAACAATCCGCCGAACGCTTCAAATTATAAACATTAGATTGGTAAACGGTACTAGTTAGCTATTGTTGTGAATATAAGTTAGGATAGAGCCTCGCAGAGAGGCGCGTGTATATTGTTGGGGGCGCGGCGCGGGGGGCCGCGGCACACGGCGGCTTCTTCAATTATAATATTACGAATTATTTTCATTCTAGTGATAGTCCTGTACATGAGTAGAGTAGTGTCGGCGCCGCGGCCGGTCCGCGCGATGCCGCCCTGTTGTACGAAATTTTTCATAATATATTATAGTTTATGTTTGTCTTTAAATATAGAGATCGTTTTTTTTTGTATAATTTGAAAATAACCAAAAATAGGTACCAAATATAGAAAGAATTATGATTGTTTCTTAATTTCATAAAGCATTTTAATGCTTGCATGTTGTATGTATTGTGTTCAAAAAATTACAATTAAAAAAGATTTAACTTCATGCTAATGTTTGAGTTCTCCCTAAGTATCATAATTCCCACCGTAGCGTGTCTGGCCTAAGAATAGACCCCTCAGCCTCCTCCTATGGATGTCGTAAAAGCCGACTAAAGGATTACACTAGGGGGTGGGCCAGGTATTATCCATCAAAGTAATCAACAACACTAATACTGCGATCACTAAGCGCCTGCGTTGATTATGGCATTGACGCTGCATTTTATTGGGGAGGCCCCGTCCAGCAGCTAACGTCTAATCTGGTCTGGTGATAATCATAATTACCAAACAAGATTAATAAACCATTAAATTCATTACCTGTTCATAAAACTACTTAGCACAATTTTTCATAGAAGTTTCTAGGACTCGGTTTAACTTGCTTTGTTTCAGATTAACCTTATTTCTAAAAATATGTTTAAAGTTAAACAGTGATTGCGATCTCTTAACTACCTACCACTGGATACAAATAATCGAAGTTAGTTTTATAAAAATGAACACCATCTCTCATACGAAACAAGTTTAATTTAAACACTCAATCTCAAACATTCAAATGCAGTAGGGCCTTAAACCATGTTCATCCTATGCGGACCCTGGGGACCCTGGTTAAAAATCGCAATGAAATCGGAGCACTCGTTCCGGAGCTATTATACAGGCCACTACACACGCTATGGAGTCAAACTTATCGTTTATTCCAATCTGTCCTACCAGAAGTTCGATGATCTAACGGTTTGGACAAAAATATTTCCAAACTGACTAGTTCCGTTTTTTCCTGACTAGTCGGACAATAATTATAACACCCCTCTTTTTAGTCGGGGGTTAAAAACCATTGATAGCGGGCTAATTTGAAGTAGGCAGTAATACAGTACATTTAAACATTTGTCCCACTTTTTTTGAGTCCACAGTATAGGAAGTTTTGAGGCCTAGACAATCTAGCATGGCACCGACGGGAAAAATACCAATACCCGAGAAATTATCCAGGAAAAATCCCAGTTCCCGAGCAAAGTTTGCACCCTACAGGTGCTTTGCAATTAGCAGTAAGAAAATTAAATCATTAAATTAAGCTAAGCCCTGTTTGTGGCCCTAATTGTTTTAGGTTGGGTGGCGTTGGAATAGGAAAAATTGTTGTTTATAAAGACTATTCAAGATGATCCTTGTTATTTCAATAAATTAAATACGTTTGAATTTGCTTTGACTATGCGAGGGCTTTAGGGGTTTTAGGGGTTTTTAGGTTTTGTAGGTGTTTTACTTGTTTTCTATAAGGGGGAATAGTCATATACCTCTTCGCCTCTTTGTTGGGCAGTAGCCAGTGCAAAAACTGCCACTGATACAAATTTAGTTCAAACACACAAACTATTGGAATGAAGAAATAAATATATTAACAAAAAAGCGTACAATGTACCGAAGTACATTAAAATTTTATAACACCGGCTGTATAAAAGCTACCTATATTCTTGTCAGAATAAAGGTCGGAATCCAATAAAAATACTAATCTACATTGCTAAAGAAATTATCTGATCAAATTGCTATGAATATTATTCGATTCAAATGAATTTGAAGGCTGATTATAAATTTATATTGAATCCCGACATATAATCTGTTTCTACACCAGGAATTCATAACGTAATTATCAAACAGTGGTACTGTTTGATATTGACGTTATGAAAAGTCCGATAGCAATGGGCTAGACTTGTGTGGGTGGCGCTGTGTTGGTGAGCGCGAAGAACGGCGGAAGTGCGGCGGGCGCAGGCGGCGGCTGGGCGGCGGGCATATACTGCTGGAAGGCGGGCGCGTGCAGGCAGGCGATGCGCATTGGGTGAGGCTTGAAGCGCGGCACAGCACGCTCCAGCGTGCCCACCACAAGGGTGTACGCGCCCGCGAACAGCGTGAATGCCTGCCAGTGTGGTAAACTTTTTGATACCTCTGACCTCTCGTCTGGTCTGCACGACCTCGATGGTGCGGCGAGCGTCAAGCCGGCTGAAATGCGAGAGGTTGCGGGTTCAATTCCCGCTGCGGGCCAAATGTTTGTATTATCTGCAAATGTTTGTTCCGGGTCTGGGCGTTATGGTACCATGGTACTCGTGTTCCCTGATACAAACGACACAGGGAATCCTAGTTTGGGATCAGGACTACGTATGTGACTGTTGGGTGTTATTGTTATCTGTGTGTTGTTGAATAAATGTAAATTTATATTATCTACATACAGACTTGATCTACTAGCAAGTGGAAAATGCGTGGTAGTCCAGATAAAAGCAAGTCCTGATCCGGTGGTGATCAGAGTTGGTCTAAAATGTCGCACTTACCAGAATAGGGATGATAGCAGAAGCTAGGAAAGAAAGCGAGTTGCAGTAGTTGCGTAGTTCCAATAAAGCTGGGCGAAGGCAGCCATTGGTATACAAGGGCACGGTACATTGGTCGCACCGCTGAGAAGAAGAGAACATAATTCAAGTAACTTTTATCAACAAAGTCAATATTAGCTGAGCACTTCGACAAATATGCACGCGTTGAAGCTGGATACGTAACTAGGTATGCTTGAGAACAGCGTTTAACCGACCTTTCCATTCCATATCCGTCCGCAGCACGATAGAGGTAGACTACGACGATGCTTGTACCAGTCTAAGTACGAATGCACGCCACAACATTTCAGCTGAAATACAAGAACATATAGGTTGATTATATTGCAATTAATTATGTATGAAGTTCATCGTGGCATTTTATGCGTGAGGCCCTTATTTCTGATTTCTATGGTGAGACTTATCTCACGTATAATATGGACCTCCAATAATTCGAATACGGAAAATAAAGTTCTTGTACATTGTATTACATGGGAAGGCCATGTCCAGCATTCTATCTAAAATGATGGCTGAAAAATGATTCTTCTGATCTCAATGAATAAAATATTTTTGACTTTGACTTTGCTGATAATAAATGTGTAGATATTTTTGATCTTATGCGAGCGTAATGTTTTCCCTCACATAGTACGCTCCCAAAATTATTGTTGTGTTGGTTTGACGACCTTCGTAGCGCGGCGGGTGAGTAGTCGGCTGAGACGCAAGAGGTGCGGGTTCGATTCCCGCTGCGGGACAAATGTTGCTGGGTGTTGTGGTACCACGGTAATATTTATTCGTAGTTCCTGATACCCATGACACAGGGTTTCCTAGTGTGAGATCAGGACTAGGTATATATGTGACTGTTTGGTATGTTATGTTTAACCCATTACAATGCCCTTGGTAGTGGGCCCAATGGTAGTATCCCGACTTCCGATCCGAAGGTCGTGGGTTCGGATCCAGGGTGAGCAGCAAATATATTTTCCGCTCAAAAAAAATGTGCGCAACGGTGAAGGAAACTCGTTAGTGTCGACATATCCTAAACTAGAACCAAAAATTCGTAGCACGCAACCTGCATTAGGCTAGAGTGGTGGCCCACACCATTAACTCTCCTCGAGAGCAAGCCCTAGTTCCCAGCAGTGGGAACATTATGCTGACGTGTTAGTTTGAGTCACCTCTTTCTGCATGGCAGAGAAGGAGTTCCGTACGGCGAGGTCGAACCCGACGTGCGTCATAGAGTTCAGCATACTCGCGTTGAGCGCGGCCGGCTCGCGAACCGTGCGCGACAGCCCTGACATGGAAGACACGCCCAGGGTGAGCATCAGCATAGATGCTGTCACTAGGACCATCAACTAACGAGACACGAAAGAAAACATTAGTATGTATTGGTGCGGAGAAGAGCGTAGATAAAATGTTCCAACAACGATCTGTGAATGCAGTACCTAATACCAACGACTCCTATTCACAGTATATGCATATAGGTGTTCTTTTTTGACAAGTTGATTTGATCTAGAACTAAAACGCAATAGAATTATCGTGATTCACGTATAAACTATAGGTAAGTAGTTCTGTGAACAGTAGACCTCGCGAGCACAAACTTTCCAAAATAGCATCCATAGTGCGGATCTAGCATATATCCAATCTTACCTGAACCACAAAGTCGTTGAAACTCTTCGAGAATAGAGAGCTTTTATATTGGAATTAAATTTTTCTTATTTTTTTTTTCTTAAAAACTTTACATCGTTGAATAGAAATTGAAATAGTTTTAAAATGTATATAGTCAAACCTTTCTTATGACACCTAAACTACCCCTTTTTGGAGGAAATAACCCTCCAATCAAAAATCGCCTGCGACAAAAATAAATAATAATAAGTGCTGGACATTTCACACAAACATTATCTAGCCCCAAGCTAAGCAGAGCTTGTGTTATGTTATGGTACTAGATAACTGATATACTTAATACAGATACCCAGAACACCCTGAACAAATATAATATCTGCAGATCGTACAAATATTTGTTCCGAGGCGGGAATCGAACCCGCAACCTCCTGCGTCGCAGGCGAACCTTCGCCCGCCGAAGTATATCAAGTTTCGTCAAGATTCATTGAAAATCGTACGTACATACTGAAACACTGGGACAGACGAAAGCACATTTTGCCAGTTATTGCAAGGCTCGCTTCGCTCGCTCGGTCAATAAAGCAGACCATTTAAACCCCATATAATGGGTTTGGTTTGTTGATAGGTTTATTTATATAAAACTTAGCTCCGTAGCTTAGCTCAGAAAAGCTTCAGAAAAGCTAGCTGGCAATGTAAATTTTTCCACTATCTATAGCAATGTGACATTACTGAATGAAAACCCGGCATTAAAGTCCACAACTAACCGTTCCCAAAATAGAGGTCGACTTGCGTTGGTAGGGCACGATACTGGCCAGCCAGCAGGTTGGCAGGCACAGAATCGCACCCGCTATAAAGAACATGCTAGAACCAAGCTCGACCCCCAGGTCTGTCGTCCAGAAGTAGTAGGACATCCGCAGAAGGCTCCATGCCGTAGAACCACCGAGAATGGCGCCGCCACTCTGTGAATTGAGAGATACCTAAATGGATAACCACCCCGCTTTTGGGACCCTTCCCGGCTGACGAATGTAACAGGTCGTCCAAATGCATATGACTTCCAATTTTTGGGTTTAGGTTATACCTAAGTATATAGGTTTCCAATGCGATAGTTATCTTTCAGAGTAGGTATTGATCACGAAGTAAATTTGTGCAAATAAAACCTGTACCTGTACCTGTGGTACAATAAGTTATCGGTGCACGCCCAATAGGGAATATAAAAAGTGGGCCCTATCACTTTAGTAGCATCATCAATGCCCCATCATCATGCATGACCCGTGAGCTACAAGGATCATAGTTTTGCCCGGAATAAAAGTGTTGTTATTAACTTACAAGCAGCAGCCCAGAACATACAAACAATAACAAACCGCTACTTCTCATCGTTATTGAGGTAATTTTAACGTTTTGTTTTTAGGGATTTATTAGATAATTTTAAGAATTTTGAAAGCGACACTCGCTTTTTTATATCTGACATAAACACGTCAATGCCCAAAACGCTCAAAAAAAACACTTGCAGAAAAAGTTGAATATAAGTAGGTATGTTAGAAATTAGGCTGGATACTCTACTTACACATATCTCTTTGTTTAGACGCTTTTGCATGGAAGAATGTTGGATTTCTTCTTCCATGCGCTTTTGCTAATTTTGCTTTTGAATTGAAAGCCAAAATATTAACTATACGACCTTTTAAAAAAAATTAAATGGGCTCGTCAGCCAAAAATGTTGTATATGTATATATTGTTTTGTTGGAATATACAGGGCATATTTTTAGAAAATAAGTTTATCGAGGAAATTTTATGAAGTCGTGTTCTCCTTTCGAGAGGTTTTACAATAAATGGTGGAAAGTTTCGCAAGTAGCGCGAAATTCAAATTTTTATTGTCTTTTTTGCACATTACAGCTTATCAACACTTCTTGAGATAGCAAACACTGGTTTTGCGGGAATCAGGAGATTTAACACACATTTTTTAGTTGAAAGTATCTCATAAATATCATTAGTTCGGAGCTGAATGTCAATGAACCAAAATAACACTAAGTATACAAATCATTCATTGACATTCGTAGTTAAGTAATGATATGTATAAGTTATTATTAATTAAAACATGTGTGTTAAGGCTCCTGATTCCCGCAAAACATCTGTTCGCTATCTCAAGAAGTGTTGATAAGCTGAAAAATACAATAAAATTTGAATTTTGCGCCACTTGCGAAACGTTTCACCTTAATTCTAAAAACGTAGGTACAATGAATAAAAATATTTTTTTTATACTAATTAGTACTTTACCTTACCACTTGGTAAGGTAAAGTACCTACTAATTAGTAAGTAGGTAAGCAAACAAAGCACACCTGATGGAAAGTAGTTACCGTAGCCTATATGGACGCCTGCAACACCAGAGGCATTATACGCGCCCTGCCGACCCTGAGACATAAAGATGAAAGTCTCATGTGCCTGTAATTTCACCGGCACCCGTACCCTTCAAACCGAAACACAGCAATGCGAGCACTACTGCTTGATGGCAAAAATAGGTATGGTGGTAGTACTTCCCCGGGAGGGTTCCCAACGAGTAACACCCAAACGAGTAACACTGTTACTCGTTGGGAATTTTTGTCCCAACGAGTAACACCCAAGGAGAGGTGTTACTCGTTGGGAATATTTCTAGAAAAAAATATCCCAACGAGTAACAGTGTTACTCGTTAGGAAAAAAGTTCCCAACGAGTGACACTAAGATATTAGTCAGGGTGAAGCTGAAAATTAAAAAAAAACACTTTAATTAATGGCTGATCACTGCTTTTTATTTAAAAATAAAACAATCAACTTAATAAAATAAACATCGAAGTGTCCAAAAACATTTGTATTAACTCCTCTTTAAATCAAACTTTTGTATCTATTACAGTTTTACATTAATTGTGCTCTAAAATTTAAGATTCATTTTTTTACTTTTTATGTACCACATTCTACATTATCATAAAACACAAGGAAATAAAAATCCAGTTATTGACCATTACTATTATGTGCAGTTATTGACCAACTAAATTTAACTTAGCGATAGGTGCATGCGAAAGAGACAAGCCGCGCTGCTGCCTCCGACCACTTTCCTTCAAGTGAAGCATTCCTTTTTCCCGTTCCGGATATAAAACCACGGACCATTTTGAAATAAAATATATTAGATAATAAATATAATTAATGTATCTTTTTTTGATGTGTTTTTGTAATAATGGTGCAAAATAAAGATATAAGCAATCTTTCTATCTATCTTAATTTAGTCAGACTGCTGCCATTAATATTTTCGGAATGCTATTTTTCCCGCGAGCATCTGTACTTATTAATCTGTTTATAATGAGTATTAATAATTGATACTAATAATATAAGAGTAACATAGAGTTTATTTATTTCCACTAATTATTAGACTACAATTAAACTTTGATTAAATAAAAGGACGATGAACACTCAGCAAGAAATGTTTTGGATTGGTCACTAGACTAAATCAGGCAAATACCTGGGTGATTGGTACCAGTGTAACATAACATAACACCCAACATTCATATACGTAGCCCTAATCCCACACTAGGATTCCCTGTGTCGTGGGTATCAGGAACTACGAGTACCATGGTACCATAACACCCAGAACCAGAAAAATATTTCCAGAGCATACAAACATTAATTGTTCCGCAGCGGGAATTAAACCCGCATCCTCTCGCATCTCACCCGGACACTTGCCCGCCAAAACTAAACGCCTAACTTCAAAGTTAGGCGTTAAGCTGTTACATAGTTTTTTTAGGAACTAATTTGTCTATGCCCATCTTTACTGGCCAATTACAGCTCAACCAAAATCCATCGGCAGAATGTATAACACTATTAGCACATAATAATTAGTTACTTACTTTGACTCGAAACAGTCCGTTGCAAATTTTTCTTTTTACACACGCCCACACTTCCAAACAACTGTCATGTCTTCTTCAGGCGTAGTACTGATGCCCTCCCGATGAAGAACACTACCTCAATTTTTTTTCACGTATACAAATTTGTTTTGTTGAAATGAACTGGATGACGCCATTTTTGTAGCGGTTGTATGTTATTGTGTGCCCTGTGCACTGACTCACACACACTGAAAACTTGACTGCACAAAAGTGTTGCCAGCACCTACTTTCATTCTGGACACGAGATAACCATTTTTCACTATTAGAGGAAACTTCACCAAATATCCTTTTTAAGACATTGGCAACGTTGCTATCACTATTGTAAATTTTCTAAACTGCAGGCCTTGTCTTAGAATTTAACTCGTTCTCCCAACTACAGAATCAAGAGTTGATGTGTTTTTTTATATTGCAATACAGAGTTGCCCAAAAAGTACGCTAGGAGTGCTCGTCATTCTCACCATAAAAAAAGTACTTGGTGTGATTCACTGTAGAAAGAGTATAGTTAGAATGTGCTTGCGCTTACTCCTGAGTTGTCCTATGCTGTGGGAATAAAGTACATACAAGACAAAGATTGAAAGTTTATTACCGGGTTTTTCCATCTATTCGGTTTGTACAGCCAAAATATATAGAGCAGTATTCATATTATAATATTATATTCATGTATATTATTATTTTATCATATTCATTGCATACTTCACCAGCAATAAAACTCAATCACGTTGGAAACACTTCGCAAAATGCTTATCTCTGCTGCAATTCTGTGCAATATCTTATAGTGCAGTGTTGTCTACATAAAAATTACAAACTGCACGATTGCGTTGTTTCACTAAGATTTATACGTTGCTGTTTAATTATTGAATTTATTTGAAAGACTAGAGATTTAACTAGCAGTGAATATAATTTTTTTCAATCAGGCTAATAAAATATGGTGAATGTTCAAAGATGCCATATTTTGGCGTTAATAGTGTACAAAAATAAAAAATGGACTAACGAAGATAAAGTATAGCAACGAAGTATGGACACTTTCAACTAAATAGCTACGTACATTTTTTTTATAACCGAACTAAAATAATATGTCGAATTTGTAGCACTGTTACTCGTTGGGATGTTTTTGTCCTATCGAGTAACAGTGTTACACTGGGTGTAACTCGTTGGGAATACTTCTTTTAATTTGTATCCCATCGAGTTACACTGTTACTCGATAGGAAAAAAAATCCCAACGAGTAACAGTGTTACTCGTTTGGGTGTTACTCGTTGGGAACCCTCCCTTCCCCGGACGAACTCTCACAAGAAGTTCTACTACTAACAAAGGTAAGAAGGTAACATACGGGTGATGTGTACCTACACGATCAATTTTATTATTGTGAATGTAGTGTAGCTCTGACAAATCGAAACATTAGCTTATTATAAAAAGCTGTCAAGTGCGAGTCGGGCCTCGTGAAATTAGTGTTCCGTAGGTACCATTGTAATAGACTTGTTTGAGGTGACTAAAAAAAGCTTAAATGACGCAAGTATCTATCGGTTTGAGTAGGGACAAGTTTTAGCACACTACTACATTATCACCTAAGTAGTGTGCGTCTAGCTAGTGTCTTAGCCCAAGCGCGCACTGGCGCGGGCGGCGGCCACCAAAATGTATGCATTGTACCTATGATCAGCCGCTTGCGACCAAGTGCGCGCCCTGATGATACAATGCATACATTTTGGTGGCCGCCGCGGCCTGGCCGCCGCAGCCTGGCCGCCAGTGCGCGCTTGGACTTAGAGCATAAGCTAGTCTCATGCTAGTCTATAACTGCACGCCCCTCCGCCGCTTTTACTTGGCATTTGACACAAGCTTGATGTTTGAAAATGGTCCTTTTGGTTACGGATTATGGAATACTTTATTTTGACGTACTCGACATACGTACGTCAAAATAAAGTAGGTACCTATTCCTATTCCTAAGTGCAAAAGTAGGCTAACATGTAAACAGGTGTAACATATAAATGTCCGTTCAATGCTTAAAAACTTTTGTAAAGTAGAAATGCTACCTACTATCCATTTCAAAAGTTCATAAGTATACATATAATGTTGCAGTATTGAGCGAGGTGGAAATATAGGACTGTGTCAGTTCAGCTTTTTTTATTTGCAGAATTATAATAATTGCATAGGTACTAAACTGCGGCAAGGCAGAAAAACACTTTCAAATCGGTATATACAGCTATTGCCGTGGTGTGTTTGCTTGCCGTTGTATGTTTGGCCTAAAAATACATTTCCGTCTTCTCCCGTTGATGTCGTAAAACCCGACTAAGGGATTACACCAGGGGATGGGCAGTAATCACCTGAGTAGTTATCACCATAACTGTGATCACTAAACCGCCTGCTATGCGTGGTGATTATTGCAAATCACAATGATGGGGAAGGCTTCGTGCAGCGCTGAATGTCTACCGGCTGATGATAATACAGCAATACCAAGCATTGCGCACTGCTTGGCCGTAGAAGTATGGTGGAAGTAAGTGCGTTTAGGACGTACGTAGGACAGCTACCACAATGTAAGTATTCCGCAGTGAACGTGCTAATACGAATCTAAATAGTTCTACGGTTCTATTGTATAGGTCATTTAAAAAAAGATTATTTCCGAATTCAGCTGACACATTTCAGAGACTAATTTCTAAGTTATTCTTCCTAGCAGTTTCTACCAAGTAACCCAAAAGTAAAAAATATCTATACCTAACAAGTAGGTAATACCTACCTTAGGTACCTAGCTAATACCTAAGTAGGTATGTATATTTGTTTCGCACTGTATAACACTAATTGTGTGGCCAATTCGAGAGGTAATTGAAATTCGTTTTGTGTACTCATTAACTATTTACATGCAATAAAAATATGGACTTTGATATAAGAGTTTTTTTCAATTAAGGTTCAGTTTGTATGTTACTTCTACGCGGTAACTAATACAATAAGATATGACTAGATTTTTATTTTATTTATTCGCAGGTCTGTTAACCCTGAAAGTTGCAACAGCAGAGCAATTATGGGAATTCGGAACAGATCTCCCAGCAAGCACGGAGGTGTTTTCACAGTCCGGTTTTATCAACATTTGGAATAAACTCAAAGAAATCCAAGTTCACGTAAGTTTCAATAGATTTCTTAGTGCCCTTATGCGTTATCCAGTTCCACCTCATACGAGTATATACATATGTGATGTGATGTGGTTATGACTTTATGAGAGATGTTTTTAGTATTATGCATGCGGTCGTTCGTGTTATATCTACTTATATACTTTATAGCCACTAAAAGCTATACGCGCGTTATGGCTTTTACGACATCCACGGGAGGAGATGGAGGGGCCTATTCTTAGGCCGGATACCGTGGTGTATATGCGCATGTAACCCTGTAAATTAGAGCCCGTTCACTGTTGTCAAGAGCTGGCCTCGAGCCGAGACCCAGCGTGGAACTTACACGCTTGATTACATTATTACAACTATCCTGGTGAATCCCACTTTTTGGTGAAGGTGAGGACCTCTCTCGAACAAGGGTTTTACATTTAAGATCATTTCAGGTTCCACCATGCATGGTCTTGGTATACGTGCGCGTCCACGTATCAAACCTATTAGCAACTCCAACGACGACTTTCAACAAGGAGAACAATGTAGTGAGCATCTCCTACACGATGCTGCAGAGCAGCATCTCCACGTATGAAGTCACCGGCAAGGCCCTGAATAACCCTAACTGCAAACTGTGACACTGCACATAATTTTTTCTAGATTAAAATGCTTCTTTAAGTACTTAATTGAAATAAAAATTGTATATCAAGTTTTTTATTTTCTTTTACGAATTGAATTTTGGTTGAACGGGTTGAAACAAGAAGCACTCCTTATAACAGTTCAAAGAATTATTACATCAAAGAATAATAAATATGTAGTAGAATCTAACTAGTAGCACTACTAGTAGGTGCCGTGGTGTGTCCGGCCTAAGAATCGATCTATAATCATAATATAACCAATCGGTAGAATTATCTCCTCAGATTCAAGATGAAAACAGTGATTCCTAAAAAAAAGTAAATTTATGTAAATTACATGTAATTTTGTCCAGCATAGAGGAGTGTTCTACACTTGTTGAGCCCTCTACAACCATGTCTACAACACATTTCTAGTCTCGTAACTGACGTAGCACCCTGCTACGCGCGTCTACGCTGGCATTCCATAGTCACTGCACAGTTAGAAAATATAAAATAGGGAATAATAATATAGTTTTACTGTGATCAATGGCAACAACATTGCAATAGCTGACGCCTAGTGTTACATTTTTTTTGTTTAAAGGTCCCTGACGCGGACTTTCGTAGAAACAATAAGTATGATGGATATCCAGTTGGTACCTACCTCAGTTCCTTCGTATTTTTATTTTCGGGGTAAATGGTAGTCGACTGGGGCTAGGTCCGGTGAGTACGAAGGATGACGTATGGTTTCCAACTGCAGGACTTGTAATGTTAAAACGGTTTTTAAGAACAGTGTGAGGTTACGTATTACGTTATTTGTTAGTAGTAGAACTTCTTGTGAAAGAGTTCGTCCGAGGAAGTACTACTACCGTACCTATTTCTGCCGCCAAGCAGTAGTGTTCGCATTGCTGTGTTTCGGTTCGAAGGGTACGGGTGCCGGTGAAATTACAGGCACATGAGACTTTTCATCTTTATGTCTCAGGGTCGGCAGCACGCGTGTGATGCCTCTGGTGTTACAAGCGTTCATAGGCTACGGTAACTGCTTTCCATCTGGTGGGCCGTAAGCTTGTCTGATTGCCAAGTAGCATAAAAACAAAAAAAAAAAAAAAAACGTTATCGTGGAATGGCGAAGATCGATTGACGAGTCGGATTGTTTCTCTGAGAGTTTCGCCATCATTGTTCGAAGTTCTTCACAAGAGACATCTGCTGTTATTGATACACCGGATCACAAACAGTTACAGTGGATTAAACCAATAACAGTTATCATAATTTATCGATGGGTGAGCTTCTCTTTAGGGCTAATTTTGGCTTAGGCTCACAGTTCAGATAGCTAATTTCATCATCATCATGATGGTGATGAAAGGTATAGTACATTTCATAAAAGCTTGTTTTGAGAAATACATATTTCAACAAAAAATATAAGGTATACTTCTTGTAAAAACAACTATTTTATGAATATTCTGTGTATTTTTCCAACTAAAGAGAATATACGTAGAGAAAGTTTTTTTACGCTGGAATACATCTGGATTGAAGAACAACGCTGTCCGTAGTTATGTCAGTAAGCGTTCTGTCACAACTTTAGAAAAATATGACATATGATGTTTAATTCTGCCGCAATTATTTAGAATTGTAGAAGCTATTGAATCCCTTCCAAATGAGTATAAATTAAATATCGCAGTCAAAATTGTAGCCGAGAAAATTTTAAGTTACAGAGATTTTTGTGTGCCATTGTAAATTATTGTGCATCTGAAAACTCACTAATTGGCTCTGCAGTCATGCATCCACTGCGGGAACGCTACTGTAATCATTTGGTAGACGACTCGGGGAACGATGATCCGCCCAAACCGCCCGAGAAGCCACGTCCACCCCGCGTCCGCAAGATCAGAGAATTCAAACTCGTAAGTTTGCACACTTCACTCTGTTAACACTGCATGTGCCCATGGCTTCGCTCGGGTGGTAACACCAGGATAAAAAGTAGTTAGTTTAAAAAGGTTTATAAAGGAAAAACAACTTGTACAGTTTGTTAATCAACATACTACCTACACCAAGCATGTCAAACGCGGCCGCATGCAGCCCTTTAAATTATGACTGCGGCCCGATTTAATTTTAAGAACATATAGTAATTTTTTCTGTCATTTTGCTATTAAGTAATGATTAAATAAATGATTAGCGTAATCATCAATTGGTCAAAATTACCATAATGACTACCTTGTCAAACGTTAGTCACCGTGTGACTTTCAGTTAAGGGCAGTACTAGGTACCTTCTATATCTAAGCAATGAGATTGTTTTCGGTTGGGTTTTGCAGCCTACTAATTCTACGGTCTTAAGCATTTGGCCCACCAATGAATTTGAGTTTGAAAGAAAAAGAAAGAAAGAAAAAGCATTTATTTGTGTCAATGATGCATCATATAAAAGACGGGAAAATACAAAAGACACACACACAAACAACAAAGATTAACAAAGAAAATTAAAACTAAACAGAAGACAAGAACGCTTGTATATTGTATCTTTGTTTGACATGCATGACCTACACTATGTTTCAGCCTCCAAGATTCGCTTTACTATCCCAAGAGTTCTACGCATTTTGGTGTACCCACCAGAAAGAGGCAAGTTGTCTTCATCCTAATCATCATCATCTCTGTCGAAACATCTACTGGACATAAGCCTCCCCCATAGAATGCCACGTCGAACGATCTAAAGCCCTCCTTCCACTTCCAGCTATCCTTTACAATGTCTTTAGTCCATCGAGGCTCTAAAGCCTTCCTCTACTGCGACGTCCGGTTTGTAGTCGCCACTTGAGAACCTTTATTCCCCAACAGTTGTCAGTTTTGCGAGCTATATCTATGACCTGCCCATTGCCACTTCAACTTGCTAATTCTGAGGGCTGATGTGACAGAAGGTTCGAATAGGCAAAGAAATGACGCAAAAGATAAGAATCACTGGTGTATTTTGAACTTTCTTCCATCAATCCGTTACAGTCTCACCCTCCACCATACAATACTCCTCTTTCTTACTTTCAATTTTTATCCTACCTACCTTAATTTTTAAGAAAATACTTCCGTAGTATATATTATACAAACTCAATCATTTAACTATAAGATAATTCACTAAATATTTAGATTAGAATTATAATGTACCTACCTATTAATCATATTATTCATTTATATAAAGGTTTATCAATAAAAATAGTAATGTTGGCTATGACGTTGGTGTTGGTTATTGCTGACGGTAAAACGAGACACATTAATTTTAGCAACTTCATATAGTTAAAACGAATAACTACTAAGCGTTACAACTTTCCTAAATAACTTAAACAAATACTTGCTTAATACTTGATCGTAATCAAACATAAATTAAATCTAACTAAGAGTAGAAACTGTCTAAATCACTTTGATACCACCATCATAATATGACGTAGTAAGCCATGTAGTTACATTTCTATAACACTTTGTTGCTGATCTTGGTAACACTACGGATTTCCTCGTGTCGGATTCTATCACGTAGTGAATCTCCGAGCATAGCTTTCTCCATAACCATAAATCCATAGCGTGACTTTGAGCTTGTATACGAGGCTAATAGTTAGCGACCACGTCTCAGTGCCGTAAGTCGTCACTGACAACACGCACTGTCTATAGACTTTCGTCTTAAGGTCGTAGTCTTCGTTCTACTTCATTAGTAAAATCTGCAACTGGTGCCATATTTATAAGAGTTATAAAATGCCGACAGTTGCAATTGGCCAAGGCCATAGTGGATGACCACCCGCCGCAGCTATTCCCAGAGTTGTACCTGAAGCCGCGACGACTCGACTACTACGCGCGACAGCTCGAGGAAAACATGATCGTGAACAAAGAATTGCTGAAGAGAATCAACCTTATACAGAGAACTGGGGTATAGTTGTGCCTGCTAGTATAGATAATTAGAAAAGATAAAATGTATGACAATATGACCACCAGCAAAAGCAAGCTCGACCTCTGTGGCGCGGCGGTCGAGTAGCCGGCCTAGATACCAGAGGTTACGGGTTTGGATCACGCTGCGGAACAAATGTTTGTATGATCTGCAAATGTTTGTTCCGGGTCTGGGTCATTATGTTACTATGGTACTCGTAGCTCCAGATACCCACGACACAGGGAATCCTAGTGTGGGATCATGACTACGTATGTGACACGGTGGCGGTGATGGCCGCACGCTAAATCAACTCGAGAATAGCGCAAAAGTCGGCCTGCACATTGCTGTCCCTGTTTGGCGCGCGCTGGGCACAGCCGAACACTTATTTCTATTCTGTGGCCGTTACCATTCATAATTCGAAGGTGGTATTTATTTTTTATGCAAACTAGCATTTGACAGAAACAAATTTTTGGCATATTTGGCATTTGTCACAAACTTACATTTATATTTTATATACCTAGCAATAAAAACTTCTTGGTACCTAGTTCTGCGAACAGTTAGAACTCGCGAGCACAAACTTTTTTCCAATAATTGTGATCAGGGTGGTTATTCGCTATGACCTAAGAGATTCCTTGTCAATAACGTGTGACGTCACCCATACGAATCAGCGATGATTCCACGCAGATATTGTAACGAGCCCGCGTTATGTTACGTTTGGTCAGAGCGAATAAGGGGGCAGGTTGGTGCTTTGATGATCGTTGAATTTGGCTCAACTTTCCAATAGCGACTGTGAGCTAGGAGGTTCATATTTTTATCACATGTAGACACAAGCCTAAATATGAAATGGCGTACTGCGGAAACCAATAGTTTTAGCATTGTGAGCTATGACAAAAAATCAAAGACAAATATTTCAAAGTAAATGCTCAACTTTCCTTTAGCGACTGCTAGCTAGGAAGTTCACATTTTTATCACATGTAGGTTCACATAGCACAAGCCTAAATATGAAATGGCGTACTGCGGAAACCAATAGTTTTGGAGCTATTCATTTTTGAACTTTGCTAATAACCGCTTTCCGAACGCCATGTTTTGGTGATATTTTACTTTTTATCAGTGTTCCGATACGATTTTCGGGATAGCAATATAGGCGTTCAGAATTTGTTAGAAATTTGTTCAAGTTCCGTAATACCAAAAATGATGAATAAAAACTTGTTGTTTTTTTTCATATCGTGTTGTTATTCTGTTACTTGACAATATAAACTATGTTCCTACACATAAAATACGTAACATATCGTTGTTTTTAATACGAAACAAATAAGATGAAAACATGTCGTTTAGGTCGTAAAAATATACAAAATGCAATTCGCTTACATTTCATTTTAGGTAAATATTTTGATAAAAAAAACTACCTGGGAACATAGATAAATACTATCCGAATCCGAATAATAGCATAATATGGTGGAAATATGCTCGAATTACAAATGACGTCGGTATTACGTTTGTATGGGCAGTTCATCATTCGCTGGGTTCTTAAGCTGTGCGAGATAATAACTGTAGAGCCCTTTGATAAATAATAGGTACTCACAAGTATTATTTATCAAAGGTAGAGCCTCACAACTATTTTTTACCGACTTAAAAAAAGGAGTTTCTCAATTCGGTTGTATTTTTTTATGTTTGTTACCGATTTAAAAATAATCATTGAATTAGCTATCTGTAAGTATTTGTATAAACTTTTTAAAATATTCCAGGGTTATGTTGATTGCTGGATGCGACCTGAGCCTACCAACACTTACAATAAGCTGTTATGCCAGCAAAGACAACGTCATCTCAACGAGATACGAAAAGCCAATCTTTACTTCTACTCGAGACTGCTGATTGCCGTTTGTATCCTCTATTATAAATTATTTAGTTACCTTCAAGCAGGCACCACGCTTTCGTTGAACACATTCCAGCTCGTGTACGCACAAAGAAATTATATTCGGATATCGTTGAACCTATAATAATAATAATAATATATTTATTTCGACTAATAATTAGACTTAAATGAAACTTATACTTAATAAGGACTAAATACATAATAAAGAACACTTAGAAAGATATGTTTCAGATTACTCACTAGACAAATAAGTAATGCTGCTTATATCCAAGTTTTCGGTACTGGCCCTAAACTAGGCAAAAACCTGCGAATTAATTAATATGTATGAATATTCAACAAACGGCTGGATGTAAGGAGAATGAGGAGTCTTTGGATTCGTCTTAGCATCAAGGGTGCCATAGGTAGGATATATGAAGTGTCAAAAAGTCACTAGAGGGCGCTACAATAGGTGATGTATTTCTAAACGGCTTAAAAAATTGGAATACTTACGGTTTTATTTAAATCGTTTTGTATGGCTTCTGGATCAGTTGAGCTAGCTTTAGATCGTTTGCAACGGTCTTTAGATAGCCCAACAATACATTTGGATTTTTTTAAATTATGTACTTCTATTGGTAGAGTTATTATTTCTTTAAATAAAGTATTAGATAATTTATGTATTTGAGAGTTCAGAATTCGTTTTCAAACTTGCAAATTTGCACAATTTATTGTACCTAATCCAATAAGTTCAACTATTAATCAACCAGTTGAACTAATTGGACAAAAATATTCCAATTAGTAAAAAATTATTTTTATTTACAGAAAGAGTAACTAATATCTACAAATATATTCTGAAAACAATACAAATTAAACAGTTGAGCTATCTAAAGGTCGTTCCAATACCTACTCTAAATAAGTAGGTAGCTATTAGGCGTTTCAAGTTTACGAATAGTGAATATACTACGCGCCTGAATTGAACTCAGTTGAACCACCCTAGACTTCCCAGCAATTTGTTTGGCTAGGTAGGTAATTAACTAAATAAAATATTTTGTGGCAACTTACAGAGATCGGAACAGCTACTGACCAAGGAACTGAATGACCAATGGCAAGACACAAAACATAAGTTGATTCTGGGTGCTTCGTAAGTGTCGATAATCAAACCATGAGTTTGGGGTAATTCCGAAATTGAGTATACTGCGAAAAAATTTAAATTCTACCAAACGCCTACATTTTTCCATTAGCAACATATCAACAACATTATCTAGGAGCCATCTTAATTTACCCCCGACTTTTCAGTTAGCGCTTGTTGCTAACACCGAACGGACAAGTGCAGTGACCATTTTGCTGAGAAAAATGCTTTGTTATCGCTCAAATTTTGGTATTCCGGATTTACCGCAACATCATGTTTAAGATCATAACTTAATAAAACACACTTTAAAATAAATTCGGAATTACCCCGTGGTATAACGTAATTACCCCAGTTCACAAAAAATACGAATCAAGTTTTTGAATGTACAATTTTTTTACGAATCCATGCGTTATTTAAGGATCTGTATCAGTACGGCTAGCACAGGCTGAGTAACTTTACCAAGACGCTAGCTATAGACGCCTGCAAAATATGTTAATATTGGCCAATGATTAATATATCCAAATTGTAGACCTCTAGGTATAGTCACCTCGTCAAAATGTATGTGTCTCAAAGTTGGGGATGGACGCAGTGCAATGTCACGTAGGGCGCGTCGTAGGTGGATATAACCTGAGAAGGTAAGTATATGCATTTGTCATGGTGGGACACATACCAGTTCCATCAAACAAACAACCAAAAAAAAAAGGCGCGCGCTTTATTTTTGTTTTTTTTTTAGGTTACCATTCATCTTATTCAAGACGGAGAAAATTGATCGTGACATTCGTGACCCTGCTTTTGATAAACCTCCGAACGTTCAACGAACCAAGTATGAAGATACCTTTATGTATAGACATACATTTAACTTGGTAAAGTACATATACCTAGTCAGTGTCAAGATCTTGCATTTTAAGTTTTTCAATTTGCAATTTCACAATTTAAGTTAGATCAGCATCATCATCACCTTCCTTATAGGATTAATAACCGAAATTAAAACAAAATGGTATACATTGTCCCATTCTTTTGCGCTTGGATAGAGCAGGGCCGTAGACAAAGTAAAATTCTAATAGCGATGACGCTAGTAGAAAAGTCCAAAATGTATGATATTGACGTAAGCTATCGATATGTCACGTGGTCTTTTGTATTGTATTACGACTGTAGAAATAGAATCGCTTCGAAGCGAATACCGTTTGACCAGGCCGGCAGGCCTGCAGCACCATGTAATGTACCAATAAGTTGTTTTAATTTTGTTAGATATTTTTCATACATAACTTTTCATTTAAAAAACAGACTTCCGCCATTGTATTCGACTAAATAATTTTGGATGAAAAAAAAATTATGAAAGAACCATAGTGGTGAAAGGATTATGATACTTTCTGAATGCAAATGCTTGGTGTCTTGCTGAAAATATCATAAATATATAATATGTATGCCTACAATATTTGAGGAGTTCCCTCAATTCCTCATGGATCCCATCATCAGAACCGGATTCTGAAAAAAATGGGACCAATCTGGAAGTATCTCTATTCAAATAAAAAAAGAATTTTCCAAATCGGTTCATAAATGCCGGAGATATGCGGTAACAAACAATAAAAAAAAAAAAAAAAAAAAAAAAACTGAATTGAGAACCTCCTCTTTTTTGGGAAGTCCGTTAAAAATATAACTGCTCTTGGTGTTAAATTGAAAATATATTTTTAAGGGTTGCGATGGATATATGGGTTGTTGGTGGTTCGAAGATCGGCAACATCACCATAGAACTGTTCAACGACCTGCGTCCTAAAACCTGCCAGCTATTCCTGACCCTTGTGCGAGGAGACGCATTTGGACACGCTTACACCGGGAGCAGAATATTCAGGTCCTTTGTTTATATTGTTTCCTTTATCTTATACAATGACATAGTATAGCCAGAAATGTCATCTACGGATTCCGTAATAAGTCTAACTAGGCATCATCTCGTAATCTCTCGTGTACTTATACATAATTATATTATTAGCAGGTAGGCAATAGGTGCATGATTAACGCCTTTAGCACTCCGAGCGACTCCGACGCCGCGAACCGCGATAGCGAAACTCGGGTATACCTCTCCTTACACTAGAAACGTATCGCTTATGTTGCATCTCGAGGGGTCTATTCTTAGGCCGACACACCACGACCACTCTCAGACTATTGGCACTAAACAGATGATATTTAGAAGGTAGATAGATGTACCAATTTACAATGGTGTAGTGTAAAAAAATCCGTAGGTACACGTAACAGAGGGCAGAAAAAAATTGCTAAAAAAAATCTTATATATATATATATATAAGATTTTTATCTTATATATATGTTTTATATGTATATTATAAGACATATATATATATAGGTCTTCAAAAATGATATCGAGGTTTTCAAATTACTTTCTTATTTAAGTCGGTGGGATAATGCGCTTCTAAAATCTTAAGATGTCCCCCCCTAAAATTTCAACTACGGGGTGGAAAATGTACAGTAGTAGCAGTAAGTAGTAGAACTTAAAAAAACACCAACAACAAATGAAAATTGGTGTGAATTAGTTAGGTTTAGCATATAGAGTTAGATAGTTAGAGATATACGATTTTTTCGGTTACACGCTATTACCAGCTTTTTATTTTTACCGTGAACGTCATCCCGGCTACGGGACCGTTCGCCTGTGCGTGGTCCAACACGCACTTCACTACTTTTTATTTTGTCTTAGGGCTGGTTTTTCTATTCAATCTTCGAGCAACACGGACTTCCTACCGCGGGCCGGAAGGGAGTAGCCTTAGCGATATATTACTATTCAAATAGTTCGGTCTTTTTTTGCGGGGGGAAAAGTGCACACAAGCGCAATTTCGCATATACACATCCAAATACAACACTGTAATGACGACACTTACACTAACAAACCTCCTCAGAATAAGAAAAAACCTCAACTAATTTTATTAAACGCATATGCCTACTTTGGCTTGTAGTGTGACAGAGGGGAACGCTGCGAATGGCTACTCCCTTCCGTGTTGCTCGAAGTATTCAATGAACATGTTTTAATTATGTGAATGTATTGTATAGGGTTGTTCCTGACTTGTACTGTCGCTGCGGTGACGTCACGAAGGACAACGGCTACGGGTGCTACTTGGCCAAGGGTGAAACAGAACCCATGGTTGCTGAGAGCTTCTCCCTCAAACATAGTGTTCCTGGTAAATTCTATAATGTACGGCCGTGGTTTGTCCGGCCTAAGTATAGAGCCCTTCATCTCCATCTCCATCTCCTCCAGTGGATACGTCCTAAACACCGACTATGGCGATGAGCTGCAGCATCCACCAATACTGCGATCACCAATCCGCCTGCCAAGCGCGGTGATTATGGCAAATATCCTCATTGCATTTCATCAGGTGCCTCGTCCAGCAGTGGACATGAACCAGCTGATGATGATGACTAAGTACGGTACCTACGTTATAGTGTATAGTAGGCGTAGTCACGCCACATGGAGATGATCCCAAAAGCCACTCTCCTATTTCATTTATTGGATGCCTCATCAACACTATGATGCCGTGATGTGTTCGGCCTAAGAACAGACCCCTCCATCTCCTCCCGTGAATGTCGTAAAAGCCGACTAAGGCTGCGTTTCCATTGACGCGGAGTTGGGCGGAGCGGTGCTTAGCGGTGCATGAATTGACCAATCACTATGCTCGAAATCTCTGCTCCGCTTCAATGGAAACAGCACGAGCGGAGCGGGGCAGAGCTGAACGGATATTCATATAAAATAAGCGAGGTGATGCAGAGCGGAGGACAGCGAGGCGGTGCGTTGCGGAGGGTAGCTATATGCTCTTTCTGAAAGATGGAGACAAACTGAGCTCAAAATTGCGCAATTCCAAAGTTAGCTCCACTCCGCTCCTCTCCTTTCTGCTTCAGTGGAAACACTTACCACTTTTCACCACTATTCTCCGCTCATCTCCGCACAGCTCCGCGTCAATGGAAACGCAGCCTAAAAGACCTGCCCCTTTATTGGCTAACGAACTGAGGCCCAATTCACTAACTAAAAAATAGTTAAAATAGAGTTCGGATCATGTTTCGATCTTGTGTCGATGTCTTAAATGTCAGAAATGGTATTCTCCTGACATAAAATACAACACTGTAATGTGATGATATCGAAATGTGACCGAAACTTGAACGATTCAAAGTTTTTTCGTTCATTTTAGCATAAGTAGATGGAGTCTCTCTTTACTCTTTCCAATTATATATCTAACTATCCTACTCTAATGGTGGTCACCATGAATTGAAAGTAGACTAAATTGTTATTTATGAGGAACTAGAAATTCAACTTTCAGTCAATTTACAATGCAGTCTCGATTCGGTCAACTTTCAGTGTAGTTTTAAAATAACTTAGAGAATTGGGCCCCTGATAATCGCTTTCGATTCCGATTTTACCGTACATTGCGCTTTATGTTTTGAACATTTCTGCTTGTGACAATAAGCTGAAGCATACGGCGCAATGTACTGCAAAATCGTAATTGAAAGCGATTATCAGTTTGTTAGACAATACTGGGGCAGGGCGTAGCAGCATCCACCTCAGTACTCAACATGAATACTGCGATCACCAATCCGCCTGCCGAGCGTGGTGATTATGGCAATTCCCACATTGTATTTATGGGGGAGGCCTCGTCCCAGCAGTGGACGTCTAAAGGCTGGTGATGATGATTCATTTCCTAACATAATTGGACTTTCAGAGGCCTTACCATGAGCTCTAATAGCGATTCAGTTCAAAAACTATTCTGATCAAAATATCGGTTCCGTGATGTCCGCAGCTATAGCACAATAGCAGAATAGTACTGGCAAATTAGCAAAAAGTGTGGACCTAAGTCGTGTAGTCGTGGATTCTTATGGAAACGTTAGATGACACGAAAATAAGCTTATCCTAGGTTTGCACCGTTTCTGGCGCTTACGGAAGGCTTTTAAATATTAGGTACAAACTTAAAAAGGCCGTAAATTTTAAAATAGAAAGAAATTACTTGATGCAAGTTAAATTACGTATAGAGAGACTGTCTTAGTGCATTATGATTTTAATAAAAACCACGTGCATGTAGGGAACACAGTGTTGAACAAATGCATCTTCCGTAAAAAAAAACCAGTATAAAACTTCCGGCGGATGTAGTACTAATTAAATGAATAAGTTTAAGTCGATTTCCAGAACTACATCAATTTTCCCCGAAGTAGAGCGACAATAAAATATGGAAAAGTGCCTTCCGTGAGACGCACCATGGTGCAAACCTGGTAATGTATTTCGAACATTTTTCTGATATGTCTATCAATTTGCACCGACTACCTTAATTTCCCCGGAGCCGTAATAACCACAAAAAGATTTTTTTGTATATGTTTTTTTTTTGTATGTTCCGTATGTCGGATTTAAAAAATACTTGGTGCAAATGTAGATCATAACGGTTCAAAGTCTATGCCAAATTGCACCGACTACTTCTATTTCCCCCATTAAGTTACGGATATTTTTATGGTTTTCACCCTATTTCACCCTGTTCCGGAGGGTGAAATTACTGATGCTTATTATTAGAGGTGATTTTTAAGCCATACAAAACAATTAGAAAAGTTTTCATGACTACATCTAATTAGTTCCACGCTTGTTCAAAAAATCGCCTAATTTGACTGTACTAGAAGGTTTATATACTTCTGCGATTAAAGTTATTCAATGATGACGGATGTCAACGACGAACCGATTTTTGTACTGAATTGTTTTTGAACTGAATCGCTATAAGGGCTCATGGTTAGGCCTCTGGTGTTTTTTGATATTGTCACGGGTGTATATCGCGTGTATACCTATTAATCTATTATATTTATTTTCCCGACGTTGTAAATACCCGTGACATTGTGTGATTTGAACATTTTGTGTTCTGATCGCGAAAGTTTTATAAATTAATTTCAGGCGTTTTGTCGATGGTGGTAAACTCCGATAATGAAGTGAATGGACAATTTAATATTATCTTCAAACCACTGTCGCAATTGGATGGGAAGCATGTGGTGTTTGGTAGGGTAAGTTCTAATCATAACACAATTTGTAAAATTGTTTATTTTTTAATAAAGGCGCGGTATGGTCCTATAATCCAAACATCCAAAAATACAAAAAAAATATCCAAACGGCTTTGCTTAAAGTTGAAAATCGCATATCGTATTTGACGATGAAATTGGTTTGCACTCATTTTGTTTTTTTTTTAATTAATCGTATTACATATCTTTGATAAAAAAACATTAAAACAAAAGTCTAGCTATTTAATTCGTAAAAAAAATTGTGTTTTTGCCTTTCAAAGCTAAGAGCATTTGAATGCCAAAGCTTTTTTAGGGTGGTCATTTGTGCGATTTGTTTTTGCAAAACCAGACTTTTTATCAAAATTCTGATCGGTTACCTTACCTACTGGGCGTTCAAAAAGACTAGTTTTGAGATGTCCTCGTCTTAAGTAACTTGTTTAATTTTTATTTGTAGATTATAGGTGGACCACCTCAATCGCTAGAGCGTATTAGTGCTCTCGGTCTGCCGCTTGGCAGCACTACGTCGGACTGCGTCATCCGCTCTTGCGGATGGTTTACTCGGGCTGGGCAGTACCGGGAAGGCAGCCCAAACACTATCAAGTTTCCGCCACGTAAGAGAGAGAAGTAACTCAATGTTTTGTACTTTTTTTTTACAAATTTATATATTTATTCTTATTCTAATAAAACGTTGAAAATGATTTAAATTACTTACCTCATTACCGCTCAAAAAGATCTATAAAGAATTCTGTGTGAGCTTCCAAAAAAAGCTTTTTCTGGGTTGCTTCTAGGACTAAAATTATTCTAATATTAGCCAAACTGTTTAACTTGTTGAACAAATATTTGAATATATTGGAATAGACTAGCATACTATTATAAATTAACAATACCTACTTAGATACAAAAAAAACCTACTGCCTAATATTATAAATGTTTGTGAGGATGGATGGACGATACTATGAATGTTTGATACTCTTTAACGCAAAAACTACTGTACGTTTTTTTAGTGAAACTTTACAGTATTATAGCTTATGTAATATATCAGAATAACATAATATAGACTATAATTTATAATAGAAGTTCCACGCGGGCGGAGCCAATTGAGGTGGAACGTGAGCAAATGCTAGTAAATAATAAACCAGACGTAATTTCACAAATTAGTTTTAATCGGAATTATTTATACAAATAAATAAAAATCAAAAATACGCAGTGAGAATCAACCAATCACAAAAATAGTCAATGAATTTGTCGGACTATTTACTGAACCATTTCCAATGTCACTCAATTTTCACGAATAGCCCGCATGAAAGAATAAGTGCCAACAACTGAAAAGAAAAAAGTTTTTTGTTAAAAAACGTGTTTTCCAATTTCATTAAATTAGTGATCGGAACCGTGAGCTGATCAAAATAAGCCCAAACACTGCCAGGTTACCATTAATCATCGAAGATTTCCATTTCCTACCTTCCGTCTCCATCATCTGATAAGATCGCTGTCACCACAATTGTCATCGGAACTTGACAGGTATGTAGAATTTCAGCTCAATTGCTTGGGTGGAACTGGTTTAAAATTCAGTTGCAAGACTTCACCACAAACGCGTAGCGTATTCGTTTCCCTTATGATCCGAGTTACCTTAAACGCGAGATGCCAATGAGGGCATTATACCTAAACATGAGATTTGCCTAAAAAGCTGTCTACCCTAAACGTAAGATGTCAAATGAAGCAGTATGCCTTTTACAACAAACCCAAGTAGCACAAGTTACTGCTAAGATATCTAATTTTGGTGTTAACGTGTACTTAAAAAAAAAACAAAGTGCTACTTGGGTAACAAGTGAAGTAAGGTAAAAGCTTTTGGTAGAAAAAAAATATTTTGATTGTATGAAAAGAAACGAGTGGAAAGATGATAATATGTGAAGGCGATAGGAACTCGCTGTATTAGATTGGCATAGTACAGGAAAGAATGACATGCCATAGAGGGCATACTCTGCTGTGGGGGAATGTGGGCTGGTTATAGGTATCTACTTAGATAAAAAACACCAAGAGATATAACGAAAAGAAGCCCAGCAAGCAAGGAATCGTCTTCACTATTCCACTGCTGGGACGGGGAGGGCAAAGTCTTTACTACCAAAATCGACTTTTAGTCACGCAGGCTTCTTGGATTTGTTACGTGCATTGTGTCGGATATCTCGGGTTATTCCTGAAATCCCCTTTAGAGATCCCCTTTAAGGGGATTTCAGGATTTTTTTTCCCGAAATCCCCTTTGAAGCTGCAAGTTCAAAATCAAGGGGATTTCGGGAATAATATAAAATATTTAATACAATTCCCGAAATTATTGTTGTTGTGTTGTATTTATTGTGTTTATAAGCAAAATATCATCTCGAATGACAAATCTAGCATAATCGGCGACGTCTGAAATATCTCGAATGAAAAATCTAAAATAAAGCTCTAAATTAACATTTTGTAAAAAAAACCCAAAATAAAACTTTTTTGCTTTATTTCAAAATTACTGTTTTTACAATAATTTACTATATTTTGTAAATAAATCATAAATAAAACGTTTTTGCTAATTGAAGATTTTCCTATTACAAAATCACAGTTTTTACAATAATTTACTATATTTTGTTAATAAACCTTTAACAAATTTTACAAATTTGTTGAAAGTATGGTACGAAAAACTTAACAAACGCATTGCTTATAAACACAATAAAGGGGATTTCGGGAATTGTATTAATCAGGAATAACCCGGATATCTCTTATACATCTCTTCTTCAACAAACAGGCCATCATCACCACCGGAGAGTAGATAAAACTAAAATATTATAAGATTTGTCCTAGCTGCTGGCTTATTTAGGAGTGTTATTACTGTAAGAAAGCGTTAGCCGAGTAAGTCGTGGGAAAGCATATGGCGGCGTTGAGCCTACCACTGGTCACGTCTATAATCCCACGATTGTGCAACCCATAGTGAAAAGGGGCCTATTGAGGCTCTGCCTACCCCTTCGGGGGAAAAAAGATGTATATGACTATGTATCTATGCGTAAAGGTGGTAGAGTGCGTCCAGACTAAAACTGCATGTCCACTATTTTTACGTCAAAATAAAATATTCCTTAATCCGTAATCACTCAAGGGCCTTTTTCGAACGTCAAGTTTGTTTCAAGAGCCAAGTAAATGCGGTGGAGGGGTAATTTTAGACTAGACGCATCCTACCTAGTTAAGTTGGTACACAGTTATTCTCACCATGATCATAGCGACGACGATAGCGACCACGCCGACGTATATCGCGTCCTCTCGCAGGAAGTCGATCACTTTGTTGAGGCAGCCGTCCAGGTACATTGTGGTTGGGTTGGGAGACCCCTTGCAATCTAGTCGCTGAAAATAACAAACAAAACCTATAATAGACGGTGCGCCTAAAATTAAACCATCTTTATCAATATTCTCATTGCTGGAGTCAAGCCTATTCTCGACTGGTGAGAGTGAACGAGTGTCAAATGTCGCTAGCTTCGTCTCTTCATCATCATCAGTCTATGCTGGACGAGGCCTCCCCCATAAAATGCAATAGATGAATAGAGAATGGATTTGCCATAATCACCACGCTTAGTAGACGGATTGGTGTGGAAATTTTTCCCATTTCTCTCACAAGTCTCGTTGTTATAAGTTTACTTCAGGAGAACCAAAATATTTAGTGATGTTGCTGAAGGCGACGTCGTTCAGCTCCCATTTAGAGACAGGATGCGACATCCTCCTGCCAAGCACACTGAAAAACCCAATAGTTGAATTTTGTAATGTTGATTCCATATAAGTTGATTCAAAACTAAATAATGTATAAACAACCGAAGAATGACAATTAATTTTACAAAAAAAAATTGATTTAACAAATCATGTAGGTAGGTGCAACCCATCAAAATGGTTGAAAAAAGGTTAGATCAACCTTTTCGGTTTTTCAGTGCATGGTGATTATGGCAAATCTCCCCATTGTATTAAATGGGGGAGGCCTCGTCCAGCAGTGGACGTTACTGCGAAAACCTTTATGCAAGAGTAATAAATCCCACCCATTTTAAAAGAGCTATTATGACGCCAATACCTGTCAGGACAAACCTTGCAGCGGCACCGCAACATCCCAACTCCCGAGAAATACTCAGGGTAAAATCCTTAGCTATCTACTAGTTTATTAATATGATAATGTCAACATTCGTCCAGCCGACCAAGGTTGGTCAAGGTCACATAAGGTCATACAAGGTCAAGGTCACCCACGGTAGCTCAATGACAAGGTCAATGACATTCATGTAGGTAGGTCTGGAAATGGCTGTGAATAACTCAAACGACTTTTTTGACAGCGTATACTGTTAATCAATCCTACACCTATTAAAAGGTTGGTAAGGTTACAATTACCTGTCCAGGATAAACCTCCTTGCAACAGCTGTTCGGTACGTTATCGTTCCAGTCTTTGTAGCTTCTGACACCACAGCATTGCAGGTAGGTCTGTGTGTCGTCCCAGGACTTGGTGTACTCGTGCTTCACTCCATAGTACGGGATGGCGGCGAAGAGTTCACGGTCCAGTGTGCTGAGGACCTTCTCTCTGAACACGAACTGGAGTATGCCTCCTACTAGCATGGTCACGAAGATAATGAACACTAGGATGTAGTACTGGAATTATAAAATATGTTCATTAATATCCACATAAAATTAGGTTTGAGCAATGAACTTCTTTTGGATAGTTCCTTTTCTGAAAAGGATGATCCCCTCTAGCGTACACTCTGTGAACCTCATTTTCCATACAAAAATCCGTGGGACACTAGTGTGTATGGAAAATGGAGTTCATAGAGTGTATCAACAACAAAATCGCATAGGGATTGTTTTTTATAAGTATAACAAGCGTAGCGTGTGCTACTTAGTTTTGCTGATGTTTATTTACTTTTGACTACCTTCCTGAGGTTTTTAAGTTCTCATTTACTATGTATCAGCAATTCCTTGCTCCGAGGCACCACACAGGCGCTTTTCACCTAGTGGTAAGACGGATCATTTATGCAAGCCAAGCCGTGTTTGTTGCCCGATTCTTCTAGGCTTGGTCGCGTTGGAACAGGGGTAATTTTAGTTTATAAGACGATTCAAAATGATCCTTGTGATTTCAATTAATACAATTCTTTTGATTTGATATGGTTTGACACACATTATACACTACACCATACGTCCGTGTCAATTGTTTGCAAAAAAACTTTAGACTCGGCCTTCAGTTCGACAAGCACCTGTGGCACAAAATAATTTTGTGCCTGTGGTTTGGCACCGTCCAACTGAGCAAGAGACCTACATAAGTCCTTTATCTACATCGCGCTCGACGTAATAGAGCTCGCTATAACGAGAAGTCGATGTAGCGTGGAATCGACATGCCGGGAACAATTCACATTAACACCCAACAGTCACGTAGGTACATAGTCCTGATCCCACTGGGTATCAGGAACTACGAGTGCCATGGTACCACAACTCCCAGACCCGGAATAAATATTTGCTGATCATACAAACATTTATCCCGCAGCCGGAATCGAACCCGCAACCTCTCGCATCGGGAATCGAGTCCTGCCTGTCCTGACCCCCGGGCTCGTGGCGAGACGATCTAAAACCACGAGACCAGTTGGTACTGGTACAATACTCGTTTAGGGACATTTGTCAGGATTTAAAATGTTTGATTCGAGTTTGGGTATAGTGAAACTATGTGTTAGTGGTGGATGCTTACCGTCAGTAGCATGCACTTGACTTCCTTAGCGGCGCCGCAGCACCCAAGAATGGAGAGCACCATAATGGCGGCGCCCATGGCGACCACCACACCGACAGACGCGATAAACATGTTATTGCTCATCAGGGTGCTGGAGAAGGCCCGGGAGGTCCATACCCATAGCCCGACGGCCAGTGCTATAGCACCGGCTAGCTGAAATAATAAAAAATATGCTGAATGGTTTCATTGCTTCTTCTATGAATGCCTGCTGTTAATATTAATAAAACTAAGTAAAATCCTGTTGTGTGCTGTGACCGGCCTAAGAATGGACCTCTCCGTCTCCTCTGGTGGATGTCGTCAAAGCCGACTAAGGGATTACACAAGGGGGTGGGCAGCAAGATCTACCTGAGTATTCAACACCAATTCTGCGATCACCAAATCCACCTGCTCCCCCATTGCATTCATGGGGGAGTCCTCGTCCAACAGTGGACGTCTAAAGGCTGCTGATGATGATGAAGTAAAATCCTCGCGATCAGTATAAGACTGAAAGCGGCGCTTCGTTTTATCGCACGAACTGGGATTCTTTCAAAGGATTGAGTAGGTATTTTATTCTTCATCAGCCGGTAGATATCCACTGCTGGATGATGCCTCCCCCATATCATGCATAGCGTGCAACGGAGGGATTTTCCATATCACCACGTTTGGCAGGCGGATTGGTGATCGCAGTTTAATGTTAAATACTCCGAAGATGCTGCTGCCCATTCCCAGGCGTAATCCCTTAGTCGCCTTTTACGATATCCACAGTAGGAGTTGGAGGAGTCCTATATTCTTACGCCGAGACTACCACGATGTTTTTTTTAATATTGACAAAATTAATAATGTAATTGAGTCGTACCTACTATGTAGATACGTTACCAACTTACCAGTGTTACAACATTGATACATATCAGCGAGATCTTCATACATCTACCGCAACTGTCCATTGCTCCTCCCATGCCCATTGCCACTCTGAAATGTAATGCTTTTGTTGTAGATAACACCTCAACGAGTTCTTACAATCTGCGGATAGTCCGTTAGAAAAAATAATTTGGTTTCGTTGTAGCAATAAAAGTAAAAAAACAGAACTGAATTTAAATTTTTCGAAATTACGACTTGTACTTGTTATTACGAATTATTATTAAAGCCGGGCGTGACACTTGTATTTTGTGTAGTGGTACTAGTGGGATAAATCAGTACCAATTGTACCATCAATGGTACATCTGGGACGGAGGGGTTATAACAGGTAGGTAGGTAAGTATCTAAGGTAGAAATCGTGGAAACATTGACAAAGTAATTACCTACCTACCTAATAGGAAAAAATTGTATCGTCTTGTGGCTAATTGTACGAGTAGAGTAGTCATATTTCACATTGAGTACGAGTAGGTATCTATAATCTACCTACAATATATAGGGTGTCCCAGGTGTACTGGTGTCAAGCGGAATTCCGGAGGTAGAGCACCTCCATTTAAATTCCGCGAATTTCTGTGCACCATTTTTTATCTGTATTTCCAAGTCCTAATTGTCCTATACTTGAGACAAACCCTTGAGCGTTTTTTGAGAATAAAAGTAAAATTTTGTATTATTTTTATAAAATAAATTTAAAAAAATAAAAATAATTGAAGTGACTCCCTTAGAATCAAGTTTTAATGATATCGAAAGCCGTTGAAGTAGCCTAATGAAACTTACTTAACTTCCTAAAAAACCCTGGGTTTTTTTTTTATTTTAAAAGTAATAAGTACTTAACTAAAAAATTATAATTTATACGTTATATTTTTTTGATTCATTGGTCAACCCAGCCCACACCTCACCAAGCCCACGGGCCGATATGTCCACTAAGAAATTTATTTTTTCAAAAACATTAGATACTTTAACTCACGAAGGAGTTCAACTTTAAGAAAGATTTTTTTTCTAGTCGTTATCTTAAAACATCCACAAGAATTTCATATCCTATAAGTTTAACTAGGCTTCAACAGCGTCATCATAAAAACATGATTCTTAGAAAGTCAACTTCCTTAGGAATATGACAAAAATAAAAAATAAACAGAAATATATAGAAAATAAGCCATAACTTCTTAACTACAAAAAATTACATAGCCCATTCGGGTACCCATAGACTTCCACTTGACACCATTTGCTGGGACAGCCTGTATATTATATGCAGTAATCAGGATACTCTGACCTCCGTCTAACCCTGTCTACTGCTGATCTAATTGCAGCTCTTTTTTACCTTGTCATATGTAAGACAAACAAGATCTTAGAAGGACATTTTTGAAGGACTTTTGTTTGTAAAGGCTAATTAATGTAAATCTGTCATAATGCCTATCCTGAGCAAATACTTCTGAAGAACATAAAATATAATGCAGACATACCAAAATTTTCATTCAGCTTATTTGACATTTCGGAGTTAAGGAATCTAGACTGCCATGAATGATGAAACAATTCGCCTAATATTCCTCTTATCCCCCTGCTTGTCCAGCCTATAGGGGGTTACAAGGAAAAATACCTACATACAAAAATATTGGAAAAAAGAATCGAAGTAATTCGTAAAAAGACGAAGGTAGTAGGTAGTTTTTGGTGTTTCGGCAATCCATGAAATGCATGTAATAAGCTGAGGTAATAAGTACCTGTCGTAGAGGGAGGACATTTTTGGATACCTGTATTTTTTTAAATATTTTTTTTGAGTGCCTATTTTTTGGAAATTACGTTTTCAGCTATGGAAGGTATCTTTTCCATGGCTGAGAAGTTAGAGCGAGAGTAGTTTCTTGTCTAAAAAAAAAACAAATGTTAAAAACCTACGATTTTGACCAGTGATGCCAATTTAGCACTTTTGATGCTAAATTTGGCATATTTTATACCAGTTTAGCACATTTATTTCTCATTTAGCATAAAACACATTTTTTAGCACATTTTTCGAATAAACCAGTAACGCTAATGAAACAATCCTTTTGACGATTTAGCTAAGTTAGCAACATCTATTTTGTCGTTACCGCATTCAAACGAACGTTGAACGTGTTTTCAGTAAGATGAGTTTGGTAAAAACTAAGCTCCGCAATCGTTTGGCAGTAAAAACTTTAAATGCCATTTTATACGTCAGATTTGGCCTAAAAAAAGCACAAAATGTTGCTATTCGTATACACTGCCAGATGACGTTCTAAAATCAATAGGAACGTTGGCAAGCTATGGGCCTTCTACGTCGTCTTCAGAAACTCAATATATCCGTATTGAAGATGAAGACATTGATAATGAGGATATAATAATATTAATTCAAGGTTTTTAGGGTAAGGTTTATGAATATTATATTAAATACTTAAACTAGGTATCTAGTAGGTACTTAGAAATAAGATTATGTCCCCATTAGTATGTGTTATTTTTATGTCATATAGTAGGTAGGTGTTATGTATGTACTTATTATTTTATTGTGTATTTGTATTAGTTTTTGCACTAAATAAATATTTTTTATCTTATCTTTTATCTTACCTACCTTTTACTTTGTTCATTGGAATATAAATTAAAGTTTAACTACATTTGGCATTTTTTATTCATGTTTAGCACAAATTTAGCACATTTTTAGCATATTTTTTACACCAACTTAGCACTTTTTGCGAGTACCCAGTTGGCAACACTGATTTTGACTTTGCATTAGGTACCTGTTTCCAGTTATTATTACATAATAAATAATAAATAATAAATAATCCTCATCTCGAATCGTTTGATATTTAACTTTTATTAATTTTCTAGACATGTTATTCTCAGGATGATTTTAGGTACGATCATATCTCAGGTTTACTTACTTAAAACAGCTTAAAATGATTCATACATTACTCACAACATGAACGCAATAAAACATTTTGATTTTGGTAATTAATTACACAAGCTGCTACATTTGTCATGTTTCTTGCTTTGGTCTTGTCGTCTAATTATGCTTGAATTCAGTACGTACCTAGGTACTATTTTATGCAAAATTTAATTTAATCTCATAGCTATTAAGCAATGAATTAGTAGGCGTGCTTTCTCGTCGTCGTTGTTTTACTCTAGTACCCCACTAAAGGGTACTTAGGTGTGTTAGTATGCAACACACGTACTCGTTATAGTACCTACCTACCTAATAGTAAGGCGGTAGGTACTTTTGTAGGTGGTAAGTACTGTCGTATTGCGCAGACGCAACTCAAGGTAAGCCAACTGCAGTGTATAGCAAGGTCCATCTAACTAAGACATTCTCCTTCCTATGGTAACTAATTTGAAAGTAACATTCATATTACTAGTAGGTAGAAGAAGTAACAAACCTTTAAATGCTGAATCAACGGTATCGGTATGCTTGGAATACCTCGACTGGTTCCACTAGATTTCGCGGTATAGTTGACTCGCTCCAAAACATTCGTCTTCACTTCACATTAGCAGTCATTTCACTTAGTTTTGACCCGATGTCTTTGCAAACAGTTTCACTAGACAATCACTCTCACTTATCACGTTACAGTCAGGTTCGCGGTATCGCGGTATGTTCATTGAATTAGTTTGTTTGGCTCGCTCGGTCGATCGGCACAGGCGTCTCGGTTGGTGGGTCGGATGCAACTAGCTTGGCTTGTAAGCAGAGGTGACTTCGTGCTTATTGGTCCCCCCCGCTGACATGACCACACGCACTAGGGCCTTCGAAGGCTTTGTAGGTAAGCAAGTTTGTGTTCTAAACCGGGTCAGATGAAGTGCGATAAGTTATAGTGTGATGCGACATTACTTCATAGCGACTTGTAGCTTGTAGTAGTTAAACTACATTATTGCTTTAAAAAAAATAAGATACCACATAAAGACGCAATTTCATTGGTCGATACTGTCGATAAACAGCATGCATCATACGGGATAGCGACAACTTAAACGACTCGAATTCGCGAGTTGTAAATGAAAACGGTGCCAGTTTACGGGCCTTAGAAATAGGTCATATTAGAGATAGTTACTTTACAGAATAAGAAAAATTTGGTTAAGAAGTTTTTTATTTTCAGTAGCTTTTTTATTAATAAACGATTACTTAAACTCAACAAAACCGAATACTATAAAATTCATAGTTTGCTTACAAACACTGAGCCCGTGTCGTCTATTTACTATAAAATGTTATTATATTGAGCTTTGGTTTATAGAGGGAACTTACAGACGGATAGTATCGCCTCTTTTCACACAATATTTCACAAAAAGGAACGGCTCGTTTGAATAAAAATGGTCTGCTTCAGCATCTTCCAAAATAAAATCTATTTCACATGATGCGGTACTTAGTACAAAATCATTGCCAATGTAACAAGGTGTATTTTAATTTATACTTCCATGTTTTTAGAAATCTGGAATCAATTGCATTTCATCTCCAAACAATATTGTATTAGGTAAACAAGTACTTAGGTGGAAGGGTTCGCAAGTGGAGCAAAAATCTTTATTTTTTGTTTTTTTGCTCATAACAGCTCATCAACACTTCGCGACAAAATTTTTGCGAAAACTAGGAGACATAACACACACGTTTTAACTGATAGTATATCATAGATATCATTAGTTTAGCTACAAATGTCCTTCAATTATTTTTAGTGTTTTTTGGTTCAAGGAGTCGTAGCTAAACTTATGATATTTATGAGACACTAGCATTTGCCCGCGTGGAACCTCTATATAGATTGCCTATGTCATTCTGAAGTTCATTCAAAATTCGTAGTTTTTGCGTGAAAGAGTAACAAACATCCAGCCATCCATCCATCCTTACAAACTTTTACATTTATAATATTAGTAGGACTTAGGTATTAGTATTATAATACTAGTCAATCACAACATGTCTCCTAGTCTCGTAGTTTTCACAAAATGAGTTTTTGCTATCTCTACAAGTGTGTTGATAAGCTGTGATGAGCAAAAAACAAAGTAAAAATTAATTTCGCACCAATTGCAAACCCTTCCACCTTCATTATATTAGTCTACAGACAACAAAGATGGTGAAACAGATCGATTGATAACTTAAAATATTATAATTTCCATACAAAAACAAACAATATGAAACAATATATTTTCAATCTGAGTTAATATATTACAGGTATTCGGATCCATGAATACAACGAAATAGATAAGTCGCAGTAAGATAGAGGTTTTAGGAAGATAGCTTTCTTCCAAGAAATAAATCACAACGGTATTGCATTCTTTTAGAATGCGTCCAGTCTAAAACTGCATGCCCCTCCACCGCTTTTACTTGCCACTTGACCCAAGCTTGACGTTCGAAAATAGACGTTGTGTTTCGGATTACGGAATATTTTATTTTGATGTAATTAAATAGTGAGGCGTGTAGTTTTAGACTGGAACCACTCTTCTAGTGAAATAGAAAAACGCCTTGATTGTATTTGTACCTATCCTTTTAAATCTAAATGGCCAGAAGACTCATTCGTTGCCCCTTAACTACTCTTACACTCTAGATCACCGTTATCACTCGGCCCTCGGGAGTTCAGCGTGTATTCGATCTACTGCAGGAAATCCTCCAAGAGCATCTCCACGCTTTTAAAAAACACTAGGAGCAGTAACGAGTTGACCACGTGGATTAGGTTTGCTCAAAATAATTTACACAACTTTTTCTGTGGCGCGATTACGTAATTCTGTTGATATCGGTTTCAATGCTGTTTCCATTTGAAATTGCGTATTTGCGATTACCTAATTTACGTAGTCTAGTTACATTCTTGCTTTGCATGGGGTATTCGGACGAGCGCCATTTCGGATAGAAACAGCATTGAAACTGATAGCAATATAGAGTCACGTAATCCGCAAGCTGATCTATTTTATTCGAAGAATGTTATCCTCCTTGGATCTATACATCACTGCGACAGATACATAGATACACTTTTACACTCTACAAACTACTGCAATTGGTTACAGACAGACAATAAATTATTACTATTGTAATTAAAAGTTATACATACATATGTTCAACACATACATGAAACACTTATTAGGTCATTAGGGCGCGACCTGCGCAGCTTTGAAAATTAATAAATTATATAGCGACGTCTATCACACACATACTCTATCTAGAAAAATTAAAAGATAACATAATAGTTTTTCTATTAGTCAACTTATGAGATGAACAGTTTATTGAGAGCAATGAGAATGAGAGCTCATTTACAACATTTACAAATTACATTTTTCACATTAACTCTCAAAAACCCAGCGGCTTCGTGCAAGGGTGGCTCAACTAGCTGTCAAACCATAAAGCTTTATTTTACAAACGGAAGGATTCCACGCCATCATGCGCTAAAAAAAACTGCGTGCCTTATGCGTAGGGTTCAAAATAGCATCCTGAGGACTGCGGCGGAGGGTCTGACATCTTCGCTCTGCAAGTGCTTTGTGCGGAGAGTGATCAGTGAACAAAACTGTTTCCTCCATTTTAACATTCTGGGTACCTTGGCTTGCTTAGTTTTTAAGCATTAGGTAGTAATATGGATTGTAAAGTTATCCGAAATAAAATATTTGAATTTTATTTATTGTATTGACTCGCTCCGTGAAGCTTGAATACGCGAGGTATGATAATAATGCAAATTTCCTTACTGTTGACGAGGTGTATTCTATTGGGTAGCTAAGTAAGCGTTCTCAGCATGAGACTCAAGAATAAATTAACAATGCTAATAGTAGAACTAGGTACAATGAACTATGTGGATAGATAATATAATTAATACAGGGTTCCCACGCACTCTCTTCGAACTTTTTATCTGAATTACGCTTAATATTTTTCTGGTTCATTGTTTCAAAAATCAACATTAAAACATTGTCAGATCTTCATATTTTTTTTTAGATATAATCGGATATGACATTTCAGGCGTATGTACGCGGTGTTCCAGATTTTTTAAACAATGAACCGAAATAATTAAGCTTAATTCAGTCGAAAAGTTAGACTTCCATCCCTTTTTCTATCTTTCCATCCTGAAACAAATCAGTATCAAACCGGAAGCAATGCGTGCACATTACTGCTTGGCGTCAGTAATAGTAAAGGATATGGTGGTAGTACTTTCCCGGGCGAACTCTTTCACAAGGAGCTCTATTACTAAGAACTCAAGAAACATTATTTTTTACATATAAACAAGATTATGCTAAGATTGAAGTTGCGATTAAAGCAATTGCGAGGTAAAATAACACAAAAATATAGTCCGTCATGTTATAGCGAAAAGCTGCGCAGTTTTTTTTAAGTGCCTTTAAACCATTTCACAACGAGAGTGCTGAAGGCATACTAAGGGCGGAAACGTCACCCCTTATTTCGTAATGTCCTTTTGTCGGTTGTCCTGTCAAGATGAGGGTTTGCAGTTATTTTCTGGAATGCAATCTAATAAATAATACTCTTTTATTCTCAAGCGACAAGCTTCGATGATGCCACAACAAAGTCAAACAATTCTGACTAAAAACATTTTAATAACTCGACTCGCCGGGCCGGGACGTATCTAAGCCTGTATTTTTTTCATAACTCATTTATTGCAGCGCAGTTTTGTGACTTCTTGAAACTCAGCCCTACATTAAGTAGTTTTAAAACCACAATACTTCATCTTACGTCCTAAATACTTTTCAAACGTAACTTTTAATTAATTAACTTTCAGAAAAAAACTATAGGATCCATTTGAAACCCCTCATTTTCTATTGTCCTGTGGTGCACTATTATTTGTTGTCAAGATCAGGATGTCAGTTCTAAGATAACAACTTTGCGATAACGAGGTGACCGACCCTTTAGTGGCAAGCGTTGTTCATAAAACAACAAGCACGGGTTACAAGATTATCCTAAAAACTAGTCGATATCTATAAACTTCGGAAAATATTCCAGTTGGTATCAACGTCCGAAAATATCCTAGTTGGTATCAACTTCAGAAAATATTCTCATCGGTACCAACTTAGGAAAATATCCTAGTTAGTATCTTCCAGAAATATCCTAGTTGGTATCAACTTCCGAAAATATACCAGTTGCTATCAACTTCGGAAAATATTTCAGTTGGTATCAACTTCAGAAAATATTTTCGGCGATATCAACTTCAGAAAATATTCTCACCGGTATCAACTTCGGAAAACATTCCAGTAGGTATCAACTTCAGAAAATATTCTCATCGGTATTAACTTCGGAAAATATCCCAGTTAGTATAAACTTCCGAAAATATGCCAGTTGGTATAACTTCGGAAAATATTTCAGTTGGTAAGTATCAACTTCAGCAAATATCCTCGTTGGTATCAACTTCGGAAAATATTCCAGTTAGTATGTACTTTCCAAAATATCCCAGTTGGCATAAATTTCGAAAAATATATCCCAGTGTACTTGGTATCAAATGTTCCGGTTATCTCCAGGGTAGTCAAGCCAATCCAATGGCCAATGAAATCCCTCGGCTAATCTGCTTGGCTCGTTGCCATGGAGTCATGTGGATACGGCATTCAGAAAATATCCCAGTTGGTACCAAAATCGTGTAAAAATCCAACCAACGGTATTGCAACTCCAAGCTATACATAAATCAATTAAAGGATTCACAAAAACAAATCCAGCGCACTGTTCATCAACACAAAGTTGTTTCCGTGACACAAAGGACAGTCCGGCAGGTGCAGAGGTGTGAATGACGCCGCGTCGGCGTCGTGTCACGCGGCGGCGGCGGGGCGCGGCGCCGCGGCGCGGCACTACGGGCGGCGAGCGAACGCCGCGCCGCGCGCCGCGTACGACCCGCCCATTGCTGCTGCTGCTGAAAGAATACGTCTAGTTAGATAAACTTCTTTCACGTCATCAATCTGTCAATATGTGATTTTACCCAACAAAATCAATCTAGAACTCAGTATGTACGGGTTCTACAAGTTAAATATTTTGGAATATGAAAATTTTATATTTTTGTATTTATTGTGTAAAGTTGAAAACATGATATGTAAAAAAAACCTCGATGAAAAATCCTTGTTTCGAACACGTTTTGAAAGAAATCTCAGGAACCCTACGGTGTTTTATGATAAATTTTACTGCAACAAGTAGGTAATAACTATTTATTCTTATGCTAAAATCAGTTTTTTGATAAACACTTTGTTTTCGCCATAATAAACAAAAAACTTCATTTTTGTGCACGACACTCGCTGGCGCGGACGGGATGGCGCGCGGGTTATCGCGTGCGTTGAAGAGGGAGCCTAAATTGTAGGATAGTGCCCTCTTAAGCATTGGTCTCGCGATCGTAACGCACAACGCGGCGGTATGTGACACGCGGTGCCGAACACGTAATCGTATGGAAAACGTCTAGAATGGTCTCTTTGTTCCGTCAGAGTATGCGTCAGCAGCGAAGGGCAAGCGCGGTGCAGTGGGGAGCGGGTACACGGCACTGCGCGGTGTCGTGCTCGTTCATTCGCTGCGGTGTGCGTCACGGGTTGACAATGGATTTGTTTGAAGATAATTTAATAAAATAAAATTAGTCTGCGGTAAAATCAACAGACCACTTCTCCGACTGAGACTGTAAACGTTGCGTTGTGACGCTGCGTTGAGCCGCATACCGCAGCGTTGTGCGTTACCATCGCGAGACCAAAGCTTTACAGACCCCCTCGCGCCCTTATTGGCTGACGTACTGGTAGTACACCACGATTACTGACTGATTACTGGATTCAACTACAATTTTACAAACCATAGCACAGTAAGTTTTGAGTATTTCTGGTCTTGAAAAGAACTTTTTGTTTGATACAATTATTTGTGAAAAATAAATAAACAGTTAAACGCAATGAACTGCAAAAGTGACCACCAGTACATTAGGTTAGACATCGATCTGCTTGTTTTGTTTAGAATAGTTTTGGCTAGACAGATGGGTTTTCTACTAACTAAAAGCAAACGTGGCATGTGCCAAATGCATAATTTGGACATACTTCTGATTACTTCCAACAAGCAAAGATTACTCTTTTACTATTTTGATTGAACAAGCTGAACTACGCACATGCTACGCGAGCCCTGAGCGTGTTTTAATATTCATTTATTTTCAATAGGAAAACCAGTAGGAATAAATAAGTGAATAAAACAGGGTTAAACAAGTTGTAAATAACTTGCCTTCGAACTTCAAAAAATTCAATTTACCTTCTAAGCTTTTAGCATCTTTTAGATGAGCACTTGTGCCCGAATTTACAATTCCTTTCACTAAATTATAAGAGTAAAGTTTGTTATCATTACCTTGGTTGGGGAGAGGCAGACAATTCGTCTTGAGCACCTCCTCGTGATTGCCGTACGCACAGAACTTGACTACCACCGTGCTCGACGACACTCCCGTTACTTCTGCTTCGTAGTACTGAAACAAATATTTTGAATATAACTATTATTGTCTTATCTGTAAAAAGATTCAATGACACATCATCATCATGATAGAAATACACTCCTGAACATAGGCCTCCCCATAAAATGCCGTAAGTAACAACCAGTCCTGAGCCGGCTTGACCTACCGACATCCTGGGACCTTTAAAATGATGTAGGTACATCGACAGGGGGTCTTTCTCTTCGGAACTCGGCTTGTTCGAGAGACTGGAAGTCGTCGAACCACCGTGCGTAACGATTGGTAACTACCATCAAAAACAGCTTACACATGTAGCTCAGCAGCGAAACGGGTCTACAATTTTTTAATAGCGTGTTATCACCTTTCTTGAGAAACATTACCACGCTCCTGTTCCACGCCTCCGGCTTTATACCCTCGAGGGTAACGGAATTAAATAGCTTCTGGAGGACTTTACGTACCGGTGATCCACCCGCTTTCAGAAGCTCTGTCGTTATTCTGTCCCCCCCGATGCCTTGTTGTTCTTTAGCTGTTACAGAGTCGTTTGTATCTCATATACCTAGGCTGACGTCCGCGATATCATCGGTGTAGTGGCGGGTCAAACGACGGGCCGGACTTTGCGATGAGGTATACAATTATCCATAGAACTCGAGCTCTCGTAAAATCTCCAGCATTGACGAAATGATACTGCCATTGTCGGTCTTCAGTTTCGTCAACGGACTTTGCCCAATTGACAGATCTCTTGAGAACACCGTGGAGCTTTCATTGAGCTCTTTGGCGCTTTTAATACAATTAGTATTAAAGACGCAAATCGTGTCGCATGGACTTAGGAGAGCTGTTTATTGCGCAGGCCGTATTTCGACATATCCACTGACAATTGCAGTATCATTTCGCTTCGCTCTGCCATGAGTATTAGAGTGTGCTCAGAAAGCTTCTGGGTTCTATTTTTGCGATGGGACTGAAATAACTCGGACCGCATGGACAATTTCCACCAGCCCGTTGTTCAGCTTGTTTACTGTATCGTATTCAGCCAGGCATCGGAAGCAGAGTTGACCGAGGACCATATTAGGACAGCTGATTGCTCTCCCGGTAGTACAATAAGTTGCTGGAATTTAGAATTATCCTGTCCTCCCCTTCTCTTCGGACTTCTGATAATCCTATCACATCCCAGAGCAACTTATTGAGCAATTATTCCAGCTCGATTAATTTCTCGTCGGTCCTCAGGGTGCGGGCGTTGTATACACCCAGGTCTAGAGATTGTGCAGGTTGGTAGCTGGATCTCTGCCGGAGATTCTTAGCACCCCAGCTCCGCCGTGACCGTGGCTGCTACCAGTGCCATGAGGAATACCGGAGTCGCCGGGGACTGGGTGTTGTCTTATTCTTATTCGTCAGATTAAATTTTTATGTTATGTTATAATGACCCAGATATAACAATGTTTTCAACATCGAGTTTATAAAGATTACCCTGCCAACCCTACTTCTCAAAATAACTGAGTACCTAGTTAATGTTGATGGCAGCACTAGTGGTCACAAGTTTGTTGATGACCGACACATGAGATCATTCCGTCTATGATACACTTTCAGTGGTTTGGCTCGTGAATAAAACCGTGTTATTATAGAAAACACTAACGTTGTTATCCTCCCAGTAGAGAGCGAGGCAGCGGTCGCCGATGTTCCAGCTGATCTCCGCGACGCCGAGCATGGCGCGCGCCTGCTCGTTGACGCCGGCGTGCTGGAAGCCGAGCAGCGAGCCCGCGAATAGAGTTGCGCCGCCGTTGCTGCCGTATTCCTGCCCAAGTTACACAATATCAACAGATTTATAAAGGTGTTTTGGCGTTAGCGGGACGATCTTAATGATTTGGGGGATTTGGGGCCACGCAGTAGAGAAAATAGGTTAGAGAAAATAAAAATTGCTCTACTACCGCCAGTGACGTTCGACCATTTGAAATCACGAAGTTTTTATTGCGCTAGGTCATAAGGGAACAAAAGCTCCATTTTAATAACTAGTTATGAATCGGTGAAGGAAATTGCCTTTTTCGTAACTAGTTATGAAAAACAGTTATGAAAATGGACCAAAGGATATAAAATAGGTTGAGTGCGTAATAATAATAATAAATAATAAAAAAACGAGAACTAGGAGACAACATACATATTTTAATTTAAAGTATCTCATAAATATCATTATTATAGTTTAGCTGCAAATGTCCTTCAATGATTTTTCGTGTTTTTTTGGAGCAGTACTATCAATTAAAATACATATATATAAATAAATAAATATTACTATTATAAACCAAATAGGGGTGACTCATCATCACTCTCAGAAACTGAAAAGTTTATTTACAAACTTGAAAATTTTTGCTTGGAAATTTCATTTTTTCTTGTCGGTTTCTAGGTCCTCACTAGAAAAGGATTTTACGAAGTTCAACCCCCAAGGGGATTAAAAGGGGGTGTTTAAATTTGTATGAAAAAAGTCATAGAGCCAAATTGAATCTTAAGACACGGCGTTGAAGCACATACATTGAAATCCGATTTGGAAACCGATGCAATTTTGAAAAATTTGCCAAAATTGTACTGGTTGGACACATTGACAATAAAATGATTACTAACTCAATAGGTGGATAACAATAAGTTCGGAAATTAACAGAAAATCAAAATTGAAGGCAAGAAAAATTTTTTTTGTACATGGTGTGGTATTCAGCCTTTGAAATAAAGCGATTACGATCGAGGCGCCCCCGTGGAATGTCATTGCTTGGACAACGTTCGGCCCGGACGGGCGTGTCGTTTGTAATTTATTACTATCCGTTTGTTTGTTCTGATTTCCTACCAGTTCCCAGACCCATAAATGGGTGTCTGAACCCCACATTGGCGACGAGGATAAAAAATTGTGAGTACCTAGTCGCTAATTCGACTAAAAGTTGCGTAGTGTTGTGTTAATTGAATACCGACATACATGGAAAACTTTTCTAAAACTCGAGGAAGGGTACTTCTTCTTAGTGATTTAAATCAGTCGTAACGTGGTCGTAACTAGATATTTTTAACTTGATTTTTAACCGGCCACACGAATTTAAAAGTTTTTACTAAGTACCCTCTTACTTGAAATAAATTTATGGTGGCTAATTATCTCGCAACACGTCGCAACCATAATGAAATGACAAAATAATAAGGCAAAATGTTCCAGTTCATGTCAACCAATTTATGAGTTTATTTCTGGTACCTTGCTTATAGCAAATAACTACCTATAAAGTTCTTGTTGATGTGAACCAACTCCAGGGAATGGACAAAAGTGTTACGAGCTTCTATAAAGTTGTTTTCAATGAGTCAATTAAACTTGTACCTACTCATTGAAATTGTGCCACGTATATATTTACGCAAGTTTGCCTAAAAGACGAATGTTAATGTCTACAAAATGGTGACAGTATGGAGCGATAAATGGCAATAACCTCCGATACCTACACATGTTTAATGTAGGTACGTACTCTAAGGTAGTGCATTTTGATCCCTCTGTTAATCAAATGAAATGAATTTTATTCATTGAAATCACAAGGATCATTTTGAATCGCCTTATAAACTAAAATTACTCCTGTTCCAACGCGCTCAAGCCTAGAAGAATCAGGCAACAAACACGGCTTGTCAATCTTGTTGCAATCACTTAATTTGATGATACGTCTTACCACAAGGTGGGAAGCGCCTGTGTGGTGCCTCGGAGCAGGAAGTTGCTGATACATATTAAATGAGAACTTAAAAACCTAAGAAAGTTAGTCAAATGCAAATAAACATCAGCAAAAGTTTATAAGACAGTACACGCTCCACTTGATATAACCAGAGACTAGTGAAACTAGTCTCTGATATAACCTAATTTCTAAATATAATGTATGACGTGACCAAGTGTTCTTAATAATTGTTCCTATGGTTTTAATAAATGAGTATGAGTATCAGTATGAGTATACCTACTTATAAATAACAATCTAATAGAACCATGTAAAGAGAAAAGTACAGATATTATAGCAAATCAGCTCAAATCAGATGTAGCAATTATCTGACAAGGCTTATGTGCGGCCGCTAAAATGTATGTACACCATAACAAAACCAAGTGCTCCCAGTGTTCCTACGGTGAATAAATGATATAAATATGAATATGAATATGAAATTTCCATTTATCTTCGAGTAAGATGTTTGGATGCACCTTCTGGAAGTTTATTATAGAACTGTACAGAATTCCTCATAAAAGACCCATTTACTTTCTTCAATCGAAATTTTGGTATATTTAGTTTGGTTGTATTTATAAATCCAAATACCATGCAAGTCACCCTTTTTCATACAACTATCCAAGTGTTTATGTGTATGTAATAATATTTCATAGATATATTGCGAAATTACTGTGAGAATATCGATTTCTTTGAAACGCAAGGCGTTCAAGGGGTCACGTGACTTCATTTTATAAATGGCACGTATTGCCCGATTTTGTAAGAGAAATTTAGCTGGAAATATAGCTGTTTTACCCCACAGCATGATACCATATGACATAACACTATGAAGTAGCTAAAATAAACAAGCCTAGCTGTAGCTTCATCAGTAAGCTGCCTTAACATACAAACTGCATATGCAGTGGAACTAAGTCTACCAGCTAAAGCCACAATTTGCGGTGCCCACTGACCCCCTAGATCAATATTAAGCTCTAAGAAAATACTAGACTTAACAAGATCAAGTGTCTCCCGATTTATTTTAATATTTAGTTTGATAATGTTTTACATTTGGCTATGTGAATTTGATGCTTTTCGTTTTTAGCATTAAGCAAAAGATTATTTACTGTGATCAAAACATTATTTACAAGAACTCGCGACAGTGAATTATTTACTCTATCGTAATTTGCTTTAGATCTATCAACTTTGAAAATCAAAGAAGTATCGTCAGCAAACAGAACTATGCCACATAATGTAAAAAAAGAGATTGATAGTGTAAACTAGAAATAAAAAGGGCCTAGTATTGAACCCTGTGGCACCCCCATGACAATAGTCGATCATTTCACCACCAACATCAATTTTTGAATTCTATTGGATAAGTAAGAATTTACAAGATTAATTGCCTGATTTTGGATGCCATAATGTTTTAACTTGGAAATTAATGTATCATGCCACACGCAGTCAAAAGCTAAGGACGATCGCGTTCTGTGAGTTCTCCTACGCTTCAAATATGTGTTCTAAGAGCATGGTATCAGCATCGGCTGTCGAATGAACCTTAGTTATTCCAAATGAATGACTGAAGAAGTCCGTGGAGGTCGAAGTGTGACAATAACTGAGAAAGAATAAGTTTCTCGAAGATCTTACTTAAAGCAGGCAATATAGAAATTGGCCTATAGTTACCTGGATCTTTATCATTTCCAGACTTGAACAAAGGATTAATTTACTATGTTTCATAAGATGAGGAAAGACTCTCGTCAAGACATCTATTGAAAATGTAGGCCATACACGGCGCAATATCAGCACCTAGCACAATTACTAGAGAAAAACTATCAAAGGCATTCATGACCTGAATATTTTTGATAACATAGTATTGTTTATGTTTAAATTCATCTGGTTACTACAAGGTTTAGATTTACCTGTTTCATTATTAATTTCCAAGTTGTATTAATTTTATTTGCTGACTTTTCTATTGAATTTCTCAAATGCAATGATTTTAATGTATGACAAACTTTTTGAAGGACTTGGAATAGTTCTTTATGTACAAGATAAACGTTGGGTCGTGCAACATTGATTCCCCAGCCGTATAGAGTTCATATAGGGTTGTAGCCCAATCAGCTAACCCGACATTCACTCTAGCTTTACAATCTCACTATGTTCCTCACTTATCAATTTAGACAAACTGGTAAAAAGGTCATTCGGATCATCTACGCACGGTACGTACAAGGGGCATTTTTAGATCAATACTGCCGTGGAATTTCAAAATGCGACTATCTGTGATAAGTGAAATTACAAGTATTTAAAGCACTGTGCTGAGACCATAGTGATCTGAGGTGAAATGTTTAATTACTGATGTATCAATTGGAACACTACTACAATAAATATTATCAAAACAGGTGGATGTTGTTAGTGTCACTCTTGTTGGTTATTCGAAGAGGTGATGTAAATTAAAACATTTAAACAAATTAAGCAGCCTCTCAGAAAAAGAACTAACCTATATTGAAATTTCCGCAGACTATAAGCATTTTACTATGTACAAAAGTTTTGAGCAATACTTTTTCCATAGTGGATTAAAATAACGCGAAGTCTGCGTCAGGGGGACGGTAAACACACAATGATATGCAGCTCTAGCTCAACAGCTCAATAGTCCTCTCAATAGTGAGATTTGCAACATCTTTACGTTTCTTGCATTTTAAAGTATTTCGAACAACAGTTAAGGAACCCTATGGCGTTCTTGCGTTTGTATGAACTTACAATATTGTAATTCTCATAATAAGGGAGTAACTCAAATTGTAACATCCAGTGTTCAGTTACATACATGATAATGTACATTCAAACTGTTTAAAAATGTTTCTAAGCCTAAGATTTTGCTGGGAAGGGCTTGTACATTTTATGTGGCCGGCCTTCTCATTGTCGAACTAGTTTAAATGACTGTCAGCTGACACTCCTACCTTTTACCCTCATTAGTACTACCTACTTCTAACCAAGAGCTCGTGAACTGCGTTATAGTAGATACTTATAACGAGATCAAAAATATGAAATGCTAACAATTTATCAATTATGAATTTACTATGTCTGCCGTCTGTTTTGACTCAAGATACTATGTATCAACAGTATCTCGTGTCAAAACAAAATTTCTAATAAAATTATTAGTATTAAAATACAAAACGTCTCTATGACGACATGTCAAATTGTGCAACATTAAATTAAGATTAAAAATTAATTGATTTTCTGCACTAACTTACAACTAGCTAATAATATCATCTCGCATGACACCACACTTTCACCTAATTGTATTATCAGAGTGGTGTCGTAGTATCTTTAAGTTTTGTGAATGAAGGCATTTGGAAAGCAATTATTTGTGACAACTTGCCCTAACAGATCACTGAGTAGCAAACCCATCCCAACGCCATCTTATCTGAATACGCCACAGTCTTCCAAGTCTGCCACCAGAATTTAACCTGTCTAACCGGAGACTGCGTACAACCAGAGGTGGGAACTACTTCAATCTATACAGAAGGTGTAGGCTGCTTCTGCGATGCACATGGATCAGAAATCTGGAAGGCTCTGATACAGGAAGATCGGGAGTATCGTTGGAATATAATACCTACACTTGAAAAGAGTAGAAGGTAGTAATTGGAAGATATGTGATCATGAAGAAATTGAGGAGGACAATAATAGCGTACCTAGTAAAGAGATCTATAATTGTATAGGTACTTAATTAAAAATTACATCAACGGCGTAGTTTAATTTTTGGTTAAAATAAAATTCGATTTAGAATAATAATTATGTTGTAAAATCATTAGAAGTATCACTTTAGAATAATGATGGCTTACTTTATGTTGTAAAATTACTAGAAGTATATAGTAAAATAAGAATAGTAAGTTAACTTTTGGAAATAAGCAATTGTTAATTTTTAATTTGTTAAAAAGGAAGAGATGTGGTATTCAGCCTTTGAAATAAAGCGATTACGATCGAGGCGCCCCCGTGGAATGTCATTGCTTGGACAACGTTCGGCCCGGACGGGCGTGTCGTTTGTAATTTATTACTATCCGTTTGTTTGTTCTGATTTCCTACCAGTTCCCAGACCCATAAATGGGTGTCTGAACCCCACACATGGTTTTTTTCAAAATTAATCGCAAACGAAGTCGCAGGCAGGACAAACCAAATAAGAACAAACCTGTCGAGGATACGCCGCGTACTGCCGGGGGGCGGCTGCGTAGCCCCCCGCCGCGGCCGGTGCGTAGCCCAGTCCCTGGTACAGCGCCGCTTGCTGAGCCGCTTGCTGCGCCGCCTGCTGTGCCGCCTGCTGCGCTGCGTGCTGCGCTGCTTGCGCCGCCTGCGCCGCTTCCAGGTAGCCGTTCTGACGTCGCTGGTATTGCTCCTGGTATTTAGCAACGTCTGGCCGCCTGTAATTTTTTTAGATTTAAAAACAATCAAAAATTCCCGATAAACTAAAAATTTGCATAGCTAGGTGATGGAGTCAGAAGACTTGGTGTTTGAGCTCATTTTGATCAGTAAGCAGTTGTCTTGAAAAATTAAACAGTAAACTTATCTAAATTATTAACAAAAATCTAGATTTTTATTCTGTTACACAGCAGAGAGCAGCAGTCGTAAACTAATCGTTCATTAGACCACGATTACGGAAAAAGATGTTCTGACCATATGTCTACCGCCGGGCCTGTTGCCAAACTCACCTGTATGACTGAACTTCTTGTAATAGCTGCGCGTTCGCGTACGGATCAGGCGGCGAGTGGTATCTCTGCACGTCTTGCATCGCCTCGCGAGGTGGACTTGAAAGCATCAGATTCGCCGCCGCCTCTGTCAGACCATCCATACTGTTCCGATAACTCTGCTGATGTGGCTGTTGTATGCTTTCGTTCATACTCATATCACCCATCAAGTCGTGATAGCTGGGTTGATAAGAGTTGTATAGGTTTATATTGACATTACTGTTGCTGGTTTGCTGCTGCTGCTGTTGTTGTTGCATCTGTTGCCTTTGTTGCTGTTGCTGCTGGTGCAACTGGGCTTGCTTGTTCCTCTCCTCAATTTTTCGCTGGAATCGAGGCGGTTTCTCCGTTTGCGTCTGGTATTTCCTGTCTTCTCTGTGTGTTGATTGATGGTTGTCATTATAATTTCCTCGATTATCTGATCTCTGTCTGTCGTACCTTGGCCCGTTATTGCGAGGATTTTTGGCGCTATGCTTATCTCTGCCGTGGTTATTCCTTTCGTTTTTGTCCTCGGAATTGTTATTGTATTGCCGTTTATCCTTTTCAGGCATATTTGGAAGTTTATCTTCGAGGAAATCAAAGAGAGAGACCTTAGCTGTGGGTTTCACAGGAATCTCGTCATCATTTAGGTCCTTGTCTCTTGTACGACCCTTCCGCCCCTTAGGTGGTTGTTCAGGGTCCTTCTGAACTTTATCTTTTGACCTTCCTTCGGAATTATCCCTCTTAGTTAGTATTTTGAGGGCTCTCTCAACATTATTCTTGGTATACCGGAGGACACTCTCAGCTTGCTCCTCAGAGAATCCAGCATCAACAATCTTCTGTACATTGGCATCTAATAATGGTTTAGTTCCTCCTCCAAATACCTGAAAGGAAATTTACAATTTAACTGAATTCAACTACTTCCTACTTTAAGCTTCAAGGGTAGAAGACTCGTACTGAAAATATATTATACGTAACATAGTTTCATTGCAAAACTTGATAAAAGGAGCAAATAAGTAATTAAACTAATCAAAATGTTGTCTATTCCTTTCTAGCAGAGACACTTCATATGTGACGTCATAACCCGCTCGCACTACCTCATTGGTAATTTGAAACCAAGTGAGCTGCCTCATATATTTATCGCCATGCAAAAAGGGCCCACTGCGGCCTAATTGCGGAAAAGAGTCTGCGCTACAAGTACAAGGTACAAGTTGCCGCCACATATACCATGGTTCGCCAACATATAGCGTGATACATTGGCGAGTAAAACCATCGAGCCCACAAGCCAAAGGTATAAACCGCCAATGGAGCACCTAACACAACGCGGTCTTAAAAATCGGAGGTTACGCACGCCAGCTCTTTGTGTATGCTTGAAATTCTAAGTCCGCGGTGTAAAAAAGAAGCCAGCGACGAGTCCACTGAATGGACCAAATCGCGAGCCAACAACATAGACAGTTGGCTCGCCGGCTCGTTGATCTATTGCGAAGCAAGTCAGATACAAAAGATGTACGCTACCTTTTAATGGAGTGTTTTTGGAGTGCATCTATGAGAGAGTGAATCTATAGCAATATAAATATTCAGTTCAATGTGATCCTGTTTCAGAGTGTTGGCTGCTCAACAATTAGACGTGGCCAACCATGCTCTACAGGATCAAATATGGGCTGGTAAATGAAATTTGACCTTTAGAGAGTATGATAGAACTGATATTGTTCGAAAATGAATGCAAAGTTCCAAAATAAAAATAGAGGAGGAAAAAATACAAAGTGTATTTCGCGTTTTTAACATAAAAAGTATAAATAAGACTGAAAAAAATTCAGGCAACTCCTTATTAAGTCAACAAATATCATAAAGTATTATTTACCTTTTTGACCCCAGAGCCCAGTCTTTGTGCCTCAGCAATAGCACCCTTTCTCTGAGCCTCAAACTCTGCATTGTCCTGTCTGGCCTGCTCTTGTAGGCTCTTGAACTGCTTCTCAATCACAGCCTCCAGTGGCCTTCCAAACGGTATCCATGGTGGTGGCCCGCCGTCCACACCAATGCCACCTGATATAGTGAAAGTAACAGATTATGATTTGCAATCTGTCACTTATGGAATGCAGAAGACCAGCGCTGCAGCATGGCAACATGCAGTAGCATATGCTGATCTGAAGGCTATTATACTACACCTATATACATATATATTATAATATAGGTATTTATATTATACACCTAAATTATACTTGCTATATACCACCACACAGAGCTATATACTTACACCTACTTGAATCTCTAACCAGTTGTGTAAGTTTGATTATGTTACATCTAATTTAAAAAGTTTGTTTTATGCATATACAGTACAATCTCACTAATCCGGCACTTCAATAGATCGGCACGTCCAATAATCCGGCACCCTCCGCCCACGCCTCCCTCACTCCTCTATACCTGTGCGCTTGGTCGCTGCGACCAAGCGCACAGGTATAGAGCGCTGCTCTGTAGAAATATTGGAGCCACCAACTACTACAACTGCTGTAAAAGTTAAACCAGGTGATGCATTGATTTGTTTCAATACCTGCATAACATGGGCAGAAGAAAACGGCATATCTGGCAAAGATATTATAATTCTTCGCAACATGCGAGAAAAGGTTTTTAAGCAAGGACTACAAGTTGCACAAAAGCAGACCTCAATTAAGGACAATTTCAAAACTTAAAAAATTTAATACATTATATACATTTATTCTCTCTATGAAATGCTTTATTTTATTTATTACCTATGACTTTTTCAGTATAATCCAGTAATCCGAACATTTCAATAATCCGGCATCCTCCGGTTTTTAATAGTGCCGGATTAGTGAGATTACACTGTACATATTTTACCTACTTACTACTTATGTAATGTTTTTTTATGTAGTGGTCTGAATAAATGATTTCTATTTTAATGCTAGTTACTATGCAAAGTGGGCAACTGCCAAAATGAATGTCTGGCCTTTCACTACTTCCTAGGAGGATATTCTCAAAGATCTGAGTAGAGATCTGATATTACCCTCCATAAGATTTAAAGTCATAAGCCTATGACTGTATGTTGGCCATCAAACTATAATGATGGTGATATGTTAATCTATAATACTTTTTGTATTTGGCAATTAAATATAAAAAAAAATTACATTACATCACTTACCTCTAGTGTGCTTGGCAAGACTTCGATTCAGCTCCCATTTTTCAATCATATGAGAAACTCTGCCTCCCAAAATTGTCACTACACTGGGTGTCAACCAAAGTATACCATGGCAAGCCTCCAGCCCCTCATTGCTCAACAGCAGCTTAGTGCCTGGTGGGGTGTTGATACTTATGTATGTTATTGGACTAGTTTCTAAAGCGGTACAAGTTGATTTTCCATCATGTATTGTGAGTTTCAGCATTCGTGGCGCATGTGCTGAGTCTTCATTGGCTTTTGGTGCGGATACATTTCTTATCTTCTGAATTTGAACAACTATGGGCCGTTCTAGAGTCGATGGTTCTTTAGTGAAGTCCTCAGGAAAGGCGCCTTCTCCAATATCCCTCAAATCATACTGAAAGAACAGTAGGTAATAATAAATTACACCACGTCTGTATGGTACGAAATATCGAAATGGAACAACACTCACGTCTAACGCCTTTCTCCCAAGAATATTTACATCTTGTATTTGGCCGTTTTCGCTCACAGTATCCAGTCCTTCCTGGCTAAGATGCCTGTTAAAATTAAAATCTTATTGGAAGAACAATATTTTTAAACACTGATTCATTTTCATAAATTAAGATTTTCTACTCACCAGCCTATTTCTTTGAGACTATCTAAGATTGACATAGTTTAAAATGACCTATTTACAACATGTCCCCATAAAAAAACTGAAATAAAAGCGAAAATACGAAACACGCACTGCACGGCACACACAGGCAGGACAGTTTTTTTACATATTTTTTTTTATTTTAATGACACTGACAGCTGACATGCAGGCAGGCTACAGCGTTTTCTTAGATTTTCTTGTACGTTCCAGTTCAAGTTCCCTCACAGATACATAGTTATTTCAAAAAATGGCTAATTACCACTCAGAATTACCACTGTTTTTCGTTACATTTGCTGACGTTTCCACAAAAAAAAGTGACGAGATACAGTGACGGATTAGGACTACTTGATGCCCTAAGCAATCCACGCCTGTGGGCCCCCCTATCCGTATGTCCTAAGCTTGGAGCAGGGGTCCTAGGTCGGACTTTATATCAACTTAAAACGCGCGAATTTTCGAATTGGTGGGGTTTTTGGTGACGTGAGAGTGAGACGTGATGACCGAAGGACGGATTTTTTTTGTGCTTCTTGTGGTGCTTCCCCGTGCTCGACGTGATGCCCTAGTAGGCAATTGCTTAATTTGATTAAGGATTAATCCGTCACTGACGAGATACAGGAGGAGGTTGTTCTGACGTGCTTTAATCCCTTATCCTAAGGTTCTGACCTTGGAGAAAAAAAAACTGTATAGAGAAGAAAAGGAAAATAGATCACACCATAACGTACCATTCATCCATTCATTCAATACTGAATGCTGTGATCTTTGATTTCCTTCATTCAAAGTTTTGTTTACTTTGTTTCCGTATTCTGTATTTCCTGGGATTTTTTTTTATTGGGCTGCTGCTCATTCAGCCTGCATTATTAGACGATGCGTATGTGAAGTCTTCTGCATTGCGGTACGAGGCAAAGCCAGTTTATGCCTGGACTGACTTTAGTAGGTATACACAAGTCGGGCAACAGTTTTCATTGAAATTGTATTTTGCTTTATTCATTTTGATATGTCCGACCGGTCGTATTTTGCTATCATGCAAACCTCAACATAATTAATTTCGTGTTTTGAAAATACTACGGCAATTACTTTGTCCTTTTTGCCTAATTATTAAGTACACCTACTTACTTTCATGAGGCAGGGAACATAAATTACAAACAGTCAAGGAAATAATTTTATTAGTTTAAATCATGGTCAAAAAACATACCTAAAACAAATATTAGGATCATTATGAGCAAATAACATGATACAGTAGATTATTTTACATGGTCAATAAGCATACCTACAAACATAGAAATATTTTATTACGGTATTCAATGAAGACTTCATTCAATCTTTTCGAAGTTGATATATTTTTATTGTTGAAGCAGGATGCATCGAAGTGTAGTGTAAACCTTCACTACATTACTCTCTATTTCGTTGTTGTTCCAAGATCAGAACAACCGCCCCTCAGAATAATGAATAAAGAATTCTCTAATCTGAGAACGGCCCTGTGCTACGCCTACGGATGGCCAATATCATTGTACCATGCATTGTACACTACCTATACCTCAGACTGAGACCTAAACCAAGTACATACATGTTTTTTTTTGCATACTTATGCTCTTAGAATAAGGACTTGTCCTTATTCTGAGTTATGCTTCAGTCATTATTCTGAGGCATACATGATTACCATGATACATTGACCCTTAGAATAAGGAGTGCTTATCATTATTCGAAATATTCGACGACCTCTGTGGCGCGGCGGGCGAAGGTTCGCTTGCGACGCAGGAGGTAGCGGGTTCGATTCCCGCCTCGGAAAAAATATTTGTACTATCTGCAGATATTTGTTCAGGGTGTTCTGGGTATTTTTCTATGTATAATAAAGAATATATATCTATGTAATGTATTGTATACCAGATCTAGTACCCATAACACAAGCTCTGCTTAGCTTGGGGCTAGATAATGTTGTGTGAAATGTCCAGCATTTATTTATTTATTTATTATTATTCTGAGCATTGACAAAAAAAAAAGTCTAGAGTACCTATTATGTTCCTTGACATTGACTTTGACACATCGAACAAGTCAGTCAGTCAGTCAACCAGTCAACAAGCTGTTTCAATCGGTACAGTCAACAATTTTTTTTCAAAATTTTGGTTATCAAATTCTTACCATACCATAATTATTCATAAGTTAGACTAGTGTGACTAATTCTACCAAAATGTCTTCAGTAAGTTTGCTTCCTACGTTTACCTGTCTATTATACAGTAGAGGCGGGCGCCGCGCGCCACGGCCCCGTTTAGCCTACTTCATGATCTTCACGACCCTTTGTTACTGTTTCAGACTCATATTTTCAACGTGGAAATGACGTGTGAAGGGTGCTCCGGTGCAGTGGAGAGAGTCCTCAACAGGCTTAAAGGACAGGGAGTTGATAGCATCTCAATCAGTCTACCAGAACAAAAAGTCTCTGTTATCTCTACATTGAGCGCTGATCAGTTATTAGACGTTATAAAGAAGACTGGAAAAAAAACTACCTATGTTGGCACACAGTAGCCAATAGGTTTAGATTAAGGTGAAGGTTTACATTGTATTATCAATACCAAGTATGACATCCTGCTGTATTCACAAGTCTGAGGCCCAATTCTCTAATTTTAAAACATTCCAGTCACAATATAATCTCGTGTCAGTCGCACTCTATCGTATAGTAACTACTGCTTAATCTTCGCGTATGCATGCGAAGATTAAGTAATAGTTACTATATAGGTGACAGCTGACAGTGCGACTGAGACGAGATTATATTGCGAATTGAATGTTTTTAAATTAGAGAATTGGGCCTCTGATTCTGCCCCAGACTACAATTATAGTCAATATGTTGCATCTATTTTAAGAATATATTTTTGAATGTTTGTATTCTATTTTTTTTATTAAAGTTTTTGTTTATCAACTATTTGACTCGTTTTGAGTCATCCTATTTGGTTGTTATTATTCTACAGCAACACAATCTCGGCTTTTATAAGAATAAACCCTCATTATATATTCATAAATTTTTATTAGAATAGATAATTAATTAGTTCATTACTCATTTCTTTCAACAACACCTTCTAGGGTATTAAGCCTTAAGTCCACAAGGTCAACGGCTTCATGCAAGGCATTCAAATGATCCACAATAGCATTAACTGTTGGTAAAACATCTGCACATTCACAATCTTTTGTCATATCTGCATGAAAAGTGAAGGTTTTATCTAATCTCTTCACTCTTTTCATTGTTGTTTCATCGCCTTGTCTTAAGCTCTCATTGATAATTTTAAATCCACTATTGATTGGATAACTTCTCTTTCTACCAACCCACTCAATGGAACCACTTGTGTAGCACACATCATTATCTTTTAATTTTATCATTCCAAATAAATCCTCTTTATGACTATGCTCTGTTACTATAGACTTGTTTACGGAAGGGATGGTGTAGGTAGTGGGAGTTGGAGGTTTTCGAGGAATATGGCTTATATGACCAACATCATATGAAGAATGTTCATCAGGCCACTCTGTATGTACAGATACATTTTGTCTAACTGCATGAGTCGTAGAACCTGGCAAAGAACTGGTTGATGACACAATTCTTTCATGAGGTTCTGTGTGACTATACTGATCAGGATTCAATAAAGTGCTATTTGCAACAGGTTCTTCGAAGCTTGTTATTCTCATAGACTCATGATTGTCGATGTTATCCAAGTGGACAAATTTTACTGCTGGATACTTGGTGCTGTGATAGCACAGGTACCATATTCTCATGCCCTGATTTGTAGAATTCCGTTAGTAGTAATAAGTTAGAAGGAGTGCCTGAGAGCATAATTAAACTCACAAACTTCTCTAAATTCAAGTTTTTGGAATGCTATAGTGTATTCAGTAGCAACTGTTTGCATTGAACTAACCTGAATGGAAAGGATAATTTTCTTTTTAATACATTACTGAATATTCATAATATTTATAATTGCTTTTAGCTACCATATTAATGACCAATTTGAAGTCTTTGTCGAAATACAAATTACAATACAAACTAGGTGTGTTAGTATTATAATTCTTTGACCTTTTTTTTTCCGGTAGTCAGTTTTGTCGCCTGTTGCAATGGTGTTTGATTTTGGGTAGCATTCTCCTTCATGTCACTTGATAGTTCAGTAAAGTTAGTTTTCCACATGAAAACCTAAAAAAATAAAAATGTCTAACTATACAATAATATTAATAACTATATAACATGTAACGTACCCTCTGCGTAAAGTACATGAAAACTCTTACTATATTAACTTGTAAAAAAATATTGTGTTGCTATGAATACACCATACCTACACAATATTTTTTGCATGTGTGTGCGTTAACTTTTACACATGTGGGCTATTACATGTTTACTTAAAAAATATTTTTAGCAGTTCACAACCTTACCCATTCATTATGCCATTCATGCACTATCCCATTGATGTATAAGTACGTACCAACTTGTCTTCTCCTGCAGTTGCAAATAGATCACCGCTTGGTGAAAAATTTACAGAGTTCACTGCTCCACCATGTCCACTCAGAGTAAATATTGGGTGTCCTTCCAATAAGTCCAATACCTGAAATGAAAGAGTTCAAATTAAATGTAAAGAAAGAAAAACATTGACTTCCACAGAAACTAAAAAAAATGTTTTCTAAAGGTAGCAGTCGGTTCTTGGCGACCGCAAATATGTAGCTCGACGCACTGCTTAGTATGGATTTATATGGAATACATTCGGTTCTTGGCGACCGCGAAGCGCGATCGGTGGGCGTGGTAGAGAGTAGCGTGGTGACCGCGGTCGCCGGTCGCGGTCGCCAAGAACCAACTGCTACCTTAAGAGGTAATACACAACATGGGTTAACTCAGCATGTGCTACTGCTGCTGTCTGAACCGCTAGATTTTTGCTGATTGTAGAATGCTGTATCATTCATTACTATGATAAAGACGCCTTCGTAGACCAATATTGGTGTATTGTGGCACAAAATGCCAATGCAAATTACAGATAGGATGGAGTATCATTTTAGGGAGAGGTTTAGGCCCAGCAGTGGATTGTTATTCTAGTTGCTGGTGATAATGAACATACCTTCACCTTGCCATCCTTGCTGGCAGTTAGTATGTAACTTCCACTAGGATGGAAAGCCAGCTGTGTCACAGCATCATTATGAACGCTGAAAAGATTTTGAATGAAGATGGATTAAGTTGTTCAGACTCGCGTGGAGAGAGTTCCGTACAAGTAGGCTACCTTAATAACTAGACCTATTAATCAGTCTAACACATTTTTTACCCATTTTCTCTTATATTTTCCGTTTCCCGTTGTGAATAAAAACACTTGGGACTTTTGCCATCAATAGAAATAATATTTGTTTTTCTCATTACGAGTCCTTCCATTTGGTACGTCACATGATGTACTAGAGGAAGAGAAAGGCGCCTGGACTCGGACCCGGTGGATTAAAAGTGTGATAGATGACTCGAAGTCGGTAGATAGAGGCGGCTCAAGACAGTTTGCTGTGGCATTCTAGAGGGCAGGTCTATGTTCAGCAGTGGACTTCTACAGGCTGATTGATGATGATGCACTTAATATGTATTTTTTTCTTGTTTCCCAAAATCAGCAGGGCGATTCTAAAACGTCGGAAATGTTTTGATCGGATTCGTTAGTTTTTCATTTCGATGTGGTAAGTAACTAAAATAATTTTCTCTATTAAAACACAGTAAAAAACAATAAATATTGTATATTACTGTGTTTTACTGAAGAAAATTGTTTTAGTTACTTACCACATCGAAATGAAAAACTAACAAATCTGACCAGAAAGTTTCAGACGTTTTAGAATTGCCCTGCTGAATTCCTAAAACGCTATTGATCTATGATTAGGTGTCACCTATTTCTGTATATTAAGCAAATTACAACTTTTTCGTCCAGTAGAGCAGAGATATTACGAATAAATTGTACTATAAAAAAGGTGTTGAATCAATTTCATACCTGTAATATTGTACAAGACTATGTGTCCTAATGTCAAAAAGCTTAACATTTCCATGGGATGTGCCAACTGCAATGTAGCAGCTTGATGGATGCCAGGCTAAGTGCAGGCCATGACCTTTCTGATCCTTTCTAAATGTGTAAATGCTTTTTCCTGTCTCAGGGTCCCAGAGCATGGTGGTTTTATCATCAGAACAGGAGGCAATCATGGTGCCATCACTAGACATACGGGCACATCGCACCCAGTTTGTATGGCCAACGAATGAAGATATGAATTTGGTGTTGTCAGTAGACCATAATTTTACTATTTTATCATCTGATGCTGTGATTATCTAAAACAGAAAAACAGTGCATCTTCAACATCGCTACTACTTAGATGTAAGACATCAGTGAAGATCTTAATTCCTGCATTTAGAATTAAAAGATGAATCTGGACCCTATTGTTTGAAGATTACCTTTGATCCATCAGGACTGAACTGCACAGATCGAACAGTTTGCGAGTGTGCTTTAAACATGCCTGTGCTGCCGGTTACAGTGGGTATCCATAACCTGACAGTTTTATCTCGAGATGCTGATGCCATATACTTCCCAGATGGGGAGAATGTCACGTCTAGTACTGCTTCGCCATGTCCCTGGAATCTATAGCTCCTCGAACCGCGAAGATCCCATAGCTGGAAGAATAATATAGAATGTTGGTACTCAGGTACCTTGAGTGAGTTTGAGAGCCTTTATTTATTGTCACGGATATATTATTATAGGTACACTACCAGGATACTGTTGTCTAGCGAACTGCTGGCTATTTGCTGCTCATTAGGGCTGAAGAAAAGCGAAGTTATCCCGTTGTGGTGGCCTTTTAGCTGCTTCTCTAAAGTGGGCTCCAAAAAACTGAATTTTTCGTCCATATCAGTAACCCAACCCGTACTACGTAGTGTTTGTATGCTCAGTGGTAGTTTATAATTTTACTGTTTTCCCGGACTATTTTACACTTTTTATTTCTATTCCTAAGTCTGGTTTAAGATTGCCGATTTTCTCTCAAATTCAAATTCGACATCCAAATTCCAACGAAATCAAACGTATCAAAATCAAAAGTCAAAACAAAAAAAACAAACAAACCATAGATGTTAGATAATCACAATGCTTAGAATAAGGAAGGATGGTTGTATTATGAAGTACTCATAATACAAACCATAGAGTACAGTAATATAAGGATACAAGGTTGCATTTAGGTATCAAGGTATGATGAAAACGATAGTACAACAGTAATAGTATTTGTAATAAAATTATAGTACGCTTCATTATTTTTTACAAATTATGTACTCAGTTGGATGATGCTGCCCATACCCTGGTATAATCCCTTAGCTTAGTCGGCTTTTACCTTAGAGAACTATAAATTCTCTAAGGCTTTTACGACATCAACGGGAGGAGATGGAGATTCTATTCTTACGCTGGACACACCGCAACGGCGCAAATATTTATAATTTGAAAATATGTTCAAAAAATTCCGATCCTGCGGAACTCGTCCCCGCTTTTTAATGCTAACCATCTGTGGTTGTCTTAGAACTGGTTATATTAGATTTGTGTGGTTGTAATAGGCTGACTGAAGCAAGTGGTTGTACTTTTGCCAACCAACCAACCACACCGTACCGTAGAGTAACTTTCTTTGCCGTAGTATTTATTTTCTCTATGAATGAACTACACCACAGACAAAATATTATTTTTTAGAATCGAACTTCGAAAACGAAAATGTCCCAAAGCCAACACGAGGTATATTTCCTAATGTTTTGGTTTAAAATTCTAATGTTTTTGTCGATTTATCGTTCTATTTAAGTACTGCAAGTGTGAACAAAATAATAGGTTTCTCTTTTACATTGCATGCGATAGATGTTATAATTAATAGCTATACGTTTTTGTAATTGCACGCCCAGGACCGGGTGCTCATAGTTTTTCTTTATTTACATGTTTTCGCAAGTTCCCTTTTCAGTATTAATTTGAGACTGCTTGTTTATTCTCTTGCAGTTTTGAACGTGGAAGGAATATGAATTGAATGGTAAAATTATATGAAGAAATTCTAAACTTAATCGAGGTAAACAAAGAGAAGTCTTGTCATTTTTAATTGCATCATTTTGTGCACGTAATTGTTGCATCTTTGTATGTATTGCATTTATTTTGCCTTCAGTAAGAGCAAAACAACACCATGAACATGGGTGGAGTCGGCGGTGAGATCCCAAACGAGGTGGCATTGCTGGCTGATGAGCTAAGTCGTGCTGTGGAACTCACGCATCTGCCTACAGTTTCACACGAACAACGTATCCAGGCCTATAATGTCTGTGAAAGGTAAATAAACTAGAATTCAATTAAGCAACTAGAAATTATTTGGGAGCTATAACTGCCCTAAGCTGGTATACACACTAAGAGAATGAATCCTGATAAAGCAATTAGTCAGTCACATTTCTTTGTTCCAGAGTCCATAGTGAACATAGGTTCACTGGCCTGCCACAAAGTCTAGATCAGAATTAAGTATGTCATTTATTGCAGTTTCAAAGACCACTCTCCATGGTGTGCCCAAGCTGGCTTGCTGCTGGCCAGTGGCAACCAATACTCACCGGTTGTCAAGCACTTTGGACTCAAGTTGATGGAGCACACTGTACAAATACGATGGCCACACATTACACAGGCTGAGAAGATATTTATCAAGGTACCTTAATTTTACTACCTTATTCTGATATATTCCATGAATTTTAGAAAAATTATGACTACACATATTTTAGTATGCTCCTGCTGGCCATTTAAAGGTCTACAAGCACACTCAAAGGTCATAAGATGGGAACTCAAGAAGGAAGGACTTCTAAATAGTCAACAAAACGTCAGCAGGAGAATAGTAAAGTATGTGGTGTACGGTAGTATTTTTTCTAAAATCATCACAATAATTTAAATTCTTTATTCCATCAATGTCGTTAAAAAACTTTTTTCTCTTTAAATTCTTGAAGATAGAGAAAGTAACTATATTACTTGGCCTCTTAACTCAATTTGAGTAAGGCCTAGCCATCATGAGCCCAACATGAGTTGGGGCTAGAGAAGAAACTAAAAGGCAAATTATCTGGTTGATAGATGACATACATAGAAAGAAAGAAAGAAAGAAAAAACGTTTATTTGTCCCCACTTAAAAGAAACAAAATAAAAACAACAAACATACAACTACATGGGGAAAGACCTGATAAAAGTCCAAGAATTGACTGGAGTGGCGTTTGAAGGAGGCTTATGCCCATTAGTGAGCTAGTCTGGAGACGCCGGGTATGATGATTACTTAAATTAATTATCATCATCAGCAGTGTTTAGACTTCCACTGCTGGACGATTCCCCCCATAAAATACAATCGGGGAATTGCCATAATCACCATGGTTGGCAGGCGTATTTGTGATTATAGTGTTCAAGTTGAATACTCCAGTGGATGCTGCCCATCTTCTGGAATAATCTCTTAGTGAGCTTTTATGACATCCACCGGAGGAGATGATTGATCTATTCTTAGGTCAGACACACCTGTGCATTAAGCTGACCTTATTGTCACAGTTTTTGTTAACACAAATTGTCATGACTTACATTATAATTAACAGGAGAATTCAATGAAACTGCTTTTCATGGGTGGATGGGAGACCGGCCACTTGAACAATGCACTGGCCCGAGTTATTGTGGAGATGATAAAGCGGGAATGGCCCCAGCACTGGCCCACACTACTGGGAGAGCTCAATGATGCCTGCTCCCGGGGTCATATGCAGACGGAAATTGTGCTGCATATCTTCTTGCGACTTACTGAAGATGTGGCCACTCTGCAGGTTTGCTAAAACTTTGTTTATTAACAAGCATGATAAATTGATAACTGCATGTTTCTTTACGAATTGATGCCATATTTTGCCCTTGATAGGAATAACTTATGGACTATAGGACAATTTTATTACACAAATACTAAGTATGATATTTTTAATGATGTATTATCTTGGTGACATGACATCATTAGATTCATGACTTTTGATAAGACATTGCATTTCTGATGTCAACAGTTTCAACTAAATAGAACTCATTTGTCAGTTCGAGCACTGCGCCGTAGTGATGTGGCAAAAGCCTTACATCAAACTTTTGTCATCGAAAATTACTTGAACTAACCAAGAAAATTTTGTTAGTTAGACATAACTGTATCTGATCCTGCAAAATGATGCCTACAATCTACTACTGGCTACCTAATTACTGGCAATAGTTGCCTTTTATCCCAGATAAAAAGCAATGAAAGAACCAGTGACACTACAAACAAACAAATGATAGCAAAAGAAAAAGAAGTACCTCTAACAAACTGCAAAAGTTCCCTATCATCTTCTGTAGGCTTAGCATGAGCGCCCAAGACAATAGTTTGTTGATGGACGAGTAGAGAAAAATTACATTTGGATATAGACAGGCAACATTTGTATTGTCTGATCTCACAAATGAATGGAAAGGTATGCTATTCCCTCGCGACAGTATACGTCGTCGAGCGAGACGTAAGTTTACATTTACACATACATTTTCATTACATTTTTAGATAGCTAGAGATATTTCTCGAGAGAGCTTTGTCCTATCCTCGGAAGAGATGTCTTGGAAATCGTCTGCTAAGCCTGCTGCAAACTTTACATGTTCACCAATTAAATACTCTCACTACCACAGACACTGGAGCAGCAGCAGCGTCGCAAGGACATATACCAGGCGCTAACGGGCAACATGTCTGAGATATTCTCGTTCTTCATGGGCCTGATCGAGATGCACGTGCGCGAGTTCCGAGAGAAGACTGCAGCGGGAGACTACGCCGGCGCCGCTTCCAATGGACGAGTGGTGCAGGTGAGGGATATATCTAGGGCCTGGGTGCAGAAGCTAGTTTAGCAGTTTAGATCGTAAATGTCAAATATTAACCAACCAAATTATAAAGATTTTAAGCCACCGTCATGTCATTGGCCAATATTTGACATCAGGGTAACCCTGAGCTCTTATAGCCATTCAGTAAAAATTATTAAATTAATATTATTTATTTATTTATTTATATAATTGCGGACATCAAAGAACCAATATTTTGTACTGAATAGTTTTTGAACTGAATGACTCATGCATGGTAACTAGGGCGTGTAAAAACCGGGTTGTTTTAAAAAACCGGTTTTCTCGGTTTTTATGTTTCAATAACCTATAAAACAAATAGAGAAAACTATAAAAATCAACAAAATAGATAGGTATCTTTAAACATTAAAATAATTTAGTCTTATATTAAAACGCTCTCTCTTACTCAAGTAAAGTTTAAAACATTCGGTAATATAAAACTCACTCTTACTCAAACAGAGTAGTTAACAATAATCAACAATATAAGTAGTTAGTCCAAAAAGTTACTAAGTCTAATTCACTTTTTTTTGTATAATTGACAATTTGCTAGTTCAACAGCTGACCGCAGCGAAGACGGTGGCGCCCAGTGCGCTCATGCAACGCTGCATTCGCTCTGTCTTGCTCTAGCTTATTTACACTACGATATTCACTAACGACGTTTTATGCGGTGCAATGATAAAGTTTTCTGAGAAGTGTTTGTTTGTATTTATGCAATTTTAACGTATAATGTTGCAATATAATTAGATGGATTATTATGGCCGTTCTAAATAAAGTCTGCAAGTTTTAAATGAATTTGTTATTTACTACTCATTCAAAAAAACCGAAAACCCGGTTATTTTGCAAGAAAAAAACCGGTTAAAAACCGACCTAAAATCAGTTGGTTAAGAGGCCGTTCACGGTTTTATGTGGATTTTAAGCGCCTAATTTACCATGATAGGAAAGGGTTTAACACAGTTAAATAAGTGCTAAATATAGAACAATTTATTGTGTTGATTAATAATGTAGAACATTTACAAACACTAGTTTATTTTTTTTGTAGTAACCAATCTCCCGCACCTAGTTTTACTGAAAGTTAGAAGAAGAGTCAACTTCAGCCTCCTAATTCTCTAACAAATATGCATCAAATTGACTGAAAAAAAATACTATACATCAGGAAAATAATCCTTGTTGACACATAATGTACCACAATATCAATTACTAAAACGCATTAAAAGAAATAAAAAAAAAACTTCCGCCAATTTACACGAATTATACCGGCACTTTACCACCATTTATTGTGTGGAATAAAGCGTAATTCTAAACAAAATATTATATCAAAATAAAGTTAATCAGATTCTGATTTTTTATTGATAATCCCTTTGTTTGATAATTGACAAAAAAATACATAGCATTGCTCTAAATTTACAATAAATTGCAATGTACAAGCGCGACAGGTTCAGTACGGCGCGAGCGCCCATCGAGGTAGGACCTGTGTCGACGCGTTCGCGAGCTTCTATCTCTTTCGCTCGTCATATGGCATCCCACTCGCTCTCGCCAGACGCTGCTAACCGCTTGTGTGTGACGAATTTCATAGCACGACCGCACGTATTTGATACTTTCATACAGGTACCTACCTAGATGAAAGTATCCTAGTACCTACTTACTTTATTTTAATTTTTAGTTGTTATGTTACTACCTACTTCTACGTATTTTTGGGTAAGGCGACGATCTCGTGTACATGCCGTTGCCAGTATCCTGAGTTGTTGCCAGGTCAAACAAATTTTCTCCGGTATTTTCACAACTTTTTTGTTACACGACCGATTGCTTTCAAAATCGATATCTGAGGATCCCTGTGATCACTGAACAAGAATCAGCTGTCAGAAATTAAAAAAGTGGCCGCCATTTTGAACTTTTTTGTTACCGAATCGATTGCTTTCAAAATCGATATCTGAGGATCCCTGTGATCACTGAACAAGAATCAGCTGTCAGAAATTAAAAAAGTGGCCGCCATTTTGAACTTTTTTGTTACCGAACCGATTGCTTTCAAAATCGATATCTGAGGATCCCTGTGATCACAGAACAAGAATCAGCTGTCAGAAATTAAAAAAATTACCCTAAAAAGGGGGTAAACTATTTACATCAGGCAAATTTTAGGGTAGGTACTCGAAATGGTTCTGCATCATCAGAATTTTGATTTACCAACTTTTCGGAAATTCCCCAAAAAATGGGGAAAATTATTTCCATCAGGCAACGTTTTGGGGTACTCGAAATGGTTCTGCATCATCAGAGTTTTGATTTTCCAACTTTTTGGAAATTACCCTAAAAATGAAGAAAATTATTTCCATAAGGCAACATTTTGGGGTACTCGAAATGGTTCTGCATCATCAGAGTTTTAATTTTCCAACTTTTTGGAAATTACCCTAAAAATGGCGAAAACTATTTCCATCAGGCAACATTTTGGGGTACTCGAAATGGCTCTGCATCATCAGAAAGCACTCACTGTTGAGAAACTGCAATACCATACAAAAAAAAATATCATCTCGAAACTCTATATTTTTTTTTGTATGGTATTACAGAGTTTGTCAACAATACCGCAAGGAGCGCTCGTCATTCTTACTGTACAAAATCTACTTTCGACTAGTAAAAGTTAGTATTTTCGTTGGACTGGATGGAATAAAAGAATAAAATTGATAATAATTTATCAAAGTTTTTTATTTTTGATTTCAATGTATTTCACTTGCGGTAGTACTATATGGAATAAAACTGAGCGAAAATCCAAATTCCAATCTGTCCGACTAGTCAGCTAACAGTTTGGAATAATTTTGTTCAAACAGACTATCGAACTGTTGGTAGGAAAGATTGGAATAAACGGCATACATCAACACACCAAATATTATCAAAAACACCTCAACGGTATCGGAGTTGAGTGCAACTCAACATAACGCGAGCGTAGGCGCGGGCGAATGCTAATAAAACATAGCCTATGTCCGTATCTTTCTATTAGTGAAATAATTGCCGTTTGCTCAGAATAAATCAATCTTAGGAAAAAGTATCAAAGTAATTAGTCCGAAACTGACGCGCCGTAATACATCGCGTATCAATGTTCCAAGTAACTATTGCCACAGAATAAGATGTAGGTACCGCCGATCGGCGAATCTTGCCGAGCGCGATTTTGTATACCGGCTCTTAATCGGTTAATCGGTTTACATGCCCTAATGGTAACCCAGCTGCTATCGTCTCGGTACCGTTAGTTATTCGTACACCCGGGGTAGCTTGAAATCTTTGTAATTTAATTGTTTAATATTTGACATTTACTATCGTCTCGCTAGCAACTCGCTATCGTTACTAACGTTTGTCAGCATGTGCTAGCTATTCCGATGTACGTTCAGACGTTCATTGAATATAGCATTATTTGATTGTTGACTGTGTTGACTTTTAGTTTGCTTTGCAGCTCAGTTATCAGTGCTGAGTTTCTAATGTATTTTTTGGTATGTTGAAATAGGCTGTGCTGCGAACATTGACTGAGTTTGTGGAATGGGTGTCGACGAACCACATAGTGATGAACAACGGCTACCTGCTGCAGATACTGTGCGTGCTGCTACAGGATGACGTATTCCAGCTACCGGCTGCCGAGTGCTTGCTGCAAGTCGTCAATAGGAAAGGCTCTGTGAGTATTGTTAGTAGTAGAACTTCTTGTGAAAGAGTTCGTCCGGGGAAGTACTACCACCGTACCTATTTCTGCCGCCAAGCAGTAGTGTTCGCATTGCTGTGTTTCGGTTTGAAGGGTACGGGTGCCGGTGAAATTACAGGCACATGAGACTTTTCATCTTTATGTGTCAGGGTCGGCAGCGCGCGTGTGATGCCTTTGGTGTTGCAGGCGTCCATAGGCTACGGTAACTGCATTCCATCAGGTGGGCCGTATGCTTGCCAAGTAGCATAAAAAAAGTAAAAATAGTCGCAAGTCTGTGGTTAGAAGCTACTAATAGACCGTTCTTCGTGGCATTCTATGGCGAGGCTGATGATGATGATGATCTTCATCAGCCGGTTTGAAATTCGTTTTCTAAATCATCATTATCATCATCAGCCTGTAGAAGTCCACTGCTGGACATAGGCCTAGCCCTAGAATGCTACGACGAACGGTCTTGACCCAAATCAAATCGAAAGAATACAATATATTGAAATCGCAATGATAATTTTGAATCGTCTTATAAATTTAAATTACTCCTGTTCCGCCTCCATCCACCGACTTACAGCGATCTTTATAATGTCTTTAGTTTATTGAGTCCCGTCTCGGGACATTCCTCTACTGCTTCGTCTGGTGTGTGGCTGCCACTCGAGAACCTTTATTCCCCAACGGTTGTCAGTTCTGAGAACTACGTCGGTGATCTTGGTTCTTCTAAAGATTTTCGTATTTCGGATTCTATCACGTAGTGAAACCTACATATACTTCTGTAACACTTTTTCATTAAAATTGTTTCAGTCAAAAGAGAAAAAGCCGCTTATGATGCTGTTCAGCGAAGCGGCGATCACGTGCGTGAGAGACGCCACTCGCACTTGCATTAACGCGGTCGATGAAGCGCACTATTTGTTCCTAAAGAAGCTTTCACAGGTGAAAAATGACTATAATCTTGCTCTATAATCAATTAACTATAAATCAAAGCGAAATAATCTAAATAACCGGTTTAAAACCGGTAATTAACCGGTTATTTGCAATAAGCTGGTCATATGATAAATAATTTGACGACCTCTGTGGTGCGACGGCCAAATAGCCGACTGAGACGCAAGAGGTTGCGGGTTCGATTCCCGCTGCGGATATTTGTTCCGGGTCTGGCTAGTCATGATCCCACACTAGGATTTCCTGTGTCGTGGGTTAAGGAACTACGATTACCATGGTACCATAACACCCAGACCAGGAACAAATATTTGCAGAACGTACATTTCTCCCGCAGCGCGGGAATCGAACCCATAACCTCTCGCATCTCAGCCGGCTGTTTGCCCACCGCGCCAAAGAGGTCATCGTCACGTTATGTTATATCCTCCGCTTTTTAACGCTAATGGTGAATGGTATTCCAGTCAAATCATGTCTTGTCTAATCCATATCCTTCCTACTAATATTATAAACGCGAAAGTTTGTAAGTATGGATGGATGGATGGATGTTTGTTACTCTTTCACGTAAAAACTACTGAATGGATTTTAATGAAACTTTACAATAATATAGCTTATACATCAGAATAACACATAGGCTACAATTTATAAAGATATTGTGTGAATTGTCCATTATATAACGATAAGTGTCAAGTAAGTAGGAAAAAATCTACCATCTGCGAGCTATTCTGGCGTGCGCTGCCAAAACCGCTAGAGTTACACATATGTAATGTATGATGGAAATGTTTATCTTAAATAGTCCTACAAAAAAGCCCGCCACAGTATATTATATAGGTTATATTATTTTCTACGCCACGCTAATAAAAGCTACTCGAAATACTAATAATGCGCAGACGATGTCGCGGGCACCAGCTAGTTTGATATAAATGTATCGTTATTTCTAGGTCCTGGCTGGACTAGCTCAACTGCTAACCTCGATGTGGAGTCACGCGAGCGCCGTGGAGTCATGGTTCCCGCTACTGTTAGACACAATGTTGTTGCTGAGCGCCCATCCCTCGCTGACTCTTGCTCACGCAGCCAACTCCGTGTGGCTCGCGTTCCTGAAGCACGAGCACGCGAGCAAGTTGCCGCACGTGCTCGCTGTGTTACCGCAGTGGCTACAAGCCTCTGCTCCCAAAATACTCAAGGTAACTTTTAAGCTCCGGAGACAATGACGAGCTTTGAAATGAAATTTATTTTTTTCGCTTTGTTTTATGTTGCTGTTTTCCTAGATAGGACGCGGATATAACGAGGCCTGAGGGAGTGCCTCAGCATATACAAATAATTTCGTCTCTAATCTATTATTATCTATAAAGGACGGATAAAAGGATCGGATTATGAGAGCGTTGAAAAGTATTATTTATTTAATTAATTAACACGGTTTATACACCAATAACATCTTTTTTGAAAAAAAAACAATAATAATATAAAACAATGTCAAAAATGAAGTGTACTTTGAATGATAGAGTGAGAAACAGTGTCATAAGAGAGTTTTGTGATGTGAAAGAAGACATAGTGATGCGAATTGAGAAAGGTATGCTAAGATGGTTTGGGCAAATAGAGAGGATGGTTGAAAGAAGATTGACGAAACAGGTGCATAAGGCGAGTGTGAATGGGCCAGTTGGAAGTGCAAGACCTCGGCGTACTTATTCTGACCAAATCGGAGACATTTTGGAGAGGCCAGCAGGGCTATTCTAAATCGTCGGAAACGTTTCCGATCGGATTCGTTAGTTTTTAATTTCGATGTGGTAAATAACTAAAACAATTTTCTCTAGTAAAACACAGTAATATACAATATTTATTGTTTTTTACTATGTTTTACTATAAAGTACCCTTAACCGACGCGCATGTATGCAGAATGTAATGAGAATGAATGAAGCTAAAGATATATGTCAGGATTGTAGCAAGTGGAAATCCTTGGCCTTTGTCTACCCCTCCAGGAAACAGGCAAGATTTTATGAATGTCTGTATGATTATGAGCACAAAGTTTTGAGTGCCCTCACATTTTGTTCTAATAAGTATTTGCATAAAACCTACATAGTATCTCTTATTTACTTTTACAGGTGAGCTACCCCGCGTCACGGGTGAGCGGCGTCCATAGCGCGCTCGCGTACGCGTGCATGGACTACGACAGCGAGCAGGAATTCGCCATATTCTTCAACCGCTGCCGGACTGAGATATTAGATAGTTTTAGGTGAGTTTTCTGGACCCTTTTATGTCAGTACTGGGAAGTTCAATCCTTCTACCTATTTTCTGGATTTAAATACGGAATATTGTGAATACTCATAGTTTACAGGAACACCTAATGAAAATCATGTGATGTGATCATATAGTGAAAGTCTTTAAATTCGTACGGGAAATAGAAAATATTCGTAAAGAGAAAATGCGTATAAATTGTGTTGATTGACTACTAAATTTATTTGGTCTAGTGGTTACAATGGTAGCTAGCATACTTGTACGGAACCCACTCCACGTGAGTCCGACATAACTGCAGTTGATTATTATTTTCCATATATACTAGTTTAACAACAGAAATAAGAAGTTACTAACACTGTGATTTCCCCTAAAACTTATCAATCTAGTTCAAGTATTGATAACTTTTCATTTAAAAAACCGACTTCCGCCATTGTATTCGACTAAATATCTGGACGAAAAAAAATTATGAAAAAACCATAGTGGTGAAAGAGTTATACTTTCTGAATGCAAATGCTTAGTTTGTTGCTGAAAATATCAAAATCGCTATATGTATGACTACAATAAGCCGGAGATAAGAGGTAAAAAACATAAAAAAAATTATACAACCGATTGAGAACCTCCTCCTTTTTGTGAAGTCGGTTAAAAATAGTAGCTATTGTCAGCCAACGTCACTAGAAAAGATAATATTTCAATTATTGTTATATTATAATGCCGTGGCGTGTCCGGCCTAAGAATAAACGCCTCTACCTCCTCCCGTTGTAAAAGCCGACTGAAGGATTACACCAGGGGAAGGGCAGCAGCATCCACCTGTGTACTCAACACCAATACTGCGATCACCAATCCGCCTACCAAGCGTTGTAATTATGGCAATTCACCCCATTGTATTTCATGGGGGAGGCTTCATCTAGAAGTGGACGTCTAAAAACTGCTAATGATGATGATGATGATATTATATATTTGTTGCAGAAATTGTATGACCGCCGCGCCTTTAGTGACGTGGGCATATGTCGAAAGATGGACAAGTGCGGCGCTTGATAAGGTGGGCGCGTGTCCGCCGCACGTCGAATTGCAAGATCCACTCTACATCGAGTGGGAAGCTCTATCACAAGTACAATGTTTTTTTATTTAATTATTCATATTTATTATAAGGACCTTATTAAATTACATGCCGGCCCTGTCCAGTGTACAACTATCTAAGTTTAAAAAAAGGGGAATTAGTCATACTATCATCTATCTGTCATTATATCAGCAGGGCGATTCTAAAACGTCGGAAACGTTTCCGATCGGATTCGTTAGTTTTTCATTTCGATATGGTATGTAGAATCGCCCTACAGGAGATGGAAGCAGTATCCTTCTGAGTACTTAACACCAATACTGCGATCACCAATCCGCCTCCCAAGCGTGGTGATTATGGCAAATCCGCCCATTGTTTTCAATTGGGGAGGCATTGTCCAGCAGTGGACGTAAACAGGCTGATAAAAAATAAGTAAAGAGAGTCGTACTATAAATCTAGTCTACAATGATGGTATGTCCATATCAGTTAACGCGTGAGAAGTGAGTGTTCACTGATGTGGACGCACTTTTGCCTCATGGTTGGTTGGGGATTTCCTGCGACGTTTATAATGTCTTTGGTCCATCGAGTGGAGAGCCTTCCTCTACCGCGTCGTCCGGTTTGTGGGTCGCCACTGGAGAACTTTTATTCCCCAACGGTTGTCAGTTCTACGAGCTATATGACCTGCCCAATGCCACTTCAACTTGCTGATTTTGTGAGCTATGTCGGTGATCTTGGTTCTTCGGTGGGTTTTACGTCAGTCGTTCCAAAAATTCCTTAGTACGGCTAGCACAGGCTGGCTAACGTTACCAATACGCTAGCGAGACGACCGCAAACGTGAATATTGGCCAATGACATCGGGATAGCTTGAAATCATTGTAATATGATTGGTTAATATTTGAAATGATATTACTGTCGTCTCGCTCTAACTCGTATCGTTACAGCCTGTACTAGCCATACAGTATGCTATCCAATACGACATAAATAAATACAGCATTACAATGTCTTTACAGGTCCTTGACGTGGTATTATCGCGGTTAGTTCAAGCGGAACCGCGTCCTAGCGTAGTAGAAGGTCTCCAGCTGTTACGGCGATGTGTTGCGAGCAATCCGCCCGCTCCATTAGTGCTATCTCTACTGCTGTCGTTCATCTCCGCGCTGTTTGTGTTCCTCAGCTGCGCCAATAGCCAACTAGCTGGTGAGTTGGTATTATTCTAAGATAACATGGCCTGCTACTTTTTCTGCTCTTTCGAAGGGAGACGTCGTCCTTTTTTTTTCATTTTCTAGTGTTTTTTTGAGTTATATCCATAGATTTATAGTAAAGATACGCTTGACAGACAAAACAATAAAGCAATGTCTCCTTATAGCAAAATCAGCGCCATCTCTCGGATTACATTATAACTACGTTGAAATGAACACAAAAACCCGAACGCCATAACCTTCTTGCTTATTGGGAGTCCGGTTATTTACAACCAAGAAACTCGCACGCGTATCAATTAACATCCTTACAAAGTTATAGCGTTTTGCTTGTATGGCGTCTCTTTATTGGAGAGCGATTTACCAAGGAAATAAAATTGTTTTCTGTAATTAGGGAAAGTTCAACATACAAAATTTTGCCATACCGATGATAAGAAATGCCATATTTTTTTAAGCTACACTTTGCAAAGTTGTTTTTGCAGCCTTTCACCACTAAATACGGCATTTTGTGGCCGAAACGATCGCGCGCGGTGTACGTCACCGACTGATTATCGTGGTGTCAGTCAACTGATTTTTGACACCGGTTTATTTGGCGGTTGTCTAGCGAGCGTCCGCCGTGTCCTTAGTGTATGTCTATGGTTATATCGTGTAATTTTGGTGGTATTTTAACCGGTGTAGCTTATAAAGAGCACATGGTAGTGAATTTAAATAAAATAGGTGTATTGCGTGTCTTTTCGAAGGGGTGGAAATTGTCCAGGAACATTCTAGTAAACTGCCATCGATTTACTAGAACATGACTTGACAGAGGACTTGACGGCTGGACATTGTTTGATAATTATCTATGCTACTTGACATTGACAAAATTGAGTACATCCTCAGATACCATTAAAAAAAACCTGCCCCTCCACTATTATTTTTATACAGACAAAAAGCCGTCTTTAACCATCTTGCTATATACAACTGGCACACAGACCGACCCAAGTTACAGTAGCATAAGGCAATGGGGATCATTTTGGCAGCCTTAGCGCTATCTAAAACTTATGAAACTTGAATAGATGAAACTTCTTGACCTAAATATTCCGCCTTTCAAGTTTCAAAAGATTTGGACAGCGCTAAGGGCTATATTTCACCGGGACACCATGGCGGCGCAACCAGTCGCCGCTACCAACAAAATGTATACAGCTCTATAGAGAGTTACTCACCTGGTGTCCATTTGGTTGCGCAACCAATTTGGCGGCGCCACCAACTCGGACGCGTGCACAGAATGTTACTGGTTGCGCCGCCACGCTGGTCGCGCCACCACTAACTACTATAGCGTTGTATGGTGTCTCACTCACTCGGCCGCCAGTCCGGCCGCCAGGCGCCAGTGACAAGAAGAGATAGCAGTAGTGCTATCTCTTCGAGGTCCATTTTGATACTGTCTTCAGTGTGGTGTGGCGACTCTGGTGTCTGTATGGTGTCTAGTTTGGTAGCTTACGGATACCACGGTGGCGCAACTGGTTGCGCTGCCATGGTGTCCCGGTGAAATATAGCCCTAGGCTGCCAAAATGATCCCCGTTATTACGTTCCCCATTGCCTTTTGCTACTGTAATTAAGGGGCAGGGTGGATTAACGAGATTCCCACTCTATCTACTATCTTACAAAACCACAGCCAAGAGAATGGGCTTGGGCAAATAGCAGGAAAAGAAGACCTGCTGAGCTTGACTCCAGTCTGGCATTTAAAGGTGGAAAGGCGCTACTCATAGTAGCCCAACATAACACCCATACACATACATAGTGATCCCACACTAGGATGCCCTGTGTCGGGAGTATCAGGGACAACGAGTACCATGGTATGACAACGCCCAGTACCGGAACAAATATTTGCAGAACATACAAACATTTATCCCGCAGCGGGAATCGAACCTGCAGCTCATGCGTCTCCAGCCAGCCGGTAGAGTAGCCACTCTAGGTCATCTAGTTAGCCGTCATAATGCCTACTCATGTCTGTAGTCTGGTTCTCCGTAATCGCGTTCTTTACGCACCTTTTTTTACGTGCTTTTTAGCACCGGATTTCAACACCAAAAACAGATTTTCAGCGAATTAAAACTACAAGCGTCTAAAACTCTCGATGTGTTTGGACGAAATGAGCAAGGGCCGCCCAAGGTAGCCTGGCAGCATGTGCAAAGGTGTATAGACCCGCGTAAAGTGTTTCTGTAGTGAAATTTTGGCTTGTCCAAAGTTATGGTGCGTTTTTTAGACGATGAAAACTATAACTACCACGAAAGTAAACTAGTGTAAACTACTAGGAATACGGTACTGGAGTATAAAAGGCGTTCTCTAAACGTTTTTTCGAGTTATAAATTTGTTTTCTAGAAAAACCGTTGGTTGAACTCAGACACGGAAGTGAATTTATGAGCAGTTATTTAATGAAAACTTAAATCATGTTATTTTCAAAATTGCGTTTGATGCCATTTTGCCTTCATTAAGGTAGCATTTGTTAAAAATATTTTGAGTAAAGTTATTCAAATTCAAGCTTTTACACAAGTTTTTGCTCAATATATTATTTTCGGCACATTCCGAAGAACCAGCCTGTATTGCTTAGATATTGTGTTTCAGTTAACAATGTGTCTTTTTGCAGGTCCTGGCGTAGGCGCGGCGGGCGCGGAGCTATTACCGCGTGTTTTGGACAAGATATTCGCCGCGTTAGTTTACGACGGAGATAGAAGCTCACGCGCCGTCAAGAATGTGAGACGTCACGCTGCTGGATTACTTGTCAAACTAGCTTCTAAGGTAAGTTGTTTCGATGGTACCTAGTTACTTGAATTGTTGGATGAATAATTTTTTATAGACAATATTATTTGTTAAGCCACGTTGACAAGATCAAAGTACACTTGGACAAGGCAGCTTTGATCAAAATGCACTTGGATACCGGTTTAACAAAGTTCACTTGGATCGTTTTCAGAGTATCCCATTCATTCAATTTTCTTTTCTGATGAGGTGCCGCTATTGTTCCACTTGAAGCCATTTGGTTTATCAAATGACAACGAAGTAGGGTATGAAAAGTTGAACGCGATCCAAGTCATTTATTTTTCATCATCATCATCACCAGCCGATGGACGTAAACACCATTGCTGGACGAAGCATCCCCCATTGAATACAATGGGGGGATTTGCCATAATCACCACGCTTGGCAGGCGAATTGGTGATCGCAGTTTGGTGTTAAGTACTCAGGTAGATGTTGCTGCCCCTGGTGTAATCTCTTAGTAAGGCTTTTAGGTGGAAAAGGGCATTGTGAGATGTGACCGATGAAGAAAGAACCAGAGTGGTGAATGGATTCAGTGTCTCGCACAGGCCCCTTTCATGCACTTGTCTCATGTCTTCGATAAGATATTTCCTTACGATGTTTTTCATCACTGATTGAGAGCACTTTATATTGAGTATTTACCACTTTTGCTCTCTTTGGTAACTTAATTTATTTATTTATTTTTAGTATCCTCTGCTGCTATTGCCCGTGTTCGGTCGGCTGCACGAGTTGAGCCGCGCGGTGGTGGCGCGGCCCGACACCAGCGCTGTGGAGAGCGTCACACTCCAGGAGGCTCTGCTGCTCGTCTCCAACCACTTCTGCTGCTACCAGCGTCAGAGCGCGCTTGTGCAAGAGGTACATAACAACATTTTTATACTAAAATAGCTAAGTGCATGCGTGGTGCTGGTACCATAGGAATAACTAATATTAACTATATTACCTATTTTTAAGCTAACCATTTTTTTTAGCATCATCTTATCTTGTGTAATTAAGTGACTTATGAAAATTGTTAGTACTTATACATAACATATCTAAATAAATAAATTATTGGCCTCATTTACAAGTTCATGGTATGGGCTATGGAGCTTTGTTTGGAGCTTCACTATCGTGATAATTTCAGAAAAAAGGAAACCCATACAACCCAGGCTACCAACGAAGCTCGGGGAACATAGCTCGCAGAACTGACAACTGTTGTAGGATAAAGATTCTGGAGTAGCGACCACAAACCGTTGGATGTCCTCCCCTTTCGATGGACTGATGACATTGTAAAGATCGCAGATAACCCATGAATAGAAGCAGCTCAGGATTATTCCCATTCTAGCTGAGGACTATGGTCAACAGTGGACGTCAACAACTCAAAAGTCACCTTACTTTTAGCGCTAGCCCCGCCTCTCACGTGGCGTGTGGATTCGCATGACAGAGCTGCACTGGGCCGGTATCGTGTCGTATGGTTGTATGTAGCCACTTTATAGCTAGATCTAGCTACTTTCGCGGCAATTGGCACTGGCGTGGCTTGGTCTTGTCGTGTTGAAACCATCCAGAAACTAACCAAAGATCGTTTACGTGTGAAGGGCTGCAAGGCGACATGGCGCCGGCGGTCGGCACTGCACCGTACCAATCCAAGCGCCACGTCGCACACCTAGAATTAAATAGACTTATCTCAAAAAACATGATATTTGGGAAATGAGGTAAATAGTTCCTGGCATTTCCTGATTTTTTGTAAATGACATCTGAGCCAAACTAAATTAAGACCTATCAACAATAGTTTGAATTAAGCATATATTTTAAGGTTTTGTCTTATTCTAGGAGCCTATAACTATTATAAAATATATCTTATTTATTAAAGTAATTAACATTTTAAAAAAATCTTCTGAAATTGAGTCAGTTTTGTATTATTAACATAAAATTAATATGGACCAATTTTGAAATAAGTCTTTTTAATTCTTAAAGTTGGGTAAGATTATGTAAGATTTAGTAATAAACTAACCAGATTAGGTCCAGGTCATGGTTTCTCCAAACATCATGGTCATGGTTTGCTTATTGTACTAAAACGGCACATTACAAATGATCGGTCACTTTATGTCTCGAATTTCAATCAAAAATCATCTGGCTTTCTCGTAAAGAAGTGTTTCATTGAGCTTTATGTCACTTTTGTATTCACTATTTCGCGTCTCACTGCGATCGTCTCTGGCGCAATATTGGATACGTCACTATTCCACGACCGAGGGATGCGAGGCGCGCCGAAATGAAAGAGACGGCAGCTATGTTTTGATGCATTCTTAGCAAAAAGCGTCAGTTTTTGATGAACTAGCCGAAAGAGTTTTTCTTTCTGAATCGTTTTACGTATTTAACTAATTTCCCCAATTTTTTGAGATGAGTCTCTTTAATTCTAGTTGTGCGACGTATGAAGCGGGGCTTACTTGTTTGAACAGCCTTTTGAAGTAAATCCTTATGTTGCAGGTGCTGGGCGAGTGCGGCGGGGTGTGGGCGCGTCTGCGACCGTCGTTTGCGAGCGGCGCAGCTCTGGCGCGGCTAGTCGGACTGGACGCTCCGCCGACAGACAGTGAGGACGCTCCGCGCCGTGAGCGCCGTGCGCTCATGCACGCTCTCACGCTTACGCTCGGCGTCGTCAAGCGCACCACCGTACCGCATGACCCCGACAAGTGAGTACTAGTGGACTCATAAGCGAGTACTAAAGGACGCCCACTACTGCACATAATCTTTGGCCATGTAATGTCACGAACGAACTTGAGTCGCCTCCTTCTATCGATTTGCAGTGCCGTACACTGCGTCTTTCGGTTCGGAATCGCCACTTGAAAACATTTTTTTTATTGGTTGTTCTGTGAGCTATATGCCAGTAACATTCACCTGAGTATGAGTACTCGACACCAATACTGCAATCACCGATCTGCCTACCAACCGTAGAGATTACTTCCAAACATCGCATTCTAAGGAGACCAACAGTGGACGTCTGAAGACTGCTGAAGATGGTGAGGATCATTGCCACTTCAACTTTCCAAATCTAAGAGCTATGTCAGTGACATTGCTAAAAAAAATAACTATACAGTCACTACAAATGGATCTTGGCAGCCCTTATGATCGAGTTACCTTTATAGGGAGATGCCAATGAGGCCATTATACCTAAATTATTTTCACATTTTATGCATACTGCTTCATTTGGCATCTTACGTTTAGGGTAAACAGCTTTTTAGGAAAATCTCATGTTTAGGTATAATGCCCTCATTGGCATCTCGCGTTTAAAGTAACTCGATCATAAGGGCTTGGCAGAGCTGAAGTTGACCGTTCTGATCTTCATCAGCTGGTAAATGTCCACTGCTAAACGAGGCCTCCCCATAGAGTAGGAGGGATTTTCCATAATCACCACGCTAGGCAGGCTGATTGGTGAATGCAGTATTGGTTCTAACTTTGGGTTGCAAACGACGCCATAATTAGGTAACAAAGGTCGCGCCAGTCTAGTTTAAAAATAATATTTATAATAATCTGTCTATTGCTAACTTGCAGAGCGTCCCGCGGCGGGTTTGGCTGCGGTGTTACTCCCTCAGGGAATCCGATCTGGCGCAACCCGTGCAGCGAGCACGTGCTACCGCTCCTCCCATGCGTGCTGGAGCTGGGCCGTGCGCTGCATGAGCTGCACGACGCGCCCGGTCTGCGGCACGTGGGGCACGCGCGCGCTCTGCTGCCCTCCGCCGCGGAGCGCCGCAACCTGCTCGGGCTGAGGGACCATGACGCACCGCCAGCAAGCTCCGCACCGCGCCCCGAGGACCGTATGCAGACCTTCGTGCACACGCTGCACGAAAATGTGAGACTTGTTTGGGCAAGCCTATGCATTAATCACACTGAATCTAGAAGCAGATTTTTGTACGCTGCCACATTATGATGCGAGGCTCATTAACAAATATTTGTGCAGTCTGCAGATATTTGTTCAGGGTGTTCTGGGTATTTTTCTATGTATAATAAAAAATATCTATCTATGTAATGTATTGTATTAAGTTTATCAGTTATCTAGTACCCATAACACAAGCTTTGCTTAGCTTGGGGCTAGATAATATTGTGTGAAATGTCCAGCACTTATTTATTTATTTATTTAGAAGTGATAACCGTAATTAGTGATCAATATTTCTTTGTACCTTAGCCTTACTATACTCAGGTCATTACAAACGTAAAGTTAGCGTCATAAATCATTTTTATCGGACCTCTCGCACACACAAATGTTAAAACACGCGTGGTAGAGTGTGACAGGGGCACTGCTAAGAACTGGTACTAAGTAACGTATATTTATCTCGGCCTTTGAATTAATTTCCGTAAAGTGACTTCTGAATTAACAAACTGTCTAATCGGTGTTCTCTGCAATGTTAGGTGTGCCTGGTGGTGGGTGCGGCGGCCATGTCGCTCGGGCGCGAGCTTTTCGCTGTGGAGGGGCTGGCGGAGTACATTGCGCGCTCGCTGCTAGCGCAGGCGCAGCTGCCGGACCACTGGCTGCGTCCGCTGGTGCGCAACACGCTGCGTCCGCTCATGCTGCACTGTCCGCCCGCGCACTACAGCGACGTCGCGTTACCGCTGCTGGCTCACGTCGCGCCGTTCAGTGAGTCATGTTCACATTAGTTACAACTGTTAGGGTGGATTTGACCAAAAGCCTTCCAATACCAGAGTAACTATCCCGGAATAACTTTATTCTTGCGATTTACTCTGGGATAACTTCGTTAGCATTTGTCCAACCTAAACGTCGAGTAGACAATACTGGGTATTGTTATCCTAGGGTGTAAGAATGAATGAATGAACAGATATGTAAGCCCACTAGATTCGACATACAGTTGTTGTTCAGACTACAGAACGAAATTGTACGTCAACTCAATGTTGCCGCATTATAATAGCGAAAACTTATATGCTGGCAGTCAACTTCATCAGTCAGTCAGTTAAGTCAAGCCATTCAAATGCAAACAAACAAGTTTTCATTGTTTTGTCCTGTTTTGACAATAGCGTGGTGTTTTTTTCTCGTCGCAAGTGTTTTCTAAATAATTATGTGGTGATTGCTTTATATTATTGAGTCTAAATATGACTGAAGAAAAAAGGAAACGGAGCCCAAACAGCTCCTTTATTGGCTAACGGACTGATAATGGGTTTCGATTCCGATTTTACAGTACATTGCGCTTTATGTTTTGAATATTTCGGCTTGTGACAATAAGCTAAAGCATGCTGCGCAATGTACTGCGAAATCGTAATTGAAAGCGATTACATACAAGTTTGTTAGACAATACCGGGGCTGGTTGGCTTCCGAGAAAAATCTTCGACCATAGTTCTTAGGCGCTCCATTTTTTTTTAATGAAACTACACAGCACTAAAATAACACAATTCCTTTCTAAAAACATTAATGCTTGCACTGGCTGGGATGGACAAAATACGGACAGAAGGATGCTTGACTTGCGAAAGGCAAAACATCTGGCAAATGTAGTGACCGCCATTAAAATACTCCCCGGATAACTGGTTAATCCCTCAATTTTGGCGGTATAACTATTTATTCTCGGATAGACTGGTTATTCTTAGAATAACACTTGGTAAAACGCAAAGATCACTTATTCTAGAGTAATTAGTGATTTTAGCCTTAGAGTAAGACTTATACTAGTTTGGTCAAATTCACCCTTAGTGTCGCGCTGCACCTGCGTTACGTACCGCGCCGACAGTTTATTACGTGACGTAATTTCGGCTGATGTGTCATAGGGAACTTGAAAAACACTGCGAGCGTATTGAACCGAACGATCGGCGCGGTACGTTCCGCAGGTGCGGCGCTATACTTAGGTTACAACATTGAAACTTGGTGTAATTTCTTCCCTCTGTTTCCAGTGGTGACACATCTGTCTCAGCGGTGGGAATACATAACTTCCCTGTACGAGTCGGGCAAACTAGAAGAAGAAGTTGGCAGCGAATCACAAGAAGTTTTAGAAGATATACTAGTCCGTAATCTCACAAGAGAATATCTCGAAGTACTAAAGGTAATGCCCATTATTAAATTAACATAACATAATACCCAACAGTCACATACGTAGTCTTGATCCCACATAGGATTCCCTGTGTTGTGGGTATCAGGAACTACGAGTACCATGGTACCATAACAGCCAGACCCGAATAATTGCAGATCATACAAACATTTGTCCCGCAGCGGGAATTGAACCCGCAACCTGTTGCATCTCAGCCGGCTATTCGCCCGCCGCGCTAAAGAGGTCGTCAATAACTTTTCATTTAAAAAACCGACTTCCGCCATTGTATTCGACTAAATATCTGGTTTAAAAAAAAATGATGAAAAAACCATAGTGGTGAAAGGGTCTGAATGCAAATGCTTGATTTGTTGCTGAAAATATCAAAATCGCTATATGTATGCCTACAATATTTGAGGAGTTCCTTTAATTCCTCATGGATTCCATCATCGGCACTGGATTCTGAAAAAAATGGGACCAATCTGGAAGAATAATTTTTCAAATCGGTTTATAAACAACGGAGATATGAGGTAACAAAAAAAAAAAAAAAAAACAACCGAATTGAGAACCTCCTCCTTTTTGTGAAGTCGGTTAAAAAATAGTAATTATTCAATAATATTGTTTATTTTTACCCGTGATTGATTGAGAGAATAATGTCTTTTAATTTGCATCGGCAGGTGTCGCTAGTAGAAAGCGGGCCAAACCCAGAGGCCAACAGCGGTGACATGGAAGAAGAGTCGCGCGCCCCCGCTATCGGCAGCGCCGCGCGCCAGCCCGACCACGTGTCGGAGCTGGGCGCGCTCGTGATGAGCTCGACGCGCGCCGGGCCCGCCGTGCTGCACGGAGTACTACTCGCGCTCACGTGGGCAGACTCCACGTCGTCGCTGAAGGCGTGCTCGCTGGCGCTGCCCGCGCTTCGGGCGGCGCTGCAGGCGGGCCGGCTCTCGGCGCCGGAGGCAGGCGCGGCATTAGCGGCCGCGCTGCACGCGCTGCGCACGCATGGACAGCACGATGCCAACCAGGCGGCGCTGCTCGCTCTCGGAGTGCAGGTGTGTTGTACTGTGACGTCATCGCGCTCTACGAATATCAAAATTGCATCTTCTTCCAACTCGAAGTTAAATTTCACTCCTTCGATTTGTTAAATGTTTAATTGTTAAATCGTTCGCAAACGTTCCTGTCGATCTTGGAATTCATTCTTGAATCAGCTATTGACCAATGAATATTATATTCAGCTATTGACCAATGAATATTGTATTCAGCTATTGACCAATGAATATTGTATTCAGCTCAATGAATATTGTACTCTGCTATTGACCAATGAATATTGTACTCCGCTATTGAACAATGAATATTGTACCCAGCTATATACCAATGAATATTGTATTCAGCTATTAACCAGTGATTTTTATTGTTGTAGATGTACGAGCTACTCCGGCCGACATTCCCGAGCATCGCCGGCGTGCTGCGCAGCATTCCCGATGCGGACCCGCACGACTTGCAGCGACTTGACGACAAGCTAAACGCGGCAGTCACTAAGCCGAGCAAGATCGACAAGGTCAAACGAGACCTCTTCAAAAAGGTCACGTCTTGTGTGAGTTATGTTCATGTTCACATATTTATGGGACTAAACTCGTGTCAAATAGGTGACTATGACAATGTGACGTGATTATATGCTCGATTTAATCGATGAATTACAATTAAGAGCTACTTACGGATGTCAAATCTGACAGTTTTTGTAGAAACCTGACCATTTGAGGTGAGTCCCATAAAATAAGTATTGGTCGGCGAAAATGGAATATAAGTGTCTTCTAAAGTGTTAGAGCTTGTCCAGATGAGGCGTTTTACGCACAATTCAACTCGCGCGATTGTGAAATACTAGAGCATCATACATTCCGTCCACATACAGTCGCGCGTTTTGCCGCTCGCGCGATCGCAAAACGCGCTCCATCGCGCGTTAATCGCCTCATCTGGACAAGCTCTTCGGTGTCAATAATTAGTGGATTCTGAAAAGACTAGCAAATCATAAATTGAAACCAGAAGTCAAACCACAAATATCAAACGTTAATGAGTCGCTAGAAAAACTATCGTAAATGTCTCTGTAACGTTAGTTATTCGTGCTAACCCCAACATCTGAATTTGATTTCGTCGTTGGAAGGTACAAGCAATATTGTAAAATTATTTGCACAAAGTAAAGCTAACCCAACAAAAGAAACCACTTCGGTAAAAGGATTGGCCAGTCTCGCCCGAAACTAACTGTTTTTTCGATTCTTTCATCTCCTCCTAAATATTGTTCGTCAGAAAAAAAATACTTTGTTTCAGTTGATCGGACGCGACGTAGGACAGCTATTCAAGAAGGAGGTGTTCATTCTCGACCTACCGTCCATGCACGTGCCCAAGGCCAGGCCACCCAGCGCCGTGGACTCGTCCGAGGGCGCCGGCTTAGACAAACTATTCGCAACCACGCCCACGTAGCATACCGACAACCTAGTAAATTTGTAATACACAAAGGACATTGCAAATAACGCGGATTCAAAGGTGAATAGTTAGGGTCTTACTCACTTTTCAAACCTATTTCAGTTAAAATAGCTTCTGTTTTGTTCTCTCTGATGTAAAATGACGTACGTCAAAACAAGACAAAAACTATTTTAGCTATCAAAGGTTTAAAAATTTATTATGAATAAGAGGGTTAGTGTTTTGTCTTTTGCTTTGACAGGCAGTTTCTAATTCGATCGCAAGAGACAAAACATGCTACGCACAAGCCAGATGGAGGAGATGTAAGGCTAGGACAAGGCGTTTTATTGTACTTTCATACAAAATGTATAGATGCGTCGCCACGCAAAACTAACAGAGACGGGCGGGCGAAACGCTTCGTCTGATTCTTATTGCAAAACATACAAAGGGGCGCGGGCCTTACGGGTCGCTTTGGGTATCCCAGGAATTCCCGTTACAATAGGTCAGACTATTGCACGACAATGTAGAACCTCTGTGGAGCGAGAAGCAAGAGGTGCGGGTTCTATTCCCGCTGCGGGATAAATGTTTGAATGATCTGCAAATATTTGTTATGGGTCTGGGTGTTGTGGTACCTTGGTACTCGTAGTCCCTGATACCCACGAAACAGGGAATCTTAGTGTGCGATCAGGACTATGTATGTGATTGTTGGGTGTTATGTTATTGCAACAGAAACGTCTCCGTCCAATCTCTTGTATGGTATAAAGTCTCGTTTTCGCCTTACGTCTCTTGTGACTGTTCCATGGCATGCATGGAATGGTTTTGTTTGGGCCTAACTATTCGTTACGCCATGTTTATTAGTAACGACCCAAGAGTTTTCAATGGGACGGATTTTTACCCGATTATCCGACGTTTTCAATGTTCTGTGCAACAGAGCGATGGCAAGATAGCTGCTTGTAATTTTAAAGGGTGTCATTATAAAAAATGCCCTTAGTCTGGGTTTAAACCAGGACTACCAGTCTAGGATTAAATATCGACCTAGAGTATATACCACTGTAATACAAAAGCAGATGGTTTGTTTTCCACAGGCAACTTTCGAGCTAGATATGCCAAAAATGACAAGCTTGGACTATCTCTGGTTTATCTAAAACCAGGCAGCCCCCTAGTTTAGCAATGGTCTATAAATTTACAGTTGATTCCTTGTTAGAGGTAAGAATTTGGACATCTCAATTGTGATATGACACAATCCGTCAGTTTGATACTTTGAAAATTTGTAAAGTAGCGCGAGAATTTATATCGGAAAACAAACCATCTGTGTTCGTATTTAAAGTCGCATATGCCTAATGTCTATATTTAATCCTAGACTAGTACGCCTGGACTAAATTCAGATTTAGTCCATGTTCTGTAATAAGGCCGAAAAGGTATACAGCAGCTCTATGGTCTCCTTGGCTAACCTAATACCGGTTGCAATGTGCATGCAGAAATAGGTTAATTTGAAAAATTACTTGTGGTAAAGTAAGTTATAATCCCGCTCAAATAAAAGCAGTTATTTTGTCATAGCTAGAGTTTGATAAACTAGAAAATTTTGTTATATCTCGATAGTTGCTAGGTGAGGCAGTCTAACTTTTGAACTTCTCTTCCAATCTGCGCATATAAATATTGCAAATAGCCGTTTGGAGAAGCTGAAAGAGCTACCAAAGAAGGCTTTTATGTATATTATATTGTGTGGGTTACCTTGCGTAAGGTACTGAATGAATTTCAAAATATGGAGAACCTTTTCTTTAGTAAATGATGAATAAATCGTCTGTGTGATTTTAGGTTAAGTTTTGATAAATTCAATAAAGACGCATTTAGAGTATTATCGAATTAGTTCAAATGATTTCTTGTGACTGATGAGATGAGACATTTACCGTTGCCATAGATAACGTGTTATGTACAGTTCTGCCGATGGATCTTGGCCGTGCTGAAGTTAGCCGGTTAGCTGCGGAACGGTTTTTTTACGTGAATACGTCATTTAATTAAATTGTTGCTTCCATAGTGGGAGGTAATTCAGAAAACTGATGATAACAAAATTGGGATATACAGTTTGGTGTTGCAGCTACATATCTATCACCTACATTCAAAATTTAATTATACCACTCGATAGCTAAAGGGTCAAAGAATTCGTTGAGGACTGTGACGCATCGCGCAGGGGTGGAGGGGAGGGGCGCGGGCGGGCGGAAGCGCCGCTATTTTGAGGACGTTTCGCTGCGTCACTTAATTACGTATTCACGTAAACCACACGGCCGTGTCCACGACACAGCCACTCTAGGAATTAATTTGTCTATGCGCCTCGTTAGGCCAATTTCAGCACGGCCAAAGTTAATACACCTATGGTCTTGCGCAATAGACACACAATGTATTTGGTGCCATGTGGTATAAAAGTACGAGCCATGATTCACGTAATTATTAAACATTCAATTCACAATCTAATCTCATCTCAGTCAACTACGTCTGTCACTGCGTGCGTGGACGCGACTCCAGTTTTCCTCCAGAGATTATCAGAGGGAATTCTAGATTTTTTTGATTCCACTTTTTCCCCCCTTAGGGGTATTTTAAAGGAGGAAAAGGGAATTGGCCATCTCTAACAATAGCATTCGTGAGCGACGGAAAAGTTGATTAATCGAAAGATGACCGAAATTAGATATTGTGAATTGATTGTCAAATAATTACGAGAGTTGCCTTCTTGATTGATGAATGATGAAACCTTGAGTATGTGCGTACACACATGCAGTGTATTGTAATAAAATTTTGTGTATAAACAATTGAATACGTTCATGATTGTGATGTTCACGCTTGGTATAACACGTCAATGCGTTTTATTTTTCGTTATGATTGTAACTGCTGCAGAACTCAAAACATTATTTTAATTATATTAAATGCGTTTTACGCACTGAGCAAATCGCATGCAATCTCTGTAACCAATACTTTGTATATATTTTGTATTAAACCATTCGCCATAGCTTGCAAATTAGCATGTATTCCGAGATTGCATTAAAGGTTGTCATCAGTGTGTGAAGGGCTTTCAATTTTTTTTATTAAAAATGTGTAATGAATTATGAACAGACGTTATTTTCTTAAGAAATTGAAAAATTCCTTGTGAACTTAAAATCCAGGTTTTGGATACCTAATACCTACATATCTTATGTACACGAAATGCAGGTGGTAATTTTTTGGGATAATAATTAAAAGTGTCTCAAATTGCTTTTGTGTCCACCTGCTTCTGTGTCGTATGATACAAAGGCCTTGTAATTGTGTTGTGCATATTTTTCCAAATATACCAGTCATGGTAAAAATCTGTCGATTTGAAAATAATCGGCCTAGCTATTTCTATTTATAGATTGTTGACGATATTATTATTAACTATATTTATAACAAAATAAAAGAAACCTGAAATTCAATCTATTTGTTTCACTATACTTTGCTTAGCATCAAACCTCAGAAGAATAACATTCTGAGCATCGAACAAACGCGGCTTTTTCATGTTACCTACTTCACTTCTTAGTTTATTGCATCTGTGGTTAGTTGTCACAATTCTGCATCATAGACAAAATTATTTAGAGTGTTTCCCAGTGGTCAGATTGGTCGTCGGATAGTTAGACTGCTTTTGAAAATATTCTTTAAATTTTTGTATCTTGGCCGAATCAGGAGCATCTTTAGTTATATATTGCCAACCTTCGTTTACTAAATGTGGCGGTAGTAATGGCAGAATTCCGGAAAGTGCGATTATGCGTTTCGTGGTTTTAGATTTTGACAATTTAAATTTTTTTGCTTGCTTCCATACGTTATGGGAGAAATGAAAATAGCAACCTTTTATTTCTGCACCAGGGCCTGCAGTCTCGACATTTTAACGATTTTTGCTAGTCTCTACCATCGGAACTATCGATTTTTATCGGAATCGTACCGAAAACTTCCGTCAACTTTACGATTTCTGTCAATGTGATTGCGAGCAATTTTGATAGCCCGCTAAGTGTGGTAGCGATCGCTACATTAAAATAATATTGTAAAAATGGCTGTGGTTTGTTATTGCAGTGTACGCAGTAATGGTGGAAGCATATTTAGCGTTAGATTTGTTCATCCTCGAACATCGCTACGTACGAAATGGTAAGGCGACGGCAAATCGCGAGAAACCGTCGCAATAGCCAAAATCCGCTTCTTTTGGAGAAGATGAGTTTCTTAGACCACAGAATCACAAAAGAGATGTTAACCCAGTTCGTAGATGAACTACGGCCATCTTTCAAAGACGAGGGCTTATGGGCTTTCCATCGAATTTTAAGTGTGCCTTGTTTATTTTATTAAATTACCTAGCGCTGATGATGTAAGCAGAAGCTTATCAGTAGGGAATCATTGTGGCACATTTGCGAGTTGTTTTAACTTCACCGTTTTCTTCTTGTAGATACTAACGGTACTCCGATTTTACGCCTCTAAATGCTATCAGCTACCTGTCAGGTTGGTCTTCTATGGGGTAGTATGAGTCAAAAATCCGTGAGTCATGTAATTTGTCAAGTAACCCTGTTAAGGAAGTACTTAAGTACATCAAATTTCCAATGACTCAAATAGAGCGGCAAACTGCTAAACAGAAATTTAGAAATGTACCTCAACCATTCCCAGACGCGATCAGAGCCATAGACTGCACATATGTAAAGATTTTGGCACCGACGATATCCCTACCCTGGAGGGGCACCTTATCCCCGGGGATGTGTCGTTAGCGCTCTTCGCGGACGACAGTGCCTACCTCTCTTCCTCCCGAAATGCAGCCATAGCAGCGGGCCGCATGCAGCGCCTGCTAGAACTCTTCCCGGTATGGCTAGATAAGTGGCGCATGACAGTCAACGTCGGAAAGACAGCAGCGCTCCACGTGTCGCGCCATAGGACAGCCCTACCTCCTCTACAGCTTCGGGGCCAGGACATTGACAGGTCGTTGAAGATGGTGCCTAAGGCGAACCGCGCGGACACGCAGTCGCGCGGCGCTCGGGCCCAACTCCGACCTGTCCTGAGTTCCCATCTGCCGCTGAGGACCAAGGTGCGGATCTACAAGATGTATATCCGGTCCCGGGTCACTTACGCCGCCCCGGCTTGGTATACGCTGCTCTCCGCAACCCAGCGTAGGCGACTCCAAGTCATCCAGAATGTCTCCTTGCGGATGTGCATAGGAGCGGGCCGCTACGTCCGGAATTATGTGATCGCCCGCGACGTGCAGATCGAGAGCGTCGAGGAATTCGTGGTGATGTCGGCGCGTCGAATGTTCGACAGCGCCGATAACTGCCGCCACGCCCACCTGAACGCCCTCGCCCCTCTGCACGCGCGCCCCCCAGACATCATGGACCATGGAGGCCCCTGCCCAGGGAGCTCCTGGGCGCACCAGACTCCGCATAGAGCGGAAGAACTGGAGCGCCGTCCGCTAGGATGCCAGCGCAACGCCAGGAAGGCAGCGCATCGCCACGTTTGTGGCAATACCCATTGACCCAGGGGTAGTCGCCCCTGAGAGTTGAGGTCAGGGCAAAGAGTAGGAACTCAAGGCCCTTACCCGACCCCCACTCAAGGGGAGATCGGCTGATTACCACACACCAAGGGTGCATGAAGAAGCGTATGTGAGTGGACACCATGAGGGTTATTCATTTAATGTTTCTCATAAGTCCATTTAAAATAATAAAGATAAAATGAATTCTCATAACTTCAAAATATTTTGTACGCACATCAAATGATTAAGAAAATTACTTACATAACGTAGAAGAAAGTTTCCATTCAAATACTGTCAAATACTGAACTATGAATACGGTTTTTCGTTAACTTTGCGACGTCTCAATTTACGATATTGCACGCTTTCTTGGTAGTAGAGACTAGCGTTTTTCGAAAACGTCGGTACAGCAAGCGAGTATTTTCGCTAATAATGATCGATCGGTAGTTTACGATCGGATCGCTATCAATGTCGAGACTGCAGGCCCAGGGTATACTTTTAACGCGTTAGAAGCAGCAATTTCAAAATCCAGAGTAAATTGTTTTGGTTCCATAAACGGCAATTGCGATCGAAGCATGCTAAAAAGTCTGATGTAGCTTTGTTGCGATTTATGGGACATCAATGCATAAATTAATGGTACAATATTAGTGGAGTCAATGCTGCTTCCAATATCACCATGGATGCTATATAACTGTGAAAATGATGCAAAGGAAACGCTCTTAAATGTCCCATCACAAAAAAAAATGTTTCACTTGTTTTAAATATTCTTTTGATTGCGGGGTACAAAAAACAACTATACGTGTCCCTATACTTAGCGACCCCCAGTAAGAATTCGGGTTTTTTTTACATTCAATAAATACTGCCTAAATAGTGTGAAATAGTTACCTCAGTTAGATAATTAGTGCCTCAATACTTTAGAAGTTATAATCGAAAGAATGCGGTGTTTTTCAGAGCCTATAGTTAGCGACCCCCACTTGAATCTCTGCAAGTACATCACGTACGACTTAGCCTTATATCCCAATAAATAGTGCCTAATTAGTGCCTAAGACCTGCAAAACCTCAGCTACGTAGCTACGATAGAATCGAAGATATTTGATAGTCTTTCTGAGGCTATTGGCGACATGACGTCGGCCTCCGCTGCCCCACTGCCGCGCCAGTAAGACAACCGTTGATGTGCCATAAACATTAATTTAATTCAATTTTTACTCATTCCGAGGCATTCCATTGGTTGGCAGTGTCCTTGAACAGGAAATAAAGGCTCGTGTACACCAATACCACTAACAGTCATCATCATCATCACTATCAGTCCGTAGAAGTTCGCTGTTGGACATAGGACTCCCCCATAGAATGCCAAGACCACTGGTGTCGAGCCACCTCCATGCACTGATTTCCCGTGACCTATTAGGTATTAATGTCGTCAATATATTTGCCGTAGGTAATCAATAACATGATATTATTGGGGGAGGCTTCGTCCAGCAGTGGGCGTCTACAGACTGATGATGATGATTATGATGATGATACATCAATACACATAAACCTACAGTTAGAATTAAATCTTATTGCGTAGGTAGGTACTCTAGGTACCCATTGATATTTATCTTAAAAAATCTGGTTTTTCGTCTAGAAAAAAAAAACTACTTACATGTTACTTTTTAGGGTTCCGTACCTCAAAAGGAAAAACGGGGCCCTTATAGGATCACTTTGTTGTGCGTGTGTCTCCATCTTTTTCAGGAACAGCTAAAGGTACCTATCAACTTACACTACTTATATATTTGCTTACCTAGCAAATATACCTAGTATTACCAACACATATTATTACAGTATAAGTATTAACAAGTAAGTTTATTGAATTAAATTCAATTGAATGACTAATTTTTGTACGGAAATCGCAAAGATAAAATATAGAGGGTAGGTACTTCCAGTGACCTCACAATGAGAGGTTTTCACGTGTGTATTTCTACAGCATCCTCATTATGAGATAAGTGATTTCTCAATATGTCAGATTTTAAAGAATCATTGAAGCAATCTTAATCCCAAGTCTTAATTTAGGTGCCAAATAATCTTAGATGCTATGAGCCGAAAACGATGAGGAAGCTGGTGAAACGTCACATCGGCTACTCACTCTGTATCTTCCTTACGAATAAGCCTACGATTGTGTACAAAAAGCTCAAAATTTAGAGCATAATTGGAGCGCTAGGTCCAAAACTTTCAAGTTTCCAGCTAGAACACTCTTTGAGCTACGAGCCAAATACAATGAGGAAGCTGGGAAGCCGTCACATCAGCTATTCACTCTGTATCTTCCTAACGAATTAGTTTACGATGTTGTAATATAACCCAAAATTTCGAGCATAATTGGAGCAATTGGAGGCCCAGGGTTTTCAAAATTTTGGTGCTAGGCACCAAAATTTTGAAAACCCTGGGCCTCATAGTTTCAATACAATAAGGAAAAAACAGTTTTGCCGCCAAAAAATTCAAAAAGTTTTTGCTTATTTCCACGTGCGGTGTTGCCGCTCTGTATGCTTCATCATTGCAATCGATTTTGAGCATAGTTTATATTATCCTAAGAGTCATTTTAGCTTTCGTTCGAAACAAGATTTAAGTCGGTACTGAAAAATAGACCACGCGTTAAAAATGAAATGTAATGCCTTAGCCTATGTAATGCTGCCACAATTTGTGAAGCAGTTTTTTGCCACTGCCAGCTTTTTGCATATTGGGTAGAATAATTTAGGGTTGATGGTGGAGTTATTGGGAATTATCCGTTCTGATGACATATTTTGCCTTACTTTAAACCGACTTCACAAAAAGAAGGAGGTTCTCATTCGGTTGTCCTTTTTTTGTTGATTATTTATTCTCAAATACCGATTTCCAAAGTAATCGGTGCATTTAATAACTAGTGTAGCGTGAGGGTACGGAACACTCGCGGTTAATTGGGTCACTCGTGATGTCTCGTTTCGGACGTGTGCAACCCAATCCTGTTTGGTTTGTATCCCATGGTAACGTGCGAGCCCAAAGCGCTCAACCAATCACAGAGCGCATGAGACTTCCGCGCATGCATAGCGTACGCCGGCGCCGCGGCGTTTCATGCGCCACCGCACGGCGGCAGCAGGCAACTTTCGGGAGATAATCGAAATCACAGGTAGCCGGCCCAGCCCCCCTATTCCGTAACTGAAAGTCACTCGGTGACTAACGTTTGACAAGAAAAATTACCATCAATTACACAAAATTATCATTAAGAATGAGGCGTTTGCACGGCCGTTTCAAATCATGATTTTAGCGTTGAAAATAGGTGGCGCTGCTCTGTACCTAGCTGTCAAGTGACAAAATAAAGTTAAATGTCAACGTAGATAAGTACTTATATTTTCGTTTCTTGGTATACTTCTAAAACACCACCAAATCACTAGCGCACACTCAAGAAACAAACACAAACAGAATATCATGACATGACTAATAGCCACAGACTAGTTAGTTATTAGCTTAGTACACTACAGATTTGACAACCTTGGCAGCTAGAGTTGAGTCAGCGCCATCTTTCAAACCAATTTGAAGTACTTTTTTTTTAATCCATAGGATGGTAATTTTACTTGTCAAACGTTGGTCACTGAGTGACTTTCAAGATAGGGAATAGGGGAGCTGATAATACGACAAATATGGATTTTCATACAAACATCCTCAATTTCTAAACAAAAATAAATTTTGCATGTATGCCGAGCCAAGCTCAGTCACCTAGGTACATAGTAAGTTGAAAATCGACCTGATAAGTTGAAAACTTGAAAGTTCAAAATCTATCCCCAGACTAAAATTAAAATCAACAAAAGTATGTAAACTTTCTGTTGATATTGGTCTAAACGACCCTTTATTCTCTATTGAAAGATGGCAGACCAATGAAATGCATAGGAATGAATGAAATAAATGTTTTCGGTACATAACACGCACGGACCTTAACGCGGCAGTGAGGCAGCGATCCCTTATTAGTCTGTGGCGGTGACCAACGTGTTAGCGCTTGTTAGCGTAATGGCCTCGGAAAGACTATCAAATATCTTCGATTCTATCGTAGCTACGTAGCTGAGGTTTTGCAGGTCTTAGGCACTAATTAGACACTATTTATTGGGATATAAGGCTAAGTCGTACGTGATGTACTTGCAGAGATTCAAGTGGGGGTCGCTAACTATAGGCTCTGAAAAACACCGCATTCTTTCGCTTATAACTTCTAAAGTATTGAGGCACTAATTATCTAACTGAGGTCACTATTTCACACTATTTAGGCAGTATTTATTGAATGTAAAAAAAAACCGAATTCTTACTGGGGGTCGCTAAGTATAGGGACACCAACTATACGGGTTCCTTGATCATTAAAATCTGCGAAAAATGAAATGACGAAATTCGACTGGTATTTCAACGTCAGTAGGATTGTCGTGAAATAATTTGGTAACTTTAGCAGCTTTATTTCTTTGACGGTACACCGTACTTTTAATAGATTTGTTGTGACACACTCTTTATAAATTGTTGGGACTGGTTGAAACTCTGCAAGCTTGGTCCCGCATGTTATGTAATGAAAGTTCTATATCATTTTTGCCAACATCTTGAACGCAGATGTGATCTCTTGACTCATCGCAATAGACTTATTCAGTCAACTTGACTGAATAAGTCTATTGCGATTCTGAAAAAACACAGAAACCCTTACTCGTAAAATGAATTACATACACACAGGCACAAACGGGTTATAGGGCATGGTAACTCTCATGAATAAGAAATAGAAATAGACAGGGTGTGTCTGCGTTTGTGGGGGTGAGTGGTTAGCTGAAATGCTGACTTTCGGACTTTTTTGAGAAAACCCCTAAAAAATTCACCAAAAAAAATCCATGATGCAAGATTTTTTTTTGAGGGCTTGGCGAGATAAGTAGCAACCCCCCCCCCCCCCCCCTATCTATTAATTCAATTTGACAAACGATGCACCAAGCATCCTGTATAATGTAATACCCCCCTAAGTCACAACCACTTTACTCACTTGAATGGTCACCGATCCACGGCATCGCATTTTCTTGAACTGGCTGCAAAGCCAAATTTCGTTACCATTTGTGTAAGTTTTGTTTCTGTGAAATTGATACCCAGTATGTAACAATACGACCCCCCCTTTCTATTTATAAAATTAAGATCCATTTAGTAGGTATTATACCTATTTATTATTGTTTATTTAAACATTATTAATATAATCTGAGAAGTTAAAGCCGAACGAAGTCAAAGAATCAAAAATAATGTGATTGACATTTCATGACAAACAGGAAAATTTTGTTTTATACCTACAACCATAAAACATCTAGCAAAGAGTTTCAATCAGTGCAAGTTATTAATAAAACATATTTAAAAATTTACATGACCTCTTCGTATTTTTTTGTATTCAAGAGCTTATCTGAACAACGGGAAAAATAATTCCCGTTGGCCAGACTAGTCTGACCATAGAACAACATTACTAGAGTCTGACCACCAATCGGACCACTGGGAAACACTCATTATTTACTTGTCTCTGGTGTCATGATAGATTCGTAAACCCATGGATATATATATATATATAAAGTTTAGGTACTCACTTACTATATCCATGCGTGAACCTCATTGAAGTGTGTTGTAACGTGATCGTTTTAAACTTAGAATAAGGATTAGTCCACAGAGTACTTTTATGATTAGTCCCTAAGGTTTTAAACAAAAATATTTTACAAATCAGGAATTCTCTATAAAAATACGTTTATTCCAAATAGGAGACATTTTGGTTCGATAGATAATCCGTTTTAGTAGGTATGCCCTCAGAACAATAAGTTATTGTTCCGAAGGTATGCCCATGGATAAAGTAACTTATGATTACTTTTTTGATGATAGACATTTGAAGGAGATATGAAGAGGGATTTCAGAAGGGAGAATAACAGAGGGAACGCCGTAGTTTTACAACAGTAAACTACGGCGTTCACTAATCCAAACTCTTTTCCTTAAAACATTAAAGAAAAGAGTTTGGATTAGTGTCATCATTTCGGAAAGAAAATAGACAAGTTATCAATAAATTATTTATTCATAAAACGATAAGTTTCACTTTTCGTATGTATAAACCATTTGAGTGCCTAGCTCGATGCTCTTGCCGTTATTGGCGAGGAGCACTTTGTTGGCCGACACGTCTACCCGCAACACTGAGTGGTTCTCGAGGACTTGGCACCTGGTGCTGTGGTCGCCGGGGACGGGGATCTTGCGGGGGCCTAGGGTTGGGTCCGAGTACCGCCATAGCTTCAGGCTGCTCACGTCTAGAATATAAACATTATTAGTGTTACAAGAGCTGTAAGTGCAAGTAGTGTAGTACTATAGTGTATTACTGTAGTGTAGTACTATAGTGTAGTACTGTAGTGTCCGGCCGACACCGACTTCTCCCGTTGAAGTCGTAAAAGGGATTTCACCAGGGGATGGGCTGCAGCATCCACCTGAGTACTCACTGCGATCACCAATCTGCCTGCCAAGAGCGGTGATTATGGCAATCTCCCCATTGTATTTTATGGGGGACGCCTCGTCCAGCAGTGGACGTATACAGGCTCATGATGATGATGAGTGGGCATATGACGACCGTACATTTCTCGGGAAATGGCCGCAAAAATAACTTTTATTCAAGCTACTAAGTTAAGCCCCAAAACCATGTTTATTATATCAAAATCTTCTGTACAGACAAAACAACGATTTTCATTTGTAGATTAGTGGGGTTTGTAGATAGTTATTTTTATTTGAGACAGTCGGCTTTTACGACATCCGTGGGAGGAAACGGAGGGCTCCACTCTTAGGCCGGAAACCCCACGGCACAGTACATTATTACTAGAAAATAAATGTGCTTCGACAATCTTCGTTCGTGACTGACTGTCGCTTTTTCACTCACTTGGAATCATATTTCTGTTTCGCAATAAACGAAGATTGCAGAGACAGTTTGACAGACTTTCGTAATAGTACTTTAACTGATTAATCAGGGTTTATTTAAAGGACACACAACATCAATCATCAGAACGAGAAAGATGATACGAGTGAAAGAGTGAGCTAATAAATAAGCTGAGTTCAGGATCCCAAACAAACCTTTAATAGCCTTAACTTCCTTAGCGATCTTCGTCTTAACTTTCTCGACGGTGTCTCCATCGGCGAGCGTGAGGGTGACGGTGAAGAGGCCGCTGAGGGCAGCGGGATTGATAACGCTGACCAGCACGCCCGGCTCTGCGCTGAACGTGACGTGCGGCTGGCCGGGCGCGCAATCTTCGCGAGTCTTCTCCGGGGCTTCGGGGTTGTCGGTGTATTTCACTTCTATTGAATCCAGCTATAAGGAAAATACAAAGGATAAGTGAATAAGTAATGTGGTATCGATTCTGCGCAGCATTCTATGAAGAATGATCCTTGTGATTTCAATGAATAAAATTCTTTTGATTTGATTTGTTAATCAGCGGTAAAATCATCGCGGTCACCTTGTAGACTGAAATAAAAGGAACAAGTTTAGCGCAGTTCAGTTTCAACTGAATACGTAATTTGTATAATATGCTAGTGAACTAATGAATTCCTAAAGTAATTAAAAGCGCTTGCTATTATGGCTCCCGGAGTACCGTTGAACTTTTCGGAAGAATCACGTCTCGACTCTCTTTATTTTTTTTGTTCATTATTATTTAGCTATAATTTAAAAACAACTGAATAAATAAGAGTTGAAGCTTTTCTTTTTACTCATAATTATATTGTTGATAAAAAAAATATGACATATGAATGATGTCAAATATTTTTTTTAATGTTATTAACCTGTTTTCTCACAAATGTATTAAAAATCGTATGGTAAAGGTTATTACAAACTCGTGACGGTGGTAAACCCTCGCCTTCGGCTCCGGCTTACAAACGTCAATTAGTTTGTATTAACCTATTTACGACCCTTGTATCACAATGTACTAATGTTTGATGTCCCCAATAAAGTAAAGTAAACTCACGTCTAAAGTATTGAGTAAATATTGCTTATTGTCCTCGAGTACAGCCGCCTCCTCGAACAGCAAGCCAACAGAGAGCGCCTCCGCCCCGATGCGTTCGACGTTGTCGCGCGTCGCCTGGACGAACGGCATCACGCGCTTCATGTACTTCTTGAGCGCGTCTATTTGGGACAGCTTACTAGATATCACCTTGTTGTCGGGGAGGCCAGACGGCTAAAAATAAATTTAAATAGGTATAATTTTTTTAAATTACATATTAAAAAAGTCTGCCCTGCCGGTCTAAAAAGGCCACTTTATATGAATCACAATACGATTCATATAAAGGAATTGCTAATGAATTGCTCAATGTGGCAAATTCGTTTATCGTAATATGATTCATATAAAGTTGCTTTTTTAGACCTCCTGGGCTCCTGAACTCACAGACAAAGTGGGATTTCTACACTACGATGTTGGTGGGTGGAGGAAGACCCTCCACTCGATGGACTAAAGGCATTATAAACGTAGCAGGAAGTCGGTGGATGGAGGCGGCTCAAGGCCGTTCGTCGTGGCATTCTAAGGAGGCCTATGTCCAGCAGTGGACTTCTACAGGCTGATGATGATGTCCTTCTGACGCATAATGGTTGGTGGGTGTAGAATGAAGAATGCATTAAAGCCACTTTGATGTACTTAACTATATCTACTTGTCACTGACAGACAGTACATTGACTGACTTACAATTGACCAATCTAACCCCTTTTACATTAATTAAAAAACCTTTTATGACCAACGCCCTAGGCCTAACGCGACTGACGCTAGGCGATATGAACCGTTAGCGCAACTCAATGATTGCCATCTACCACATTTTAAATAACCAACTAACTAAAAGCGTGTACCAGCTATTTTACAACACAGAACAAAACATGCGAGTTTTCAATGAACAGCAATCTTGGAGGCCTCGTCCAGTAGTGGAAGTATACTTGATGATGATGATGATAGTAAAATTGCCTTACCCCATTCATTTCCTTGAGCGTCGTCAGTATAACATGCTGCCACTTGGGGTATACCTTCGCGACCCATACAACCGCCTTGTTCGGTTTCTTCTCAGGTTTGGGAGTCTCTCCCTTCTTGGGTTTCTTGACAGCGCAGTGGTTCTTGAGGTAGATGCGGAAGGAGTGGGCGGCGTCCATAAGGTATTCGCTTGCTTTGACCGCCACTTCGTCCACGTCGCCTGCGACCGGCCAGGAGGCGTGGAGAATACTGCTTTTCTGTTAAGAGAAAGATCCTTGAAATACTGAAGCTTGTACTTGAAATACATAGCGTACGACGGTGACGATTTGCATCAGGCATGGCGACAAGCGCAGCGCAAGTTTAATTAAGAGGTTAAGGAGCAAAACACACGTAACAGATCACTTATATTTTACCGTCAAGCATCTGTAGGCACCGACATATATCAAAAGATGGACAGATGATATCTGTGTATACAATCCGCACCAAGAAACAAGTATAGAAAGTTTAAAGGTTTCCGCGTGAATGTATCATTTTCGTATATTATCGTATCTGCTACGTGTGTGGTACCTTCAGATGCGATAAGTTTTTATACGCATATAAAATATTACCGCATTATTATTATTATTACTTTAAAAGTCGATGTCGTAGTACTTACGTTTCCTAGTAGATCCCACACGTGCTCGGCCACGTGTGGGCAAATTGGCGACATGAGTTTCGCCTGCGTGTCTATGAACTGCGCGACTACGTCCCCGTGCATGCCGCCTTCTGAGCATAGCTCTCTGGCGAATTAACTTACAATCAGGGGCTGTAGTCTGAGACAGGAATATTATAAAGGCAGTGCGTCGCATTTCTCACACAATTTACACCCCTATTCTTAGTCATTCTTTCAACCTTCCAGATTTTTTTCTTGTGGCAAAGTTGTATCCCATTAAACTCACCAGAAATATAAGAGTCTGTTGGGGGGGTCTTTGTTATTGATTAAGTTGTCTATCTCTCAAGAAGGAGGCCTTTCTAGAAGGTTGAAAGAATGACTAAGAATTGGGGTGTAAATTAATAAATAAATGCTGGACATTTCACACAACATTATCTAGCCCCAAGCTAAGCAGAGCTTGTGTTATGGGTACTAGATAACAGATATACTTAATAAAATACATTACATAGATAGATATTTTTAATATACATAGAAAATACCCAGAACACCCTGAACAAATATCTGCAGATTGTACAAATATTTGTTCCGAGGCGGGAATCGAACCCGCAACCTACTGTGTCGCAAGCGAACCTTCACCCGCCGCGCCACACATAATTGAGGGGAATTGTGTAAGAAATGCGACGTAAAAACGGCTAACTTCAGTGCGGCCTAGCCTAGTTTATCATCAGTACTGTTACCTGTATTTATCCCTTGCGGCTTGCAGCTCGAAGAACCCGGTCTTGAGCGCTTCCTTGAACAGCATCCTGTTGTAGTTGTCGTCGGTCTGCTTGATCTTCGTGTTCATCTCGCTCATGAACACTTTGTCATGGAAGTTGTACTCACCTGCGCAAAAATTATGTTATGTCATAGCAAACTCTTTTTATGGTTCAGGCCAAACAACAAAAAACGGGGCCTTTATAACATAACACCCGACAGTCACATGACGTAGTCATGATGCCACACTAAGATTCCCTGTGTTGTGGGTATCAGGAACTACGAGTACCATGGTACCTTAACACCCAAACCCGGAAAAAATATTTGCAAATCATACAAACATTTGTCCCGCAGCGGGAATCTCTCGCATCTCAGCCAGCTACTCGCCCGCCGCACGAAGGAGGTCGTCAAAAGGATCAATAGGACCGTCGCAAGGCGCAGCTAGTTATATATTTTTTGAGCCTTGGTAGTCTCGACCTAAGAATAGGACTTCTTACGTAAAAGACGACTAAGGGGTCTGGTGATTATGGCAAATACCCACGCTATGCATGCTATGTGGGAGGCCTCATCCAGCAGTGAAATAAAGAAAAAATATATATAATCCAAATTGAAGTGTGAAACGTTTTTATTGAATGGAACTTTAGAAAATTTCTCGGAGACGAAGACTTGAGCGAGACAGCTATTACTAGTATTATAAATATGAAAGTTTGGGTGTATAGATATTTGTTTGTTACTCAATCACAACTAACTACTGAACCTAGACTGAGCTATAGGCTGCTTCTTATGCCTGCATAACATGCGAAGCCACGGGCTAACACTACCAAAAAGACTAAACAAAAAAATTCAAAGCTTTCTTACCTGTCCTAAGAGTTGTTTTCGTAGCCACAATCTCCTTGACCCACTCAATGAAGGTGTACAGCCTGAGAATAGCCGCGTCCGCTGTGCTCTCTACAAAGTTCGCGTCCTCCACCGAATCACCAGCATCAGCCAACGTCAGACGCATCCCATCCGCACTGAACTTGTCTATAGACTCCGAGAGCGTTAAGAAATTTCCGTCAGACTTGGACATCTTCGCAGAATTCAGCATAAGATGACCGTTGGCCCGGATACCCTTCGGCCATTTGTCTTCTTCCTTGTCCCAAAGCGCGATGTGATTGTAGATGTAGTATGTCAGGTGGTTTTGGATCAAGTCCTTGCCTGACGCTCTCAAGTCTACGGGATACCTGTTCGAACAAACAACATAGCCTTACTTATAAAGACCTGTAAAAAATCAGCAGCGCCCTTAAGGTTAGATTTTATAAGGACTGAATCGACCATGCCTACAGCACAAAACATAGCGAAGTTGGCTAACACGTAGCCGTATATTGAAGCGAAGACGCAGGTACGACTCACATCGCTTCTGAGTATATGGGACAGCAAATACACAGTCAAACTTACCAAAACTGGAAAGATTTCTTCATAAGATTTAACTTCTCCTTCGCAATCTTAGTTTTTTTCGGAAAGGGTGCGTCTTTGAAGAATATGTAATCCCACACATCAATGGTCATTTCTTCAGGTTTGATTTGAACAGCATTTTCTTTATCACCTCTGAATGTGTCGCCTTGTAAGTAATGCGCTACTGTGTAGTAGGCATTGTAGATAGTTGAGTCCGAAAGAGACTCAATGACCCATTGCGTATCCCAAGGGAGTTTCGTCCCTAATCCGTAGGTCCTAGAGCATGCATACTCGTGCAGCCAACTGAGTGTAGCTTGGAAATTCTTTCTAACTTCATCATGGTATGTATTCATACGCGCAAGAGCCTTTTCCGTCTGTGCCTTCCACGTCTCTTCACCGTAATCCAAGTACCATTGGTTGCAAAGCGCGACCACGCACTCATCCCCAGAACGCGACATAATCGTCTTTTCCGGCTCGTAGTAAATCAAAGCTGTGTTTTCCTTTACCAATTTACCTTGGATGTTCTTCTTCACATCCTGTATCTTGCTGCCTTTGTATTCACCAACTAGCAACACACCATCGTAGAATCCTTTTAGGTAAACCATCTCTTTAGCTTGTGTCAGCTTATCTTTATCATTCTGACTTTGGATTTTGAGTTTGTCGTACAAAAATACAGCTGATAAGTTACCGAATTCTGGTATCTCAAGGATTGGAACAGCTTTGTAAGGCAGTACCATTTCATCGGTGATGCCATACTTTTCTCTGAAAGCAGGTTTCTTTTCCAAATCGACGAACGCAGCGTAATCGTCTGGAGAGTCGGAAATGACACTCGTTACTATTCCAGTACCTTTGTCCTCTTTAATAGTCAACATTGGTAAAGAGTATATCTTCGGATAGCACGTCAAAGGAGCCTTTAGAGCGATACCTAGAAGATCTAGCCCTACAACTTCTTTGAGAACATTAAACTCGCCATCCTTTTCGGTAAAGCCTTGATACGCCATGTTCCTGGCGGCTCTGCGGGTAGAAATGAATACGCCATCTTGGACGGTTTCAAAGGCGATGTACGTGATGTCTGGATGAATCCAACAGTTGGTTTGACCGTACATTGTTTCTGGTCTAAGAGTTGCTGCTACAAAGCTCACCTTTTTGCCTTGGAAGGGCCTAAAAAAGATGATTTATAAAAGATATGTCTCCCAGCTAGTAATTGTTTCAGCTCACCGGCACCACGGTAAAAGTAGCCTATGTGCTAATCCTATTATCTATCACTATACCAAATTTTCCATTTATAGTATTCCTTGAATTCAGTAGGTACTCAGTAGGGTCATGAATGGGCCTTTCTTACCAAGGTAAGAAAGTGCCAAAAGTGCCAGCGAGCTAATCCAAAAAACTTGGTAAGAAAGATTATAGTAGAAGTTAATTTATTGACAACTAGCATCTTACGGATTTTTATCATCTTTATAGTGCTATAGATCAGTTGAGCTATCTTAAGATAGTTGAATTACAATAAGAATTGAAATAGCTTAACTGTTGAATTTGTTGCTTACAGCCGTCAGGCCTTAGAATAGACCCCTCCATTTCTCGTGGATGTCATAAAAGCCGCCTAAAAAATTATACCAGGGGATAGATAGCAGCATCCACCGGAGTACTCAACTCCAATATTGCGATCACCAATTCGCCAACCAAGCGAGGTTACTATGGTAAATCTTCCCATTTCATCCTATGGGATACTTCAGACGTCAGGACGTCTTCAGGCAGCTGCTAATGCTGATGATGACTGCTTAATTTGTATTTTTTACTTACTTGTACGCATAAGTTGTAGTTAAATTTTTTCTGGAGATAAATGTATGAGTTGCTTACTTAAATACTTCTGGAAGTGGTTCTAAGACCTCCATTTTGACCAGGGTATACTCCTGCGGTCCAGCCCCCTCGCCCGTACTCCGATCGTGGTCCATGCAGGGCTGCTTGTCTTGAGGAGAATATACGGTGTACCGTTTCCCATACATAATCTTCTTGCGTTCCTTCAGGTGATAGAACTGCCATCTTACGAATGAATCGAAGAATAGATTCGCGTCGGTAGTTATAAACGTACGCCGCCAATCTACCTGCAAATTACATTGTTATTTAGAAAACGAATACATTTTATTCACATACATGCATTGCCGTGTTATCCGGACTAGAATAGACCCTGACCTTCCCTCCCGTGGATGGCGTAAAAGCCGACTAAGGGATTACACCAGGAGATGGCCAGCAGCATCCATTTGAGTACTTCAATCACCAATCGTATCGTGGGTATACAAGTACTATGGTACCACAACATCCAGGCCTGGTACAAATATTTGCAGATCATGCTGAAAACTGCGCGCAACTCCGGGAAATGTCTCCGTAAAACAACATAGGTAGGTGCATCTTTTGTCTGTAAATGTTTTATTTGAATGGAACAAATAAAAATAGAGTTGAGTTGGTTGGGTAATATTCTAGAAAAATAACGACTATACACGATACACCACGTACTTTACTATTCTACTGCTGATGTTTCATTGACCATTTAGAGGTCCTTCCTCATGAGCACCGACCACGAAACTTCAGCAGGAGAATATTAAAGTGCATGGTGTATAGTCGTAATTTTTGAGCATTTTTTTGTCAGTCTGAAAATAATCTAGCAACTGTATCATGATGGCAGTATTGCAGGAAACTATAGGCAACATTGTGAAGTTTAGTCATTAATATATCAAAGACATTACAGTGTTCAACCTAACTGAACTCCAACATCATTCAAATTACAAGAAATGGGTGCTCAACAATATATTTTCGTCTATATTATATAATAAAATACTATATTAATAGTCTGAGGATAAAATTCGAACCATTGATCTGATATTTATGAAATTTCTAGTTAAGGCTATAACTAAATTCGTCGGGGGGTTGAGATATGGGGTCCAAAATAGGGTAATTTTTTTTACTTTGTTTTTGATATTAGCAAAAAAAAACTTGCTGAAATGGTATGCTAGTGATATATTTTGGCTTTTGTGACACAACTTTTGTGAAAAAAGTACATAATTTAAGAACTTTTAAATTTGTACCAAATTTCATGAAGATCGAATAAACGATTCCAAAGTTATATTCAGACTAACATCAAAACAAACGCCGATTCACCCAAGTTAACACAGAAAACTCGCTTCGCTCGCTCAATAAAGTACTTTCTATATTAAATAACTATTAAGGGCCTTATTCATAATCATTTTATAAACCTATTTTAGTTAAAATAGCTTCTGTCTTCTTCTCTCTGATATAAAATGTTAATGTCAAAACAAGACAAAACATTTTTGAACTAAAATATGTTTAAAAAATGATTACGAATAAAGGGGGTACGTGTTAAAGTAGTAAGTCACTCACATGGATGCCCATCCTCTTCAAGTCAGCAACCGCCCGCGGAGGGAAATACTCCAGCCAATGACTCTCACTAGCAAACAGCTTAATTTCCTCATCGGGAATCCCAAGGCTCTGCATGATCTGCCACTGGTATTTCGCACCCCCCGTCTTAGCAACCGCTTTGCTCTTCTTACCTTTGCTCTTGTCCTTAGGTATGATGTCACCTTTACAATCAAAAATGATTAATTCAATGCTTAACTGTCACACAAAGATCTTAAAACTAAAATCGAATCTATTGATTCGATTACTACGAAACGACTAAACCATTTTATACTACGATGACGATACGATTACGATTTAATTATTATGCAAGATAGTTTTTGTAATACAAGAAAATACAGTTTGTCGTTAAACTCTGTGAATTCCAAGATCCAAGTAGGTAAATCATCATCAGCCTGTAGAAGTGCACTAGACAAAGGCCTCCCCCTAGAATGCCACGATGAACGGTCTTTATCCGCCTCCATCCACCAACTTTCTGCAACCTTTAAAATATCTTTAGTCCATCAAGAGGGCTTTCCTCTACTGCGTTGTCCGGTTTGTGGTTGCCACTCTATAACCTTGAAGTAAATTAAATATCTACTCAAAGGTTAAGGTTTAAGGTTAAGTTATAATAAGTTACCTGAAGAACTGAAAGTATTAGATGGAAATATATTTAAGAAGAGACTAAACTCATTGGCTGTTAGATAACTGTTTTTATAGTCAGAGGGATTTTTTTGAAATGTAAATTCTCAATTAATTTGACATTTATATATTTGTACGCCTGCATGCAGGCTGAATGCATTGACTAACATAGTATTTTTTTTTGTTTCTGGGTTGATCTGCGATCAGTCTTGCGACTATAAGCAAATATGTTCTGGGATGTTTGTGTCTTGTGGCTTGTGCTCCACACTTGGCGCACAGTTCCTTATGTGTCCATCTAGTGCCTTTGCTCTAGCGTTAGGATATCACATATAACATAGATTTAAAACCTTAAGTGTGTAAAATTATGTGTATTCTTACAAAATAAACTATTGAAGCTTAAGTAAAGGGGTAATCAAGTGGTCACCAGCTGAAGTTAAACCGTGACCCCGCTGTCTCACTTGTTGCTCATCACTTCTTCAGCAATAGAGTGGTTTACAATTGGAACGCGCTATCAGATGACGTTGTTACTGCTACTTCCGTCAATGCATTCAAAAACAAACTCGACATCAGAGGCCCAATTCTCTAATTTAAAAACATTCAATTCGCAGTATAATCTCGTCTCAGTCGCACTGTCAGCTGTCACCTATATGGTAACTATTACTTAATCTTCGCATGCATACGCGAAGATTAAGTAGTAGTTACTATACGATACAGTGCGACTGACACGAGATTATATTGTGACTGGAATATTTTTAAATTAGAGAATTGGGCCTCTGGCTTCGAACAAATAAATCAGTGCTCAAAAAAATTTATTATTATTATTATTATTGTTGTTTACCAAAACTAAGAGACAATATTATATAATAATAAATTTTAACACTGTGACGTAGACACATCAGCGAAAGCTCGTCTATAAATAAATAATAATAATGTATTAAGTGACTTACCTTCGTCTTTGACCACTACCTCCTCTCCTTCAGGAAATACGGGAGGGTACCCAAATACTTCCATTTCTCGTTTCAGTTTGTCAGCACATGCTTTGATTGGCATGCCTGTGCAGTGGAAACCAAATGGGAAGAGAACCATCTTGCCTTTTAATCTGTGGTATCTTGCTGCAAACTGAAATGTTGGAAAATTCGTAAAATTATCAACATTATGAGTTCTAACCAAAATATTGCTATTAAATTGTTGTTTAAAGTTGTGGGGCATCAGACCTTAGAATAGACCCCTTTGGTCTCCTGCCATGGATATCGTAAAAGATGACTAAGGGATTAGACTGCGGGATGGCGGGTAAAATCCACTTGAGAGCTTAAGACCAATACTGCAATCACCAATTCCCCTGCCACAGGTGGTGATTACGGGGAAGCCTCATCCAGCAGTAGATCTGAACCGGCTGATGAAGATAATGCAAGGAACACTTCATCATCACCAGCCTATAGAAGTTCACTGCTGGGCATAGCCCTACCCTATAGAATGCCACAGTCTTGAGATGTCTCCATTCACCGAGTTCCTGCAACCTTTATAATGACTTTGGTCATTGAGAGCCAACAAGCTCAAAGTCACGCAGCGGGCTATGGAGAGAACTATGCTTATATGTAGTTTCACAATATGATAGAATTCAAAATGAGAAGATCTGTAGAAGAATCCAGATCACCATCATAGCTTTCGGCTTGGAATATATTGAAGATATTGCATAATTTTTATATCAATTCTTAATGAGATTGAGAAATGATGTCCTATAATTTAACTTACCTCACATTTTGATAGTGAAAATGTGTGACCTAAATGCATGCGGCCATTCATGTAAGGGAAAGGGAAGGTGGTCATGAACTTCTCATGTTGTTTCCCATCGTTCGGGGATTCCATTTCGAATATTTTCTCCTTTTCCCATCTTGCTTGCACCTTCTTCTCGATTTCTTGTAAATATTCTACTTTGAATGTACCCTTGCGGTCAAGAGTAGCCTGAAATGCAGTTGATATATTATATTTGAGGGTATCAGAAAATTGTTAAGTTATGGAAAATCTGAAGCAAGCTCAACACATAAGGGCTGTTTGAGTGTATAAAAATAAACTTTGTTTTCATTTATATAATACGTAAATAAAAATTAAAAAAACATCCATGCTGTGGCCGGGCTTTTAGGCTCCAGACTGAAAATGGCTCAGTCCCATCCTGGTCTTATCCCAAAATTTCTTTAAGGAGGTTAAGGCCGTGATGCACTTTCCTTCAGGCAGCACGATAGGTTTTGGCATTCTGTGTAAAAATGATACGGGCTCTAATCTGCCCAATATCCTGAACAATATGCTGTGTTCAATTGCAATCGCTAGGCGCGTGTAATAGTTCAACACCGTGTCTAAATTGTTGACGGCTCTACTATTATCACTATAAGATTAGTAATATTTGATGAAATAATCACGAAAAGGGTTAAAGAGAACTTTTTCGTCGAAGTCTGTCTTACTAGCAACTGGCTGCGGGACCTTAGTTAGAATACCCTACTACCCTAGTCTAGTGGCATAAAACAACCCCTATTTTCTGTCTTCAACTATGCAGGGAATGCAATAATAAATATTTTAATTTAAGGTAAAGATAACTTACCATTTTTAGAGCTTATTCTTTAGACTTTGCACAGTCACGTAGCATTTCAAATACCAAAAGGATATGAAAAAAACCGCAGCCAAAAACCCAAATCGCCGACACAGCACCACACGCACGGCACGGCAATGCACGTCGGTCGGTTCACTGACTGACAGTGACTGTGACAGTTTCAAAAAATTTGACGTTAACCTCTTTACTCGTTGGACGTGGTTGGACGTAACACACGTTATGTTTCTTGCTCCAAGATCACACGCGTGTTTAGTTGCCTGCCTGTCAGTATTCGTCAAGAGTTGACGTCTGGGCGCCGTCTTCGTCCACTTGGTACATGGTTGGTTGGTCCTTAGAATAAGGTCTCTCAATATCCATGAAATCCGTACCTATCATATAACCATAACCACTAAAGCGCCAAGGGTCACTACAGTTGCCTTGCATTTAAAATCGCCGAGCGATGGTCAAATCCAAAATTCTAGGCCTAAAGTGCTGTAAGTGTGTGTAAAGTGTGTGTGTGTCGTGGTTGTTTTAATTTGAAAAGACAACCACGTAGTAGACTTTTGCATCTTTTTACGTCACTAATCGAAACAACAGCTGAAGCCTCTATCTACGGAGGCCTCTATTGCTTTAGAGAGCACACAGTAGCATGGGTAAGTGCCCCAGTAGATGAACATTTATCGTGTAAGCTAGCTCAATCAGGGTTTCTCAACAGGAAGTATCAGGAACTACGAGTACCATGGTTCAACTTTTATTATTATTAGTTTATCAAATTAATATTTGACAATAAGCGAGCAAAGTCCTTGCAATAACTGGCAAAATTACTTGCTTCCGTCTGCTCGGATGTGTATGTAAGTATGTTTGTATGTACGTACCAGCGTACAAGTGGCATTATTCAATGAATCTTGACAAAACTTTTGATAGGTACAGGTTCTACAAAACCATATTATAATTTTTTGTCTTCGGTGATTTTTGATTGGAGGGGTATTTCCCCCAGAAAGGGAGGAAGTTTGCTGCGGCGCTGTTTACCTTAAAGTGGGGTGTTATAAGAAAAAAGTCTATACATTCTAAAACTACCAAAATTTTTAATCGACGATGTATAGTTTTGTTATAAGTAAGTACTTATGTACTTATAGTTTTTGAGATAATATGAAAAATGAAAAATTTTAGTCCAAACGTGAGCTCATATTTGTTATGAGTTTCAACACTTTCAACGACTTTGTGGTTCAGATAATATTGGATGTTTGCTAAATCACGGCTGTGGATAAGATTTTCAAAGTTTATCAAAAAAAGTTTGTGCACGCAAGGTCTACCGTTCGCTGAACTATTAGTAGTACTAGAGAGATATTTGAGCATGCATGCTCTGTACTATATTAACGACTTATGTTAGGGAAAAGTGACCGACGGAATCAATTCTCAGAATAATGTTAGTCTTTATTCTGAGGAATCAATTAATGTGATAAATATTGACGTTTTATCTACGCGATAAATTGACTGTACTCTATGGATAATTCTTTCGAAAATGTGAACGCATGTCTCGCTCGCCATCTCTGTACGTCCCCCTAGGGAGGACGGAGCCCCACCAGTGTTGCCAACTGGGTACACGTAAAAAGTGCTAAGTTGCTGTAAAAAATATGCTAAAAATGTGCTAAAATTGTGCTAAACATGAATAAAAAATGCCAAATGTAGTTAAACTTTCATTTATATTCAAATGAACAAAGTAAAAGGTAGATAAGATAAAAATAGCAACATTTTTGTGCTTTTTTAGGCCAAATCTGGCGTATGAAATGGAATTTAAAGTTTTTACCGCCAAACGATTGCGGAGCTTAGTTTTTACCAAACTCATCTGACTGAAAACGCGTTCAACTTCGGCGTTTGAATGCGGTAACGACAAAATAGATGTTGCTAACTTAGCTAAATCTTCAAAAGGATTGTTTCCGGCATCATCTTTGTATTCCATGACTTCAGTCCAAAATAATACAGTTGTAGATGTGCAGTCTCAATTTACGTGAATTTAGTGATTTGCGATTAACATATACCTATCAAACCAAATTAAACTGTAACTGCTCGAATTATAAGTCTATTTAGCCCTTCATTCAGATTAGTGATTACTAACTATTAGTAATGGTTATTCGATTATTAAAATGTAGTGAACCACTAATCAGTCATTCGAATATTGACATAAGCGTTACTTGTTTAGTCGAAAAATGTGCTAAAAAATGTGCTTTAGGCTAAACGAGAAATAAATGTGCTAAACTGGTATAAAATAAGCATCAAAAGTAATAAATTGGCATCACTGAGCCCCACTGGTTGTGAAACTCAGAATAAAGACTAGCATTTATTCTGAGTGTAAAGTCCTAGGAAAACTTCTTTTTTTTTAATGGTATATGAGTATTTTCCCACTATTTACAAAGTCCAATCGTCAAGTCATGTTGTAGTAAATCGATGGCAGTTTACTAGAATGTTCCTGAATAATTTCCACCCCTTCGAAAAGACACGCAATACGCGTATTTTATTTAAATTCACTACCATGTGCTCTTTATAAGCTACACCGGTTTAGAATGCCACCAAAATTACATGATATAACTCAAAAAATCAAAATAAAAAAGGACGATGTCTCCCTTCGAAAGAGCAGAAAAAGTCTCTAGAAAAACTTTGATACGAATTTCGTAGGGGAGAAACAAATACTAGGGGCTAGGGCTACAAGATTTGTGAACAATACCGTTTATTGCCCGTGTTTGTGCGGTGTATAACGGTGGCCAAAAGACTTGGATCCGGATGCTGAAAATAGAGTCAGTGGCTGTCAAAAGTTAAATTGGCGGCAGCAACGGTATCTGTCATTTTTTTGGTTAATTCTCTTTGGTTTTGCCGGAAAGCACCGGAAGGCTAATTTCGCTCGCCCGCGCCCGCCCGTCTTCAATGAAACGATTGGTTTATACATTTTGCGAATAATTCAGTTCTATTTAACCAGTGAATCTCCAAAACCACACTTTTTAACATGGCGCCAAGAACAGTAAAAGCAAAGGTACCGATATTCTTGTAATAACTCAATTCCCACCAAATTGCGCGATACGCGGCCAATCTCGTCGCATCTTTTCACGACAAGCTATTGCAAATTTCTTTGTTTTATGAAGAAATGGCAGTAATTATTGTATTGACGTCAAATTGAGTTGATTCCTGTTACGAGTTCTACCCTGGCATCCTAGTTACGCAGTATTTGAAGGCACATGGCTAAGTTTTATGAAAACATTGTGTGCTTGTTGTTTGTGCACAATGCTGGAAGTTTCAGTAAGCATTCATGGCTTGCTAATAATATAAATTTATGCTAGGTGTTCTAAGACCAATCTTAGGATTTATCAACCATCGTTATTCAGTGAGCATGTAATAAACCAGAATAAACTGCTGCCTTACACTGTATCACACAAAATTATACTAAATCACACTTGTAGGTTAATTTTTATCTTGTTTGCATAAATAACCAAATATATTTTGTTTGCGTAAATTGGTTGTAGTCTTGCTAGCAATATTTTGCACTGCGTTTTATCTAAATAGTACATAGCACTCTAAATATGTTTCCGTGACAAAACCTTCTGTTGTTTGCAGAAAGCTGCAGAAGCCACGGAAGCACCCAAAAAGGGGCGAGGCAAAGCCAAGCTAGTTGAGGTAGAACCAGAGATAGAAGATCTGGAAGTTGATGAGAAGATTTCAGTTCCTGTAGAAAAGAAAAAGCGAGGGAAAAAGGCTGGTCCTGCTGGTGATGCTGGTAATGGTGTTGAGGATGATGAGTCCACTCTGCCAGCTAAAAGGGGTAGAAAGAAGGTTGAAGAGTCACCAGCTGAAGAAGACCCAGTATCTATTGAAGATAATTCTGCAGATGATGCATCTGCCAATGCTGAGGATGACGAGAGTGTAGATACAAATGGTGATGAACCACTGAAAGCTCCACCTAGTAGAGGGCGTAAAAAACAGCCAAAAAAAGAAACTGCTAAAGCAGAGCCTAAAGGCAGAGGCAGGAAGGCAAAGCCTGAACCTATACCAGAGGATGAGGAGGAGGAAGAGAAGCCAAAAAGCCGTGGTCGGGTACGGAAACCAACCCCTAAAGTTGAAGAAGATATTGATGATCCAGAGGAACTCCCCAAAGTCAAACCAGGTAGAGGTAGGAAGAAGGCTCCAACAAAGATCACAAAAGAGAAGACTCCCGAAAGTGATGATGTAGAGGAAATAGAAGATGATGATGATGAACCCATAGGAGAAGTCAAAAAGAAGGAAGCTAAAGGCAGAAAGGGAAAGAAAGATATAAAAGAGGATAGTGTGGAGAAAGATGAGGACACAGAGGAAGTGCCAGCAGCTAAGAAACGGAAGGTCAATAAGAAAGAAGATAAAGGCAAAGGTATTTTACTTTTTATGTCCGTTACTTGTTGTGTTACTGATTTTTGCTTGGTCACCTTGCATCAAGCCACTGGCTAGGTTGATGTATGGTGGCCTTCAGAAAAGCTATGTGACTGATGGTGAGGACCAGTATGGTGAAAAAATTCTATGCACCTCACAAAGGCTCCTTTTATGCACAGTATACTTTATTTATTCAGTAGCATAACTGTATTATAAAGACAAAGACATTTTGGTATTTATATAAGATATTTTTACCATGAGTTCCTTGTATGGTGCTCCAGTGTCAGTTGTATGGACATTTACACATTTGGACATTTTACCTTTAAATCTTCATCTGTGTAAAAACAGGTTGGCTTTTTGAGCATGAAGACTCATGAAAATGTAGTTTTTCAATGTACTACCTAAAATGGTATCATGGTGTCTAACCCTAAGGTGTGGCTCGGTTGACGACTGTTGCTGGAGGGCCAATGGGTAAGCTATGTAATTATTTTTTAGTACTTAGTAACTTAGTACTGGTCCCATTAAAATCATGCTTAGTTACGCCAGGACACCCTAATGACAGATCGAAGAATCATTTTCACGCCAAGTCATCCCATTGGCGCCAGGTGTAACTTTCGGCAAGACACAATCTTTATTACATGAGATGTGTGGCATTAAATCACGTATAATAATAAATGCTGGACATTTCACACAACATTATCTAGCCCCAAGCTAAGCAGAGCTTGTGTTATGGGTACTAGATAACTGATATACTTAATACAACAACATTACATAGATAGATATTTTTTATTATACATAGAAAAATACCCAGAACACCCTGAACAAATATCTGCAGATTGTACAAATATTTGTTCCGAGGCGGGAATCGAACATATATTTATTATGATGTATAACAGTATGATATTGTTACCTCATTTCAAGATCGTAAGGCACAAGCAGCTGTTACGCTTATAGATAAAAGACGTACCTAGCATCAATATCATGTTTGCTGTGGCCATAACACATATCAATATTAAACTTAATATTCTGAAGAAGTGAAGCAAGTATTGCTGTCTTTTTCTGATGGGCTAAATTGAAAAGAACCACTATTAACTAGAGAATCGTGCACAGGACACCACCATTATGTTATGGAACTTATAAGAGCGGGTGGAGGAATAACATGTTTTCTGATGCTTAAATACAATAACATTTTGTTTTTTACAGGCGATCACAAAGATGAGGAAGAAGATGAGGAAATCCCAGAGCCTAAGCCTAAAGGCAGAGGGCGGGGGCAGAAAAAGGCAGTAGAGATCACACCGACTGATGAAGATGACATAGAATCTACTAATAAGCGTCGACGCAAACCAGCCGACGATAAGGGTAACTAGCATGTGTACTATTAGGTATTATCGACGTTGTTTAATTCAAACCGATTATGTGTGATTTAAAAATTTCAATAAAGATTTCTTGATATTTATGGAATGCTTTTTACTTACCTATCAGAAGTAACAGCTTAAGCCCTTGTGGTATTTTATATTATGTTTATACTTCACTTCCAGAGAGCTGATTCTATGTTTTGACAAGCAATTGACACGGACGTATGGTGTAGTGTAACACGGATTTTTGTATGGAAAATGAGGTTCACAGAGTGTGAGCTAGGGGCGCTTATCGGTGTCGCCATACAAAAATCCACACTACACTACACCAGACGTCCGTGTCAATTGTGTGCAAAATAGCTCACAGCCATTATTAATGTCCGCTCTCAGGCATTATTGTATTTTATATATGGTAGTAGAACATAACATTTCCTGGCTAAAGAGTAATTTACTAATTGGGATTCATATGCAGCAACTAATATGCAATTGTGATTTGAGTAGTTAGTTGAATGAGTAAACATAGAGGACGACCTCTGTGGCGCGGTGGGCTGAGACGCAAGAGATGCGGGTTCGTTTCCCCTGCGAGACAAACCTTTGCATGATCTGCAAATATTTGTTCCTGGTCTGGGTGGGTATCAGGAACTACGAGTACCATGGTACTACATATGGTACTCGTAGTTCCTGATACCCACGACACAGGGAATCCTAGTGTGGGATCAGACTATGTGACTGGTGGATGTTATGTTATGGCTGTCTGGCCCGTATTAAGAACTGGGAACCCAAAATAATTAGCCATGACGATATTTTCCCGTCTGATTTCTCTGACTTACTGTGATTAGAAGTAAGTTAATCATGAAAAACTAACTGTGCCGCTACTGCTGGCAAAACCTACGTTTTTTTTCTTAGTCTTGAGTTATGTTGGTAAAAATAACTTCCCAGTTATATTTCAAACTAATCACATAGTTACTTCTAAATTATAAATGTGAAAAGATACCTGCGAAGAGATCACTCTCTTCCATAACAAAATTACACTATTCCATCTACCAGTCTGTTTATCACAACGTTAAATTTGCTATGCATGTTACAATTAAAAAACAAATTTAAACATAAAATGAATTCAGTAATGGACTTAAAAAAAATATCTTATAATACCTATTAGTTTAGGACTCATTATAAAAACACAGCAGATAGGTTTAATTAGGATCACATTGCCAGTTACTTTTGGCATCACATAAATGTATTATGTATTATTATCACCTGGGGGCAGATCATTCAACGCTTTATTCCTAGGCTTATTAGCTATAAGGTTAAGGATACTTTGTAGTGAATGTGGTAAATAACAATGGTTAAAGGTACAAAGAAAATACAATTTTACAGCTCCTTCGGAAGATAAAAAAAAAGCGCCTCCTAAAAACAAAGCATCCACTGAATATCAAGGGATAGACTTCTCTAACGAAACCAAGAACGCACAAGGCAAAGATTGGAATTTCAAAATCGCCAGTTGGAATGTCGGTGGAATCAGATCATGGATGGGCAAAGGAGGGCTAGACTACCTGACCTATGAGAAACCTGACATCCTTTGTCTTCAAGAGACGAAATGCGCTGAAGATAAGCTTCCTGAGGAGTTGACAAGTCTTCCCGGGTACCACGGGTACTGGTGTAGCGGCAATAAAGACGGACACGCTGGCGTCAACGTATATACAACGCAACTAGCAATAAACGTTCAAAAGGGCTTGAATAGTAAAGAGCTGGACGAAGAGGGCCGCATCATAACGGCTGAATACGAACAATTTTATTTGATCTGCGTATACGTCCCGAACTCGGGACGGAAACTAGTCACTCTCCCGAAAAGACTGCAATGGAACGAAGAGTTCCGCAAGCATGTCAAGGAATTGGATAAGAAAAAACCTGTGATAATATGTGGAGATATGAACGTTTCTCACAAAGAAATAGGTGTGTATTAAAACTGGCTGTATATTTGAATACTGATTATTTACAAGGTCAACCACTTAAATGAAAATGTGTTACAGATTTAGCAAATCCGAAAACTAATAAAAAGAACGCTGGTTTCACGGAGGAAGAGCGTGCTGGAATGACAGAGCTCCTTGGGGACGGTTTCGTGGACACTTTCCGCCATCTCTACCCTGACAAGACGGGCGCTTACACTTTCTGGACCTACATGATGAACTGCAGAGCTAAGAATGTTGGATGGTATGTAAATGGACCTATATACCTATCCAATAAAGCTAGATATCCTACGGAGACTTCCATGAGGCTCGATGCGCGTGCGGTGGATAAGGGTTGGTCCACTCTCCCTTTTCCCCTGTCGAGAGTAGACAGACAGACTATGACAATGTAATTTAAGTACAGAAGTTTCATAAAAATACAGTTTTAAAAAAAGAATGCAATTTCTGGCATAGCAGCCCATTTATATTCATAAAAAACTTGGAGCGCCAATAGTCAATTTCGTCTGTGACTAATTAATTACCAATTTTGCATATCGAAGTAGGTAGGCTACCTAACATTCAGCTCAAACGAATAGTATAAATATATCAACTGTAGTAAAATAAAGTAGCAGGAAGTCTCAGCTCTTAACCGAAATTAAAGAGAGGACAATATATATGTTATATGTGTAGTAAAATATGATGACGTACTTATGGAATTTTCTGGCCTCTGGCACAGAATAAATATTAGTACAACGTCTGGGACGTCGTATTGTGTATTATTTTTTAAGCCAAAATGAGCTTTTTCAAATAAATAATCTGGGAGCTTAGTAAGAGTTTTGATAGTTTTCGAAACTATATAAAGTTTCGTTTCCTTCCATACATTTACTTGCAGAGCGAAAAGTAGCAAAGAAATCTAAGAACGTTTCGTATAGTTTCGAAACTCGTACCAAGCCCCCTGGACATGCCTCTGACCACCTCTAGTACGATCTGAGGATACATTCACCTCACTATTCTTGAGTTTCTTATCTAAAACGATTTTGTATTTTTGTCAGACTAAAAATTTACTTAGGTCTTGGGTTTTAAGGAGTTTTTTGGGATCGAAGGGGTGTTTAGGAATGGTACTGTTTTTGGGTTATTTTACGTAGGGGTATTAAGACGTTGTAGGAGTTTCTAGGGGTTGTAGGAGATAGTGGGGTTTTTGCCCCAAACGCCCCAAGGCCGTGTTGCCACGTCGCGTTTCTTTCGGCTTCTGACTTATCAGTGTATTTTTTTATTTTCAGGCGTTTGGACTACTTCATAGTATCGCAAAGGCTGCTACCAGCCCTGTGTGACAACGTCATCAGGGACCAGGTACACGGCAGTGACCACTGTCCTATATCACTATTTCTACATCTCCCTGGTGCCGATAAGCCTAAAGAATCTCTATAAACTGCACCTTGTACCGTTGTCATCATAAGCGGCTGTTAGTACAGTGCGCAAAAATATTTTAGGATTCATCCACCAGATTCCACTTTCGTCAGACCGTTTATTTCTTCTGTATTCGTAATTTTTTTTACTCTGACGAAACGATTAGCTTAATGATTCCTCATTCGACACATTTCGCGATTGTCATAAAATGACTAGTACGAAACTTAGTAGTAGATATAGATATTACCTTGGGTTGGTCGTTAGGTATTTTTTAATTTATTTTAGAGTCATTCGACTAAATAATTCTTAGGACCACGTCTTAGAATAATGACTAAAGCACGACCACGTAGTCCCCCGGTAAAGTGAAATCAGTATTTTTCCTTGTTCGTTGTGACAAAAGTGAAAAAAACTAACATTTTTTTATTTCTGACGAAAGTTTTATCTGGAGGGTGTCCTGAATCGCAAAAATATGTATACCTACGTGTTTCATTGTCCGACTCCCGTATTTGTTACAAATTCCTCTCGATTAGAGACATTCGTTTTGTATGATTTTGGAATGCACTTTTCTGTTTAGCATTTATTTGGATAATAAATAATAATAATCGATTTGTTTCGTTATATTTATTACACTTTATTAATAAATTCAACACTGTGAGATTCATTTTTACGTTTATTTAACACATAAATTAATGCATTAGTAATATGTTCCATAATCCATTCAGTAACATACTGTCACAGCATTAATCACACTGTCAAGAAAGCTTATTTCGCGCTGTTGGCCGCATTGAATGGGTTTAAAAGGTATGTATAATAGCTACTAAGCGAAATCGTGATTTTATCAAAATGGCGCGAAATTGGTAGATTAACTATTAAATGTCCCTTATTAGGGTCATACTTAACATAAAATAAGTAGCCAAGCTTAACAGCAAAAAAACACTAGAATAGGATCCACACACTACATTCATTTTAATTATTTGCAGAGGGGGCATCGTTATTTTGAGGTAAACTTAATATCGACATGTTGGGTCCTCGTCGGCGGAGCTTCAGATGAGCCTGAAACAAAACGCGAGGGTTCAGTTCGGGGCGTACTGCTAGTTTATTGTTTACTAGCTGCGCCCCACGGTTTCACCCGCGTGAACGATGATGAAAATTGATGATGATGAAAAGTAGCCTATGTGCTATGTGTTAATCCAGGGTATTAGGTTTATCCATTCCAAATTAAACTCAAATCCGTTCAGCTGTTTGAGCGTGTGAAGAAGTAACAAACATATTCACAAACTTTCGCATTTATAATACAAGTGGCTCGCCCGCGATTTCGTCCGTGTGGTCTCGGTGGTCCAGTCAATAAGTGGTAAATAAGTTATAGCCTTTAGCCTATTCTGATGTATAAGCAATAATATTGTTGAGTTTCATCAAAATCCGTTCAGTAGTTTTTGCGTGAAACAGTAACAAAAATCCATCCATCCATCCAAACTTTGGCATTTATAATATTAGTGTGATGGAAACTAGATACAAATTGGTGTTCTTTCTGTAGTCTACTCTACCAGTAGTTCAAGCCCAATTAGCATACAAACGCAAAATAGGTAAAAACCATAAAAACACAGCTTCTTACCTTAATTATTTTACTAAATGCTTCCCTGTCCAACAGTGAGTATGCAGCAGTCAAACTGCTCTGAGCAGGGGGCTCCAGCTCCTTCAAACCAGAGCAAAACAGATCTATGCCTGCTTCAACGCCAGTTCCAAAGTCGCATTCATCTAGTGCTATAGAGGCGTATGTTATTATTGGCTGGATTTCAGACAAAACACTGTCCTTTTCACTCTCGGTCTTGGCTGCTTGGAATTTAGCAAATAGCTTTTTTATGTTAGCTGTAAAAAAAACAAGTACATTATGCTACAATTTGATCTTTCCATGTGAGCAGTGTAAAAAGGGCCCCTCTCGATGGACCAATGATATTTAAGATATCGTAGGAAGTCTGTGGATGAAGGTGGCTCAAGACCGGTCGTGGTGGTATTCTATAGGGGGTCCTATGTTCAGCAGCCGGTACAAGGCGTGTTTCAAGTGGCTAGGCCTTGTAATGCATTGTTATAGGCAGAGTTTACCGCTTAACATCTGCTTGTACCGTTATTCAATGATAAAAAAAGTATAACAAAAATTACAAATTTAATTTTGCGTTATTTGCACGTTTTCGTAATGTCGAAGAAATTTTCACGTGATGTATGCCTAAATTTTTCTGGTTAATTGTTTCAAAAATCTAGATCATATTGAACCATAAGTCGTTATACATACAAGACTTCTATAAAATTTTATGAACATCTTGCAGTTTTTAAATTAATGAGAAACTACGTTTTTTTCCTTCCATCTGGCTCTAAACATAAAAACTAAGATCTTCTAATTTTGTAGATAAGACTTATCAAGGTAGCTATGACGTGTTCTGGATTTTTGAAACATGAAACAGAAAAATCTCGTAGAGTTGAAGCGTGATTCAGCCGAAAAGTTATACTTGGGAACGCACCCCACTGTTGGGATTCTGGGCTTACTCTCGTGAGAGTGAATGGGCTTTAATGGGGAATCCACCACGCTAGTGCGGGTTGGTAGATGTTACATGCCTTCGAATTTGTTTCTAAAGGGCATACTAGTTTTCTGACAATGTTTTCCTTCACCGTTTCAACACGTGTATAGGGAGGTTGCCCCTCCCCCACTTATTCTAAACATAAAGCATGACTAAGTCAATCAAAACTACAACCTTGTAGCAGTTTTGTCGTAAACCGTAACTGAACAACAGTTCTGCAATTGACAGAACTGAATTTCAATTTAGCAATTTTAGTTATTTAATACGGCCACCCTGAATTTACCTTTTTGGATGCACAGTGGCCTTTTTAGCCACAACTAAAAAGAGGCAAGTTTCAGGCCATAGTGTTTGCTTGTCTGTATGTCTGTAGCCTGATAGCCCCGGAAAAGGTGCTCTGATTTAAATGCGTTTTTTTATATGAAAGATGGTGTTCGCGAGATGGTTCTTAGCTGTGTTCAGTCATCAGAGGCCCAATTCTCTAATTTAAAAACATTCAATTCGCAGTATAATCTCGTCTCAGTCGCACTGTAATGTATAGTAACTATTACTTAATCTTCGCGTTTCTTGCTAAGAATATGTAATAGTTTCTATACGAGACAGTGCGACTGACACGAGATATTGTGACTGGAATGTTTTTAAATTAGAGAATAGGGCCTCTGAGGCCCAATTCCCTAACTAAAAAATAGTTAAATAGAGTTCGGATCATGTTTCGATCTTGTGTGTCTTGAATGTCTTGAATGTCAGAAATGGTATTCTCCTGACATAAAATAATAAAATAACTAATGTGATTATATCGAAATGTGACCGAAACTTGAACGATTCAAAGCTTTTTCGTTAATTTTAGCATAAGTAGATGGAGTCTCTCTTTACTCTTTCCAATTATATAATATATCTATCCTACTCTAATGGTGGTCACCATGAATTGAAAGTAGACTAAATTGTTATTTATGAGGGACTAGAAATTCAACTTTCAGGGGGCTTAGTACGGGTTTTGATAGTTTACGAAACTATATGAAGTTTCGTTTCCTTCCATACATTTACTTGCAGCGCCCCTAGCGAAAACGAGAAGACAACTAAGGATGCTGTCAGTAAATGTATTGGATGGAAACGAAACTTCATATAGTTTCGTAAACTATCAAAACCCGTACTAAGCCCCCAGTCAATTTACAATTCAGTCTCGATTCGGTCAACTTTCAGTGTAGTTTTGAAATAACTTAGAGAATTGGGCCTCAGATTACAACTCTTTTTTTTTTAAATCGATCTCAGATATTTTTACTGTTAGAGAAAAAAAAAAAAAAAAAAAAAACTATTACATCAGGCTAGACTTAGGCTCCAGGGTATGATGATGATGAGGATGAACAGGATCTAGTGTACTACTGGAGCTCTTCATATTTGAATTTGAAAAAAGCAAAAGTAGATCAATGTGATTCCATAAATGTTATGTTATTCTAATTTGAATGGAACACTGAAAATCTTTGTGGAGGGGGTTTCTAATTTTTGCATTTGTAAGGAACTTAATTGTGTAATGTGCAGCCAAACAGCTAACTCCAGGGCAGTCTAGTTATATTGGATGAAGTGTCTACCATCTGTCTCTACAAGACGCCTGTACCCCAACTGAGTCTTCTTGTTATATGGAACCATGATGCCTGCACCATGGAATGTTTTGGTTACAACATGGGACAACCTTTTCTTCACATTGAACTCTTCAACTGAATAATTGTTTTGTTCTGCATATGTTTTCAATTTATCCATCAGCTTTTGACAAATCATTGCAGAGAATGGAGAGGTTTTTTTCTCATTTTGTAAGTATAAGCTGGAATAAGAAATACGGATTTGATTTAGAAGCAAGATTCTGGAGGCTTTCTCAGAGGAAGAAGCAAAACCAATTTAAAAATGTATTCTTGCTAATGCTGATTATGTTGAAGGTTAAATCAGTATTTGGAACTGCAAGCTGATGAAAAAGCTCCAAATCTACTAAGGCGTTCCATTTTCCACCCTTTGTCTCACACCCCATGTAGCCAAGACAACCTGCTCCTGCACAAATGGATGCATAGTTTAACTGCATCATTAGAATACTTACTAAACAGCCCCAAAGATGTTTTCCGCCATAGGTGTTATGTGACAATCTTTAGCACTATCATTACTGGCCAAGAATACTGGATTCTCACTAGGCTCATCTCTGAAGTAACCAATGTGGTATTCACTTTTACCCTTTTTCTTGAGAACAGCCTACAATACAAAACAGTAGTTATTATTATAATGGACAGGTAAAACTGATTTATGATATGGATCAATAACTCACATAACATACAAACCTGAAACTCTGGAGGGTCATAAAAAAATCTCCAATGTGCTAAATACAATTCTTTATCATCCAACATCGGCAGCTTTCCCAGTAACAAGTCAAAAGGGCCTATCGCCTCTAAATTAACACTTAATAATGTCTTTTCAAATGCATTATTATTATTCAGACAGTCATACAACTGGAAGAAGTCTGGTGGCATCTCAACAAGGAATAATTCTTTGAGAATATTGTGACTTGTGGTTGAGTCATAAAAGGTTATGTTATCTTGGATGGTAATAGAACACTTTTCAATGTGTTGTTCCAGATTTTTGCTTGCACTTTGTGCTTTTTCTGGCTTGTTAACTTCATCATCATGTTCTAAATTGATTGCTGTTTTTTCTTGTTCTGGATTTTTATTTTCAAATGTTTGTTCCACAATTTTGATAGGATTTGATTCTTCTGCTGGTTCTTTAGTTAACACTTCGCTAGTTTCCTGCTCCGTATCATTTTTCTTTCTAATATCCTGCTTCTGGTTCCTAGAATAAGGACTAAAACGATGTTCTGTACGTTTTCCTTCATAGTTTTTAAAATTTCGTGGAGGGTGTTTGTAAGTTGTGTGATGTTCTGGATTTTTTTGATAACACTTATTCTTGTACTTGCAAATGGTTCTTGGATCATTAACGTATTCTAGCCACTCGTCAGACATATTTTTATTGAATGGATTTCATAAAAACACAATATAAAATGAAAACAAAACAAAAGCTTACATACAACAACAACACACGGCACGAGCCCACAGACCTATAATATAATATATAAAAAAACTATAAAAAAGTCCTCTGCTGTGCCAAGTGTGCCACAGACTAACTATAACTACTACTTTAGGGAGGGAGAGGAGAGTGCTACGATGGTTGGATCCACTCAAACCATAGATGAAGTAAATTAAATAAAAATTCACCACTTGTCACGTCTATTTCTGTGGCTGTGCACGGTAAAAAGTGGCTCTTTGAGGGTCTGCCTATCCCTTCAGGGAAAAAGATGTGTGTTTATGTTTGTAATCAACTTCGATTTGATGATTTCCTAATCCATAGGTCCAGCCTGGTGACTGGTGAGATCATAGCCTGTGGGTAGCGTTGCCAGTTCAATCAAAAAGGGTTGATTTTGTGTCCGATTGGGTTTCAGATCGTCCCTGTATCATCTGAGAGCCAACGTTCAATAAAAGACCAAAACCATTATTTTTTAAATAAATACAGTCGACCTTTTTTGAACTAAATGGTTTATGCCATTAGCTACAAATGCGTATAATAATAGTACAGCTTGTGTCCCTTCATGCTAAAAATCGACCCTTTTGATGGACGACTGTCTGAAAGTTGATAGAGAGCGCTGGCAGCACTGTCCAGAGTGTCCAGCAGTACTATACTTATAAATCTGTGGTGTCCAGGTCGAGTTGAGATGAGAAGTGAAGTGTGAATAATTTTTATTTTTATGAACACAATTTGGCTTTTATTAGATTCGTTTCACACAGTAAATCGATCGGTACTTGACGAAAAAACAAAATTTTTTGTCATTTTTGTTTTTATTTTTGGTGTAGTTATATTTCTATCAGAAAAGGACCTGAAAATCACGACACCTACCTACCTGCAAAATGTAGATGAATAGTATAAAAATATTGTTATATACCAACAAGTCTTAGAATTACTATAAAAATTTGCCAAGGACATGTACATAATAAATCATCGTTACTCACGCCATTCGTCAATTTCTGCGAGCTTCAGATCGTGCTGTTCAACTGGTAAATATAATTTAAATATGTTTTTATATAATTGTCTAGAAACCGTAAAATATAAATTCGGAACTCATGCTTTAGCAGTCTCTATTCTCTATTTTCATAAAATCTAGGTACCTACCTATAGTTTAGTTTCACACTGTCTTCATTGTAAATTCATCAATCCATGCATGACTCCTACAAATAAAAAATTCAGCAGATTGTAGGTATTAGCTGTGCGTGCCAAGAGTTGCTTGCAGGAAGTATAGAAATATATATGAAAGAGGTAACGTTGATAGTTAACGTTAGCAATGATAATTTTATATTATTTAGGTGACACATTTTGTTTTTTGAGAATAAATTTCCAATTATATTTGACTTGGTAATTAATTTGTTTTAAAATTTTATAGGAATGAATAGGATTTTTTTTAAATGTAAAATTTTATCCCTTATCTCTATATTAAGGCAACGTTTGTCTGTTGGTCTGTTTGTATACTTTTAACTTTAATGTAGTACATACTATATATATTCTGTACTTGATTTCTATAGGACTGATTCAAATGCATTTTTATCTGGTGCATAGGGTATTTATATTATTTATTTACAGGTTCTAATTTCTAATACATCTTATACATCTATGTACAATGTTTGGTCAAGGACCGAGGGTGTTTTTTGTGAAGGTAGTAGTAAAAACAGTACTTGGGTGGGAAATGTAACAAAGTATTTCCAGCTTGGAAAATTGAATTTACAGGGAAGGCCATGTATTTTTGCTTAACACCACCACTTACAGAGCTACTTTCCCGGTTTGTAAAACTGTTTTACTTCATAATAAACAGTAGAATGTATAAATATGAATTAAACAGACAATCACTCCTCGAATAGTTTTGTCTAAAGACAAATAAAAACTATAATTGCAACTGCTTTTTTTGCAGTGCTATGTTGTAGGTTATTTTAACTGTAGTGTTTTAGTATGCTTAGAAAATTCATTTTATTTATCCAACACGGACTGTGTTTGATAAATAAAATGGATTTTCTGTGTTCCTTTGTTCTGACATTACATCTTTTATATACAAGTATGACTTCTTGGTCATTTAAATAGCAAAATAAAATATTTCGCCGCAGAAAGTTGCGTGATAACAATGAGGCACATCACTTATATAGATAGGAGTAGGTACTGTTAATCCGACTTTAAAATAGCTTTGTTTCAGTTGCTTGTGGTCTAAGTAAGAAAATTAATGTTCCTTTATGTTTACCTTATAATATTAACTAGCTGCTGTCTTGATCTTCCCAGTTTTCCCAGATATTTGAGTCCCCTTTTACTATGTCTATGTTGCCGTGGTGTGTTAAGCCTAAGAATAGACCTCTCCATCTCCTCCCGTGGATGTCTTTAAGTTACATTTGAAAATATAGGTAGGTAGTTTTTATTCTACCTTTTTATACTTACTTTATGCTTTTTAGGGTTCCGACGTCTGACAAGGAAACTATAGTTGTATAGTTCAACTATAGATGTCGATCTGCTTGTCGTCGTGCGTAGTCAGAGCCGTTTTACTCGTAACTTATTATTTAACTTAACTTTTAACTTATTATTATTATTTATTTATAGTAAATGTAATATAGAAAATTGTTGCCTGAAACTCTTGATGAAATTAGGTAAAGAGATAGATTAAGACCTGGGGCCTAATTCCCAGTTCATGCGACATTTTTGGGATATGATATTATCATATCGCACCTTTTATCTACCATAAATATCGATCCCGCAACAAAATGTGTATTCTCGAGGCAATAGATATACTAAATCAAGGGTGGATTTAAGGGAGGGGGCACGGGGGCACGTGCCCCCCCCCCCAGAGATTCCATCACAGTAGTATACTTATGGCAAATCAAATTCTCAGAGTTGTTAAAATATATTAATAAATAACAGAAAGAACATGAGTGAAACTCGTGTTTGTTTCTGCCTGGAATTGCGAATTTTGTTCGTTGCATCTCTTTCACGCAATTGCAAATGAAACCACCTTACGCCGATAAAAGTCATATTATCTTCGCAACAGGATGACAGAAGAGCGTTTCAATGGATTGGCTTTAATGCATATCCATCAAGACGTTGCTGCAAAAATGGACGCTAATGAAGTGCTGGACATCTTTAGCAGGAAACATAATAGAAAGCTGTCTTTATTAAACATTTAATTTTTCTATTGTTTTGACACTTTCATATACCTTCCTACATACTTGAACTTGTAGAAATAAACTTGAAGTATAATACTTCAAGTTTATTTCTAACAGTTAATGTTGTTTTTTTTGTCCGTCCACCCCTTGTGCCCCTCCCAGAAAAAAATCCTGGATCCGCCCTTGTACTATATCACTATAAATGACACAACAATATTGATTTGTCAATTTTGACACGTTTCTCCCTTCAAGTTCAAATCCCTTGGTTACTGTTTATTATTTTTGTAAGCTCCGTAAAAGTTTAATTAATATAATTACTACTAGGTACCGGTGTGTTGAATTTTGTACGAAAAGCTTAGTTATGGAATCACGAATGTGTGAAATGGGCGTGAGCAAAAAACTAAAACCATCCGAGCGCTGCTCAAAAAGCTCGCCTCGTTGTGTTCCTACGGCAGACGAAGAACTAAGAGGTGGGAAGTTCTCCCCTACTTTTACAAACAAAATTGCTGCTACGCGATGGTAAATTGATCACAACAGCGACGACGACGCAGCGCGCAGCGCCAAGAGACACTTCCACTACTCTCTTTGCTTCGAGACTTTGTGCTATGCATACCTACGTATTTTGTGATCTCACTGCCATTCTGTTTAATTATTCCCTCGGTTATTCTTACTATTATTGTTTCGATTGCAACACTAATATTAAATTGTTGTAGTTTTGTGCATTATTTTTTATTGAATTTATCTTCGTTTCCTCATAATATTTATCGGATGATACATAGGTATCATCCGATTATCGAACTTTATCACTTTTATTATTATTTTATAGGCCGAATGTGTATCCACTGGGGCGCTTGCTCGCTTATAATAAAGACAAGCTTGCTCGTGCGACTGTGTGCTCCCTAAAGCGATAGAGGCCTCCTTAGTTGCCTGCAATATGTCCCGTAAAGCGCCAGAAACCTCCAAAGAGGCTTCAGCTGTTGTTTCGATTAGTACACAAAAAGTCTACTACGTGATTGTCTTTTCAAATTAAAATCGTTCAAAATTGGAACTAGTTGAATATCACTATTGAATAAAGGCAAAAAAGTCTATGCTCCTTAAAAAAACAAATTCTTGATTCAGTTGAGTTTTTCTGTGGCTTGTGTTTACACGCTCGACTTTTTTCATTTGAATAGTTTGTTGACTTTTCCATTAACAGGCAGGTTTATTAATTTTTACTTGGTTGCTTGGAATGTACAGTCTGAAATAATACAAAAATCACTAACTTTGGCATTCTATTCGGAAAAATAAATAAATTTCTTAGGAGTGAACCACTGTTTACAATGGTGATTTCCACAAGTAATGTATTAGAAGTTTTGGGATTATATTCATAAAACGATGCATGTTGAAAAAATGCTTAATATTTATTCATTTCGAAACTAGTTACACACACGTAATAAACTGGCTTTATTTTAAACACTTACCAAAAAACCAACAAATTTGCGGTTGGTAAAAGCACCCATTCGCTCAGCGCATAGATAGGCATAGATTTTTGGATTTGACCATCGCTCAACGGTATAAATTCAAGGCAACTGTAGTGGCCTTCGGCGCTTTAGTGGGTATTTCTTTTCAAAACTTTATAAAAAAGACCGCCGCGTGCTATCAAATTGGGGGGAATTAAAGTTATATACCATAGGTACACATAACATAACACCCACCAACCCCTACCTATCCATGGGAGGACACCCATCCATGGGAGGAGACCCATCCATGGGAGGATACTCATCCATGGGAGGAGACCCATCCATGGGAGGAGACCCATCCATGGGAGGAGACCCATCCATGGGAGGATACTCATCCATGGGAGGAGACCCATCCACGGGAGGAGACCCATCCATGGGTGGAGACCCATCTATGGGTGGATACCCTTCCCCGGGAGGAGAAACACTACCTATCTATAGGAAATACAACCATAAAAAGATGCGACGCGCTCTTGTTGTGTTCGATAATTCAATTGATAAACCAATATCGAGTGCTCCTGACCACTCGATGCATATCTACGATTTGCGATCGATATTTATCTACCGTGACTTCTCCATATCACGGAAATTTCAATTCAGTAGATATTTTGACAGTTCCTACGATATATATCGAATGTGATGTTATATTTATCCCTCTAGCGATGCATATCTAACGATTTTCGATCGATATTTATCTACTGTGACTTCTCCATATCACGGAAATTTCAATTCAGTAGATATTTTGACAGTTCCTGCGATAAATATCGAATGTGATATTATATCTATTTCCCGAGAATTAGGCCCCTGGATTGACACTGACTACCTACTGACTTCGGAACCCTTCACTGTGCGTGGTCCGACACGCACTTGGCTGCTTTTTTATCATAAAATTTGTATTTGATAGATTTAATTTTGAATGACAGATTAAAACTTTCAAAGAAACCTTTTTTATAAAGACAATACCCGGAAAATCGGCTGATTTGATCACTGACTGATCCTACCTGTAGGTAGGATAAGAGAATGTTGATTAAATATCTTTCCAAAATCTTAGAATTCGATTAACAGTCTCCACATTGGATTGACTCACAATTATGATATCTTGGAAGATTTACGCTTCATACGTAAATTTCGGTATTTATGCCGAAATATCGATTGCTAAAATTAGAATTACATCGCGGCTACATCTACATTGATGCCTTTGTTTAGGAATTCTTGTTAAAAATTCCCAGTAGGTCGATCATCACCAACACACACGATTATGAAGTCGTAACCAAAACATCGCATAAAACATAGCTAATGATTTGAACTGCTGCGGTACCTAGTGACCGGGTACTCCACCTGGGTTGCTATAATTAGGTTCATTGTGTGTCGGTTCGGCGCAAATATCGATCAAGTCCGCGATGTAAATCTACATTTACACCGCCCAAACCATAATAAGTAGGTACCTACATTGATAATGATGTACCATACCTTCACGTCAAATACGTGTATATGCAAGCTCGAATATTAGTTGTCTCGTCATCTTTCAAGAGACTGAAACCTAGGAAACAATATTGAAAATACAAAATTCTACTGTAAAACGGTCTGATACCGTATAGCTCAACGCATAATGTTATTGTCTGAAATTTCCAATTTCTATGATCTCTTGATTGTACAGCGATTTCATTATGTAGGTAGGTACTTCCGATTAGTTCCGATGACCATTGAACACGTCGACTTTCGCTTTGAGCACTATGTTCCTTAGAACGAGTTAGCTGTAGGTACCTATACGTTTTTACGGAAGTGAATTTTTCTATAGTGTTGTAAAATTATTTTTGGCACTCGGTTGGCATCTTATAAATCAACAAACTAGCTATGATTTATCTTTTCATCATAGTTTCCTTAACGTAAAGTGGTCGTTCATTTATTTTGGATGATATTTATAACTCTTTGTTCTTGTGCACGCTCAACTTCAATTAGGTACCTAGTACCTACCTACCTAGTTCTATTATTTTAGTGCTGGGTAGTTGGGTATTGAATTTTAAACTGAGAACGTGGTATAGTGTCTCTAACAAAAAGCTCGAAGATTTTCCAAAAATGTATTGTCTAAATGAATTAGTCATAGCACAAGAAGTGTTCATGATAGTGAAACTTTAGCGAGGGGTTTTCATGCGATACGCCGCGCGCCGCCGTGCCCCAGATACGTCGGGAGCTCTGCAAACGGAAATCGACTCCCGACAACACTGCTGTTGGTTTCCCTTGTTTTACTGGGAATGCAGCTGCTTGAATATGAACGGCTTACATTGACTCTGAAAAATCTGAAGATAACTTTAACATTGACTTATATTATTTGCTTTTATCTGGCGCACTTGAAACATAAATACAATAAAACGATAAAAGCTTTGGTTATCTTTTTTGTTATTCTAGCTCTTCAAATATTGTACTAATATATGCAGATACCTAACCGATATGATAGCGAATAGATTGCATACGAATAATGCCTAGGTCCTTATTACAAAGCTTTGTAGCAAATGCGGGGATTATTTGTATGTATGTATTATGCCCTCATGAGCGGGTCATCTAGTTGTGTCAATCTGGGGATAACTTTAGACCGCTTATCCGATCTCCGTGAAATTTGGTAGGTGGGTAGATAGAATAGAATAGAATATTATTTATTGAAACAGAATAACACATTAACAAATTAAACTTAATTAAATTTGGCTAGTGTGACATCACAGTCTCTCGTCATTTTACGTATAACAGTTATTATATTTAATAGTAACTATCAAAATTGTATTATTATTATATTTATTATATTGTATTGTATTATATAGCACTATTGAGTTGATAGTATTGAATAGCACTGAACTTGACAGCTTATATTATTTTTCGCAGGCAATGAATACTTGACCGCAAGATGGACCCTCAAGATGGATGGAGAAGCGGAGAGTTGGGTGCGCTGGAAAACTCTAATCGCACCAGAGATGCCGAGCGCGATAGAGTTCGTATCGAATTCTACGCCACATATGATGTCATGACCGGTGTTCGTATAGCCGCAACGCTTGGCGGTTTCTTTGCTCTGATGGTATTTTTGATTGTCTATAAGAGCCGAAGCAAAACATTGAAAGCTCTTAACGATCCAAGACTGGTCGAATTGGCTGAAGCTGTCGTCGCCGAAGAGCAGGCCGTAGAAGAAGAGCGTCAACTGAATGCAGCTATGGAAGAAGCGCTCTCGGAACGAGCGCGGTCTCGGCCTTCCATAGGCGAGGAACCACCGTGGCCGCGTACTTCACGCTTTGCATCATACGGCGGCGGCTACGGAAGTTTGTTGACACCACCTCGCCGTCTTTCAACTCTTCGCGGTGACTCTCTTCCCGCCTCCGCGTTACGTTTTGCGGATCGTCGGCTCTCGGCTGGACCGCGTGATCGCAGGCTAAGCTCCGCTACATGTTCTAGTTCCGGAAGCTCTTACTTAGAACGTCGTGGTTCATCGGTTGTGTGCACGTTACCAGAACGCAGATTGTCGCCTTGCCCGAGCGAGCGACTTGCGCCTCTCGCGTCCGTGAGTAGTGTAGGACCGTCGTTCGTCCTAGAATGTGATTTAGCGTCGATAGGCGCAGACTCTGTGTTCGTGGAGGACAACTCTGACTCTACGGATGATGAGGTGGAACAGTTTTCGACAGATAGCGGGGGCGGCGAAGCGGCTGCGACAGGGGAATGCACCGAACTGTCTAGTCGTCCCGTGCCGCTCCCGCTGCAGTTGGAACACACATCGCACTCGCGAGAAACGTTATTCTAGTCATGCGGACGCGGACAGGCTGATAGTGGAATTGTCGCGTCGGATGTTAAATGTTAGTTGATTCGACATTAAAATATCGACTTTACATATTAAGTAGGTACCAAAAGCACACGCCAGGAACAGAATCAAATTTGGAAACTGCCCTGTAAAAATCTTAAATCAAAATACGACCTTGTGAATCAAAACTACACAAGGCACAATTCGGCACAAAGTATCAGATAATAATATGTGATCATAAGAATTGAAGATTGATTGTGATTGAAAGGTGGGAAACATTGGACTCGATTAGGCGCGTGCTTTAAAATTTTATAATACGAAATGTATATATATTTTGGATTGGCATTTAACATATCACTTCAAACTTGTTAATACAACATATCATTTAATTTATTATAATAAACAAAAAGATATGCATCTATTTTTATGAACTTTGCTGATTCTTTGCAATGCTTTGCATTTTACTGCAGCTACATGAGCCTATACATTATTTTACTGCGATTGCCTATTCTTTTATTTCAAAAAAGTCGATATTTTAATGTTATGTTTTAGAATTTAGTGTAAATAGTCTGTTTTTGTTAACTAATTGATGTATCATATTACTGTTAATGTTTACCAACCACGGGAAGTGTTATTGTACTCAAACAAATTACGTATCTACTTTTAGTGAAGGTCCTTACAGCATTTTGCCGGCTTGTTATTGTAATGTTGCAGACAAAATGAAACAAAAATATTGACTACAAGCTTATTATTTTGTGGTGATGTAGATAAAATTACACCATAGTGTTCTATGTAATCTGTTAGAAAGTAACGTAAAAATCTGCCGAATTAACTTGTAGTATTTTGTAGGCACCTAACTAAATTTGTTATGGTTTAAAATAAGCAAGTTACATAGTTTTTGAAGTCTTTTAACTTCTGGCTATTGTCATTCTATCTATTTACATCGAGGTTCCGGGCTGAAGGCCGAGGAACACACTGAACTGAAAAAGAGCTTTTCAGTTTATCAGAAATTGTACCTTGCTACAAAAATATTTGTTAGCTACTTTTAATTTCCAAGACTCCCTTAAATTTTTGTATTTTAATTAAATTTTAATTACCGGGCAGTGAAATCAATTGAACATCAGTATTATTTCATTTAGAATAAATACATAAATTACTGTGAATTTGCAAAAGGGCACAAAGACCAATTCGTCCTATGAACAATAAAATAATTGAAATAGCGAAGTTCTGCTGGAGGCGGCCTAAATGTTGCTTTTGTACCAAATTTTCTTATCAATAAACTGCCACTGTTCTCGTTTAGTAAAGCAATTAACGCGGACACCGGGATTTTATTGATTCTAGGTGTTCTGATCCAGCTGCCTCACCCAGTAGATTGATTACGTTAAGTCGTTTTTATTACGATTTAGATTTACGTGTTAGTTTATGTAATGTTCGTTGCTCGAATTAAAAAGAGCTCCATGTAGCTTGTAAAATGTTGAATGTATGTAAAAATTGTAAATACAAAACTCAACTCATTTGTTGTTTAATTTTTACGATCACATTTCGGTTACCCAAATAAACGGTACCAAATATATAAATCGTATTAAATCTTTGATGCCTTATGTATGTCGTTATACGAAGTTGTTGACCACTATTCTATTTGGATCAGATATGATTTAACTATGTACCTAGATCCAACTTTGATAAAGAGGTCAGCCGACGAATCCAACTCGGATGGGCTTCTCTTTATGTAGTACCTAGTAATATCTCAGTGGGCAGCGTTCGGGAAACTACGTCATAACTTCTCGTCACAGAATTCACATACCGCAGAGTCTCAAGAGCAAGAGGCAAGACTCAAGACGCTGTCTATAATTAGTGCTTTTTACCCCTCTGCAGCAGAAGGACAGATAAGTAAAATCCCGGAATAGCAAAAGGGCAGATTTGCATAAAGGCAGATGACTTACGGCACTGAGACGTGGTCGCTAACTTGAGCAGTTCAAAGTCGCGCAAAAAAGAGTTATTTGAGAGCCGTGCTCGGAGATTCACTACGTGATAGAATCTGAAATGGGTTGAAATCCGTAGAAGAAGCAAGATCACCGCCAATAGCCTTCGGAATTGGCTAGTTCATGGGTAGGCTCGCAAGGCTCGCAGAACTGCCAACCGTCAACTGCCAACCATTGGGGAATAAAAGTTCTAGAATGGCGACCACAAACCGGATGACGCAGTCCCCCTCGCGATGGACCAAGGACACAGGTTCCAAGAAGTCGGTGTATGGAGGAGCCTCGAGACAGTTCGTCATGTCATTCTAAGGGGGAGACCTATGTCCAGCAGTGACGGCTTCAACAGGCTGATGATGATTATTTATGTATGATACCTAAGTAAAATTATTACTTAGAAATACGGCACATTTTTCCTGTACTTACATGTTATTATAATTCGAGAAAAGTATGGTAGGTACGGCTGTGCCCATTGCTCGACTCGGCGGGGGCACCAGACTTTGGGATACTGGCTGTTTTCAGGAATAACTATTTATAAAATCTTTAGGTACCTACCTAAGACGGATTTTGATGTAGTTATCGAGCAGTGGTAAATCCAACGACTTACATTACCTATGTAGATGTAGGTACGGATAAAGAGATGACTGCGCCCACAGATACACTTTAAATCTTAGGCTGCACCCATATGTGGATTTTCATCAGATACAAATCTTCATTAGAAGAAAGAAGAATATTTTCTACTTATCTACATGATGTTCTTGGCTTGGGTTGCCTGTCCATGGTGTAGAGCTGCTCTGCGTTCTCAGCAGCCAGGGTGGAGTGTTCAATCCTGGCTGCTGGTAAGTGCGGCAGCTTTTGAGCAGTATACTATATAAAATATCTATTCACTCATACTACTTCTCGCTTTCATAGAAAATAATATGTACTACCTATACCTAAGTAGTTATGTGAAAAAAACAGGTGTGCAGTTATTATCTTCGGCCTCTCATACTTGAACATATTTGATCCACATCCACCCAAACAAAAGGATTCTATCCTAATCTATACTTATAAATCTGTGATCCTAATTCCTACCCCCTAGGCCACCACAGTCCACATGACCACACACACACTACACTACTTCACTTACGCTCAGGCTCCGGCGGCGGCGGCGGCGCCGCAAAGAGGATGCAAAATGCAATAAATAACTATACGTATTACGTACCGTACGGCGCCGTTTCGCGCGGTTTTACAGTATTATAGCAGCGGATCCGGATCCAAGGATTAAAATACCGAGAACGTTCAACGGCTAACTCAACATACACACAGATCACTCAACAATATGAAAGTAGGTATGTATGTATGTATATACATACTATGAAAATGTGCACAAAGTGTCAAATTATTAAGATATACAATATAATTATAGCTATAAAGTTATGTCTTATTTTGAGCGTTTATAGATTTTCGAGCCCCAAGTGTCTAGTTTCAGAACGTACTCCGCTGTTGTTGTCAATGTCACTTAGGTATGAATTATCAAAATGACAGTGACAGTAGACTAGAAAAGAAAGTTGAGTTGAGCATTCGATTTCGCTGCGGTTGATCGGATTTTCGTTCGGATTTATTTAATTTTGGCGTTTATATTTCCGAGAAACAAATATTACGAAGAGAAAATGGACGACGATTTACCTACTGACTTCCAGGTCATCGTTGTTGGAACGGGTATGATATAATTTCCATAAAAAATAGACACCGGCATGATGGCGATAGCACAGCCTACTTATCGATCCGTTTTAGCTGCTTCGTTGCCCAGTCATCAAGACTTGTACTGATTTCTACCTGAATTATTGGAACAATTCAACATTGTTTTGATTGAATACTATGATTTTATGAATTATCGTAATGCTTGGTAGCCCTACTAGCAATGAGGGCCGAGAAATAGTATACGTTCCTGTCCCGAATTCCGAATATATTAATTTATACTTGCGGTGCTTTGTTGGCCACTGTCTTCACGACAGGACTTCTTGTATAGGTTTCTTAGCATCAGGCACATGAGTTATTTTGACTCATTTAGTTTTTACTTCACAGTAAAAAGTTTACATAGCTTTAGGTAGGTACCATTTTTTTGTGTGAATTTATGAGTCATTGAACTCGTTAACCTGTGCCCATGACCTGGTAATAAGTAGTCAGTTAAAAAGTAAATAAGTGGGCTGTTAATTGATAACAGTTGAAAGAGCCCCCCAAAGAGTAATAGGAAATTCATATGCTGAGCACAATGACCATTACAATAGATAAATAACTACAGGTTAAAATGATGGTTGATAAAATTAACTACACAAATCTCTGTTTATTTACTATTGATCTAATCGTTCAAAAATAACATTTTCTTACAATAGCTATGTTTTTATTACCCTTTCCACATTTCACTCAGGCATGGTGGAGTCCATTGTTGCCGCAGCATGCAGTCGAATAGGTAAAAATGTCCTGCATTTGGACTCCAGTGACCATTACGGTGGACTGTGGGCATCCTACAACTTTGATGGCCTTCAGAAGTTCATCAAGGAAGTCAATGCGGATCCAAAACGGCAGTTGCATGTCTATAATTTGGCTGAGAAATGGTACATTGAGAAGTAAGTAACTATAAATTAAAAAAAATCTGCCCTGTTAAGTAATAAGTCAGATTTGTGCTTTCACAATTATTCTTATTCTCACCTTCACTTGAAACACACTATAATTAAACTTGAAATGCACAGGTGTTAATTTCAGTTCAAAAGTACATAACTATAATTCAATAAGAGAAAAAAAATTGTATAAATTACATAAAAGTAGAGTCATCACTGTTGGACGAGGCTTCCCCCATAGAGTGCGATGGGGAGATTTGCCATAGTATTCACAATTGGCAGGCAGATTGGTAATCACAGCATTGGTGTTGAGTACTCAGGTGGATACTGCTGTCCATCCCCTGATGTAATCCCTTAGTTGGCTTTTATGACACTCACGAGAGGGAATAGAGTGGTTTATTCTTAGGCCTGACACACACTACAGCAAGAGAGAAGAGTAATATCAAGAAAAACAGTTTCACATAAGTTGAACTGGTGTTTTACTCTTATGTTAAATTTAATTGGTCATTGCTTAGGGAATCTCCGGAACCTGAGAAGAAAGAAGAAGGGGAGAATAAGACTGATGACAGCAAAGCGGAATCCTCAAAGAAGGTGTGGAGCCAGGCCCACTTTGCAGCGGAGTACAGGAGGTTCAACATTGACATGACTCCGAAGGTAAGTTTAACATCTCATTCTGCATCAATATCTTTCTCCATCATAATGAGTCAGTAGAGAGCCACTGATGGACATTGGCCTTCATAGAATGCCACAACAAATGGTCTTGACCCACTTACATCCACCGACTTCCTTGTTTTTATTATTTGTTAATACATATGCAGCTTAAAGCTGATTTGTGTATATCTCGTTGTCAGTGCACTTTAGTTTATCCAGTCTATTTTTAAAAGAGTTCTCCGATGGAGCACTTATCACCGGCCCTGGATGCCAGTTCCAGTCGCTGTTGAGAGGGTGCGACAGAATGTGCTATCTTGGATTGCTAGTACGTGGCCTGCAACCTTTTAAAATGTTGTACAAGTGTCAAGATCTCTTGTTAATATCTCCTATTCTCTTACCGCACAGTTATAAACCTTTTTCCAAACAGCTATTATTTTCGCGTGGTCCATTGGTCGAACTGCTGATTTCGTCCAACATCGCCCGCTACGCCGAGTTCCGCTGTGTGACGCGCGTCCTCACGTGGTTGGACGAGCATTTGACGCCCGTCCCGTGCTCCCGGGCCGATGTGTTTGCGACGGAGGCTGTGGGCATACTGGAGAAACGAATGCTGATGAAGATGTTGACTGCTATCGTTGGGTACAATGAGGACGAGATGAACAATGAGTTTAAGGGTGAGTATTTTGATAAGACGCTTTGATTGTCAAAATCTAAAATAAAAATAATATAATGTATTGAGGAACAAAAAACGCCTCCGTGTCAGTTGTACTACTAAGAAGTACAACTGGTAGTACAAATGACACATATTGTATCTCTAGTACAACTACAAAAAAATACAAGTACATTCACTCGACGTCACTTGATTTTTTGAATTGTAATTAAAATGTAAGTTGAACAGGGTAGTACAATTGTTTAATTGCTTATTAATTGTCAACATGTACATACATACAGCTTAGGTCTAATAGTAGCTTATGAAGTATCCTGTACGCTGCAATTTTGATATTATACGTAATAGTAAAACTATAGAAGATTATAAAAATCGCGCCTACCTAAAAATTTTGAACAAACAAGTCAATAAATCAGAAAAATCAATGTCAAACTTGGTCCTAAATTACTTAAAATTACACAGATTATCATGTTCAGGCATGTCATTCACAGATTTATAAGTATAGTATGTCATTACAATTATACATATTAACAATTTATCAGATAAGAATTTTAAAAACAGTAGCTTAAAAATACATTTTGAAAACGATTATATTTTCACATGTATAGAAACAATCACACTCACACTCCTCTATGTCATCTTTGATTGTATTCAATTTAAATGTGACGCAAGAATTCCGGTCCAGCGGGACTCGAACCTGCATCTATGCCTCTTGACTATGACTTGACCGATTCGGCCATTTATCCATCCAACTCTACGAAATATTTTGTGGGATCAATCATCCATGGAAGAGTTGGATACTAATTGATATTTTGATACTAATTCCAGTCCCGCTGTTCTTAATTTTTGCCTTACATTTCGATTAAATTTTTTCCGTAGTAGCTTACACTATAGTGTAACTGTTAGTTATAACTAACACTCATAGCTGATTGTAACTGAAGCAGGCTTCCGAGTCTGGACAGAATATGACCTCAATTTCTGTTCCCTCTAGACTGGAACGAAAAGACCTTCAAAGAGTACCTGATCCACAAAGGTCTCACCGCCAACCTGGTGCATTATGTCCTGTACGCCATCGCTGGTGGAAACAACTCCATGCCTTGCTTGGAAGGAGTGAAGGAATGCAAGAAGTTCCTTATGAGTCTTGGACGTTATGGGAATACACCGTTCCTTTGGCCAATGTATGGGAGCGGCGAGCTGCCTCAGTGCTTCTGCAGGTATAAGATAAGATAAGATAAGTCTTTTATTCATGTAAGGCTAAACAAACAGGCTTACTGCCCGCCTGATGGTAAGCGGTTACCATTGCCTGTTCACATCTGCAACACAATATAAAACTACACGGTTACAAAATGTGAACTTCATCATCATCATCGGCCGCTACGTCCACTACTGGGACGAGGTCTCCCAATCTCTGCAATGGTGGGCTTGCTCTAATCACCATGCTTGGCAGGTGGATTGGTAATCGCAATATTGGTGTTGAGTACTCAGGTGGGCACGGGCGTAGCCAGGTTTTAGTTTCGGGGAGGGTAGTTTCGGGGGGCGGGGGGTTTAAGAAAATAAAACAACAAAAATGTACACGTGAAATGTGTTTGTACAAATTCATGTGAAAATAAACACATTAACCACACTGATGTTTCTAAAAAAAGACAAAAAAAAAAATATTTCGGGGGGGGGGGGGGGGGTTGAACCCCCAAAACCCTTCCCTGGCTACGCCCATGCAGGTGGATGCTGCTACCTATCGATCTCTCTCTTTAGTCGGCTTTTACGACGTCTATGGAAGAAGACGAAGGGGTCTATTCTCAGGGCGGCCACACCATGGTTAACTTACGAACTTAAGAGGGCACTATTCTACAAATTAGCTCCTCGCTAACGTACGCGATAACCCGCGCGCCATCTCGCTCGCGCTAGCGAGTGTCGTGCACAAAAATGAAGTTTTTTGTTTTTTATGGCGAAAATAAAGTGTTTATCAAAAAACTGATTTTAGCATAAGAATAAATAGTTATTACCTACTTGTTGTAGTAAAATTTATCTTAAAAAACCGTAGGGTTCCTGAGATTTCTTTCAAAACGTGTGGGAAACAAGGATTTTTCATTAAATAAAACTATCGAGGTTTTTTTTACATACCGTGTTTTCAACTTTACAAAATAAATGCAAAAATATAAAATTTTCATATTCCAAAATATTTAACTCGTAGAACCCGTACATACCGAGTTATAAACCGATTTTGTTGGGCAAAATCACATATTACGCCTTCTTAACATTAAAACTTGTCGCCACTCACTAGACTTTATTGACAAAGTAATCGGAACCGTCGTAAACGGTAGGAATATGCACGTCATTGTGGGTGGTGTGGGTCATTTAGTGAGATAATCTTGACTAGAATGTCTAGATCTGGGAATCATTAAATGTTAGCAATACTCCATACAATAATCATGTTATGTTAGTATGTATTGTACATAATTTTTCATTTAAACAAGCGACTTCCGCCATTGTATTCGAATTTAAAAAAATGATGAAAATCCATAGTGGTGAAAGGGTTAGGATACTTTCTGAATGCAAATGCTTGATTTGTTGCTGAAAATATCAAAATCGCTATATATATGCCTACAATATTTGAGGAATTCCCTCAATTCCTCATGGATTCCATCATCAGAACGGGATTCTGAAAAAAATGGGACCAATCTGGAAGTATATCTACTCAAGTAAAAAAAGAATTTTTCAAATCGGTTAATAAAAGACGGAGATATGAGGTAACAAGTCGGTTAAAAATTGACATGGTTTGATCACACTATAATATAGGAAAGATTGGACAACAGTATCGATTTGCTTCGGTATATCGGGTACCGGTCCAGTCTGGGTTCTATTAATATCCACCCACTTAATTAAATTGGATAATGTAAAGTGATCGAGTTAGTAGCTCTAGCTTATTGCTTTGCGGATATTAATTTGTATACCGTTACCTAAATGGTGATATATAATAGGTACCTACTCACTATACATCATGGTCAGCTAGAAGGCCACTGGTGGACATAAGCCTCCCCCATAGAATGACACGACAAACGGCTTGAATTGGAAGGAAACGCTGCATAGCATTAAGTCCTCTGTATCTTCTTGTGTTTGCCCTAAAATGAAGAATTAAATAAATTAAAATAACGGTCTTATCCGCCCCCATCCACCGTCTTCCTGCTACCTTTAAATTGTCACCAGTCTGTAGAGTCTTCCTATGCATCATCCGGTTCGTGGCCGTCTCTCGAGAACATATAGCCCAACGGTTGTCGGTTCTGTGAGCTATATGGCCTGCCCATTGCCACTTTAACTTGCTGATTCCGTAAGCTGTCGGTGATCTTTGTTAATTTACTCACTTTCCCTACAGCAGTAATTTAACGCTTTTATTTAGACAGTTACTGTCTAAATAACAGTTAAATCTTGTAAATTTTGAACTACTTCCAGGTGTTCAATTGAGCTGAAAATTTGTATGCCTAAATAGTCCAGTGTCAATTTAACAATGACATCATTGATTTGATGATCTGATGATGCAGATAACAGAACTCCTCATCAATTTATCATCATCATTAGCCGGGAGACTAATTTTATACCAGCTTGTCTTGAAAAATGTGATTTTCAACTAAAACTAATTCTAAGACAATTCGGCGTCTGAAAAACAGGCGCAGATTAACGTAATTGAATAATACATCAATCTTAAGGTTCACCGTACACCTCTGGAATTTTTGGGCTAAATTTATCATTAACTCTCTAAATTTTTTTGTTTTTTTTTTAAATCTAGAACACTTCGTTCATTGATAAGTCTTATCCGATTAATCTACAAAATTTTATGAAGATCTGATTTTGTAATTTATAAATTGGAAGGAAACTGGAGCCAAAATGAACGAAGAAACGTAGATTCTAAAAAAAAAAACTACTAGTCAGATCTCTATACAGTTTTGTTGACATAATCAGGTTAAGCTTTATCAAGGTATGACGTGCTACAACTTTGTGTGATTTTTGATACAATGAATCAGAAAAATAATTCGACGAGGTGTACGTAGGAACCTTAACAGAGAATAATTCTCAAAAGTGCGTCATTTTGTCGTAAAAACGTCGTGTTATTATAGTCGCTTAGTCAGTGGACGTGACCCAAATGTGCATCAACTGCAGCAAATAAAAATGAAGCCACTTTCTAATGTTGCATGCTGCACGACTTTCAATGATACAATTTTTTTTCTTCTATAATTAATTAAGCTTACGTTCTTTTAAATTATATTCCACCACATTCCGCCCGCGCCTCTGCCTAGAGCTTGTCCAGATGAGGCGATTTACGCGCGTTTTGTAACGCGCGATTGGAAAATACTGGAGCTTCATACATTCCCTCCACATGCAGTCGCGCGTTTTGCCTCGCGTAAATCGCCTCATCTGGACAAGCTCTTACGCGGCACCAGACCGAAGTTTTATCAAGCAATTTATAGGACGAGTTCCATGGATTTTTGTATGAAAAATATGGTTCGCAGAGTGTACCTAGGGTCGCTCATCGCTGTCGCCATATGAAATTCGTGTTACACTACACCGTACGTCTGTGTCAATTGTTTGTAAAAAACTTGGACTCAGCCTCTAGGAAAGGTAAAGGTAGCAGGCAATCGGTGGATGGAGGCGGCTCAGGACCGTTCATCGTGGCATTCTATGGCGCATACGCCATAAACAGCAGTGGACTTGTGCAGGCGTATGATGATGATGATCTTAAATTCAATGGACTGCTGGCTATTAAAAACTGTTTTAAACAAACTAGCATTACCATTAAACTTGTTAAATTAACAAATAACTGTCTAAGCGATGAGTCACCTACCATAATTTAAGGTAATAATAGGTCACGCTACATTAGTTAGTTAGGTGCAGGTGTTTTGTATTTGTGTTGTCGCCATCTGACTGGCTGTTCTCAAACATCTTTTAGTAAAAGCTGTTATTTAGCTTCACTTGTTGCTGAAGCAATTCTGTGCAGTGTTATCAAAATTTAAAATACGCTATAATTATCGCACGCCCTTTCTAATACACTGAAGTAAAATCCCTTTTACTTAATTTTAGCGCATTTTAAATTTAGATTTTAAATTCAAAAATAAACGAAATTTCTACGCGTACATATTTGGTAAATTCTTGCAACTGAATTTTAAACCAGTTCCACTCAACCGATTGAACTGAAATTTTGCACACCTGTCAAGTTCCGATGAAAATACTATTGTATACACAAACTGATCTGATGATGGAGACGGAAGGTGGAAAACGGAACTCCTCGATGGTTAATAGTAGTGTTTGGTCTCATTTTGATCAGTTAATGGTTTCGATCACTAATTTCATAAAAACTTGTTTTGAACATATTTTGTTATCTATTACGTCACACTGTCTATTAGTCTATCTAAGGCTCAAATCTCACCAAGATTACAGCGACCGGCAGCGAGTTCGCGCGCCGCCTCCTTGGCCAGTTGTGCTGACTGCAGTTGTAGTATTATTATTACATAAAAAAAAGTGATAAAGTTTAAAATGCTGCGTAAATTTTGGCTTCCGTGTTGGCCGATGCCACCTATCTAATTGAGCCTAAGTAGGGAAGTTTAGTAGAGTATGAGTTGCCTTAATGCACAATACACCCTAATAAGGTATGCAACAGCAGCTGTGGTAGGTCTTGTCATCTCCACTTAGAATTAAGATTATAAGGACTCGTCCAAGTCACATGCTGGCGCTTATGTTAGTCAAAAATTTGCTTGTAACACCATTGTACTAAGTGTTACTAATTCCCCAAAGCTTGCGCTATGGTTTTCTCACTTAATATTTTTTACGTTATCATTAGATAACGCATTAGATAGCTCATTAGCGCTTACCGAAGTTTTGCGGTATTCATAACATCCTTTCAAGTTATATTTGAGTTTTTTGTCGTGATTTCACATCAAAACAGCTCAGTCAATTTTGATGTGGTACATATATAGATCAAAACCTAGATTAAAACTACTAAAATACTAAAATTGGTTTATTTATTTTATAGGATACTTTGTATGCCGAAACTCTGTTCTCTCGGGAGAATAACGTGAGCAAAACCGAGAGCAATCGCTAGTATTTAATAAACAGTTAAATACTAAGGTCGAGATAAATAGACGTTACTTAGTCCGTACTAATGCTTAGAACTGTCCTTGTCACTGTCACACAAATGTTTAAAACACGCGTGCTAGAGAGTGACAGGGACAATGCTAAGCGTAATATGTACGAGCTAAGTAACGTCTATTTATTTCAACTTATCCGCACGAGCGCCAAATGTCAAAGTTTTCTACCAAAATGGGCAGCTGTAGTAGCCCTTGGCGCCTGAGCGGCTAAGTAAACTAAAAAGTTACTGAGTAACTTTTTCAGTAAACTCGAATCCAACCATTTCTTTCCAGACTGTGCGCAGTATTCGGCGGCCTCTACTGCCTGAACCGGCCAATCGACAAGGTGGAAACCAAGATAGTGGACGAAGGCAAGACGGTGGTGACCATCGCAAGCAAGTCCAAGAACCTGAACTGCGACCACCTGGTCATTGGCATCAACGAGTGCCCCAAGGAGCTGCTGTCTCTGGAGCCGGTGGAGGGGAGCGATATCTCCAAGGTTCGTAATGAGTTCACACAAAGTTACTCGCGATAATGACTTGCCATCGTTTTCTATGGATGCTCTTGTACAAGTGCCGCTGGCTTTTGCCGCGCTGGTTGGCTGCGGCTTCATTTGTACGAGCCTTTTTTGACAAATGTGATACTGCCACCGGTCAACATAGAATAGAATAGAATATTCTTTATTTCACAAAAAACAAATCATCTCCATAGGCGAACTTAATGCTAGGAAGCATTCTCTACCAGCTAACCTTTGTAGTGGGAATAAATTTATGTAGGTGGTGCATAATACGTGTAGAAGAATTAGCTAGTACTTTATGTACTTAGGTATAGTTTAACATACATAAGATAGGTAAACATACATGAACAATATTATACCATTTTTTGTAAACATAGAAATGCCACTGTGTGTATAAGTGTCATGTATGTGTATCATATGTGTATATACACATATGATACATATACATGACATTTAAACACACAGTGGCATATCTTGATATTTCTTTGTTTACAAAAATTGTCTAAAGGCTGGTTTAGACCTATTAAATTGTTAATAAGGTAAATAAATTTTAACTTAAATTTAAGTGACTTATATACACAATAATAGTACATGTCGATACGTATTTAAGTAGTTAAGCTCTTTAGTTCACTCAATATGGACGCTCAACAACGTAATGCAGTCGTGAATTCTGTGCTTAAATTTGTTATAAGTGAGATCTTGGACGAAGTGAAAGATTAAATAATTAGGGAAATAAGAATACCCAAAAGACTGTGGGTGAGAAATTGGATAAATAGAAAAGATCAGTATGGCGCAAGTGTCACTTTGTTTGAGGAGCTAGCGAATGAAGATAAACAAGAATATTTTAACTTCTTTGTAGTATCTTCCGTCCACTTTGACATTTTACAAAAAGAAATACCTAAACGATGAACAATTGAAACCGAGCGCGTTACTACACTCATGCATTTAACTGATATTGTGCCTGTCCAAACGTGTCAAGTGACAAGCCCCGCCCACCAACTTAACCGGAAAATAGACAAAATTCCAATTAATTTGTTTAGTTGTTAACTAAATTTTAACTTGCAACTTGTTACTAAATTCTGTGTTTACATGCAATTAATCACTTAAATTTAAGTTAAAATTTAGTTACCTACTTGACAACTTAATACGTGTAAACCTGCCTTAAGATTAAAAATCAGAGTAATGGTACATTAGATACTTACAATACATAATATGCCTAAACAACAACCCGCATGCCGCCTGAGAACAATAATAGAAGATGGTTTTGAAATGAAATACTTCTTTTGTAGGCCGTGTTCATCACGAACGGATCTATACTGTCGAACGATAAGGAGCCGCTGACACTGCTGCGCTTCCCTCCGCTCACCGAGGACGATACCGCCGTCACGGTACTGGAGGTGGGCCCGGCCACCGGGTCCTGTCCCAAGGGATTGTGTGAGTATTCACTCCTGTCCCGTCTCTCCTTTTACTTAGACATTATGGGAAAGCCAGAAGTCGATTTTCATGATTTTTGTGTATTTTAGATATCCATGACAACTGAGGCCCAATTCTCAAATTTTTAAAACATTCCAGTCACAATATAATCTCGTGTCAGTCGCACTGCCACGTAGTAACTGTTACTTAATCTTCGCATGCGAAGTACGAGACAGAGCGACTGACACGAGAAAATTTTAAAATTATAGAATTGCGCCTCTCCTGGTTGCGAGTTTAACTACATGATAGAATCCAGAAATGAGACAAAACTAATGTCTCCGTCATAGCTCCCAGAATTAGCAAGTCAAAGTGACAATGGGCAGATCATATAGCTCGCAGAACTGACAACCATTGAAAAATAAAAGTTCTCAAGTGGCGACTACAAACCCGACAACGCAGTAGAGGAAGGTCCCCCCTCTCGATGAACTAAAGACATTATAAACGTCGCAGGAAGTCGGTGGATGGAGGCGGCTCAAGACCTTTCTTCGTGGCATTCTAGGGGGAGGCCTAAATGAAATGAAATGAAATGAAATTGAAATGAAATGAAATGAAATGAAATGAAATGAAATGAAATGAAATGAAATGAAATGAAATGAAATGAAATGAAATGAAAGCCTATGAATGAAGGCCTATGTCCACCAATGGACATCTATAGGCTGATGATGATATCGGTGATCTTGGTTCTTCTACATATTTCCATATTTGGGATTCTATAACATAGTGAAACTCCGAGCATAGCTCTCTTCATAGCCTGCTGAGCTTGTGTCTATGGCCAATAATTAGTGACTGTACAAATCTACAGATCTCCTCATTTCGGATTGTATCTCGTATAGTAGTGGGATAGGATTCGTGTTATTGGTAGTTCCCCCAGTGTGAGTCACCGCCGCCGTAAACCGCGTTCGTCTCGTCGGTCGCGAGCTCATTAATTTTTTTGTAGCTTCTGTAGAGTTTTTGTTCACTCGACAGACGAGACTTTTTTGTAGGTGACTCATTCACTGTTATTTCGATTTAGTTGGTAAATGGGACCTGTATTAGCCGGCAGAGCTATTTTGTGTTGTTACATGTAGGGCAATGACTTCATACTGCTAAAGTAACGCCCGTGACTTCGTCCGCGTGGAGTTTTTTCCATAGAAACTTCAACACCCCGTTGCGTAATGCTTTCCTAGACCACAAAAGGAATATTCTTTCCAAATGTTTTATTTCTACTAGGTATTTATGGCTTGGTTAGACTATGCTGACCAGCAGGGTGATTCTAAAACGTCAGAAACGTTTCCGAGTATTTTCGTTAGTTTTTCATTTCGATGTGGTAAGTAACTAAAACAATTTTCTAACAATTTTCTGTAGTAAAACACAAAAATATACAATATTTATTGTTTTTTACTGTGTTTTAGTAGAAAAATTGTTTTAGTTGCTTACCACATTTAAATGAAAAACTAACGAATCCGATCGGAAACGTTTCTGATGTTTTAGAATCGCCCTGCTGCAGGCTGCAGTAGTATTACAAGTAATAAACAGGACGTAGGCAGGAGTCGGTCAACACCTCGAGCCACCTGCCCAGATCAGTCACTAAATAAACTAGACATGCATCTACTCTCGATTCACGTATACGTTCTAAAGCCCAATTCTCGTAATTATAAACGATAAAGACATTTACTCGCGGCTCCAACCGCGTGGAACCTCTATTGGCTCTCTAATAAATCATTATATTGTATAAGCTATAATACTGCAAAGTTTCATCAAAATCCGTTCATTAGTTTTTGCGTGAAAGAGTAACAAACATCCATCCATCAATCTATCCTCACAAACTTTTACAGTTATAATATTAGTGGGATTCAATTCACAGTATAATCTCATCTCAGAGGGCTGATTCTAAGTATTTTGCACACAATTGACACGGACGTCTGGTGTAGTTTGGATTTTTGTATGGCGACACCAATGAGCGCCCTTAGCGTACACTCTGTGAACCTCATTTTCCATCCGTGTTACACTACACCATACGTCCGTGTCAATTGCTTGTCAAAACATAGAATCGGCTCTCAGTCCACTGTCACGTCTGGCACTGCTTGCCAGGCCCCGTAATAGGGTCACGTTTTAACGCCTTTAGGTACGGAACCCAAAAAAAAAATGGTATCCTAAGCTACGCATATGCTAACCAACAGTAAAATGCGGCTTTTTTCAGTCGTGGTATACTTCATCACCAAGAAAGCCAACGATGCCGAATCCGACCTGATGCCGTACGCAGAGAAGATATTCGACATGTCCGGTGGAGACCAAACCCTGCCTTCTGATAAGCCGAAGGTACGATATTACATTCATTTAGAGTAATTACTAATTACAATAACAACTGAGGCCCAAGCACGAACATCTAACGTTATCGAGGCGCTAGCGTTACGATAGTAAACGTCAAATATGAACCAATCAACTTACTAAGATTTCAAGTTACCTTGATGTCATTGGCCAATATTTGACATTTGCGTCGCGCAAATGTCTCGCTAGTCAATTATCGTCTCGCTAGCGTCTTGGTAACGTAAATTATTCGTGCTGACCCCACTGAGGACACTCTTTGATTTATCTTTGAGAATAGTATTTTTTTGTGAAAAATTGTTTGTTTCATGTTTTTACTGGAATGAACAACAATCATAGAATAGACTGATAATTCTATTCATCATCATCATCAGCCTAAGACGCCAAATGATGGACGAGGCCTCCCCCATAAATACAATGGGGAGAATTGTTATAATTACCACACTTGGCAAGAGGATTGGTAATTGCAGTATTCATAGTATTTTAAACTCTCGCGATTAGAACACATATTTATTATTGTCTAGTCAGCCCGCGACCATGATTGCTGTAACGCATTCGAAACTTCGGGAATCCTACTAATATTATAAATGCGAAAGTTTGTATGGATGTTTGTTACTCTTTCACGTAAAAAGTACCGAATGGATTTGAGTGAAATTTGGAATGGAGATACTTTACGCCCTGGATTAACACATAGGCTACTTTTCATCATCATCATCAATTTTCATCATTGTTCACGCGGGTGAAACCGCGGGGCGCAACTAGTAATAAATAATAAGGTAACACGCGATAAATACCCGTGACAATATAATAAATATGCAGTATTCATGTTGAATACTCAGGTGTGTACTCGTGGTGTGTCCGGCCCAAGAATAGACTCCTTCTACTCTTTCTTCCGTGGATGTAGTAAAGGCAAAGTAATAGTAGATTGTATCATAAGGGAGCAAAATAATATTTTTACGGCGAGGGCGCTTTTTTGAATCCAGAGCGAAGTGAGGGTGCCGCTGAACGAGATGAACTGAGATGTTCCAAATTTAAAAAGAGCGCGGCAAAGATATTTGCGGCGCACTTATTTGTGTTTGATTATTTTCAAGATGTTCCAAATTCAAAAAGTGCGCGTAAAAGATAATTGCGGCGCACTTATAGAAGCTTCATACAGAAAACACCACCTTTGGGTGCACTTAAAGGCGAACCAAGTCGTCCTTTTCGAATAGATGGGATGAAAAAGTAATGGATTACACCAGCAGCATCCGCTTGAGTACTTAACACCAAACTGCGATCATCCACCTGCCAGGCGTGGTGATACAAATCCCTCCATTGTATTTAATGGGGGACGCCTCGTCCAGCAGTGGACGTAAACAGGCTGGTGATTCTGATGATGATGATGAATTAGGTGGGTGCTGGTGGCTCCCCTGGTGTACTCCCTTAGTCGGCTTTTACGACATCCACGGGAGGTTTTAGAGAGGTCTTTGCTCAGGCCGGCTATGGCTACACCTATGATATTATGAATCACTGGCTCTAAATTTATTGCTAAAACTTATCGCCATAAGAAATTTCACAAGTGTCAATTGATTTCTCACATTACCTACTGAATAGTATTATTCTCTGTGTTTAACTTTAAACCAAGTCTCTGTAATTTCTTTTCACAGTTAAGTCCGATTGCGCAGAATTAGCATTTTAACCCTTAGGTTATGCCAATCATATGCTAGGGTTAAAATGCTAACCTCTGACGACCTCTGTGGCGCGGCGGGCGAATGTTCGCCTGCGACGCAGGAGGTTGTGGGTTCGATTCCCGCCTCTGAACAAATATTTGTACGATCTGCAGATAATTTTTCAGGGGGTATTGTAATAAAAAATATAAATAAATAAAATAAATAAATAAATGCTGGACATTTCACACAACATTATCAAGCCCCAAGCTAAGCAGAGCTTGTGTTATGGCAACTAGATAACTGATATACTTAATACAATACATTACATAGATAGATATTTTTTATTATACATAGAAAATACCCAGAACACCCTGAACAAATATCTGCAGATTGTACAAATATTTGTTCCAAAGCGGGAATCGAACCCGCAATCTCCTGCGTCACAGGTGAACCTTCGCCCGCCGCGCCACAGAGGTCGTCAATATCTATCTATGTAATGTATTATATTAAGTATATCTGTTATCTAGTACCCATAACACAAGCTCTGCTTAGCTTGGGGCTAGATAATGTTGTGTGAAATGTCTAGCATTTATTTATTTATAACTCAACAATGGCACATTTCAGTTAGTTCTCAGTTAATATACTGTTGGTTACTGCTGGTTGGCGTATTAAGCCTACCTAAGAGACGAAGATATTTGAAAACCTTTGTTTTACTCAAACCCGCCTCCTTATATCAAATCAAAATAATTTTATCATTGAAATCACAAGGATCATTTTGAATCGTCCTAACAAACTGATTTTACTGTTCATTGCGCTGTATGTTTTGGATATCTCTTGGAAATAATCTAAAACATGCGGCGCAATGTACTGTAAAATCGTAGTCGACAACGATTATCAGCTCGTTAGGCTATAAAAGATTGTCTGGCAAAAATAGCTGTTAGCAATAAGAGTATTGCACTTAATTGTAAAAAAAAAGTTTTATCATCAAAATCAGTCTATCGAAGTCCACTGCTGGACATAGGCCGCTCTAGCATCTCAGCCAGGTTGGCAATAAGGGGGTAGTTTACGTAATGAAGTGGTATTTTTGTTCCAGTGCCTGTGGTCTCTATTCTACAACGTGAAGGATACGAGCACGCCCGCGGCCAGCGAGTGCGGCAGCGTGCACGTGTGCGCCGGGCCCGACGCCGGGCTCGACTTCGACCGCGCCGTCGAACAGGTTAGAACATCATCATCATCAGCTGTGACCCCCCACTGCTGGACGATGCCTCCCACATTTAATACAATGGGACGATTTGTTATAATCACCACGTTCGGCAGGCGGATTGGTGACTGCAGTGTTGAGTACTCAGGTGCCTGCCGCAGCACATCCCTTGGCCATCCCTTAGGCGCTGTCTCCACGAGCGAGAGAATCGCAACGAGTCCGCGCATTGCCACTCGTCGAATCGCCGCGATAACATCGCCGTGTGGAGACGCGTTCATAGAAATACATGGCACGTTAAAATCGCCGCGATTCTCTCGCTCGTGGAGACAGCGCCTTAGGCGTCTTTTACGACACCCATGGAAGGAGATGGAGGGATCTATTTTCAGGCTGGACACACCATGGCAGATTTTTTTTATTTTATTAAATGAAGGAACTGACATGTGTCCAAGTACAACAAACAATAGCAAGCAACAACAACAATAGTTTGTTAGCTCATAACAAATGCAATACCTCTTAGGTCATGTCCACCTAGGACGCGCCCTACGTCACATTGCACTGCGCCCGTCATCCTGAGATGAAGATGAAAAGTCTCATGTGCCTGTAACTTCACCCGCACCCATATCCTTCAAAAAGGAACACAGCAATGCGAGCACTACTGCTTGGCGGCTGAAATAGGTATGGTTACCACCATACCTATTTCAACCCCCATTTCATTTATGGTGGTAGTACTTCCCCGGACGAAATCTTTCACAAGGAGCTCTACTAGTTGCACCCTGCCTGTTTTTGTTATAGAGAAAATGTATTTATGTAGTCGAGATGTTAGTTTTTTCTTCCTACTAGCGCCATCTAGTTAGAGCCGTTGTTATTAAATGTAATTATTATTACTAAATTGATTGTTATGATTATGATCCAAAGGAATGAATGAATGAATTATTTACTTGCTTAGACTGTAGGTATAGTACAAACCATAGATTATAAACATAAATTTTAGTCTCTGAACATTTCAACAAATCGTATCGTAAACGTGTCGTGTTTACTATACGTTTATGCGTTAGTTGGCAGCACAAAGCATATATATGATAGATATATACCATAGCTTGCCACGGGGCAGGCCTCATCCAGCATCATCGAGTGCAACTGCAGTACCTAATGATGCTGGAATACCTTCACCGGGTCCAAGCAACCAACCCCCTCGTCTCCCACCGTGGAACAATGGGAGCCTCCACCAAAGAAAATAAAGAAAAGCAGCGATTTGGCGCAGTTGTTTGTTGAAAGCGACAAGAGTGCAAGAGGATTGCCAGGCAGTGAGACAAGATAAATGAGGACTTGGATACAAAACAGGGTTGGCAAAAACCCGGTTTTTTTTCAAAAAATATCTACCCACTGGGTATTTTCGGGTTTTTTGGGTTATTTGGGTAATTGCGGGTTTTTTCGGGTTATTTCGGGATAATAAAGTTTTTTGTTTTAATTTACATTTAAATGTATTTAATTTCATTGCATTTTGTCTACCAAATATTTTTGTTCATTTTATTCATTTAATTAGTATATTCCTCCCACAGGAGATAACGGAGGATAATGATGAATTATATATTGGTTGGCTGCTACTTCATAAATATGATAACATTATATAAAATATTAAGAATATATTTAATTTACTAAACCTCAAATTAATTAAAATCTTAAGTTTTACCAAAAAATATAAGAATTTATAAAGTAGTAGCTACCGCATTATATAATTCGAGACGTTTTACAGCTTAAATCAGATATTATATGTAAATTATTTAAAAAACCCACTTTTGTCAAAAACCCACGGGTTTTTTCAGCTGGGTTTTACCCAATTTAACCCAGTGGGTTTTTTTGGGTTGGGGACGATCAGGCCAACCCTGATACAAAACTCTGCGGCAGCGTGATGCGGAATTGAGGATTTGAGATTTTGAATTGTGTGAAAAAATCCAACAGCGAGATGTAGAGCTACAGTTATAAGCTCAGTGGCAAGTTCATGCAAGAATGTTTGAGTGTAATTAGGAGATATTTTGGAAGGCAATTAAGAAAGTACCTACTTAATGGATGATATTTAGTGATAGTGTATAAATGGAATCGTGAGGTACGAATGTTGTATTGATTATTGTTGTGAGGTATTTTTAACCGACTTTACCAAAAGGAGGTTCTCAATTCGGTTGTATTTTTTTAAAATGTTTGTTACCCCATATCTCCGTCGTTTATAAACCGATTTGGAAAATTCTTTTTTTATTTGAATAGATATACCTACTTCCAGATTGGTCCCATTTTTTTCAAAACCCAATTCTGATGATGGAATCCATGAGGAATTGAGGGAACTCCTCAAATATTATAGGCATACATATAGCAATTTCGGTATTTTCAGCAACAAGTTATTGTTTTGTATGCCTTTAGCAAATAAAAACATGCAGATAGCCGAATTCAGTGGCGGAAGTCTGCTTTTTAGTGAAAAGTTATATTTATTTATAAAAAGCAATAAAGCAAACATTTTATTGAGTAGTTTTTATTTACAACTTTACATAGGTCGCCATCATCATCATTATCAGCCTGTAGAAGTCCACTGCTTGACATAGGCCTCCTAGAATGCCACGACAAACGGTCTTGAGCCGCCTCCATCCATTGACTTCCTGCAACGTTTATTACTTACTATAGGGACGCTGAATCAGATCTCATACAAAATGCTTACGTTAACGATTCGAATGTATTTTCGCAAGTTCGTGCTTGCCCTACAGTACATTATTTTTTTCTAGTTTTTTACGTTAGTGCAAAACTTAAAAAACTAGATATAAGCTGGTTACATGCGAGGAATAAAAACAAAAATGCTCGAAATAATTATAATACGACCAAATTGCTGGTAGATAAAATACAAAATAAACCCAATGTCAATAAAAACCAATTTATTGCTCTGAGAGAATCAAAACCCCAATTACATACTGTTTTTAACCGACTTCACAAAAAAGAGGAGGTTCTCAATGTGGTTGTATTTTTTATTTTTTTGTTACCTCTTATCTCCTTCGTTTATAAACCGATTTGGAAAATTCTTTTTTATTTGAATAGATATACTTCCATATTGATCCCATATTTTTCAGAATCCAGTTTTGATTATGGGATCCATGAGGAATTGAGGGAACTCCTAAAATATTATAGGCATACATATAGCGATTTTGGTATTTTCAGCAACAAATTGCAACAAAACATTTGCATTCAGAAAGTATCATTTGGTGATTTAATCCTTTCACCATCAAAATATCTTCCAGATAATTTAGTCGTATACAATCGCGGAAGTTGGTTTATTAAATGAAAAGTTATTATAACTCATGAGCAAAGTTGTTATATCAAAGTGTTTTTACTTATGCATGGAGTAAAAACACTAATAAAAGCATTTAAAAGCATCAAGCAAGCTGTGCTAACAAACTCTAAAATAGGGAGTCTTTTATTTGGAAATAGATAGATGAACATTTTATTGTACACTAGGATAATATAACAAAAAAAAACATAATAAGCACAGTACAATGTTACTGGAAGCGACTTCTCCCAGGTCCCCAGGCAACCTTTGCCAGGAAATTTAATCCTCTATATATATAAAAATCAATTGCTGTTCGTTTGTCTGGCTAAAACTCGAGAACGGCTGGGCAGATTTATTTGATTTTGGTTTTGTTGTGTTCATATTTGTCACGGGAAGGTCTACATTTAGACCTTCCCGTGACAAATATACCAGGACCACGCCAACGAAGTCGCGCGCGGGCCGCTAGTTCTATAATAAAATCATCTGTTTCGAGTTTTTAACTCTTTATTATTTAGTTATTGGAATAAACTCATTCAGCTTTGCTACTCTGGCCTGATAAACCAGAAACAGTGATGTATTCTACTGGAATAATGCCAGTACCATTGTGTGTTAGGTAATCTTATCAGTTCCGAGTTAAATGTTACAAAACGGCTTTTAATACATAATTGTTGTAATCTTATATCACGCTACTAAGGCGTGCGAGTTGGAGATCGAAACGAATTAATTTTTGATTTCAAATCTTAATAAGGCTCAATTCACACCGCCGCGGAATTCGTCGAAATAGAATGTTGTACACACACATTGCATAATGAACTTAATGTAGGTGTCGGAAGAATTTGCGCCCAACGAGGCTTTCGTTCCGCGGCGGTGTGTCCTAACCTAAGACACGCCTTTTTCACTGAAGAGGTAGGCAGCCTCAACGGGTCTCATTTCAATATGAGTCACACTATTGTAGGCACATAGACGTGACCAGTGGTAAGCTCATCACTGTCATTGCTTCCCCATGAACGACTCGGCTAAAGCTTTCCATCCAGTAATAAAACACTCCTAAATAAGCCAGCAGCCAAAAAGTCCGTATTATTTAAAACCCAGTAATGGTATTAGCAAGTTGAAGTGGCAACGCACGTTTATTCCAATCTTTCCTACCAACAGTTCGATGATCTAATTGTTAGGTTCGCGAATGGCGACCACGAACCGGACGACACAGTGTAGGAAGGGCCCCATCTTGATGGACTAAAGACATTATTAAGGTCGTAGGAAGTCGGTGGAAGGAGGCGGCTTAAGACCGTTTGTCGTGGCATTCTATTGCGTATGCCCAGCAGTGAATTTCTATAAGCTGATGATAAAAATATTATTAAAAGCAATAAAAGCCGCATTCATACGCAAAATAATTGTCTATTGCATTTTGGTAGGAACAAGAATGAGGTAATTATCAAAAATGTGGTTTATGTTTGTACATAGTAACAAGTATTAGGTTAGTGGGTTATCGGATAAGAATTTTCGTACACGTAACTGTGATTTGTTCAAAGAAACATCCGAATTGTTGCGCAATAGGAATGTTGTTTAGGCTCTAATTGAGTAGTTTCTTGGCTGGATATAAATCGCGACACTCTATAATACGAAATAGTAGTAATTTCCTTGGGATTTGTCAATAAACTCATTTACGTGGACAGCTTTTTCGAAAAGAGACTACTACTTTTATTTTATTTTCTAGTGTTTTTTTTTAATTATCTCGTGTAATGTTGTTGGTTTTAACCGGTGTAGTTTATGTACGAAATAGTATATATGTATACGAATCGATATTTCCGTATGATATGTCAATAAACTAATTTACTAGGTCACCTTTTTCGAAAAGAGACATGTAGTTTAATTTGTTTTTTTTTTTTTTTTTTTTTTTAGTTGTACTGTGTAACTTTGGTGGCATTTTTACCGGTGTAGTTTATTTTTAAAGCACAAGTGTAGTGTAATGAGTTTTAAGTGTATTGCGGGACTTTTAAAAGGGGTGGAAATTGTCCATTCAAGTTTTAATAAAACTGTCACCGCTTTACTAGAACATGACTTGACTGAGCTTTGACGACTTGGAAAAACTGCAACGTTGCAAATGAATCTAAAAATACTTGAAAACGGCAAATGTATAGGCCGTGCGACACCAGACACAAAAAAAGGTTCGTCTGAATGTTTTTGGATGGACAATAACTTTTTTTGTTTATTAGGTAAACAATGAGATATTCGGCCATAGTGGTATTTTTGCGTATATTGCATGGATGCAATCATTGAACAACTGTTTTAAAAAAATCTGATAAATTCTAGAATACTAGCATACAATGTATTATGTTTCATGACACATGGCTATGGAAACGTACCTTATGCGTGATCCAACACGCACTTGACCGGTTTCTTAGTTAAAAAGTTATATCTTTCATCATCATCATCACCAGCCTCTACGTCCACTGCGGGACGAGGCCTCCCCAATTTAATTCAATGAGAGAATTTGCCATAATCACCACGCTTGGCAGGCATTTTGGTGATAAGTACTCAGTCGGATGCTGCTGCCCTTTGTAAGGCTCTTACTACATCCACGGGAGAAGGGGCCTATTCTTAGGCCGGACACACCACGGCACATTATATCTTAATCGTTACATAAATTAGCCAATTAAGTTTATCATTACTTTAGATACGAGACTCTTTTTGTTTGTGTAATTTTCTTATCATTACATTGTTTTGAGTAGGTCATTTACTATTCTAATTTATCGGATTGGTCACCCCCTGAACCACTGTAACTAATCGCTATAAAAAATAATTGTATCGCGTAACTCTTGTTTAAATTATGAAATGGGCTTGGAAAGGTTTTATCGTAACACCCAACAGTCACATGAGTCCTGATCCCACACTAGGATTCCCTGTGGCAGAACAACCAGACCCGGAACAATTTTTTTTTTTTTTTTTTTTTATGCAACTTGGCAAGCAGACAAGTTTACGGCCTATATTTGCAGATTATTCAAACATTTGTCCCGTAACGGGAATCGAACCCGCACCTTTTGCATCTCAGCCGGCTAGTATATATTGAAACAAGCCAAATGCTTTGGATCGTTTATTTCAATGCATCTGGGGCCGCGGCAGTGCCTCCGCCAAGTCGTGCGGACGAAGCCGTACCGTAACCTCGATTTAATAGTTTTTCTATGCTTTGTACGACATTGCATACAATGACTACTAGCTACTGTAATTTTACCTACCGATATGTTCCATAACAATGTAGAACGTTACATTGTTTCCAATGTATATAATTTAATTACCTACATTCTCCATATCTGTGCCACCATCTTGAACCGTAATATGTGACCTAGACTAGCTATCTTTGTGTCACGCGCAAGATGTTATTGAAATCAATTAAAGTTTGTCGACCCATACAGTGAGTATTGCGAGTGCATGCCTAAGAATAGACCCCTCCGACTCCTCCCGTGGATAGCGTGACGGATTGGTGATTGCAGTTTGGTGTTAAGTACTCAAGCGGATGCTGGTCATTCCCTGGTAAGGCTTTTACTATATCCACGGGAGGAGAAGAAAGGGTCTATTCTTATGCCGGACACCCCACGGTGAGCCTACCTTAACCTCTAGGTAGGTAGGTATTATTTTAGGCGGGGACCTCAAGGTTGAAGTAATAGACCCCTCCCTTTCTTCGCATGGATGTCGTAAAAGCTGACTAAGAGAGAGGGGCAGCAGCATCTACCTGTGTTCTTAACACCAATTCTGCGATCACCAATCCCGCCTGCCAAGCGTGTTGATATTAGTAAATCTCCCCGATTCTGGACCGCTCAATTCGGATGACTTGCCGTACCGATACGTCAAATTCTATAAATAACTAGCATTTGCCCGCTGATTCGCGTGATAAAGATGGCCTGTTTTTCAAACTAATCAAACTAAGTCATAATCTATCTCTTCCCGCTGAAATCTGCGCGGAGACAGAGTGGTTCCCTTTGACCGCTTAGACAACTAAGTTTCGCAACCAGTTGTGAAAGAGTAGTTAGTCTTCTTTCTTGGCAACCAGTTGCGTTAGAATAATGTTTATCTTTATTGCGCAAGCATAATTCCAAACTTATGAATTTATAGTATCAGTACTCAGTAGGAAGTAGAGAACATTCCACTTGGATCCCCGCTTTGAACCCCATGGGGGACACTCACCATTCCTCTTGGACTCCCTAGCTAGGGGATTCACAGACGGACACTCACTATTTCACGATGGATTGTTAGGTTTTTGAAAAAAAAATTACCCAATCCCTTAGGAAACTTTAATCTCTATTTTCTTGCTACTCTCTTACTAAGGTTACTAAGTGGACTAAATTATATGAAGTATTCTTTTACCCTGTGAGGAGGTGCTCCAAGGGGAATATTGAGTTTCCGTGGATCCCCAAGGGGTCCAAGTGGAATTCTGGGGTAATAGTAAGCGTTGTTGTTACTTGAAGTAACCCTTATTCTATGATCTAATTTCATTATCCAGGCTGAGCAAATCTTCAAGAAAATCTGCCCCGGCGATGAGTTCCTCCCGCGCGCGCCCGACCCTGAAGAGATCGTGTTCGAGGATGACGTCACGCACGGGCCTGAGTTCTCGCGAGGGGGGGACGAGGACGGTGACACGTCCAAAGAGTAGACCAACATCCTGACGCTTTTGTATACCCTAGTGTAAGGATTCCATGAAGCTTTTTATCTCAAGCTGGCTTCGCACTGCCGATGCGGCTTTAGCCAATTGGACAATCGGTATTTCATTGGCAGCGATAAGCTCACCACTGCTTACGTCTATGTTTCTACGATTGTGTACCCACACAGTTAAAGGGCCACTGAGGCTCCGCCTACCCCTTCGAGGAAAATGGGGTGTATCTATGTATGTATGTAATGGATTATGTCCGGGATATTTCGCTTTGTTCGGCCTTAAATACAGAGCAGATAACTATGCTTACATTATTCACAAAAAAAATTGCACCATGTTCGAAATGCTTCTTAAATTGCGTAATCCATAAGAGCGAAGAGATTGCCTGGGCTAGTTGCAAACTCACACAGACGAAAAACGAACTGTGACAAACAAGATTATCGCAAATGTAGGGTGAGACAAAAAACATTTTAATGTGTTTCGCTCACACTTTGGTCAAGTATAAGTGCGCCTCGTTTTCGCTGATATTGGTGTCAATGCAACAGTCTCTAAACTAAAATATCGTCATAATTTTTATTTCAGTCTATCAGAAATTTTAAATATGTTAAATTTAGTTTATACATTTATATAAACTAAAATGAAATGGGTCAATTTAACTCTACGCCTTACATTTTGCCGACCAATGAAATTCCGTCTGTCGAGGTGGCTAAGCCAGCGCTGGCTATGTATGAAATCCGCGACCGTGGCTTTTGTTTGACGGCTCAAGTGGCAATCACCAATCGCTCGCTCTCGTTCTTTTGCATGATGATGACTAAGGATAGAACGATCGGCGGCTAATAAGTGAGATGTCAAACAAACGAAAGCCACTAAAACCGGAATAGCGCCCCGCGTGTTTAGACAATTGACTGGCTGAAAGTTAGCGTAATGCGAAAACTAAAGTATGAAGATGACATAAGCGATCGACATGCTGTCCCTTTCACATAGCTATCGCATTACGCCAGCACTCGATTGAACGTTTGTCTATGGCTGGTTCGCTGTATTCGTGGACGAACTTCGCTGAAAACGACCGATGACGGCCAGGGAGCTTAGACGGTGTCCATGCTAGTTAGCATAACGCAAAGCCGCTAACTAAAGATGACGCACTGCTTCGAAAGTAAAGACAAATTGTCTTTTCGAAACATAAATATGGTTCCAAGTTAGTGAAAAAGCGACAGTCAGTCACGGACGAAGATTGCCGATGCGCATTGCTTTCGTGGTAGTACCTACTGTAAGTGAAAGACGAACGCCGCGCGCCATTTTCCGTAGCGTAAATTTTCGCTAGTTAGCGGCTACTGCTTTTTCTTGTTGTAAATTTGTCTTCACCTTTATCTGACTCGTCGGCCGCAGACAATACGGGGTTCGACAACTATTGGTCGAATGCAGTGTATATGAATTAACGAAACTGCCAATTCATTTGATCAAATACAACCGGTGAAAATCATGCAAATACACATTAAAACCAGCACGTTGAGTTATATAAATAGTGCTTACTTAAACTTGCGGATATCTCGCTGCTTCGCAACCGTTGCTCTTTCAACCGATCTCATACTTTGAACGGCTTGTTTAACTGTGATTACGGATAGTAGGTTACCTATCTTTTTTTAAGACTCGTAAAAATTGCTCCAACCTTTTTATACTAAGGCTCCAACGTGCTGTTAGTTTAGGTTTTCTTTGTACGCTTTATTCGCTTGACTTTGCATTCCGACTGGTGCGGAGGGATTGTATAAGTACAGATGCCCAATTCTGGCTAATAGACACAATTAAATGTCTTACGCGACACCGGACATCTTCACGTTCGATATTTGTCTATTAGAATTGAATTGGGCCTAGAGGTTGCAGACACAACGCGTAAGCTATGATTATGAAATAAATTGTTTCTTTAAATGTTCATTGTATATGTACATGTGAAAAACCTTATGCAGTACCCGATATTTAGAACACAGAACAGCTAAGTTGTCTTGATTTAGTCAGCAAGATTGACTATAGCACCATTTTAGTGGCTAATATTATGTAGTCCGCAGTTAAGACTTCATTATCTACCATAGTATGGTACAGACGGTAGCTATAGTGAGCGACTTAAGTGAGATATTAAATTTTCTTGAATTGCTTTAACAGTTTGGCAGCATTACCACGATTTCAGTAATAATTAAATAATATACATTTTAAATGCAAGTTGCCGAAATTGATGTTTTAAAAACACAAATTATCAATTAACTTATGTCGCTGATTGCACCTACCCAAACCATATAATTTGATTTTTATGTATAAACACTTAACTTTGCGTCTAGACTACGACTACAAGCTCTCTAAAGAGATATACTGCTTTTATAGGTTTGATAGAAATTATTCTTTTAAGTAAATAAAAATAATATGTATTTATTTTGTAAGCGAAAGGAGTAGGTAATATTAGAATTTGCTGAATATTTAGAAAAAAAAATTGACGTGGCTACAATAAGATTGTGGAATGATTTTGTGATGCTAAAAGGTTAGATTTAGGCGCACCAGTCTAAATATGTATAAAAAATATGATAATGTATTATTTATAAATTATTAGCACTCAATATTTATTGTCAATGATAATCATGTCTCGCAGCTTGTGCGTCTATAATTCCAATAAATTGTGATTATTAGATTATACTTGTTTTTTATTTGACCCTTATATCTTAAGTCAGTGTATGAGATTTGCATCAGCAAGGTTGTGCTTACCTATTTTCTATTATTGCATTAGAATACTCTCGAAAAAGAAGCCTAACAACACACATGCCTATAGGTAACTGCTCAGATTTAAACAAGAAAATTAATTTTACACTTTATTTACATAACAAAATGGTCACAAAACAACAACCACTTACATACTAATACAGACAATAAAATTGATAACACCTCAAAATGGAATACTTTGTTTTTAGTGTAAAATTACAATCATATAAATTCTAAATTACTTCATATTTGTGGTATTTACTGTATTCTATATATATTCATTATACTTATTACGTTGCTTTTAATTATAGGCGACAACGGCAACATTTAAATATATAACAAAAAAATAGTTTTTTTTCCAGACAGCTTTACAATATTTTTATAGGACTTGAGATCAAAGATATTGAAGTGAAATTACCGTGGTTTGTTTTCAGTTTAGAAATATTACTACAAAATATAATGGTGTAAATTTGTAATATTTCATATAGAAAGATATATTTTAAATACACAGTAGGTATTATGTATGAATGCATTTCAGTTACAACAAAGTTATTATCAGACAACATTAAATGTCAAATTTATTTTAGATAATTATTCAAGGCTTAAAATAACCTTTTCTCATAAGAAAACAAACCATGCACATTGCCTTCCAATTGTGCGGAATGTGTCCTCTTCATGAATCTGAGTTCACCAGAGTAACTCATCGCTTGCAGCTTGGCAATAGACTTAGCTCCAATATCTTGGCAACTATGTTGTATTCCTGTTTGCAGGTAAGGAAGGAATCTCAGAACTGACCCTTTGTCTACAATGCTTCCGCTCACACCTTGAGCAACCCTATGTTTATCAGACTCCTTGTGGAAGTAACGACTCATTGCAGACCCCTTGCCTTCCTTATTCTCCATGGCTTCTAAGCTTCCCATGCCTCTGTACTTCTTGAGCCTGACTCCATCCGAGAAGAAATATTCACCTGGAGCCTCAGACGTTCCAGCAAGCAGTGATCCCATCATCACCGATGAGGCTCCGAGAGCCAGTGACTTTACAATATGCCCAACAGATTGAATACCTCCATCAGCAATAACAGGTACATTAAATTTTCTGGCATATGATGATACTTGATGCACAGCTGTAGCTTGAGGGCACCCACAGGCCATAACTTCTTGGGTGATACAAATAGAGCCACTGCCCATTCCTACTCTCAAAGCATCAACCCCAGCATCAATGAGATTCTTGGCCTGCATTCTTGTGACCACATTACCTCCGATGACTTGAATATCGGGGTAGGTCTTCTTTATGAACTTTATCATTTCAATTTGGTACATGGAGTTTCCTTGTGAGGAGTCTAAGACAAGCACATCAACACCATTGTGGACGAGTAGTTTCAGCCTTTCTTTATCAGAGTCGCGTGTTCCAATAGCGGCACCAACCAACAGTTGCTTATTGGAATCTTTGGAAGCATTGGGGTAGCTTCTGGCTTTTTTCAAATCTGTTCTTGCAATCAATGCAACTAGTTCTCCAGCTCCATTAATGATTGGCAGTTTCCCCTTCTTGCTTTTTTCCAATATATAATTGGCATCCATTAGTGTGACTCCAGACTGGGCAGTGATCATGTCTTCGATAGGAGTCATCACTTCTTTGAGGCTCAGTTGGGGATGGCCCTCCCTGAAGTCGACATCTCTGGAGGTCACAATGCCTATCAGTCTGCCACCTAGTTTGCCGTTTTCAGTAATAGGATAACCAGTAAAACCATTTACCTTCTTTGCTTCGATGACATTAGCGACGGTATTTTCTGGTCCCATGCAAACAGGGTCTCTGATGAACCCATGTTTATATTTTTTAACTTTGTGAACCTCGTTGGCTTGGTATTCAGGTGTACAGTTGTGGTGGATGATTCCGATTCCACCGCAAAGCGCCATAGCTATGGCCATGTCCGCTTCAGTGACGGTATCCATGGGGGTAGACACCAATGGGGCTTTGAGGTTTATTTTTTTGGTGAGGGGAGATGCCAAGTCGACTTCTTCAGAGGTGAAATCTATGAAGCCCGGCAGCAGCAGAAAGTCGTTATAAGTGAGACCCTCGCTGTTAGCGAAGATCTCTGAGGCTGAGAGCCCATCTCGAAGGTCTCCGTCTGGTCCGCCGGACATGTTTACGGCAGCAACACGTGGATACAACAACAGTTCGCCGTACTTCACTACCACTGAAATGATTTCAACTGCACTCAAAACTAATTTGTGTCAGGATATCTGTGTGTCTTCTTTATATTTCCTCTAAAAAATTAGGAAAACGCACACGTGGTAGGATCTTGACGTTCATACGAGTTCCGTTGATTGGCGCAATCAGGCGTTAATCTTGAATACCGAACAAATTATTACATACACTATTAATGTATGAGCGTTATACTATGAATGCAAGATAAAATTGTGTGGTTCGCTTTAAATTCGCGAATTTTTTTAATTAACCGAGTGCAATACCGTGCCGGCTCTTCTATTCATTCTTGTTCCTTGCTCCAAGATTCATTCAATGACATGACACCTCATGACACTCACTCAACCAATTTTGACTGACAGTGACATCATGACTGTTTTTTTTTTCTTTTCGCCCTTTCGGGGAGCTAGAGTCTTAAGAACATACCATTTTGTTTTACGTAGGGCTTCATCATCTAATGATGTCTTATGTTTTAATCATGCTTTAGTAAAGCGGTGGCAGTTTTATTAAAACTTTGGTGGACTATTTCCATCCATTTTAAAAGTCATGCGATACTTTTTATTTTAATTTCACTACACTTGTGTTCAATAAACTACTCGTACAGCGTAACGTACGCACATTATTCGCATGGATAGTATCTACGCCTTGATATATGTAAGTAGGCTCATCTCATGATTCCCAGATCCAGATACCAACAAATTTTATCATCTACAAGACTATTTACCCGACTACAGCCAAGCAAAAGGAGGGTTATGAGTACAGCAGTCTATGTATTTATGTAGGTAGGTATATTTGTTCATCTGTTCCCTTGAAGCTACCTACGAATTTACTTGACGAATTTTGACCGCGTGTAATACGCGTCACACTAAATTCTATATTATGACGGAAATAAAAAACGTAATTTTCCAACCTCGAAAAAAAAAACTTTGAATTTTAAATATTAAAATCAGTTTTTATTAAATGAAAAGGCTTGATTTAGTACATTCCAAAAACTTGCTAAATGCTTCACTAAAAAGTTGTAGAAAAATAGGAAACCGGCATAATCACTAGAACCAAAAGTTCAAAGGCATGTGACATGCATGATACATGAAAGCAACCTCTACACTACGAGGCGTACTAAATCCTTTCATCACACTGGTTCTTTCACCATTTGGCCACCACACCCTGACCTAACGCAGTGAGCTGGTGACACAAAGAATGGGACTTAGCGTACTAATATTTATTCTGTGACTTTACTAGGTAGAGGTAGGTATTCACTGTGAAAAAAACGCAGTTTTTGTGTTGGTTATCAGAATTCATAGGATCTTCAAGACACCTAGGCATTTTCCATAACTATAGGTAAGTATCTACCTACTAGCATATATAGGCAAGTTTAATGTAGCCTACATAATGTCTAAATAGGTTGCTCCGAATACCTACCAGCCATTTTGTATATCAATAGCACATCAATACTACCTATAAGTAATGATTTTTTTAAAAGTACCTAATAACAAACCGAAAATGATCTTCTATATAGATAGGTAAGTAATCCAATTCCGGTCAGCTTGTACTACCGAGTGCCGGCCTTTTCTTTACTAAATACCAACCTAGCTAACAGCGGCACGCCATTTGAGTTTTTATATCTACTTACTTAGCCTATACTTACGTATTTCTTGATATGTAACAAAAAATTGGTAAACATTTGTATGATGGAAGCTATGAGGCAATTTGTTTGATTCATGCATGATGCATGGTATGGGCTGTATATTTTTTAAGACTTTTTTTGCGTTATTTATGCAAAGCAAGCACTTTAGTGTTTTTCGAAAGACCTTTTTTTAGTTAAGTATGTGTTTGTATGTTCTGTCTGATTATGTTGTTATGAGTTTATAATGTTTAAATTATAAAAGTGTATGAAATAAAAATGTGTTTAATAAGTTTTTGATAACCGTGTTTATGCCATACACTGTTGTATTGCGTTCAGGTGCTCTGTCAGACCAAATACCAGCCTCCCCGCCGGAATACATTTTGTGTAGGTAGGTACCTAACCTTAGAATCGCACCCTACAAAACTTGAAAAATCCATGCATTAGATTACTGTGTTGGGCTAGCAGGTAAAACTCCGTAAAATGGGTAATGCCCTCTCATTAAATATTTCAATTGACTTTTATATTTTTTTTAAACATAAGATGGTAGGCACAAAAAAACTGCTAACAAAACGAACTGCTAGTATCAAGATCATTTTGGTCACACTATATAGGGTGTTTTTTTTAAATGGGATAGTATGGGGATATCCGAGTCCATAAGAGATACGGGAAAACTGTCTTTGGAACCATTTACTCATTTTGTATGAAAATGATTTAGGCATAGTAATTTTTTTGGTCAAGCGTGAGTTCTCCATAAAAATGAGTAGTTTTGATCAAAATTTTTTTTTATGCGTATCGACTCAGTTTCATGTAAGGATTGTTTCATTGTATGGGAAGAAAAAAATCTGAGCAGCAGAAGTTAGTCAAATTTTATAAAATGTTTTCTCATACAAATTTAAGTAATCTGGTACCTACGTTAGTAAAACTATCGCAATAAATTTTCAAAATGGCCTCCCTCTTGCTGTTTCCAGGTACGAGCACGTTTCAGAACATCTCTTAGTGGCATTAGACAAAGATGTGTGGTGAATGTTGTTCTACTGCTCTGATGGTCTCGTGAAATGAGAAAAATCAGAGCTGTAGAACTTAGTCAAACTTTAATAAGAAAATCTTTGTCTAAGGCCACAAGAGGTATTCTGAAACGTACCCGTACCTGGAAACAGCAAGAGGGAGGCCATTTTGAAAATTTATTGCGATAGTTTTATTAACGTAGGTACCAGATTACTTACAATTTGTATGAGAAAACATTTTATAAAATTTGACTAACTTCTGCTGCTCAGATTTTTTTCTTCCGATACAATGAAACAAACTTTTCAATTCTTACATGAAACTGATTTTTTTGATCAAAACTACTCATTTTTATGGAGAACTCACGCTTGACCAAAAAAATTACTATGCCAAAATAATTTTCATACAAAATGAGTAAATGGTTCCAAAGACAGTTTTCCCGTATCTCTTATGGATTTGGATATCCCCATACTGTCCCATTTAAAAAAAACACTGTATAGGGTCGCTGCATGCATGACTTTATAGACAGACTGTAACGTTTGTTGTTCTTTTAAACACCGTAACTGTATTATGAAGTAAAAATTACAAAAGGAATGGTACCTATTAGGGGCGGGGTTCGTTTCGGGACAACTAACAACCACCAGCTACCAACTAGCAACTATGTCGGACCTACATTATAGACAGAATTCTGTAGGTTTTTTTTCTGAATTAGGCTTCTAGGTTTTATCATACCTGACACGTAGGCGATTAGCATCAATACAAGGAAGAGGGCCTGCACCCTGCATCAATAAATTAGTCCATAGTAAATATATTCAAAAAAAAAAAAAAAAATAGTCATAGTAATTAGTGCTTTAGTCTGCCTCAACGCACTTGCCATTCACTTTAACATACCCAGTTGGGCACTGATCACCGTCGAACGAAGACCGCTCATCAAAAGTAACTTTTGTTCCATTCTTATCAACAGGATGAAAAGATGTTTTATTGGTCGCTAGATTTACTACTGTCGCGTTTATAACTGCAGGAAGTACGAACGGCGTTTTATCTTGTCTCGTCTCGTTCCGATTCATCTTAGGCACTTGTTCCAAATTAGTCACTGGTTTTGGGTTTTCCTCCACTGAATTCCTGTTGTCACTGGCATTTCGGGTCGTGTTGCCGACACTCGTGTTAGCAGGCGACTCATCTGTCGGGTGCCGGTTCATCCTATCCGGTACTTTCTGGGTTGGAAATCTCCGCGGCAGCGTGTCCTCTCTCACGGTCAGCGACTGAGAAAGGTTAAGGCCGCTACCAGTTGGGTTGAGCGCTGTTCGGTCGGTATAGTCGGCTCGTGGCATCGGATTCCGTATCCGCACAGTTTGAATCGCATCGATTTTCAAATTTGGATATGAGGTTATAGGTGTCCTACTGATCAATGGGACCGTAGACAAGAACTGCACATTTATAATCTGAGGAATAATCACTTCCTGTCCGTGTATTTTTCCTACAGCCAACAAACTGTGATAAATAATTAGTAATCCAATCATTGTGGAATTTTAACCGACATACTTTACAAACGTTAAAGGAAAGCTTTGTTGATGATCTAAGAAGTGGTTACGGTTACAATTACGTTAAGGTGTTTATAGTAAAACTGCTGGAGGCGTAATAACCACAGCTTCTAGCTTCTTAATCATTGACGTCACAATTTTTGCATTTAAGGCCAAGATTGTTTTAATATTTTATGTTGAGTAGGTACCTACCTATTAAAAGTACTATAGTGTAGATTATAAACATGAAAATGTCAAGGCAAGGTACTGTTGGTGTAAGGTTACTCTACTTCTCAGAGGTAGGTATTTCTTCTTGGGTTCTTTTTATTTTGGGGCTAATAATCATACTGTTACTGGGTCCTCAATGTGACCTATGAAAATTTTGATCTTAACTAGTAAGTTACGATATGTAGGTACAAGAATTGGCGTATCTAGAGCTTTTTTCCAGGGGGGGCCCGGCCCCTGAGTTGTGCCAATGAAGCCGAGTCAACGGCCAATGTAACTTATGTAGTACCTATAAGTCACTCTACAGACGCGGTCGCAGCCAAAGATTTTGGGGGCTTGGCTAGGTAAACTTTCCTACAGGCGAGCGGAGCGAGCCGCGAAAATTTCGTATTTAAGAAGTGTGGCAGCCAAATTTTTTGCGATTTTATAATATTAATTACTTAGTTAAACTAACTTTAATTTGCGTTTCTTCCTGCAAAATACCTTATATCCTGGGGTGGGCACCAGATCATTCTGGGGTGGGCACGGCCCACCCGGCCCCCCCCCCTCTATATACGCCTATGGGTACAAGAGAACACTACAAGCAACGACACAGTAGGTATAGGGTGAGTCTAGTGTCCTTATTCTGAGAGTCTAGTCTAAAATTGCACGCCCGCGTTTACTTTGCACTTGACACAAGCTTTGGCATTCGAAAACGGTCCATGTGGAAGGAATATTTTATTTTGACGTAATTAAATAGTGGTTTTGATTAGACGCATTCTACCTACTTGTTATCAACTTTATTAATAGGCTAATTAATATAACAAGAATAGCAAAATTCACGTCGGTACATACTGTGTATTATTTATTACTATTCTTTAATTCAGACAAAAGTTTTAAAATGTTTTAAGCGTTCATTTTAAACACTTATAGATAAGAAAACTAGTTACTTATAAGATTTTCTATAACTATTCTAATTATTTTTATATAAAGCAATCTATATCTATCTTTTCCCCTTAAGGCTCCGGTAGTGTACCGAGTAGGCACTGAGACGAGACGAGTCAATTACGAGTGTGAACAATAGCCACTTTGAAGGTAAACTACAAACTACAGTTTGGACAAACCATTTTTTACGAGTGCTATATCTTAACCACAAATCTACATAATTTCCATGGAAATATACCCAGTTTTGTAGGGACCTTGCCTACCAACGAATTCTTAGAGAATGAATAGTAGATTACGCACTAAGGGAATAAAGCAGTGTCTTATGTCGCAGGCGGCATATTGAACCAGCGTAATAGCGAGGGAGTTAAATAGAGTGAAGCGGGTTCAAGCTGCCCAAGACGAAGACAGGCTTTATTCCAGAGGAGCATACTCTACTTTTCACACCTACCTACTGCCAGACAATAAAAAGCCACGGCAATAAGTATCGTCTGTTTTGATAAATTGTGGAGTAGAATCATTATCGCTTGACATTTTTTGTTAACACTAATATTGTCATTGACATAATATATTACTAGGATATTGCAATAAAATTCACTGAAAAACACAGCACCCTCATCACAGCGCCTATTTATTTTTTTTAGGTTCTGCTGGTGTCCAGTTTGATTTTCGAACAAACCTCTTTACAATACCATTTGGGCAATTTTTTACTTAGATTTCCACGAGTTTCCACACGAATTTGACATTCCAAATTGAAATCACTTTATTCCCTAGGGAGTTTCATACAACTTTATATCCCTAGCTAGAGAGATAATGCTTTACTTTACGCTGAGGTTGCATGATAATGCAAATGGACATTGTCGAGCAGGGGTGTGAAAAATAAATTAATTACCATCAACCAACTAATTAATAAGCAACAATGTTTTCAATTTGCCAAATAATATGTATTGGCTGTAATTTATAGAGAAAGGGCAAATCAGTTAGTAGGACCTGTGTAGGAATTAAGATCAATTTAGAATAAACAATATCGCGAAAGCTACATCAATTTTCAGGGTCATTCAACCGAACTGTCATTCAGTGCAAGCTACTTACATACATACCAGCCGGACCAATCAATCAATCTGCTATACATACGTGTTGTGTTTGTCATACTTAAATAAAAAAGAATTCTAGCCTTAAAAAGTTATAACTAAAAATAAGAAATTTAATGAGTACTTGCTGTACTTACAAACCTATTTCATATCTAACTATCATTGAATCTGATGTCAATACCTAAATCTTCGTCAGCATCTTCAGATGGATTTGGTTTCGTTTCCCTTTTGGGTTCCTTTTCTTTTCCACCAGGGAGGCCGTAGTCACCCGGGTTCGGGTCCAGAGGGATGAATAGAGGAGCATCGCTTTCAGGCTTCTTGGTAGTTTTCTCAGGACGGTTTTGCTTCTCTGTAGTGTATTCTTGAATTGGTCCTTGATTCTCGGTATTTTTGTTGATAAACACATTATTTTGATTCGGATTTGAGTCAAAGTTTGGGTGGCTGTTAACATCGTCTTGATGGTTCTGTTCATAGTCAGGCTTGTTGTTACCACTGTTGTTTCCATAGTCCGGCTGGTTGTTCCCGTAATCAGGTTTATTGTTACCGTATTCAGGTTGGTTCGTACCTTCATTGCGGTTATTGTTACCATAGTTGGGTTGGTGGTTGCCGTGAGACGGCCGGTTGCCGTAACCAGGACGGTTTCCATAATTCGGTTTGTTATTTTCATGGTTGGATCCATAATTGGGTTGATTGTTACCGTAATTGTGTTGGTTGTTCCCGTCATCGGGCTGATTATTCCCGTAATTCTGTTGGTTGTTCCCGTTATGGGGCTGATTATTCCCGTAATTTTGTTGGTTGTTTCCGTTATCGGGCTGATCATTCCCGTTATTTTGTTGGTTGTTCCCGTAATGGTTATGGCCGCTGCCATGATGGTGTTGGTTATTTCCGTAGCCTGGGTTGCTTCCATATTGTTGGTTGTTTCCGTAGTTATGTTCGTTATTTCCATGATTAGGTTTGTTGCCGTAATTCGGCCGACTGCTGCCTTGATCCGGTCCGTTGTGGTGCTGGTATTCATGATGGTGCTCATGTCCGTAGTTGTGGTTATAGTTGTAGGAATGTTGACCACCTGGTTTCTGTGGATTATTAGGTCCAGGTCCAGGTGGATGACCATGGCTTTCTTCTACGATCACTCCGGGCCCTCCATTATTCTGGTAATGTCCGTGTGGTGGTGGTCCTGGATTCTGGCCCGCTTGGTGATTAGCCCCGACAAGTCCACCGAAGATGCCTCCGAGGAGGGAGCCTGCTACATTGTGTAAATTTGTACGAGTTTCATGAGCTCCTTTCAATAGTCCAACTAAATCTCTATGTCCATGGCACTGGTAACTAAACATTAACAAAAATAATATGTTCAATTTCATTTTTATAAACTAGACTGTAACGTTAGATCGAAAATCTGCTACTGGTCAACTGATGCGCTGTCATCTCGACCTATGTGGTATTTTTAATATTCTTTACACAAAACCTGTTTGCATTGAGCAGGTTATTTACCGAGACCCGATGTGTAAAATAACTTAAAAATCCATATGAATTAGACAGGCAGTACTCGCTTCATTCATATTTAATTATTCGAAATTATCATCAAGTCATATATTTTGCGGATGATCATTACCTTTTTTTTTGTGGTTGTTTTTTTTGTAATTTAGTTAATGGTTTAGTAAATTATTCGTGCTACTATAGCATGCTTGTATCCTAATCGATATAATTGTTAGGTCTTAGGTCATCATATCAAGGAAATTATCACCATTTGATTAAGAATAACTTGAATCTTGCGTGTCTTCAAGTGTTCATAAAGACGTGTTGATGTTTCTTAACACATTTTCCTCATTCTACTTTACTTAGATAATCTTGTTGTTGGTGGATCTGACCATACAAATGCGTTGGTATAATTAATTAGGGGTCATTTATTATTCGTCTGGCTGTAATAATACCTATAGCCTAAGGTCGATACGAAGATTTTAACAAAACAGGTTTTACAAGCAGGTTTTCAAGCTAAATAGTTAAATTTTTAAAACAAAATAAAAATCATTTAAGTAAGTATAGAAAATCTGAGGTAAACAGGTTAACAGTCAACAAAAATTAGTTAAATAATGATAAGCGCCACAACAGTGTCTCGTCAATTGCATTATAAATATAGGAACTCAATGTGCTAGGAATCGTTATTCAGTTTTGCCCGGATATTGCCAATGTGCAAAAATAAACGGTTATTCAAAGTCGTGATGTTATCTTCTTTACTTGGCATTCCAGTTTGATTTTTTATTTGCATAACTAGGTACCTACAGACCGGTACACGCAGTTTCCGTGACGGCCATACAAAGTGATTCTAGGAATCTTAGTCGTGCTGGCTAGAAACTGTTACTAGCGCTTGTCCAGTTGGCGTATTTGCGCAAATACGCCACCTCTTATGCTGGAACTTCACATATATTTATTTACACAAATATTTGCGACATTGAGCCAAGCAAGACGAAGCCAACCTTGTGTTTATCAACCAGCAAATGATGGTTGATTTTTATTGGGCCAACAAACGCAAATATACTGTTATAACATGGTTATAACCATCCAACTAGGTGGACAGCGTGGTTGGTCGGTTGGTTTAGACGATTTTTTCCGATCCTTTTTATTTTTTTCAACTTTCTACTGTACGGAATCGACATAATTTATGCAAATATACGCATTAGAAAAATCAATATTTCATATAGGTACTAGTGTGTTAATTATGTACCTGCTTAAATAAATAAATAATTAAACATTCGAAAGCTAAGGCGGGTGCTCGTTAACGTGACCAAATACCTACAAATTGTAACACGAAGCTCTCACGTTGTCATTAGCAAAAAACTAATACATATACCAACCTAGAATAATATTAATACTATTATGCTATAGCTTCCTTTTTCTACAAAAGTGAAGTGTGTAAACCAGTTAGTCCTGTCCTGTACGCAGTAGGAATGCCCCCCTGAGAATGCAGCTCTTGCATGAACATACGTAAATTGTATGTATTAATGTTGTTTTGTACGTTCTGATGATATAATATAGCATCATCTCCGATATATAGGTACCTACCTAAAGTTAGTATTTTACTTAATTTGACGTTCCAAATTGAAATTTATTTACTTTACTTTATTCCCTAGGGAGTTTCATACAACTTTATATCCCTTTAAGAGATAATGCTTTACTTTACGTTGACGTTGCATGATATGTAATTGGTCATTGTCGAGCAGGTGGTGTGAAAAGTTTGTATTTGTATATTACTTAGGTACTAATCTAGATAAATGTTTCGATTACCCTGAATACCTATTCTATTCTCAATGTGTTGTAATTTTTTGGATCACACAAAATACAACTAGAAAAACATTAAAAAAAAAATTAACCAACGAAATTACAATATAAAATAGACGAACAAATATATAGTAACAATTCCGCTCCTCTCCAACAAAAACTCTGAAAGAATTCGACACGTGTTTCGCCTCTCAACGAAGCATCCTCAGGAAACAGTAGGCTCACTGCGTGCTAGAACGAAAAAGACACACTACTGCAAAAACTCCGCAGCCATGTTGCCTCTTCGAACGCCGAACAGAAAGTGACCTTCTTGTCTTTCTGTTCGGCGTTCGAAGAGGCAACATGGCTGCGGAGTTTTGCAGTAGTGTGTCTTTTTCGTTCTAGCACGCAGTGAGCCTACTGTTTCCTGAGGATGCTTCGTTGAGAGGCGAAACACGTGTCGAATTCTTTCAGAGTTTTTGTTGGAGAGGAGCGGAATTGTTACTATATATTTGTTCGTCTATTTTATATTGTAGAATGGATTTCCGCAAAGTCACGCTTGAATCAATTAATTATCAACGAAATTAAACAACGTCACGTTTTTATTAATTTGTATTAACAAGAACATTAAATTATTTGTGAACAGAATAATAAGGTACATAACATAAGTGACAAATTCGTGTTATGGTTTTTAGTTCTTATGTGAATAATTCGTGTAAGTAGGTAGGTACATATTATATATTTTTTAAATTGTTATTAAATGTTCGCACACATTAGCACAGCATCGTCCAACTTAACTTTTTAAGAGGCAAGGGTGTTGTAGAAGCGATAAGTGCAACCTTATATGTAGTTTTCATTTAAAAGTAATAAATACCACATTTAAGGTACCACTAAAACGATTTTACAATCCAAAATGACCATGACGAAAAGCAACAAATATTTGAATTGTGCTAAATTCGAGATATCAAATTTTAAAACAGATTGTATTATGATGATGATGAGAAAAACTGGTTAGCAGGTAGTTTTTAGAAGACGTTTATTTATAAGGATTCCAAATAACTCGATAAAATATAAAATTATTAGTAAAAAGGTTAGTAACCCGTAACAAAACAATGACTAAATTATTTTTGGTTTCGATTAAGTACATTTGATAACAATATATAATTAAGATTTCAGCTTAGATTTAAACTAGAACTGGGCTTAAACTATTTTTTTTTACAATAACAAATTTCAAAAAAGTAAAGGCGCTTCTTCTGGGCGAGCATGCTTTAATAGGCCTCATCATTGCTTCCCATCAGGGTGGTTATTGGCTATGACTTCAAATATTCCTTGTCACGTGTGACGTCACCCATACGATTCAGCGATGATTCCACGCAGATATCGTAACGAGCCCGCTGTATGTTACATTTGGTCATAGCGAATAAGGGGGCTGGTCATCTCACCAGCCAAACGCAAGCCCTTTTCTGAGCCTCAATTCTAGTAATTATTGAACATTCAATTCACAAACTAATTTCATAATTTATATTATTTTTGTGTTTGACTTATGTCAACTGTCACGTCTGTCGCGTAGTACCTATTACTTAATCTTCGCATACATAAGTTATCTTTCTCGCTCTAACGAGCGCCTTCCTGAGCGACAGAAAAAGCGAAAGATGACCGAGATGAGATAACAATATTACGTAGATAAATATTGTGAATTAAATGTCAAATAATTACGAGAATTACCTACCTGATACAAACAAAAAATAAATTCTAATCTCATTTAACAAATTAATTTTAACAACAGTATTTTTGACTCTTTTAAATTAAATTGATTACCCATATCTAATTTCATCCGTTCTTACTGAATTACATTAAACATTATAGACTTAACTCAATAAGGCACATTTTCAGTTTATAATAATTATCTACATTATTTAAATTTATTAGTCACGATATTTAGATAAACTAGTGATAAATCGGAAACATACATTTGTTTTATATTATATTATGGTTTTGAAATGAGATTCGATGGCGGACATTTTGATAAAAAATAATATCATATAAATAGGAATGTTGGCGAACTATTTAAAGACAGCCAAATAGTTTCCCGTAAATTATTTTTTTGTAACAATTTTAAAATCGTGCGTATTTTTATATTGCACTTAAAAACAGTTTTTGTGATGATGATGATGTAGGTTTATGTGATGATGTTTTTACAAAATCTAACGACGATAACCTACTTACCTAAAAAACACTGCAATTCCACGTGGCTGGTCATTCGTAGTAAATTTTCTCCTCATCATTCATCCTCATTTTTTTTTCATCATCTTTAGCCATTGACTTGCACTGGACAAGGTCTACCCCTATAAAATGCAACGGAGGGCTTTGTCATAATCACCACGGCACTGGCGAATTGGTGATCGCAGTATTGGTGATGAATACTCAGATGGATGCTGCTGCCCATCCCCTGGCGTAATCCCTTAAGGCCGATTTACACTTCAATAAGTACAGTAGCGAGTTAACTTGCGTCATCGGCGAGTTAAGTTGTTAATGTTGTTTGAACGGCAAAAGCGAGTTAAGTAGTAAGTTGTTGATTAAGTTGAGTTGAATAGATCGCGATCCTATTTTTTGGCGAGTCCAGTGCGAAGTAGCCCCCTCTCTCGCGTCTCCCGCGCCCCGCCAACTTAACTGGCCGGCATGTAGACGGGCGAGTTTAGTAGTCCATATATTTGTAAAGTGCGGCCGCGAAACGCGACTAGTCTTCTTCTCGGCAACTTATGACTACTCACTCCGCCCGTTTGGACGCTACTTACAACTTACTACTTATTATTTAACTGTCTGAGTTCTTAACTCGCTACTGTACTTATTGAAGTGTAAATCGGGCTTTAGCGCTCTTGTACACGAGCGGCACGATGTCAACTGCACCCGTCGGCGGCAGCCGTTGACAGCTAGCGTCGCTATAGGTCGACGGCTGCCGTTGACGCGTCGACGGTTGCCGCCGACGCGTCAACGGCCGACGGGTGCAGTTGCCTCTGCCGTTGACATCGTGCCACTCGTGTATTGACATCGTGCCGCTCGTGTATATGAAGACAGCTAGCGTCGCTATAGGTCGACGGCTGCCGTTGACGCGTCGACGGTTGCCGCCGACGCGTCAACGGCCGACGGGTGCAGTTGCCTCTGCTGTTGACATCGTGCCACTCGTATATTGACATCGTGCCACTCGTGTATATGAAGCCGAAGTCTATTGCTTTCACTACATCCACGGGAGGAGATGGAGGCGTCTATTGTTAAGCCGTATATGCAACGGCACTGTCCTCAAAATTACGCAATTAACGTTATTATTTCACATCTATAATGGTAAGCCAATTGTGACCGTCAATCATTTTAGCTTTTTTGATAAATATCTTTAGCACCACCTTAAAACGACAACCGACTGATTTCATATTCACTTTTATGATTAGATACTTATAATGATGGTTCTTCACATGACGTATTTGCACAAACATTTGCGGTATTTGGCCAATATAAAATCCACCATGCGTAAAAATCAACTTTATGTTGGGTCTAAACAGGGTCCATTAATGTGATATCAACCATAATAACCCAATACAACAACACTATACAAAAACAACAAAAAACACAACACAAAAAAAAATGCAGCTAGCTTCTTTGGGATACACTTTCGTTTGGTAGTGATTTGAATCAGTTGAGCTATCTTTAGATCGTTTGCAACGGTTTTTAGATAGACCAACAGATAAATTTTTATTTTTGAAATTTTGTATGTTTTGTATTATTCTCTCTGTAAATAAACACAAAGTCGATTGTGTTTGGTCAAATTGGCAAATACTTATACAAATACGTTGAACCAGCATTCGTAAGTTCGGTATCGATTACTACGCTAGTATTTAGAATGAACATTGTTTAAAATCTATTCAAATGTAACATCGCTTTGAACACATAACATTTTAAATTAAAGTTTAATTTTACAAAGAGATTTACCACAACTTCACGATGTTAATATTGTTACACTAGCACATCACATTGTGTATTTGCTTATGCTGGCACTTGGCGTATATTTGTAAATGTTTGCGTTAATTTTCGGAGGTAAAATCAACCGTGAGTGTATCGGTACATAATGTTGTTTTCCTTGGCAAAATAACTCAAACATTTGCGAATATACACCAAGTGGTTGATAATCCAAATAACGCCATGTGAAGTGCAAGCATTATGAGGATATCTACTTCACGGGCGTTATTATAGTGCGACCAACTATCTGTTCAGGTAGACCGATATGAAACTAAGGCCGGTTAATATATACACATAATAAAAACAATACTGTTTATAATACTATATATTATTTATAAAAAAAACAGTCTTATTTAAAACGCTTTATATACCTCAGAGTTTGCCCAGTCCAGTATTGTATTGTCTATAAAACTGGTAATCGCTTTCGAATACGATTTTAAGGTACATTGCGCTTTATGTTTCGAATATTTCTGCTCTTGGAAAACAAACTAAAACACGCAGCGCAATGTACTACAAAATTGTAAGCAAAAGCGATTACCGGTTTGATAGGCAATACAAAAAACATGGTTGGGCAGAATCAACGAAGTTTTTTAACGAGTGAAATCTGCCCCACTGGTGGGGCAAAGTGGAATCACTCTTAAACACTGGCTTGACAGACCTACCCTGTGTTTAAATTACCTTTTTTAATGGTAAATAATAAAATAAATTACAAAAATCATTCACAAACAACTGAATTATTTAATAGATAAATAAAATATTTAGTAGTAATTCCGCCAATTTCAACCAATACCTAAATTAAGTCAGAATTAACTCAGAACTTAATTCTGTTTTGAGCTCGGCGAAGCAACATGTCTGCGGAGTTTGGGGCCGTCCATTAATCACATGATGTTTTTTTAACATTTTTTAACACCCCCTTCCCCTTGGTTATACGTGGTGAGGTTTAAGACTAAAAAATCACGTGTATTTTTAAAATTAATGAATGAAATTATTTTACACGCCGCTTTTCGGTTTAGAAATCGCGCGTTTGACGAAAAAATAAATACACGTGATATCTTACAACACCCCCCCCCCCGTGATTCTTTCTAAACCCCCTCCCCCCACTTTCAAGCCTCACGTGATTAATGGACGGTACCTTTCGAGGTGTTTTTTCGTTGTAACTCAAGCGCGTAGCGATTCAACTTTTTCCTACAGATGCTTCATGGAGAAGCGAAACTCATGCCAAAATCTTACTACGTTTTCGGTTGAGAGTGGCGAATTAGTAGGTACTAAACATTTATAACATATAATAACTTCGAATGGATTACCGCAAAGTCACGCCAGAATCAATGAACTGCCAACAGAGGCCTTACCATGAGTTCTTATAGCGATTCAGTTCAAAAACTAAGTACAAAATAAAGGTTCGTCGTTAACATCCGGCATCATTGAATAACTTTAATAGCAGACGCCTATAGACCTTCTGCTACTGTGCCTTTAAATATAGCTGCGGACATCACGGAACCGATATTTTGTACTGAATAGTTTTTGAACTGAATCGCTATCATGGTATCAGTAATTTTAGTACGGGTTTTGATAGTTTTCGAAACTACATATATGAAGTTTCGTTTCCAACCAATACATTTACTGACAGCGTCCTTAGTTTTCTTCTCGTTTTCGCTAGGGGCGCTGCAAGTAAATGTATGGAAGGAAACGAAACTTCATATAGTTTCGTAAACTATCAAAACCTGTACTAAACCCCCTGACAGCGTCCTTAGTTTTCTTCTAGTTTCCGCTAGGGGTGCTGCAAGTAAATGAAACTTCATATAGTTTCGAAAACTATCAAAACCCGTACTAAGCCCCCTGAACTCATAAGTTGGTCGCACTATAGTCGTCAACTCGTCCGTATTTTGTCGTAACACGTGTAAAACCTTCATATGCTCACGTTATCGCTAACCGTGGAAATAGGCGGCCTGTGTCGGTCCTTTCCCGAGTAATGCAGCGGGCATGGTCGCCGGCTCGTGCTTAGCTTAGTGCGCGCGCTGCTAGCCGCCGGCCTTCGAAGTACCCTCGTAGGCATTCCCGACAAGTCGCCAGATGATGACGCCTTGTCGAAAACCTTTAAAAACAATAAATATGCAACATAAAGTTATGGTCCCGGCCTAAGAATAGGATTTTTATTTTATTTATTTACACACACAAAACACATTACAACCACAAATAAAAATAAAAAAGAGATACCAAAAATTATTGTCTTGATCTTGGTCGCAACATAAACATATGTGTGCACAGCAAAAATAAGTAACCATACCGAACAAGCTGGGAAGGTTCGAGGACTAATGAAGTTATACAAATAAAAATATAAAAGATTGACAATAATAAACACAGCACAGCATGATACTCTCAAAATAAAGATCGAACAACTTAGCTACTCAAGTTGTTGAAATGGAGGATGTCTTTAATAATTTGAATGAATTGGCTCAATTTAGGAACAATTATATCAAGTTCAATATTATAAGACTCCGCCAAATCCTCCCGCGGACATCGTACAAGGCGACAAAGGGTGTTGGCGACACGTACATACACACATTTTGCCTAGCTTAATTTCTGTACTTATTACATTTTATAACATAACATAGCATAACCCCCAAACCCGGAACAAATGTTTGCAGATCATGCAAACATTTTTCCCGCAGCGAGGAATCGAACCCGCGACCTCTCGGATCTCAGCCAGCTGCTCGCCCGCCGCGCCACAGAGGTCGTCATACACTAGTAATCGATATAATATAGGGTACTTTTGTGTAATGTCGTCACGTCAGTCTAAGCCATATCCATGCAATGTGTGCCACGAATTTGCAAATTAAATCTATTAAAAGTTTAAACGTCCTTTATTGTGTTCGAAATACCATCCACAAGAGTAACAAAAGGATTCGCCATGATACGCAAGAAAATTGCATCAGTCATATGCATAGATGGAGAAGTGTTAGACCTCAATATTTACCTTCCGTTTGGCTGACGAGGGCTTGGGCCGAGGTCAGTCGATCACGTGCTTGATCCTCACGTAGAGCACGCACGAGAACAGGAAGCCAAATATGGGGATCACGGACATGCCGACGCCCACCGCTGCCAGGATTATCAGGTGGTCCCGGATGTGGTTCGTGAATTGATGGATGCAACCCTGGAATATACCAAATGTTACTTTTAACCTACTTCAAAAATGGAGGCTAATGTATAATTGTATGTAGGTAGATAAGATAGGAAATACTTTATTGCACACCATAAACAACAATTCAACAAGTAACATAACATAACACCCAACATTCACATACGTAATGTAGTCATGATCCCTCACTAGGATTCCCTGTGTCATGGGTATCAGGAACTACGAGTACCATGGTACCATAACCCCCAGACCCGGAACAAATATTTGCAGATCATATAAACATTTGTCCCGCAGCGGGAATCGAACCCGCAACCTGCCGCATCTCAGCCAGCTACTCGCCCGCCGCGCTACAGAGGTCATCATAATAACAGAGAAAATCATCTATCGAAAAACTTTTAACCTACTTCAAAAATGTATGTAGATTGATAGGAAATACTTTATTGCACACCATAAACAAAAGTACAAAAAGTAACAAAAAAATAATAATATGATAAACAATAGGCGGTCTTATCGCTAAGAAGCGATCTCTTCAACGATTACTAAAACTGTGGCTTGTCCAATTTGAATGTTTTTTACGGAACTACGGTTACGTAGACGGCTGAAGGGTACTTTTCGACTTTTTACTTCTTTTTACGAACCTTGTGTAATATCACTACACACAGTATACTCACAGTATAGTGAATGTTGGAGGGATGGTCCCTTGCCCCGCAGCGGTTGGAGATGGTTTTGCAGCAAGAGTCTGGCACCAATAGTCGCGGATCGTGCTCATGCCACGGACTGTACCTCCAGTCGGCGTAGCGCACCGCACCGCAACATTTGAACTGTGGACGAAAATACCATACCTTATTGCTAAGACATTTTGCATATTAAATGGTTTGATTCAACCAGATCTCTTCAACTCAGTTAAGTATGGGTGAGAAAACGAAGGCCTACTAGATTTTAGACCTTATAGTTTTTTTCGAGTGGTTAGCAAAGCAAGCCACAAATTTATGTGAAGGGACGCAATGACTATTGAATTACCGACTAGCGTGCGAAGTGAGCTGAGAGCTGATTCTGAGTTTTGACAAGCAAATGACACAGACGTCTGGTGTAGTGAACCTCATTTTCCATATAAAAATCCGTGTTACACTACACTCTACACTGCACCATACGTCCGTGTCAATTGCTTGTCAAAACTCAAAATAAGCTCTCAGTTCCGATTTAGTGTGAGGAGTGTGTAGTTACACCAGATTACAGTGTAAACGGCGAGCGAAGTGAGCTGCCTGAATTCAGTTTTTTAGATGTAAAAAGCTGGCAATACGACGAAGTGAAAGGAAAGAGAAGCGAGCCGTAAATACCTCAGTTTGCATGTGGTCGATGGCGTCGCTGACGACGGCGTCGAGCGCGTAGTTGGATAGGAAGGTGTTGTTGAGCTCCGTCCTCAGTTCGTCCTCCACCGCCACTTCGTAGTAGTACGCCAGCCCGCCGGCGCCCGCCTCCAGCAGGAAAGTGATCAGCAGGAAATATGTGTACTGGAATTGAGCATGTTTTGCTTTTATTACAAGTAGTCAGCTACACTAGGTCACCAACAAAGCCATATAATAATATAAAAAAAAAAAATGCACGATGTCAAAACGAAGAGATTCGTAGAAAAACAAATACATAGTCGAATTGAGAACCTCCTCCTTTTTTTGAAATCGGTTAAAAACTAATATCAGTGACATCGCTCAGAGTTACCAAGTTGAAGTAGCAATGGGCAGGCTATATAGCTTGTAGAACCTACAAACGTTAAAGAATAAAGGTTCTCGAGTTGCGACCACGCACCGGACGACGCAGTAGAGGAAGGCTCTCGATCGACTGACATTTTTAGATACAGTTTTTTTTTCGATACAGATAACGGAGAAAAAAGGTTTTAATGTACCTCAATTCACATATTATATCCACGCCTTAAGGGAAGGTTACCGGTAGGGCGCTTACGCCCTTTTGTACGCGAACGAAGTTTGCTTCTATTTTGGCTATTAAGTCATGAAACTCCATGAAATTTTGTACATATGATCAGTACACTAATACCTAGACCCTTGGTGCGTCAGATTTTTAAAAATCATTTTAATTCATGATTTGGTAACCATATAATTTTACAAGAAACTTAGGCATCACTCTAGTTCATGCATGTCAAACTCAAAGTCATTGGTGGGCCAAACTCTTAAAGACCGTAGAATCAGTGGGCCGCAAATTCCAACCATAAAGAAAATAAACTTATTGCATAAATAAACCTAGTAGCACTGCCCCCCTATACAAGTAAAATGACTATCAATTGACAATTCTTTATGATAAATTTGATCAATTAACGGTCATATTCTTACTTGTCAAATGTTAAGTCACCGAGTAACTTTCAGTTAGGGAATAGGGAGGCAAGACGCTAATCGTTTATTTAATCATTACTTAATAGTAAAATGTCAGAAAAATGTAATGTGTGTTTTGTTCTTGAAATTGAATCGGGCCGCAGTCAAAGTTGTAATGGGCCACATTTTTGACATGCTTGCTCTAGATATTAGTGTACTGATTATGTGTACAAAATTTCATGGAGTTTGAAGAAAATATAGCCAAATTAAAAGCAGACTTCAGGTCAGGGAGGTGACATTCTCTTAAAGGTGGCAAGAAGTCGGTAGATGACGAACGGTCAGCGTGGCAATTGGGGAATGTGAATATGGGGGAGGCGGATGCCCAGCAATAGATTCCTATACGTACACATAGTAAGCTCGTTCGATTCTCAGTCTTGAGGCCACAGCAGCCGAGTGCGGCGAGCGGTAGACCCAGCGCGCCAGCTACCACCAGCAGGTACGCTATGGCTTGGTACGTCAGCGTGGCCAAGAGCGGCACATACCGGTGCCGGTACGCGACCGTCCACACGCCCACAACGAGCACGCCTGCCCCTGCAAACTGTAACGAGACCCGACGTAAGATATGACTGCACACATAACACCCAACAGTCACATACGTAGTCTTGATCCCACACTAATAGTACAGTCAAATTAGGTGATTTTTTGCAAAAGTGTGGAACTAATTAGATGTAGTCATGAAAACTATTGTTTTGTAATTGTTTTGTATGGCTTAAAAATCACCTCTAATAATAAGCATCAGTAATTTCACCCTCCGGAACAGGGTGAAAGAGGGTGAAAAACCTTAAAATATCCGTAACTTAATGGGGGAAATAGAAGTAGTCGGTGCAATTTGGCATAGACTTTGAACCGTTATGATCTACATTTGCACCAAGTATTTTTTAAATCCGACATACGGAACATACAAAAAAAAATCGTTTACAAAAAAAACTTTTTATGGTTATTACGGCTCCGGGAAAATTAAGGTAGTCGGTGCAAATTGATAGACTTATCAGAAAAATGCTCGAAATACATTACCAGGTTTTCACCATGGTGCGTCTCACGGAAGGCACTTTTCCATATTTTAGTGTCGCTCTACTTCGGGGAAAATTAATGTAGGTCTGGAAATTGACTTAAACTTATTCATTTAATTAGTACTACATCCGCCGGAAGTTTTATACTGGTTTTTTTTACGGAAGATGCATTTGTTCTACACTGTGTTCCCTACATGCACGTGGTTTTTATTAAAATCATAATGCACTAAAACAGTCTCTCTATACGTAATTTAACTTGCATCAAGTAATTTCTTCCTATTTTATAATTTACGGCCTTTTTAAGTTTGTACCTAATATTTAAAAGGGTTCCGTAAGCGCCAGAAACGGTGCAAACCTAGGATAAGCTTCTTTTCGTGTCTACTAACGTTTACATCCACGACTACACGACTTAGGTCCACACTTTTTGCTAATTTGCCTGTACTATAATGCCGAGATAAATAGACGTTACTTTAGCACATAGAATAGAATAGAAAAACTTTATTGCACACCACATTAAAAATTAAAACATTGAAACAATCATAATTTTAATTATTCGTATGGAAGTACAATGTGCGGTCTAATCGCTGAGAGCGATCTCTTCCAGACAACCTTGGGATGGACTGGAATTGATGAGAACAATAAAGGACGGTGGTGTAAAACCAATAAAAATATATGCATACATACGTTGTACCCAATAAAATATAAATACCTATATAACTTAACTACACAAACAAAACATAAAAATACAAATAATATAATATATATATATATACATATATATGTATATATATAAGTGATTGAACAATAACTTTTTGAAGATAGGAAGAGATTTGGCGGTTCTATGATAACTAATGTTTAGACCTGTCCCTGTCACTGTCACACAAATGTTAAAACACGCGTATTTAAGACAGACCGGGACGATTTCAAAGTAAGAGTTAGTCACCGTGAAGTACGTTATTTTTATCTGGACCTAAGATTCCCTGAGTCGTGGTTGGTATACTATAACAACCAGATCCAGAACAAACATATGCAGATCATACAAACATTTGTCCCACAGCGGGAATTGAACCCGCAACCTGGATCACACACTGGCAACATCTGGATTATATATAGACGTGGCTGAAATAAAAGCTAGAAGTCTACGCCATTTATTTATTTATTTATTTATTTATTTACTTTAACTAGAACGGCAAGGTAACCAATTACACTAATTAAACACAATCTCAATAAAAATAACATTAGTCAAAACATCATAAAAAAAACAGAATAATAATAATAAAAATATAAAAACAATGTCAAAAATAATAATGCCAAAAATAATGTCAAACAGCAACTTTCACACATTCTTCTCACAGTACCCCAGGCACTCCGCCAGAATCATCTTCCATCCATCCACAAACACATCAAAATCAGAGCTCGCATCCAGGAGAGCATTAAGCACAGAGAGGGTACGCGGGATGGGCGACTGGGCACGCGCTACTGTACGGCAAAACGGCTCCGAGAACAATTTGTGACTCCTGCCTCTACTGTAGTTATTGGGGACGTACAATCGCGTTAGCTCATCATTGATGTCAGGGGCATCAATATTTCCACGAAGAACCTTAAACATAGTTATTAGCTGACCATTGGCTCTCCTCACCTCTAAACTGTTATAACCTAAGCAGCCAAGGAGGAACTTTGTCGGGTACATGTATGGATAATAGCCATATAAACGCTTATAGAGGAAGCGAAGAAAAGCCTTTTGCACCTTCTCAAGCAAAAGCGCATAACTACTTTCATGTGGGTGCCATACACAGGAGCTTGCTTCAAGCTTGCTGCGGACTAGGGCACTAAAAATTAACTTTATGACATGATCACTCCGAAAGTCTCTACAATTTCTTAGGACAAAGCCTAGCCTACGGAAAGATTCCTTGGCTACCGCGGCAATATGGTCGTGGAAAGTTAGCTTTCGGTCGAACGTGACACCCAGGTCTTTAGCTTTAATAGATCTCGTAATAGGATTGCAATCCAACTTATACTGAAAAACGATAGGGTGCCGCATACGACCAAAAGTCATGGCACAGCACTTCGAGAGGTTAAACTCCATTCTATTTGTTACACCCCAGTCATAAACCGCGTCCACATCACGCTGGAGGTTCAGGCAGTCACCCACAGACTTTATTTCTGAGACCAACTTCAAATCATCCGCATACAGGAGACACTTCGCATGCTTAATGAAAGATGGAATATCGTTGATCATCAGAATGAAGAGAAGAGGTCCGAGAATAGACCCCTGACTGACCCCTGAACGCGTGTGATACGGGGGAGACTCATAGACACCCAGCCTCACATATTGCTGCCGATCCCGCAGATAGTCCGCAATTAAACGAAGTAACCCTGGAGCAAAACCCAAAATGCTCAATTTCGCAAGAAGAATATCATTATTGACCCGGTCGAAAGCTTTGCGGAAATCAAAGTAGAGAACATCTACCTGACCACCGCGATCCATCCTTGCCGATATGAAGTCAACAACAGTCAGTAAATTTGTGTTGACTGACCTCATTTTCCTAAAGCCATGCTGCTCATTGCATAGATACTGCTCCACTTGCCTGTAGATCTCTTTATGAACAATGCGCTCAAAAACTTTCGCTGGCGAAGACAGTATTGCAATCGGCCTATATTCCTCAACAGATGATTTCTTGCTACTCTTAGGAATAGGTGTCACCCTAGACAACTTCCATTGCGCCGGATATACTCCAGTGGCTAGAGCCAAATTAAAAATATGGCAAAGTGGGTGAACAAGAAACTCTAAACCCTGTTTTAAAAACCACGATGGAATGTTATCCGGCCCAATAGAGCTGCCAGGTTTAAGGCTTTTGATACCATAAGCTACGTCACTAAGGGAAAACTCAAAAATGTTTACATAATTGCTGGATTTAACCATATCATGCTGGTTAGTGCTCTCAGCATCCAACCGTGGCACATCAGGAAGAAAAACACTCGCAAAAAACTTCGCAAAAACAACAGAGGCCTTAACACCGCTAAAACTCTCACCTTCATATAAAATAGAAGGCTCGAACCCCCCTTTAGATCGGAGACTCGAGACATGCTGCCAGAACCCACGAGGATTTGCGACGATATTGTCCTCAATGCATTTCAAATATGCCTCATGCGCGGACGAAATGCGAATCTTAAGAGACGCTCTAAGGTCAGAAAAAGATTTGTAAGACTCCAGACAATTACCTCGCTTCCAGCCAGAGTGTAATTTAGCCTTACGTCTAGTGTCCTGAATTATATCACTTGTAAACCACACAGGATAGCGTCCACTTGATGAGCTTTTACGACGTTTCCTGGGAATGCAAATGTCAAACAAACTATAAATAATGTCATAAAATTTTTCAGTGCTCGATCGCACATCGTTAGAGTTAAAAACCTCACTCCAAGAGGTGTCAGAAAGCAATTCATATAGAAGATGGTAATCAGCTTTAATAAAATTCCAATCTTTGGAAGGGTCAATATTGCTCGGCTCAACGCGATCACGATGACGAGCTGAGGCAGTAACAATCATAACATCCAGGGGAGGATGAGGGGCGTCAATTCTCACAACACCGTCCGTGGCTCGGACTCGCGTCTCATGCACATCACTGCTCTCCTGGACCAAGACAATATCTAACATTCCTCCATACGCATTAGGCACACAATTCATCTCAGTCAGATTACAAAGAGTCAAGAAGTAACAGTAGTAATTATTTACATGCACTGATGCGCTATTTAAATTAATGTCACCTATTACGAAAACAATTCCCTTAACATCGTTGATAAAGCTTTCTAATTTACAAAACCACTGCATATAGTCCTCGTCCTTTGCACTTGGCTTGATATAAACCACACACACAGAAACCCTGCGACCGTGCCAGAAAAAACTCGCCCATAGATCTTCACCAGACTCGGTTTCAAGCTCAGGCTGCCGACACAGCACGATTGGTGGGCGCGCAGCAAGCAGTACTCCTCCACACGCGGTCCTTCTGTCACGCCGCAGTATACTCCAATCCCCGATCGCCACCTCAGAGTCCTCCACGGACACATCCAAAAAGGTCTCCGTAGCAGCCACCAGATCATGCTCCAGTAAGAGAAGGCTATTCCTCCAAGTCCTCAGCTTGGTCTTGAGACCGCGTACATTTTGATAAAAAACATTGAGGCAGGAATTTTTCTTACTTTGCATCCGCTTGGCTCCGAAAGAGCTTTGGGTTTGGAAGAACCTCGCATTCGCCGTGCAAGGCCGTCGGGCCACGAAAGGGCTGAGAGACAGGGGAAGATCCAACAGTAGCACGCTCCTTAATTGAGCTACGAGGTGTCTCGTAGACTGAAGAGTTCTTCATCGGTCTTCTCAGGTTGAACCAGACCTTTATTCTAGCGTTAACAGGCCAAACATCAGGAGATAGGCACGCTTCATAGCAGTCATCAGGGACAGATAATTTGAAGGACCTATAATTACCCTTAGGAGTGAGCTCTTCCACCGTGCATGATCCCACCGGACATAGTTGACGTAGATATTCGCGAACTTCCTCGGCACCAGACTCCATATTCCACAAGTGAATGTATTTCTTTATCTCAACTGCCTTTAAGGTCGTCATTAGGGGATTGGCAGTGCCGCACTTAGATGTATTTCGCCGGCTTTTCCTCCTAACCTCAGTCCACTTCTGTTGCTGATAATCACGTGCTGCTTCCGAGGTGCAAGCAGCTTGGCTCGAGACGTCAGCAGCGATTAAAGGGCTCAACGGCTTCAGTGCAGGAGGCGAGGGAAGCTTAACACACATAGGCTTAGCTACAGCTCCAACCACCTTTCCTTTCCATTGCGGCTCCTGGTTACGGACGTCTGAAGAAGCGACCGAGGCAGGCACCAGAGGCTGGTGTTTTGGTGCTTTCGCAGCACCTAAGACCTTCGAACTGGAGCCCTCATACTTCGCGAGCTTCACACAAAGTGATTCTACCTGGGAGGCGTAATTAGCTAGCTTAGCTTCATAACTACCCAGTTTAGCTTCGCAGCTACTCAGCTTGGCATCATAGCATTCGAGCTTACTGTCGTAGGCAGTTATCACTGAAACAGCATGACCAAGATGGCCCCTAAGCGAAACCATTTCCTGTCTTAGATCCCGAATTTCAACAGTCAGACCCAAGTCGCTTCCCTCTGGAACGGTCACGTGCGAAGAGCAGATCCCCGGAGGGAGTGGAACATTCAGCCGCTTCACCGCAACAGACTCCTTTGCGCCGGAGCTCAAAGTTACCTTTTTCCGTTGTGTCACATTGGGGTCACTGACTTTCTTAGACGCTCCTACTGGTGTCAGGCTGTTATCACCCCCCTTTCTAAATGCACAGTAACACTCAGGGCAGATCCAGGTCCCTAGTAACTCCTTGCTTGGTGCCTTCCCACCCGAACATAAAAGATGGTAAGCTTTAGTACAGCTCTTCAGAGTACATTGCAAGAAATCCTCATTAGCTGCGATAACTCCACGACAAGCTGAGCAAGCCTTTCCTCCCTCCATTCTAGTAGTAGGTAGGCAGTAGGCACGTAACAAGGGAGGTTACCCGCAGGATGAAAACGTTAGCAACCAAGAAGCTTCTCGTTAGCAACAGGATTTTTTGATATGGTCTGTGGTATCCGTCTTGACTTGTAGTGAATAGGCAGGTTTATTACTTATCTGTGACGATTTTGCTTTCAATGCTGTCAGTGTCAGATAGTTGGCATGTCAGGAGTTCGGAAAAACGTAGAAAGAGCAAGAGATGTTTACATTACAGATTGGGCGCCGGGCCGGATGTATTTAGTGTTCTCTGCAGTCATTGGCTGCTAAAATTCAGTGTTCAAACAACAAACAACTGTTAGACCGCGGCAGGATCTCCAATTCCACAATGAAACCAGCGATAAAGCTCTGACCAAGTGGCATGCAGCAGCCGGCGAATACAAGGAATATGCTCACCGTCTGGACTCCCTCTGTGCCTGCCTTCAAGGTCTAGCTAATCCAATAATTGCACTTTAAATCGGTATATAAAGGACACAGTAGAAAAACACGTCCACACAGTTCAATGACCGGAAGTCGAAAAAAAGCACACCAACACCATATTTTGGTGACATAGGTTTATTAAGCTTTGTAGCAAAAATACGTAATGCCGCCATACAATTGGGTTGCCAGCTCAAAGACTACCACACATCCCTAATCCCTGGAGCCAGGGTAACCTGTTCCTTAGCTGCTGCCGCTGTAAGTGCAGTAGCTTTTGAGCAGGTAGGCTAATTAGATAGTGTACATACTACTACTGTGAGTACTCAGATGGATGCTACTGCCCATCCTCTTTCGTAATCCAGTCGCCTTTTACAACATCCAAATCAGAAGTTGGAAGAGTCCTATTTTTAGGCCAAAACTACCACGGCTCTTTTTTTTGTTTAAATGGGAAAACCCACTTTATTATGGAAAGTATATCTGTTGTGCGTCAAAAATGTGAAAATATGTTTGTAATTTGACTTAATTATTATTTAGGTAAGTACTGTTCAAGAAATAGCGGCACTATATTTTCCTAGAAGACGCAGATAATCCCAGGTATAGTTACATTGTTCATTAGCCCCAAAAAGCATTGTTATTGAAAACAATGTCGGGCAAATAACCGCCTGTTTTCTACCAAACACGCGTTTTTTTTAAACGCGACCTTGCCGTAATTAGTGGAAGTGAGCTCAACTCGATACCACACCCACGCATCATTAATTTAATTATGATAGCATCTCTGATAACCAGAATTTTCTATCTTAGAAGAAAATGTAGTTTTGTAGCTTCTTTCAAAACAGTTTTAAAAACCAGTCTTTTTCAATTGAAAGACAATAACATAAATAGCAAACTCGTGGAAACAGGTGTTTTCAACCTATTGTTTTTAGGGTTCCGTACCCAAAGGGTAAAACGGACCCTATTACTAAGGCTCCGCTGTCCGTCCGTCCGTCAGTCACCAGGCTGTATCTCATGAAACGAGATAGTTAGACAGTTGAAATTTTCACAGATGTGTTATCAAATACTAAAAAACAGAAAAAAATAAATATTTAAGGGCAACAGCAAAATAATCACGTTTGTTGTATGGGAGCCCCATACAACAAACGTGATTATTTTGCTGTTTTTATAGATAATGGTACGGAACCTTTCGTGCGCGAGTCCGACACGCACTTGACCGGTTTTTTTTTTTAATTACAGCTCACTCTCGCTTGGCTAGAGTAGGCCAAAGTCCCACCAGGACACCCTCCCCCTTGTTATATAATGATGATGATTGATATTATGCCTATGATCGCCCGGTAGAGACACCAGATGTTATTCTTACCAGAAACACAACGTTGAAGATATGCAGAACGCACTTGAGGAAATTGACACTGCAGCAGTCAGCGTCTCTTGACTTCCGCGGCTTGATTTTCTTCTTTTTCGTGAGGAGTGTGCTTGCATCTTTTTTCTTTTCTTCCGCCATTGTCACCAGCTTCGAAACAGAACGCGCATTTCCTTGTTTCGACTAAAATGCACCTGAAAAACGAAACGCAATCTTACTCATAATGTAAATAGTGACTACATTGAGATAACAGCTTGAATAATACTTACGTTGCGGCCACAGTTGATTAAACATTACAAAAAAGATCCTCCAGAATTCAAACACTGAACAACGAATTTCATTATTCATTTTATTAGCATGCCCTATTTGTAAAGTGGAATATAATAAACACTTAATCTAACATAATACAACAAATTTTATCAAAAAGATTTTCAGTTATTAGCATATTAAAATAAACGTTTATGTATACGAAAACAATAAAAATATAAATTAAAACATGATGGATGATTGGTAGACTGCAAAAGTATTTACAATTAATAAGATAAACAGCAAAGGTCATGTCAAAAGTAATAATAACTATATTACATTCAGTCCATTAGTCATCACAAGTAGATAGATAAATTCATTGTACCAAGGTTTAAATCCTTTGGCTATGTTGTAAAACTTTATAAAAAGTAGAAAAGGATACAAGTGGACTATAATTTATAAATGTTTGTGTTTATCAACATTCCTGCTCATTAATATCATACAGTACATCTTTTGAATGATTACTAGTCATGGAACTTACTTTAGGGGATGAGCAGTAGCATCCGCCTATCAATACTGCTATTACCAAACCGCCTACCAACTATGGTGATTACGGCAACCACATTATAATGAACACAAGTCATAGAACTTGTGTTGGCGAAATTATAAAAAACATGGTAAGAAAATATAGCATTCTAGCATTGTGTTACCAGCTTGGTGGGATATGAGCTAGTTTTATGCATTAAAATATTAGAATACATTGATCCATAGACGATGACAACTGACCAATTAAATAGTGCCATGTGCACTATTTATGCTAATCAAATTGAAAATACATTGCTATTCTAAAATCTAAGATGCTTACATCGTTTATACCTTACTTCAGTCGGGTGACTTATTCATCATACTGATGCAAAGTAATTTCCAACTTTTCAACAACTTTTTTATAAAACTGTATTTGCTGCCTCAAAAATTTTTGCATAGTAGCTTTCAAGTCGACTGTTCGCTCAGCCTTGAAATGATTGACTTCGGCAAGTAGCGCATAGGATATGACGTCAGTTCTTCTCAGTACTTCATTCAGTTGAGCAACTTCCATTTTATGTTCAGCTGTCAGCCTTTCGCATTCTCGTTTTTTTTGTACGGCGCCTCTATGATTGGCTAAAGCATCGGGAAAGCTGCCAACGATACCCTTGTATAAATGGAATTTATCTCCGAGAGGTTCCCAGTCCCATTTTGGTTGTTCATCATACATTCTACCAATGTCTATGTAGGCTCCTCCGGTCATCTTCACGGCTGACGTCAGTTTCGATGTTGATACGATTGATCCCTCATCTAAGCTGAGGGCGTTTCCTAGGCCATAGAAGGCTTCACCAACCTTTTGAGAGTCAGTTTTATATGGCCCTTGAAACCTCTTGGTTTGCAATTGGCACATGGCTACAACTGATTTGACTGATGTGTCCATGCTGTTCATGAATGTATGAGCCTGCTCTGTTATATGGTCCACTTGTGATTGTAGTAAAGCTTTTTCAGGTACCACTAATGAAACACAGTAATTTAAGCCTAGTAAATTGTCTCGCTCTGCTTGTCTCTTGCCAGCTTTCCATCTCTTTTCATCTGTGCATGTCAAAAAATGCTGCCACACTTCACATTTAGAGAGCACTGGGTGTTTGCACATCCAATCTACAAACTCTTGAAGTTGAACTCTCCTCCTTTCTATCAGCTGTTCATCATATCGTCCAGATATTTGTTTGTCGGGCAGAGGTGGGATTGGAATCAGGGTGAATTTCTCTTGTAATCTCTCATGAAGCCAATCAAAATGTTTGTATCGTCTAGATACCTGGATGTTATTAAAAGATGGTGTCAATTGATAAGCAATAAAACTTTTGATACCCTTGAATTTGGACTCCTTTTTTGGGGAGGCCACAGTGACAGTGTATGGTTGATTTCCCGCTGACCAAACATACCTATCTTCCTCTTGTACAATGTAAACTTTTTCAGACTCTGGGACTTCTACATTCAATGTGGCCAGAAGGTAGCTTTCCCCGCTGATCTTCGATGAAGGTGCAAATTTGTTTTTCCGTACTGTACCCACATTCGATCCAAAACTAGAAGCAGCATCATCAAAGTTTTGATGGTGATCATTGATAGGCATGCCGGGCAATGGCGTCAGTGGCTGATTGTATGGAGGAGGGGCCTTTTGTTGTGAGACAGGGCCAATTTCAGAGTATGTGTCATCATCCCAATCATCGTCCCAGCCCTCCTCTTGTGAGTTGCCTCGTTGGTAATTGTTGTCTCCTGCACTGTACTGTTGGTCGCCCCAGTCGTCTGCTGCTTGGTCGTATCGGGGAGCCGGCGGTGCTGCTTTAGTTTGTGTCAGTTCCTCCGGTGTGAGTTTCTTCACATAAGCAGCGGGGAAGAGACCAGTTTCGCCTTTAGCATTCTTGCCCTCCCACCATCCCTCCCCGATCTCTGTGTTCATTAAGGTCAGTATTTCACCAGATGTTATTGACATTTCTGTGGTGTTGGGCTCACCCATGAAGTCATACAAGGCTTGCACCTGGGCCGTCATTTTGGACCCGATACCTAAAACAAATTCAGACCAGATTATTATATTTGGCCTAGCAGACAACTATCATGAGGCTAATACTAGGAAGATTGAAACATGAAGTAAGTATACTGTTATCTTATCAATGTTATCTAGAAATGTAGGGAGTATGCACACACAGATAACAGCTAGCTGTTGTTCCTATGCCTAGTTTCTTGTAGTAATCGTTGTTATTACCGGCTTATGCGATTTAGGGCGTCATTTAGCGCTGCGTAGCAAGGCGCTGACACATATTCTTAATAGTCCTCAATTAACGTGCTTGTTGAGGCCATTGTCAAATTGAATTAATGACAGAGCATAGATTTCTGAATCCTAAAGGAAGAAGCGAATCTATGAATGAATTCTTTAGATAGGTACGAAACTGATCTTTTGTTCTAACAATGAGCAAAATACAATAAACGCAATTGTTTACAAATTTACTAAAAACTTACTTCGCGTAGCACTAATACATTTTGTGGTGAATAATAACTCAAAGGCTGCTAGAAATAGAGAAATGAGTGCACAAATAGCACAGAAACACGAATAAATATAGGAAATTCTTTGGTATTGTAATGGAAATTACTACATGACGTCAAATGAACATTGGATAAAATAGTTTGAAAAATAAATACAACTAGAAGTAAACATCAGTAACTTACGTATTTCACTCAATAAAATATTACACAAATCTTAGAATACACGCAGAATTACCAAGAAAATACATTTACAAGGCGGATACACTATACACCGATTGTACAGTCATCTGTCTGTTTCTTGGAGCAAGGAACAAAATGGAGCGGCAGTAACATTTATTTTGTATGAAAATTGCCCACCATTGGCTTGCCATTCAACCATTCATTTAATACTCTGTGACCTTTGATTGCCTCACAGGGCGGTTGTTCTGATAAATAAGGCGTGCTCGATTTTTGGGTCGGACTGGGTCGGCTATTTGCCCGACCGAGCCCTAGTTGTAAACAATCTTGTAAGCAATAAATGAATTACTATGAAATAATGATATTTTACACAACAATGGCACTAATGTCCTTATGTTTACTCTAAAGCTCACTAACGAAACATACATTTAGAACAAAATAATGAAGCAAAACTACAATTTCAATGAAAACTGTTGAAGCACTTGTGTAAAGTCAGCCCAGGCCGATACTGGCTTTGCCTCGTACCACAATGCACAATATTACACTCGGGCATTGTGAAATCCAACTTGTGTAGTAAAAAATATAGGTATTTGTTAATAAAATAGTGAAAATTTACGAAAACAAAAAATAAACAAAACTTGAGTGAACGCAATCAAAGGTCACAGAGTATTAAATGAATGGTTGAATGGCAAGCTAATGGTGGGTAATTTTCATACAAAATAAATATTACTGCCACTCCATTTTGTTCCTTGCTCCAAGGATTGCCTTCATTCAAAGTTTTGTTTACTTTTTGTGTTTTCGTAAATTTTCACTATTTTATTACCTATATTTTTTACTACACAAGTTGGATTTCACAATGCCTGAGTGTAATATTGTGCATTGTGGTACGAGATAGCCAGTATCGGCCTGGGCTGACTTTACACAAGTGCTTGAACAGTTTTCATTGAAATTGTAGTTTTGCTTCATTATTTTGTTCTAAATGTATGTTTCGTTAGTGAGCTTTAGAGTAAACATGAGGACATTAGTGCCATTGTTGTGTAAAATACAAGATTGTTTACAACTAGGGCTCGGTCGGGCAAATAGCCGACCCAAAAATCGAGCACGCCTTATTTATCAGAACAACCGCCCTGTGGTCTGTTTGACAAATGAAAATGAAATGCGAAAACTAAAAACTTGTTTTCGATTGTCGCTACAAATTGTTCTCAGTTACGCTAATAACATTTTTAGAGACTCGTTCGCTTGGTTGTAACTTTTTAGCTGGACCAATGGAAACGTCGAGTCAATAAACTTTATTCAAATGTTAACCAGTCAACCAACAAGATTTCAGCACACATGACACTAACTCAACCAACACAATTTTCGCTGTCAAAGTTCATCGCTAGATGGCGTCAGCCCCACATGACGTTCCATTTCACGGAGTTAACAACATGGTGTTGACTGCGCTGCGATGCGTTAGCATCCTACTAGTTTGTGGCGCTGAGTAAACCAAGACAGCCCAACAACAAATGGAAAAAAATTAAGAGATTTGGATGCCTAGAGAGCAGACAAAACGGACAGGAATTCCACCGTTTAGTGGAGTGAGTTACGAAAGGTTACGAAACATACATTGTCCGGCGACAAGAGAGCAGACAAAAATGACACAGAAGATGGAGACGCATCGAGCGGAGCGAGCTACAAAAAATTCTGATAAGTGATTGTTTTTAGTAACGGAAAAGCGCCACCATGACCCTGATAATTTATATATACCCCTTAGGGTCTGCGCCCTGTAAAGAGATAACTATGTGACTTTTTAACGTCACCATGATCCTGTTCATTTCTGTGCCCCCTTAGGGTTTGCACCCTGTGCCGCAGCATCAGTGGCCCTGCCCGTTACGGCAAAGCGCGCGCGTGCGGTGCGGACACTGTTTATGAATCGACTCACGATATAATAATTGGGAGTTCTATGTCGGTGTGCTACTTGGATTTGCCGCTCCAGGCCAGGCAGGTTGCCTGGCCTGGCGAAGTATCCCTGGGTCCGGGGCTTACTCTTCCCTCCCAGTAGCCCAGCAGTGTAGCGTGCAACATTTTCCACTGTAGAAAATATAAAATTCTTGCACATAAAATTCTACATACTTCATTGAAGACGAGATTTACTCAGTTCGTGCCATGAGAGAAACTAATTAAACTCCGGCCTTTGCATGAATATAAAATGAGGGGACGGAGGTTTTCCTAAATGGTCGTAAATCTTGACGGGAATTTTATTCTATCGCGTTGCTTCGGAACTCGAGCTGTAGGGTTAGATTTTGTCCTCCATTGGATGCGACGAACCAAGTCAAATGTGGAGTGGTAAATAACAGTTAGTAAGTAGGTAAGTGCCGTGGTGTGTCCAGCTTAAGAATGTACCCAATCTCCTCCCGTGGATATCGTAAAAGCCGACTAAGGGATTGCACCAGGGGATAGGCACCAGCATTCACACACAAATATTCAACATGAATACTGCGATCCCGAATGGATTGCTGGGGGCGAATTCCCCCATTGTTATATGGCCTCGTCCAGCAGTGGACGTCTAAATGCTGATGATGATGATGATGATCATCATCAGTACAGGACAGTCCCTACCTAAACAGGTTTTAGGCATACGGTATATTGTAAAGGTAGGCGCGCAGAAATTCAACGTTCCCCTTTACCGAGAAAATATTACATTTATGCATAGACATATACTAATCTATGCATTTATAGGTCAAAATCTTCTCAGCAGCTTTCTCTGTGGAAGATTGAAATCGTCCACCTTCCGGCTATGCGGGTAGTATTATACTCGTAACGTAAGCCACTTGGCCGCTCGCTTTGAGATTCCCTCTGTACGGTCACTGCAAATTGAAGATTTCTTCAGTATCGAATAAAGTGAAGACGCCTGAAGATTTCTAACCAGAAGTTTAATACAATTTAATGCAATAATTATCTGCCAATGTAAGTAGGTATGTAGGTAGGTACGAACGAATAGAAGATTTAGATAGGTATATGGTATCAATGACGAGAGTAGAGAGCTCTTATTGTTTTTTTTAATAAATTTGTAATACCTCAAAAACTAGCGACAGGGCGGGTATCGAACATGCGGCCATATTCTAAATCTGTGCCTTTACCTCTAGGTAGGTAGGTATTATTTTAGGCGTCGATACCTTTTAGGTAATAGGTGCTGTGGTGTGTCGGGCCTAGAATAGACCCCTCCCTCTCTTCTCGTGGAGGTCGTAAAAGCTGACTAAGGGATTACACCAGGGGATAGGCTATAGCATCCACCTGAGTACTTAGTACCAATACTGCGTTCACCAACCCGTCTGCCAAGCGTGGTGGTTATGGCAAATCATTGAATTCAATGATCCCTCATCTCGTCCAGCAGTGGACGCAAACAGGCCTGCCATTGATGATGATGATGACTTACTAAGTACCTATTTATACGATGATCAAAAAGATGGTATGCTATCGCATGTTAAGTAGGTAGTATCTGTCTTTGATTACATACCTACCTACCTGTCTAGATTGATTATGGGGCACGAGAAAAGTAAAAAAATACAGTAGGTATTTGAGTTGTAGTGTAGCCACAGAGCTTTCAGTTTCGTATTTCATTTCGTTCTCTCGTGGGCGTGGAACGTGCTCCTATGCAAGTAGAACTTTATTTTGTTGCTTGGCTTCCTTACTTACTTATTTCACATATTTGAATATAAACAAAAAATAATAATAATAAAAAAAAAAAAAAAAAAAATGTATTTAAATTTTAATATTTTTGCCTTTGGTAGGTAAGGTCAATTCTTGGATTGTAGATATAGGTATGTTGAACTGGGCATGTTCTTGTTAACACAAGATAGTGTCAAAGTATGTAGACTCGATTTTTAAATACTTACCATCCATTTCTTAATAATGGCGTATACCCGCGGCTTGGGCGAGACGAAGTAACAAAAAAACACAAACTTTTGTGTTTATTATTATGGTGCAACTTCACTTGGTGTATATTCGCAAATGTTTGCGTTATTTATCCAAGGCAAAATCAACCATGACTCCATCAGTCCACAATGTTGTTTGTCTTGGCAAAATAATGCAAAAATTTACGCAAATAGGTTACGCCAAGTGAAGTGCCATCATAATACCCCCTTGGCCCTTTGGTCCATTTTCATAACTGTTTTTCATAACTAGCTACGAAAAAGGGAATTTTCTTCACTGTATCATAACTAGTTATTAAAATGGACCTTTTGTTCCCTTGTAATAACTGTTATTATTATTACTTTTTTTGAATTCTTCACTTCACTTGGCGTATATTTGCGTAGCGCGCTAGATTGCGAATATATACCAAGTGAAGTTGCACCATTAGTAGGATAGGTACGTCAAAGACATTTGCCGCGTCTCACACATACGTCCACAGAGTACTTACTTTTTTGAATACGCCTTATCCTCAGAATAATTTGCTTTAGTTATTATTCTGAGGTCTTGCCCTCTATTCCCTAACTGAAAGTCACTCGGTGACTAACGTTTGACAAGTAAAATTACCATCAATTGCTCAAAATTACCATAAGAATTGTCAAAATGATAGTCATTTTACTTGTCAAAAGTTAGTCACTGAGTGACTTTCAGTTAGGGAATAGGGGGGCTTATCTAAAACTGAAAGCGCGCCGCGCCGGCAGCTTTACTTTACTTACTTTGTGATTGAACGCCCCACTATTTAAGTAAGTACATCAAAATACAATAAGTATTCTAAATCCGTAACCACAAGAACCGTTTTCGACCGTCAAGCTTATGTCAAGTGCTAAGTAAAAGCGGTGTTGGGGCGTGCAGTTTTAGACTAGACGCACCCTACCATAAGCTGTTTGCAAGCTTCTTTGGAAAGTCAACTTATTATAGGTTTACACATTTGTTTTTGTACATTTGTTTTTTCGTTTTAAAACTAGGTAAACTATAGCTAGGTAAAATTGAACTAAATATTTAAGTAAAGGTAAAATTACTTCGTATGTTTAATTTTTAAATATGGGTTGAGTTTCTTGAGAGGCCATCACAAAAAATAACTAAAATAGGTACAAGTAAAACGTTTATTTGTTTGATTAGAATTTTGTAGTGCTGTCACGCCAAAACGGCTCGGCCAATTTTAATGAAAGGTACTCATATAGATTAAAACATAGGATAACTTTATCTCGAAATTAATTTCCCTTGCATGGCAGAATAATGCGGATGAGGCCGCGGGTGACCGCTGGTTGTTCATAAGGCGGCCACTACTATGTCGACAAAGCGAAGCCACGTTTCTGTTGCAATAAAGAAACTTTAGAGAGCTTACATAAGGCCAGGATATTCCCAAGTCGAGAATTTGTACGGTGGCCATTTGTATAGTGAAATTTAGACTATTTAGGAACTATTCTCAAGATTGTCGATGCGATTATTACTAAAATGTACTCATAGCTGAGGCGATAACTTAAGCATCCTCTACTAAAGTCTGCCAATCTATTTGGGAGCTTTTCTCAAAATTTTCGATACGATAAGTACCAAAATATGGAGGTGATGACATTAGAATCCTCTACCAAAGCGTGCCATACTATTTGGGAGCTTTTATCAAGATGTTTTGATACGATTATTACCAAAATATAGTCAAAGCTGAGACCATGACATTAGCATCCTCTACCAAAGTCCACTAACAAATTTGTTACCTTTTTTCAAAATTGTCGATACGATTATTACCAAAATGTGTAAAAAAATGTAAGGCGACAACTTTCGCATCCTCTACCAAAGTCTGTCAATCTCTACCAAAAACTTGATCAATCTCTGCCAAAGGTTTCACAAGTTTCTAACCTATGGTAACCCTACATCTTGACGGAGTGTTGAAGCATCTGGACCCGACACTGGCAGATTGCAACGCTACACAAGGTACGAGCTGCGTAAGAACTGTTCGTTATACTGTGGCGCGGGCGTGATGGGTGGGTTCCACATTGTTTTGTAGAGTTTAGTTAGACGAGGGCATAGTGTTGGATAGTTTTGTTAGAATTTAGTTTTTGGGAAATTATGAAGGCAGCGCGAATGCTCTGTCTACACAAAGATCGTGGAAGAATTAATTGAATTAATTGGAGAACTCTCGTTTGTCAAAACTTGTCGGAACTGGTAGCCTCACGTGATCGGTGAGCTTTTAACCCCAGAAAGATCAAATACTCATTTTTGAAAGGATAAAGATAAGATAAAGATAAAGATAATTTATTACAAAATTAAAAGTACAAAATCTTTGTAGTTTTAGAGGCAGCATAATGTTGTTTATAAACTAGAAATATGGGATGGAAATGGAACGTAACCCATAGAAGAAGGCTCTACTTTTCGGTATTTTGTGAATAGCTAAAAGTAGAGCCTCTTTTTCTGAATTCCTATAAGTCTTTTCCCTAGAGTCTAAAGAGTATTCTCGTAGGCTAGTTACGTATCAACTGATACATGGGACCAGCTGAACACTATACATTTTATCCATGGACAGTTTTTTGATGGCTCAAGTTTCCCCTAATTCTGTGATTCAACTTAGGCTGAATCCAACAAAAATTTACTTGTTAATTATGTTATTTTCGGTGGATGAAGAAGGCCCAAGACCGTTCATAGTGGCGTTCTAATGTGGAGGCATATGTCCAGTAGCGGACTTCTATAGGCTGATGATGATGATGATGATGATGAGATGCTATTACTTTAGGATTCGCATTTTCATTAGGTCGAGCTAAAATCTGCACTGCATCATTCCCCTTAGCTTCCCATTTATTATAGGACGAGTAGGCCTACGGGGAGCTGTCACCATTAGTTATGTTGGAAATGTAGAAACATTACCTTTTTATTTTATTATTTTTCATGGTTTCTGCTTTCAACCAGTTAGCGTGAAATTGTTTGCTAAGATTGCGTAGACGAAAGTTCTACGACGTAGACTCTACGCCGTAGAACCTACGTCTACGCACGGAACGAAACGAATACAGACCCGAAATCTTATTCAATAATAGATAGTGAAATCTTGTTCAGTTTGTTTACATTTACACAATTTTCTGTTGCAATGCATTTCTAACTTCGTAACCACAAACAAACATATTATCTAGACAGCTTAGTCTCAGCTTCGCTTTGAGCTTTGGCCTCGAGTTTTTACAATCATGAGAGAGACGAGAGCAGCAAAGAAACAGACTACTTAATGGCACAAGGCTTCTGTAGCATTCCACTGTGCTCTGTTAATCTTGTTTTTCAATTAGCTAATTATAATGTTGCTTACTGAAAGTCTACCATAAGGGAAAGTCATTGGCAACAATAATGTAAAAGGCCAGTTTTTGTCTCTAAATTTTGTTCGGTCCATTGAACAATTCTACTTAATTAAGAACGGGTACAAGTTAGACTAGTTGGTGAAATTACCTGAAAGCATATTCTTCTAATGTTTAAAAAATGGGCATTGCGATGCTTTCTTCTATATTCACATCTGCAAAATTATTAGGTGATCATTGCATATACCTATGACGATGGAATTGGGTTACCTGCTCAAAAGTTCACTCACTTCCCAGAAGTCTGGGAAAGTTTTACCCTGGCTGGGGGGAAATTAAAAATTTTTCGATCAGTCAATCTAACTCCACTGTGTAGGTAGAGAATACTTTTTGGCTTTTCATACGAGGTTAATTCCGGTTTCAGTATGATTTTATCAACCGTACAATATTATGTACAGTTGTTGAATGTAATTATTAAATGCCAGCATTTTTGTCGATTGATCCGGTTAATTCCTGATTGAATGATAATTGGTATTTGCATTGTTAATAAAATTTAATTTTAATTGCTAATTAACGTGTTTCGCTCTGCGATTGTACTTAATTTGATTTGAGCTGAGTGTATCATAATCGCGCACAAAATGCTTACTGACGTTGACACAATAGTACAGTCAAATTAGGTGATTTTTTGCACAAGTGTGGAACTAATTAGATGTAGTCATGGAAACTTTTCTAATTGTTTTGTGTGGCTTAAAAATCACCTCTAATATAAGCATCAGTAATTTCACCCTCCGGAACAGGGTGAAATAGGGTGAAAACCATAAAAATATCCGTAACTTAATGGGGGAAATAGAAGTAGTCGGTGCAATTTGGCATAGACTTTGAACCGTTATGATCTACATTTGCACCAAGTATTTTTTAAATCCGACATACGGAACATACAAAAAAAAATCATTTACAAAAAAAACTTTTTGTGGTTATTACGGCTCCGGGAAAATTAAGGTAGTCGGTGCAAATTGATAGACATATCAGCAAAATGTTCGAAATACATTACCAGGTTTGCACCATGGTGCGTCTCACGGAAGGCACTTTTCCATATTTTATTGTCGCTCTACTTCGGGGAAAATTAATGTAGTTCTGGAAATCGACTTAAACTTATTCATTTAATTAGTACTACATCCGCCGGAAGTTTTATACTGGTTTTTTTTTTACGGAAGATGCATTTGTTCAACACTGTGTTCCCTACATGCACGTGGTTTTTATAAAACCATAATGCACTAAAACAGTCTCTCTATACGTAATTTAACTTGCATCAAGTAATTTCTTTCTATTTTAAAATTTACGGCCTTTTTAAGTTTGTACCTAATATTTAAAAGCCTTCCGTAAGCGCCAGAAACGGTGCAAACCTAGAATAAGTTTATTTTCGTGTCATCTAACGTTTCCATAAGAATCCACGACTACACGACTTAGGTCCACACTTTTTGCTAATTTGCCTGTACTACAAACCGAGATTAGTATCCCTCTAGCTAGATTAGTACAGACTCTTAGCACGAGTTTATTTTATACTCTGGTGGATGCTGCTACTCATCCCCTGGCATAATCTTTAGTCGCCTTTTACGACACCTATATAGGAGGAATTGGAGGAGTCCTATTCGTAGGCCGAGGTGATGATGTCTTTACATAGTAATGTGATAAATGAACGGTAGGCTTAGGTATTCTTTTCATCAATAATGAAGGACGAGGGATGAATGAATCTTCCTGAATAGAATTACGATGGAGCACTCCACTACCAGCTTTATAGCGCTTCAATATACCCTTTCAGTCCACGATCAACGGGTCGGCAAACAAATGTGAGTGGAAGTGGCATCGATTCAGCAAATGAAGCTACCACTGAATTGAAATATTTTCTCGACTTTATTTGTTTATCGGGATACGTAACTTTGAGCTCGGCACAAATCCTCTTTGTTCTAAACAAAGTGGAAGGATTTTCTTCATTGTATTGGGTTTTTACCGTTACACTAGCAGTGCTAGTGCTACGTTTAATTTTAAACTAGGCATGTTCAAGTTACAAATCGGCACGACCAACGCGACCGACGTAGGTATGCTTGCCAAATAGTCGGCGGTTGCATTTTACTGCATTACAATTTTAGAAATGAAGTCTTTAATGGTTTTGTGGCATTGCTCTTGTTGCAATTTAGTTACATCATCGCCATCATCAGCCGCTTGACGTCCAATGCTGGATGGCTTCCCCCATTGAATGCAAAGAGATTGATGATCGCAGTATTGGTGTTAAGTAGTCAGGTAAATGATATTGCCCATCCTTTGGTGTAATCCCTTAGTCACCTTTTACGACATCCACGGGAGGAGTTGGAGTTACATACTCGTTACATAATTATACCCATTTTCATTGAAAAAACCGACAACCGTTAGGAAATAATGGTTCTCGAGGTGAACACGAGTCAGACGGATAAGAAAGGGATCTCCTCTCGATGGATCAATTACTTTTTAAGGTCACAGGAAGTCGGTGGATGGGGGCGGCCCAAGACCGGTCGTTGCATTCTATATGAGAGAGGCCTATTGTCCAGCAGTGAACTTCTACAGGCTGATGATGATTGAAAATAAGTAGCCAGAAAATTATTTGCCATATTTCCCGATTGTACCACAGAATAAATATTAGTACAACTTATTGTGCGAGCGCTCGGGCGTGCGCCCGACAACCGACTGTCACTTGTTCCCTTTGGGGAACGGCTTGGATGTAGGTAAATAACGCGCGACCTTAAGCGAGTGGCGGTGGCCTGATTGTATTTACAAAATCTATGTACCATTATTTGTCTCTGTTATAAGGTAGGTTAATGGTTAAACAATAACACGGTAGCAGATTACCCACCGTACCACCGACCATACCCCCCAGTGGTCAGAAGCGCACGGTGTCTAGGGTAATCAATAAATTGACAAAATGTTTAAAATTAAAATGATGAATGGTATTATTGTTCGGTTGCAAATTTAATTATCTCACCGGGTACAGCTGGTGTTAAATAGTGAGTGAACTAACAGCTGGTTTTGCAATTTTTTGGGTAATTCATAAACACGGGGAATTGGTAATTTCAAAGAACATCCTAATTCGGTAATTCCTTTTCATACAATTAACTTTTTGGAGGTAAAGCTGTTCTTAAAACGTATTAACTAGTATTTTGTAATTCCCTATCATCATCATCATCATCAGCCTGTACAAGTCCACTGCTGGGCTCAGGCCTCCCTCCTAGTATGCCACAACGAACGATCTTGAGTCGCCTCCATCCACCGACTTCCTGCGACGTTTAAAATGCCTTTAGTCCATCGTCATCCGGTTTGTGATTGCCACTCGAGAACCTTTATCCCCCCACTGGTTGTCAGTTCTTTGAGCTATATGACCTGCCCATTGCCACTTCAACTTGCTAATTCTGTGAACTATGCCGGTGAATTCCCTATACCTAGCAGGATATAGACGCAAGATTTTTTTGTGGCAACCTCAATCCCGAAATAAGTCAAGCCAAATTACTTCTAGAACGTGGGCAAAAAACGTGACGAGCAAGGCCACGTAATTAACTGTCATTCCTTGATATACGTAAATTGACTTGTTAATCATTCCTGAGAACAAATTTGTTAGTATGCGTTGAATTACTTAGTGACTGCTTATCAAAGGCTCGAGTATAAGTCCTCAAGATTAATTTTTCAAAGTGCTTTTAAGTGATTAGGTACGCAGTCTGAAATGTTTATTCAATATTGCTTGTCTTTGAAAATGCCACACAGAATACTTTTTATTGAACGAGCGAAGCGAGTTCTCTGAGTCAAGTTGGAAGAATCGGCGTTTGTATGTATGTATGTATGTATGTATGTTTGTCCGATGAAAACTTCCAAACCGTTAACCCGATCTTCTTGAAATTTGGTATGGGGGTAGATAGTATTGGTACAATTTGTAGATAAGGTTATGAGCTATATCGATCAGGGGGTTGCTGAGATATTGGGGTCCAAGAGGGGGTAAAAAAAATAAAAGTGAGACAGTAAGATCAAATGGGGTGTCTAATGAAAGCGCTTTGGTTGGACATTTCAAAACTGTTTTTAATAATTATTTAGCCTTAGTAGTTTTCGAGATATTAGTAAAAATAAAAAACGTAAAAGCCCAAAATTCTAGGGTACTTCCAGCAATCACACAATGCTGAAATTTGGTATGCTTGTGGCTTTTGTGTCACAACTACAGGGAAAAGTCTGAAATTGAAGAATTTAGAAACTTGTACTCCATAAAACAGATTCCAATATAACACCCATTGTTGACCTCCCATTTGTAAGAATTTGAATCACGTTGGAGTTCTATGGTTTTCATCAAAAGGACGTTATCAATTAATTTGTCAGGTACTTGATATAGGTACTAACAGGTATGTAGTATAACTACGTCCCGTTGCTTAGCCCTATTCAAAGGTTATTTCGATGATGTGTAGGAAATTAGAGTAGTTACTGGTAGATCCTGTACCTACTGGTAGACCTCGAGGGGAAAATTTTCAAAAATAATAATAGAAAATATGGAAATTACATAATTAAGTAGTCGGGATGATAAAGGTGTTATCGCGAGGTCTCAGTTCGGGGCGAACCACTAGTTTTTAAAGCAATAATAAGTACATTTGAAGTACATAGCGTGCGATGGGGGGATTTGCTGTAATGATTACGTTTGGCAGGCGGATTGGTGAACGCAGTATTGGTGTTAAGTACTCAGGTAGATGCTGCTGCCCATCTCCTTGCGTCCCTTAGTCACCTTTTACAACATCCACTGGAAGAGCTGGAAGAATCCTATTCTTAGAGCGAGACTACCCACGGCTCTATTAATACCTATATCATCAGCAGCTTTTAAACGTCCACTGTTGGACGGCCATAGAATGCAATGGGGGGGGATTTATCATGATCATCACGCTTGGCAGGCGGATTGGTGCGTTGAGTACTCAGTTGGATGCTGCTGCCAACCCTTTCCCTTTTTTTTCAACTTTTTTGGTATAATCCCTTAGTCGGCTTTTAGGAAATCTTCGGGAGGAGACGGAGGGGTCTATTCTTAGGCCAGACACACCACTGCATGCCAAAACAACCAAAACAACATTTCTTACTAAATTACAAAACGATTTTGTTTAAGTTGTAGAACATGGTCGACCCTTTGGTATAATCCCTTCGTCGGCTTTTAAGAAATCCACGGGAGGAGACGGAGGGGTCTATTCTTAGGCCAGACACACCACTGCATGCCAAAACAACCAAAACAACATTTCTTACTAAATTACAAAACGATTTTGTTTAAGTTGTAGAACATGGTCGACCCTTTGGTATAATCCCTTCGTCGGCTTTTAAGAAATCCATGGGAGGAGACGGAGGGGTCTATTCTTAGGCCAGACACACCACTGCATGCCAAAACAACCAAAACAACATTTCTTACTAAATTACAAAACGATTTTGTTTAAGTTGTAGAACATGGTCGACCCTTTGGTATAATCCCTTCGTCGGCTTTTAAGAAATCCACGGGAGGAGACGGAGAGGTCTATTCGTAGGCCAGACACACCACTGCATGCCAAAACAACCAAAACAACATTTCTTACTAAATTACAAAACGATTTTGTTTAAGTTGTAGAACATGGTCGACCCTTTGGTATAATCCCTTCGTCGGCTTTTAAGAAATCCACGGGAGGAGACGGAGGGGTCTATTCTTAGGCCAGACACACCACTGCATGCCAAAACAACCAAAACAACATTTCTTACTAAATTACAAAACGATTTTGTTCAAGTTGTAGAGCATGGTCGCGGTATATGGAGTTTCAAGGAGGCGTAACATTTGCTCCAAAGTGCAGTTTAAACTTTAGTTACGAGTACTCAGTCGGCACTGTCGACTTCAGCCGGCGGAGTCCTCGGTCCAAGGCTTACAATAAAAGGACATAATGATAGCTGTCACAATTTCCAGTTAGCCCACTCGACGACCCTTCGATCGAAACAAAAGGCCCCAACAGAGCACTTAGCTGCAATACAAACAAAGGCTTTCTAGTTCTGTTTTGCCTCGTTGGAGCGATATTTGAGCCCGACAAGTGCAAAATGGTTCCGCCCCCGCTTTTACTACCTGTTTATGTGTACCTTTCTCGTTATTACGATCAAAAGAGTTCGTATCTACAGCGTGAAATTATAGAGATCTCTGCTGCCATTTTTTTTTCAGGACATAATGATGTTCTCTCTCGTCCTGAAGGTTTATAAGAATCGCCTCAATCCAAATCGGTATTCATAACTAATTACAACTCTTTCCATCGAACCTGAAACGTCTCACTATAATACATTTCAGGAAATTGAAATTCATCATCTACATACTGTAGAAGTCCACTGTTGGGCATAGGACTCCCACGTAGAATATCACGACGAACAGTTTTGAGCCGTCTCCTTACACTAACTTCTTGTAACCTTAAAATTGCCTTTCCTAATTGCGTCGTCCGGTTTGTGGTTGCCACTCGAGAACCTATCCCCCAACGTTTGTCGGTTCTGCGGGCTATATTGCCAATTTAACTTGCTAATTCTGTCAGCTATGTTGGTGACCTTGGTTCTTCTATAAATCTACTCGTTTCAGATTATATCACTTAGCCGATGAGTTTATGTCATTTCAAATGCCGCGACTTGTAGCAATTAATTTTATAGCCTTTGGGTTTAAATGCCTTTATTTGATAAAGTGGTACATCATTCATTTTCTTTTAGCGAAAAAATAAAGTAATTTGTCTCATAGAGTGAAACGCTAAGCATCCATTACGGAAAATCTGTTATAGCCAATTTGTTGATAGAAAAATTGTTTGAGTTGAGTAGAAAAAATGCGAGAATTTAATCGGGTATTCATTACGTTTTGTTAGGGGACGAAGATTGATGAGGGCAGATGATGTGTTCCGATTGGCTGACAAAGCCTGTATTGCCTTAATTGGATAATATTGACTGGCTATTAAAAAAAAGATCACAAAATGGAAAACACGCGAATCGGAGTTTTCCCTTCATGCCATCCATGTCATCCCTTACGTAATGACATGTAAGAGAAGACGTTACGTAAGGTGTTACGTGCCGTTACGTAAGTGTTACGTGATGACGTTTTGTGACTAGGTAAGTATCTACCTTTTATGTTGCACTTATTATGCTAATTACCTAGCTACCTTATATTTTTTACTTTAATTTTGGATTAATGTATGATTTTAGAAGTAATTATTTGGCTCCTAGAAAAATATTATCAAGCAAGGTCGTTTTTCGTGGGATGAAATAATAATAACAATTCTTTAGATTTTCCAGTGTAGTTTTAGTGGTAATTTAAAATACTCTAGCAATTGGAAGAAGTGTTTCGTAGCAAGTAAGTAGATTGTTACACTGAGTGTCTACACGACTGCAACAAGAAGTCACTCTGAGCAAGGTTCGCAATCTGCTTTTCTTTCGACTACAAAAGTCCATTTTTACATAATCTGAATAACAAAACCTTTACTTACAATGTATTCAGTAGCATTCACTCGATTCGCACCAATTCGTTTCGATTGCGGATAGTGGTCGGCTATTTTTCAATGTTTCTTTTTCGCCAGTACCTACTTTCTATTTTTAAAACTTCTTTGTATAGAAAGTGAATTTACCATAACTAGAACGAGATGGCACGGCAAAGTATGCTCGAATCCCATATCGCGCTGACAAGAACACACGACTATTCTATAAATAGAATCGGAACTTTTTAGTAAGCGCATACAAGAGCGAGTGGAATAATAATGGATGTGAAGGATATAATATAATGGATTTTTATACAATATTACTGCACTGTTTTTAAATATTTCTGCACAGTTTGCTGTAAGTAGCAAGCTGCTGTGTGCTTGTGTTTCACGTGAACAATTGTGAAATTACTTGGTAGTTGAAACACCATAAAAAACTATTTCCATACCAGTCTGCTCTAAAGTTGAACAAGGTGTATTTGAACTGACCTGTTTCTCGGGACTCCAAATCTGAAAAGAGAGAATTTATTTAATGACGATTTTGCTGAAATAATCTTCTGTCATTATTTATGAAGCCCCGGTAATGCTCGGTGTATTTACTAATACGCAGTTGCTTTCGTAATCGATATCAGAGGGTCCCTGTGATCACTGAACAGGAATCTGTTATAAGAAAGACACATGTTCGGCGCTATTAGAATGTAGTTACCATAAAAAGTAGATTTGCAATTCAAGTGACCACTACTAGTAAGTGAGTACCTGTCTGAAAGGCGACTAGAAATTGCTTTACATTCAGCCTGAAACTAGCTGGGCTGGTTATACCTCGACTTTAATGTCTAGCAAACTTTGGATAATTATGTTACGATAGGTAATATATAATCTAACTTATTTTTTTTTATGACAGATTCATTATAGTTTTTTGTTTAAAACACTTGTTGTGACAATTATGATTGGAACAAGTAAAAAACACACATAATAATGATAATAAATAAGATAACTAATAATAATTATGTATTTTATTGAATTTATTTTTATAGTAAGGATATTATATATTAGAATCCACCTATCACAACCGGTAGATCTACTTACTACTACTTTTTATCCACTTATCCCTATAGCAATAGGGATACCTTGGTAGGATAGGTGTACCAGGCGACATTTGGTTCCTAATTCAAACTCTAAAAACTTAATAGGTGTGCTCGAGGTGTGTCATTAGTACTACCAGTTGTACTTCTCAGTAGAACTACTGACACGGAGGCCTCGATTCGGCTATCTGATAGACAATTTTTGGAAACATATTTTGTCTCACATACAATTTGCCTCTATACTTCTCACATATTTTATCACCAAGAAATTGATACAAACGAGGCCAAATCCAGATCCCTTGCTTCCTAATGTTAGGTACTTATTCGAGCGTTCAGTAATTTCTCGCGTTGTGTGAATTTTACCCAATCTCCTTTCCAGTTTCACTGGAACGTAAAATGTTTGAAGCTCACAAAATACTTATTTCACACAAATAAGGAAATTATTTTTCATTGTTAAGGAAATGGGGTGGAGTGATATAATGCCAACAGAGTTTTGTTTACGGGTATTTTGTGGTATTTTTTTTTACACTTGGTGATTACAATTAATACAATATACAGGGCGTCCCACGGATATGCCACATGAAGGGAAAGTACCTTGAATATTGTAGATGGAACATTTTACTGAAAGAAGACATTATTTGAATTTAAAAAACAATTTAAACTGCATTCATAGATATTTAAATAATTACATGGTTGAACCGGGAATCGAACCCGTTACACGAAAAAATAATCACCTGTAGCTTTATCATACCGATCGAAAGGCTTCATCATAAGGATTATTTTTTACTAATTAACATAGTGTCAGAAATAAAAGGAAGACCATGAAATTTAACATTTTTAGTACAAAATAAATCAATTTATCAAATGCTCAAAATGAGTCCGTGTTGAATACAAAGTCGCACTCTTTTGATTATTTCGCTCCCTGTCAATTTTTTGATCTTGTTGTGGTGGATATTTAGAATAATACGTTTAATTTCTGCATGTAGTTCGTGGATACTTTAATACTGGTTCTTCTCAAGTGGGTACATTTATTAGTAATAGGTACTTATGATAATTTCAGTTGTATGTCCTTACGGCAATGTCAGCTTTTCATTTTTCTGATCAAAATTTATCATCAAATGTTAAAATTCTTGTTCTTCCTTTTATTTCTGACACTATGTTATATAAAAAAAATAATCCTTATGATGAAGCCTCTCAATCGGTGTGATAAAGCTACAGAATGATTATTTTTCTCGTGTAACGAGTTCGATTCCCGGTTCAACCATGTAATTATTTAAATATCTATGAATGCAGTTTAAATTGTTTTTTTAAATTCAAATAATGTCATCTTTCAGTAAAATGTTCCATCTACAATATTTAAGGTACTTTCCCTCCATGTGGCATTGCCGTGGGACGCCCTGTATAAGTTGTATCACAATGCGTCACAAATAACAATTTAATGAATTGTTAAAAGTTATAATTATAGCGTATTATACTGGCTTGTAATACCTTAAATTTTGGCAAATCTAAATTAATTAAAGGTTTAGGTTATACTCAACAAAACTAAATGCATAACTACGACAAGGGACGGAGGGGTTTATCTATTCTAACTCTAAGACCGGATACGCCACAGCTAATTGAGGATGTCATAAAAGCCGACTAAGGGATTACACCGGGGAATGCGCAGTAAAATCCACCTGAGTACTTAGCTAAAATTTTGTGATAATAATCCACCTGCCAAGCGTGATGATTATGGCAAACATCCCATTGCATTCTATGGGGTTGGCCTCGTCCAGCAGTGGTCGTTTAATGGCTGCTGATAATGAATTGATAACACTGTAAACAAAATACTAATTAAGTATTTCATGGTTATCTTTATCTTAGAATTCACAAAATGTAAGCAAATAACATTTTAATTAAATTCTTATTATTTCATAATTAGAGTGCTACGGTCCCTCAATGAGCCGCTACGCGAGCGCTACGTTACTACGGATATGTAAACTTACCTATTACGTTTTGCTAGAAGAGATAAGATAAATGTCTTCCGATAAATATTACACTGTTTAAAAACATTGTTTGAAAACATTCTTAGGTATCATTCATTATGTATAAACACCGGTTCCAAGCACGGCACCGCAGCCGAGCAGCTGAGCGGCGCGCGCGCTTGCTTGCAGTTTGAGTCGCGAGCCAGTGGCGTTTGATCCTTGGTGAAGTTGTGCGTATGACAATAAAACTAGAGTACAGTAAATAACAAGAAAAACAGCTACACGTAAGTTAAACCGGTTTTTATACATAATTGTTCGAAATCATTTTGGACCAACAAGTGGTTAAAAAATAAATAAAGAGTTTTTCTACTTCAACGTACAAACTGTTCCCTAGTAGTACATTCATTAATTAATAATTATTTTATATTATGCAACTATGTATTAGTCTATAAAATTACCATTTTATATTACACGTATTACGCAGGAACAGACTAAATGGAACATAATATACAGAGTTATTTAAAACCTTAAATTATATTAATATAATTATATTTATACTATTTCATATATTGGTGAACGCAGTATTGGAGTTGAGTACTCAAGTGGATGCTCTTACCCATCCCCTGGTGTAGTCCCTTAGTCGACTTTTACGACATCCACGGGAGGAAACAGAGGGGTATATAAGTATACTTAGGTCGAACATCACACTTTAAAAATACATACAACGTAATATTGGAACAGAATTGGACCAGCCTATATAGTAGTAATAGTCGAGTCAACGAAGTACTTTGTCGTAAGACCCATAGATGTAGTCGTATTCCCAGAAAACCTTTGTAATCCGAATCAGTGTCCATTGCCGCTGTGATCTCGCAAGTTAACATTAGTAGGAGTAATGTTGGTAATTAGTCTAAGGCTGTCCCCTCGTTGTCGTAGTCAAATTGTTCGGCGTGCCAAGTAACTATTTAGGAAGCTGTGCTTACATATTTGGTTTCAGCCAGTACAGGATTTCATTATGAGCAAATCTAGTATAATTATTACTTCTATGCCGTTTACTTACCAGCAGAGTTACTTTTACAACCAGTGTTGTATTAGAAGTTATGAAAATTAGAGGGAAAGGTAGGTATGAAGGTAGTAGACAAGGGTTAAAGGTTTTGAGTGTGAAGATTTATTCGTTCACTTGAGTTGGAAAGCTACTTCTGATGGTGGTGTATAAGAAGTGATCCCAGTAGTAGATAAGGGCTTTATGTTTGTATGATCAGTTTGATTGTGAAGATGTATTTGTTCACTTGAGTTGTAATAGCTACTTCTGATGGTGGTGTTACTATAAGAAGTGATCCCATAAAATGTATTATAAATACAAAACTTGACGTTAAATTTTTTCATTGATTCGGATACTGTACAAGATGAGCAAAGTAAAGTATAAATAGGTTGCTATTTAAATAACTCGAATATTTTGTTCATGAGATATCATTTTTTTTGATTAGATTCAGAATAAAAGAGCTAGTTCACGTACTGGTACAGGAAAGGTTCTTAACTCAGAAAGCATCTCATTTTTGCAAAATAGAGTAGCTAAATGTTTTGACAAATATGTTTTAATTTTAGCAAGTGAAGAACTGCAAGTACGTAGGGTTCGATTCAATAAATTTTACATTAAAATTCGACAAAACGGGACTATGTAGAGGTAATAGTCCCGTTTTGTCGAATTTTAATGTCAAATTTATCGAATCGAGTCCTACGTACTTACACTGCGTACATGCAGATGTCCCACCTGATGTTAAGCGCAATAATCTATGCATATAACAATGCATTACCTCACAGTCCACATCCACCTAAGACGCGTCCTACGTGGCATTCCACTGTGCCCTACCCTGAGACGTAAAAATGAAATAATGTAACTGTAACTTTACTGTTGTCTATTACAGAAACTAACATATTATTTTCTTAACGATCCTTCCAATATAAAGTATAATAAAGAAAAGTATGTAAGGCGGTTATGTATAATCTCAGTAGGAATTAATTTATTTATTCAAGACTTTATTTCTCCAGACAGCCCACTGAGAGCCGACAACGGCTAAATCTCATCCCGTGGGAGTTCATTAAGGAATCCCTTCTCAAGATACTAGTATCTGAGGAGAATTCGAGAAATTCACAACGATTTTGAGACGAGACGTTTTGACGTCGTAAATTTCCAATGGGTAATTGTATCAGGATTTTTGCTACTGTTTCATTTTGATACGGCGAGATACAAATACGGCTCAAATCTGTGGGTGTTGCATAAATAATGTAGCTACACATATAGCGAAAACCGCAATTAAATTGCGATATAAAGTATTGGTCTACAGACTCCGTTATTGAGGTATAATTTGTACGCTATTGGGGTAGGTATTTAATTTCGGTGTTTCGTCATTTGGCTCGCATCCAGCGCTCGGCTGCCACATTTCGGTCCTGATGAACATAAAAAGTTTCTGTTCTTTTATTCTGTTTTCTTTGGACAAAATTTGTTTGCACCGGTCATATTGCGATCATTTATTATTCTATAGTGTATCCCAAGGCTCAATTCGTGGACCAGTACCGTACACAATTCGGCACGGCTGATCTTATTAAACAAAAATATGTTAGATTTTTTTTCATGAAAGTTCCTACATAGAGTACTATTTTAAGGGCTCGTTAGAGGTAGATATTTATTTCAAAGTAGATTACGGTACATAAGTAGATGGTGTAGTTGTACATCCTTACTTCTTCGTTCATAGTTTAAACCACAGTCGACCTCTAAATAGGGTTCACATTTACCTACCAGTAGTTCATAAACAAACATCATTAAAATGTAGCTTCTCAAGTGTTCACAAAAAGTAAATTATCTACAGAATTCCAGCCATGCGAAAGGTAAAAGTAGGTAGGTGTTGAGTCATGTTTGGGTGCTTACACACGGGCAATTGGTAGAGCACTTGATTCATAATCATCATCAGCCTATAGAAGCCCACTTCTAGACAAGGCCTCCCCCGTAGAATGCCACGACGAACGGTTTTGGGCCACCTTCATTCAACAACTTCCCTTTATAATGTCTTTGATCTATCGAGAAGGGGGCTTTCCTACACTGTGCCGCGGCGCCGTCCGGTCACCATTCGAGAACCTTTTTCAACGGTTGTCAGTTCTGTGAGCTATATGGCCTGCCCATTGTCGCTATACTTACTAGTTCTGAGAGATACGTCGGTGATCTTGGTTCCTATATGGATCTCTTTATTTCTGTTTTTTTCACGCAGTGAAACATTTGATAGTTCGTCGATAATTGGTAGACATAATCTAGAATCTTATTAAGTTTATATTAAGTTGCCACATATAGCTTGGTTGAGTTAACTGTTATCTAAAAGCACTCTCTTTCGTGCTACACGAAAGTTACATAAATTGTTGCCCCTTTTCATTAAGGGCTGAGTCAACTCAATCGTGTCATTCTTCAGCTAAGGCGTGACGACACAGACATAATCGCCTGCTGCTCCATTTGCTGTGTTGCTCCATTTTTATTGCTCGTGTGAGAACATGTTGTGCAATGTTGGAAGTGCGGAACCGTGAAGCGGGCTTAATCGAAAAATTCCTTCAGACATTCTCGGGACACTTGCATGATTCAAGTGGTAGCTCGTCTCCAATACCTATTTATCAATATTTTGAGATGAAGGCGATGAGGTGACGGTATTCAGGAAAATTAATAATGAGTTGCTTTTCTATTCCCGGTAACAACGAATACAAAAAGCTGCCTTATTGTTTTCGTTGTTAACAAAAATCTCCTGTTTTCTCTGGATCTCCTGTTTCGTTGCGAGTTTCTGTAGTATTAATTAACTGTACCTATTAATTCAGTGTATTTTTTTTGTATTTGGCGTCGCTCGGCTTTTGCATTTTCATATTTTTTTAGATTAATTTGCAATTGGCAACGTCCCCCACTCCTTCCAAGTCGTCAAAGTCCTAGTAAAGTAATATTTTAGTAATGTGGTGGCAGTTTTACTAAAATCTTGGAGGACAAATTTTACCCTTTGAAAAGTCACGCTATGCACCGCTATTTCTACGTTGTATCTTTTTCTAACAAGGAGGGAATAGTCGTGTATTTTCTTTAAATTTACATTTGTATTTAAGCTGGGTCTCATTCTAAGAAAAACTCTACAACTCTAGACTACGTTCTGCAGTTTTCGTTTGTTATACACGTACATACATAAACAACACTACAGGTTTTGTTCTAAAATAGGCTCTAGATGGGAAGTATCTATTTTCGCCACTTTAGTAAGCTATTGGTGCAGCTAATTATAAAGCTTAATTTGCGTAAGAGTTTTTGCGCATAAAGTGTTACGAACAGTCTGCGTTTCATCGAACTTCACCTGATGCGTAAGCGCTGGTACAGTAGCAAAGAAAATACTTTGGCTTCCGTCGCAAACCATGGATATGTATATATATTATTATGTGATGATGATGTAATGTTTAGGGTAATTAGCAAGTATCATCCGCGTTATTCTTGCAAGGGAACTGAATTTCAAAATACAAAGTATTCTGTGTTTTAGTCTATGTTTTAATCTTTCTGTGTAATAGATTTCATCAATACTGGCCTAGCCATTTTGGTGTGAAAGCACGACAAACATCTAAACATCATCATCATTAATTTAACTTTTTATACATATTTAGAATATTAGTAGGGATGCTCAAGATTTTTGGCTTTTTGCAATCACTTGTCGCTCTGTCTAAATAGTTGTTTTTTTGGATGTTGAATAATATAGGTTCAGATACTTTAAAACCTCCGATTTACAGCTCAGGTACTTCAATGGCTTTTCCTCTCGACTGTCTGCACGCATGTTTAAACTTAAATAACTACCGGTTGTGGCCAGCTCGGTCGCTAGTGAGTTTATAATGTAAATACAAACCACATGGCCGAGGTAATGCTTGTTTAAGATACCCTTCGACCCTTCCAGTTTCCACAGGAATTTATAACTGTGTTTACCCATGCCGTTATTCCTTTTAAACGTTTCAGTTTATTTAGCAAACGTCCAATTTGGTTGTTTAAACTAGTTTGGGATAATACAGTGACCTTTATACCATTCATCATGTGTTATTAAGGGATGTTATACCTGTGTTTTAGGGTTTCTTTTGGGGTTTGTAATTTGACAATATCTACGGCTTTAGTATGCACTCTCTAATTGGGGTAATAGTTTTATGCTTATTGTGTGACCTACCATCGCAAATTCAGCTTTACAACTTATTTGAGTTTTTATTTATAATAATATTTAGTGCATATTAGGTAAAAAAAATATAGAATAAATACTTCCTAATAAAAAAAAAACATTGTTATCAGACTCAATGATAGATGGTACGCAGCCATGGACTGGTTTATTGGTTAGACTGTTCTGTTGATTAGTTGTAAATAAATAAGCTTAAAGGCAAACTAAATGAATATTCACGGCCATGATTTCTGTCATAATTTAGATAGATTTCAGTAATACAAATATTATGTTTATATATATCGATCTAATTGGAAGCTGAAGATTCCACAAACATTGTTGAACTCCTCATTCATGAAGGGTCAATGATCGTAGGCTGATTATATCGTTATGTAGAGCATCGATTTGTGCAAATAATTATTGATTTTTATTTAATAGATGATTAACTTCTCGAAAGCCATCTCAAAAGCGCGTGAACGACCTTACATTGCATTTTTTTCTTTTATATTCAGACAAAGCTTTATTATAATTATGTTCAGAATTCACGTTAAAAGCGCTGGCTGTGTAAGCTTTGTGGTGAAAATTGCCAAGTGCCGAGATTAAAGTACCTCGCGTTTACTCGGCAGTTAGCGACAAAATGAAGTTTAAATTGAGACACGTATGCAGAATAAATGTGTGGCATTACGGTTTTTTTTCCAAAGTGCAAAAGTCATTTTTTGCATGGCTACACAATCTTTTTGATAAGGTACAAAGAGCATAAAATAGAATGACAATGTACGGTATTAAAGTAAATGAGCTAAATGCGCTTCTTTTTAAAAAATGTTGCTACACAGTGACAGAGTTTTTAACTGATGTTTGCTTTGTAGTGTGGTTGGCAATATGAAATATCCAACTTTTCAATACCAATTTATTTTACCAACTGTAACTACACATTTGCATGCTTAATAATGGTAAGAGTGTAAATGGATCTTTATTATTTGTATAATTTTCTACATCATGTACCTACATTCTGACAAATAAATTAATATGAATTATAAAAAGATATTTATATAAGATACAATTTTATTTTTCAAATTTAATATAAAATATTTTTTTAGATTAGTGATTGGAACCGTGCTGATCAAAATGAGCCCAAACACTGCCAGGCTACTTGTAATCATCGAGGAGTTCCGTGGTCCACCGTTGTTGTCTCCATCATTGGAGCGCCGTCACCATAATATTGTATTGTCATCTGAACTTGACAGGTATGAATTTCAGCTCAATCGGTTGGGTAAAACTGGTTCAAAATTAAGTTTCAAGATTTGTCCGACACTAACTAACATACATACTAAAGCTTGTTAAACGACAGATCATACTAACAAGATACCTACCTACGTTTATACATTAATATTTTGTTATTTATACATTTATACAGAAAGTACAAACTTTAACTTATCAAAAGTTAAGAGTAAAACGTACCTACTACAAATCGAGAACAAAACGTTGAAACAGATTGAAATAAAATATGCGTAAGAAAAACAATGAAAATAAAGCAGCTCCTCAAATTCTGCTAAAATAACAAGTAAGTATGCCAACGAACATTACGATATTAATTAAATAAACCGAAACGCGTCCTTCGAAAACAGCGAAATGTTCTGGTAATATCTCATTCAAGCAAAAGACGAGTTTATGGCCCGCTGTCAGGAATCGGGATAATTATGAGCTGTACCATAAAATAAATAAGACGCAGACAGAAGTGAATCTTCTTTGAAAATTGTCAGTGCCGCCGGCCGGCGGAATATTTCACCCCATCCATAGATACTCGCGGCATGAACCATAAGCCACGTGACAGCGCGTAGCGCGTACTAAGCTCCCGGCTAAAGTAATATCGCGGACTTATGAGAGATGTATGTTATGTATGTCTCGCAAATGAGTCGAAAATTTAGAAAATATTGGAGTGGGAGAAAGAGTGCGCTAGCCAAATTTTTACGAACATTTTTTTCTCTGTCCTACGATGTCCCATTACAGCGTCAACTGTACTTTTAGGGTGAGAGTTTCACTTCTACAAAGCTACTTTTATTTTACGGTTATCCCGTAGTACCTATTAGTTGCTATATTTTATTCCCTGGCAATACCCAGAATGTTGGAAAGTTTTGCGGGTAAAACTATCGAAACAATAGAGGCTAATTTCTATGTAACGTCAATCAAGCACTCGAGGAGGGTCTCCACTTACTTAAATTAGGACAAAGGAGGAACTAAGACAATAAAATGGCTTTACGAAAATCAACAAATGTTTTTAGTGTTTTCGAATTTAGCAAATATATACAAAAATTCTAAATTTTGCGCGCGATGGCAGGATGACGTCACATCGCATCTATCGAATTTTGAATGCAGGCAGTCATGGACTGCACGCTCTTTGTAAATACGTGCGGTATACTACACGACAAAAAATATTGTTGTACCGGAGTGCACCAATTGAAGTATAAAAAAAAACTAAATAAGTTATCATTTTGTGTTCCTCAAAGCGCCAAAATAATAAATCAAAATATGAAAGTTGTAACGATAGGATCTCTCTCGGCCATTAGTAGATTGTATTGTTGTGAAGATCACGTGGGTTCAATTCCCGCAGCGGCTGCGCTGTTTACATAATCTGCAAACATTTGTTCCGGGTCTGGGTGTTGTGGTAAAAATCTCGAATGAAAAAATCTCATCTAATGATGTAAAGATAAGTGAATGGGTCAAAGAGATGCATATAGTTACCCATGGACCTAAAATAACCAGCTATTACCAAGTTCTTGATATTAACAGTAAATATATGAAAGGTTGTCTGGAAGAGATCGCTCTTAAGCGATAACACCGTCCATCGTACCTCTGATTTGAAACTTTCTATCCTTATGTTTTTGTTGTTTTTTGTTTATGGTGTACAATAAAGTTATAATCTATCAATAAATATCCATAAATATATGGAAATAAATAAAATATATAATAATATATAGTTTATCTATAAATAGAAAGAACCACGTTCGATTTTAAAATTTACCTTCAGAACTAGAGCCGGATAAATTTAATGAACACAGTTTTTGATTCAAATAGGATCTACAATTGTAATACCAATAACGATTCACACAAATCTAAGTTACTACAATCTGAAAACTTTTAACGAACCGTGGACTGGTTTGATGAAATCTCCAAAGTCTGTTCCAAGCAATGGATGTTGAATAAAACCTTAGTATAACTTGCTGTGACTTAAATATAGGTTGTTCCAGGAAATAGTAACAAGCTGAAGCAAGATCGCGTGACATATCCGAATAAACCCACATCCTCTAATTTTTTTTTGGTTTGGAGACTGCTTATTTTAATAGGGTATTTGGTTGGAAAGTGGTTTCGTTTCTACTGAACTATGAGATCTAACACTTTTCCAGGTCCACCCGTATTTATATGCAACGGTTTGAACTTAGGACAAACTTAACTTAAAAAATTAGGAAGACAGAAAAAAGGTCACGAGCTGTATAAATAATGGAGCCGCTCTAAATTGAAGAGCTAAGTTTTAGTTTGGCAAACTCTTTGAGTATTTCTACCTCTTTATGATGAACCTGATGGGTATGTTTAGTGTTGCTTGGCCCACATATCAAATTAGGATATATAGGTATAGGTCGATCTATCCAAATGCCTGTGTCTGCTTTGATCCTGATGCTCATAGGTAGTTACCATGGAAGAATAAGTACCTACTTACCAATTACCAATACCAACTTAGCTTACGTGAAAACTTAGACAAGTCAAGATGACAATATTCTATCACAAGCGAAAATTTACGAGTTTATTTGTAAAAGTGGGTAATGTGAAAGTCAAAGTATAATTTTATTGTTTGAAATACATGTTTTTAAAAAAGATGGTTATTATTATTAGCATCAATGTATTCTACTTGCAGCATGCAATATTTTATGAACAATATATTCATATTGAGTAAGATTGTTTTTACACCTAAAGAGGATTGTATATACTCGGAACAAACACTGGTAAAGGTAAGGCCTTTGATAAGGGCTTTTTGAGTGTATAAAAACATATTTTGTGTTAATTATTTAATAAAAAAAAAGAGATAGAGATGCGATCTGTGAACACACAAACTAGGACAACTCCACACCACAGGTGCGTAGGCGCCCCAAATTCTATGAATTTCTTTAAAAACGAGAAAATTTCAAGTTCAAAAAATCGATTGACGTCTAATGTTTATCCGCTATACTACGTCCATCATATGCTGGTAGCTTCTTAATAAACCAAGTCTTTATTGAAAATACTTTGCTCCCAAGTTATTCGAGAGCCTTCGAACTCGCTACATATGGAGCAGCATCGCCGTCGCCATCGCGTCGTTGGTTCGCGACGTTGACAAATTGCCGCTGTGCTGTCAAGGGAAATTATTTTAAACGCCCACTTGCCTCCTTCTTGGCCCTGTCTGTATCGGCACTCTGACTTTTTTGTGTTTGTAGACTTCTATTTGGCACTTATTGGGTATTAGGTAATATATTCCATGTATCTTTACTATATCGAATACGGAAAATATAGCAAATCAGCCCAATAACCAAACTACATAAAAACAAAACCTAAAAATATCTCTACACGGATGCGGTATACCCCGGTTTTCAACCTTGCGTCGAAAACAATCCGATTTCCATGTCTCCGTTATATTCACAGTCATGTTATGACAGTCGCGGATTCTTAGGAAGCCAAAACCTTTTGAAATTATAAAACAATACCGGTCAAAATCATAAACCTTCGTAGTCGTTAAAAAAGTTATTATTTTTCTAACATTGTATTATTTTTGGTATGTACCTATAATTGGAGCCCAAACACTGAACCTTGGTAGAATAATATCTTAATAGAACACAAAGATTTCTTCCATTATCAGAGCTGCGAGCGATTTAGGTAATGTTATTTTTTGTTGTCTGCGCGTCTGTTGAATTAAAGCCTTACAAATTGTGACGTTTGTTATAGGTATTTCAGAAAAAGAACTCGTAAAAATGTTTTTCTTTTCTTCAAGATAATTGCCTGTTGTCACTACACTATTGTGTCGGGAGTAAAACGATGAGCACGTGCGAAGAGTCTGATGAGGGTGAATGAAGCCAAAGAGAGTGGCAGGTAGGATCGTATAGTAGATTGTTGGAAAGCCCGCGACTTCGTCCACGTTTTTTTTCTATTCAAATTATTATATATTTTTATAGTATTTCAGTAATTCCTTTCTTAGTGCACCCCTAGATCAAATGGACCCTTCGAATTTTTAGTCCTATATACGTATACATTATAGTCAGGATTAGGTTGTACGCTTGGAAGAAAAATCCACGCTGTGCGTTGATGGTCATTCAGTCACCGAGTCAGTCACGCAACAGATTATAATATATATATATATACAGGGCGTAAAAAGACTACTCCCGAAAACTGAAACAGTGCATTCAGACCATGATTCTGAAAATACTAAAGCTGAAAAAACACGAAAAAAAAATACTCACTTTTGGTCCGCTTTTTTCGTGTTTTCTTTATAAATATCCATAAAATATCGTTAAAGGAACACAAAAACCTATTTTCCATCATTAAAAACACGTTAATAAATAAAAACTTCAAAAAAGCAATGAAAACCACATGAGAAATACCCTACGGGTCGATCAGCTGACCGGGAGCGTTGAACTCGCCTGAATAAATGCGTACATTGCTGGCTAACAAATACGATACGAAACGAAAGAAAAAGGTTTTCTCCGGTATGTATCACCTCTTGGGCGAAAGCTATTTTATATAGCTATGATATAGGTAGCTTTACCGGTACCTTCAGCATTCAGGAGCTGTCTTTTTACACCCTGTATATTGATACTTTTAAAGCCACGGTCTCTGCCAGCCTTTCCGGTTTTAGGTATTAACTTTCAAAGAAATTGAGTAAAACTTATTATTTCTAGAAAGATTTTTGGCACCAACAAGTTAACAAGACACCAAGAACGGTTTCGGAAATTTTGAGCTATTTACTTGAAATTGTTTACTTACAAGTCGTTAGCCTCTAAATGAACGTTACAAATACAAGGCGGGTCGGTTAACGAAGCCATTTTGGGGTAATGCGAGTCATTTGAGATTGAGTGTGGCTCCAGGGAGTGATATCGACTCTTATCTCACATATGAGAATGAGAAAAGGGGTGGGTATTTTATTTGTGTTGTATCGTCGGGGTATTGAAAAGATTCGCAAACTCTTAAATAAAACGAGTAAAGAGTTAGTTTATCCGAAGGGGAGATATATAATGATGTCGACTCCTGATTTTGCAGATGCGATAAAAAAAGTAGTTCGTAGGTAACATAATGTGCGCTACAAAACACTTGTATCGCCGAAATAATGAAAGCTTATTTTCGCGAAGCTTATAAAAAATACAGGAGACGGTTTCGTTTGTACGTACCTATCATTTTGGGGTAATACGAGTCATCATCGGCCGGTAATGTACCCTAGAATTATGGTGGGAGTGATGGTAAGAATCTTATATTACTGATCCTGAGGCGAGGAATTATTGATATTCCCCAAATGCATGTTTAATATGACATTTGTCATTATCGCTTAAAGACATCCAATGCTAGACGAGACCTCCTAGGACTAGGCTAGGGGATTTGCCATAATCACCACGCTTGACAGGTGGGTTGGTTGCTGGATGCTGCTGCCCAGCCCCTGGTGTAATCCCTTAGTACGACTTTTACTACATCAATGGGAGGAGACGGAGGGGTCTTAGGCTGAAGACACCACGACCATGACTGCATGACGGCATATGACATATGTAAGTAAGGTAAATAATTAAAACTGAATTTTATCTAAAAATGTATACTTAACTATTTAATCTACTTACGGAATATTTCAGTCTACGCATTTGGGAGTTTGAGTTGAGGCTTTAGATAATTTAACTTTGCTTTTGCAAGGGACGTGAGATTTCAGGGGATAATCCTGGTTAATTTTGACAATCTCATCGCAGGTGGGAAACTCCGATTGGACTTGCAAATCCAAGGGAGATTGCCTTAACTTTCAGTACCTATATCTATTGAAGGGAACGGATTTCCTGAATTTTCTGATTAGATACCCTGAAATTGGGGCGACTTGCGTAATGTAAAGACAATTTTTGATAGCGTGAAAGTTAATATTTTCTTTATTAATAATTGCAATTGGTGCGACGACAAGCACTATTTTTCACAATGATTAAGTAGATTTTTTTTGTAACTCCTATAAAATAGTAAAGATTTCTTCATTTTCACTTTTGCCGCTGAATAAATAGAAAATCTGAAAAAACACACAATCTGAGAGAAGAAAAAGTTTAAGAAAAACGGTCGCAGGGCTTGCATTCGAAGGCAGCTTTAGAACTTTTAAAGTTTCAAGTCCATTATATTATAGCCGATGCTTTTCAACATAATTACTTTACAGTTGCAGTTGAAAGATAGGGAGATAGCCTGCAGATGCAACTTTTCTTTACAAATAAACTGTAGTTCAGTTAAGAAAGTTTTTACTTCCTCAAATGGCAAAAGAAATCATAGTAAGGAAAATTAAAAGCATTGGTAATAAGGAAAACGAAACAAAAATTTAGTAAAAATCCATACGTCCACCATACCTGCTCTACATGGTAGAGCAATGATAAAATAAAAGATTCAAAACTAAACCCAACTACACAAAAGCTGAATACAAGTAGACTATATAAAAATATTGTAAAGAAAAGCTACGATTTTTATTAAGAAAAGCCTCCGTCTACAACTATTAATTAAACTGAAGGCCTTTTATATAGAATTGTGGATTTGCCCTTCCTCTACAACATTTTTATACTTCATTTCAGTTTTGCGTAGTCGGACTATAGTTTTAAACTTTTGTTTATGTTTTTTTATTTTATTGTATAAATAATCTAGTGTGATATATTTTTGGAATGTACATACGATGTATGAGTACTAAAATATATGCTAAAATCATAACCCTCTTTTTGCTTTGCTCCAATAGGACCAATTAAGCTTTTTCATTACGAGCAGAAATTTTGGGTTTTTGTACTTGAATATGTAAATATATTTGTTATGTGTAAGTGCAAGGATTAGATTAATTGATAATAATTTCATTATTTATTTATTTATTAATCAGAGGTACATTCAAATAAAAGATGTACATTAGAAACATTAAATAAACACTGATAATGATTACGGTAGGTACTTACATAGTTATTATGTTACGCATATGCAAATCCTTAACGCACCTAAACTGTATTTTAATATATTATGTATTTCGTTCCTTCCATTTGATAAAAGAACAATGTAGCACAATTAGATGTAGCATTACCTCTCTTTAATTTAGAGAAGCCCACTTCCGGGAATAAAAAAGACGATTATAACAACGAACTAAATTTATTTGTATTGAATAGCTTGAAATGAAGGTTTACCTTCATTTATACTGGATACGAGGCCGCAATACATCGATCGGTCGTCCAGATTAATTGTACACATTTGTATAACACGACTGCATGTACCCTATATGTAAATTCTAAAGCACCTATACTTTGTGGAATTTAATTTCAACTTTATAGCAAAATGATACAGCTGCTTTATTTCTACAAATAGTAGTGTAACACGTGATCTATATTACTGTACGCACAGAACAGACTATTCTGTGGCTTGTCATTTGGGTTACAAACTACGTTTTCAGTTAATGCCAACTTTAATTAATTCCATACAAAAGCTGCTACGGAATCTACATACGGTAGGTCTCTAGGAAAGGGCACATTGTTATTCTAGGTTCTATTCGCTGAACTTGTGTAACTGAACGAAGTAATCCAATTCAAAGTAACGATTAACTAACTTAGCAATTTATAGATTTGGGACTTCGCAAGTTTGCCTTTTAAAGTCTCGTAGAATTAGTTTTTCTCAGATGGATGTTCCCTGTTGGTATCTATAAGCTAAGAAATATAACATACATCTAAGATAAGATTTTTAAGGTAGCTTGTTATTTTTTAGAGGACCACATGAGGACAATATGACAAAAATATGATCTAAATTAATCTAATAAATCTAACAGGTCTCGAACCCGTATCATTGCTCCAATCGGCGAAGCCTTGAGGCATTATCTGATTAGAGGCAAACATTTGAGTTCGAGTCTAGCGGTTTTAAAGCTTGTTAAATGATCAGAGTATCAGAGTATTCAAATGTAAAGTAATGAACATTCAACACCTTAAATGTTAGCGGAAATATGTCGCGCTAACAGGAGCACACTAACAGGAGCGCTAACAGCTAGGTAGGACCTAGCTCTTTCTCACGCTCTATAGCTCTTATTCAAATTATGGACGGAACGAACAAGTACGTTTGATGCATTTCGGATTCTAGGAGCAGAGTGCAGAATATTTGCGGTCGTAGAGATCCTAGCGCCATCCAACACTAATGGACCATTAAAGCTCAAAGCTATACACATCACTTCTTTCCTCTCAAAACTGCAAGTAATGGGGAGGCGTTTGGTTTTAGATGGATCATGGTACTTGAATGTTGTGAAAAAATATTGCTATGGGAGAAACGTGAAGTGGGTGCTGAGAACGTAAACATGTGGTGTATGGTGGTGATATGTTCAGTCGCCATATTTACAAAGGTTATTCTATCCAAGATCCTGAGCAATTAATCTTGTTTATTTAAATCCAAGCTGAAAAGTTGAACCTTCATGAGGTGGAAGCGAGTTGGATTTTCAACTTGTATCTACTCCGTGAATATGGCGAGCGTGCAGATTAACACCCTAATAAGAAGTGTGTTTTATTGACACTTCTAAAATGTTTTGTGGCAAGGCAAAGAAATAAGTTATTAGAAAATATATTTTGCGCTTTTTGCATAAAAACAAACTTCAATAACTTTGTAATTAAAGTAATAAAACATCCTAACAACGCATTTATCATAGGGTAAGTATGATTAATACGCCTGCAATCAACCTCATTTTTTTTATTTTTCATATTTCTTCTTCATCGTCATCAGCCTGTAGAAGTCCACTACTGGACATAGGTCTCCCCCCTAGAATGCCACGACGAACGATCTTGAGCCGCCTCCATCCATCTACTTTCTGCGATGTTTATAATGTATTTAGTCCATCGAGTGGAGGGCCTACCTACTTCCTCTACCATGTCGTCCGGTTTGTGGTCGTCACTCCCCCAAGACAGATGTCGGTTGTCGGTTGTATGTGTTGTACTCAAATTCATTGGTGTGAAATTGTATCACTTAGTTGTATTATTCTTTCCGTAAATATATCAAATCATATAGGTCTAGCAGTGCCCATTACAATGTCCATATCATTGCTCCATAACTGAGCCCATTGTGTCGACCCGCACGTTTTTCTACACGCGGTCTGCAATCAAGAACTCGTTTTTCCCGAACGGATTCTAAATAGATTTCGGTTTTTCAGCAAATATGCCCCCGCTGTCATTTCAGCTGGCTAGACAGAACGTCCCCTAGCGTCAATAAAAGCTCTGCATAAATTCAAAGATTCAACAACCAATTTTGAACTAAGTAGGTAATTTCATTCGGGTTGATTCTATAAAAAAGAGTTTTTGTTGAAAAATATATTTCAAAGATTTCATCAAATTAGTGATCGGAACCGTAAGTCCTAACATTGTCTTAATCATAAGGCTGTCTTGTTTCCATCACCATCATCAGATCAGCTTGCTGATGATTGTAATGTCATCAGAACATGAGCAGGCATGTTAAATTTCAGCTTGAAGCAATATTGAAGCAAGTGCTTGAAATATGGATTACTATTTTAAATCGGAAAGACGGAAGAAGCAAGTAAAATTTAAGCTTTTGAAAATGTTTGGTTAGATATCAAAGATTTTCAAATGCCGATAGTACTTATTCAAAGTCGTGCAAATACCATTTCAGAGCTTGTACAACTGGGTATAGTGGGCCAAATTCAAACAGCTCTATGCTACGGTAAACGAACAAAGAAGATATGCCAGCCAATCAGCACGAGCTAATAAACAACGTAAGTATACGAGTGTAACGAGATAATTCATGGTAATTCAACTTATTCCGCTTAGATTGCCACTGTATCAACAAAGTCAAAGTATCTGTATAAATAAAACTGTGATTGACTCGAAGAGCTACTGGAACTCTTCAGCAATGTAAAATTTTTCGGTCTTACATCAGGTGCAAACCACCAAAATTGCGTTGGTTTTCATAATCCGATCTTATCGAGAGCCGGCCAATATTCAAAGCCGTGCAAATCGTTATGCAAATCATGGAAAGCCAATCTGGAGGCTAGAATCCCTGAAAGGCAAATACAGGGTATCCACTTGTGCCACTTGTTCGCCACAGTCAATCAACAAAATTGAGTACCTAATAGTTACTGATAGAACCAATGGTGATGATCCATTGTACTAACAGATCCCGTTTGCTTATATAATTATGTTACTTGATAGACCCGGTCACCAACGGATTTGTTTAAAATGATTATTTTTTATTTTTTTGTTACTAATAGACTCGGTATGGGTTTTTCAGAGAAGTTAAGTACTGACTGTAATTAACTTCTCTGTAGAAACAAACATCTATCATAGGAGTATTTCGTCATCGGGTAATTTGGTCATCAGAAATATACCTATAGGGTAAATTCGTCAAAAGCCTAATAAATACAACATTGTAAGAGTGAACTCGTCATCGATTTCCTTCAATGGCGTGTAATACAGTCAGCTCTTATAGTCCAGAGGGAGTTTATGATACATATAGTACCTGGGTGACGGAGTTTTGGTCGGAAAACTCGGAAAAACGCTCTTTTTTGTACCAGTTAAGTACCTAAAAACGAGCGAAGCCGCGTGTGAATGCTAGTCCATGTCCATGTCCATGTCTCACAGATAGCTTTTAATGCAGCGTAGTAACAATTATCATCAGCCGAAACACGTCCACTGAACCCTGAAAGGACATTGATCCGTCCTACACCACGTCTTTAGGGTCGTGGTCACAACTCGAGAAACTCGAGGAAGGGCCTCTAAATGGTCAACAAATCGTCAGCATGAGAATAGTAAAGTAAGCTATGTACAGTCGTAATTTTTCTAAAAATAAAAACAACTCCATCCCATCCCATTCTCATCGGTTATCGGTTCTGCAAGCTATATTGCCCATTGCCACTTAAAATTAGTTAATTCTATGGCAACAATATAACAATAATATAATTAATAATTATTATAATAATGATTATGTAATTTAATAATTATTATTTATTAAATTACATTTTGGTATAGTAATTTTGAAATTGGAACACACTTAAGAGCGTTTTCAGAGCTAAGTTAGATTTATTAATAATAGGCGTTAATGCTTCAAAATCCCGATGAAAGATGTCAAATTGGAAAAACTCATATTCCAAGATGTTCGGATTTTTTTTTAATATCTAGCTTATCAGTGTCAAGGAATCAAAGAGGGATTACAGGAATTCTCTTTGAGAAAGCTTGCTTTGTTTCACCAAATCAGATTCAATAAGAGTAGATAGGTACCTATACCCCAGATCTGAACACTTGAAACATGCCGAAGCATCGAGCACCACTCTCTTGCCTATTGAAATTCCTTTGAGAAATACTTAGACTAAAATGAAAATGTGAGAGAAATAATCGTGATATTTGTTCTTTAAGAAATATGGACTCAGCGAAAGATGTCGTTTTGATTTGGCTTGGGAATAATGAACTCAGCTTACATATTCCATCCCATTCCATACTTAGCATAATTGGGAAAGATGTTTGGATGTTTGTATGTTCGGTCACGTGTTAGGGGCTAAACCAATTTCGATGAAAAATACCTACAGAGATTGATTTCTAGTATTTAAAATAAAAAGTCTTCATATAGTACAATACTAGCTAATAATATTACGGCTGATGAAGAAGTTGCTTTCTGTAGTTGAATTAAAGAATTCCGTACATTATAATAGGTCTTTACCTATGAAATTGCCGTTCTTCAGTACTGGTCATTTCAAATAGAAAAAAACTTTGGAATGGCTTTGTATTCTAAATTCAAATTAATTATGTTTTAAAAACATGACATTCTTTTTACAAACTCAGTCTTTTGTTTATTGATTAGCGTTGTATTTTCATTACATTTGAACATTTTTCGTCATAATGGATACTTTATAAATTCGTGTAATTATGGAATATGAGTTCCGTCGTGGCACCAACGCGACACAAACGGCACGTAACATCAAAAACGTTTACGGAGAGAACAAACGAACGCACAACCCGTTATAGGGTTTTCCCGGTTCCGTTCTTGAAATTTTGACTTGAAAAATGAAGCTCGTGGTCGTCCGGAGACTTTGGTCAACAATGATGAATAAAAGGCGATTGTGGAAGCTGTCGAAACTCAATCTACAGCTGAGCTAGCAGCAGCTTTTGATGTAAGCATCAAAACAATTTTAATCCATTTGCGACAAATAAAAGTCAAAGTATATTTATTGCTGAATTACATGTATAAAGATGTCATAGTTATTATATAATGGATCCAATGTAATCTACCCTTAAAGGGCGTGCAATTATTTATTTAATTTACAATCTTAGATTAATAATATCAATAGTTGAATATAAATAATAGATGTCAAACATTACAAATATTATAATATAAATGTCACATGAATTAAATTAAAAAAAAAATGACAAATAAGCAAGGTAAAAAAACTTAATAGATGGGTGCCCCACGAACTTAACGATCGCCAGCGCAACGTTCGCGTCGACCTGCCTCGCGCTGCTCAATAGGCAAAGAAATGAAGGAATTTTGAACCGAATTGTTAAGTGCGATGAAAAATGGATTCTGTTCGACAGTCGAAAGCGCTCAGCAAGTTGGTTAGATCCTGGTTCAGCACCAAAGCAATGCCCTAAACGAAAAATGACCCCTAAAAAGGTGATGGTCACTGTTTGGTGGTCTAGTGCGGGAGTGATTCACCACAGCTTTTTACAAAACGGCATGAGCATTACTGCAGATGTGTACTGTGAAGAACTGGAGACAATGATGGAGAAGCTTTGGTCAATCGGTCGTCCCCACTGCTCCTTCACGACAACGCGCGAACCCATACTGCACATCAGACAGTATCCAAGCTGCAAGAGCTGGGGTTGGAAGCTCTCCCTCATCCGCCATACTCACCAGAACTTGCACCTACCGACTATTACTTTTTCCAAAATTTAGACAACTTTTTAGTGGGTAAAAAATTAAATTCCCGGGAGGCAGTACAAAATGCCTTTGAAGAGTTTGTTGCCTCCCGTCCAGCTGATGTTTACAAGAAGGGCATCAATAAACTGCCAATGCGTTGGCAAAGATGCGTCGATTGCTTGGTTTGCTTTGAATAACAGAAAAAAAAGTTTAAAAAAAATAAGTATTTTCACTTATTCCATACAAAACGGAAATTTCATAGGTAAAGACCTAATATAATGTGACATGTTGTATCTAACTCACTGTTTCAATGTAAAACTCAAAGCTAATCCAACACGAGATATTTTCGTATTACCTATGTTCTCGCTCGCGGCCATACGACATTTTGTCGCCTGACAATATGGTAGCCAGCTCGCACGTTCCTCTTATTTATGTTGGTGTCGAGCCATAAACTTCCTAGAGCCTCGTCTGGGCATAGTTATTGCCTACATTAGCCAGAGTTCAGTCATAAAACAAATAACTGTACTAGAGCATAGAAGCGAGACTACCACTTGTTACGCGCTAATCGGCGTCCGGCGGAATTTGAAAAGGAGTTTCACTTTTAAACGCTAGTTTTATTTTACGGTTCCTTTATATGCCACAAGAAAGGGATTGCTCGTATTTTTAGTTTAAATTAACGTTGTTTTAAATGTACTTCGTTGCCTTTTACCGCACTGGCTCTCTTTAGTAAGACTTTTCATGTTCTTTGAAGACGTGGGCTTACAAAGTTATCTGATGAGGCTGTGGTTTAGTTCAATTCGGCTTATAATCAAATTCATTAAAAGTTGACCATTGGTATTTACTCAATCGAATCCTTTATCAAAGTTGAACAATCATTCAAGATACCAGTAAATATATACAGTACCTATAACTTTTTTACCGCAGTAAATCACTAAAACAGGTTCAAAATGTATGGTACCCATGGGTAAATAATTTTCACTAAATTGGGATATTTAACATGATTTGTGAGTTTTATTTATTTATGGTAGAGTTTTGGCACAGTTGCAACTCGCAAATTATGGTAAATATTCCGCTTTTAGTAAAAATAATGTTCATAACCATTGTTTCAAAAAAACGATTCCTATTAGATGAATCTGATACTAAAAAATATAGAAGGCAATAAATAAACAGAAGGAATATAAGAATATATCTATGAAAATATAGAAGGCAACCAAGTTGAGTCGCGTCCCACACGACTTGCGCAGCAGCAATCTCTACTACAAAATCCTCTGCGATCGCAGTCACGTGGTGGAGCTCAATTTATAATAACGCAATCCAGTTGAGCTCCGGCACTCATACCACATGACTATACGTAAAAAATTAGAGCTAGTGAACAACATTTTTATTCAATAGTACCTAAATCAGAGTAGCTGTAGATAATACATAGACTTTCTTTTTGATAGGATGATCGAGCTTTGCTCGGGAACTGGGCGCATAAGCAACTTATCAAGGTTACTAAGATTTTTCCCAGCTGTGAGACCTAGCTAGATAGAAGAAAGAAATGAAAGAAATAAAAACGTGGCACATACGGAAACAAACGCAACAAAAATAAATCCAAAACTAAGCTATGAGAAAAATATACAAAAAAAAAATGTTTTTCTGACACCTTTTTAGCACCATCCACACGTCACTGTCATAAATTGTCTCACAAATCTCCCGCTAGAGTTATGCATAAGAATCATGGATGTTTGCTAAAAGAGACTGCTCTCTCACTGTTAAATAATTAAACTTTCTTATACCTACTAAATGAATATAACTTTTCATTTAAAAAACCGACTTCCGCCATTGTATTCGACTACATATTTGGATGAAAAAAAATGATGAAAGAACCATAGTGATGAAAGGATTATGATACTTTTTGAATGCAAATGCTTGGTTTGTTGCTGAAAATATCAAAATCACCATATGTATGCCTACAATATTTGAGGAGTTCCCTCAATTCCTCATGGATTCCATCATCAGAACTGGTTTCTGAATGGGAAATGGGACCAATCTGGAAGTATATCTATTCAAATAATAAAAGAATTTTCTAAATCGGTTCATAAACGCCGGAGATATGAGCAAACAAACATAAAAAAAAAAAAAAAATACAACCGAATTGAGAACATCCTCCTTTTTTGGGAAGTCGGTTAAAAAAAATTGCCAGTTGGTGTATTGCAAAACAGTTTAGTTGTTGGATTCAGCAGTGAAACTCAGCATAATTGTCCCGTGATCCCCCATCGTGTAGATTTAAGCAAAATATTTGCAGTAATTTTTGAGCGGTAATGTAACAGACATAGAAACGGAAATAGGTGACTCATTTAAAGAATAGTACTTTTTTAACTGAGACATTACACCAGAGGATGGGCAGCAGCATCCACCTGAGTACTCAACACCAACACTGCCATCATCTATCCGCCTGTCAAGCGTGGCGATTATGGCAATTCCCCCATTAGTACAGGCAAATTAGCAAATAGTGTGGACCTAAATCGTGTAGTCGTGGATTCTTATGGAAACGTTAGATGACACGAAAAGAAGCTTATCCTAGGTTTGCACCGTTTCTGGCGCTTACGGAAGGCTTTTAAATATTAGGTACAAACTTAAAAAGACCGTAAATTATAATATAGAAAGAAATTACTTGATGCAAGTTAAATTACGTATAGAGAGACTGTCTTAGTGCATTATAATTTTAATAAAAACCACGTGCATGTAGGGAACACAGTGTTGAACAAATGCATCTTCCGTAAATAAATACCAGTATAAAACTTCCGGCGGATGAAGTACTAATTAAATGAATAAGTTTAAGTCAATTTCTAGAACTCCATTAATTTTCCCCGAAGTAGAGCGACAATAAAATATGGAAAAGTGCCTTCCGTGAGACGCACCATGGTGCTAACCTGGTAATGTATTTCGAACATTTTTCTGATAAGTCTATCAATTTGCACAGACTAAATTAATTTTCCCGGAGCCGCAATACCCACAAAAAGTTTTTATTGTAAATGATTTTTTTTGTATGTTCCGTACGTCGGATTTAAAAAATACTTAGTGCAAATGTATACCATAACGGTTCAAAGTCTATGCCAAATTGCACCGACTACTTCTATTTCCCCCATTAAGTTAAGTATATTATAAGGTTTTCACCCTATTAATATTTATAATATTTATTTTATTTTATGTTTTTTTTTTTTTTTTTTTTTTTTTTTCCGGAGGGTGAAATTACTGATGCTTATTATTAGAGTTGATTTTTAAGCCATACAAAACAATTAGAAAAGTTTTCATGACTACATCTAATTAGTTCCACACTTGTGCAAAAAATCACCTAATTTGACTGTACTACATTGTGTTTTTAGGGTGAGACCTTTCCAGCAGTGGAAGCCTAAGCCTCATGGCTTAGGCTTCCTTAACGGAGGGATGATGATACTGTTTTTGAGACATTTTTATGACTCTTCATCATAAGAATAAGAATAAGAAGCATTTATTGTTAACTGTGTAAAAAGATCGTAGGTACAGGTAATGTGGTATCAACAGTCTGCCCATTTCGGGCGTACAATGTTTAGTAGTATTACACTAATGACAATAATTATGTACTAGTACATACTTATATACTATTAATTATATGATATAAATAAACCCTTTATCTATCGAAATATTCATGCAAACTGTAATGAACTTTGCTAACGAGCCAATTCCTTAATTTATTTTTGAACATATTTCCGTTTAGCTGTTTTATATCTATTGGTAAGTGATTATATATTTTGATGGCCGTATAATATGTACTTTTATAGAACATTGTATTATTAACTTGCGGAATGCAAATATTATATCTATACTTACTACGTAAATTGTCGGCTCGACTAGATTTTTTGTTAAAGTAGGTAACATTATGTTTTACAAACAGACAAATTTCTAAAATGAATATTCCTGTCAGAGTGAGAAAGTTGTTCTGCTTAAAAACCGTTCTGAGGGATTCTGTGCTCTTCATATTATATATGGCACGGATACATTTTTTTTGCATTATAAATACGGATTCTACATTTACTGAATTTCCCCAAAAAATAACGCCATAGCATAACTGAGGAAAAACGTGACCATAATATGTGTTTTTTGCTATTGATTTTGAAGAAACATGACTTAGTGTTGAAATTGCATAGTAATATTTGGCGATTTTTTGGTTAACTTTACTGATGTGTGATTTCCAGTTTAAATTGGTGTCAATTTGTATGACAAGGAAGTTAATTACACCCACTTCATCAACATTGCAACCATTGTGTGAAATATTTAATTTAATTGAAGGTGTATTATAGTGTTTGAATCTTAAAAGTTTCGTTTTATCAATATTAACTCTAAGGTTGATTGAGTCTAACCAATCTATTATGTTACTAAGCGTACTATTTATTTCAGTCTCAAACTCACTTATGTTATAATTTTCCTGTTGTACAAAAATCGTGGCATCATCTGCAAACATGACGTATAAATGTCTTGTTATTTGTGGTAAATTGTTAATGTAAATAAGAAATAATAATGGCCCTAGCACACTACCCTGTGGTGTCAGTGACAGTGGTCAGTCAGCATACTCCTGATGATAATTTCCACGAGGTCCAAAAGCAGCCTATGACTCGGTCTATCCCTACGGCGCAAAATGATGTATGTCTAACTAGTTGCGCCCCGCGGTTTCACCCGCGTGAATAATGATGAAAATTGATGATGATGATGAAAAGTAGCCTATGTGTTAATCCAGGGCGTAAAGTATCTCCATTACAAATTTCACTCAAATCCATTCAGTAGTTTTTACGTGAAAGAGTAACAAACATCCATCCATACTCACAAACTTTCGCGTTTGATGATGATGATGATGATGAAAAGTAGCCTGTGTTAATCCAGGGCGTAAAGTATCTCCATTCCAAATTTCACTCAAATCCATTCAGTAGTTTTTACGTGAAAGAGTAACAAACATCCATACTCACAAACTTTCGCGTTTATAATATTAGTAGGATAGGATAGTAGGAAGTAGGAAGGATAGGATTGTCTATTCACAATATAATTTCTCCCATCACATAACAAAGGCTAGGTGCTCTCCACTTTCCTGTCGCTGATTTGGAGCGCTCCCAACAGTCAGCAATTAGTGTCTATTTGGCACTTTGCTGACATTATTAACAGAAAAAGCCATTTCGATAATGGGTAATCAGGTACTTGGTAGGGTTTGTTGGTATCAGAGGTATATTGGGGCGTACCAATCAACGTTGCTTTAAGAATGCATTGCACAAAAAGAATCCAAAGAAGATGTGTGAATCATTCATCGCACATGGACAGATTTATTATTTTAGCGGTGAGTTTATTGTTGTAGTGGCCACACTTGACGCATTTTTAAGCCCTTATTAAAGGTTTTGGAGTATAGATCAATCTAGCTAGTCCAGAAGGCCTACAAATAGGGTTAGGCTTCGGTCAGTTCCTCTTCTGAATTTCTAATGCATGAGCACTAAGTGATTTGTGACTACAAACTGTAATTAGCTTTAGAACTTGAACCACCTCGCCAAGGACACCTTTTATAATGATGACTAATTGGGCTGGTCCTGTTAGTAGTTCATGGGTGAGCCTTCATTACACTAAAGGGTGAGGCTCAGCAGCCTTGAAATATAGTATTTTTAACACTTCCGTCATACTTAGGTGTCGCTACTAAAAGTTATGAATAATAAGCTTGAAATACAACTCTCTACTTCGTAGGCTCTACGAAACTCTACGAATTTTAAAGCATGGCACGATGAAAAGTCACGTAGTCATTTTACCCAATAGTATTTATTTTTCACCATTTTTAATTTGGATCCTTTGATATCTTTTTTTTATTCATATTTATTATAAGTATCTTTACAATTCTTCTTAAATCTTTTATAATCTTTGCTAAAATTCATAAATTTTTGATCTAGGATTCAATTCAGATCTAACAGGTTATTTTTAGGAAAAAGTAATGGGTAAAATTCATACAATTGGATTTCATATAAATTGAAATAGGTATTCTTATCCTAACATTGTGTTGAGTGTGAGTTTTTCATACGCAAGAAACAAACAAACCCCAAACAACAACACAAACAAGCCCCATGCGCTGTTTTTCCTCTTAATAGTAACAGTAATTAACTAACACACAGTATATCGATGTATTTAATAGTAACAATGAAGTTTACGTTATCATTGCTATGAAATTTTAAACGGATGAACATTAAAGGCTAACGATAAAGGCCACAGCACACCCGCTGGTTACGCGTAGACGTAAACGTGCACGTCGACGTACCATGACGTTGTAGTGTATGGAACTGTATGAGACATGGCACACCGCTTGCGTGACGTGCACGCAAGCGTGTACATACGTAGAGACGCGCGTGTTTACGTTACGTGCTGCATACGCAGCTAGTGTGCTTTGGCCTTTAAGAGGCTGATGCAATAAAATATCGTAGCCCCATCGTGTCGTATGTTATAAATGATCCCACCATGAGAATTCATCTAATAGTGTCATGTTACAGTGCCATTACTCACTGCAAACATTTTTAGAACATGAAGCTGTAATTTATTATACGCTGTGCAAAATTTAATGTGAAATGCTTTTATTAATGGAGGTTTTCGTATATTTTAGCAAAGCACAAAGTTATGGATTTCCCTAGATATTTATTTATTCTCACATGGCGCGTAACTATTACCTCTATACTACTTCAAAAACTCTCTCACTCTCGATGAACTAAATAAATAATAAAGGTTGCATGATGTCGGTGGATAAAGGCGGCTTAGTACAGTTTATCATGGCATTCTAATGGAGAGGCCAGCAGGGGAGGACTTCTACAGGCTGATGATGATAATGAGTTCAAAACCTATAAAATCGTTATCTGTTTGATCTACCTACGTTTTGGTAGTAATGGGAAAATATCCTGTAAGTATATAAGTAGCATAGCCAGTTTTTCGTATCTTTTATCAGGGCATTTCACTTCATTACTATTATCCGAGATATATATAAAAGTAAGTATTTTATCTATCTTTCATTATTATTGTTATTTTTTACTCTGAGCACCAGCGTCCATTACGATTTCACTCATTACTGTCCATCCAAAGGGTGTCTGGAAGAAATAGCTTTCAGCAATAAGGCCTGCTAATTTTAATTAATCTTATATATTCAAGGTAACAATAAAGTGTTAATCTATTTATCTACTTTTGTACAGTAGGCCAATTCGTAATTATTTTAAAACTACATTGAAAGTTCAAATCTAACATCGAGACTGAATAGGTGAATTGAAAAATTCGTATTATGCTCCCTCATAGCTTAGTTACAGTTTAGTCTACTTTCGATCAACTTTCAAACTTAATTTTGTGCCACTGTATTCATATCATGTATCATGCGACCGTAGATTAGAGTAGGGTAATGTTTTTTATATGGTTGCATGGAAAGAGTGAGGAGAGACGCGTTTATTAAGCAAAAATTGTAGTAAAATTCTTGCAAAAACTTATTTTTTTTATGCCGATTTAGGTTCGTCCATCTTTTAATATACTCACGGTTGTGCCTTGTATTTTTAGTTGAGGATAATACCATTTGTGACATAATAGATGGCTATTGATCAACTTCAAACGTCTTGCTATGCAATTGACACGGTAGCAGACCAGCGAAGAAGGGTGAGCCATGTTATTATTGAGTATCTTTACCAACTTCTGTCTTCGAGACATATCTGTTGGGCATCTCTCACAGGGACGTAGGAATAAATCACACAAGCCTGTCCTTTCCGTTTGGACGTGTAATTACTCGAAACCGCACCTGGCCCACACCTATTTAATTTATATCGTCCTAACAGAAATCAGAAACAACAAAGCCTTTGTAATTAATGTTTAGAAACGTCTGTTTGGTTTAATTTATAATCGTCGTCCCTCGGTACGACATCTGCGTAAACTGCGTAAATGTGCCAAATTTTGTAGTCCCCAATTTGTATGGCAAGAATGAGAACATGCGACTGGAATTTTATAGCACTATATAGCCACACATATGAGAGCAAATAGCATTTCGGTCCTAGAATGTGTTTGTCCTAATTTGGTGGCAATATTAAAAATCTAGACTAGGTCCATTATCCAAGTTCATGAACACGAATGATAGCAACGTATGTACTGATTTAGATGTAGAATAATTTTTGTTGCTAAGTAAAGAAAGAAACAAATCAGTAATTCAAACCACCTAGTAGATACAGCATATACACACCAATTTTAAAATTAGAAGGATATACCTACAATCTTCAGTAATCCGTAGAAGAACCAAGATCACCGACGACATAACTCACAGAATAAGCAAGTTGAAGTGGCAATGGGCAGGCCATATAGCTCACAGAACTGACAACCGTTGAACTGGAACTGTTTTTAAACTGGAAACCTCACATTGACGCTCTTAAGCCTCGTATTCGTAAGCTCATTCACATATTCAAAAAAATTAGACATCTTCGTGATGAGAAAACTAGTAGGACAGTCTACCTTACCCTTTGTCAATCTATAATTGCTTACGGTATTTCGGCTTGGGGAGGAGCAGCAAAAACATCTCTGATTAAATTAGAAAGAACCCAGCGATCTATCCTTAAAGTTTTAAATTTTATGCCGTTTAGATACCCTACAGTTGACCTTTATAAGGAAACCTTAGTTTTAACAGTGCGGCAGCTCTTTATTAAAATTCTTGTAACAAGACAGCATTCTTTTCAGGGCCGTACTGACAAAGTATCTAGTAGAAGAGCGCATGAGGTGTACAAAGTCCCTGCATGCAAAACTGCTTTTGCGCATGGTTTTGCGTATTTTCTGGGACCATTTTTATATAATCGTATTAGTAAAATTCAATTACTAAAAGACTTAAGCAGGTATATATATTATGTGGAAAAACTGTAGAAGAGCTTTTACGCCACTACGATTATGAATCCACTGAAAGGTTGTTAGTTATTATTAAATAATGCAGTTTTTTGTGTAGTATTTCTGCTGTGTATTTTTTATAGAATAAATAGGTAAATAGTTTTTTTTTTATGATTCTGGATGTTAGTTATATGTATTTAAATATTTAGGAATAACATAATTTTCTTTATTTTATTTATTTAGTACTTTATAAGCTATATTATGTTCTAGTTATGCACATTTATGCATGGGGAGTAAAGAGCTACCTCGCCGTAACACAGTTTTTCAACTAGCGCGGGAGGTATGTTCCCAAACCTCATAGTGTATATGCAATTTTTAGTCGTAATAATTGTTTGTCTCTTCTGTTTAAATAATATGCACTATGTAAATTTCTTTAAGTTATGTTACGAAAATAAAGTTATTTATATTATTACATAGCTTGAAGAACTGACAAACATTGGGGAATAAAGGTTATCAAGAGGCGATCACGTTATAACGCAGTATAGGAAGATCTTTCGATGGACCAAAGACATTGTAAGGGTAACACGAAGTCAGTCGATGGAGGCAGCAATGGACCGTTCGTCTTGGTATTCTATATGTCTGTGATGATAATATCAATCTTACTTAGAAATACTTAGAATAAAGAAAATAAAGAGAAAAAGAAAGAAGAGAAAGAAAATTAAGAGAATAATCAGAATAGTTAGAAAATTGCCGTGGTGTGTTCCGTCTGCTCTTTTGCCCGTGGATGTCGTTAAAGCCGACACTAGGGGATGGGCAGCAGCACCCACCTGAGTGCTCAATACTCATACGACCACCAATCCGCCTGCAAAACGTCGTGATTGTGGCAAATCCGTCGTTGCATTCTATGAAAGAGGCCTGGTTCAGCAGTGGACGTCTAACGGATGCTTAAGAAGAAGAAGTTAGAAGTGTAGGGGCTCTGTGTGGTCCGTGCATGGGTCTTCAGCTCAGTAGACGCCATGCATGCATGTTGCCATGCGCTGGTCTTCTGCTAAGACCAGTGTTGGCCTCACGGACATATATAAGTCAGGGTAGACGTTTCTCGTTACATACCTATTATACAATATTATATAAAAAACAGAAACGCATGAACAAAAGACCGCTCATAATAACAAAGTACCAGGGATGGAAAGTTATGACATAAACAAATAATGCAAAACAGTTTGACACCTATAGGAACAAAAACAAACGACAGAGAGACAAATGGACAGATAGAAGTAGATCTCTGTCTGTAGCTGTGTAGGTGTTGTTGTGGCTTGTTCAGTTGTAGGATCGAGTGAATAAAACTTCAGGCTGGTGTTAATTACTGTTTGTAGATGTAATCTTTGAATCATAGTAAATTGACGTGTCCTCATTGCACACGTATAACAAGACAAGTGCCAACAAGGCTTACATCCATAAATAAGGTAGAAGACCATAAAGAATGAGAATAAGAATGACCATAGAGTTTACATTCCATGTTACTACTCTTTTGGTGGGTTGCCAACACTCTCCACTCCGAAAGAGTTTTGCTTCCACGACTATGAAATTCATCTCCCTAAAAATGAAGATGTCACTAGGGATACAAAAAACTTCAGTAACCAATAAGAATCTATTGCTCAGTTATTGTTGTTTCCTTTTTAAATTGTAAACCTTTTTCAAGTTAATTCCATTTGACCTCGCAGGTATAGTTATATTAATTAAGGGGCTCCTTATTCATGATAACAAAGATGCCGTAACTTTTAATATAGTAATTTACACAGATTATTATGTTATGCTCCAAATCTATTGTTTAAGTTGGGTATCAGCGTTGGTAATCTTAGGTTTATCTCTGTGGCCAAAGTTCAAAATGAAGGTGTGTATTTTACGTAAGGTAACAATATTAGAAGTAGTGCTTAATCTATTAGCTTAAGAATGTTAGAGGGTTTCTTGGTGGTTTTAGAGAAAATAATGGTTAAATAAAACAGAAAATACATTCATATACACGCCTTTTTCTCCGAAGGGGTAGGCATTTCCTCAATGGGCCTGTTTACACCGTGGGTAGCAGTCAAATATAGTTCGGAATATAGATGTGACCCTAGAGCTTATCACCGCCATTGCTTTCCCATAACTGGGTTTATGCATTCTTCCAGTAGTAACCACACTCTTTAACAACCCAGCAGTAAGGACAAAATCTAATACCAATGAAAACCGCCCAACAAGTTTCGGAAAACAATCGACTTGATGAATGTATGTGAAGAGGATCTACAATTGTGTTATATTAACACTAGGGCCAAGTTCACCAACACCTAGACTGGTTGTTTGCTGTAACTATCGGTTAAGGCAGATAATTAATAAAATTATCGCAACTTTCAAAAAGAGCCAATTTCACCATACTCTGTTAGTTAGTAAATGTCTTGTTAAATCTATCCATTGGTCAAGGTGACAGGTGTGTAACCATTAGACTAAACAATTCTTTAACCACCTGTTATTTGTTGATGAAATCAAACCTTATAGTCAAGCTCAACATACAACCGTTTAACTCACGTAATAGAAGTATAACCGTTCTCTATCTCTGTAAAGTTTTTGTGTTGATTAAAAAAAGTTCATCAATTATGTAAGAAAAAGGCAAAGTACATACTGCCAAGAAATAGGTAGAACGCTGAAGTGCAAAATTGGTGTAAAACATCTCCAATTCTCCTGTAACAAACGTCACGTAATCTTAATGACACCAGTGACTCTAGCGAAATAAAGACTTTTAACAGGAGTTGTGAAGGTGCTGTGAAAGAGAGCTACGATTTTTTTTTATTTTATAGATTTATTGAAAATGCTTACTAATGAGAGAAAGAATGTACAACACATCTTAATAAATATAATTATAATGTACAATAAATAAGCGACCAGAATTATAACCACTATAGTGATTTTAACTTTGATTAAGGCTCAGAACGCTGGCGCGGAGATTAAAGTTAGATTTGAATTTGAACGACGTAGGCGCCAGATTAAAATATGTTTTTTTACTTGGAAACAAATTAATGAAATTAAATTTCTGTTTACCAGAAATTTATAATGTAGGTACAAAATTTACTTGTGTGCAAAAAATCATAGATCAAATTTCTACCATCTCGAGATGCCGAGCAAAATTTTTTATATACAGAGCCTGCTTTGAATAGTAATTTTATCAAGGAAATATTATGTAGGTTTGTTTTCCTTTTTCCAAGTTATAGAAAAAAAACCGCAAAATTCATATACCGAGAAATTCCATCCTCAGCTATTCTACACGTTAATATACACTGAATCAAAAGACCGTGTTTTATTAGAATTCTGCGTCATAAGTTTGGTCACCACTCTCCGCATCAGGGATTATTATGATTACCATCATTCTGTACTAGAAGTCACCCGCGATCTCACCCGCGTTTACTCTGAGGGAATTGTATTTAGGAATAAAAAGTTACCTATTTTGATCTCTTTGGTTTACATTATCTTAGTACCTACAACAATTAATTACAATCGATCCAGCCGATTTGGCAATAGAAACCGACAAACAAACAAACGCATACAAGGAACTGACTCTCTACCGAGAGTTTTCATAATTGTGGGATAAGATAGAGATGATCATCAAATATTTGTCCGTTTCCTTTCATTCAGTTTAGGCGACGTGTATTTTTTTTGGGAATTGAAATCATTTTGCGGTTTGCTACATCTCACATGATAGGAAGCGATGATGAATCTAATTAATTTAACCTAAATTAAGCATGATCGCCCAGAAGAATCTTCTTTACTCTTCTTTTGAAGAGTTATACAATACAGGAAATACAGACGTTTAAGAGGACCAACCCTTTGCTGTCCACATGATGAATGAGTTTGTGAAGTGGTTTGTACGCGTGGATAATCAAAGCTCTCCATCATTGTATTAGTTTTTCTTACTTTGAGCTTACAACCGTACAAACCATTCATTAATAATGTATATCAATAAACCAGACATGCGTCTTCTCTCGAACCACGCAAAGTATAGGGTTCCGAAGTTTACCTTGTCTCGGGTTTTATTACTGTATTACTTATAATGTATAACTGGCTACCTCTTACGGCTGCCGAGATATACCATTGCGACAGAATCCAGACAGACAGGCAGACGGAGCGACGGCATAGGCTTAGTAGATAAGGTCTCGTTTGGTGACCATTTAGGTACAGAATCCGTTAGCAGAGGTTAGGCTATTAAGATTAATTTAGATTCCTAGCTACATCAATTTGTTGGAAACATTGAACCGCCAATTAGAGCTGGCTGTAATTTACAAGGCACGAGCTACTATAGTGGTCTTTACTGTGATTAAAACTTAAAGGGGTAGGTATTTGTACTGTGTATTGGTTCTCGATTAAAACTTATACCAGACTAAAAAGCTGTAGATAAGATTTCAATATCGGGAGTGGAGTATAAAATGAGTTTCCAGGAACCTGAAAATGTTTATCGCAAATGAGCCGGTTTGTGAAAGATAGATATTTATAGATTCGATGTGATTTTGCTTAGATTGCAATTGTTTTGGCCTTCCATTATAAGACGATAGGCTTGAAACATTGTCATGTAAAGAAAGCTATATTAAAATAAAAAAAATATTATTAAGAAGTATATTCAAATTAAAATCTAAGACCCGACTGGGCAAAAGCTGAAAACATGTATCAAAATGTTGTAGAGAGAGTAAAGTGTGTAGTTGGAGGCCAAATCCACGATTTTTATTTAGAAAAGCCTTCAACTATTATATAGTTGTTAATTAATCGTGGATTTAGCTTTCTTCTACAACAATTTTGATTCTTGTTTTCTGTTTTTGCGTAGTTTTAAAGTTTTGCTTTACAACTTTTTAGTTGAGTATTTACATTAGTCTGATATACCTACCTATATTTGGAATAGACTCAGTCCATTCATTTGATATCAGAACTCATTATATTTATATATGCATTGTATTTTCTTCGAGGTTTGAAAATTGCGTTTTATTTCCGCAATATTTAATTTAGTATGACGCCATCATTGACACGCAGTATAAAATCAAAACGATATAGCCCTCTTTTTCTTTGTTTCAGTCAGGTAAATAGTGGGCATGTGACATAAAAAAATGCCAGGACTTGCCTCTGACTATCCTCTAGAAGGATATCCTCACTGATCAGATATTAAAATTCTTAAATGGGAATTGAAGTTGTGAGACTTTTATGTATGATAATGCTAAGGTAACAAACAGACACAATGGAACCATGGTCTATGATGATGATGATTATAATGCAGTAATAGACCAATCTAAAAGGGAACAACCGACATAAATAAGCAAAAGAATTTGAATCATATCTTAATATAGCAGAACACAATTCACCTTGGAGCGTTGCAATTAAATTATCAACAGCAAAAGTCTGTTTAAATAACAATTTTGTCTCATTATCTGTCTCTCTGGTCTGCACGAGAACTCTCTCAGTGGAAAAAGTCCGAGTTTCCTAAGATATCGAAATAGTTATGTGACGGTAAATTAGTAGTGGTGACGGTGATAAACAACGTAGTGAAAAATATTTTAGTCACTCACCGCTATGATAACCGCGGTATATGACGGTACCGCTACCTTAGATAACCCTGGCTTTACAAGAACTCCAGTCTCTGAGATGCTCAAGGGCTTCGCAAAGTCCGTCGTAATGAAGTTTCACTTTTTAAGAGATACTTTATATTTTATTCGTAGTTTTAAGTTATTCAGTAGACCGGCTAGTCGTGTTTTATTAAAATTATGCATAAAATGCTTTGTGAAAAGAAATTAATCGCCACTGCGCCTGGTGAGAATTTATTAAACTTGGCAACTGTGAAATTCAGTTTTGCCTACAAAATTTGCGCTTACCTAACTCTTACAAAGACGGTACAGCATATTGTAAGGGTAAGTCTAGCACTGCTTTTCAAGTTTAAAAAGTTTTTGACAGTGCTAAGGACTCTCAAAATTATCCCATAGTTGCATTCCCTATGGACAGACTCGCTCTATTCCAATCCTAATTCAGAATTTGGAATGGAGATTGGTAGAATTTTATGGAACTAAGTGAAATCGACTTTCCTCGATTGGTACCTACTCTTGACGCGATTTTGACGTTGTTCTTCCACGAGTCAACACGCAAACTCAATCGCAAATTTCAAACTCGATTTGGTTCAAAAGTGCCAAACAAACGTTATTAGGATTGAAACTGGATTGCGATAAGAACTGGATTGGGATTTTAACTGTATTCAAGAGTAGCCTACAGGTCCTAGCGCAATTCAAGAACTGGTTTCTGAAGTAGTTACCTACTGTTACCGCTATATAACGGCCGTCGTATGACGGTTACTACGTCTTAGGAAACGGTATAGCTTTCGTGACCTAAGAGGTATTGCATTTGCTATGTGAACAAAAGATCAGTGACATTTACAAAAATAAAAAAATACAAAATGTTTTCTTTGAAAAATCTCTAGACGACTTCAAATTCAGTTCAATAAATCATTTCCAAACATGGGTTCAGGCTTGCAGCCGACAGAAGTATTGAGAGATGTAGTGTGATAGTCCAATTCAATAGCCATGAATAACATACAGTTCCAAGCAAGTGTAGCTGTGAGAAAGTTGTTGGCAGAATTTCGAAAATCTCATTTATGTGTGCAATAACTACGTGCTCTCAAATGGTGAAAGAAAATCACAAGGGAATAGTCACGACCAAAAATTCGAAGACATGTGAAATGTGCATAAAAAGCCTCTTCATTGTATCTTCAAAGATTGCGGTTTTTGTGCAATCGTGTTTATGACCATGAAAGGTAAAGGCTTATTGACACACATAACTAGATGGCGCTGAAGGCTGCTTTGACGACGGAGTGCTTAGCATAAAACAGATTTGAATGCACCTTTATTTCAAAGTAACATGACATAATAACAATGTAAAAGAAAGTGGTAAAAAACTAATAATGTATTACTATTCTATAAAGTTAGTCGTTCACTTATGACAAAATGTAAATACAGAGTAGGTATCCATGAGTGTAGGGTGTATGTCACGGCCCGGGAGTGCCGTCTGAAGAGGGTTAGCTCAACTTTGTAATAAGTCAAACGCCAGCAGATAAGCTCTAAAAAGGTTAGAAAAGTATTTGAGTGAAAACGTGAGTTTAAGTGATTTTTGGGACTTTTAACATAAACGTTTTACGAAATTAAGTCCAAGTAGGTAATAGTGTTTCCATAAAGCTTTTAGAGATTTGACCTTTACCCTGCGCCCTTTTAAAAAAAACTCAACGGTATTTACTCTGTGGTTTATTATTATCTATTTTGTTTATTATTACGTGCATCCATTCTTTAAGGCTGGTTTACACAATGATTAGCGCGAGTGTAGGTGTTTAGCGCAGGTGCTTAGTGATTAGTAAAATACACGTGTGGACAGCAACTGATTAGTGCGAGTGATTAGTAATCAGCGTAGTAAAGTGAATAGAAGCGAGTTCTATTTTTTTGTGAGTAGCCCCGTCCCGCGCGCCCTTCCTTCTTCCTGACTTGCCTGGTACTAAACACGTGTGGACATTCTTGTTTAGTGATTAGTGTTTAGCATTGTTGTGCGGACGACGTTCGCTGAGCATTGTTACTGTATTTGCAACTGAATTTACTAATCGCAGCAGCTAAACAGTATTAGACACAACTAAGCACTAAGCACTAGCACTCGCACTCGCAATCAAGCCTACTCGCACTCGCACTAATCAATATGTAAACCAGCCTTTATTGAGTTCATCATTATCAGCCGTTGACGTTGAATGTTGGATGATGCCCATAGAATGCAATGGGGGGATTTGCCATAATCACCACGCTTGGTGATCGCAGTATTGGTGTTGAGTACTCAGGTGGATGCTGCTGCCCATCCTCTGGTGTAACTCCTTAGTCGGCTTATACAACATTCATGGGAGGAGACGGAGGGGTCTGTTCGTAGACCGGACACACGGCACTGTATTACAATGGTATGGCACTGTGTTTTATTGAGTTATTGCAGGGTTAGATAGTAATGTAATAATACTGAAATCTTTTCACCACACTGGTCCTTAAATCAATGGGCCACTATACCTCAAGCTAATCTCACATAACGTAGGGTAACCAAGAAAGAACCTGTGACACGAAATGGCGTTCATTTTGTGTATAAAAGTTATCAAAGACCTACCTCAATGTTATTCTTTGGTAGATGTTACGTCATTTGATCATAATGTGTCTCACAAAAACACCATTACATTTATTTCTCTACATTTATCTACGAGTGCTATATTTATTCAGCCATGACCTCGGGAGTCTTCGTTTATATTTCGTATGTCAGCAGGCGTGTAGCCAGGGGCGAGGGGGGGCTAAACAGTAGACAAGTTGCAATCTCTACGAAAATATATTAGTTTATTCTTTATTGAACAACTAAAATTTTACTAATGTAGGACTTAATGCTGAGCAGCGTTTTCTGCCAGTCATCCCAGAGAATGAAAACAGTGATTGGCGTGCTCTTTTAATACACAAGATAGCTTAAAAACTAATTTCATACATTTACAGACAGCTTACATTTTTTGGTTCTAGGCATAGATATAAAGTAAAGATACGCTTGTCAGACAAAACAATATAGCAATGCCTCCTTAGAGAAAAATCAGCGCCATCTCTCGGATTACATTATAACTACGTTGAAATTAACAAAATACCCGAACGCCATAACCTTTTTGCTTATTGGGAGTCCGGTTATTTACAACCAAGAAACTCGCACGCGTATCAATTAACATCCTTACAAAGTTATAGCGTTTTGCTTGTATGTCGTCTCTTTATTGAATTGGAGAGCGATCTACCAAGGAAATGAAACTGTTTTCTTTAATTAGGGAAAGTTCAACATACAATATTTTGCCATACCGATGATAAAAAATGCCATATTTTTTTAAGTTACACTTTGCAAAGTTGTTTCTGCAGCCTTTCACCACACAATACGGCATTTTGTGGCCGAAACGATCACGTGCGATGTATGTCACCGACTGATTATCGAGGGTGTCAGTCAACTGATTTTTGACACCGGTTTATTTGGCGGTTATCTAGCGAGCGTCCGGCATGTCCTTAGTGTATGTCTATGGTTCTAGGACATGCCGGTTGGCTACCTATGTTCACTGTTTTGAGAATCGTAATACGCAGGTACATTTTTCAAATGACTCTATTGCTGCACACTCGAATTAATAACGGGTTTAGTTATTCTACAGTTTCGATTTGTACCTGTGATTTTAAAACTTTTCTTAGTTCTTCCGAACGTTGAGGTCAGTTCTCACTGGGAGCGGTCATTACGACCTTGCTGCGTCCCTGTACTTTGGCAAAACAAGCCAAGTACCATCAAATATTCTCGGTATTGAGTGGAATGTTTTGGAAACTTTTTTGATTGGTGTGCTTGCGAGAAAACAACATTCATATTTTTATGGTGGACAATTTATTGGTTTAGGCTTTTCTATAGAAAATTATTGCGACAAAATACATTCAGCATAATGGTATTTTGGTAGTAACCTAAGCCTTGTATTCATATACATGCCATATTATAGTGCCTTAGAGATGAGTGCTTAACTTATCTATATTTTGATCAGATATATCTTCAATGATAGCTAGAAGTATTTTCTTTATGATGGTATTAGATTGCCAGTTCAAAATTGCCATACTTCCCCACAGCAAGGCTTGAACTTTATCCTGACTTCTGGGAAGTATGGCAGCTTTTGGGCATGTAGCCCAATTCTATCGTTCAGCGGTTCTCAAACTTTTTTGGCGACGGAACCCTATTTGAAAACGAAATATTTGACGGAGCCCTAAAATAATCAATAACTGGTTTTATGTGTATTCTTTATTAATGATCATATAACTTGACATTAACATTTGTATTGTTTTATATTTTTTTTTATAAATTGTTTGATGTCAGGCTTGATAAAAGAGAGATGAAATCGCGCACTCGCGCTCTGGTAATGTCATATTTATTACGCATTCCACTGCTACTCTTTTATGCTCTGTTAATCTTAGACATTTTTTGTTTCTAAGTTTTTTGTAAACAAACAAATGTCACTGTGTGTTGTGTATAAGTCTAATGTGTACAAGACACTTATACACACAGTGGCATCTAAGATTAAAAATCAGAGTATAGTTAGATTTTTTAAACTTTATTTTAGAATATACGACTATACACCACGTACTTTACTATTCTTCTGCTGACGTTTCGTTGACCATTTTGAGGTCCTTCCTCATGAGCACCGACCGCTACCACGCTCAAAGCCGCGATCACGCTATAGATTTTATTTTATTTTACTCTGCAACTTTATTTTTTCCATTATGACCAGTATTTTCGCGGAGCCCCTAAAGAGGCTTTGCGGAGCCTCTGGGCTCTGCGGAGCACACTTTGAGTATGGATGGTGTAAACAATATTTCTAGCTTTTAATAAATATATTTATAAACATATTCCAGATGAAGTTACTGCCCAGCAGCCAAGACATAGCTAGCTGCGGGAAGTTGTGTGAACATGCAACCCAATTCCATAAAGGAGAACTTCTTTAGAAGTAGTACTTCTAGCTTTCATTAAAAACATCTGATTAAAATCCAGATAATAGCAGTCATGATAAAGGCCAGATTTCGTACTATAAGGTGACATTTAATCAACAACATGTCTGCCAAGCTACAGAGCAAAATATCAACTCTTGTGAATAACGGCGCGGCGCAACAAAGCTTATTTTACAACTCACGTAGGTGGGTAAGTAGGTATGTTATATTTTCAGTTGTTTGCGCAAAGAACTCTACTTTGACAAAACTAGCGCTGCATGTTTATGAAACAGCGGAAGAAATAGATCTAAAAAGTAAATTTACGCGAGACCGCGTTGTGATTCAAACTTGTTTGAACAGGAGCTTCTAGCTTACACAAATGTGCCAAGTCTAGCTTGAACTAACATCGTTTAGGCAACCAGAACCACAGCATGACTAGAACTTACTACTATTATGCTAAGTTAGCAGTCAGGATAATATTATCTCAACTGTGTTCAGAAGTTTAAACTTCATTGCTGAGGGGTTCGTGACGAATTTCCCATCGCGAAAACAACAAATTTTGCGTGTAAAGTTTGTAAATTTGGTTTTGCTCAAATGTAGTTGTTATACTTCAGTCAAATTCCTGTAAGAACTGAATATGAATTAGGTAGTTTTACTTCATATTTTAATTCGACTTTTATAGAAGACAAGCGGTCTCCAGTAACAATAACATTCCTGCTATTGTGTGAAATACCTACCGAGAACCTTCTGGGTAAGCCTCTCTTTGAAGCTGATAAAATAAATGATTTGAATTATTTATTTTGTAGAAAATCACAGCTCGGAAAGTTTTGAACAATTTGCAAAACATTATTGGACTTTCTGTTATAAAAGCTGATGTTAAGTTACTTTGAAACTTTGGAATAAGGAAATGGCAAGCTCAAAAGTGTTTTATTTTTAGGAAATATTTGATTTTTAAGTCTGACACGTCAGATAAATTCGTTACATTTGCCTTTTTAACCGCCTTCACAAAAAGGAGGTTCTCAATTAGTTTTTTTTTGTTTCCTCATCTCCGGCGTTTATGAACCGATTTGGAAAATTCTTTTTTTATTTGAATAGATATACTTCCAGATTAGTACCATTTTTTTCAGAATCCAGTTCTGATGATGGAATCCATGAGGAATTGAGGGAACTCCTCGAATATTGTAGGCATACATATGGCGATTTTGATATTTTCAGCAACAAACCAAGCATTTGCATTCAGAAAGTATTTTAATCCTTTCACCACTGGTTCTTTCATCATTTTTTTTTCATCCAAATATTTAGTCGAATACAATGGCGGAAGTCGATTTTTTAAATGAAAAGTTATTACTTATAAACGTTATTTGAATTTAAGCATTGCTTTAAATGAGTTATGTCACTGTTTGACATTATGCAATAGTAAAGGATGGCAATATTTTAACCGTTGCTTATCTTTGGACATATTTCTGTAAGTAAGACCATAGAATATTAGCCAGCGATGCTAAAGGTTACAGTAACCAGCCAGAGGGTGCTCTGAATCCTTAACTAAACTTGTTTATTTACCATCGATCACAGTGCCTTTTTCAGGGTCACCATTCTTCAAAATGTTCACTGATATTAAGCACAAAACCAATGACACAACCAACAAACGAACTAGGTACAATATGATAGCCCATGGCAACAAAAATAAGAGTTCCCTAAACTTATTGGACCTAGTTCGTGTGTGGAATCCCAGCTGCTGGTTACCCACAATAGAGGTTCTCGTATTAGAGATTTGTTGAGCTATTTCTTTTATGAACTCGAATTGTGAAAATGGAATTGAATTCAGACGCTAAGACGAATCTGCTACGACGCCTCGTAGCAGCTTGCTACGAGCATCAATGCGTCTAGCGACTGATTGAAATTAATGGTGATTTTTGTTCTCACTATTAAATTTTTTTCTCGGACATAGCATCACGTTAAAAAAACCCCCTTTGTTGGATAGTGAAGTACCAAGTCCAGTTGATTAAAACTATTAGTTTTTATATAAAACTCTGCATGCATCAGCCTTGCAAGGTGCTCGAGTTGTTCTATTATTCGATGTAGTTCCTGTATATACATAATGCGTAGTATCATAACATGATAATTAAACCTTGAGAACAAAGAACTGTGCGAAATTAAAAACTGAAAGTTTCAAAGGCTTTGTCTCGGTCACGATGAAAAGCAAAAGTGTTCTTTGTTATAAAAGTACTGAAATACGTAATATTGAACAATTTACAATTAGCCAGTAGGCTTTTAATTACACACCAAATAATTTCTCACTTTTATACTCATTGAGAACTTGAAAGGCAATCAGCGGGGTGTTGATAATTGGTATGGAGCATGCAAGCTTGTGCCGTGGTGTCAGCCTAAGAATAGAGCCCACCTTCTCCTCCCGTGGATGTGGTAAAAGCCTGGATTACACCAGGGGATGGGCAGCAGCATCCATCTGAGTAATTATCACCAAATGCGATCACCAATCCGCCTGCCAAGCGTGGTGATTATGGCAAATCCCCTCATTGTATTCAATGGAGGAGGCCTCGTCCAGCAGTGGACGTAAACAGGCTGGTGATGATGATGATGATGCAAGCTTTAGGTTGTTTGTAGTCTTGTTCAGCATTCATAACAAAAGTTTTACACAAAATCTTAGCCTGTAGGTCAGGTAAGTAATGAAACAAATGAAGGACAAGAGAAAGGAGGAGGGGGGGGGGGATGAAGGAGGGTTGATGCAATAATTATTTAAAACGATCAGTATTACGCATTTGTTTTATTAGGCATTAAACTAAATATCTGACAAAGGCATGCAACAGTCTGTACTTAGATATTGCTGAATGTAATCCTTCATAGTTGAGTGTACTTTCAATATTTTATTCGGATTTGATGTAGACCGAAGCGAGCTCAGCTTTGTTCGTTTTCAATTTTGGATTTCAATTCGTTCGGTTCGAACCTATTCACCGAAATAGCGTCCGCGTGGATTATGCTCGTATTCCGCCATTCTTCGTAAGAACCTAGCTCACACATTTCCCGGCTCCGTTTTCATCATATTCAAATAAAAAGGCAAAAATGAACAAGGAAAAGCTAGTAAGTGATAGTACGCTCAGTAAAAGGTTTTGTTATGATATTGGGAAATATTTGTCAATCTTGCAAATATTCAGAAAGTAGTTGTTGACTAAGTGAATACTGCGTCTGCGTACCTACCTACTTACATACCTACCTAATACATAGCTAGCGGGTATAGCCCTATAGAATAACAGTAGGTATTGGTGTTGAGTACTCATGTGAATGCTGCTGCCCATCCCCTGGTGTAATCCCTTAGTCGGCTTTTACCACATCCACGGGAGGAGACAGAGGAGTTTATTCTTATTCATATCATTTATTCACCACTGAACACTCGCTCAGCCCTCGCTTCTACATACAAGTAAATACTTAGAGCGAGGAACTCAAAGTAATGTCTAACCTAGGGTCTTGGCCACACGACATTACAAATATTGTTTACCTAATCTTAAGTTAACACCGAGGGTTTTTACCCTTTATTATTATTGTACCTAATGTTGTTGTGGTAATTAAGACTGTGCAATAAACATTTTTTATCTTTTATCTTAACACTGGGAGCACTTGGTTTTGTTATGGTAGGTACATACATTTTAGCAGCCGCACATAAGCTTTGTCAGGTAGTAACTTAGGCCGCACACACGACGGGACGGAATATAGTCTAGCACAAACCAATACAAACTTATTTCTGTCGCAAAAGGTAGAATTGGTAGCAACTAGCATAAAGGCGAAACTAGAATGAAAGCTAGGATTTGGTATCTGTTCAAGCGAAACGAAAAAGGGGTGACTCATCCTCAGGTCACCGAAACTATAAAGCCTACAAATTTGTTATATGGCATGAATGTTCCTTTTGGTTTCTAGGTGCTCGCTAAGAAAGGATTTTTACGAAATTATACCCCTAAAGGAATATATAGGGGTGTTTAAAGTTTGTATGAAAAAAGTTAGAAGCCATTATTACGACAAGAGTTACGACAACGCGGGTTAGCATATTTTACATTGAAATTGGATTTGGAAGCCAACGCTGTTCTGAAAAGTCGGGTAAAATAGTTTTTTTTGTACTGAGTCGATATAGGCATTAACAAATCCAAATTAGAGTGTCATTTTTTTATCGTACATAACACAACGTAACAGGTAACACCCAAAAGTCACATACATAGATCCTGATCCCACACTAGGATTCCCTGTGTCGTGGGTATCCGGAACTACGAGTACCATGGTACCACACCATCCATACCAAGAACGAATATTAGCAGATCATGCAAACATTTGTCACGCAGCGAGCAAATGTTTGCATGCGCGGGGGTCAAAACCGCACGTCTTGCGTCTCAGCCTTGGCTGCTAGCCACAGAGGTCGTATGGGAATTTCGAAAATTGCTTGCAGACGACGACTTCGCGGGCGGGACACAGCTAGTATTATTCAAAAACTAAATATAATGATAACAATAGATCCATCGCACTGAATATACAGTAGCAGCGAGTGCCGTGAATGTTAACTAGAAAACGTTTCCAATTTCACAGAATCTGGAACTATCAGTGATTCCGACGCGACGTACCAATGCCTGACGTCACAAGCTAACAAATCCCGGAAAGTCAAGTTTGTCCTGACTTCGAGTAATTGGTTATCGACTTTGGAATATTAGTTGGGAAGAACAATATATCAATATTTATTTTGAAACTTGTTACCTCAAATATGAAAATTAGGCTTAGGTACCTTGAATTAAAAGCAAGCAAATTAACATTAACTTCCCAACATGCTAACAATTTTCCGCCTATGTTAATAATATTTTATGACTCAAATAAATTAAATAACCTAAGAAGTGAGATCAATTCATTATCTCCACGCCTGAGGCTTTCATTTCTTTTTGAAGAGCAGAATTTTTCAGCTTTTATATTATAATGAAGCCTGAATTATTCATGGTTTAACACTTCACTGCGAAAAATTTCGCCATCCAGCTTTACTCAGCGTGAAGGAAATCATTCCCACAGCTTATAATCATCATAAACCATTTTTATTCATTAGGCCAGTTGCCCCGCACTGAATTCAATAAGTTAGATGAGTTTTGTAAAATATTACCTGTCTATAAAAGAGACAGTGAAATGGCGCAGGTGCTGGAAACTTTCCTGAAGCCTCATCGAAGAATCCAATTTATAATTGAATTTATCGACCAAGTCAACATTTAGTCACTTTGAAGCTAGCTGTAAGTTTCATTACAATATTATGTAAATTACCTATTATCTACAAGCCCAGTCGGATTGGAACATCCTTCGATCTAATCGTATTCTTACCCATAGTTTATCAAAATACACGAACCCATGTGACATTTTGTCGATTTACTCTGAGGCCCTATAGTCTGGAGCGATATTTTTGCAGCAGCTATCGTACCTTACGATACAGTAGAGAGGCCCTCTCGATGCACTAAAGACATTATAAAGGTCGTTAAAAGTCAGTGGATAGAGGCGGCTGAAGAACGTTCGTCTTGGCGTTCAATGGAGGAGGCCTATGCCCAGCTGATGATAAGGCTAAGGGACTCTACTAAAGTTCAAAATGGCGTTAATTTCCGGAATCAAAAACGTTACCCAATGGAATATTATTACCCTCCGGCTATCTAGATATTTCAGAGTTCTGTTATTATTGGCTTTCTTGGTTTGTGTTTGGAATTTAGATCTAAACTTTCCGCCATAGGGGTTCATTACACACAATCGAGTTTGCCAGAATAGGTGCTTTTTTAGTTGCTTTCGTAAAAGTTGTAGTTGTTGAGAGTTTGTGGGTAAAATGGCTTCTTTTTGTGTTCAAAAAGTTTAGGTGAACGACCCCTTGTGTATAAAAAACTTAGTTCGACCTAACTCTTGTTTGAATTTATGGCAAACCCTTTTGAGTATCGTGGTGTCGTGATTTTCAAACTGACATAAAATACATCAGACGAGTCTCTGCTATATTGCGCCCCCCCCAAAATGACGGTTGACTTATACAATTAGTTAACTTAAGAAAACTAAAAAAATAAATAAACGGACAAGTGCGAGTGTGATTCGCACCCTGAGGGTTCCAACCCGTAAATTATTTTGAAATCGTAAGAGCTCTTTTCGAGTTTCAACCAATTTTTACTACAAACTTTACCATTCCATATTAGGTTCCCATTTTTAATTTTTTTCTTTATTTGTGTCACAAAGGCTCCTAGCATTCCAAATTTCAGAATTGTGATTTCACTGGAAGTGCACTGGTTTTTTATATTCGCGATTTCCATATAAAAATTAGACATTCATAACGCAATATTTTTAATGCATTGAGTTAAGCATGTTTTTTTACGGCTCTACAAGGTCACAGACTTTTATATTCGGTATAAGTTTCATGAATCAACTTACTCCTGATACGTTCCTGAGAAATATGGTCTTGACAGACAGACAGACAGACATGCGGACAATATAAAGTGATCATATAATGGTCACGTTTTTTACTGTTGAGGTACGGGCCCCTAAAAATATTTCCTAAAATGTTCATGTCATTGAGTGCTCATTGAGTGACAACAATCGAAGCAATCCATTACGAAAATAAACTTATTTCTCTATTAGGTTAGGTTAGGTAGTATTTATTACCCACACATAGAAACCAGGCACTCGATGATGACATAAATAAAGGCATGAGTACACGAATAAACGCCCCCATCTATTTCGGCACTGGTCACTATTTGTCAGGCTTGAGCGGAGTATACATACCTACTACGTGATTTCACCCGCACTGTGTGTGGAGCGAGCATGTGTCATATGAGTTATACAGCGTGCTCTGGATGTGCTATTACTGTGCTTGATTTAACATCTTTTAAAACTTGAATAAGAACACAGAAGAATATTGTTTTTGGTAAAAACTCTTATCAACTATTCAACAATGATCAGTCGTAACGATTAAGAATGGTTTTGGCTAGAGGAATGGGTTTACGATTAGTATTATAATTAAGAATAGAGGGCATGTACCTACCTGAAGGTCTTTGCACCGTCTTTAAGGAAGAATTACGCTTCAACTCTTTCTTTTGTTACGGTTCATTGTTTCAAAAATCTCGTTTACCTTGTTAAGTTATGTGCAATTATATCTACAAAGTTTTACAAAGATCTGACGTGTATTTTTTTGAATTCATGAGAAACTAGGGTTTATGCCCCATCTGGCTTTAGTTTCTTTTTAATTTAAATTAATTTTGATGTAAAGGGGCCGTCCATTAATCACGTGATGTTTTTTAAGCATTTTTTTAACCCCCCCCCCTCTCCCTTAGTTATACGTGGTGAGGTTTAAGACGAACCCCCCCAAAATCACGTGTATTTTTTGTACCTACAAAGAATCTTAATATTATTAGAATATTATCTTTAAATACAGGTACATAGAAGATATAATCTAATTTTTTCGTTGCCTGACAACTGGGAGTCAAAGTCACACTACACGCCGCTTTTCGGTTTAGAAATCGCGCGTTTGACGTAAAAATAAATACACGTGATATCTTACTACACCCCCCTCCCGCCTTGTGATATTTCGTGATTTTTTCTAAACCCCCTCCACCCCTTTCTAGCCTCACGTGATTAATGGACGGTCCCAAAGCTGACTAATTCATTTGATGAAGATCTGTAGTTTTTAAAAACTACAAGTTCAGTATAGATCTACATACAATTTTGAAGATATACCTACCTAATTGGATAAGACTTACCAAGTTACAAGATTATCTAGATTTTTAGAACAATGAAAGAGAATAAATAAAAAATACAAAGAAAAGTAAAAAAAGAAAAAAATTAATAGTTAAAACGTAATTCCGCCGAAACGTTCGAAGAACGGGGAAGGGAAATACCTTAATATTTAATTTCAGGACATCCTGTTTGGCATACACCTACTAGATAATGCACGTACCTATGGTGCTGTCGACTGTTGACGTGCACTGGATTTTGCAGATTTCGACCAAATCTAAATGATTGGACGCAGTTGGATAGTTTGGATCAAATATTTGTCGTGATTGGAAACTTTAACGTCTCTTAACATGAAATCGTATGTAAATCTAATACTAGGAATGACTACGACTAAGATATTTATAATTTTACATAATATTTATATCATTAAAAAGGTGAAAAGGTGTATTTCGTGATTTTTCAAATGGGTGGAAATTGTCCACCAAAGTTTTAGTAAAATTGCAACCGCTTTACTAAAACATAATTTGACTGAAAAATTTACGATTTGACTAAGAGTTTGACGACTTTGAAAGAGAGCAAAGATGAAAATTGGAAATTTATTTAAAAATACTTGAAACTGGCAAATGCACATGCCGAACGACGCTAAATACAAAAAAATATCAGAAAACATTTTAACATACCATCTACTAGGTTAGAAAAAGTATAAGTATATGTAAGTACTAGTAGAACGCACGTGATTCGAAAATTATTTTTTACTGGACCCCTAGACCACAAAAGGAATGTACCCTCTTAATTTCAGCCCCCCTTCCCCCTATTCCTATGATGGTCATTTCACTTGTCAAACGTTAGTCACCGAGTGACTTTCAGTTATGGAATAGGGGGGCAGGTCTCTGGGACTTATGGTTTAGGCTGTGCGTTGATAGTCAGTTAGTCCAATGACGGACTGACTGTCAACTGATTGACAGCTCTGACAGTGACTAACTGACTCAATAGTGAGTCAGCCACGCAACGATTTTATATATGTATATCATCACGTTTTGGTTCTACCATTTGGCTCTATTTCTACGGATACATCCGGTACATTTGAATAGCTATAAATTTGAAACTTATTGTGAGTTTCGGTGTACCGCTGTGAATATGCCACTCGCGCCACGAAGCCGAAAATAACCCGATATTTTGGGGAGAAAATGTGTACGTGCAAAAACGAGTAGGTATATTTAATGTAGGGTTTAGCTAGGGCATTGTGTGCTATACTAAAATATATCTAAGTACGCTGAGTGCCTGTTCTAATGGCTCCTCTTCACAATCGGCGATTACAGACGATTACGAGCGAGCACGGTCGTGTAGAGGTCATACTCGGCTGTACTCGCCGATTATCGTCTATGATCGCTTGCGATCCGTGATTTGTCGGTTTTTCGGGCACGCATCAAAGAGAATCGCCGCGCGTTGCGTTGAGCTGCCCACACGATCGCCGATCATTGACGTTGACGTAATGGTTGCATACCACCATTAAATAAATGGTTGCAGCAGCAATACGTTCCACGTCCATCATGTACGCTTGCCGTTCGACAACTACTGCAGACGATCGTGTGGTTGCTTGTACAATGATTGCGCCGAAAACGCAAGATTACTCGACGATCACACGATCAACGATCATCGCCGATTGTGTAGAGAAGCCATAAAACTGAGAGCGTCCACTATTCCATTACGTCAAAATAAAATATTCCATAATCCGTAACCTCAAGGACCGTTTTCAAACGTCAAGCTTGTGTCAAGTGTAAACTAACTGCGGTGGGCATTAGGGCGGTGGGTAAAAAGGGTGTGCAGTTTTAGACTAGACGCACGCACCCTACTCTTAGCAGCAATGGTATTTCAGATTGGCTAGATGTACTTACATGGAAAGGGATTCTTTCAAAATGGGCCTAGAAAGAACCAATTTAACTATTGGACCATCGGCTTCGTCAGTTATATTATTGTTTAAAATCTATAAATCTCTTCCAAAATGACCAATCATCAGCATTGCGTTGAACAAAACAATTTATTTTCTCTAATTGTAAAATGCTCTTGATGACGTACATTTTTTGCGCCAGACATTGTCTCTGATCACATTCGAAGGGTCTTCGTCCTTTTGACGGTGTTAGATAGATTTATTTACCTTATTCGTTTCTATAAAGAAGGAACTCATTTGTGAGATCATAAACAAGACGTGATGGACATGCACCTCTATTCTCTAACTGAAAGTCACTCGGTGACTAACGTTTAGCAAATGAAATGACCATCAATTGACAATTCTTAATGATAATTTTGAACAATTGATGGTAATTTTACTATTAGATTATTACACTTAGCGAATAGAGGGGCTGATCTAAGAGGTATTGTAACTGTAATGGCCAGGAGTAACCACTTAGTGTCAGGCCATATGCCAGTTTCAATATTTACTCAAACAAAAATCATTTACAGATGAGGAAGAGTTGGTCCTATATTATTTTCCTTGATCATATGTCTATCAGAGGCCCAATTCTCTAATTTTAAAACATTCCAGTCACAATATAATCTCGTGTCAGTCGCACTGTATCGTATAGTAACTACTACTTAATCTTCGCGTATGCATGCGAAGATTAAGTAATAGTTACTATATAGGTGACAGTTGACAGTGCGACTGAGACGAGATTATACTGCGAATTGAATGTTTTTAAATTAGAGAATTGGGCCTCAGAGTTCAATTCAGAAACCAAATGACCATAAATCAACAGTTGACCGACCAATTACATTACAAAATACGAAAGCGGTAGACGGGCGTAAATCACGAGTTGTCTCACGAGCCTTCAACATGTTTCCGCTAGGTAGTATACGTTACATTCATCCCTAAGGCAAACCTAAGGCTTGCCACCCACTAAGCAGAAACATACGAGAGACATTAAGGAGATATGAGATGAGTCGCAGTGTTAGGTACATAAAGAAAACTGATCATACATACGATAGATGAGCGTAAATCACGCGATGGGTGATTATCATACATTGCACCACACAGCCTCGGGTTTTCGAAGTATTTCGTTATATTTTTATATATTTATATTTTAAGGTAGTTTCCGTTCCATAGAATCAACACCAAAGTAAGACTGTGAAAACAAAGAGTACATGTATTTTTTAAACTTTCGCGATCAGAACACATTTTATTAATATTTTTAGAACCGTTCTGAAATAATAAATAGTTAAGTAACTCGCGATAAATATCCGTGACAATATTAATAAATATAAAGAGTACATGGTATACGCTCTATAATAATAATGTTACGTAGAGGACATTTTCTTTGTAACCGTCACACCAGTGTGACAGAGCAGTGTGAAGGTGAGTGAAACGCGTTTTCTTTTTTTTTTGCCGTAGTGGATGCTAAGCCTTACCTTTGCCAACATCGGATGGATTTCATTATTCTTTCAGCCGATTACTCTAGTGGCTAGTGGATTGATCAGTACATCAGTCAATAGTTCTTGAACAAACACATCTGTGATTGATTGTACTGGTCCATATTTAGCTGTAGGTATCATATCTACCTGCACATTGTAATTGGATTAATCGGATCAATTCGGCTCGCATAAATCTGTTTTTGGAATTAGTTTTGCGTATGGCTCAAATTATTGGGGAGCGGATGAAAGTTATTTAGATGTTATCCTCTGGTGTAATCCCTTAGTAAATTTTACTAAATCCATGGGAGGAGAAGGTCTATTCTTAGGAAGGTCACACCACGGCACTAACCCTTTAGCTAATTAATTTAAATAGGTATTCTATTTTGGGTTACCGCAGCGAAAAACTAACGAGCTAGGTGTTTGTTGCCGATGGGTAACATTTGCGATCAGAATGCAAATAGGGTCCATGAATTATTCCATAACCCAAGCTTTTCGCAAGTCATCGATATTCATGCGAGCTGAAATGTACCAACGGATCAGAAAAGGCAAATGACCGATCAAGAGGCAAATGTCTCACTTGACGTTGTATTTTTCTTTGGATTTCTAAAGTCCTATTCGTAGTAGGTACTTTCGATCGTGAGGTGGAGGACAAAAGTCAACGCTCGAATAACTTCTTGTATATACGTACTTACCTATAACATTCTTGTCCTACTTTACCTACATCGTTTTCAATTATCTACGTTAGGAGAAAACAGTTTAAATATGAGGATCATATTTGTACATATACATACAAGGTGGAATTTTATAATGCCACCTGCAGGGAAAGTACTCTTAATACTGTAGATTTTAAATTTTACTCAAAGAAAACATTCCTCTATTTTAAAAAAGAAAGTATTGTATTTTTATAGCATCGATTGTTAGGCTCAGTTATAAGGATGAAATCTCTCTAACAAACTTGATAAATTAAATGAAAGGAAAACCATGAAATCTTAAATGATTACCTAATTTTTACAGATTTTAGTCGGTCCCGGGTGTGGCAAGCGAATTTTCAAAAATGTTTGAAAGCAATTTTCTTTCTTTTCAAAAATAAAGGAATGTTTTCTTTGAGTAAAATTTTGTATCTACAGTATTATGAGTATACTTTCCCTTCAGGTGGCATTACAACGTTCCACCCTGTATTATATTTGTACAATACGAATTGCCATAATCACCACGCTTGGCAGGTGGATTGGTTTTGTGTACTCAGGTGGATGCCAACATCCACGGGAAGAGATAGGGGGGGTCTGTTCTTAGGCCGGACACACGGTGCACTATATACGGTACATTTGATAACCTAGGTACCTACGAACAAATTACAATCGTATAGCTTTATTGGCTCGTTTGGGATGGAGAGTTTCAAATAGCAATAAAAGTCCTACGATGCCCTCTACTTGATGTTATTACGAGATCAAATTGCTCGTCAACAAAAAACTCTTACAAAGTAACCCCATTTTATAGACGTTGTTTATTCCGAAAGGATACCCTTCTATCCCAACAATAATAAGATTTACTTCGAATGGGGACTTTATTTAATTTTAAGTACAAGCTTTACGTTCTAAGTTTAATGTATGGAAGGGTTTTAGGATAATTCTTGTGTAGTCCTTCTGAATAAATCACTCGGTTATATAGAGTCAAATTTCATATGTTGTGGAAGGCATGCTAATGAATCTGAAATCGATAAAAAAACCGCATCTCTGATGAGCAGAGTACGGGGCAGTCACAACAGCATTCTTAAAACAGTGGCAGTGAATTGCCTTTCCCCTATCTGGGTACGATTTGTTCAAAGAGTCATCTCATCTCAGATCATGGTTTGAGGGGGGATGATTCCTGAACAAATTAATTAATTAGTTTTTAGTTAGATTTAGATTTTAATTTATAATTACTTGCCATTATTGTGTTACATATACATATATAAATTAGTTATTTGGTAATCTATTTTTACTAACCTACCTTAAATCAATTTACTAACACAATGGATATATATGTATATGGATATTTATTGTCTGAGAAATAAATGATTTGATTTGATATAGTCATCATGCATCTTTAGTCTGTAGTTCATTGCTGGGCATAGGCCTCCCCCCTAGAATGCCATAACGAATGGTCTTGAGCCGCCTACATCCACTGACTTCTAGTGACTTTTAAAATGTCTTTAATCCATCGAGAAGAGGGCCTTCCTTTACTGCATCTTCCGGTTTGTGGTCGCCCTTTGAGAACCTTTATTCCCCACCGGTTGTCAGTTCTGCGAGATCTCTCTTGACTGGTGTTTGAGGGGAGGGTTTTTTGATTAATGACGTAGGTTTGTTAATTGACTGAGATCACTCGTCTGTTTAATTACCTGAAACAACAAAAATGGGTTTAGATTTACATTTCAAGTAGTATACTTGAGGCGCTGACAACAGCTAATTCGAAATGAAAAACTAATGAATCCAATTAATTTAACACGTGCAGGAAAACAGTACCTACTCCAGTGATAAAATAATTTATATTTACATAATAATAATGAACGTTTGAAAATAATATAATAATAATAATAAAATCACCCTGCTATGCAAATATTACTCTACTTGCGATGACTTTACTACTCAAAAGCTCTATTCATAAATGACCTAATTGGCTGCTAATTTAATCAATTAGCTGGAAGTTTAATAATGTATGAAGGAAGTAATTAATAATATTAATTAATTTGTGAAGGCGGTGGACGCAAACTTGGGTTATACCTTGTCATTGCCGGGAAGAGATTAATTATAGGAACCTCTACTCTGAATTTAACTATATATAGATTGTCTCGGTAGTCGGTATGTAATAGCCAAGATTTAGATCACTTCGTGCTCTGATAGGACCAGTATCAACCAAAGCTAGGAGACCACAACAATAGATAGATACGTTATAACCGCTTCATGATGTTGTGATGTCAATTGGATATTATCATCGGTTTATTACTCTCCTATTCGCATAAATGGATACCAGCTTTTATAGGATAAATAAATCGGACTTAGAACATTTTTTTCGTCATTATGAATTTGGGATTTGTCGAGAACGGTAATCCATCAATATTAAGGCAGAGCTTACCAAATAGTAGGTACATATTGAATTTCATTTGTATAGGGGGGAATTACTCGTTTTGTAATAAATTGGTAAAATGATCAACAGCCTTTTCACATTTCAAAAGGCCTAAATTGTGTGTTATAAAAGAAACACATGAAATACAATTTCAACTTATGACTGAAACGATTGATGCAGACAGGTGAGGGAAAAATGTATAAATAACTTGGTACTGTTTTCCTGCACGTGCAAAATGCAAAAAGGGTAATAAAGGATTATTGGGACAAAGAGCCGTTAGAAAGCAAAACCATTCCCAGACCTTCTAAAAGTTTTTCCATGTCTTCGAAAGCTCTCTCGACCGGATACGCAAATCGGATTATATATTTTAATTTACTTGGTGAGTGCTTTTCCCTTCATTTTTAATTGGGAGTTATCTCAAAGGAGAAAAATCATTGTGAGAATAAAAACTTTGGTGTTGATTAAACTTTAAGGGAAGTTAATCATTATTTCGTAGCTTTAATAACGATTAATATTCGCGCTCTGAATGCTTGTTCGAAGTTTAAAAAGCTTGAACTTTGTAGTGAGAAAAATGGAGCCTTTTTTATTTTTTAAATTAGAAAAGCTGACTCATTTTCGCTGAAGGTAAGGACAAAAATCTAAAAGCTAAAAATGTACTACCCGCATGTGAAACTTACTAGAACAATTATTAAGAAAGGCAAATGTCATACTAAACTTTAAATTTTGACTTATACTTAAAAACCACGTAAGTAGTTTCTTATCTTTTTTGGAATACAGAGAATGTATTAGCCTTGTAAAGCATTTTTGTGTCCTCATTTATATCCCACACAATAAACAAGCAGTACAAATACTGCAAGCAAATCACGAACGTGACATGTAGGAAATCCTGAACATTTGTATTTGTAGGTAGATCTTATCCTTTTACGTGAATAGCGTGGGAACAACCTACCTATTTATATGTAAGTAGCACAATCGCAGCTTCCACCTTGTTTCCGAAAGGGCTAAGCAATTTGTAAGGAATGTGTCAGCCTTCTTGCTCAGCAAAGGCAAGAAGTTAGGGTTAAATTCATAGCAAACAGGTTGAGAAGGGACCCTGTTTTCAATTGATAGGAATGAAATGGTATTGTTTGATATCAGGCTATGTGTAGTATCCACATGTCTAGGATGATAACATGGTGATTCAATCTTAATGATTAAATCCGAAGTAAGAGACGTCTTCAGTTATCTAGATATTGATCTTTCCCTGATGGTGTAGGTATAGAGAAACTTCTAGTTTTTTTGATGTCGTAGTATTATGGCGCCTCCCAACAACTAACACTGGCACGCCAGCGCCATCCCGTAATCTTTTAAGGTCCAGAACCTAGCAAGCACGGAGATTTAAATTTTCACCCTCAATTAACCGAAAATTTGGGAAATTTATAAAATACAGAGCCTATTTTGGAAAATAATTCTAATATGTTGTAAAATGTTATGAAATCGTGTTTTCCTTTCGAGAGGTTATAGAATAAAACTTTTAAATTAATATACTTTAAAAAGATAGCCACAGCTTTTCTACAAATTGATGTACGCTGAATCAAAGACCGTGTTTTTTTTGTGAGTTAATTCTGAGCCTTAAGTACAAACTCTGAAAGTGGCTGATTGAGCAGTCCATTTATGATTATAATATATTTATTGCTACCGCATGTGTTAAATTATTGTTGTATGTTAAAGTATGTTAGTTACACATCGTCCGATTCAGGGTTCGAAATAGAGTGCAGGAGTCAATTCTTGGATTGTAGACATTTATTTATTTATTAAAGAACACGCACATGATAAATATCACACATTAAAAAAATACAAGACTAAAAATAAGTTCTGATATGTATAACAATAACGGTGTTCCTTATTGTTATACATATCAGACCTTCACCAGATTGTAGGAATTCAAAAGGGGAAAAAAGAGAGAAACACAAAAATAGTAAAAAAAAAACTAAAGCTCGAACAGAAAAAAAAAACAAAAAAGAGAAAGGACAGAAAAGTCACATTATGTGATACTCGAAAATGTACTATATATGCATTTATGTTTATCTGTCAGAGTCGAGTGTTTTTTCCCCTCCCCTCATTTCGTAGTCTGAATCGGATGGAAAATCGTTGGCCGAATCGGGACAGGGGTAATAGGTACACTTTCCTTCTCACATATAATTGGATAAACACATTAGAAGATTACCTATTATACTTAGCCTTGGACTTTGTAAGATTAATGCTGTTCGCTATCTATCAATATAATGGAACTCTCATTATTTTTGTCGCAACTGTTCCACGAGCCGTGAGATTGCGATATTGCTCACAAAAAAGAAAACACTAGAGGAAGTATAAATCGATATAAAATAAAGATAATGCGAACCGAAGCGAGTGTGGATGTCTATTTACATGTCAATGTTAATTTATACTGGACATCGCTCGGTCCTCGCTTCTTGTTTATTACATGCATTTGGCAAAAATATCCTCTCACACTTTCACTGTGGACTTCGCAATTTCGCGTGTAAATACGGTTTTTTGAATTAAAACAAAAACATGTTTGTTAGTAACTCTGCAGTATGGCTGCGTCAAACAGAACCGTTCGAGCATAGCCGCCATGGATAAAAATAAAATTAGCCACATGAAAAAAATCGCACAAACAATCGAAAAACAGACTTTGTGTCTTCAGCAGTGAACAGCATAAAGCCAATTATTTATTCTTATAAAAAAAAATTAGCTGTACGCACGCCAGCACAATAAATAAGATTAATAATATACCGAGTGTCAAGCCAGACACAAACTTAAATCGAAAATAATTTTTTAACGAAACTGTACAAATAACAAACAAAAAACACAGTCGAATTGAGAACCTCCTCCTTTTTTTGAAGTCGGTTAAAAATATATGACAAAATGAGAAATATTTAATTATCTTGGACGTCCACTGCTAGACGAGGCCTCCCCCATAAAATACAATGGGAAATTCCCATAATATCCACGCTTGGCAGGAGGACTGGTGATCGCAGTATGTATTCGTGTTGAGGTCTCCAGGCGGACCAGCAGCGTCTGTCTGTCCATCCCCTGGTGTAATCCCTAAGTCGGCTTTTACGAAATCCACAGGAGGAGATGGAGGGGTCTATTTTTAGGCCGAACACACCACAATCGGTATATTTAGATATAATAGTTTTATTGCTACAGTTGAAACTAAAAACTTTTATCAGGTGCTAAACGTCAATGAGTTGGAACATTGTTACTAAAAATATATCTCGGAACGGATTTCCGCAAAGTCACCCGAATAAAATAACTACCTACTTTACTCGTACAAACCTTACCCTACGACCTTACCTACGAAAAACGAAGTAAGAAAAGATCTACGGATGACTTCGCACGAATTACAAAACTACATGCAAATTCTTTTACCTTTCTTTTGCACAATTAGAGACGACTCTTTAGTATTCGGAGGATGTTGTTACGAGATAGTTGCAGCCAGTTGCAGGTAGATAAGAAAAGACAAGTTAAGCTTTTTCTCTTTTTCTTTTGAAGTTGGCATTTCACTTTTTTATTTTTTTATGACATTATTCCAGTAAATATTATTAATTCCATGACATTTAATTTTGTGTTGCATTATGGTGTGTTGTTATGAGGGTATAATAATCAACAGTGTTAGTTGTTTTTTTAAAAATTACTGAATTAACTATAATTTTGTTGACTTGAATATTATTTGTTTTGATTATTTTGTATCAGTTACATACATTGCATGCTGTGAAGCGGATTATGGTCGATTTATACTCAAATTTGACATATATTTTTGTACCCATTTTCGCAATAAATAAATAAAGTTAATGGTCCTCAATTTATTGTTTATGTCATGTCTATAGTTACAGTTCATGATCATCATCACCAGCCTGTTTATACGTCCAGTGCTGTACGAGGCCTACCTCATTGTATTCAATGGGGGGATTTGCCATAATCACCACGCTTGGCAGGCGGATTGGTGATCGCAGTTTGGTGTTGAGCACTCAGATAGATGCTGCTGTGGCCATCCTCTGGTGTAATCCCTTGGTAAGGTTTTTACTATATCGATGGGAGGTGACGGAAGAGTCTATTCATAGGCCGGACACGCCATGGCATAGACTAACTGTCTATGCCATGGCGTGTCCGTGTTCGCAGGTACAACGGATCTAAGCCGCCGGATCTATATAACTTACTCGCAGGAAATGCGCGGAGTTACGTAAATGGGTCAAAATAAACTTTTTGTTTTTTTGTGATATTATAAAATCTAACCCCCATAATCATAATCATTTTATAAACCTATTTGAGTTAAAATTATGTTTTGTCTTGTTCTGACGTATGACATTTCACATCAAAAAGAACAAAACAAACAGCTGTTTTAACTAAAATAGGTTTAAAAAATTATTATGAATAAGGCCCTTAATGTATCCTATAAGTGTGGGTTAACAATTTAAATACTGGCCAAGTGTGAGTCGGACTCGTTCCGTACAAGTAGGTTACTATAGGTCCCTTATGATCGAATTACCTTAAACGCGAGATGCCAATGAGGGCATTATAGGTAACCGCTAGATCAATTAACTTTTAGTCAATTGCAACACAATTTTATACGCATTTTCTCATTACGAGTATTTTCCGTTTCCCATGGGAATTTGATGACTAAGGATTTTCAATTAGGTTTTAACTATGAGTGAGACCCAATATACCGTATTTAATAGTAGATTGTATCATAAGGGAGCAAAATAATATTTTTACGGCGAGGGCGCTTTTTTGAATCCAGAGCGAAGTGAGGGATTCAAAGTACGTCGCTCGAGCCAAAAATATATTTTGCGCCCGAGTGTTACACTCTTCTTTTCATCACCCACTATGAGAAAATAAATATAATATATTTTATTTCAAAACAAAACCATGAATTTCTAACAATCCGTGAATAACTTATCATTTAAAAAAAAGACTTCCGCCGTTGTATTCGACTATATATTTGGATGAAAAAAAAATTATGAAAGAACCATAGTGGTGAAAGGATTATGATACTTTCTGAATGCAAATGCTTGGTTTGTTGCTGAAAATATCAAAATCGCCATATGTATGCCTACAATATTTGAGGAGTTCCCTCAATTCCTCGTGGATTCCATCATCAGAACTGGATTCTGAAAAAAATGGGACCAATCTGGAATTATATCTATTCAAATAAAAAAAGAATTTTCCAAATCGGTTCATAAACGCCGGAGATATGAGATAACATTAAAAAAAATACAACCGAATTTAGAACCTCCTCCTTTTTGTAAAGTCGGTTAAAAATGACGAAATCGCGGGCCGTCGTTTCTAATTTGTTTATTTTTATTCAGCCGGTGGCGCGACTATTGGCCGTCGTACCAGCCAGTATTTATTTAAACAATATTTGCGTTCGCCTTCTTTGGCGCTGAATACTAAGATGATCCAAAAAAAGGGCGCGGCAAAGATAATTGCGGCGCACTTATTTGTGTTTGATTCTTTTCAAGATGTTCCAAATTCAAAAAGTGCGCGGAAAAGATAATTGCGGCGCACTTATTTGAGTTCGATATATTCCAAATTTAAAAAGTGCGCGGCAAAGATAATTGCGGCGCACTTATAGAAGCTTCATACAGAAAACACCATCTTTGGGTGTACTTAAAGGCGAACCAAGTCGTCCTTTTCGAATAGATGGGATGAAAAAGAAATTGCTCGAGGATAGAGTGGGGTAATAGTCAACTTTCACATATTATCTTTAATATCTCACAATAAACTAATCAATTTTCTAGTTTGACCCCCAAAATTAATCCCTACAAGCAGAATTCGTTTATTCACGCTATACGTCCATGATTGGATCACCTAACACCATATATGTAGGTACCAAATTCCAGTAGATTCAGAGAAAATAGGCTTTGACAGACAGACATGAATGGTCTTTTGAGGTACGTAAAAAACCAATAACTATATAATAATAGCAATATGCCTCTCGAAAATGTAACTAAACTAATTTTAGTTACCTATTGAACCAGGCTGTAATGTAAGTGAAGCTCCGGCGCTTTGAGTGATACTATCCCACTAATACGACCATTATACAATCGTAATATTTCCCATAAGTGTGGGCTAACACTTAAAACCAATAACTACAAATTAAAAAAGTAAACATCGGCTACTTTCTGGATATGGAATATTCCATATTTTTATATAATGGACCATTTTTCACAAGTTCACTGCGGAAATCCACATACTGAGTACTTATTGATTGTGTCTGTGTGTGAGTGACTATGTTCACGCTTGAATCACAGTCCACACACACACAGTGGAGACCACAGACGAACTGAAAGAATGATGAATTGGTGGCGAGCCTTCAACACAAACCTCGCAGACCATTGTAACAAAAATAATGTTTTTGCGATCGTTTCCAGCGGATATTATGGAAAAAGAGAGTAAACAATACCTTTGTTAGGCTCATGAATGCTTGACCGCGTGTGGAAGGAATAAATGGGCGGCCTTTTTGTTTTGACCCCGAGGTTCGAGGGTATTTTGTTGGCATTCCTTTGCTCTATTTTTCTCAGACACTTTTTTGGTTTCTGTGAAAGCCACCCACGACTTGTCGTTTTCAAGGATCGGCATAGAACCTTCATTATTGTTGAGGTTTTTATTAGTCGTGGAATCAAAAATAAAGAAAACTTTTCAAATCCGTTTGTTCAACATTTTAAATCTCTTCAGCGTAATTATCTATCAACATTGTATTATAATGACCATCATTATAATGTGTAATAATAATAAGCCTATGTTTAAAAAATAGTAATAATAAAAATACCCAACAGTCACATGCATAGTCGTGACACACTAGAATTCCCCAAGGAACATAATACTCTCATTTCCTGCGTCGTGGGAATCAGGAACTATGAGTACCTACCATGGTACCACAACACCCAAACCCGAAACAAATATTTAAAGATCATGCAAACAGTCACCGGTTCTTTCTCGGACACCCTGCTTTAGGTCAGCGAACTGCTCGTGCTATGGTGACCCTGAAAAGGGCCTATAGTGACCAATGGAAGAACCATTGTAGGGAAAGAATTCAATGGGGCTTACAGAGAAAAGCACGTAGGTACTCATGGCAAAAACAAACAACATTTCTTCCAACAAGCTGTGTAATCCAATAAATTTAGGGTCTCTAAATACTGCCAGTGTCGTGTGCATAAAATTTTAGTATATCCTAACGTCCGGACCCAACATATTCTATAAACTTTTTGTGGTCCTACGTGCTCCTGGCTTAGGAAATAAACATACTGAAGAATGGAGGTGGTATGTAAGATATGCTGAGGTTAAACGACTGGGGAACATATTGGCGGTTGTTTCTTTGTATGAGGAAGTGTTTTCTATTCCTGTCTTGCAGAAAATGAACGCAGAATGAAGATTAATTAAAGAGCGACTCTAAGGCACTGCTACAGATAAATCTTTTTGCATTGACGTTGTGTAGGTTGTTTGTTTATTGACCCTATAGTTTTTGTGTGCTTTGATACCTAGTAATTTATCCCTTTCACCCTCAGCTGAAAAGAGCATACGTTTTACATTCAATAATTCTCTCGTCTAACAGTTTCTTTTTTTGCGAAAGCAACCGGCGCGCGGCGCGGCGCGGCGATTGTTCGTGCTGAGGAATATCGTGCGTGTATAAAAATCGACAGGTGGGTCACTCTCTAGTGGGCCTCAAATTAGTGATGGCAGCACTTTTGAAACCCGCACAATTGAAGGTTTATTTTAAAAATATAAATTGATAGCTGATACAAGTTAAATAACAAATAAAAATAATAATTAAAATAATACTTAAAACAGTAAACTATTTTAGTTTGTTGCATTTATTTGCAGTTTTGGTACAATTTTGTTGTAAAGTTAGACTGTTTTGTCTGGAAATTCGAAAAAAAATGTACGTGACGTGTAATGGGGTATAGAAAATTCGAATGTGTTCAGTCTACACACTTTTAGTTCGAAATAAAACTCGCACTGTCGTGAGCACCATTTTAGACTTATTTCAGGATCGCTTTATGAAATCTAATTCATGGATTTAAAGAGCATTTCAATCTTTTTCTGCAGTTGAGCTTTTATTGTTGGTGATAGTAGATAACAATGAGGGCTTTGCGGTTTTTTTGTTTCGCAGCTTACACGGGGAGCCCTCACGTGCGGACTTGCTTTACGGCCTGTCGCGACGTAACAAGGTTGTTACTCCAATTTATTGCACCCTCAGTGCGGATTTATTCTTTTTCAGATAGTTTCAGCAACCGTCTCTTACAGGTGGAATGTATTACGGCTATAAATGTTACACGTAAGGGAATGTGTTAATTATTCCTTCACATTATCGAAACCACATCTGTAAGTAGACCTAATAACCAGCTCCCTCTTCAAGAATGAATACCTTTTTAGGGATCTAATTGACATGCAAGTGACTCCTGGCTAGTTCATGTCATTTCCATATCGTATCTGATTGAAGTGGGATAGGTTTCACTACACTTGTTCTTTCCAGGTCGTCACAAGGCCCTTGTCAAAGACACCACTACTACTACTAAACTTACTATGTATCAGCAACTTCCTGCTTCAAGGCACCACAAAGGCGATTCCCATCTAGTGGAAAGACGGATCAGCAAAGTAAGCCAAGCCGTGTTTGTTGTCTGATTCTTCTAGGCTTGGTCACGTTGGAACAGGAGTAATTTTAGTTAATAAAACGATTCAAAATGATCCTTTTGATTTCAATGAATATAATTCTTTTGATATGATTTGATTTTTTGACCAAGTCTCAAGCAAGGTGTCCAAAAAAGGGCCAGTGACACGACGTAGAAGAAGGTTACATCAGGTGAGTCAGTGCGTATAGCTTTGGGGCTTTGGGGTATGTTGAAGTAATTTTAGTTTAATTAAAAACAAGTTTTTAAGAACAGGAGATGAGCGTTATGATAAAAATAGGTATCATGTACGTCTTGTAATTTGTTCTGGAAAATTCCCGTGAACTGAGGTTTCCTGTTGGATCTTGCACACATAATTCACGTAAGTATTTCAAGGAAACAAAACGGGATGAGCACAGGTCACCGGGGAGGAGATTATAATGGTTTATTTTATGATGTACAATTTAAGGAAAATTTGTGTTGATCTCCTGTGTATCATATTGAACTGGGTTTAATTTTATATGAAAGCGTTATTACGGGTCTTCTGGAAAATTCTAAAATGAACATATTTATAGAATTTTGTCTTCTAGCAATAGCTAGCTACGGTTTTTTGTATTTTGAGCTCAATGAGAGATCAGAACACAAAGAGGCAATGTCGTTGAAACTTTGCAGTGTGATAAAGTAAAGTTTATAGATTAGGTACGGTTGACAAGCATCTAGGATTGTTTTTATTTCTAAATAAGTATTTGTTTTATAAGTACCTACCCAACTAGATTGCAAACAGCTATTGTTTGTTCCCAGCATTTCTATCTTCATCTGTTCAAATGTAGAAACCTGATAGTCTTATGTTTCTATATATCTCTAAGTATCTGTTTATACATTTGTATCGCTGTTGGTTTCTCTCAATAAATAAATAAAATAAATAAAAATAAATAAGTATTTCTACCTGAACATCATCACTAACAACTTTCGGTGGAAAATTGTTCAGTCTAAAATTCCTTCGGTATAAACGGGCTATTGAACCGAGCTTTAAAATAGTATCTAATTGATGTATGGCATTATTATCATCATCATCATCAGCTTATAGAAGTCCACTGCTGCACCTAGATCCAACAGTGGACTTCTTCAGGTCTAGACCTCCATGCCACGACGAACGCTCTTGAGCCGCCTCCATCCACCGACTTCCTGCGATTAGTTCATCGAGAGGGGGGCCTTCCTCTACTGCGTTGTCCAATTTATGGTCGCCACTCGAGTACCTTCATTCCCCAAAGGTTGTCAGTTCTGCGAGCTAAATGAACTGCACATTGCCTCTTCTACCTGCTAATTGTGAGAGTTATGTCGGTAATATTGGTTATTTTACGGATTTCCTCATTTCGGATACTATAACGTAGTAAAATTCTAAGCGTAGCTCTCTCCATAGCCTGTTGCGCGCTTTTGAGCCTGTCTACACGGCCAATAGTTAGTATCAGTGCTCTAAGTCATCACTGCGGCAACACTGATCCTTGATACTTGATATTATTATATTCATTGTATTCCTGGTAGGTATTTATAATTCAATTGTTCCCGCGATTCTAAATAAAAAGGAGAAAGATTAAAAAGTTGGTAAAGGCACGCAGCGTTTTTTTAATGGTTTTCCAGCATGAGGAAGTTGGCGCGGTGCCACTGCGACTTGTTCGCTATCGCTCGTAACTAGGGTTGTCATATCTACAAAAAAAACGAACAAGGATACTCTCTCTGGAGTAATAAGTTTCATCGTAAAAAAATGATAAAAGAATTCAGAAACACAAATAACAAAACTGCAGAAATACAATTTTAACGGAAGCTTAGAGACTTAATCATGTTGTTGCTCTACTTTCTGTCCAAAAAAAATTGCGACAAAATGCTTCAATTTCCGCCTACAGAGTTTTATGTTGGCAATCAGCATGGCGGACAAGAAGCATGCGAAACGAGACTTGTTATTATTCTCATAAAAATACAAACAAACAATCATTGGGTACGCAGGGCCAGTAGTCCGAATAAAACAGCGACATCTGGTACGAAAATAACAGATTGAATAATTAGCATAATCTGTGTTAGTATTGGCTGCTTTTTAAAGTCGTGCGTAGCCATACTTTGTAATTTCTGTATTTCGTTTTAATCATCATTTATCATCATCATCATCATCATGATTTTATCATCACAAGATTGGTTAATTATTCGAAACACATCTGATGAAGAGCTGGATTTTATAGTGGTGGTATACATATATATAATATTATTTATTAGCCTATTTATATTATCTGATTTAATCAAATAAATAGTCAGTAACACAAGCGCTCCATGTGTATTCTTTATCTCTAAAATACTTGGAGTGGGTTATGTATTTTAGAATTTCCTGAATTTACCGCATGAAAAGGTCAGTATGATATAAAATCTATTTTCAAAAGTTCTCTAGCTAATCAAATTAATTATTTAATTGTAAAAGTTTGGAAGCTGCTTTTGTCGAAGGACTTTTAGATGAGTTTTGTACAAATGTGCAAATGCAGGCATCGGATTCGATAAAAAATATATTTATTTCGCTAGAAATATTACGCACGCAGTTATAAGTCTTCTGTATGAAGTCCGAAACAAGCTTCTTGATATTGACCACATTATTCTAGAAATTGATCACTTTCCATCGTTTCGTTGAATTGAACTGGTATTACCATATTTTGTCAGTTCGTCCCATAACCGTGCAAAAGTCTGACGTATGATGTATGTCAGCCCTACCAAATCTGAATGATATCGCGCGTGACGGTGACAAGGAGGCTTTATTCGCTATTTCACGAATAAAATATGAAATTATATTGTGCGTAAACTGATTCTATTTTTATATTTCAGCTGAGACTTTGTTGCCTACTTGTTAAGGTGAATGCTCTCGTTGCCTTGCCCATACAAAATAATTTAAGTATTTTTTCAATCCACAGATTGTCGTTCTTTATATCGTATTTTTTTTTCGATTTTCTAATGATTATCGTACTCGCAAATGGTTGTTTCAAATAAAAATTTACTAAGGGTAATTTTTAAAATTAGTTTGAAATACGACCAATTTTACGTATGTGTGAGTGTTTTTAATGTCCATTTTGAGTCGCCACCTACCATCGAAGCGTGATATTTTTACGCAGAGCACCCTGTTTTGTTTAATTTGACAGAGATGGCGGTTAAATGGACCTCGAGCACCGAGTTTTGAGAAAGATAGTGAAAGATGGCGCTAAATAAATAAAAGTATGCCTCGCGTTATTTTCAGCCCTGTCACCAAAATTGCGAAACGCGACGTTGCCAGGCAACGCTACGTCACAAGTTTAGTGCTTGCTAGTCACCCGTAATTATTAGGCTTTATGAGCTGGCTCTGATAGGGTTGCCAACCGTTCGTTATAATCATAGTTTACAAAGTTATTTGCAGCTATGTTCTTTATACTTTGCAATATCAACAAAGTAGGTACCTTCGAGAAAATACTTTATTGTAACGTACTTTATTGAAACTCAAGTTTCAGTTTTATAAAATAAAAATAAAACAACGAAAGAATATGTAAAAACTATACTTTCGTAACTTCATTCGCAGCAATAAAAAAAAATATTACTAGTCATTGACCGAGCGAGCAAAGCAAGGTAAGTCCTTGCAATATAATATGGCAAAATTTGCTATCGTCTGTTCGGATGTATGTACCTATGTACGTAAGTACTCGCGTACGTCGCATTTTTCAATTAATCTTGATGAAACTTGATATATGTACTTACTTACATATTTATTTTACAATATAGTTTTTGAGAAAAAATAAAAATGAAAACCAATATTACGTGAGCTCTCATTTGTTAGAGTTTCAACGACTTGTGGTTCAAGTAAGATTGGGTATATGCTAGATCGGACTATGGATGCGTTTTTTAAACTTTATCGAAAAACAAGATAGTTTGTGCTCTTGAGGTATTCTGTTCGCAAAACTACTAGTTTTTATAATCCGACCGTGTACCGTGCTGTGATTCAGAAACTCGGTGTAGCAACCCTGATAATATATCAATATCAAAGTGTAGTATGAAGTTGTCATCTCGCTCCTTAAATGCAAAAGAGCCACAAGTCGAAAATTCATTTTTTTACTGGAAAGCCTATCAAAGTTTTGATAGTAGTTTTTTTTGTATTACTTTATAAATCTTTTTTTTCTACATATATGTATGGTATATTATAAGATGCGTATTTTGAACCTTACACTACCTTGAAATTTACATTGAGATCAATGTAATTAAATGCGGAAGAAACTTATCCATAACTATCACCTCTTCATCTAGCAATATTACAAAATAAAATACTCCATAAATCTTTGACTTACTAGTAGTAACGATGAGATCTACGATCAATAATATCTAAGTCATCGCAGTAATCTCATTAAGTGTTTCATTATTATACATAAAAATCCTTTAGCTTAAATAATCAATTTTAAAATAAGTAAGTATAAAAAGTTTAACATTACTTTGGGATTACATCCTTTTCAATCAGTATTAGGATGCTTTGTTTTTTGTCTCAGCAACTTGTAGCTTTTTGATATTATTTTATATTATTTACTTGGGAAAAATCTGTATCCTGAGAAGTTTTGTATAAAAATATATTTTAATGTTGTTGATCAGTTTTAATAACTTTGAGGTCTGCTCTTTACGACTCTTCCTTTGGAAATCTATGTCAAGAGGCTGAACACTAGGAAGTACTGAATCAACTGATTGGTAATCAATCATCTGTACTGCTGTCTGAGCTTGAAGATGAGGATTCACTTGAGTATATCTGAATCGCTGTCTGTACTTTCCTCAATGACTAAATTTATTCATTGCTCTGGACTTCCAAAATCAGATAATGTTTTCATCAAGTAACGATAGGCTAGGATTGTGTTGGCTGTCTGTCTGGTATGGAATTTGTACCGTTTTTGATGAAGCGATTAAGATAGAGACTCCAGTGAATCCTCATCTATAAGCTCAGACAGCAGTACAGACGATTGATTACCAATCAGTTATGATTCAGAACCTCTTAGTGTTCAGCCTCTTGGCATAGATTTTCAAAGGAAGAGTTGTAAAGGCATAATATATTTTTATACAAAACTTCTCAGGATACAGATTTTTCCCAAGTAAATAAAATAAAATAATATCAAAAAGCTACAAGTTGCTGAGACAAAAAACAGGGCATCCTAAAACTGATTGAAAAGGATGTGATCCCAAAGTAATTTTAATAATCTTAAAAGTGATTATTTAATTCAAAGGATACTTATGTATAATAATGAAACACTGTATTTTAAGACTGATTGTACAGACTGATTGTAATAACAGTCATTTAACAAATATTGCATGTTTGTTTATAAACAATTACAACCATAATCACGGTAATCTTATATGCAAAACAGACACATTTCCAAGTACTGCGGTTTCGTTTTAATAAAATAGTAATCAAACTTATTGAACTTTCATTCAAAAGAAACGCATTCCAAAACCTGACACTTTTATGTTTCGTAATAAAGTTATTATTATTATTATTATTAACTGGAAAGATGGCTGCTTTGCTGTGAAGTTAGTCATCAAAGTCTCAAAATGCTAAATGGGTAGTTGTGTGATTGAACTATTTTAAACGCTAAAACCATGGGTGTCTTTTTCGAATATAAAAATTGGAATCATCTAAATGCCATTTTTGCATTAAAAACGATATTGAAATTTTTTGATTTGTGGTCCTGTTGAATTTAAGGTGTTCTGTTTGTCTGTGGTTACCTAGCCTAGTGCACTTATTTCTCCCTATATGTTCCTTGACTTTTTTCTCTATGGTCCTTGTCTATGGTGCACTGTGGGTGTCATGCGATTAATTTTCTTTGGGGCGGTGTCTTTGAAACGAGTGCAAGCCAGGTTATAACGGTTTCACGGTGAAATTTCGTAAGTAAACAGATATTTACATAATTTTAATGTGTTACCTACTAGTAGAGTAGTACTATTATAGAAGATGCCTGCCCTTTGTTTGAAGCCTTCGTTGTTGTTGTTGTTGGACATAGGCCTTCCCCTTAGAATGCCACGACGAACGGTATTGAGCCGCCTCCATCCACCGACTCCCCGCGACGTTTATAATGTCTTTATTCCATCGAGTGGAGAGCTTTCCTCTAACGCGTCGTCCGGTTTGTGGTCGCCACTCGAGAACCTTTATTCTCCAACGGTTATCACTTCTTCGAGCTATATGACCTGCCCACTGCCACTAATTCTGAGAGCTATGTCGGTGACCTTGGTTCTTCTACGGATTTCCTCATTTCGGATTCTATCACGTGGTGAAACTCCTAGCATAGCTCTCTCCATAGCCCGTTGCGCAACTTTGAGCTTGTCTATACGGCCAATAGTTAGCGACCACGTCTCAGTGCCGTAAGTCAACACTGGCGTGTAGACTTTCGTCTTGAGGCTCTGCGGTATCGGCGACGAGAAGATTTTTTTTTATACTACTTGGCAAGCAGACAAGCATACGGCCCACCTGATGGAAAGCAGTTACCGTAGCCTATGGACGCCTGCAACACCAAAGGCATCACAAGCGCGCTGCCGACCCTGAGACATAATGTGAAAAGTCTCATGTGCCTGTAATTTCACTGGCACCCGTACCCTTCAAACCGAAACAGAGCAATGCGAACACTACTGCTTGGTGGCAGAAATAGGTACGGTGGTAGTACTTCCCCGGACGAACTCTTTCACAAGAAGTTTTCACAAAACCAACAAACTAGATATGGCGTAGTTTCCCGAACGCTGCCCATCCGAGTTGGATTCGTCGGTTGACCTCTTCATCTCATCACATCACACTAATATTATAAATGCGAAAGTTTATAAGTATGTTTGTTACTTCTTCACGCCCAAACGGCTGAACGGATTTGAGTGAAATTTGGAATGAAGATACCTAATAATAATAATAATAATAATAATAATAAGCAAGCAAGTACCTTGACTTGGCCCACGAGATTACCGCCATGTGGGATGTGGATTCGACGATTATCGTCCCGATAGTTGTTTCTGTGAATGGCCTTATAGCAAAGAGCCTCGACCAATACCTTGAGAGGCTCTCACTAAATGGTTGGATCAACGGTCAGATTCAGAAGGCAGTACTCCTGGACTCGGCACGCATAGTCAGGAGGTTCCTCTCTCTGCAGCCCTAGCCTCCGACCGCTTGGGCCTTTGCTCCGCGGTCGGTGGTTTACCGTTTTGTAATATATTTTTTACTATACTGTTTTTATATACTATTTGTTTTTATAGATAAGTAGTATTTCTTTATAGTGAAAAATGTATTTTATAACGAGTTTTAAAATAAATCAACGTCATAATAATAATATCATGGTTCACGCAGGTGAAACCGCGAGGCGCAGCTCGATATTTATATTACTTGAAATATCTTTAAAAATTTAATGAATGAAAATGTAATAAGTAAATATGTTATGTTTTCAGATCTTATCTAACACCAAGCTCCCAATTTATGGACGAAATATTTTGAAGCCGAAATTGACGAAGCTGACTCTGGTTGCACGAAAAATAATAATGCACAACAGCAGTCAGCCAGATTTGATGGCAGAAGATTTGAGAAATGGTCCACAACATGAACAGCATGGAAATGATTTATACGTTACTCACAGATCGGAACGTTTTTTTTTATGCTACTTGGCAAGCAGACAAGCTTACGGCCCACCAGATGGAAAGCAGTTGCCGCAGCCTATGAACGCTTGTAACACCAGAGGCATTACACGCGCGCTACCGACCCTGAGACATAAAGATGAAAAGTCTCATGTGCCTGTAATTTCACCGGCACCCATACCCTTCAAACCGAAACACAGCAATGCGAACACTACTGCTTGGCGGCAGAAATAGGTACAGTGGTAGTACTTCCCCGGACGAACTCTTTCACAAGAAGTTCTACTACTAACAAAACTACTAACTAGTCATCTGACTGCGAGTCAATTTGGAATAGTGAGAGAGGCAGATTGTTGATTGTTTATCCAATATCATATATTTCCAACACAGTAATATTTGTACACTGTTATGTTTGCAAACGCCGTATCACCACACCCTATAAATGAGTTTATCAGCAGCATGATGCTAAAGCTGGTAGCATTTTTCAAAAATGCGATTTTATCTGAAATATATATTGAGACGTGTTCGGAAAAATGCAAAGTGCATAGATCTCAATGAAATGACATCATGTACGTTATTTTTTCTCATACAAAAAACCCTTACAACATTGTCTAAAACAAAACTATATCAAGAAATGTATTTTTTTCTAGCCACTGATGATCAACCAGAATTAGCAAGTTGAAGTGGCAATGGGAAGGTCATATAGCTCGCAGAACTGATAACCGTTTGAGAATAAAGGTTCTCGAGTGGCGACCGAAAAACGGACGAGGCTGTAGAGGAAGGCCCTCCACTCGATGGACTAAAGGCATTATGAACGTCACAGGAAATCTGTAGATGGAGGCGGCTCAAGACCGTTCGTCGTGGCACTCTAGGGGACACCTAAGTGGACTTCTACAGGCTGATGATGATGTAGTTGATCATCAGATCAACTACATCTAATGATGATGAAGATGATACCTCATATCTCCGGCGTTTATGAACCGATTTAGAAAATTCTTTTTTTATTTGAATAGATATATGTACTTCCAGATTGGTCCCATTTTTTCAAAACCCAGTTCTGATGATGGAATCCATGAGGAATTGAGGGAACTCCTCAAATATTTTAGGCATACATATGGCGATTTTGATATTTTCAGCAACAAACCAAGCATTTGCATTCAGAAAGTATCATAATCCTTTCACCACTATGGTTCTTTCATCATTTTTTTTTCATCCTAATATTTAGTCGAATACAATGGCGGAAGTCGGTTTTTTAAATGAAAAGTTATATTTAGAAGAGATACAATGGGCACTAATGGTAACAATGAATACAATATACACTGAGAAAACAGTTCATCAAAAAATATGGTGATTTCACGTAAAGTAGGGAGCATACGGAAATAACCATAAAGTACGATGAAACTACTGTTGCTGCTGCTAACCATATATTATGATGAGCTGTCACCATGCATTAGTAGTTCGTATCACCGTATGTCCGGACTTACGGTGACGGTAATCGTAATGGACCATTACTTTTTGAGAGAGAGCATAACATTACATATGACTGTCATCATATTTTTGTATGCTTTCCTACTATTTTTATGTGCTCTCCTCTAATTTCCGAGTAATCCCTATTATTTTATCATACTATTTATCCATGCTTTCCTACTATTATTGTATGCTTTCCTACTATTTTTAATGTGCTTTCCTCTCATTTCCGAGTAACTCCTGTTATTTCATCCTACTATTTATCCATGCTTTCCTACTATTATTGTATGCTTTACTACAATTTTGAATGTGCTTTCCTCTTATTTCCGAGTAATTCCTGTTATTTCATCCTATACCATTTATCCATGCTTTCCTACTATTATTGATGTGCTTTCCTATTGTTTTTTTTTACTATTTTTCTATGCCTCCTGTTGTAGTATGGCTCGGGTATTGTTCCTTTTTCTTAAATATGTATGAGCCAATTAATAAAGATAATTGACACATAGAATAAGCAAGAGTACGGTTATGAGAATGATGATGATGTATAGTCGTTCATCGTCATCACTCCCGTAACCGTACTTTTGCACGGTTATGGGTCAGAGTAGATTACTAAGTGTCAATTATCTTTATAAATTGGCCCACACATATTTAAGTAGAAGGAAAAATACCCGAGCCATGCTACAACAGGAGGCGTAGAAAATTAGTAAGAATAAACAATCGGAAAGCACATCAATAATAGTAGGAAAGCATGGATAAATAGTAGGATGAAATAACAGGAAATACTCGGAAATGAGAGGAAAGCACATTCAGAAAAAAGTACCTACGCAATACAGAAAATAACCCTAATAAAGTAGGTACTTCTAGATAACAGTGGATTTGGGATTTGGGGAATTATTTGCTATAATGGAAAAACATATGACGGATTAACATTTTAATTAAAAATTACAAAATATTATTAAATAACGCAAAATATATAATTTAGAGTAACGGAGTAGTAGTTTTGGGGTAACGGAGGCGGGCTCGCACCGTCTCTTGCCAGAGGGCGCACGACCTCCTGTCACGGACCAGCTGAGGGTCGAGACCACTGTTCCAAAGCTGACTGCACCTTATCCGCGTCACCTGTACAAAATTGCAAGTGGTTAGGTCAAATAGATTTTTATATATGGGGGTCGAAAGTAGCTTTAAATTTGGGGTAGTAAATTCTGCCGAAGTCAGCCTACAAAACTCGAAAGGAAATTAGCTAAATTTACCTAAATACAGTATTTTGTGACATGTTTACTTTATGGTACCATAAAGAGTATCTCTAATTAACATGGGCTTTTACATTAGATATTTTACGAGACTAAAATCAATACCTTATTCAAATCCCTGGTGATTGATCCTAGAACACGACGCGACTTCAGGCGTGCTGGACAGAGAACGGGATCGAGACTCGGGCTTTGCCAGGATACCCAACGTAATAAGATAGGCACGTTGAGCCCTCCAGGCGTTCACCAACCAGCCATGGTTTGGTAGGCGTCAGCGCCTGCTGAACGATGCGTAGTAGAAAGGTGGAGATTATTTTATGTACAACCACATCATTTTAAATGGACATCAGCTGGGCATCAGTCGGCAAAACTGGGTTATGTACTGTCACAAGCTTTTACATCAACAGCTTGCATAAACTGGTGCACTAATCTTAAAACACTTATTTTTGTACACGAACAAATGTTAGGTATTATGAAACCCAGCTGATCTTTGTTGCACTTTGTTGCTTCAAATCACTTCACATTTTGTAACACTAACTATAGACAATCCGTAATATTTAAAATAAAATTACAAGCAAAAGGCGGAGCGCATGTGCTTCCCTGCTAACTGAATAGAATAAAATGACCGGGCTAGGACCTACCCGCGTGCCGTTCGCAGTAGACTGGTGATTTCACAGTATTTTAATATGCCGGTCATCCAATATTATGAATCTGTAATCAAACTTTAGTAAAACGATAAACGTATTTTTGTGTGATGATCACGGTATTTTGGAGTGCCGCGTCAAATATTATGGTTCCGTAATCATATTCGATGGTAATTTGTTACGTAATTGTATTTTTGTGTGCTAGTCATGGTATTTTGGTGTGCGGTGTCAAATATTATGATTCCGTAATCATTATTTGATGTTTGTTCATTTGTTAATTATTTTTTGTATGCCCGTAGTCACATAGATAGATAGATAGATTAACACTTTATTGTACACCAGGAATACATAAAAGGATTTATTAAAATTAGCAGTACAATGGGCGGCCTTATCGCTGAGAGCGATTTCTTCCAGACAACCTTTGGATGGACAGTAACAAGCGAAGCAGTAACGAAACGGCGGAAGATATAGTCCGTAGTCGTATATTATAAGGATTTTATGCATAGAAGCTTCAAGAAAATTGATGCTAACTACAAAAATAAAGTGACGAAAACTGTTATATCTTAGGTATCATCGAATTTCTGCCAAGCAGACATCCAGCAGACCATTTCATATTACGTAGTGTTATTTTAAGAGGAAAGCATCGTAAAGTATCGATTTAATCTTCTTATATTCTGTCACCGTTTATTACGGAGAATGGTCATCATAATATTGTATTACTTACTATTTAAACTAGATTATTTTATTATATATACATGATACAATCTTATTTTAGAACAATTCATCGTATTTTTGAAAGACGTATTGATATTTTATAATGAAGCCAAAATGACATTTTTCTCAGTGTACGAAGACAAAATGTGCAGTTGCACTGATCGCTTACCTATTGATGAATATTTGTTGTCAGTGTATGATATTTCTAGTGGAAAATACTTGTAATTATAAACCAATAAAAATACCTAATATGTTTGTTTTTTCTTTTTATTAATTTCTGTAAAAAGACATTCATTTTTGTGGGGGTGTTTGCCATAATTACCACCCTTGGCAGGTTGATTGGTGATTGCAGTATCGGTTACTCAGATGGATGCTGCTGCCCATGCCCTGGTGTAAACCCTTAGTCGGCTTTTCCGACATCCACGGGAGGAGGATTATAGATTCTACGCCGCACACCACGGCACTTTTTATAGGGTTGCAGGAAGTCGGTGGATGGTGGCGGCTCATCCCTTCTAACAATTTTCTTTAACGCCATCATTATCGAGATACCTTATAAACATTTTATTAACGCCATCTATATAACATCTGGGGATAATGACAACGCCATCTAGTGAAAAACAAAACAGTGAATGTAGAAGTGTGCGTGCGTGTAATTACATGAGGCAAATTGTCAGATCTTATTTATAGTGAATTTGAAATTTCTAACGACTCTTTAACGAAAATTCATGCTGCATCAAATTCTATGACCTACACCGTGCTCGCAAACGGTAAAATTACTCACTAAAGACGCTCGAGTTTTGAACAAAAAATAAAAAAGTCAATATCTGTTTTTCCACGCCATCTAGCGTGAAACGAGCTTTAAGTAATCGAAAGCATCCCCCTTAATCAATATTCATAAAATTATCCACAAAAATGTTTCGACCAGTGAGCATGGCAAAGAAAATCCGTTAAGCCATCCAGACTAGAAGGAAAGAAAGAAACAGGCATACACACAAAAATACATACACTCACCCGAAAAACATAAAGCCAGCTGGGCAGGGGTAAAAATAAAAATAAATTTTCAGAAACTTCACCGTTATTCGGTTCAATAAAGTGGTAGGTTTGTAAAGTGGTAGTAACTAATTAATTAATAATTAATAATAATGAATTATGTTAATAACCATGATAGATTCAAAAGTTATAGTAGTAACTAGTCGATGTAGTTCAAAAAGTTATTTGAGAAAGATCTAGAAAGAGTGAGTTCTGTATTCCATACAACATTGAACATAAATTTAAAGAAATAAGTATCTGCGTTATTCGTTTTTGCATAAAAAATAAAGAAAGGGTAAAAATTATATGTTCCAATTTACCTAGAGGCTCTTTGATAAAATTCATTTATTTTCCCTTTAGAAGCAGAAGGTTACAGAAAGATACGAGATGGTACGTCGTTCGCATACAGTGGTGTACTTTTAACGGAAATTAGGGTCTCACTGTAGATTGCTCAAAGCGATAACAGAGGTTACTGCCTCCTGAACTAAACGAGGTTGGATATTTTAGACAACAGTGTGGGTCCACGACGGGTAAGTTGTCTTTTTACATCTTCTACCTACTTGTTTGATTTTCCTTTGTGTCAATCCAGGTTATAATCTGTCTCTGTACCAAATTTGATAGAAAATGAGCCACCACAGTATGGTTGAGAAATAAGGAAACAAATTTTATATGGAACCATTGCATGTCGAAGGAATTTCCTTAATTTTGTCACCCAAGACCAGGTACACTTACCATAAAATAGGGAACAATCTCACAGGCTATATAGCCCATAATGTGTTATGGAATTAGCAATAACTTAAGCTTAGCGTGATAAATTCGGACCATTACTCAATAATTTATGGTGCCACGTTAATCTTAGAGAAGAGATTAAACTTGGCTATTTTATTTCCTTTGTGAACTGAACTCAAGTTCATAGAATACAATATGTTACTCTAAAGTCTAAAAGAATACTTAAACTTTCTTCTTTTTCTTTTAATTATTGGCTTCTGAGGAAAGTCTACTCAATTTTGCCAGTGTCAAGTAGGTAGGTATGTAATTTTAATAAAATGGGGTACAGTCGTTAAAGTCTCAGTTAAGTCATGTTATAGTAAAGCAGTGGCAGTCTTACTAAAATATTTGTGGACTTTTATATTAAATTCACTACACCAGTTAAAATGCCACCAAAATTTTACGGTATTACCCAAGAATTGAAGTAAAATAAAAATGGACAATGTCTCTTTTCGAAAAAGCGGTACGGAAAAATATTTAAAAAAACAAAGAATAACTTTATTCCCATAACTATACGTCAGAAGCAGTGCGAGGTCATGGATATCGCGAGGTAGAAGTAGAATTGACACTTGACAGCTATACAAAAGTTGCGATACGTTCGTGAACTTTTAGTTCAATAAATAAGCGCGATTCCGGGACTGGGTATTTATACTATTCCGTCCTGCAGGCTGCAGCACTGCCCATCAACTGTCAAGTCCATACAATATAGATTTTATCGATTTAAAACTTTGCTAGCACGAACTAGACTTATTTTCAAAGTTTAAAGATGGCCTACGACTTATTTCTATTAGCAGATACCGAGCCAGCAAATTGACAAATAAATTAGCAAGAGCTTTAGCGAATTCGCTACTGAGGTTTTAAAAATACAATATAGAGCTTCAAAAAAAAAGAGTTCTTCGGGACAGGAACTCAATGCCTCTGAGGTTGCAGCTTGCAGATGTCAATAATAGGCGACGGTAATTGCTTACCATCAGAGCTATTTGTCGAGCCATAACATAAAAAAAGAAGCCACGCCTCAGCGACAGCGGTCTCGCTTTTTTCATAGACGTATTCTTCATTGCCTTGCCAGGCAGTGTTTGTTGCCTGATTCTTCTAGGCTTGGTCGCGTTTGAACAGATGGTTCTTGTGATTTCAACGGACAAATTATTTTGATTTGATTTGATTCCTGAAGGCAGTGTTTGTTGCCTGATTCTTCTAGGCTTGGTCGCGTTTGAACAGATGGTTCTTGTGATTTCAACGGACAAATTATTTTGATTTGATTTGATTCCTGAAGGCCGTGTCGCCTTGAAAAGCCTTGGTAGAGGAATTAACAAGCTGCTTTCACGCCACTCTCAATACCTTCGCGGCTTGCTGACAGGGAAAATCTAAAAACAGAACTAATCTAATGTCTTTTGTGAATAAGTCATGGCCTACATTTTACGTTTGTACGTAGATAGATAGATAACTCTTTATTGATCACCACACAAAAATACATAAACAAAAAAATAATTTAAATACTCGTACTCGTAGTCGATTTGATAGTGCTAGAAACTGGTACTAATGAAACTGATTGATGACAATGACTCCACAATCATTTATCCATTTCTTTAGCACAAAGGAATTGATTGTCAAAACACTATGATATTGATTACACATGTTGAACATCAAGCGTATCTATTTCATCTCTCCCCCCACCCTCCACCACTGTTATCTGTTATCCTGTAGATGATATGCCATTTTCTACGTTATTAAGTCCGATCATTAAGATTCGCACATTATGATCATGTTGCATGATATGAGTGCGTATGCTAGTATGTTTTCACATTTTCTTTTGTTCATCGTCATCATCATCAGCCCACATACATATTATGGCCCACTGTGCTTACGTGCCACTGAGCTCGGTGTTCGGCACTTCGCATCCACTTTCGCCGCCGCCGCCTTTCGAAGGCATCGGTCATCGGGGCGCCCCACACTACGCTTTCTAGCGTAGTAGCGTTGTTTATTTATTATTAGTTAGTATACTTGTTTTTAGTTCATGTTGATTGGATAGATTTTTAATAATACAAAAGGGTGGTATAATGTTTGAATCCACTCTAGCTTAAGGCAATGAGGCAGCCGGTCAAATGTACCTATGTGTTTGTTGTCTCCAAACCGATTTTAATGTGATTTTTAAATCGTTTTGTATGATTTCAAGGAAGGGTTTTAAGTAGTTTAATTGCCACGTCGCAAGTGGGCGCTTTCATAGACGTTGGAATTCAAACAGGTACAAGAAGTGCACTTCAGGGCATGTACATGTTTTAATTGGCAATTTGCCACTAGGGGCGCTACTACGATAGTTGATGACTAGTGATGAGTCCCTCACTCGTGAGTTACCTCGTTTGAGGCCCTCAAAATTTAAAATGAAAGAGTTACTCGTTTTTCAACTTTGAACCACCTTAATTTAACTCCTCACTTTTCTGTGCTAGAGTCCGTCCGACTGATTGAGTGACTGATGCAAACTATGCAATACTGATATACGAGTCAACTTATGAATTGACTGATGCTTGATTTGGTGTGATGAGTGTGAGTGGGTGGACGTAACATGGAGGAATAAGCAAACGTATTATGGGATTTTTCAATCTACCATTTTTTAAAGAAACGTCTTTATATTTATTTAATTCCATTTTAATGTTTTGTTGTTTTCCATTTTATGTTAATGTAATTTTGGTGGCATTTTATCCAGTTAACTTGGATAAATAGCACACATTAATGGTTATCAAATAGTACCTACCTAATTTACGAAGACTAGGCACCTACTTACTTCCTAAGTAGGTACTTCTTCTTCTTGTCGTGTCGATGCTTAGTTAAAAGGTAGCCCCCTCAATGACTTAGGGGTAGGTACTTACTTAAACACTTTAGTAGTAGGTAAATAAAAAAAAAATGCACTGGCCAGAGTAAGACTACGTAAAAATGAGAGAGAGCGAGTAAATTTCCCGAAGTTGCAAAACCGTGCGCGTGAGAGTTGTAAATAAAAGCTTCATTCAAGTTTTAGCACGCTCGGATCAGATGGTGCGGGGCGACGAGTACTTTGGGCGGCGCTCACACAACTCAATTTACTCCCTCTCTCATCCAAATCCAACGAAACGGTATCGCGCCACCCCGGACGCTCGTCTCGATCGCGCTCACGCCTCACTCGCTACGCTAGACGGTACTCTGTCACAATCACCAAATCACCTCACCTCACCTCAAATGAGGGGTCCTCACGAGTAACTCACAATGCAAAATGAGGTCTTCCCTCATCCTCGTTTGAAATAGAAGAGTTACCCAACACTATTGATGACAGTTATCTTTTGCTTTATTATTATAATAAATTATCTAATCTACTATTAATTAATTTAATACCACTAGCCCGCGGCCCGCGTCAAGTCTGATCTGATCCGTCTGTATTAATTTTATTCCTTTTCTTTCGGTTTTTCTAATTTCTTTCAGTAATTCAGTCTCTCGGGAACCTACACTAAACACGAATGCTCTATGTGCAGGTAGTCCTTTCAAAAAACAAGTTTGTATGTATGTTTGTTTTAACTTTAAAAAACAAATTGAAGTTATATAATATCGGCGCGAGACACTTTTTTCCCCAAAACGCATCGATAGCGCGTTCTAGGAACGTGTTAGATTTACTAGCGCCATCTAGTTGTAGACATGGAACTAAAAACGTTCATTTTCGTACTTACGTCGTGACTGAATAGTATTCAATCACGTATTCACTGAATACTTTTTATGTTGATCTAGTTATTAATAAATGAATTAATTAAAATACTTGATTGTACACCTTACAAACTAGTTAAGAATTATACACATCAATAAAGTAAAACTAAATGTATAATGAGCGGTCTTATAGCTAAAAAGCGATCTCTTCCAGACAACTTTTGGATGGAGAGGAGCTAAACCTATATGGAAGAATGGTTGGGGTGTATTCTTAGTAATACTTTTAACTTATGTATTACATTACATCAACGACTGTCTGAGCATAATTTTTTTTTCAATTTAGATGTTGTCCTAAAAGTATTTGTTCTCCACACAATACACCACAATGTGGACACAGGCCTACATTCTCAGATATTGAGACAAAAGACCCGCTGTGAAGATTATCAGTAAGAAACTTCAAGACGTGTCAAGCAAATTACGATAATTACAGCGTCTCTACTAAACTCAACAAATTTGTTGAATAGCAAACATCTGGACGTTTTTAAATTTAGGTGTTTGTTGTTATTATTGATAGTTGACTGTATAGTGTTGTCTTAATTAACGCACTTTAAATTCAGAAATGTTTATTTGTAGAGTTTGTTCAGAAAGAGAGCCGTCGTGGCCAAAAAGTGAACTAACGTTGCGATATTACATGGCGACCCATCACCGCCATCCGGCAGGGCTATTCTCTACCTCGCGACAGGTTTGCATAACAGGCGTAAATTGTGCAATTAGGGCTGTCAAACGGTAACTTTTGTATGAGAAAAGCGACATTTGACAGCCATGATTGCACAATTTACGCCTGCTACATACCTATCGCGAGGTAGAGAATACGGGGGCGGAACATATCAAACACATCTGTCATGTCGTATTGCCTAGTATTCAGAAAACTTGCGATTTTTTTGTGACGGACCCATTATTGTTTCGCAAGTGAAACACACAAGGCAATTAAGCACAGCTGCGCCCTCAAATCCCACGACGGGTCTCTTTCTGAACAGACCACCTTAAGCATAAGAACCTAAAACAAACCAAGGGCCAATTGATAGAATGTGCTACAGGACTCGCGCTGGCACTGCGTACGTAGCATAAACAAAATCCCGAAATGACGTATCAAACATGGCGGAATCAATGTTTATTTCTATTTCATTTTAATTGTTATAATAAACACTGTGGATTATTTCAATCACTGTTTATACAGGGAACTAATCAGGTAACTTCAAAGGCCGTTAAGTTTTAACAAGCAATTGACACGGATGTACGGTGAAGTGTTATACGGATTTTTGTATGCAATTTAAGGTTCTCAAAGTGTACGCTAGGGGCGCTGATAGTGTCACCATAAAAAATCCGTATAAGGTACATTACACCATAACGCCTATGCCAATTGTTTGCTAAGGCTCTGCAGTCAGTAGGCTACCTTTGGTTCGTAAGTTTATTATTTAATTGTGTAGGAACATACATAAATGACTGTAAAAATGTTTAAATCATTATAAATTAGCTCATCAAGACGTTAGTATGTATAAAAAAATAATTAACAGAAAAACTTCTTTTTAACTTTCATTTAGTATATTAATGGTCTATTAGTTGTCTCAGGTAGTTGCTTACATACGTTCCAAGTTTCAGTTGCTCGAACAAAAAAAAGCGTACCTATTTTAAACTTATTTCTTTTGTAGAGTTCTCTATAAATGTTGCAACAGTCTACTTAAGTGCAGTCTAGGGCTCCACTGTGAGTAAAGACAGCTACGCCTAAAGCATTTACCGAAACAGCTACGTGATGTTTGAAATTATATAGCTTACTAGTTGCACCCCGCAGTTTCACCCGCGTGAAAAATGATGAAAATTGATGATGATGATGATGATGAAAAGTAGCCTATGTGTTAATCCAGGGCGTAAAGTATCTCCATTCCAAATTTCACTCAAATCCATTCAGTAGTTTTTACGTGAAAGAGTAACAAACATCCATACTCACAAACTTTCGCGTTTATAATATTAGTAGGATAGTAGGAAGGAAGTAGGATATTAGTAGGATTTACAAACGCTGTGCAAACGTCAAGCTTTACCGATATTTGCTCGCTTATTCCACAAACGGAAACATCTACGGGCTTAACAAATAACTCTGTTTAAAGAACTAGAATTCACCGTCCGTTATTTGCTTCGCTCATTACTGTCCATGCAAAGTTTGCCTAGAAGACTATGTACAATATCATTATAAATTTTATACCTTCTAGGTACATTGATTTCGTAATGAGTTTCCATGCATTTAGTAAGGATAAAACGAACAAGTACCAATCGCTGGAATACATTATCAAGGAATCTCTACAAATTGGTTCTGTTCGGGAAACCCATTTCAATGTGGTAAGGGGTGTAAAGTACCTCTGCACATACCATACAACTGATTGAATCAAGTATCAACTGATTGAGTGAAGTAAAGTTAAGTGAAGTTCTACGAGTACATGTTCCCATTTTAGCGCTGGTGAGGAGCTCGCGAATCAAACTAGAATCAATTAAATATCCAATAACGTGGTCTGCGGAACTGGGAAGTTTATCTACAAAGTAATATCCATGGTGTCCCAAATGGTGATTATTCTGCACATGAAGGAAAGTTGATTTTCTTTGAAGGATTTTGGTAAATCAGAAAGTTTTTTTCTGAAGAAGTTGAGTTTTGCACAGATTAATAGTTACTACACAATACACGGACGATCGTTGTAACGTCATCGTTACGATGTTCCTGCAAAACTTAGACTAGGCCCTCTTTCTCTTGTGTAGCAACGTAATGAAAGTGTATCTATGCGAGGGCGCTATATCGCTATTATTGATAAGGCCTCGTCTGCCACGAGCGTTGGCGTTTTGTATAATAACCTTTTTTCCAATTCTTCATTAGCCGTTAGATCTCCACAGCTGGAAGAGGTCTCCCCTATTGAATACAATGGAGGGATTTGCCATAATCACCACGCTTGGCAGGTGGATTGGTGATCGCAGTTCGGTGTTGAGTACTCAGGCGGATGCAGCTGCCCTTCCCCCGGTGAAATCCCTTAGTCGGCTTTTACTACATCCACGGGAGGAGGGGCTATTCTTAGGACAACCACATTGCGGCACATTTTGAAGAGAAATATACTGCCGAATGTTACCGAAACTTGCGTAGATTTTAAGGCACTACTCGATCATATATTTTTGGGTGGAAATATAACTATTTTGTACGAGTTGTGCAGACTCTTTGTCATGACTCTATCTTGTCTGAAAGCAATACATAACATGATGGCGACTATTCGTCACACTCGTAATGCGATAATGTCCTAATATACTGACAAAGTGTTTTGGAAGGCTGCCAATCGCGGGTCAGTTTAGAACACCCTAACGTTTCGTTTCCGATTAGGGGCTTTTATAAGTTCACCATTCGTTTTGCAACATGTATTTTAGTAAAACAAGATTCAATTAGTCGTATACTACTACTAAGTTACTTATCATCAGTCTGTAGAAGTCCACCGCTGGACATAGCCCCCCTCCCCTAGAATGTGACGACGAACGCTCTTGAGCCGCCTCCATCCACCAACTTCCTGCGAATGACGAGAGGAGGCCCTTCCTCTACTGCGACGTCCGGTTTGTGGTCGCCACTCAAGAACCTTTATTCCCCAACGGTACTTAACTGACTATATTGAATCATAAAGGACTCTTCAAAATTACGCATATAATACAACTTAGGCTGCGAGAAATATTCATACGATCTTTTTTAAGCATTTTTTTTGAAAATCTCATCAAAATATCGATAATTTTATAAAATCCTCTGAGTAAATCCTCGCCCAATCCTTAAAAAATACAATGTAATACTTTTACTGCCTAAGTGAACACACACGTAACTGTAAAAATACAAAAAAATATAGCAGTCAACAATGTTCCAAAAATTCTTTAGATAGCTCATTTGTTTCATTTGTATTTATTATTTATTGTATATAATTTGTATCATTCTTTCTTTTCATTATATGTAATACCTACTTACTTAAAAAAATAATGTACCAAAAGTACTCAAAATTTATTAAAATTTATAACAATAGTATCTATGAGTTAATTAAATTGGAAGTCGATTTCCCAATTAATTAAAAAAATACCAGAGACTGCACAATGATAAGAAACAAACAAATTAGCCAAAAGTTAGAGGTAACTTTGTAATTTCTTCACACCGAGAAAACATTGTTCTATTTTGTTTTTGATTAGAATCAGCCTTCGGAATTATAATGTAGCATCCATGCAAATTTTATATCTTAATTACTGTACTTGATTTACTAAGGTAAAATTCAAATCTACGATTGGCATTAGGCTCAGTTTTAACAATGTTTAGTATTCATTAATAATATACAACAATAAACGAGCAAATAATAATCCAATGAAAAATATGTGCACCCTACAACAGTGTAGGACATGAGGAAATACCAACATTATTGCACTATTCCTACGTAGTTTTGTTAAAAGCACCACTTTTTTACGTTTTGTTGTCCTCCTGTTTTTCCGGCTAGCCGCAAGATTTATGCATAAATATCCTTTCCGCGCTGCATTTAGTGGGTTTACATGAGAACATATTTTTCCTTATCTGCTATCTGTCAGTAGATTGTAGGGATACAAATAGTGTGTATTGTATCCCTACAATCTACTGGCAGATAGCCGGTTGTTAAATGATCCATAACTGAGGTAAAGTGTTAAAGAGCCAACAGTTTTTTTTGTGCTTCGACGGTTTTAGGTTATTTAATGGAATTAACATTATCATCATCAGCAGTCTTTAGACGTATTAAATATACAATGGGGAAAGGGGAATTGCCATCACCACGCTAGACAGGATTGGTGATCGCACTATTCGTGTTGAATACTTAGGTGGATGCTGCTGCCAATCCCCTGGTGTAGTCCTTTAGTTGTTTACGACATCCACTATAGGAGATGGAGGGGTCTATTCTTAGGCCAGACACACCACGACAATGAATTAATTATTTAACGGTGGAATTAATTACAAATTTATATCTCAAGTTTGTAACGCTATGAAGTAAACACAAAACAATCAATCAAACTAGTAATGAGGGCTTTTCATCTTCGATAAAAAATATATGGTGTATATAAATATATATATATATATATATATATAGATGGCGCTGAGTCCACTGTAGCTGTCAAGATAGTCAAATGTATTATCTGTGGTGCACGCGTAATAAGCAATTATCTAACTAGTCTGTGGCTATTAGTCATGATATTCTGTTTGTGTTTGCTTCTTGAGTGTGCGCTAATGATTTTGTGGTGTTTTTAGAAGTAGGCAAAATACATAAGACGAAACGAAAATTATTTCTACGTTGTTGATGTTGATATTTCAATTTATTTTGACACTTGACAGCTAAGTTACAGAGCAGCGCTATCTATTTTTAACGCTGAAAGCATGATTTTAAACGGCCGTGAAAATCCCTCATTAACATTCAAGTGTGAAGATTATGTTAGTTCTATGGCGTATAATCATATACAACCAATTCATAATCTTTTTTAGTAATCCGTGCATAACGTCGTGGGTTGTACATTTACTCATATTTATTTAAAAAATGTTATTTAAGTAATATCTTAATGTACCAACTGACTGTTTTCTTCAAAAAAGTAACATAAAATATTATTCAGTAGTTTAAAAAGGTAAACCTAAAAAGGTGTGTTCAACAATTTAATTAAATGGGAATTGTTTTCTCACTATAATTTACACAAACATTTTAAAGTAACTTAATGATCTAATTAGTGTCAGTATAAATAAATTCTGAGGTTTTATGTTAAAGCAATTCAAACTCTCTTCTGTAATAATGTGGGGTCGAAAGTTGAGTCAAAATGCGAGTTGGCACTTGTTTATGAGCAAAATTTTCCAACATTACTTTGTTACCTTTAAGGTTTTGTTTGCTATTTCACTATATTTGTTAAAACAGAACCTATAAATAATTTAATATCAGAAGAGATAGAAAAAAAAATAATCAAGATCAGCTTTCCCACATCACTTTCAGGCCCAAAACTTTTTTGCTAAAAAAACATACAATTGCATTGAGAACCTCCTCTTTTTTGAAGTCGTTTAATTCGTTTTTTTGCATGGCCAAGGTGAAACAATCTTATAAGTCACCTGAGGGCCTAGTCTACTAATATAACAAGCAACTACACGGGCGTGTGTTGTAAACTACACGGATTTTTGTATGGAAACACCAAAAAATTGCGGATCCCCTAGCGGACATTTTTTTTTTCTTAGAGTACGTAATATTTATTTACCCTAATAGAATTACAATCTAGCCGTAAGGCAGGCTAATAAGTAACTTAACATAGATTTATAAAAAAACTACCGCTAAGAATGTGTACATTGGCACTTTTCTTATTGTCTCTATTTAAGGGGAGGACACATTGTTCTTGTGTTGTTAAACACCTAGCAGACAACATGAATACCTCAATGTCCATACAAAAATCCATGCCCTGAAGAGTAGTTGAAAGAGATTTCAAAAATAATTATTAATTATAAATAATGTAATTAAAAAAATATTATTTTTATGGTTGATGTGTACAATTTGCTCTTAATGGTAGTGTTTTTACGATATAACATAACATAACACCCAACAGACACATACGTAGCCCAGCGCCAAATAGGTAGTCAAAAATAAAAAAATAAAAATATAAATCTCTAGTCGAACGAAAATTCTGTACAAAATCCAATTATTGCAAATTCTTGAAGAGCGTTATCAAGGCGTTTCCTCTGGAATAAATTTATTTCAAAAGACAAAAGTTCTTATTCCGCTAGCTTATTCAGTCAAGTGAGTGCTTTTTAAATTGAATAGATAGCCAACCATCAATCATTCCGCGATAAATAATATTCAAAATCGATATTAATTTATGCATCTAACTAAAAGTAAATCAAAGCCAATCGTCAATTAGCAAGAAATCAAATCGTTAAAATCCACACAAGACAAGCTTTATTTTGACAATTCACTCTCGGGATGATTGATGGTTGGGTCTTAAGAATGACTCACGCTAGACCGTGTCCGGTCCGAGCCAAGCGTCGGCCGTAGCACGGCCGTAGCACGGTCAACTAATATTACATATATTTTGTATGGACACACTCACGTTGTACCGAGCGGCAACCGAGTGACGGCCGAGCAACGGTCGCTCGGTATAGCGTGTGTCCATACAAAATATATGTTATACTAGTTGCGCCCCGCGGTTTCACCCGCGTGAATAATGATGAAAATTGATGATGATGATGATGATGAAAAGTAGCTTATGTGTTAATCCAAGGCGTAAGGTATCTCCATTCCAAATTTCACTCAAATCCATTCAGTAGTTTTTACGTGAAAGAGTAACAAACATCCATACTCACAAACTTTCGCGTTTATAATATTAGTAGGATTAGTTGACCGTGCTACGGCCGTGCTACGGCCATGCTACGGCCGGCGCTCGTCTCGGACTGGACATGGCCTAGCGTGAGTCATCCTTTATTCAATTTTTATTGCACTTTTGACTTATTTTGACGGTATATTACCGTTACGTCCGATACCACCACGTAGTGAATAAAAATCTATTGTTATGCGATGTTAATGATTTAAGCTCATGTGATGATGACAGACATTTTGTCTCACGTCATTAAATAAAGCGGAAATGAGTAGTACTGTTGACTGCATAAATCGAGAGATAGTCGAATCGGCAAAGAATTCACTCAAAGATCGCAGCAAATAGGTATTTAATTTCAGATAAAAAATATGTTGTAGGAAAATAATAGCGGTGTCCTTTGTCAACCGCAGGTAAATTATGAATTGCTTGGAATGGGCCTTTTATGGATTTCGGCTTTTGATGTTAGATATATCTACTTACAGTCTCCGTTTTTGTGTGGCTGTGTTTACTAAGTTCTTTGACACTGAGCAAAAAAAGCCGTTTGAAATTAATATTAAATTCCATGTAGGAATTACTTTGAATTTTATTAAACGGAACTTGTTGTGATATTTATACCTGCATGGAAGAATTACATGAACACCAAGGCAACTAGAAATATAATGTCAAATAACCATTGAAGGCATGATTGCAATGTATAGGACATATATTGAATACAATCGGGGTAACGCCTGAAATTCTAACCCTAAGTTTTGCATACGTACGATGTTTTCAGAGAAACTGAACATGATACAGTTTTAAATAAGAACTTAAGAACTTACTTGGTCATAAGATTCAGGGCAAATGGACAGGCCCGGTGGAAGATCTTTCTTTTTAAATGGAGAACACATTTCTAAATTCTCCATTATAATTATAGTATTGTAGCGTCACACCCACGTTTACTTTAGACATGTTTGTTTGGCCACATGGAAGAACTACATGATCACCAAGGCAACGTACAGAGAGAAATGTCAAATAGCCATTGAAGGCATGATTTCAACTAAGTGCATGCATATAAAAAATACAATCGGGCTAATGTGCATAGAACGCCTGATATTCCAACCCTGAATTGCACACATGATGTTTTCAGATAAACTGAAGATGTAATATTATGTATGGTATGGACACGCCCGTTGGAAGATCTTCTCATTTCTTCCAACCGCTGTTTTCTATAAAGATAAAGATAAATTATTTGTTTTGAGTATGGTAATTTTACCATAATTTACATGTCCAACATACTCAGTCATATTTTATGACATACAAATAATATAGTTCCCACAAGTAGGTACTAGGTGAATACATCCAATATCATGTCATTATAATAGCAATAGTAAATTAAGTTGTAATAATAATAATTAATCGTAATATTGAATGTCACAAAACTTATAACTACCTACATTTTATGGTCAATTAGTTATTTTATATGATAAAAACATTGTTTTACCAACCATCTGTGTAATTCACTTGGGAATCTCCGCTCAGGGATAAAACAAAATAGTTTTGTTCAATACAGTCACACTTATTGATATAATCTCTAGCCATACGTGTTTAAACCTCTAAGAAGAACAATCTACACTATACCTAGGTATGTATACTCTACCTGTTTTAATGCAAACTTGTCTACAGATGATTGAATACAAGTAGGCACTTAAAATACGAGTACTTCATATTCATCAATATAACTGCGCAATGAAATCGCTTACCAGCACTTCTTTTGTGAATCTTAATTAATTTCCGTCTCAATTTAGAGGCTGAGTAATTAGAAAATCGTAGAGCGTTTTCGAATTAGGATTTCTGCTTTCATTATAACAAAGGGTGACCCCAAACTGTTTTCCACAATTGAAAATCGTGTTCAAAAAGGTTGTAACATTGAAATTAGTTTCTGTGGTTCTCAACGATCTTATATGTGAGTATTAGAGATCGTTGGTGGTTCTCTTTCCTTTCAATTATTGCTTACTGGACTCTATTTGCGCAGAGACCTACAATGCTTAGAATATTAAAAAAGATTTGTGTAATAAGACCAAAACTTGCAATAAATAAAAAGTTAATTTCAAGGAAAAAAAATAACAACTTCTTTCAAAAAGCGCTGAATCAATTTCGATCAATTTATGTGGGACTACCTCTGAAGTATGAACTACCAAACAAAAAAATAATCATCGAAATAAATTCATGATTGGCGGAGTAATCGCGTAACAAACATACAAAATAGGTATATTACCGTCACGTCCGATACCACCACGTAGTGAATAAAAATCTATTGTTATGCGGTGTATAACAATAGATAAAAAAGATGGATATAGTGTGCGGTGGTTATGCTAATTAAATAAACAGTAGAATTGAGAGAGAATTCTTTTTTTTAAGTCACACACTGCGTCATCCGGTTCGTGGTCGCCGCTCGAAAACCTTAATTTCCCAACGGTTGTCGGTTCTACGAGCTGTATTGCTAATTCTGAGAGCTATGTCAGTGATCTTGATTCTGATAAAAATGATATCGTTTCGAATTCTATCACAAATAAAATAGAATCATAGAATACACACCAAAACCTACGAATGCAACGCAGAATTGCTTTTCATGTACTGCAAAATAAATAATGTTTTTTTAAGTTTCCCGTCTCAGAGATTAAAAGTTGTTAGTTTGTTGCAAAGGAAACTTTTTACAACTTTCTCAATACCTTAAGTTATTATTGGAGAAGTTTTAAATGAAGCCGTTTAGAAGATCATATTTTGTTCCCACCTAAACTTATTTTCATCATAAGCTCTTGGCAATTAAAGGTCTCCAAAGAATAAGTGCTCACGAACACAATTAATTTGATGAAACATAAAGAGCCATAAGCGTTAACTTGTACAAATTCCCTTCACATAATGTGAAATCATCATCATTATCATCACCAGCCTGTTGATGTCCACTGCTGGAGGAGGCCTCTCCCATGGAATACAATGGGGAGATTAGCCATAATCACCACTCTTGCAGGCGGATTGGTGATCGCAGTATTTGTGTAGAGTACTCAGGCGGATGCTGCTACCCATATCCTGGCGTAATCCATTAGTCGGCTCAACATCCGTGGGAGGAAATGGAGGGGTATATTCTTAGGCCACCAGACACACCATGGCCACCTGAATACCTAACACCAATACTACGATCAGCAATAAATAAATAAATGAATAAATGCTGGATAATTTTCGACTCTATAATGGGGAGTGCTCTGAGGAACTATTTGATCTTATACCCGCTTCCAGGTTTTATCATCGCACCTCTCGACATCGGTTGGGAGCTCGTGCAGCTCGCTTTACGAGATCTTGTCTCCCACATACGTGCAAATTGTGGAATGAGCTCCCTTCTGAGGTTTTTCCGCTAAACTAAAACATGCACAGCTTCAAAAAAAATGTGAAAAGGGTCCTCCAAAGCAGGCAACGCATTGGCAATGCCTCGGGTGTTGCAGATGTCAATAGGTGACGGTAACCGCTTGCCATCAGGTGCAAATGCAAGTTTGTCGAGCCATAACATAAAAAAAAAAACAACATTTCAGACAACATTATCTAGCCCCAAGCCAAGCAGAGCTTGTGTTATGGGTACTAGATAACTGATATACTTAGATAGTTATTTTTTATTATACATGCAAAAATACCCAGAATACCCTAAACAATTATCTGCAGATCGTACAAATATTTGTTCAGAGGCGGGAATCGAACTCGCAACCTCCTGCGTCGCAGGCGAACCTTCACCCACCGCGCCACACAGGTCGTCAAAACCAAAAGGTATGGTAAACACGATTATACCTTTCATTGTGGCATTTTTTGAGGCCTTTGTCCAGCAGTGAACTTCTATAGGCTGATGATGATGATGATATGCCTGAGACAATCAATGATAGTTGGTCCCGAAAGTTTTTAATCTAAGTTAGTTCGGTTTGGTTTCAAAGCCCGCAGGCTCAAAGCCGGAGCTCAAAGCTGAATTCACATTTCTCTGTGAATCGTAGCCAACCGCCACCTACATACGTTTTCACTTAGCCCTCTTCCGAACTGTGTAACTACAGGCTCGAAGCTAGGATTACCAAATGGGTCAAAAAGCCTCCAATAGCTTTTGACGACCTCTGTGGCGCGGCGTGCGAAGGTTCGCCTGCGACGCATGAGGTTGCGCCGGGTTCGATTCCCGTCTTAAAACAAATATTTGTACGATCTGCAGATATTTGTTCCGGGTGTTCTGGCTATTTTCTATGCATAATAAAAATATCTATCTATGTAATGTAGTATATCAGTTATCTAGTACACATAACACAAGCTCTGCTTAGCTTAGGGCTAGATAATGTTGTGTGAAATGTCCAGCATTTATTTATTTAAAAAGAAGTCCAGTTTAATACTAACTCGAGGTAGTTATGAATACCCCTCGCTCATGTGCCTTAAATTAAGTCTAGAATATAATATTCTAAACTTAATTTAAGGCAGAGGGCAAAAAGTTTTTTTTGCATTTTTGTTATAATGCTGATTCAGCGGCTAGACAGCCCTCGGCACTCTGACGCCCATGTAATTCTTTTACTCTGAATTAAATGACCTCCAAATCGGTGTAGACGTATCTTTATTTTAGTTTTAATTTAAAATATTGTTTTTAAAAAACCCGTTTACCAGCTCCCAAATCAAGAATATAGGTATAGAGTTTCATGTGGCATTGACAGCCATGATTGTCGTAAGAAGTCTTATTTACATTGTTCTTTGATTTTATTTCAACCACGAATCAACGCTAACACGATAAGTCGTTTGACAGATTAGTACAGGCAAATTAGCAAAACGTGTGGACCTAAGTCGTGTAGTCGTGGATTCTTATGTAAACGTTAGATGACACGAAAAGAAGCTTATCCTAGGTTTGCACCGTTTCTGGCGCTTACGGAACCCTTTTAAATATTAGGCACAAACTTAAAAAGGCCGTATATTTTAAAATAGGAAGAAATTACTTGATGCAAGTTAAATTACGTATAGACAGACTGTTTTAGTGCATTATGATTTTAATAAAAACCACGTGCATGTAGGGAACACAGTGTTGAACAAATGCATCTTCCGTAAAAAAAAAACCAGTATAAAACTTCCGGCGGATGTAGTACTAATTAAATGAATAAGTTTAAGTCAATTTCCAGACCTACATTAATTTTCCCCGAAGTAGAGCGACAGTAAAATATAGAAAAGTGCCTTCCGTGAGTCGCACCATGGTGAAAACCAGGTAATGTATTTCGAGCATTTTTCTGATAAGTCTATCAATTTGCACCGACTACCTTATTTTTCCCGGAGCCGTAATAACCACAAAAAGTTTTTTTTGAAAACGATTTTTTTTTGTATGTTCCGTATGTCGGATTTAAAAAATACTTGGTGCAAATGTAGATCATAACGGTTCAAAGTCTATGCCAAATTGCACCGACTACTTCTATTTCCCCCATTAAGTTACGGATATTTTAAGGTTTTTCACCCTATTTCACCCTGTTCCGGAGGGTGAAATTACTGATGCTTATTATTAGAGGTGATTTTTAAGCCATACAAAACAATTAGAAAAGTTTTCATGACTACATATAATTAGTTCCACACTTTTGCAAAAAATCACCTAATTTGACTGTACTAGATGCCAGTGGTTTGTTTGTGAACAAATGTGATAAGGCAAGGAATTCACTACATCCACGTGTTTTTCCGATTCAGTCTTTTTTCAGGGTATTTTGGACCCTATATTTTTATCCTCGGCTAAGGCCCTGGAACCGTAATCCATTGGGCAGGCTCAGTGTGAATTAGAGGCAGTCATATTTCTTAGAAATTTATTTTTGCTTTTATAGTTGGCAAGGAAAAGATCATCGTAGGTACTTTTGGAATAGTTTTTGCTTATGGTTTTAAAGGGATGCTCACTGGGTTTGCAAACACAATTCTTTTGCAAAGGCTGAATGAACATAGGCGGATTGGTGATCGCAGTATTGGTATATTCAGGTGGATGTTGCTGCCCTTCCCCTGGCCTAATCCCTTAGTCGGATTTTACGACCTCCACGGGAGGTTCCGGAGGGGTCTATTCTTAAGCTGAACAGACCACGACCACTAATACTACTATACTAATTACTGTTATTGTATTTGTTGTATTGATTGTACTAATCATAGGCCATTTTTACTCCACCCAAGTTAGCCAACAGCATCTAGTTAGGTGAAAGGTCTTACTTGAGTGACTAATCTGTGTTGGAAATGTCTCTATTATGTTTCTCATTATTGTTGGTATCAGTATCGTTGCGGGGCTCACTGACTAACTATTAACGCACAGCCTAAACCATAAGTCATAGAGACCTGAAATTTGGAGTGTACATTTATCTTGAGGTCTAAGGTTTTACTATGAAATAAATTTCTGATAAAAAATGCGTCGCGATACGAATGACGAGGTAAATCGTCAAAGTAGTGTGTAAGTACACATTTTGGTCCTCGAGTGTACCATAACAGGTATAGGTAGAGCTGTAATATCCGGTTCGTCTTAACCGCGACAAATGTTCGCCATCCATCCGTAGTTTCGTGTATTTGATGTTTTTGTCTCGTTCTGTACCTAAGTACTTAATGCTTGTTTGTGAGGGGTGATTAGTCTTGTAAAGCTCTGTTTCATGGTTGATAGAGTGTTCATACTAGCAAGATATTTGTCTTTACTTAGTATATAGAGTTGTTTTAGTTTAGGTATTATTTTGTGATTAGCAAACTCTTTAAGTACAGTTATGATCATCTTCGATGGGTCTTCATCAGCAACCTTAAAACATCCACTGTTAGACGAAGCCTCCCTCACAAGATTGCAATGGGAGGGATTTGCTTTAACCACCACGCTTGGCAGGTGGATTGGTGATCGCAGTTGGTTATGAGTACTCAGATGGATGCTGCTGCTTCATCAGCAGTGTAAGGCTGCGTTTCCATTGACGCGGAGCTGTGCGGAGATGAGCGGAGAATAGCGGTGAAAAGTGGTAAGTGTTTCCACTGAAGCAGAAAGGAGAGGAGCGGAGCGGAGCGGAGCTAACTTTGGAATTGCGCAATTTTGACTCGTTAGTTCGTTGTATCTTTTTAGTCATGTGTTATGTCTAGTCATGTAAAAAGCTTTTATACCAAAACACGTAGCTTTATTTCCGCCCACCTAGCTGACTATAACTCGACAAACCTGAGCAAAATATTGAATGCTGTGACGCGAATGAATACACTACCTCTAGGGAGGAGATATCACAGTTTATGTCGCGATACGCCGATACGTAAACCCCGTATTCACAAACGAGCCCACCTATTTATTGCAAACAATAAAAAGCCGAAGACGACTTCTGGCGAAGAACGCACCTTGGCCCTCTCCTCTTTTTATGATTTATTTATTTATTTCGTAAAAACATCAGATTTTACATTACATGGTCACATTTACAAAACAGCAGGTCCAGCAGTAGACTTGGTATTAGGCACTGGTCCCACCGCCGCCGAGTAAACGATGAGCTATCGGCGAAAATCGCCGATAGATCGCCCAAGAAATGAACAAAAGATAATCGCTCCCGTGTAAATAAAAGAGAGAGATTATGTTTATAATTCATCGCTGGCTACTCGTTCTACGTACTACCACAGAATAAATATTAGTAGAAGGTACTACGTTCTACTCGTTTATCGCTCGACGCCGGCGTGGGACCAGTGCCTAAAGGACGATAATGTCCAACGTAAGAAAGTAAAGACACGACGCGGTGTTGTGTTGTCTGACGATGTGTATAATGTCCAATGCGTCTACAATAACACCGCTTGGCAGATGGCGTTCTATGGGCTACGTCATCGTGGTGCTGTTTCTGAATACGGGCCTTTGTGTCGCGATACGTCACTCAGATTGTATCGCAATGTCAGATCATTGTTTCCTCGTCGTAAATTCTCTTCGACGTAAAATAATACTTTAGTTTTTTTTGTACATCACGGGAAAAACATCAATATGAAATATTGAATGTTTTTTAGGGTTTTGTACCTCTAAAAGTACCAACGGAACAATTATAGGATCACTCAAGTGTCTGTCTATCTGTTTGTCTGTCACAGCCTATTTTCTTCGAATGTACTGGTCCAAAAATGATGAAACTTCGTTCATGTACAGAATAGTAACCCAATCTCGTCGACGTATGGCGTGAATAAACGAATTCTGATTTCAGGGGTTAATTAAGGGCAAGGTATAAAATAAATAAAGGCTTGTGTCAAATGTGTCATGACTATATCAAATTAAAGAACTTCTTATGAGAAATATTTTTCTTTTGTAACAATCTGAATGCTTAGTTTTAAAGATATTAAAGAAAAAAATGCGAAAATTGACAATTCCATTCTACGAAAATGCCGAGTGGAACTTTAAAAAAAATCTCGGAATGAGCCCAACATTCCACCTTTTTTCAAAAATTTCCGCTTCCTCATACAGTTTACAGAAAAATCTAAATAAAAATCCTTAGCCCAAGCGCGCATTGGCGGCCAGGCCGCAGCGGCCACCGAAATGTATGTATTGTATCATCAGTGCGCGCACTTGGTCGCAAGCGGCTGATGATACAATGCATACATTTCGGTGGCCGCCGCGGCCTGGCCACTGCGGCCTGGCCGCCAGTGTACGCTTGGGCTTAGCCTTTAAATTCCAACGGGAAACGGAAAATAGTATTAAAAAGAAAATGACTATAAAATGTGTTGACCTGGTGGTTATTATGATAGCCTATGGTACGGAACCCTCTCCACGTGTGTCCGATTCGCACTTTTTTTTTTTTTTTTATGTTATGGCTCGACAAACTGGCATACGGCCCACCTGATGGTAAGCGGTTACCGTCGCCTATTGACATCTGCAACACCCGAGGCATTGCCAATGCGTTGCCTGCCTTGGAGGACCCTTTCCTCTTGACTCTTTGGACTTGATCGGTTTCTTTATGAAGAAAGTGCCAAACTGCTTATATACTTGGATATAAAAGTATACCTATCTATCTGGTAGGTAGATAATCGTTGATCGATAAGATTGATTCATATAGTCGACTCTATAATGTATCACTATAGAGTGCATAAAATATTCCATAATCCGAAAACTCAAGGACCATTTTCGAACGTAATGCTTGTGTCAAGTGCTAAGTAAAAATGATGGGGTGGCGATCAGTTTATACTAGACGCAGGGTGCACGTGCAAATATTATTCTAGCTATTTTAAAATAGATTGTGAGACCAGTAATTGTTCTTCGCAATGTATTTCACCAAGGGATCAAAGAGCTAAAAAACTAATTTTGCCTAGCTAGACCATCTGACAGACGCAGTAAGCTTTGACCTTTTAGCTGGACGAAATTGAAATGGAAAATTGAGTGCTTTAAATTGGGTACCTATACCCATATAATTACCTATGTTACAACTTGGTACACTGCATGGTCCTCTGACGACCTCTGTGACGAGTAGGGCGAGTAGCTGGCTAAAATGCAAAAGGTTACGGGTTCGATTCCCGCTGCGGAACAATGTTCGTATGATCTGCAAATATTTGTTCCAAGTCAGGGTGCTATGGTACCATGATACTCGTAGCTCCTGATACCCGACATAGGGAATCCTAGTGTGGAACCCATACCTACTTCAAGTCGCATGTCGTCAAGTTTTTCGAACTAGGACAACGTACCCTTTATATTAAGGCAAGTATCGATCAAAGCCGGGCAGAGCGGAGATGTGTGAAATAAAACAATAGAATTTTGATGTGGGTGATATGCAGAGTTGATTTTCCATATTACCTCTATGCATTGGCGTGACCGGAATGCTGGCTTTTATTTCGGCCAGCGAATACGCATACATACAGCTATACGCCATACAGCGTGGCATTGCCGCCAGCATTCAGGGCCCGCTGCCATCTGGTGCCGGCACGAATCGACTGTGGGTTAAAATTACAGACTTGTTCCTAATACATAATCCAGTTGATTAATATAAGATTATATTGGTAAGTTGTAGGTAATGTACTTTTATCTGTCTACGTAATGTACATAATTTACTTTTATTATGACATGTCAAATGAAGAAAGAAGAAAAGAAGAATGACGTAGAATCTGAGGTTTCTCTGATATTATTATTATTTGTTTCATCAATCAATTTGCAGGAAACAGCGCTGTTTAAAACAGTTGTACATGCAAGAGCAACTTGACAGAGTATCAAATATTCTACCTGTGAGTTTGCTTAGTAGTAACTGTTAGTTGATCTATGTCGTGAGTGCTCATCATGTTTGTGGATAGCCCCCGGCTTTACGCTTCTCAACATGGAGTACAAACAGCGAAACAGTGGAAGGGGCATTAGGGGGCCGTATATTGTTACTACTACTTTTTACGGGCCTTAAAAACGCAGTAAGTAGATTTTTGCCGTTTTTCAGTTAAATACTTTAACTTGATCCTTAATTTGCGCACACTGATCTACTCGGTTTTCCAGAAGGATAACTGCAAAGTAGAAATATCTAAACGTGTGAGAGCAGTAACTAACCATAATTTACCAAAACTGTATATTCACACAACAAACCAATGTAACTATTCTAACTAAAATGCAGTAATTCCAGTTAGATCAAGATAAACCAGTCTTTTTCCAGGGTAAAGATTATTTATAAAGATCATTACTGAATAAAATGCAGCAAATGTTTTAGGATCAAGTAAACTGCAGTAATACTTGTGTAAAACCTTTTCCACGCTAGCGGATAAACACAACTTTTGACGCATTTCGAATGATAAAGAAAACTGTTTTCATCGCTGTAGTGAGGTGGAAATTTATGTGGTTCGCTCGGCAGCAAAGTTATTTTGCGTCTCGTATTTTAAAACTCTCGCTACGCTCAGGATTCATTACAAGTACTCGCACCAAATAACAACTTTGCAGCCTTGCATAACAAATAACTATTTTACTAAAATAACTTTCGTGAATTATATCATGTAACGGGAAATTTTCACGTACCGATATGTTAGGGTCGAAACCTAGTGCTTCCACCAACATATTGGAACGTGAAAATTTCCCGTTTGACAAAATGAAATAACTAATGTCGGGGTTTTAGGGGCTGTAGGGGATTTGTAGAAGTTTTTAGGGATATTAGGGGGGTACGTTAGGTATTAAAGTGGTACGTAGGGTTTTTGGGGGGTTGTAGACTCTCTAGGGGTTTTTAGGGGTTGCAGGGGTTGCGGATACTGCAAGTCACTTGGCAATGTAGACCAACCATCATTGTTTTTTGTAGTATCAAAAATAAAAACAGCAATTTAATATTTTTTACAAATATTAAGAACTGTATTTTTTTTACCGTTTTATAGAAAGATATGTACGTTTTATTTTGTATGTAAAAATCTAAATGCACTTTTTCACAACAATTTGTTCTTAGATATCTATATAGCAATTAAAATTGTTGTTCATATCGCAGAAAAAAACAATCTGCAAGGGGTTTATCGCGTTTTTCTCGAAAACGTACTACTGCTGCCCTATAATTGGCAATTTTATATAATAATGAGGGGTTTTCACGGCCGTTCCAAATCATGCTTTCAGCGTTAAAAATAGATGGCGCAGCTCTGTAACGTAGCAGTCAAGTGTCAAAATAAAGTGAAATGTCAACATCAACAACGTAGAAATAATTTTCGTTTCGTGGTATTTATTTTTGCCTACTTCTAAAAACACCACGAAATCACTAGCGCACACTCAAAAAGCAAACACAAACAGAATATCAAGACTAATAGCCACAGACTACTTAGATAATAGTTTTGTACGCGTGCACCACAGACAATCTTGATTGATACAGTTGAGTCAGCGCCATCTATCGAACCAATTTGAACGACTTTTTTTCTTTTTAATCGAAGATGAAAAGCTTTCATTGCCTTTTGTCTAATAGTGATAAGATCACACTGAAAGTTAAAAGAGTTTTGCTTCCAATGTAATAATTATGTAATAAGTGCCAGGTAAACATTACAACTCTCGGACTTCATCTCCGGTTCATCTTCGGTTGCGGACTATGAGCATGAAAATCAAGCATTATGTAGTTCACAAAACAAATCAACCGGTACCAACAAATGAAGATAATTGGGATAGAGGAAAATAATATGAGATTTATGTGATGTGTGGCTTGATGCCACTTCCAGTTATTTTCTCAATTCCGTGTAAGAAACTAATAACAGCACAGAATAACAGTCATGACGTGGTCTGACGAGAGTTTGTTCCGGATTTTACCACTTCGTGAAGACCCTGGTTTTAGCTGTCAATATAAGGAATTCTCTTGGAATTCTACCCCGTATACGTCACATCAGTGGCAATAGCGACCGTCAACTGTCAAACATGACAAAGACAATTGCGCAGTCTATTTATTTTATTTTACTTTATTTGGGAAAATTTCTGACGGGAAAACAGACAGTTAATACCTATGATATTACTAGGTAAATAACATAAAATGGATGAGTCAATGTACAACCCACGACGTTATCCACGGATTACTAAAAACGGTCTAAAGGTCTAATGTAGGGGATGAAAATAAAGGTTTTTAGATATTAACATTAATAAGATAAATTTGTACTTGACCAGCTACTTTTTAGACCACTTGCTAATTAGACCAGCTGCTTTTTTAGACGAAATGATACTAAACCTTAAAAACTGGGAGGAAAATATAATAAACAATAAAAATATAAATAAAATAAATAATAATAATAAATATAATATACTATAATTTATATTGAATATAGGAAAAACAGTGGTAATTTTACCATCTTACAATAATAGTTTTTCAGTGTAAATTATTTTGATTAGGTGTTAATAATGATTGAATGTAGGTAAAGTACTTACCTACTTAAGAGCATTTAGCGACATATTACACGTTATGAAGTCACAGTCTGGTGACAGCACATCTTGGCAAGCCGCCAAGCGCTGGTCAATTTAGATACGAACTCCACACATTTTTAGATGTTGCCTAATCTTTCGTATGTGACTCATCAATTTAGTTTTTGTGGTTCCGTATCTCAACCGGAAAAAACGGGACCCTAAAGGATCACTATGTTGTCCGTCTGTCTGTATGTCTGTCTAACAAAGACCCTTGTTACTAACTTAACACTTATAACAAATACAAAAGTCCGTGAGCTTAAAGTGCCGTACAAAAATCAAGCTTCTAACCCAATGCAATAAAAAGTTATGGCAATGAATGCCTAATTTTGGTATGGAAATCGCGAAAACGAAAAACCTCTAGGGTGTTATTACAAAACATGGACTAAGTCTGAGTTTAAACCAGGACTACCAGTCTAGGCTTTATCGACTTTTGGTATATACATACAGGGTGTTTTTTTTGAAATGGGACAGTATGGCGATATCCGAATCCATAAGAGATACGGGAAAACTGTTTTTGGAACCATTTACTAATTTTGTATGAAAACGATTTTGGTATAATTTTTGGTCAAGCGTGAGTACTCCATAAAAATGAGTTGGTTTAATCAAATTTTGTTTAATGCGTATCGACTCAGTTTCATGTAAGGAATGTTTCATTGTATTGGAAGCAACAGAAGTTACTCAAATTTAATAAAATGTTTTCTCATACAATTTGTAAGTTATCTGGTACCTACGTTAATAAAACTATCGCAAAAACAAAAACAAAATGGCCTTCCTCTTTCTTTTTTCAGGTACGGGTACGTTTCAGAATACCTCTAGTGGCCTTAGACAATGCAGATGCGACTGACACGAGATTATATTGTAATTTAATCGTTTTTAAAATTAGAGATCCTCTGATCTTAAAACCGATAAAATTACATTAATTAGTTACATTAATTGGCACTGTTTGGTCTCTGATCAAAATGAGCCCAAACACTGCCAGGCTACTAGTAATCATCGAGGAGTTCCATTGTCCACCTTCCGTCTCCATCATCAAATCAGCTCGCAGTCACCATAATATTGTATTGTCATCTGAACTTAACAGGTATGAAAAATGAACTCAATGGGTTGGGTAGAACTGGTTCAAAATTCAGTTTCAAGATTCGTTCCACACTTACATACAGGTCAAGATAAAAACTTGTAAAAACGGCAGGCCTATTCTATATCTCGCGACAGGTTTGCAATAGGTGTAAATTGTGCAATCATTGCTGTAAAACGGTAACTTTTGTATGAGAAAAGTGGATTGATACGATTGAGGCCTGTTCCGTTGCAGTGGCCTGTTCTTCTGCTAAAAAAAAAGTCGAAGTCAAAAAGAACTTTATTCATTGAAATCACAAGGATCATTTGAATCGTCTTATATAAAATTAAATTACTCCTGTTCCAACGCGACCAAGCATAGAAGAATCAGGCAACAAACTCGGCTTGGCTTACATAAATGGTCCGTCTTACCACTAGGTGAGAAGCGCCTGTGTGGTGCCTCGGCGCAAGGAGTTGCTGATACATAGTAAATGAGAACTTAAAAACCTTAGGAAGGTAGTCAAAAGTAAATAAACATCAGCAAAAATATGCAAGACAGCACACGCTACGCTTGTTATACTTATAAATATCTAATAATAATCTAATACAAACATGTAAATATAGGTAAGTACAGATATTGCAAATTTCCATTTTAGCAGTCGAGGGGCAGAGCGACATCAGGCCACGCGGCTTTATCATTAATATAGTCAAAACCCTTTTCATCATCATAATCATCATCACCAGGATTTAGCCGACCACTGCTGGACGAGGCTTCCTCCATAAATACAATGGGGGGGAGAATTGCCATCCTCTGGTGTAATCCCTGGTGTGACACGTTACATACGAGTATTTAGTATGAGAACCTAACTAAAATGTGAAGATCTGATTTTAAGAACAATTTTGAACGCTAATTAGCTTCAAGTGTCTCAAGTATCACCACTTCGACGGTCAGCTCTTGTATTTTTAATATTCCGGCCTTATTAATAAGGTCTTAAATGAAATTTTACATATTTATAGACTACCAAAATTAACACACGCGGCCTTTCATACATAAATTTATTTTTAAGGATTCATTTGGGGTTTTTTTTATTTTTATTATAAATTTACATAAAGCTTATTTGTTACAGAGGGCTTACCATGAGCCGATTCAGTTCAAAAACTATTCAGTACAAAATATCGGCTCCGTGATGTCCGCAGCTATATTTAAAGGGCACAGTAGCAGAAAGTCTATAGGCTTTTGCGATTAAAGTTATTCAATCATGATCAAAGAACCAAGATCACCGACATAGCTCTCAGAATTAGCATGTTGAAGTGGAAATGGGCAGGTCATATAGCTCGCAGAACTGACAACCGTTGGGGAATAAAGGTTCTCGAGGGGCGACCACAAACCGGACGACGCGGTAGAGGAAGGCTCTCCATTCGATGAACTAAAGACATTATAAACGTTACAGTAGGTCGGTGGATGGAGGCGGCTCAAGACCGTTCGCCGTGGTATTCTAGGGGGTAGACCTATATCCAGCAGTAAACTTCTACAGGCTGATGATGATGATTAAACATAAGAATAATTTAATTTTACTATACTTTTGTGGTCTACTTGGAGTAAAAAATGTATCAAAGACCGAATATGATATAAAATTCTCTTTACACCTATAAGCAATATAGCATGGACTGGACAGAGTTTTTTATTCAAACAGGAAATTGCGCCTCGAACTTTCACTGACCTACGTTCAGTGGCCATCAAATACTTGGCTATTATGTCGACTGAAAAGATTCAATATCCATTCATAACGAAAATCTCAATATTCATAGGATTCACAGTCAATACGGTGTGGGATTTGTCAGAAGGCGCTAAAGGCTCTATTATACCACAACGAATATACCCCGGCTGCGGCCCGGCTTCGTTCCGGCTGTAGCTGTGGTAGCTATGCGTCTTATATTAATTACACGTAGGTATGGTTGGTATGGTTACGTTGATTCAAAGAAATGTACAAGAGCCGTCACACCAAACCGCACTGCGATTGTGGTGACAACTCTCGTACATTTTCATGTATCACATCGCAACCGGACCAGCCCAATAACAGTAGCAAATGGTCCCTTTGCCATTTGCTACTGTGACACAATGAAGATCATTTTGGCAGCCTTAGCGCTATTTTAATCGTATAAAACTTGAATAGGAGAAATTTCTTGACCTAAGTACCTCCTTTCAAGTTTCAAAAGATTTAGACAGCGCTAATGCTATGCCAAAATGGGATATTCACAGTATGAAGTAACATTAATAAAATACTTATATCTTTGGCGACATACATAGTGCCGGGACATATCAATGAGATTTCTGATTGTTGCTATAGAATCAGTAAAATTTTTAGGCAGCATTTGAATTACATACTTAAGGCTTCTTCACTAGTCGCGTACACGCTTTGGTGCGCACTATTAAGCGAACATAACATAAGGCACTTTAGTTGGAAAGTCGAGCTATCTGCTCATCTTTTGGGGATACTGGGCCTAACTCTTAAAACAATATCACCACTCAAAGTACAATAAGTATTGTTTGTATGCCTTATCGCGGCTCATAAATTTCGGGCGCTGAGTAGGTAAAAATAAAACAATCCCAGGTCATTGTACCTCTCGAAACAGGGTAAATAATTCTTTAAGAACTCATTCCCACAAGAGTTAACCCATAACATCGTAAACCCTTTGAAGACCACCCAGGATAACCTGGCCTGGCCTGCCCCGCTGATTCCTTTGATCTAGCTACGTGAGGGAAACATTGCTTATTGGTTGCACAGGTCTGATTGTCCTGGTTGTTGATAGTTCAGTTGCTGTTATCGGAGTGATTGAGCAAGCCAAGGGCGCACGAGCCAACTCGTGCTTTGAATAAAATATAAACTGCGTCTTGCTGTAAACATTTGCAGATTAACCAAGTTCCTCACGGACAATTGCCTTTATAAACCTACTTATCGAGTTCATCGAGTGTAGGGCCTTCCTAGATACGGCTCAAGACCATTCATCGTGGCATTCTAGGGGAGAGGCCTATGTCCAGCAGTGGACTTCTCCAGGCTGATGATGATGTTGATACTAAGTCCTAAGTACTAGTCTAAGTTCTTTAAAGTTCAGAGTATTTTAGTCCTTGAACCAATTCTAAAGTTTTGCATAAAAACCTGTGGATTAAGTACCCCCTTGAGGTATACAGTGTACAATCATGCTCAAAACAAAACCTTCATAAATTAATGATAGCCATCATGTAAAAAGGGTCGGGCGGGGCGTGGAGATAGACGAAATTAAGCCATTAATCATACGTTAACCCGTTGTTTTACTTCAGACAAATTCGCAACAAGAACTTCCAACAACTTACCCAGAGGAAATCAGAGATCTTCAAATTGGAGCAAGCAGCTATCTACAAATTAAGCCCGGGTTTGATCGCGGGGTCTGCCGTGTCTCTTATGAATGCTGGTCTCCGCTATGAAACAGGAAAAATCAGAGATCTTCAAATTATAGACGGGAAATGAGTTTTCGGAGACGTAAAAATATTATTATGTCTGTTATTATGAGGCTAACGTTTTTTCCGATTTTATGTTTCACAGAATTCTTCAAACATTGCCTTCAAACATTGGGAACATAAATATATTTTATGCTTTGCTTTTTATTTGCTAGAGTAATTTTAGTATTGCTGTGCTAAACGAATAATCTGTGAGATATTACTGAAGAGAATTAAAAAAGATGACATGTCTTACTTGACTCTATGTCTGATGATTTAAAAGAAAGTTTCCCTCCCCGCTTTCCTCCTGACCGTACCTCTCAATCCTCTCAACATCTTCTACTCATGATCCCTGTCATAAGACCTCTTTTTATGCTGACTCTGTTACGGTCACTTGTGTAACTAACTTCCGGTCGAAATCAGAAAAGCCGCTGCCATAATAGGAGTACCAAACTGTACGAATAGTTTATGTCATCGCAAAATGTTTGAGAAAATATGTATTGATGTGTGTATTTGATTTATTTTTAGATATGTTATGATAAGTTTTTTGTATACTATACCTACTACGTAAGCAGACAAGTATACGGCCCACCTGATGGAAAGTAGGTAGTTACCGTAGCCTGTGGACGCCATAAAAAGGTTAGCTGGAAGAAAAAGTAGTAGCATTAAGTTCGCCTTATGTACTTGTTTTTGTCCTGTGCAATAATAGTAGATTATGCACTAAGGGAATAAAGCAGTGTCTTATGTCGCGGGCGGCATATTGAACCCTGAGTGTAACGAGGGACTCTTAAGTTAACTCCCGAGTGTAGCGAGGGAGTTATATAGAGTCCTGAGTGAAGCGAAGGGTTCAAGCTGCCCAAGACGAAGACAGGCTTTATTCCAGAGGAGCATACTCTACTTTTCACACCTACTGCGAGGCAATAAAAGGCCAGGGCTCCATTAAAAATAAGTATTGCCTGTTTTGATAAACTCTGGAGTAGAATCATTATCGCTCGACATTTTTTGTTAACTCTAATATTGTCACTGACATAATATTATATTACAAAAATATTGCAATAAAATTCACTGAAAATCACAGCACCAAACATCTCTTTTGTTTCAAATTCTTTAAAATCGCGCCTATTTCTTTTTTTTCGAGTTTTGCTATAGTGGCCAGTTCGATTTTCGAACAAACCTCTTTACAATGCCATATGGGCATTTTTTTACTCAGAGTTTTCCACGAGTTTCCAACATGAATTTGACGTTCTAAATTCAAATCACTTTAATCCCTAGGGAGTTTCATACAACTTTATATCCCTAGAGAGACAATGCTGTACTTTACGTTGAGGTTGCATGATTTGTAATTGGACATTGTCGAGCAGGTGGTGTGAAAAGCATTTTTCACTCTTCTTGCTCAAAAAGAACGTCATTGTGGCGTACCAGAGCGAAGAAAAAATATAATTTTTTCCTCTAGGTGACAAAGTTTTTTTTGTAATTTTTGTCTGTCAAATGACAATGAGCCTACAAAAACGAAAAAGTCTTTAGTCATAAGTAGAATAATTATGAATAAAGACTCGACTTATTACTGTTTCATAAAAAAATAACAACATTTTATTTTTGAAAATAGAACTAAAATAGGCGATCTCTTTGGTAGAATGCATGCAATGGCTACAGAAGAAATAAAAAAAAAGACATTGGCGCGAAATCTTTAGAATTTTTCTCTAATTGCAAATTGAATTTATTGAATTGGTAGTGACCGTAATTAATTTTTCATATTGTATTGGATTATTATATTTTCTCGCAATCGTAGAAAGTATACACGGCGCTAAAAACCCATTAAAACTCGGTTTCTATTTACTCCCGAGCTCTACCTCATATAATATATATAATGGGTAATTTTAGCTCCTTGTATAACAATCTACTATTGTATCTTGATCTGTATATCTACGATGTGGCGCCATCCGAACCAGACAATATGGTGAATATGCAATATGGCAATATTATGGCGTATGGGCCGGCGATCCAGTATCGTTTGGATACTATACTATGTTTATTCACCTACTTCCTCAGCAAATATGGGTAGCTGTATTTTTGTATAATAATTATTCTATCTGTAGAAATTATTAAACTTCTTTTGATCAAAGCAGCAACATCGCACAGTAAGTATGAATGGCCAAGGGGTTTAGGGTTACTTCGGAGGCCGACCCTCACTAGATTCACAGGTCACTTGAGCCAGAACTCCACAAGTCCTACACACGGTTCCAAGTGTTCATTGCTATCTTACGTCACCGGTTCAAGTGACAACGTGATACTTGATGAAAATCATCATGATAAGACGGTTGATGTCCAATGATGGATGATTCTTCTATAGTACAGGCAAATTAGCAAAAAGTGTGGACCTAAGTCGTGTAGTCGTGGATTCTTATGTAAACGTTAGATGACACGAAAAGAAGCTTATCCTAGGTTTGCACCGTTTCTGGCGCTTACGGAACGTTTTTAAATATTAGGTACAAACTTAAAAAGGCCATAAATTTTAAAATAGAAAGAAATTACTTGATGCAAGTTAAATTACGTATAGAGAGACTGTTTTAGTGCATTATGATTTTAATAAAAACCACGTGCATGTAGGGAACACAGAGTTGAATAAATGCATCTTCCGTAAAAAAAAATCCAGTATAAAACTTCTGGCGGATGTAGTACTAATTAAATGAATAAGTTTAAGTCAATTTCCAGACCTACGTGAGACGCACCATGGTGAAAACCTGGTAATGTATTTCGAGCATTTTTCTGATAAGTCTATCAATTTGCACCTTATTTTCCCCTACCTTAATTTTCCCGGAGCCGTAAAAACCACAAAAACTTTTTTTTGTAAACGATTTTTTTTTGTGTGTTCCGTATGTCGGATTTAAAAAATACTTGGTGCAAATGTAGATCATAACGGTTCAAAGTCTATGCCAAATTGCACCGACTACTTCTATTTCCCCCATTAAGTTACGGATATTTTAAGGTTTTTCACCCTATTTCACCCTGTTCCGGAGGGTGAAATTACTGATGCTTATTATTAGAAGTGATTTTTAAGCCATACAAAACAATTAGAAAAGTTTTCATGACTACATCTAATTGGTTCCACACTTTTGCAAAAAATCACCTAATTTGACTGTACTATCTAGGCTTAGGCTTTGTCGCGTTGGAACAGGATTAATTTTAGTTTTTAGGGCGATTTAAAATGTGTCAATTTTTTTTTTTTTTGCCAAAATTGTAATTTTGCAAGGGGGATTTGCCATAACTATCACGCTTGGCAGGCGGATTGGTGATCGCAGATATTGGTGCTAAGTACTCAGGTGGATGCTGCTGCCCCTTGTGTAATCACTGAGTCGGCTTTTACGACATCCACGGGAGCAATATGAGAGGTCTATAAACTATTCTTAGGCCGGACATATACAGAGTTGAAACTAACAAATAATGTCTTTAATAAACCTGACGAGAAGTAAAGTATTGAGAATTTGTTGATGAAGATGAACATACATACAAACACACATAATTCAAAAACATAACTCTCCTTTTTGTTTCGCCGTAGTTGCATAAAAAGTGACAGTCTTGATACAGCCATCAAAGACTGAAGTCTCGTGCAAGGTAAGACCTTCGTGGTGCGGTGGATGAGTAGGTGGATGAGTAGCCGGCTGAGCCGCAAGGTGAGGTGAGGTGCGGGTTGGATTCCCGGCTGCGGGACAAATGTTTGCATGATCTGTAAATATTTGATCAGGGTCTGGGTGTTGTAGTACTATTGGTACTACTATCCTCGTCGTGGTTCCTTGATACTCACGACACGGGGAGAAAAGATAAATTATTCAAGAATAATATGGACTATTCCGAATGGGCATAATTAAATAGATACCTACTTTACAGTTACCTACTCTACTAAGTTTAGTGTGAGGTACTCTTTAGAGTCTACACATAAAATCAAATTAAGTAAATTACTAACTACGAAAATCATATGACTCGCCTTTGTAATTATATCTGTTATTTTCCAAGTAAACACAATTTATTTAAATGTGAGCATACGCCTGCCAGGGGAGAAATGGACAATCGGGGTCAGCGGGCAACGATGTCATCTCCATTATCTACAAAAACTAAACATGTTCTTAGCACGGGAATAACTGCAATGCCTCGCTCTGTAACCCCTTCACCCCTTTTCGCCATATTGGCAAAAGGCTGGCTCAGTGGCTGCATGTGTTCGTTTGACCGTGACGGCTTGACCACCATTGCCGTGATTGCTTAGTGAGTTATGTACTATTTTGAGTAAAATAGTGATTATAATTTTTCTCGATGCCGAAAGAACGATCTAGGAAGGCTTAAAAGATCAATGCCAAAGCATGGACCAAAGGCTAGGCTTGCTAATTTTGTTTGACTCCGATTACCCAACTTGATTACCATCATTGCATGCAGCCGAAATGGATGTTCAAACTGAGATTTAAAAAATATATAATTTACAAAGTAGATAGTGAAAGTGATTAAAACTGAGCTCAATCGTAAACTTTGTATTTATGGCGTTTATTTTATTATTAAAATAATAGGTATTTGCTTATGTGGCTCATTTAACCCCTTTTTACCTATTTTAAAATAGAACTGCAGTTAAACCAACAAACGGTTTCTATAAACAACGAGTTACTCTTACTTGCAGTCTATAAACTATTTTCGTTACTCACTATTGTGTGTGAGTGAGGAATCAGCGGTTTACGCGCTTTCTACGTGTCACGAACTCGTCGGCTCTACATATAAAGTGGTTTGGTGAACATTGCTTTTTAAAATTATAATAAACATTCGATCGTCTTCAGGATCGACATTCGCCAAGCCGCAATAACTAGGTAAATCCACTAACCGACACCTGCCATAAAGTTTGTACATAAACTTGTGTAGGTAGATAAATTCTCAAGTCAATTTGAATACGTAAAATATTTTTATAAGATTTATGGGAAAGTACTAAAACGAATTGGAATTGGAATTGAATTACCTTATTAATATCTAATATTACATTTTCTATGAAATTACTCTGGGTCGCCTTTTGGAAGGAACGCAGCAATATAGGATGGGTACCTCAGAATAATGTTGATGCTTTAGTCATTATTCAGAGATGGGTACAGTAATGTTGAAGTCTACATAGCATAATTGATAACTTTTCATTTAAAAAACCGACTTCCGCCATTGTATTCGACTAAATAATTTTGGATGAAAAAAAAATTATGAAAGAACCATAGTGGTGAAAGGATTATGATACTTTCTGAATGCAAATGCTTGGTGTCTTGCTGAAAATATCAAAATCGCCATATGTATGCCTACAATATTTGAGAAGTTCCCTCAATTCCTCATGGATCCCATCATCAGAACTGGATTCTGAAAAAAATGGGACCAATCTGGAAGTATATCTATTCAAATAAAAAAAGAATTTTCCCGGTTCATAAATGCCGGAGATATGTGGTAACAAAAATAAATAAAAATAAAAAATACAACCGAATTTAGAACCTCCTCCTTTTTTGGAAGTCGGTTAATAAATAGTGTCAAAGTTCTGTCAAAATTGACAGATATTGTCTGAAAATTTCGAGTTGGACATTATGTCTACAATCTGAAAATTAGTCCTCTGCCCCCCAATTACAGTAAATTAATTGGGTAACACAATAATGGGGATAATTGTGGCGCTGTCCAAATCTTTTGAAACTTGAAAAGAGGAATATTTAGGTCAAAAAGTTTTCCCTATTCATGTTTCATTATATTTAGATAGCCACTCAGGCTGCCAAAATGATCCCCATTTTTGCGTTTCCCATTGCTAATGTAATTGAGTGGCTGGACTGGGGGTTCACGATAAGCCGCTTTCTGTAAACATTCAATATTTACAACTATCCTCGTCGAGTTTGCAAAAACCGCGATGAACACTTCGGATGAGCGGAAAGCGTATTAGTGTTCACATGAACAACGTTTCCGGCTTTAGTATTTTTGGAATTCTGTTAAAAACCTGTGATACCTTCTACCGTTGGTCGTCGTTTGTTTGGCTACTAAAATTATATCATGGAACTGGTATAAAAACTGAGTTAGAAAGATGACGTAATAAAGGTTCTATAATCTCATAGTTCTTAGAGTAAAGATTTGGTCGATTAAACAAAAAAACACATTGATGTTTCGATTACTAAAAAATATAAACCCATCTCCAATGTTAAATTAGTTTACGGCAAAGTTTAATTCTCTTTAGGTCTGTATTTAATTCAATCAAATTAGTTTTATTCCTACAAAATAAGAAAAGTTATAATTGAATTTGTATATAGATAAAGAGAGATACTTTCCCATTTTCGAAATAGATGATGCCTTTCTTTGGTGGCTTTTTCTTGATAGCTAAATGAAAAAGATATTTTGCAAATGATTATATCTAGATATTATAATTATATGATTTGATTTAGTACCTATTTGCAGTTCACTTTTACAAAAAAAATGTTTAATTTTTATTTAATTAATGAGTATACCGCAAAGATTAGAACAAAAGTTTATAAGATAAACTGCCTCTAATCAATGCAAAACAATAGAAAGTACTTTCCATGCTCTTAAAGGCCTTTTATAAGAACACCCTTACATCAGCTGTTTCTTATACTTTGTACCTGCTTTATGCCTAGTTTAAAATTACTGATAAATTATTATTTTAATAAAAACAGCATGTTTTCAAATTTCGCATGTGTTTAAAGACAAGATTATAATATACATATTCTGGGGCACGCTGTAATAAAACTGTAAAAATCGAACAGTCAATAAACTAGAAATATTTTCCCAAAAATCGGTCATTATTAGTTTTATTGAACGAGCGAAGCGAGTTCTCTGAGTCAAGTTGGAAGAATTGGTGTTTGTATGTATGTATGTATGTATGTATGTATGTATGTATGTATGTATGTATGTATGTATGTTTGTCCGATGAAAACTTCCAAACCGTTAATCCGATCTTCATAAAATTTGGTATGGGGGTAGACAGTATTGGTACAATTTGTAGGTAAGGTTATGAGCTATATCGGTCTGGGGGTTGCTGAGATATTGGGGTCCAAGAGGGGGTCAAAAAAATAAAAGTGAGACAGTCAGATCAAGTGGGGTGTTTAATGAAAGTGCTTTAGTTGGACATTTCAAAACTGTTTTTAAAAAGTAATTAGACTTAGTAGTTTCCAAGATATTAGGGAAAATAAAAAACGTAAAAATCAAAAATTCTAGGGTACTTCCAGCAATCCCACAATACTGAAATTTGGTATGCTTATGGCTTTTGTGTCACAACTACAGGGAAAAGTCTGAAATTGAAGAATTTTGAGACATGTATCCTATAAAACACTAAAACCAATATAATATCCGTTGTTGACCTCCCATTTCTAAGAATTTGAATGACGTTGGAGTTCTAAGATTTCGTCAAAAGGACGTTACCAATTAATTCGTCAGGTACTTGATATACTAACAGGTATGTAGTATCAGAGACAAGTTACTTGTCTCTAGTAGTATGAACGCCCCGTTGCTTAGTCCTATTCAAAAGTTATTTCGATAAAATACCTCGAGGTGAAAATAAAAAAAAAATGGAAATTATGGAAATGTCTTACTTAAGTAGTCGGGCTGATAAAGGTGTCATCGCGAGGTCTCAGTTCGGGGCGAACCACTAGTTATTTATGTACTTTAAATATTATAATATAAGGAATCGTTCATTATTAGGGTTCAGTACCTCAACACGAAAAACGGGACCTTTATAGGATCACTTTGTTATCCGTCTGTCTGTCTGTCTGACCGCCTGTCCATCCGTGTCTGTCTGTCTGTCAGGATCCTTTTTCTTAGGAACGCATAAAGTTATCAACTTGAAATGTGTGCACATTATAAAGGTCTGTGAGTTTATAGTGCCGTAAAAAATCAAGCTTCTTACTAGCATTAGAAAGATATGCCCAATGTCTAATTTTTGTATGGAAATCGTGATGATGTAAAACCTATAGGGTGTTATTATAAAAAATGCCCTTAGTCTGGGTTTAAACCAGGACTACCAGTCTAGGCTTAAATATCGACCTAGGGTATATACGACTGTAACACCAAAGCAGATGGTTTGATTTCCAGAAGCAACTTTCGAGCTAGATAATATTATGTCAAAAATGACATAAGCTTGGACTATCTCTGGTTTATCTAAAACCAGGCAGCCCCTAGTTTAGCAATGGTCTATAAATTGACAGTTGATTACTTGTTAGAGGTAAGAATTTGGACATCTCAATTGTGATGTGACACAATCCGTCAGTTTGATACTTTGGAAATTTGCGAAGTAGCGCGAGAATTGATTTCGGAAAACAAACCATCTGCTTTCGTATTTAAAGTCGCATATGCCTAATGTTGATATTTAATCCTAGATTAGTACGCCTGGACTAAATTCAGATTTAATGCATGTTCTGTAATAAGGCCGCTTGGGTGTTATTACAAAACATAGACTAAGTCTGAGTTTAAACCAGGACTACCAGTCTAGGATTAAATAAACAGGTACCTACATCTGGTACCTACGTTAATAAAACTATCGCAATAAATTTTGAAAATGGCCTCCCTCTTGCTGTTTCTACGTACGGGTACGTTTCAGAATACCTCTTGTGGCCTTAGACAAAGATTTTCTTATTAAAGTTTGACTAAGTTCTACAGCTCTGATTTTTCTCATTTCACGAGACCATCAGAGCAGTAGAGCAACATTCACCACACATCTTTGTCTAATGCCACTAGAGATGTTCTGAAACGTGCCCGTACCTGGAAACAGAAAGAGGGAGGCCATTGTGAAAATTTATTGCGATAGTTTTATTAACGTAGGTACCAGATTACTTACAATTTGTATGAGAAAACATTTTATTAAATTTGACTAACTTCTGCTGCTCAGATTTTTTTCTTCCGATACAATTAAACAATTCTTACATGAAACTGAGTCGAAACGCATAAAAAAAATGTTTGATTAAATCTACTCATTTGTTTGGAGAACTCACGCTTGACCAAAAAAATAACTATGCCAAAATCGTTTTCATACAAAATGAGCAAATGGTTTCAAAGACAGTTTTCCCGTATCTCTTATGGATTCGGATATCCCCATACTGTCCCATTTAAAAAAACAACCTGTATATACGACTGTAATACAAAAGCAGATGGTTTGTTTTCCAGAAGCAATTTACGAGCTAGATAGTCCGCGCTTATGCCAAAAATAACATAAGCTTGGACTATCTCTGGTTTTTCTAAAACCAGGCAGCCCCCTAGTTTAGTATGGTCTACAAATTGACAGTTGGTTGCTTGTTGGAGGTAAGAATTTCGACATCTCAATTGTGATGTGACACAATCCGTCAGTTGGATACTTTGGAAATTTGTGTAGTAGCGCGAGAATTTATTTCGGAAAACAAACCATCTGCTTTCGTATTAAAGTCGTATATGCCGATAATGTCGTTATTTAATCCTAGACTGGTACGCCTGGACTAAATTCAGGTTTAGACCATGTTCTGTAATAAGGCCCCTAGAGTTTAGGGATAAGTGGCTGATACTCGAAAAGGCCTCTGACGGTTTTTAAATAATTTTCGGGTCGGAACCCTCAGGGCCCAAGTCTTCATTGACCATTTCCCCCAATGTCCATTTTCTTTGAATTCATGTCTCTCTGTTCATGTTCCATCACGCAAAAACTACGAAACTGATTTTGATAACACTCACTAATGGTCCAACTTAGTTATGTTTGATCAAGCAGCCAAATCAAAAATCAAAAGAGGTGAAAAATGAGGGTATCTTATATAGGACACACTCCACTCAAGGTCAACCGTGGTGGTTGACCTTAAATGCATTGAAAACCAAGTAAACAAAAGATTTGGAATTTCAAAGAATCTTTTCGTGAAAATAATTTCTCGCCTAATTACCTCGATAATATACAAATTTGACATACATACAATTACTTCATTGCAGCGCGTTACTACGGTCGACCGAAGAGATTATGTGACATCTGTGTCCAATCTATACTATCTACACTGATATTATAAACAGAAAAGATTTGTATTTTTGTTTGTAATTAATAAACACAAAAACTAACTAATTAAAAATATTTTTTTTATAAAATCTTTCACCAGCAGAATACTATATTATCACTGAGTAAAAAAGGCTAAATTTTATTTTCAAAAAATTAGAGATACCAATAATGTACTGGCCAATTGGGGTACTATAATATAACCCTTATATATATATTAATATGTTGGGGGTTGTATAATTTTAATATGTATAATTTATTAGTATATATTATAATTTGTTGGTTTAGATTATATTTATCTTTTTAGTTTTATTGGTTACTACTTAGTTAACTACCTTATTTGTAAGGCACGCCTCACCATCTTTCTGTACGCCCAGGATGACTGGTAGATAATGCTATTAGCATTAAGTCTTCCTAGCACTAATGTTTTGTGTGAAAGTTTAAATAAATAAATAAATACTCCAATAATGTAACCCAAGGTGTTAAAAAATTACATAATATATAATTCCTTACAACGCGTGCGCTGCAAAAACAATTGATGATAGAACAGAATAATGTACTCCAGTTTTAGAGAATAATTTATAATAGATGTTCCACGCGGGTGGAACCGCGAGTAAATGCTAGTTATAAATTAAAATTACAACCAAGGTAGGTATATAAATGAGCGAGGTTTTGAAAACTGTTCCAGTTCACGCTGAACGAACATTAACTATCTACATCTACTTGCATCAAAACAATTAAAGTGAGTAATTTTTGATATTTTGTTGATGATGATGATGCGTATTGTTAGTACATAATCTGTAACTTTCTTCACCATCCACAAAAAAAAAATTAACTTAAGTACCTATTAAACCTACCTACTTAACTTTACTTCTGAAAGTCATTTTATCAATGTTTTTATATTCATTAATGTTTTTCAATAACTTTATTATAGGTAAATATAATATTGATCAAGTTTGATTGAATTTAAAATTAGATATTTATTTAAATTAATTAATTTGGTAATTCTGCCATTGTTCTGGGCACGCTATGTCTGCCTGGGCTATGATTATGGTTATGGATAAAACCGACTAAGGGATATCGCCAGGGTATGGGCAGCAGCACTACTAAATACTTTTATATTTTATTTTATAAATATTTTGTTGTGAATATATGTATATATATATATATATATATATATATATTTATCTACTCTCATACTGAAATATAAAGATTAAAAAACTAAAAACAATACTTAAATGGCAGTCTTAATGAACATGCCATCGAAATAAATTTAAAAAATTACATTACGATACAGCTCTTCTATGGACAAGTGTATTATAATACTTATAACTTTTTTCCATAACGATACAACTTCACTTGGACCAAGGAGGTTGCAATGCAGTTTTTCTATACATAATCTGTGGACGCGGCGCAACACGCTCGCGCATATGGATTTTGGCGCTGAACGTTTACAAATGAATGCAAATATATAAGCAGTAATTTTACGCAAATTTCATTGTCAAATTAGTTTTTGTTTTAAAAAATATCTGAAAACGACAGTAACGAGCGATACTGAAGAAAATTTTACACCACCGGACATTCTCGAAGCTGCAACGAACAAATGAACCTCTTACCGGCGAAATCTAGAAGGTATTACAATAAATGTTACCAAGACTTTAAAATATAATATTACCTATTTCATGAGATTAGATAAAGTAGTGTATGAAACTGCACATAATTTGGTCTTAAAACATCAGTCAACAACCCTTATTATGCAACAGTTTCATAAACTACTATTTGCTGACGAAGTTTATGATATCACTCACGTAATGCTACTACGAAACGTTATTATCTAATACAAATTTATAGAGGTATCCCTTCCAAATTTAATTGAACGTGTTTCGTTTAGTATCAAGTGGATCCCGTTATAAGTAAATACACTTTTAAATCTCGGGGACTCAGTGCGTCATCCCAAATTCATAGCACTTTAGTTCAATTACGTCATATTACTATAGTAGGGTGCGTTTAGTTTAAAAGAAAGCTCCTCTTTCGCTTTTACTTGGTAGAAGGTACTTGACATAAACTTAACGTTCAATAACTTTTTAACCGACTTCCCAAAAAAGGAGGAGGTTCTCAATTCGGTTGTATTTTTTTTTTTTTTTTTTTTTTTTTTTAATGTTTGTTACCGCATATCTCTGGCGTTTATGAACCGATTTGGAAAATTCTCTTTTTATTTGAATAGATACACTTCCAGATTGGTCCCATTTACCAAATAATAATAAGTAAGTTAGTAAATATAATACCCAAATACTATGGCGGAAGTCGGTTTTTTAAATGAAAAGTTATCATTTAAAAAACCGACTTCCGCCATAGTGTTCGACCAAATATTTGGATGAAAAAAAAATGATGAAAGAACCATAGTGGTGAAAGGATTATGATACTTTTTGAATGCAAATGCTTGGTTTGTTGCTGAAAATATCAAAATCGCCATATGTATGCCTACAATATTTGAGGAGTTCCCTCAATTCCTCATGGATCCCATCATCAGAACTGGATTTTGAAAAAAATGGGACCAATCTGGAAGTGTATCTATTCAAATAAAAAGAGAATTTTCCAAATCGGTTCATAAACGCCAGAGATATGCGGTAACAAACATTAAAAAAAAAAAAAAAAAAAAATACAACCGAATTGAGAACCTCCTCCTTTTTTGGGAAGTCGGTTAAAAATTACACTATCGAGTCGAGACTGAATTATGAATTGACAGAAAGTTGGTATTCTGCTCCCTTATAAATAACAATTTAGTCTACTTTCAATTCACGGTGACTACCATTAGAGTAGGATAGTTATATATATAATTGCAAATAGTAAAGAGAGACTCCATCTACAATGCTAAAATTATCGAAAAAACTTTGAATCGTTCAAGTTTTGGTCACATTTCGATATAATCACATTACAGTGTTGTATTTTATGTTTAGAGAATACCATTTCTGACATCGACACAAGATCGAAACATGACCCGAACTCTATTTTAACTATTTTTAAGTTAGAGAATTGGGCCTCAGTTTTAGATTGGACGCACTCTATAATATTAGATATTTATTCTATGGCATTTTCCACATTAGTCAATTTGATTCATATACATCACAGCTGTACACAAAGAGGAAAAAGAAAGAAAGAAAATACATTTATTTGACCCCAAAAACACAAGTTAACATGACATTTAAAAAAAACAAAAAAAAGTAGGTAAATTTAAACATTAAATAAAAAATAGAAGTTGCTAGAAACGTGCCAGACGTAATTGGATATTCAAGTGCCAGATGCAAGTACCCAATTGAATTTTCAAAGAAGTTAAGGAAGAATTCAGCCAGTGAGTTCAGATCATTTAGTCAGTGTGTGGTTTGACCACAAGAACTCAATTTGATGGTCAAAAAACTTCTCTGCTCAAAATTACGTAAAAACTAGTCATTCATAAATCCGACGATAGAGATTACCAACCAGATTTACTATTTAAAGCAGTGAAAATGTACATAAAAATTTCAAAGACTCCTAAAACTTTGTATAATATGCGATCTATACGATCTGAAGTTCAATATGTAACAGATGAGCGTGCCATTGATGCTGTAAGTTGGCTCGTAAATCGTATGTGTCGTTACTGATGCCGACATTTGCGAGATTACCTCTTTGAGATATGGAGTGAGGAGATGGATGCATCTATAACTGTCTTCTGATTTTAGTTTTTCATGGAGACTCGAAGCTTGAACATATTTTTTAAGAAATATCTGTACTGTCTCCGCCTACAAACCAAATTTTAGAATTCACCGTGGCTTCACTCGGGATAATCTCTCTAAAGAGTTTAGTTTAGTTCACTTTTATAAAATTAATTAGATTCCCAGTTGTCATCTAGCCCCGTCCCCACGGTAACAATCGAGGCCTCATGCTGCCGCAAGTTGGCAACAAGGAAAAGGTAGACCCCTTTTCCTACATAGAGTTACTCACTGCCTCTTCCATTTGCCATTGCTTTCGTGTTTTGTTTTACTTTTGTAATGTCGTTGACCCGACGAGCCAACGATGCTCTGTTCTTGGACTTTTCCACCACTATGGTTTAACAATTTGAAACAATATCTTTCTTCTTGGTAATTATTTCACTATTGAACACTCACTCGACTACAACGTTAGTTGTTTAATTAGGAAACCAAATTAGGACACACAGTCAAACCATTCCGGTTAAAAAGAAGCATTGTTGTCGTGGGTGTACTGGAGTAATAACGCCTCGAGCCATACGAAAACATAACAACGACATACAGTTCAACAAGGGAACTAATTAGGGCATAAACTCAAAACATAATAAAAAATGATAAAACATACTGATTTTATTTTGGTGTAGGTAGTTTATGGTAGAGAATCAGTGATGTAAAGAAAGTTTCAACTACTGGGATTATTAATGTATGCATATTTATATAAATACTTACTCCCAAAAACTTAAACAAGTAGGTCAGATTATAATAATAATATTTATATTACTAGCTGAATACACGTGCTTCGCTATGGTGAAGCCCATATACCTACTTACATAAGGATCAAATAAAAGGCAAAATAGATAACTATACTTATACTTTTTTCATACAAACACTAAATACCTCCTATTATTCCCATAGGGGTTAAATTTTGTAAAATCCTTGCACAATGAGGACATCGAAGCCAAAAGGAACATGCATGCCAAATTTCAAGTTTGCCTTGTAGTTAGTTATTCAGATATCGTGATGAGTCAGTGACTGAGTGAGTTTGTCAAATCTCGCAACTAAATGTTAAACCCAACCGATTGAGCTGAAATTTTGCATACCTATATAATTTCAACAAAAAACTTAATAAAATTCTCATATTTTGTGAATAAAGAAATGTTTTTTTCTGTTAGATTTCACTGAATCTTTTATAGCATAAAGCAATACACTGCAGGATGATAAATGTACATTATTAGGTGTAAATAAACTGGCGTTATGTCAAGAAGACAAAATCTTTTACTTGTAGACATTGATATAATATTACACCTATTAGCTTTCAGAAATACAAAATACGTCACGCAAGCTCTACGCAGTACGCGTGTATTTATACCAAAAGCTCAGATAAGGTTGACAGACACGTCCGAGTTGCTACTTTTGCCACGTTTGCCAATTTGAACTTCATTAGCTCTCGCTAGCTTCAAATGTATGATATAAAAACTCTGTTTAGCTTGCCTTTGTGTTTTCTTTTTATTCTATTTTATTTCAATAGTATTATTTTCTATATAGTAGGTATGTGGAGTTATAATAATAAGAACAGCGATTCGCATATAGGTGCTTACCTACCATACCAGACCATTACCAGTTAATTGTATCAATTTAATCTGCCATGGTATATAATTAAATGAGATTTAACCCTACATCATAGAATACGTAATAACCACAGGACTACATACTGGCTGAAAAAGGGTGTCAGGTGACGTAAAACTAATGACACTATAGAAATTGTCTATCTTTTACGAATAGCGTCCCCTGTCATCTTGACATTGGCATTCCGCGCGTCTGAGGAGTAAAAGCGGGTTCATGATTACTGCGGTTATATTTTGCATATGTTTACTATACAAATGTCAATGTCAAGATGACAGAGACGCTATTTGTAAAAATTATAGACAATTGATATAATGCCCTTTGCGACATCCTGCATAATACGTATAACATGAGCTTACATATAATTTTGACAGAATTTGTGTGACGTTCAGTAGGTAGACATAAGTTGGACGCGTGTCGAAAAATCAGAGGAACTATTGGATTCGGCGTTCAATTGGAAATTGGACGATCGCGAGCGCTGACAAGAGGGACGCTGTAATTGCTGCTGTAATTGCTTTTGTAATATCTTTTGCCAATATCAGTGAGCTCGTTTCGTAGTGTGTAGTACCTTGATGTGTTCAACAATGGAGCCTTTATTGTCACTTGTGTTCTCATAGAAAGAGTAGGTAGGTACTCTTTCTCTCGACACCGGCACCGGTCTACTCACACTCTAAGATACTCCATAAAAACGATCCAGTCACAACATGGTTGCGTGCTTTCTTACAGTTCACACTGTTCAGAGTGTTCAGTCAATAACAGCTAATAATAATTCATTTTTCCTTTGGACCGGGACCGTGACGATATTAATTTCCACGCGTCTAGACTTCCAACGCATGCAAAAAGTGTGAAGTAACCTACCCTTGAAGAAAAATAGGCATGAAGTTGTTTTGGTGTTTCAAATTCACCGAGATAAATTCAGAAATATTAATAGTAAAGTATGCTATTTGTTGAAAATTTATCATAACAGTATTTCACTTTAGTTTGCTTTCTACAATTTACTGCTTTGGGATTCGTGCTTATGAATAATCTGGTTTGATTTAAAAAAACGTTTACGAAGGTGTTTCCATAGTATAATAATATACTCCGCCAGATATGCTCCTCCGAGACCCGATGGTCACGTGGGTAAACAATCAGCTAACGTAATCGCCAATGAGAACTTTGACAGCCCATTCCTGTGCTACCAGTAACTTCCCTGACCCCTTTATATTACCTGTCCCAAGTTCAATAATACTACGAGGTTTTTACCAAAAAAATGTATAGTGTTACTCTCGGAGGAGTTCATTTGGTATGTCGCATGATGCATTTGACACAAAAATTAAAGTTAATTTTCTAGATTGCCTCCTAAAATGAACACCCGAAATCAGAATTCGTTGATTTAGGTACGCTATATACTTTCGTAATTGGATCACATAACTCTATAATATGTAGGTACAAAGTTTCAACTTTTTTAGTCGAGTAGATTCGGAGAAAATAGGTTATGACAGACAAACACCTGAGTAATCCTATAATGGTTCCGTCAGTACCTTTTGAGGTACGGAACCCTAAAAAAAGAACTCTACGAAATAAAACTCTCCGCAGAGTGAAGCCAGAGACGCGAAAGGGATAGAAGAGACACGAAGGAGTGGACTTCTCTTTAAGCTTTAATGTTACCTACAAAATACAAAGGTTTTTTGAAGAGGTTAACCAGGGCATCTTCTTTGAGTGCGTGATTAGCTTAGATTACATTATGCGCTGACCATTACTGAGGTGTAGCCAAATCCTAAAACAATAGCAAAAATAAGAACCTCCAATCGCATCTTAAGTCTTAATATTTTAATATGATTATCACTGTGTCTATACCTACTACCATTATTAGAATCATGTTGCATGAATACAAATTATGAGAAAACCGCCAAATATCTGTAGCATATAATTTAATTACCATGGTAATTTATTCAATCACGAAGGAGCTAGTTTGAGCTACTTGGATGACAGAAAATGAATCCTTGATTTTCTAAGAAAACTTGCTGAAATTGTTTCGAAAATAACTATTTAGTGAAATAATGACTGTGTGGAGTTTTGGAATTTTTAGTAACAGATAGTAAAGTACCAATCAAAGTATATACAGAAACTTCACTCGTTCACTCGATTTACGCAATTCCGCGCGTTCCCCTCGCATAAGTTCAATTGATTTCAACCTCGCACCAACGGTATTGACTATTGTGAGAAATGCAATATGTAATATCATGGAAGTGAACTTAAAGCATATCTTTTTGAGTGGGCAATAAGCGCCACATTGCCCAGAGCGAGATGACAGTTGACAGCAGGTTGTCAGGCAATTTCGCGCGAACCCCTCGCCGTAGATGGCCTTACACGACAGTTGAGATTAGCTCCGTAGATATTATCCGACTACCCTACTACTACTACTGTTATGAAATGTACGATTATGATACCTACAATTGTCTGAATATTTCGGATAAGAATCTATACTCTGATTTTTTTATGTTAGATGTTTTTTGTATAAACAAATAAATGTCACCGTCAAAATGACAGGCCAGGGGACAACACCATGTTTTCACTATGGATCATTATTATTGGTACTTGCTCGCGGCTTCGCATGGGCGGTACTGAGATATTATTGCACCGCTCGGTCAATCCAAGTGGAAGGACTTAGATTCATGACCAGATGCTTGACAGGCGGATTGGTGATCGCAGTATTTATGTTGAGTACTCAGCTGCTGGCCATCACCTGGTGTAATTTTGGCTGGAAAAAGATCCTACCTATTTTTTTATGGGCAAATTTAGTAACCTACTAAGAATGTATTTTTTTGTTAACAAAAAATATCTAAGATAAAAAATCACTTATAATTTTTTGGATTAACTGTAACTTTACCTGCTTTGAAATACTGTCATGTTTTAATGAAAAAAAGAGTATGAAAAAGGTATAGGTACCTACTAAACTAGTGTTTACAAAGAGTGTTTATTTGTTCCAAAGTTTCTAATATCCAGACAGTAAAACAAAATATCCATCGTTTTGTCGTGGTGGTTGTTTGTTTTCTTCGAACACTGGGAATACGAATGTTTGTCAAACAAAGACCTTGCTTCGTTACGTGAGCGCAGATCTTACAGTGCCGTATTTGAGCTGTTAGAAACAGCGACGTTTCCGTGTTATTGTTTGCAGGACATCAATGACATCTATTGTAGCTGCTTTAGATCTTGCTTACGAAAACAGATGAGCGTCCATTGACTTATACATTAAAAATGTAAATTAATTTAAAATTACCATATTCAAAACAAATACAATTATCTTTATCTTTATCTTTATTAATATCAATGTGAGCATCAGATGGTTTTCGGACTTACATCCTCAAGATTTTACGCTTTTATGAGGTACCGGATGCATATACAATATACATCAATGACTATTGGAATATTATCAAAAAAGTATTTATAAAAAGTTTATGTAAGTTTATTTTTATGATTTTACATTTATTGATTTTGTAGATTACTATCAAAATGTTGTGATCCAAAACCTCAGAATAAGGACTAGCATATTCTGAGTCCAAAACATATGCAGTGACAGTAATGTGACAGTGACTAGCGATATTTGGACAGTGTTTACAAAATCAGGTAGCTCCTCTTTTCAGGCTTCTCCGTTATACAAACTTTTTAGTATGTAGTGTGGGAGAAATCTTAAAACTGAACCAACTCGCGGATTCAAGCGAGTTTCAGATCCGCGAGATGACGAATGACTCGAATTTTGAACCAGTTGCACCCAACCGATTGAGCTAATTTTTTTTATACCTGTCAAGTTCAGATGACAATACAATATATTATGGTGACGGTGAGCAGATCTGGTAATTGAAATTATCGTGGCTTGGTATCATTTTAGAAAAATTACGACTATACACCACGTACTTTACTATTCTCGATTTTTCTTTGAGCGTGCGGAGCGACGAAGCCGTGCCGAGCTAGTTCCCGTCTCACGACCTTTGAGCGTGGTCGCGGTCGGTGCTCATGAGGATGGACCTCTAAATGGTCAACGAAACGTCAGCGTACGACACACACGCACGACTGTACGTGGTGTACAGTCGTAATTTTTCTAAAATTATACCAAGCCACGATAATTTCAATTCTATTAATTAAAGCTTGTTTTGAAAAATATATTACACAACAAATAAATACATTATATTATTATTATGGTTTGTGAACATGCAAATCTTCAATCTACTTCCCCAAGTGTGGTTGAAGATTTAGTGCTGCCGTTCCGTTCGCTAATGTTAGCAGAGCTTAGCACATGTATAGCGCCGTAGTTTCGTGTTTCAACTAATCGAGTTAGCCTTGCACAAGTTGCACAGGCATGTCGATGAATTAAATTGCGCTATCTGTATTGTATCTGTAACAGAGTTCTTATAGAGCTATATAAGCAGAGCTTATAAGCAGAGTGCTTATAGTTGACACACAATTCTAAATTAAGTAGATCTATAAATAGATACTTATAGTTATTTTTAGTTTATAGTTTATTGCACTACAACTAAAACCTAAATTAAAAAAAAATAAGAACTTTTCGTAGGATTACTTTTCTGAGTATTATTTTAATAATCCTCGTACCTTGATAAATCTTATCCGATTTAAAGTCAGATGGAACGAAAAAAGTAGTTTCTCATTAATTTAAAAACAACATGTCAGATCTGTAGAAAAGTAGATAAAATCGGAAAAGAGTTATCAACGTAGGAGGTTTTTACATTTTTGCAATAGCGAACCATTAAAAATTTCGAGAGAGTTGAAGCGTAATTCAGGCGAAAAGTTGAGTAGTTACTGACAGATACGCTAAATAAACCGTCAAATAATTCACGAAAAGGCGTAGTTTATTGAAAAGTAAGAGTTGAGAATGTCTTGGTAAAATGCAAAATATCTCGTCGTGGTAGCCAGATAGCTACCAACAGGCAGGTTTAAGGCATGGCTAAGCCAGGATTCAGGGTACCAAATTGGATGTTGAATCTAAACAATCTCTACATCCAGAAAAGCTCATAAAAATAATGCAACTATAATTATAGGACACATTAATAAAATGTAATTTCGAGAATAGAACGTTGTCAAAGGCTGAACGTCGTCGTGCAGTCCAATGATGTACAATTTACAATTTCAGTGCAGCGTTTGCCAGCTATAAATTGTAGGAGAAATGGCGAACGCTGCGGTGGACTGTCATGTCGGCACGGACAAAAATCAACGTACATTTGAAAAATCTATTTTAAGATTGTATGGTTGTAGGTATGTCATTTTATTTTTATCTCAATTTTTATTAGTTTTAGGTGCGTGAACCTTTTTGCGAGGCGTTCTTTCTGGCCACCTCCGCACTGACATGTGGCCAGCCCCCTTATTCGCTATGACCAAACGTAACATAACGCGGGCTCGTTACGATTTCTGCGTGGAATCATCGCTGAATCGTATGGGTGACGTCACACGTTGTTGACAAGGAATCTCTTAGGTCATAGCGAATAACCACTAAACGCGCCGCCGTTTGGTACTTTGTGCTCAGGGGGCTTAGTACTTGTTTTGATAGTTTACGAAACTATATGAAGTTTCGTTTCCATCCAATACATTTACTGACTGCGTCCTTAGTTTTCTTCTCGTTTTCGCTAGGGGCGCTGCAAGTAAATGTATGGAAGGAAACGAAACTTCATATAGTTTCGTAAACTATCAAAACCTGTACTAAGCCCCCAGAGCCTAGAGAGTCGCTCTGACTAGCGAAGGCACCGAGCACGCAGTGCAGCCAGTTCCAAGAATTTTAGAATGTTTTTTTTCTTTGCTACACGCCAGGTATAGGCTCTAGGCGCTATGCAAGCACTTACGCAAGTGAATGCGGATGCGGACCTTAGTCTTTTTCGTTTAATATGACTTCTAGTTTATCTCAGACAAGGTCCAAAAAAATTCAATTTCTTTGACCCTGTCATCATTAGCCGTTAGACTTCCACTGCTGACGAAATATGCATATTATACAATGGGGGGTGGTTTGTTATAATCACCACGCTAGGCAGGTCGATTGGTGATCGCAGTATTGGTGTTGAAAACTCAAGTGGATGGTGCTGCCTATTCCCTGGTGTAATCCGTTAGTTGGCTTCTACGACATCAACGAGAGGAGACTATTATTAGGAGTAAGGACTATAACTAGGAGGGGTCCATTCTTAGGCCCGAAATGCCACGGAATATACATGAAACATGAAGAAACAGAACATCAATTATTTGATTTTTTAGGGTTACCAAAAAAGACTCACTTCACGTCGTAAACTTTGAAGTAATTGTTCTAAGTAAATGTCAACAAGTCAGAGTTGAAGTCATCTCTTTGACCCAAGACTATCAAAGAGTTGAATTGTCAGTTGTCTCTATTGAGATAGAGCGCTTTGTTTATAAGTAATTTCATTGAAAATTACAATATAAAGCAATATTATTTTAGAGCTGGTATTTACGTACCTACAATTCTTTTTTACAACATAATTTACCCGTGCAGAGTTGTCTGGAAAAGGCTGTATCGCGATACAGCGTAAAAGATTAACACTGAAAGACCTTTTAGACTCACTGTCCAGCATTCATGTCATTTTATAACTGATTGATGACCTTAGCTCTGGAAACAGTAAAAGCTGACATGGTAGGTAAGGTACGAAAATTCCAGGCTTTTAGCTGTATTTTTACTATTTTTTTGAGACATTTGAGAATTACGCTTGAATTTACCTAAACCTAATTTTGCATAACTTTAATCAAATGAAATACTGGGATTTTAACATCAATTTTCTTGAAATTATGAAATAACCGAAATTGAATCTCGGCACGATGCAGAAGGGAAAAAGGAGGCATCTCATAAAATAAAAATAAATGCGAGATGAAAGCGTTATGGATGCTGAGAAATTGAACCAATGGGCCCTAAGCGTATTATATCAATAGCAGAAGCGTGTAAAGAAAATTGGTATCACTCAGGTATGTGCCATCGAATGATATAATAAATTACCTACTTTTATGTACGGAATTTATTTCATGATACTTACTTAAATTCAAATTGGTATTTACAACTTCAGTTTTTTACCTACTTAAAGACCTGTAAATATAACCATTTAATAACCTTATTATGATGTTGTATCCAAAAACTAGTAAGTAATGAGCGGTGACTTCCATCATTAGAGCAGTTTCCATCCAATTATCCACAATAAATAATTAATCTTATGGTGTAGTGTAACACGGATTTTTTTTATGGTTTTTTTTTTTTTTATACTACTACGTAAGCAAACAAGAATACGGCCCACCTGATGGAAAGCGGTTACCGTAGCCTCTGGACGCTTGGAGATTCACAGAATGTACGCTAGGGGCGCTCATTGGTGTCGCCATACAAAATCCTTGTTACACTATTATATGACGTATGGTGTACACGTCCGTATCAATTGTGTGCTAAAAACTTCTCTGGTGAATACTGCTGCCAATCCCCCGGTCCCTGAATCGGCTTTTACAATATTCACGGGAGGAGACGGAGGGGTCTATTCTTAAGCTTGATTATCTACTAGAAACAAGTCGGTAATAAATAACCCAGTCGATCCATGTCGTCACTAGTTGGCAGCTTACCCAGAATGCTAGTGGCATTGCCACTTATTCGCTGGCTGAAATAAAAGCCAGCATTCTGCTCACGCGTACAATAGTCGCAGTGAGCTCCTCCGCCATAGATATTTAATTTTAAAACTTTTTAAATCTCAACAAGAAGCTATGATATTAGAGAAGTTATGAATTGAGTATAAGTTACGAGTTTATCCGTGATTACGGTTCAAGAGCGGACTGTTGGCATTTTTCAAGGCGCCTGCTATTTTTACTGTGCACGTGGCTGCCAGATGCAACCAATCAGACCCGTATCAATGTTATTATACGCTTATTTATCGAAGGTACGAATGCAAAGAGTACACAAACAGAATTAGTGTTCCGTTAATTCAGCCGTAAATTTCGACGAGGTGGGACCTTAGGTTTGATTTCACCAATAAACAACTGTTTAGTCTAACCAATACTTTTTGACACGTGTTTTCAAAGATTATCTGTCACCTTGACCAATGGTTAGATTTAACAATACATTTACTAAGTAACAGAGTATGGTGAAATTGGCTCTATAAATATAGTTCTACCAAGAAAAGCTGTCAACCATGAAGATAAAAAAAGTTTGTCGTGGCCTAGTTTTCAAAGCCCTATCTCATATTCAAGTAATTCAAAAACAGTTATAAAGTTTTAGAGATAAGAATTTGTTTCAATGACCGTATACAAAAGAACAAGAATGTCTTATAAGTTCAAAAGTTGCAACAAGTATTAGTTACGATAGTCAGGTAGACTTCGCAGTCTTCACACATCATTTTTTTTATTTTTTTTTATTTTCCAAACCTAGTAAGGTGGATAAGTACCGCAGGTTCAAGTAAAGTTGGTGTTATATCAGGATTTTCACACATCCCAATAATAACTGGATTATAATCTGTGGGAATATTAACATAATCAACGCAGACACACATCATACCTTTATAGCTCGCGTTTGTATGGCATTAATATTGATGTACAAGCTGTATGCTCAGGTAAAGGGTCTAATCCAAAATATTAATGAAACCGGAGGTAGTCGGAATAAAGTGCTTTTAGAACTCTACATTTAGCGTTCCAACTGAATAAAATTGCAAAAGTGTCTATGGTATAATATATAAAATATGTAATAAAGTAATTAACGTAACAAAAACCCACACTAGGATTCCTTATGTCGTGGGTGAATGTATCAGGAACTCTGATCACCATTTACCAACAACACCCAGACGCGAAACAAATTTGTCCCGCAGTGGTAATCGAACTCGCACCTCTCGCGTTGAAACTGGCTAATTCGCCCGTCCCATCACGGAAGTCATAATAAATCGAACTTGACTCTGAAAACAATCTTGAATGTGTTTAAATTTCAATCTCTGTTTTCACATAGAAATATCATTAAAACACTTTTTACGCCCTAACACAAAAAATATCCACTATATTTTTATTACAAAATAATAGGAATTTCAATATTTTCATATTTTGTGAATTGAGTTTAAAGGCATAAAAGCGTGCGAGTTTTGGCGAAGTAAATACACATTCGAACGGGGATTTAGGAGTGGATAAAAATTGTTAGTGTGCATGCGTCGCATCGATATCAACTCTTAAGCCTCAATTGCGGAAGCCATAACGATCAATGAATTAATTAAGAGCATAGGTAAGTGGGTAGATCGATTCTGCTTCTTCCTATATAGGATCGTTCATCGATATAGGATCGAATACGTCTTTTTGGCTTATAAGGTTACTAAGTGAGAATTTTACGAAATTCTACCATTATTAAAGGGATAAAAGGTTGGTTAATGTTTGTATGAAAAAAAGTGTAGAGTTGTCTTACGATGAGTATACTTAGGATATTTTAAATTGGAATTCGATTTGGAAGCTTATGCAATTTTGGGAAGTCGGGTGTCTGTCAAATGTAACTTAGTTTTCTTTGGTACTGCATGGGTCGGGGATGTTTTTCAATATAAAGTCGTGTCTGCTGCGACTGCGACCATGTTCTCGTTATTTCTAAAACCTAACATATTTTTCTATCAAAAAGTGCGCGTGGCCTAGCTTTTAGGTCAAATATAAACACGCAAGCATGTTATCAGCGACGAATGGGTTAGCATCGCCGCTGGATACTTTTTGTTGCCCTCAACCCGTATAGTTTTAGATATAGACGTCTGTTGCGGGCATGGATTGGGACAAAGCAAATACGTTATTTTTCATTAGTTTAATCAGAGACAGACCCGTTGTTTGGGATGTAGGCTTGCAGGTGGACCATAAAGATAAAAAGAAAAGTCACAATGCTGTATATGAAGTGGCCAAACAAATGGGTAGATATTTCAGTAAAAGAAGAAAAAATGGTTTGCTTTTAATGAGAATATGAATGGAAACATACTACATCACTCCATAGATCTACTAACAATGATGTATTTTAGATAAATTACGACTATACACCACGTACTTTAATATTCTTCTGCTGACGTTTCGTTGACCATTTTGAGGCGAACAATGATGTACTTACATAAATTAAAACATTTTTATTTCTAAAAAATTGCTCACATCACAAACATTGTTTACTTCATGTCCTATAGTAGACGGTCAAACATGCAATGTTTAGTGAATATGTTTGAAAAACAATTGAATTGATGTTTTTTGACGCAGAGCGGAAACCTTATCGAAAACAACAATATATTATTTTGAATCGAACTAACGTCATCCCCTTTACCGACCAACTTTCCTCCAGCTTCGGATGTACCAAAGCAAAACTTTATAATAGGTTTAGCAATATTAAATTGTTACTATCTCTAAACGTGAAACGTGATGCGACAGTTGGATAAATATTGTGCTAAAACGGGAAGGTACCTATTTAAAATCAAAGTTGGACGACCGTATATATATAAGGTAAGAGAAATGACAAAACTTGTTTCTCTATGAAGCATTATTTTGAATCCATTTTCGGATAAAATCACAGAATACAAATCTCTTGGTAGAGTCCCGAGCTCTACTTAAATATTTGATTTATGTATGTGAATCTAATTGCTCTAGTTACTCTTGTTGTGGCTCTAGAGCACAAAATCTAAAGGAATCAGTCTCAAAACAAGAAATCGAGCAATGGTTCATTATTATGTGACTTGAGACTTATCTCATGTGGGATATTGTTTCCGAACTCGACTCATCTGCAGTGCTGCCATCTACCAATGCGATAAGTTCTGATTAGGTACATATTGCTAACTGTGAAAATCTAATTTACAGAAAGTAGTAGCTTTAAAATATGTATGATGGTGGATACCTTACAATGAAATATATAAACCCCAATTCTCGTAATACAAAATATTCAAAATAAAGTTCGGGTCATGTTCCGAACCAGTGTCGATGTCACAAATGGTATTCTCCACAACTGACAATATATGGAAATGTGATTATATTGAAATGTGATCGAAACTTGAACGTATAAAATGAATTACCAATCCTTTCAAGAAAACCGATAATTTTTCCGAGAATTTTAGACGCGTCTGTCTTCACTCTTTCCAAACATATACATAATATAACACTAACCTACCCTAATCTAAGACGCTATGAATCGGAAGTTGACTACATTGTTATAATACCTAAGTGAGCAGAATACCAATTTTCAGTCAATTCACAATACAGTCTCGGTTCGGTCAACTTTCGGTGTGGTATTAAAATAATTACGAGTATTGGCCTTTACAACGTAAAAAAGTTATAACAACGAAATAAAATCCAAGTATTCGTTCGTTACTAAATAAAAGACAAAAGTACTGATTTAAATTGAATGAAATTCGATTCAGCGCAAAATACGCCTGCTTTAAACAACTAGGCAATCATGTATGCGAGTAAAGTGCTGGCTGTACATGATAATGTAAAGAATTGTTTAAAAATGTTCTAACCTGCGCTCAGTTTTAAAATCTGAAAATTGGAGTTTAATCTGTCTTCACTGTCAGAAATACAAAAATCTTTATGATCATCATCATCATCAGCGGCCTTAGACGTCCACTGTTGGACGAGGTCTTCCCATAAAATACAATGAGGGTATTGCCATAATCACTACGCTTGGCAGGTGGGTTGGTGATCGCAGGTATTGGTGTTGAGTACCAGTGACGGATTAACCCATAATCAAATTAAGCAATTGCCTAGGGCATCACGTCTGACAGATTTTTTTGTGCTACTGGGGGGGCACCAGAGGTATCTGGTGCCCCCCCAGTGGCACAAAAAAATCATCCGTCCTTAGGTAATCACGTCACCAAAAACCACACCAAAAAAAGTTTCTAGGACTAATTTGAAAATTCGCGCGTTTTATGTTGACATAGAGTCCGCTCTAGAGTCATAACACCGCTCCCGTTTGCCCACTCGCTGCCCGATAGTGCAATTCGAATGCACCGGAATTGTGATCAGCCAATCACAAACCACCCCATCCCCGCGGGCCCCCCGCCTGGCGCCCCCGCAAATCCCACTTCACAATCATAATACTCCACTTCTAAAGTACGTTACATCTCATCATCTTATTTTAAAAACAACTAATGTTTTTAGGGGGGTAAAGGTTTAAAGACCTTTTTTCTAGTTGACATACGGATACGGGGCCCACAGGCGTAGATTGCTTAGAACATCAAGAAGTCTTAATCCGTCACTGTTGAGTACGCTGTATAAATAAAATTGTGTTATAATATTAAAATCTGTATACAAATAAATCAGTAAGATTACAAGCGCATCTCATAAAAAAGAATAGAATAATATAACAACAGTTTAGAGACGTTTTATTGTATACAAAACAATCGTATTAGCACTTCGTTGCATATTTTATGTTCACTCCAAGGTTACGCAAGCCGAATCGACATCGGCATTTCCAGTGACCAAGTCGCTTAACTATTTTATTCTGTGACTAGACTTCAAGGTACCGAACGTAGATCGGAACACCATTTATAGTGCTCATGCGATTCACTTTGCATCACGAATGATGACATAATACCTACCTACCCACTAAAAGTGCCTAGGGACGTGATAACGCACGCTTCGATTAAAATAATCGAGTAAATAGCAACTCGACCAAATTTAACTCGCGCGTAATAGTATACTTACCTTCAAAATAAATATTATTTTTGTTCCCAACTCGGCCGAATACTTTTTGTTTAGATTTTTTAATTGTAGTAATACACCGGCAAATGTTCCAGGACAACTAAGTGGTCATCTACCTACCTATACAAAAATCATAAAAGACTCAAATGTGTTACAATGCAGTAAAATGGTCACAAAATGTAAATTTTACAAAACTACTTACTTACTTTAGTAAAAAATAAGGTACTTTACTTTTTAAATTGGACACCAATTTGGTCTAGAATTTATTTGCAAACATGTGCAGATGCTGGACAAATTAAACGTAGGCACGAATACCAATACGCCATTTTATGTAATTTACAGATAATTACGAAAAGTAGGTGGCACTTCATCACTTATTATTCATTACCTATTGCCCTTTGATAGGGATAATAATATAACAGTTGACATCTTGAACCTACTCTTTCAAAATGAAAGAAGACGAATTAATCATCGTCATAATTCGTCTTGTTTGTTGTTGTTCTATGAGTCATTAATGTAAAATGTTAGCAAAGTGGCGTAAAATTTAAATTTTATTGCGTTTTTTGCCGTTTTTTATTTTTTTTGCTCATCAACACTTTTTGAGATTGGGAACACTGATTTTGCGGGAATCAGGAAACCTAACATACATGTTTTAATTGATAGTATCTCATTAATATCATTAGTTTAGTTACGAATGTCAATGAACCAAAACAACACTATACAAATCATTCATTGACATTCTTAACTAAACTAGTGATATCTATGAGATACTATCAATTAAAACATATAATATGTTAGGTCTCCTGATTCCCTCAAAATCAGTATTCGCTATCTCAAGAAGTGTTGATGATGACTATCCCGAAAAAGGATTCTTCTGAAGATGGAGATAAATTTTGTTCTAGGAGTTTTGGATTTCAACTTGTATTAATAAAAAAAATAAGTTACTTTTTTAAATAAAAATAAATAAATAAAAAAAGTGAAAAATTCACAAGTTTCTTGAGCTTAAAAGGTATTGATCTCAAGTTAAATACTTTATCATCAAGACACAGCTTAATTTAGGCCCTATGTCAGGATTTCATTGAAAAAATTATTTAGAAAATAAAATGCTGAGTTTCAGATTTTGGTTATTATATTGTTCTGGTTGCTGGGTAGAATCACATCTTGTAAAGTTTAGTTGCGAACTGAAGCCAACTACTATAGGACCTTCCAATAACTAGACTAAGGTACGTAGATAGATAGGTAGATTAACTCTTTATTGATCACATCACACAGTCACGGAAACAATACAACAATAATTTTACACTTTACCTACAGAAAGACTAGGTAATATCAAAAAACAGTTGTTAATTGTGCAAAAAGCAAAGTAGGTATTTTTTTAAACGGTTACTTTTAATAGTAATAATAATTAGTAATAATAGTTTAACTTACAAACGTTACAAATGCATTAAGATGTACATCAAATTTAGTTAAATAATAACAAAACTTCCTGGGTATGACAACATAGCTGTTACCTATCCAAACTAGGAAAAACTGTGAGATGGCATATATGCCCTCGGACATAGGGTTCCCAGATAGAAAATTTAATAATCCAGTAAAAGCCTGATTTTCATTAAAAAATTCTGAGATTTTCTCGAATTTTGCGAATCCTCTCACAAACGTAATTTAAAGCTTTTTAAAAGACAAAAGTTTCCATAAAAAGGTATCATCGCAAAATAAATATGATAAAACTGATGATTGTAATACGTTTCATAGATTTTAAGTGTTGATTTTATTGTGTATTTCTTTGTAATTAAAAATATCAAAAAATTTGAGATTTCCTGATATTTCTAAAATTGGCCGCAATACTGAGAAGAGACTAAAAATCCTGAGATCTCAGGACAAATCCTGAGATATAAACCTGGGTAACCCTACTCGGACATAGAGTGAGTTTGATAACAGTTTTTTAAGCTTATTAGTTGCTTGTACTTTTCAATATTTTACTTTATGTATTAATCTTCATGTCTAACCAGCAATAATCGATCGAGAATATGAAGTTTTTTATCTATCCATCTCTAGAACAGCATCGAGGTCACCTGCGATGTAGTGTAGTGTATAGTCGCACATACGTAATGTTACTAAACAACTTATCATGTTGCTTACATACAAAATTAATTTAAGTTTTTAGGTAATTAAATCATCATCATCATCATCTGCCTGTAGAAGTCCATTGCACTGCTTGACATAAGCCTCCTATAATGCCATGCCGAACGGTGTTGATCCGCCTTCATCCACCGACTCAGCAACATTAAACAAACCTTCATACATACATGTACACTAATACATATAATACATATTACAATATAAAATGTGTAGGGTTAGATGTTTGTTTGATAAATAATCTTTCACACCAAATCGATCCTTATGGAATTTGGCAGAGAGATAGGCTGACTCGCATATATAGTATTATAAATATAAGTACATAAAGAAATAATATTAAATAAAAAAATTAATTGTATGTTAGCTTATTAAGAATTAATTTAAATAAATATACTTAACTGACCTTAATCTTATCAATGCAATTAAATGTATAGAATAACGCTTACATGATAACAGTACAACTCTACCTTTAGTAACTATTCGATAATCTATGCAATGGGTCAAGGTGTCAAGGAATGCTTTATTTTACTTAGCATAAAATAATCATTTCGACTTACTACTTACTGTATGTACTTATTGTATGTAAATAATTTATTAAAATAGAAGGAAGTTTGTACCTAGAGAGTGTTTTCTTACTGCGTATTTTTCTTGGTAGGTAAGTAATGCAATCACTTACCTTAACGGGCAAGGGAAATAATTTCACTTGTAGATACGATTCTCAATAGTTATCCAAACAACTTATTAACAAAGTGTTCACTATTTTAGCTGCTAATATCTAACACATACAGCACAATTTCAACTGAAACACATTAAAGGGTCATTCGAAAAACACTCGAATTCGGCGCGAAAACATTGCATCGAGATAAAGGAGTATTCGATGGCGTGTTTAGTCTACAAGCGTTGCCGCCACACTGACTTTTACGTATCGTATCGTAGTTGTTGCTGGTACCACGACACCGTGAAATGAAAAGCGATCCATGAAAACGACTGTTTGAAACTAGATGTTGTACATTGCTGGAAAACCAGGCCTTTTATAACCAAGGTCGTGAATGATATGCGCAATGGAAACAATTCAAGAGAGGTTGTCTCTTGTGCCGTGGTAGAGACTGTGTTGTCAACACTCGGAAAATGCGTGGAACTTGCCGGTCAGGACCACCCATTTGGCTCGCTAATTTGAGCTAATTCTGAAAGGCTAGTTTAACAGAGTCAGAACTATTCCGACAACCCCCTAATCGAATTTAAACCAGATACCTAGATGAATAATTAATAAAAGACAAGTCCAATATGGAAGAGAATTTACATCTCTCTGTTATATATCAAATTGATATTCAATAACAGCTTTGAAATTCACTGTTATATAGTTAAGTATAGAAAATGGTTCTTAACCAAAAGATTTTTGTTAAAATTTATACCTAGTCCATTCAGTAGGTATTTATTTAAGTCTGAATAAATTTCGGTAAAATAAACGGCTATTAATTTAATTAGAAATATTCTGAATGGTTTTTACTACCATTAGCACGAGTTTCTTGTGCAATCGGATCACCTGCAAGTTATATCCAATTTTGGGCAATGACCTCTAGCAGGTAGAGACGTGGCTTGGAATCTTAATTTCATATAACCTAGATATTTACGCCGGAATTGTAGTTCATTCGATAACGAATGAAACTCGTGCTAAGAGTACAGTGTTCTGGGTTTCAATGTTAATAAATTGGTAGGTATGTACGAGCCTTATATTGATGCCTGAATAAATATTTGAAAGGGACACGGAACAAGAGCGTAAAATATGCGGGAACAAAATTCTAATAAGTTTCATACGCGCGTTTATCCCGACTCCACACCACACAAAGCACCTATGTTCTTTGCTTAAAACAATGTATGAGAATTTACAGAGCTTTAACCATTTGTAAATTAGCATGTCTTTGTTTTAATTTATTATAAAGAAGTTTATTTGTTTACTTGAAACCGTTTGAAAGCACAACGAAAGCGTTGCACACATCGATTCAAAAAGAAACCAATCCGACCCCGCAGGGATTCATCGATCCGAAAGAAAATTGTAGAAACAAGTTGTTTATAGAGCTGCGTAGGCGCCGAGGGAGGTACTCCAACTTACGATCCGAAGGACGTGAATTCGAATTCAGTGCGTATAACTCTCGTAACGTATTCACTCGAAAATTGCTCAAAACGGTGATAAAAAACCGGTTAAGTGCGATTCGGACTCGCTTGGGGAAGGTTCCGTACAAGTGGGCTACCATATACCTACCACAATTTTATACGCATTTTCCCATTACGTGTATTTTCCGTTTCCCGTGGGAATTTACGGACTCAGGATTTTCAATTAGGTTTTCCTGTACTAAGAGTTATATTTGACGACCTCTGTAGCGCGGCGGGCGACGGTTCGCCTGCGACGCAGGAGGTTGCGGGTTCGATTCCCGCCTCGGAACAAATATTTGTACAATCTGCAGATATTTGTTCAGGGTGTTCTGGGTATTTTTCTATGTATAATAAAAATATCTATCTATGTGATGTTATTGTATTAAGTATATCAGTTATCTAGTACCCATAACACAAGCTCTGCTTAGCTTGGGGCTAGATAATATTGTGTGAAATGTCCAGCATTTATTTATTTATTTTTATTTATTTATTTTTTTATATTTTTGACTCAGTATTTTCTTTTCAATTCATGTTTTATATATATAACTTCATAGCTAACGTAAGGTACAGTCAGCGACTTAGGTTAATTAACAACATGAGTTTTTACTTCTGTAAATATGTAGGCTGTTTTCTAAGAATACAAATCTATTCTATTCATACAGTTGACTTTCTTACTAAAAGCAAGTCATATAACTACCTATATAATAATACAACCCGAGTAAAGTGAACTGTCTATAAAGGGCTGACTAATAAAATCTGTCAATCGCTAAGCTCTGCTTAAGATATTGCCATCCCTTGCTATTGGATAATGCCAAACGGTGACAGGACTTATTTTAACCAATGCCTCAATTTTAATAAGTACGGGGTACTTATTAAAATTGAGTGTTTGTGTAGGGCGTTCAAAAAAGAAAAATAACTAAAATGCAATATTAGAACTTTTGTCTGTCTTTCTTTCTATCTGTCCGGCGTAATCTGAGGAACTACTCAACGTAGGGAGATAAAGTTTCCAAATATGTATTCCTTGGAGCTCAGCAAAACTTAATATAGGCTTTGTTTAAAATATTAATTTAAGTTTTGCGGGTGAAATAACTTCAGTGAGTAGGAAAGTGCCCTTTGTGTGATATACTACTAGCTGTCGCTCGCGGTTTTAACACCCATTATCTTCTTAGAGATTTCACTTTTATGTTCTAATGCAGGCTTGGATCTACCAAATTTCATAAAAATTAGCCTAACCGTTATAACATGAAAGCACGATCAACAAATAAAACTACTCCTGTAGCTTGCTGCTCGCTTGGTATTTGGTGCTAGGTAAATTCCGATATTCCGGATATCCGGTAACCGGACTACTTCCTGCAGTCTGATGCTCGCCTGGTATATTGGATTGGGAACCGTATATACCGGATAGCGTTCGCCGTTCATGTTCCGGATGAAAAGCATTCTATAGCTCAACCCAGGTCATAATTTATCTATTTTTATCTATAATTTATTATATTATATTATATTTATCTATTCTATTAAATATGTATTTGAAAATTCATTGAAATCAGGTGGCATGATTGAAGAACAAACATCCAAATGACTTCTTCAAATTAATCTTATGATTTTTAAGTGCAATCAAGTGGCTATATGTCACCAAAATAGGCGTTTCCGAGGCGTGACCGATTTTCAAAAGGTTCTTATTTTAAAACTCACTCTTATGCCCAGTTTACACGGGCTTCGTAGCTAAGCGCTTAGTACTTGTCACTAATAATATAAGTCCTCATGTGTAAACACGCTGATTAGTGCTTAGTATTAGTATTTGTGAATAGTACAAGTGAATAGAAAACGATCCTATTTACTAAGCACTTGTCGCTTGCTGACCGTGTGTAAACAGCTCGACAAGCGTCGCTCCATTTCGAATGTCTGGTCACTAATAACTTTTACTGGCTCCAACGTGTAAACGGTTACTTTTCACTTGTCATATTGAGGCTTAGTATAGTGACAAGTACTAAGCGCTTAGCTATCAAGCCCGTGTAAACTGGGCATTAGGCCTAAGTTCACGAACAAATAAACGGCCGTTTACCGTAACCATTGGATAAGGTGACAGATAATGTATGAAAACATCTGTCAAAAAGAATCGGTTAAGCTAAACAGTCGTTTAACCGTCTGTTTATATGGTGAACAGTGCTCTTACACAGATGATATCAATAGAAGTTCCTCGTCCAGTTGATACCCTGGAAATCGGTGATTTGCGGCCATTTTGCTAAATATTATTCAGTCGATGACATTCAAAAATTGCAACCTTTTTAACCGACTTCCCAAAAAGGAGGAGGTTCTCAATTCGGTTGTATATATTTTTTTTTTAATGTTTTTTACCGCATATCTCCGGCGTTTATGAACCGATTTGGAAAATCCTTTTTTTATTTGAATAGATATACTTCCAGATTGGTCCCATTTTTTCAGAATCCTGTTCTGATGATGGGATCCATGAGGAATTGAGGGAACTCCTCAAATATTGTAGTCATACATATGGTGATTTTGATATTTTCAGCAACAAACCAAGCATTTGCATTCAGAAAGTATCATAATCCTTTCACCACTATGGTTATTTCAACATTTTTTTTTCATCCAAAATTATTTAGTAGAATACAATGGCGGAAGTCGGTTTTTTAAATGAAAAGTTATTAATTATTAATCTCGTGTACTTTCTCCACGCGACACACAATAGTACCTACCTGTTAGTATCGTACAAAGGTAAGGTGAGAATCGCTATAGTTGGTAGGACACAATTCTACCGATCGATAGGATATCAGGGGTTGTTGAGAAGTGTTTCTCACTACAGGCATTTCGAAGCGTTCTTCGTGACCGTTTACTGATATTCTGTGCACTTAGAATCGTTTGTCACTAATTAACGATGTGATCTGCCTTGGTTCAATCTTGCTGGAGAAACCGAATAATCTGCTGCTAAGATAGTCAACGAATCTTCGCTCTCTTATTGTATTTTTGTGTGTGAGAGATTGTTTATTTTGCTTGGATACTATCTTATAATTTCTAGGAATCATTCTACCAAAAACACGATAGGACAAAAATTTCTTGATTGAAAAACTCACAAAGTTACATCTAACTTTTGTCTAGATTTGTTTCTCAATATGGTACAGATTATTGAGTCAAAAATTAGATAAATAAAATCAAAACAATAAAATCGAAGATTTACTGCGAGGGTTTTAAAAATTGGCTTATGTTTTACAAGATATGCCTTTTTAATTTTCAAGCAGAGTGGTTTTTTTTAATGAAAGAAAGAAAGTTAAAGCATTTATTTGTGCAGATAAAAATGAATGAATATTTATGTTCTATTCCCTCTTCCCACGCACTAAGAGATTGAGTTGTGTTGCGTTAGTAGCCTTTTGCACCTCGAAAATTAAATGTAAGATACACGTAAGTATATTATAGGTGCCATAAGTTACCAAAGTTTTTATTTTTTTATTTTATTTACATAACGGAACTGGCATTTGGCCCACTTGATGTTAAGCGGTTACTTTGGCCCATTGCAAATGCAATAACCTCTTAAATCAAGCGCCCACCTAATAGGACGCGCCCTCCTTGGCATTGCACTGACATAATGATGGCACATCTATCATGCGACATAATCATAAACATAAAACGTATCATCTATCTATTAATGTTTTTTTATTATTATTTTTACTCTATGTACCGCCGTCCTTTAGGTACTGCTGTGCTCATAACTGACCATCCATAGGTTGCCTGGCAGAAATAGCTTTCAGTGACAAGGTCGCCCATTGTATGGCTAACTTTAATAAATCCTATTGTTTAACATTGAAGTGTTAATCTATCTATCTCATGTGCCTGTAATTTCACCGACACCCATACCCTTCAAACCGGAACACAGCAATGCGAGCACTACTGGCTTGGCGACCGACTAAGTAAGCTACGTATTAGCGGGGTTAAGATATCTGGAATTGTTCGAGTAGTTTAGATAGCTACTAACTATTTTACTGGCAACTAGCTCTACTTATATACAATACCTAGATGGATGTTATTAAGTACTATATACGAGTGAAACTGCGAATACGACTAGTTTATGATATAAAAATAACAAAAATACTTTTTATCTACAAAAACCTGCAAGAAGAAAAACTACTGGCGAGACGGCAGGCGGCATTTTGCGCCACCTATTTATTAAGGCTTGATATTCTTACACGTATACCTACGTGTAAGAATATCAAGCCTTAATAAATAGCCTCGGCCTTAAATTCCTCGGAGCTATTGATTAAAAAAAACTATAAATAGCAGGTTAGCTGGTAAAGAATGCTTCCTAGCACTGTGCAATAATGAATATTCTATTCTATTCTGTTCTATTCTATTAAACCTGGGGTTTCGTTAGACTTGGTTTAACCCTGTTACCTAATGATACCGTTTCTATTTATAAGTGTAAAAGTTCATGACCAGACATTAATTATTTTAGTTATAATTACTATTTTAGTAGGCTACATAATAATCAATTTATTATTTAATAAATACATTAATCGATTTTTATTTGAACAATTCTACCGGCAATTACTTTAATTTTTATTGTTTACCTTCTTTACGCCTTCTTTACTTATTAGATGAAATTAATAATCCATTTGGCCATCAATGATACTGAAGATACGAATATTCAGATTTTAATAATATTTAATTTGATTCTTATAAGTAAGTAACCCATTCTAAAGAAACTTTAGAACTAAGTAATTTTCAGCGGTCATCAGGAATGAATGAAAAACTCTTTTTAACCGACTTCCCAAAAAAGGAGGAGGTTCTCAATTCGGTTGTATTTTTTTTTTTTTTTTTTAATGTTTGTTACCGTATATCTCCGGCGTTTATGACCCGATTTGGAAAATTATTTTTTACTTGTATAGGTATACTTCCAGATTGGTCCCATTTTTTTCAAAATCCAGTTCTGATGATGGGATCCATGAGGAATTGAGGGAACTCCTCAAATATTGTAGGCATACATATGGCGATTTTGATATTTTCAGCAACAAACCAAGCATTTGCATTCAAAAAGTATAATAATCCTTTCACCACTATGGTTCTTTCATCATTTTTTTTTCATCCAAATATTTTGTCAAATACTATGGCGGAAGTCGGTTTTTTAAATGAAAAGTTATTAGGGTTAAGCTCGCCTTTGTACATGTCCTTTAATTCTGCCTTGTGTTCTTATTATGTATATGTGTGTACAGTAAAGAATAAAGAATAAAGAATGAATCTAATATTTATGTAGCTTCTAGAACGTGGTGCATGGTAAGATACCGAGCCTGTTATTACTTCAGGCAAGTGCGCGCCAGGCTTGTGAAAAAGGACAGTATTCTGAAACTCACTCGAGATTATGAGTAGTGATAGATCCTGTGGTTTATTTAGAACAACAGTTTTTTTTTTCTATGATCTTTGATGTTACTAATAGATTCTGTAAATAAGGCTGTTTTCGAATTACTTACTAATATATCCTATCTTTGCTTAGATAAAACACCTAGATGGAAGTTATTACTATATTTATAGTAACGCGAGTGAAACCGTGGATACAGCTAGTTTAAATAACAAAAAAATATTTAGTTTTAGTTGTATCTTAAACTTAAGAGTTTATATCTATCTATTTACGTAGATACTAGGTATAACCCTAGGTACCTAGGTTAAATCACTGTTCTATGGCATACTTTTGAGTGACTTTCAGAATACACCCCTAAACTGCTGATTCAAGCCTCATTTGTTCAATTTACCGGAGGCTTTTCTCCAATAAACCGACCTCGCACAGAACTTATGAAACTACCCTTTTCCTTATCTTTTTAGCTCTTTTCAAAATTCAATCAGTTCGTTAGACAATAACGTGGTAGTTTAGGTCTAAAAATAGGTCTCCTCCAACTCCTCCTGTGGATGCAGTGAAAGCCTTACTATGGGATTACACAAAGGGATGGGCAGCAGCATCTACCTGAGTACTTAACACCAAACTGCGAGGTATTAAAAAAAATTAAAAAAGCTTAATTTAGCTTTATTACAGATTTATAACTGTATGGGTGTTATTATAAAAAATGCCCTTAGTCTGGGTTTAAACCAGGACTACCAGTCTAGGCTTAAATATCGACCTAGGGTATAGGGATACTGTAATATAAAAGCAGACGGTTTGTTTTCCTTCGAGCTAGATATTCCGCGCTTATGCCAAAAATGACATAAGCTTGGACTATCTCTGGTTTATCTAAAACCAGGCAGCCCCCTAGTTTAGCAATGGTCTATAAATTGACAGTTGATTGCGTGTTAAGGCATGGAAGTAATAAGTACTACGTAGTACTTATTACTTCCATGGTTAGAGGTAAGAATTTGGACATCTCAATTGTTATGTGACACAATCCGTCAGTTTGATACTTTGGAAATTTGCGAAGTAGCGCGAGAATTTATTTCGGAAAATAAACCATCTGCTTTCGTATTTAAAGTCGCATAAGCACAATGTCGATATTTAAACCTGGACTAGTACGCCTGGACTAAATTCAAATTTAGTCCATGTTATAAGGCCGTATAGGTACAATAGCATTTTTAAAATTCCTTTGTTTATCGTAATAATAAGAAAAAATAGATAGTGGCGCTACAATAGATGCTGCCTGCCCATCCCCTGGCGTGATCTCTTAGTCGCCTTTTACGACATCATTATACATTCGTTAGGTACCAATATACACTCGGACTTGTTGGGCAATTTTCGTTGGTTAGTATAAGATTTGTCCTGACTGCTGTCTTATTTAGGATTATACTGGAAAAAGAAAGCGTTAGCCGAGTTGGTCGTTGAAAGCAATGGCGGCGATGAGCTCACCACTTGTCACGTCTATATTCTTACGACTGAGCAACCTACGTTGAAAAAAGGCCCTTTGAGGATCTGCCTACCCTTTTGGGGAAAAATGTGTGTGTTTATATTATGTTTGTATATATCATATCATATCATCAGCCTGTAGAAGTCCACTGCTGGACATAGGCCCCCTTAGAATGCCACGACGAACGGTCTTGAGCCGCCTCCATCCACCGAGTCTCTGCGACGTTTATAATGTCTTTAGTCCATCGAGTGGAGGGCCTTCCCCTACCGCGTCATATTTGTATATATATTTTTTTGTATGTTTTTATTAATTTTATTTATTCTAAATACTCGTTGATTCTACTATTTATGATTAGCACAGCGGAGAAAGCTTCCGCGTCTATTTGTAGTCACGCGGTCATTTCTCAAGTATCTTCGTATTTCCATGTACCTACCTATGTCTTGTATGTGTAACAGACTGCCAACAATTTGTGTGAATGTTTTTTATCCGCGACGGAACGGAGTACGTTATGTGTTAATAAAATAAAATCAAAACCAAGTGTGTCATAAGTGCGAGTCGGACTCGCGTAGAGGGTTCCGTAAAAGTAGGCTACCTAGTTACCACTTAGACCGATTAACTTTTTGCTAATCAAAACAATTTTATGCTTATGAATTATCTCAAAATGAGTATTTTCGTTCCGTATTCCGTTTCCCGTGGGAATTTAAGGACTTTTTCAATTAGACTTTCCTGTAAACTATGAGTGAGTTATGTCAAAGTTTTGGCTCAGTATTTTCGGAGATTAGGTAAATTTTCGCATATTTTCTTTAATATCTTTAAGCGTTTTAAAATTATAAAAAAAAAATGATTTCTCCGACCAATTTGAGACTACTTTTTTTGTGACGTTTTCTCTTGCCCGTCTATTAAGCAGTGCAAGTACGTAGGACTCGATTCGTTAAATTTGACATTAAAATTCGACAAAACGGGACTCGTTTTGTCAAATTTGAGTTCGAGTCCTACGTACTTGCAACCAAGAACCAATTAGGTAGATTATGTACTATTACAAGTTCTATTTTAATTTAAACAAAAGTTACATGTTTGTCTTTGAAACATTTGTAAGTAACCTATAAATAATAATGTAGTCCAACGTACACATTCACTTGTATAGAGTTAGATTAAGCTAATGTATTAGTACAACTGTGGTAGTACGGTCCATAGGTATCCTTGGATTTGTCATAATTTATTATTTTTTCTTTCAGAAGATGGACAGTCCTAATGGATACAATACGATACCTTCTTCTACTTATGTGTTAAAAGATAAATCTCCAGACGATGTATCGAGGAGTATGATAGAGGGTGGAAGGCAGAAGCAACCATTCTACATCTTCAATATGGACGAGGCTTGGCGGTGCATACAGCATTTCAAGAACATGATGCCACGTGTCAACATTTTCTATGGTATGTTCGAAAAACAAATTATTGTTTATAAGTCATGTTCTGAAAGTAGGTCATAGTTAACTCGAAAACTGCTCTGTAAATGTTAATTTGAAAATAGAACGAGACTCATTACATTAGAATAACAATGTCCATGACAAATCCATATTTCTTTTTAAAAATGGAACTGGCCAAAGTCCGGTTGTGAGTGAAAAAACAAGGGAACGCAAATTTTATTTTTAGTCACAATCTTTCAAATACTATCCGTTATATAGTCCAGTCAGTGAGGGGGTTTGACCCTGACAATAATTCCTCTGTCGCTGAAACTTTGCAGTGTGATAAAGTAAAGTTCAGAAATTACGGTTGACAAGTTATCCATGATTTTTTTTATTTTTAAATGTTGTATTTCTACCTAAACATGAAAATCACTAATAACTTTTGGTGGAAAATTGCTCTGTCCAAAATTCCTTCGGTATATGTTAGTATACATTAATAAGTATACATATGTAACGGTATCCAGGAATATTTCGATTTCAGTGAGACAGAAATTTAAGAATATCTGTTTTTTTATCACAACTTTTTCAGGAAAATTGCTCCGTCAGTTTTAATTTTTTTGTACTTGTAAGGTTGTTTAAACAAATCACCTTGCAGAGTTATCCAAAAGATTTGCCTTTTTGTTCATAGTTTTATGGATTTTTGGAAATAACTTACGGCGGAAAATTGCTCCGTCCATTTTTATTCATTTGTTAGTTACAGTATACTTTATTATAATAGAATTTTAAGTTATCCAATAAAATTTCGCCAAAACACATAAACACATAAACTTTTAAATATCAACATTTCATACTTAGACAATTTTCGTACCGCGCAGAGTTCTGTGGGCTCAGCACGAACAATTAATGTTACCGAGACGCAATCGAGACGATCTCAAACGTCAAATATTGGCCAGTGACACAGGAGTGATTTGAAATTTTCAATATTTGTGAGTAGATATTTGAAGTTTACTATCGTGTCTTCGCATGGAAGTAATAAGTACTACGTACAACAGGAATGAGCTCTATCTGTGCATCTTGCAGCTAAAATAAAGAAAATAAAACCTTATGCTAAGGTCGTAAGAGTCTTGTTGCGCGCTAATTAAAAATGAAGCCAAGTGAGAGGGCAACCACTGAACGCTGTGTCCCGTTCTAACAGTGACTTAGAGTTGCCAGAGTAAAGTTGATTTCCATCCTTTCGTATTTTGTAGAAAAATATGCGATTGATGTGATGTAATGAAGTAAAAACATTTACTTCTAAAATGTTCCTAAACATTAATAATAATTTATTACCGACATGTTTAACAATATTACTTTTTGCTACGTGTAAAGCATTAAAAAAAATTCGCAATAATTTTGCGATTGGTGTATAGGTTTTCTTTTATTTGTATGCATGGAAGTAACAAGTACTGTACGTAGTACTTATATTACTTCCATGTTTGTATGAAATACGGACACCTGACCTGACAACCCCACATGAAATCGCCGACTCAGACGATTTCAATATAGTCACTATCGCCAGAGAGGGATAAGAGGTACAGTTACTGAGCTCTCGTTCGGCTTCAATTTTGCGACAACAGCTCATTCCTGTTGTACGTAGTACTTATTACTTCCATGTGTCTTCGTAACTTTAGATGTTCGTGTTTGGGCCTCTGATAATACAGCGGGGCACCGCACCACGCATGCGCTCCGCGCAAGGGCTGCCAGATATACCGCTTTTCCTTTTTTGACACAGCTTTTTTGCTTAGGGATCCGCATTCCGTTTTTGGTTATCGAGGTTCTGTTTTTTTTTGGATGATACTATGAGCAACTTTTTTATCACTTTTACACCGAAAAAAAACGCCTAAAAGTAGCTGTCCTTAAACTTATCTCCAAAATAACGTAAAAAAGATGTGGAAAAAATAAGAATATTGAGAACACGATGAAGAATTAAACGAAAGTTATCGCGAGTGACTGTTAAAACAATCAAAACTATTACGCTATTGAAAATTCTCCCAGGGACACTCAACTCGTTTTTGAATAAAAAATTATAATAAATTACTTACTGAAAATATATCAAAATCATGGAAAACTACCACATTCAAAACCGTCAGTCAGCACACCTACTCGAGTACTTACGACTAGCACTTGGCAAGCTTATTTTGTATGTAAAGTCGTACTTTTTTTAATCTCGTTAGAAATCAATTGAAACATACTGGCCACCTAGAAGTCGTCATAAAAACAGCCAACGCATCGAAGAAGAAATGATCCACGTTACAAAATTTGACAGTTTAGGTAAGACCACAAAATATAGAAATAGACAGAAGGTCCGCTCCCACCGTCCTTGAAAATAATTACCTAAACTTGCCTGACTCACTAAGGTTGCTACCGTATTCATTCAGAATTTTGAAAAGGAGTAGATTATTAGGAGTTGGAACAAGTTACAAACAATCTCGTTTGGAAAGGTGAAGAACGTTTGCATTTGGTTGTATTTAAACAACCAAATACACTGCAAGCGTAATAATACCGCTACTCATTTTGTTAACAAGTTACAAATGCCTGCACTCGCTATTATAGTCGCGACTGAGCTCTGCTCGAGATTGCGTGAGAATACATGTAAACGTAAAGTCAATGTGTCCTTACCAGAAATGGCGCTATGTTCTGAGTGGACAGCTACAGAGGCTGTTTGTTCACGACGACTCTGTCTCTCATTTTTTTTCGTCTGAGAAACTATACGATTTTGTTTCGGCTTTCAACTTCTATGTGATGTCATATGCTGTAACGCGTAGGCGTTAGGTTCAATTTGGCTCTAACTTTTTTCATACAAATATTAAACTTACAAGCACTTAGAAGCCGAAAGAAACATTATTTATTATTATTTCGTTCTTGAGATATCGTGATGAGTCAGCAAGTAGGTGAGTGATATTTGCCTTATATATATATTGATTCTCATTGATCAAAACTATTGTCTCAAGAAGTAGTAAAAGTAGCTCCCGGTGGCTGTGCGCGTAATGTTGATAGTCTAAAATGCGTATGCGACGCCGAAATTTTATTGGATACTTTAAAATGCTGTTGTATTTAAGTGTACTTTAACTAATAAATGAATAAAAAAGGACGGAGCAATTTTCCGCCGAAAGTTATTTCCAAAAAACCATAAAGCTATGAACGAAAAGGCAAATCTATTAGATAACTCTGCAAGGCGATTCGTTTAAACAACCTTACGCGTACAAAAAAATAAAAACTGACTGAGCAATTTTCCTGAAAAAGTTGTGATAAAAAAACAGATATTCTTTAATTTCTGCCTCACCGAAATCGAAATATTCCTGGATACCGTTACATATCTATACTTATTAATGTATACTAACATACACCGAAGAAATTTCAGACTGAGCAATTTTCCACCGAATGTTATAAGTGATTTCCATGTTTAGGTAGGAATACCTAATTTAAAAATAAAAAAAATCCTAGATAACCTGTCAACCGTAATCTATAAACCTTACTTTATCACACAGCAAAGTTTCAGCGACAGAGGAATTATTGTTAGGGTGTGCATACAAAGAATTGCCTCGTTCATCGGACTAATAATCACTTGATTCAACATCACAGAATGAGTAAAAAAAACTAAAATTACTAAAAATAATTAAAACTAGAAACACCTCTCATATTAGATTCTTCTTCTTTTTTTGACCTGCACTTTATTTGTATTTAGTCTTGAAAACAGGGAATCTCAAAGCTCGACTGCACTGTCTCCCGTCTCCAGGACTGGTCTTTGTACTTATTCCAACCAATCTGTGACAGTTGACTATGAAAGTGAGATCGATATAATATCGATCGGTTAATATTAACTATAAATAGTTCTAATACCTATTACAGCTATGAAATCAAACGACTCAGAGATTTTGTTGAAGTTGGCAGTGGCTATGGGACTGGGATTCGATTGTGCTTCACCGGGAGAAATCTTTAAAATACGACAACTGGGCGTCAATCCTATGTAAGTGCTAAATTTATTATTAAAGGTTGAGTTTTTTCGAGGATTATTCCTACACTTACGCAAATATATTCCAGCTAGGCAACCACGGGTGGGTGCTGTTTTTGGAGAACAAAAGAAACCTGTAGAAAGACATTTACTGTATTTTTAGAAGTGTTTGAAACTTTATACAACCCTTTTCTCTTTTTATAACTTTTACGACAAGATTGTAAAATCCAGAAAAAGTAAAATCAGTTTGTGAGTTTTAAATGTATTGTTCATATTTTCCAATATCCAAAATGTTTTTTATTTTGCAATTTTTTGCAAAAAAAACTACTATACTACTATAGGCTCAACAGTAGTTCTGCATTTATTTAACTTGTGTACTAAACAAAATTCTTTTTCACAGGAGTATAATATACGCGATGCCCACAAAAACTCCTGAGCAAATGAAGTATGCACGCGATACTGGAGTGAGACATACTACCTTTGACAGCTCTCTCGAATTGAAGAAGTTGAAAGAAAACTGGCCAGATGCAAGGTACGCTTGTATTCGACTCTGTACGACTCTTTCATTCTGAAAAGAACAATACGTTCTAATAATCGGAAATTAAAAATTAAACGGACCTATAATAACCCTGATTTTTAATTTCAGACAATTTTTGTAAACAAACAAACAAATGTCAAGATATGCCACTGTGAGTTATAAGTGTCATGATTGTGTAGCATACGTGTAAATTCACATATGACACACATACATGACACTTATACACACAGTGGCATCTTGACATTTGTTTATATACAAAAATCGTCTGAAATTAAAAATCAGAGTACCTATGTCAGTTGGCGATGGATGAATGTCGCCCGCTCTTTTACAAACATCACATGACGTTTACTAACAGCAAATAGGTTGCAAGGAGCGAGCGTAGCGATAAGCTTGGTTTGAAATCTGCCCAGCCATGCATGAGCCGACAAAAGAGTGCTGCGGTAGCGCCCAGTGAGTAGCTGACCCGAAGTAGATTAAATTAAGCAATTAATTTTAGTCCAACACTAAGGCCGAGATCAATTTAGTTTACTTAAGAACCTGTATGACAAATTGTACAACACACATGTTATAGAGTGACGGATACAATGCTAAGCATTAGCACGTGCTAAGTAACGTCCATTTACTAAATATTCCTTGGCTGTTGTGAGATGGCGGGCTTCAACAATTTTACCAGCCGCAGACATACAATAGACTTCACTAACACAAAAGCATTTGAGACTTCAGCTGAGGTAGACCAGGTAGCTGAGGTAACCAGAGTGGAGGGTGCAGTGCACGGTCACGTAGGTCCCGTCTTAGTTATAATGCCTGCCTATATAACTAAAATACCTCTTAGTCGACCGTTTAACATCAGTTAGACAACCTACTAGTTTAATCAAATGCTAAAATAATAAATGTAGTATGGTGAAAGGTTGTAAACATATTCTGCGGATGGGGCCGTGCTACAAAATGAAAACCGCGACTCGCATGTAAGCGTGGTACAAAATGGAACGGGAAGGGAAGCTTCGCATTTACAGTAGGTATAGCAAATGCAATGGGGAATGCAAGAAATGGGATTACTTTGACAGCCTTATAGCACTATCTAAATCTAAAGCCGGGTCCAGACATGATCATTTGACCGATCCTATCACCGTATCCGATCACCGTATCCGTATCTGCGTATTGTATCAAGCCCCGTATCAAGTTGTGGACGCCTCCGATTTGCTCCGTATCCGTATCTGACTAACCCACGTCCGTATCTGTATCACCTTTGATGATCGGACAAAAACCGACACGACATGGGACGGGCCGTATCATAACGGCGTATCGAGATCCCGTATCATGATACGTATATCATTACCCGTCCACATATGCGATCATGATACGCGTCGACGATATGGATACGGTGATCGGATCGGGCAAATAATACATGTCTGGACCCGCCTTTATGAAACTTGATAGTTTCAATTCATGTTTTAAAAGATTTGGACAGCGCTAAGACTACCAAAATGATCCCCATTGTTGCATTCCCCATTGCCATTTACTACTGTAATTGGGTGGATGGGTGTATCATCCGTGCACAGCTGCGTGTTTTGTTATGGAAAGGTCGACACAAGCTTCTGGCAGAATGGATCCATACGCAACTCGTGTATGGATTCATTCTGGCTTCTCTTAAATAAAATAAAATAAATTTAATTCTTAATTAAACTCTACCTATCTTCTTTTACTCTTACCACAGATTGCTGATTCGTATTCGAGTTGATAGTGACTGTATTTTACAATTGGGAGAGAAATTCGGTTGCGATGTTGAAACGGAAGCTTTTGGTTTGCTCGATGAGGCTGCGAATCTGGGACTGCGAGTACGTATAACTATTTATTGTTCTTTATTTATATTTTGTATAGTACACTAAATTAACGACAGTAAAACTTACACAAAGAGCACGTACAAAGGCGAACTTAACCCTAAAAGATTTTTCTTCCAACAAACCTTAGAAGTTAAAACAACTAGGTAAGTGCTTAGTTAAATAATAATATAAAACATAATATACTTACAATAAAATTAAAATACTATTGTCGTTTCACATGTAGCTACAGAATATCAATACCTATAGATAGGTCTCTATTAAATTTAAATTTACAATTTTAAACATTGTCATTGGTACGCCCGCAACTTTGGCAGCGTTACCTAGAATTAAGTTTATTTTTCCTCTAAATTGAATATTGTATAGAAAGTCTTTCAAAAAATCATATACCTACAGGGTGGACAGTTGAGATGGGATATAAATGATAGGCACCTACCAAATTAAGTATAAGAAACCTTCGGAAGTAATTCACATACTCATAAATTTTTATGAAAAAAATTGTCATCCTCTAAGAAGATTTTTTACTGTTCTATATATAATATAGACTTTGGTATTTGGTATTAATACCAACTCGATACCTACCTCTTTCCGTCTTTAAGAACAAGGGTCTTGACTTGTACTAATATTTATTCTGTGCTAATAGTTCCGTTTGTACCTTTTGAGGTACTGAACCCTAGTTCAGTGTTGTGCCCCTGTAATTGATCAGCCGCAGATTTTAACTCATATTGTGTAACGCTGTTGGCGTTTCTTCCACGAGATCGTTCGTCATTACACTCTAAGAGGGAGGCATATAATGCAGTGCACTGCTGTAGCCGGATGATGATAATGATTTACATTCAAGCATTTTGCTAACATTTTCAGGTGGTAGGAGTAGCGTTCCACGTCGGCCATGTTTGTATGTCTCCTGAGAGCTACGTGGTCGGGTTAAAGCAAGCGCGTCTGCTGTTTGATTACGAAGCTGAAGCTGGAAGGCGGATGGACATCGTTGATATCGGTGGAGGGTTCCAGAGTGACTCTACTGAACTCATGAATGAGGTTAGTATTACAAGAATTAGAGGAATTCCGAAAGGTGGCTTCACATGCCTGCCAAACAACGGTAAGCACCCACAAGTATCAATACAGTGTGTCGTGTTGGGGCATTTGGTTGTTTTTCCGTATATTACAAGTTGGTAGGCTTGCAGCGGCTTGATCGGATTAAGGTCCAGATAAATAGAACGTACTTCACGGTGACTAAGTCTAAGCCTTATTTTGAAAACGTCCCTGTCACTGTCACACAAATGTTAAAACACACGTATTAGAGGTAGACAGGAACGATTTTAAAGAAAAGCTTATACAGTCACCGTGAAGTACGTTCTATTTATCTGGACCTGAGTGTCTGTTTTTGTGCAAAGGTTGAAGCTTGCGATAAGCGCTAACGTTTACAAGTAGGTAAAGTTAAATTGAATAGATATATATATTTATTTTTTTTAATTTTAATTTTTCCTCCTATTTAAGTAACTTTAAAATAGGTTAAACTATACAAACCTACTAACGTGTAGATGACATTCGTCATAGTTTTCTCTTACCTTTGGCAAGCGTTTGCAGAAGCGTTTGTGCAAGCGTGTGGAGTGGAGGTAGCATTAGAACCTTCAAGAAGTCTTCTTGCAAGTTTACATGATTCATGTTATAGAGTCTGGCCAACGAAAGCTGTCCACGCATTATTTTCAGAAGTTTTGATATGGAAATAATTTAAGACTGTCAAAATTGACACATTGACGTTTCACTTGAACTTGAACTTGAGCTTGAACCATTCATAATACATCTTGGATTCAATATTATCAGGTGTAGAGTTTTTGGAATCCGATTTCAACTATGACTCATAGCCCCTATGTTTTGTACGGCTAAATTACGAATAGTGGCAAGTGCTCATCAATTAAAGTCCTCGACTGTACATAAAATTATGGATTATTTTAAATAATAAAAAGGCAGAATTAAAAGTACTCTTTTATTTAATATTCTTCATAATACACTCGAAAATTACACCTCATAAATCATTTCAAAAAAAAAAATCTTGCTGAATAGAATAATAAATAGTATCAACTCCGTTTAAGCAGTGTATACTTTGAGTGTATAGAATAGACAGGGATAACAGCTCTTTCGTTGGCCAGACTATATCGGAGAAGGCTTACAAACATCCCGTTTAAAAAAAAAATATATTCATGAAAGTTTCTTATCGTAAAAGTTTTCATGGTATGTAATATGGCATATTTCATATTATGCCAATCCATTTACAAACCCGCATACCATTTTAATTAATTGACATAAGAATTTTACGCTGTGCGTAGACACGTGACCAATTGTGTGTCGTAGGTATGCTACAATTACGGCTTTGACGATATCGTACACATATTTAAATAGTATCAATAATGTTGTAGTTATAGTAGTATAGTTATATTCTTTTACAGGTGTCTGCTTTAATAAATGAAGCTCTTAATGAGCTCTTCCAAGACGAAAACGTTCAAATAACTGCGGAACCCGGCAAATTTATCAGTGACTCCGCGTTCAAGCTGTTCTGCAGCATCTGTGGTGTACGAAGAGTGAGTTTTGTAATCATTACAGCCTGATTTCATCCTTGTGCTACTGTCCTATGGTTCCTTGCTAGTAAAACGACAATCCAGCTCGCTGACAGTCGTTCGACAGCCGATGCTGGTACCATGCTCTTAGAACACATATTTGAAGCATGGGAGAACTCGCAGGACGCGATCGGAGTTTTCTGCGACCTGTCCAAAGCTTTTGATTGCGTGAGGCATGATACTTTAATTTCCAAGTTAAAACATTATGGCATATAAAATCAGGCAATTAATCTTGTAAATTCTTACTTATCCAATAGAGTCCAAAAAGTTGATGTTGGTGGTGAAAGGTCTTCAGGATCGACTATTGTCATGGGGGTGCCACAGGGTTCAATACTAGGCCCTTTTTTATTCCTTGTTTACATTAACGATCTCCCTTTTTTTGTGAAAGACACATGTGACATAGTTCTATTTGCTGACGATACTTCTTTGATTTTCAAAGTTGATAGATCTAAATCTAATTACGATGATGTAAATGATTCACTATCGCGTGTTCTTGAGTGGTTCACAGTTAATAATCTTTTGCTTAATGCTAAAAAAACGAAATGCATCAAACTCACTTTGCCAAATGTAAAACATAATCCAACTAATATTAAAATAAATGGGGAGACACTTGATCTTCTCAAGTCTACCATTTTCTTAGGGCTTAATATTGATGCAGGGTTGCAGTGGGCACCACAAATTGTGGCTCTTGCTGGTAGACTTAGTTCCGCTGCATATGCAGTTCGTATAATAAGGCAGCTTACTGATGAAGCTACAGCTAGGCTTGTTTATTTTAGCTACTTCCATAGTGTTATGTCATACATATGGTATCATACTGTGGGGTAAAGCATCAGATATCCAAGCTATTTTTGTCTTACAAAAACGGGCAATACTAATAATTTATAAAATGAAGTCGCGTGACTCCTTGAGGGAGCGTTCCAAAGAAATCAATATTCTTACAGCAATATCGCAATATATCTACGAAATATTATTACATACACATAAACACTTGGATAGTTTTATGATAAAAAGTGACGTGACGTATTAACACGAGAAATAAACACAAACTAAATATACCAAAATTTCGATTAAAGAAATTAAGTGGGTCTTTTATGGGGAATTCTGTACGGTTCTATAATAAACTTCCAGAAGGTGCATTTAAACTTCCTATTCGAAGATTTAAATCCTACATAAAGATGAATCTAATTAAGAAAGCGTATTACACTCTTGATAACTATATTAATGATAAAGCCACGTGGCCTGATGTCGCTCTGCCCCTCGACTGCTAAAATGGAAATTTGCAATATCTGTACTTGCCTATTTACATGTTTGTATTAGATTATTATTTATAAGTATAACAAGCGTAGCGTGTGCATATTTTTGCTGATGTTTATTTTCTTTTGACTACCTTCCTAAGGTTTTTAAGTTCAGGAGTAATTTTAGCTTATAAGACGATTCAAAATGATCCTTGTGATTTCAATGAATAAAGTTCTTTTTGACTTGACTTGACTTGGCTGCTGTACATATCCAATCCTGAGGACCTAGCGAAACGGCATTCGCTTCGAAGCGATTCCATTTCTACAGTCGTAATACAATAGACCACGTGACATATCGTTAGCTAACGTCAATACCATACATTTAGGACTTTTCTACTGGCGTCATCGCTATTAGAATGTTACTTCGTCTACGGCCTCTGTTCTCCGTAGGGGTGAGCAGAAACTATGTATTTCGGCAGCTATTACCATTTGCTATTTTTTTATTTATTATTATTGTTTATTTTTTTATAGCTATTATATATTTATATTATTACCTGGAAAATATTGTATGAAAATGTTGAGTTCGAGATTCACCAATTAGTGTGGAGCTCATGACCCTATTTTATTTGTATTTATTTTCATCTTTTCCTTATGTCATAGGTTAATTAGTTTGCAGTCAAATTACATGTATATAAATTAAAAAAAAAAAAAAACAGTCTAGAGTAACGGTCTGTCTTATAAAAAATGCTTAAACGAGACATTAGGTGTTGATTAACTAATGCGTGCTCTAAGTCACTAAAGTGTACTTTATCGGGTGGTGTTTCATAAACGAATTTTATCTGTACGCTAACTAAAGTGTTGCTATAGTGCATTTGCTTCCAACTTGCTTCCAACCTATGCCAACAATTTATTAATTTTTCATTCGGAATCTACCGGTTATAAGAAACCGTCACTTTTTGATAGAAAGCCCTCTATTTTGACTGACTTGACTTTGACATCTGAGGGACAGACTGACACGGGTGTTTGTTTTGTTTATTCCGCCAAGGTTTTATGCAGTTTCGTGTTTCTCAACGTCTTATCTTGGATTTTGAATCACTGGGATTTTGTTTCAAAATTGAACCTATTGTCAATAGCTTTCTAAAGCCCTACTTAGTAACAACTAGGTTACTTTGGGTTCTAAACTTGTAAGCAAAAAAGGATGTTTTATAGTTAAAAAAATTTAATATGTACATAAATAAAGTTAAATTGTTTTTGTACACAGCAAAAAACACTTGCCTAATTACTGAATGAAAGTTACAACTAATATAAGTTCCTCATACAAAATACACAAGAAACAGTTGAACTATCTGAAGACCGTTGCAAACGATCTATAGATAGCTCATTTGACCCAGATCAGTACGTATTTTCGTATTTTGACATGGGTGCAGTCAAAGCAGCCTATTATCGACGGGAAAGTTTCTGATAGCAGAGAACTCCTTCATTCACTGCCTGTTCTTCAATAGCATCAGGCATTTTTATAAAGGTCGTAGAATGCCGCGCGCAAGAGCCCGCGCTGCTCTGCCTGGTATACGGGAGTTGCGCGGGACAGCCCGTGGTGGTCACCGGCATCTTCTTGAACCTAAAACATAAATAGGTAAACCTGTAGGTACTTATATATTGTGAGCAAGCAATTGACAAACATTTAATGAATCTTGGAAAGACTTACCTCGCATCGCCCCCAACATCTTATTGCTGTAAGGACTTGGAGCTCTAGTGATGTCTTGGCTCCCCTCCGGTCCTACTCCAAGTCAGAACGCACGACGTTTATTATAAAATTTGCTGTTTCTTTAGTGAAACTGTACCGCCGGCGAAAATGTTCTTCTCTTAGTAGGAATGGGTCCAAAATTTGTCTATATACACTTTCCTATTCCGTGGTGGTAGACTGATTTTCCATGTCTCAATATAATTGCCTCAATCGCTTGAATCGCAATTTCTTCACACAACAAACAAAGAAAATTTATAGATGAAAAACTAAGAACATCTGACAGACAGCAGACAGAAGTCGGCCATTTTTGTGGCATTTGTCATGTTATTGCACCGATAAAGTATGGTTATAGTAGGGTCCTTGCTCCTCTAACTTAGTGTCAAGATAGTGTGAGGATAAAGCACGCTTTAGCGCTAAAATACGTTTATGAAACACCAAAAATAGCCTGTCGATATTATCAAGACATAATGTCTACTCTAACTTTTTATAAGACAGACCGTTACGGTCTGTCTTATAAAAAATGCTTAAACGAGACATTAGGTGTTGATTAACTAATGCGTGCTCTAAGTCACTAAAGTGTACTTTATCGGGTGGTGTTTCATAAACGAATTTTATCTGTACACTAACTAAAGTGTTGCTATAGTGCATTTGCTTCCAACTTGCTTCCAACCTATGCCAACAATTTATGAATTTTTCATTCGGAATCTACCGGTTATAAGAAACCGTCACTTTTTGATAGAAAGCCCTCTATTTTGACTGACTTGACATTGACATCTGCTGAGGGACAGACTGACACGGGTGTTTGTTTTATGTTTATTCCGCCAAGGTTTTATGCAGTTTCGTGTTTCTCAACGTCTTATCTTGGATTTTGAATCACTGGGGATTTTGTTTCAAAATTGAACCTAATTGTCAATAGCTTTCTAATAGCCCTACTTAGTAACAACTAGGTTACTTTGGGTTCTAAACTTGTAAGCAAAAAAGGATGTTTGATAGTTAAAAAAATTTAATATGTACATAAACATAGTTAAATTGTTTTTGTATACAGCAAAAAACACTTGCCTAATTACTGAAAGAAAGTTACAACTAATATAAGTTCCTTATACAAAATACACAAGAAACAGTTGAGCTATCTGAAGACCGTTGCAAACGATCTATAGATAGCTCATTTGACCCAGATCAGTACGTATTTTCGTATTTTGACATGGGTGCAGTCAAAGCAGCCTATTATCAACGGGAAGTTTCTGATAGCAGAGAACTCCTTCATTCACTGCCTGTTCTTCAATAGCATCAGGCATTTTTATAAAGGTCGTAGAATGCCGCGCATGAGCTCGCGCTGCTCTGCCTTATATACGGGAGTTGCGCGGGACAGCCCGTGGTGGTCACCGGCATCTTCTTGAACCTAAAACATAAATAGGTAAACCTGTAGGTACTTACCTATATACTGTGAGCAAGCAACTGACAAACATTTAATGAATCTTGGAAAGACTTACCTCGCATGGCCCCCAACATCTTATTGCGGTAAGGACTTGGAGCTCTAGTGATGTCTTGGCTCCCCTCCGGTCCTACTCCAAGTCAGAACGCACGACGTTTATTATAAAATTTGCTGTTTCTTTATTGAAACTGTACCGCCGGCGAAAATGTTCTTTTCTTAGTAGGAATGGGTCCGAAATTTGTCTGTACACTTTCCTATTCCGTGATGGTAGACTGATTTTCCATGTCTCAATATAATTGCCTCAATCGCTTGAATCGCAATTTCTTCACACAACAAACGAAGAAAATTTATAGATGAAAAACTAAGAACATCTGACAGACAGCAGACAGAAGTCGGCCATTTTTGTGGCATTTGTCATGTTATTGCACCGATAAAGTATGGTTATAGTAGGGTCCTTCCTACTCTAACTTAGTGTCAAGATAGTGTGAGGATAAAGCACACTTTAGCGCTAAAATACGTTTATGAAACACCAAAAATAGCCTGTCGATATTATCAAGACATAATGTCTACTCTAACTTTTTATAAGACAGACCGTTAGTGTTCAGAAAGAGAGCCGGCGTAGTCAAAAAGGGAAATAACGTTGCGACTCATCCTTGTTCGGAAAATTACAATCGTGTCATGTCATGTTGCTTGGTATTGAGTGAACTCACGTGTTTTTTTTTAGTGACAGACCCGGTGTTGTTTTGCTAAGCTAGTCAGAAAAGGAGCACAGAGCTACGCCCTATCTACGCCACGACGGGTTTATTTCTGAACAGACTGTACCAGTGCTCGAGTTGGTAGGAAGTTTGGTTCTACCTATATCTATCAAGGAACCTTGGTGCAAAGTCTAAAAGGGCAGCCCAAGTACGTAGGACTCGATTCGATATATTTTACATTAAAATTCGACAAAACAGGACTATTACCTCTACATAGTCCCGTTTTGTACGGTTTTATCGAATCGATTCCTACGTACTTGCACTGCAGCTTTTGAATTATTCTGTATTACTTTTTAGGTGAAGAAGGATGATAAACATGTTAACATGGTGTACTTAAACGATGGAGTGTACGGAACACTGGCGTTTCCTGAAAGGTGGCACAAGCTTAGCAAATTCCAGGTAGGTTTATCTCGGTAGGTAATAACGGTAAGACCTCCGCCATTGTAATCAAAACTAGATATTTTCTATGATCAGCTATACGGCCGTCATAATGATGGACATATCATAGCGGCAGCGTATAATTGAAACATCGTTTGTTTCTGTAATTAAAGATCCTGCGGCGCGCTAAATTTTTTTATTTTTTTTATTCTTTCATTTGTCGGCTTTTGTACATAATGTTCATAACAGCCCGTATAAACAGAAAAAAATACTTACTTCTAAAATACATAACAACATTAAAAAAAAATAACTAAGTACAATTGATAACAAAAAATAAACTAATCAACAGAATGTACTAACCTATAAATACTATGTGCTTCTTTAGAATTTGGAAAACATAAAATACTTTGGAAAACTCCAATATTAACAATGTTATTCCCTATTTCCCTTAAAACCTTCTGCCTTTCAACTTGATTCCGGACACATTCCATCAAGACATGGTACACGTCTTCTGGCTTCTGGCATACTTCGCAATTTGGAAATGAAACTTTTCTCATTAAATATGCGAATTTCCTTTAGTGGCATGTGTCCGGACCGAAGTCTAATCTTGCCCTGGATGCTCATGACCTTTGCAATACAGATTTTTGTATGCACCAACAGAGATCTACTGAAACTACCGTGGGTTTACCAGAAGATACAATACTATGGGGTCCGAGCGGCGATTCCCTGGACCGGTTGATGAAAGACTTCATCATTCAGCTACCGAGATGTGCTCTGGCTGACTGGCTGGTGATGGAGAACCATGGATCGTATACTATTACCGTATCTACAAAGTTTTCGAGCCTCGAGAGACCGCTGATTCGGTCTGTTGCTACAGTGGAGCTATGGTAGGAACAGATCATACTTTCCTATTTCAGATCAATTTCACTAGACACAAAAGTTAGAATTACTTATTAGATTTTTGTTGATAACGTTTTACTAAATTCATACCATAAGAGTTAGACATTCTTTGCCCATACTCAATTATCATTGCCGAGGTTGGCTAGCTGGGGTACGATTTTTTAAAGTCATCGATTGACTAAACGTTCCAAAGGATCTTGCCGTTTCGGCAAGGCAGCTCGTACCACACCAAAAATAATTGCGTCAAAACAATACCTAGGGTATTATGAGGATAATAAACCGTTTTTGCTTTACCAACAAGTCTTTTTAAGATTCATAACCGCAATTCATAGTTTTTGGACATAAAGTTTTGAGGTTAGTTTTAAAATAAATACATTCTTTAGTATCTTTTGGGCCTTGGCATGATAAAAAGGATGTTCTGATAAAAAAAAACTTACTTTATAAATAGTTTGCATAATCTTAGCACTTAGGTAGTTACAATAACCAACATTTTGGTAACATGGTAGGTACCTACTAGGTACCTACTCGTGATACCCACGACACAGGAGATCCTAGTGTGGGATCAGTAACTGTTAAGTATAAGGCAATGACGTTCTAATAACTCGGTATTTAAATATTATTAATAACCAGCTCAAAAAAAAATAATAAAGTCAGGAAAGTAGCAAGTATAGATACAATAAAACATTTCTAATCCTCTATATACATAAAAATCAATTGCTGTTTGTTTGTCTGGCTAAAACTCGAGAACGGCTGGGCAGATTTATTTGATTTTGGTTTTGTTGTGTTCATAATTGTCACAAGAAGTTCTAAATGTACCGGGACCACCGGGAACACCGGGAACACCGGGACCACGCGAACGAAGTCGCGCGCGGGCCACTAGTGTACAATAAAACACTAGATAGGTACGTAGCATCATTTTCATCATCATTATAATTTCATCCATTTGACGTTCCCTGCTGGACATAGGCCTTTCCCATAGAATTTAACAATGAACGGCGTTGTGCCGCCCCTATCCACTGACTTCACGCGATCGTTAACAGTGTCGTTGATTTGTCGAGTGGGGTACACATAGAAAAAGAAACGATATTATAAAGAATGGGCATGATGTTCAAAAGCCAATAAATAACAATAAAAGGAAAAAAGATGGTTCCAAATATTTATGCATGCAAAACACGTACTATGGTGACCAATACAAGTTCAGGTACACTTTCAGAAATCAAGGGCGTTGTTTCTTGAATTAATATGAAACATTCATGGCTCAGTATTTTAGCAGGGGTTATCTGTAACAAATTAATATTTATACTATCAATATGTAACAATAAACTTAAGTCTTTATTTTATTTTAATGCAGATAGTACAAACAATACTTACGTACTTGTGGGCACAATCCATGATCAGATAATCCACATTGATCATAGCTGTGGATGCCTCCTCAAGGGCCCGTAAGTTTCGCGGCACTAATGGCAAGGATGGTGACCTGGGTTTATCAAAGCAATCATCCATCGCAAGTTGAGATGCGTTATTTCTAGTTTCTAGTTAGTTTGTGTAAATCGAGTATACGTATTTTAAAAAAGCCACTGTCTTTCATAGAGCTGTCCTGTCATGAATGATAATGCCATTTGTGAGTCTTACGTAGTCATTATTCTGAGGTCTTACGTATAGTTATTGCATCCTCTTTGTTTGTGAGCATAGACCATATACCTGCAATAATTTCTCTTTGTGAGGTTCATTGCCAAGCAATGGGGCTGTCACCGCACGGAAGTAAACAATACAAAATCCTATTTAACTTTATTTCAAGATCACGGGTTCGTGTAAATCAATTGATTTTTTTATGTAATTTAAAAAATATAGGTAATTTTATGAAATACATTTGGTTTTGACGCAATTGGTACGAGGTCTCGGCAAGATCCTTTCTATATGTCTGAAACTCATCGATGACAAAAATTCTTATATCTATGATACCAATACAAGTGCCAACTCCTAAATCTCCTGAAAAACAGTGATTTGCGACCTTTTTGATTATATTTAGTCAGTTCAGTTACATTAAAAAATCGTACTCCTGGTGAACCATGATTTTAATTTTGTTGCAGGAACTTATTAAAGAATTCAACGGTATTCGAGGAATCGGATTTCATTTTGAATCCGGATTGGACTGCCCCATTGCCGTCCACTATGCCACCCTCTTTAACAAGGATGAAAGTTTATGAGCATTCACAAATCCCTATATTGAAGTTATGAGTTTACTTATTAAAAACTCCACGTCTCCCAAATACTTCTAAACATCTGATTTCACCTATGTTCTTCTTCAGCGAGAAAATCCTTTATTTTCCATAAAATTTGCTTTGTAATAATGTTCTGTTTTATATTAAGGGATGTGGATTATCAATAAATGAAATAAGTAACTCGCTTAATAAAAACTTTTTTTTTAATACTACCTACTTGGTACGCAAACAAGCATAAGGCCCATCCGATGGAAAGTAGTTACCTATGGACGCCTGCAATACCGGAGGCATCACATGCGCGCTGCCGACCCTGAGACATAAAGATGAAAAGTCTCATGTGCCTGTAATTTCACCGGCACCCGTACCCTTCAAACCGAAACACAGCAATGCGAGCACTACTGCTTGGTGGCAGAAATAAGTACGGTGGTAGTACACCCCTGGACGAACTCTTTCACAAGAAGTTCTTCTAGGTACTTACTAACAAACTCGCCTACATTTGCCAATTGGGGACTTGCAAAATTGTATTATTTTCGGTCTCCAACTCGCCAATGCAAATAAAATGCTGATTAACTCATTGACTATTTATTTGGCTCTTATATGCACAATTTATATATATTTAAAAACTACCTACTAACAATAAAAGGATGTTATAGGAAATTCATGATCACTGGACGGATTTGAATGCAATTTAAACTGCAAGTTTGGATATTACATGACGGATGGCAAAGGAATCCCCTTGCCTTGCAGTAAATAACTTTAGGCTTCTTCAAGTTGTAGAAATACCAAGTATGACGTAAACAACAGGTATCTAATCTTGTAGTGCCTACTCTTTAACTATCAGCAATGACTTCGTTAATGAAATAAACAGGCGCCGTTTGTTTTTTAACCGACTTCACAAAAAGGAGGAGGTTCTCAATTAGGTTGTATTTTTTTTTTTTGTATGTTTGTTACCTCATATCTCCGGCGTTTATGAACCGATTTGGAAAATTCTTTTTTTATTTGAATAGATATACTTCCAGATTGGTCCCATTTTTTTCAGAATCCAGTTCTGATGATGGGATCCATGAGGAATTGAGGGAACTCCTCAAATATTGTAGGCATACATATGGCGATTTTGATATTTTCAGCAAGACACCAAGCATTTGCATTTAGAAAGTATCATAATCCTTTCACCACTATTTCATTAAAAAAAAAACATCCAAAATTATTTAGTCGAATACAATGGCGGAAGTCGGTTTTTTAACCAACTTCCCAAAAAAGGAGGAGGTTCTCAATTCGGTTGTTTTTTTTTTTTTTTTTTTTGTTTATTTCCGCATATCTCCGGCGTTTATGAACCGATTTGGAAAATTCTTTTTTTATTTGATACTTCCAGATTGGTCCCATTTTTTCAGAATCCAGTTCTGATGATGGAATCCATGAGGAATTGAGGGAACTCCTCAAATATTGTAGGCATACATATGGCGATTTTGATATTTTCAGCAACAAACCAAGCATTTGCATTCAAAAAGTATCATAATCCTTTCACCACTATGGTTCTTTCATCATTTTTTTTTCATCCAAATATTTTGTCGATTACAATGGCGGAAGTCGGTTTTTGAACGAGCGAAGCGAGTTCTCTGAGTCAAGTTGGAAGAATCGGCGTTTGTATGTATGTGTATGTATGTATGTTTGTCCGATGAAAACTTCCAAACCGTTAATCCGATCTTCATGAAATTTGGTATGGGGGTAGATAGTATTGGTACAATTTGTAGGTAAGGTTATGAGCTATATCGATCAGGGGGTTGCTGAGACATTGGGGTCCAAGAGGGGGTAAAAAAAGTAAAAGTGAGACAGTCAGATCAAGTGGGGTGTTTAATGAAAGCGCTTTGGTTGGACATTTCAAAACTGTTTTTAATAATTATTTAGCCTTAGTAGTTTTCGAGATATTAGGGAAAATAAAAAACGTAAAAACCCAAAATTCTAGGGTACTTCCAGCAATCCCACAATGCTGAAATTTGGTATGCTTGTGGCTTTTGTGTCACAACTACAGGGAAAAGTCTGAAATTGAAGAATTTAGAAACATGTACTCCATAAAACAGAAACCAATATAACATCCATTGTTGACCTCCCATTTCTAAGAATTTGAATGACGTTGGAGTTCTATAGATTTCATCAAAAGGACGTTATCAATTAATCCGTCAGGTACTTGATATAGGTACTAACAGGTATGTAGTATAACTACGCCCCGTTGCTTAGCCCTATTTAAAGGTTATTTCGATGATGTGTAGGAAATTAGAGTAGTTACTGGTAGATCCTGTACTGTACTGGTAGACCTCGAGGGGAAAATTTTCAAAAATAATAATAGAAAATATGGAAATTACTTAGTTAAGTAGTCGGGCTGATAAAGGTGTTATCGCGAGGTCTCAGTTCGGGGCGAACCACTAGTTTAAATGAAAAGTTATTGTGAGATAATTATAAACTACTACTTTTAAGTACATTAAGAAATATTTGGCAACTTTTGGAGGAGGCCTATATACCGCAAGGGGTCTTTATCTAAGTTTTAGATATACATTATATATGTAATATAGTCAATTATTATTTAAAATTTATTTTAGTTTAAGTATAAGGAATATAATAAAGGCATCATTATCTCTTCATGTCATAGTAGGTATCTCTATCGCTTATATCTTATATTTCCCTTCACTAAGAGTTCATTGGCATATATTTATATATTATGTTATTACCTTCTGACTTAAATATATGTATATGGTATGTATGTAGGTTCATATCATAGGTATAGTATACCTGAAAGGTGTTGTATTATGTAGCAGTTTTTTTTATATATTAATTTCGATAATTATTTAATATTATTATTAAGTAAGTACCTATTGGTTGCTACTTCAATAGTATCATCATCATCACCAGCCTGTTTTTATCCTCTGCTGGACTGCCTCCCCCATTGAATACAATGGAGGATTTGCCATAATCACCACTATTGGCCGCGGATTGGTGATCGCAGTTGGGTGTTGAGTACTCAGGCGGATGGTGCTGCCCAACCCCTGGTGTAATCTCTTAGTAAGACTTTCACTACATCCACGGGAGGAGAAGGAGGGGTCTATTCTTAGGCTGGACACACCACAGCACATCTTTAATTCTTTGAAAATGTACGTGTACGTACACCTTTGGGCATTTATAACCAACTGCAAAATAAGGAAGTTCTCAATTCGGTTGTAATTTTTTGTTTTGTTTTTGTAACCTCATATCTACGTCGTTTATTTATTTTTTACTTTTTTAAAACTTACTCACTTTTTCTTAGTTACTTACTATTTTTCGTTTTATTTCACTTCCAGGTAATATTATTGCAGGCAAACATATAGCGATTTTGAAATTGTTATCAACAAGTTAAGCATTTGCATTCAGAAAGTATCATCTGGTGAAGTGGAACTGATGAAGAAGATCACAGATGGCCACCGGAACTCCTCAATGATAAGAATTATTTCACAGGTGGCAATAAGATATATTATCTCGATTAAGATATTTAAGCGACTATTTAAATAAATAATTCTGATGAAAATGGTGCCATCAAAGTCAAACTCAAAGTCAAAAAGAACTTTATTCATTATAATAATAATAATAATAATAATAATAAATGCTGGACGGGTACTAGATAACTGATATACTTAATAGAATACATTACATAGATAGATATTTTTTATTTTACATAGAAAAATACCCAGAACACCCTGAACTGATCTGCAGATCGTACTAATATTTGTTCAGAGGCGGGAATCGAACCCGCAACCTCCTGCGTCGCAGGAAATCACATGGATCATTTTGAATCGTCTTATAAACTAAAATTACTCCTGTTCCAACGCGACCAAGTCTAGAAGAATCAGGCAGCAAACACGGCTTGGCTTACATAAAAAATCCGTCTTACCACTAGGTGAGAAGCGCCTTTGTGGTGCCTCAGAGCAAGGAGTTGCTGATACATAGTAAATGAGAACTTAAAAACCTTAGGAAGGTAGTCAAAAGTAAATAAACATCAGCAAAAATATGCAAGACAGCACACGCTACGCTTGTTATATACTTATAAATAATAATCTAATTTGACATGTAAATAGGTAAGTACAGATATTGCAAATTTCCATTTTAGCATTCGAGGGGCAGAGCGACATCAGGCCACGCGGCTTTTCGAACTGATCTGATGATGAAACAGGAAATAAATCGTTGTATTCTTTCCGTGTTTGGACTTATTACAATTGTCATAATGAGATGCACTTTGGCTATAAACGATTTTGATGGTATCCCAGTAATATCCCCTGATCTGAAGATGCAGCCGGAATTAATAATTTTAATGGTAATAAGAAGCGCAATTTGAACGCGGGACGTTCAAATTGCGCTTCTTGAGTCATATTTTATGTGTGACCTTGATAATCCTTTACAACACTGGTTTTTCTAAAAATGCTCATCAAAATAACATCCAGATACTTAATCGAATTAAATGGCAGAAGTCAGTTTTTTTAATGAAAAGTTATTATAATACTAATACTTACCGCCCGGCCTTTCTCAAGAACGCGTGCTTGTTCGCTTGAATAGAAAAACCAGTGTTGCTCAAACTTTTTCCGCGATGTTCACCTGTGCCGCTGCGGATCTCAGCATGCCGATGGAATATAGTTTGCAGCCTTTGCAAGCGGCATTATGACTACCAGTGCTCTGGAGTCTCTGAAGCTGGATATCGCAGATTTGGAGATGGCAGGAAAAACGCCTGGCGCTGTCCGAAATGTAATTCTACTTATGTTTGTATGAAATGTCGTATTCCTTGGACTTACAAACATGAAACTTGGCATAATAGTACATTATGGTACAAGTCTGTAATGTTAGTGATTACGGCAGAGGCGCCATTGAGAGAAGTCTTAAGAGAGCCGAGGACGGTAATCATTAAAACACACATGTATCATACATTTGTGAAGAAAATAACTATAATTTTATCAGTGAAAACGAGTATTCGAAATTTTTCGCTATGGCGGGATAAATTAATGAGTTTTCCTATGCGCGCGCATCTTATAATGGCGATCGGTCATAGACTAAAGGAGATTTTTTTTTTGTTTTCCGCGGATAGCTTTTTAGCCACGTACAAAATGGGGTATTTAAAGTTTTCTTTATTACAGAGAAAACAAAAGTTATATTTGAGTGAAAGTTTTATTTATTAAACACGTACAAAATGAAATTATGTGCCTAATTGCGGAGAAATTAGAACCACTTTATGAGCAAGTGTGTTGAAAATATTCTTTAATTCAAATGATAAAAGTATGTTATAAAATATTTTCCAAACTTACTCCTTCGATTGTGATTCGTCTCGCATGTGGCGCGAAATTAAAATTTTATTGCGTTTTTGCTCATTACAGCTCATCAACACTTCTTGAGATAGTAAAAACTGATTTTGCGAAAACTAGGAGACCTAACACACATGTTTTAGTTTATAGTTTCACATATAGATCATTACTTCAGCTACGAATACTCTTCAATGATTTTTACAGTGTTTTTTTGGTTTGAAGATATGCGTAGCTTAACTAATGACATTTATGAGATACTATCAATTAAAACATGTGTGCTAGGTCTCCTAGTTTTCGCAAAATCTGTTTTCTCTATCTCAAGAAGTGTTGATTAGCTATGATTTACAAAAAACACAATAAAATTTGAATTTCGCGCCACATACGAAAGGGATCACCTTAAAGGGGTGCGATAGGGTGTTAAAGTTTGTTTGGGACTTTTTTAACTCGTGGTTCGATTTGCTTGAAACTTGGCATATATATTTTTCAATACAAGTGATAGAAGGTTAAATGAGGTGTTAATGGTCATTAGTTTTTTAATCGGTGGTTTAAGGCACTGGTCCCACCGCCGGCGACGAGCGATAAAAGAGTAGAACGTAGAATAGCCAGCGATGAACTGTAAATATAATCTCTGTCTTTTATTTACACGGGAGCGATTATCTTTTGTTCGTTTCTTGGGCGAGAAAATCGCCGATACCTCATCGCTTACTCGGCGGCGGTGGGACCAGTGCCTAACTAGTTAATTATACACCTAATGCCTGTTTTCCGCATAAAATAAAAAGCTACTATCACAAGACGTGTTATGTTAATTTGTTAAAAAAAAAACAAATAATTGTAGAAGAAACTTTATATATATAGTGCAAACATTCACTAGCATAGAGTTAGATTAAGCTAACGTTGTACGTAACATTGTATGTATTATAATTATTAACTTTTCTAACAGAAGATGGGAATTTCCAATGGATTCAAGACGAATTGTTCTTCTACTTATGTGTTAGAGGATAAGTCTCCAGAGGATGTATCAAGAAGTATGATAGAAGGTGGAAAGCAGAAGCAGCCATTCTACATCTTCAATATGGACGAGGCTTGGCGGTGCATACAGCAGTTCAAGAACATGATGCCACGTGTCAACATTTTCTATGGTACGTTCGAAAATATTTTTTTTCCCTTTTTTAAATGTTCTTTGTTTTGGCCCTGCAATTTATTCCTAGTCTTATTAACGTACTAGCTGGTGCCCGCGACTTCGTCTGCGCAGGATTAGTATTTCAAATAGCTTATATTAGCGTGGCGTAGAAAAGAATATAACCTGTATATATATATATATATATATATATATACTGTGGCGTGCTTTTTTGTAGGACTATTTAAGTTAAACATTTCCATCATACATTACATATGTGTAACTGTAGTGGTTTTGGCAGCGCACGCCAGAATAGCTCGCAGATGCGGTAGATTTTTTCCTACTTACTTGACACTTATCGTCATATTATAGACGATTCACACAATATCTTTATAAATTGTAGTCTTATGTGTTATTCTGATGTATAAGTTATGTTATTGTAAAGTTTCATTAAAATCCATTTAGTAGTTTTTACGTGAAAAAGTAACAAATATCCATCCATCCATACTTACAAACTTTCGCGTTTATAATATTAGTAGAATAGGAAGTAGGATAGGATTCCTACCAACGGGGCATCTGAAGGTCCGTTTCCATTGTCTGCCGTCTCTAGGACTCATCTTTGTGTAGGTATATAATCTAGGTACGTAACATCCAACAGTCACATGTATGTACAGTCCTGATTGCCACACTATGTTTTCCCTGTGTCGTGGGTATTAGGAATAAGATAACCATAGTACCACAACACCTAGACTCGGAACAAATATTTGCAGATCATGCAAACATTTGTCCCATAGTGGGAATCGAACCCTTGCGTATCACCGTCTCATCAGCCGGCAGTTCGCCCGCCGCGCTACGGAGGTCGTCAAATCTAGTTGTTAGTAGTGCAGATTTTTTTGTTATAAAGCCATTCTGGGGAATTGCTTCCATCCTACTAATATTATAAACGCGAAAGTTTGTGAGTATGGATGTTTGTTACTCTTTCACGTAAAAACTACTGAATGGATTTGAGTGAAATTTGGAATGGAGATACTTTACGCCCTGGATTAACACATAGGCTACTTTTAATCATCATCATCATCATCAAACGCGAAAGTTTGTGAGTATGGATGGATGTTTGTTACTCTTTCACGTAAAAACTACTGAATGGATTTGAGTGAAATTTGGAATGGAGATACTTTACGCCCTGGATTAACACAGGCTACTTTTCATCATCATCATCATCATCATCATCATCAATTTTCATCATTATCCACGCGGGTGAAACCGCGGGGCGCAACTAGTCATATATATTTCTTCCGCCAAGCAGTAATGCTAGAATTGATGATGTTGATTGAAGGTTGCTGGTAAAATTACAGACACATGAGGCTTTTTCATCTTTGTCTCAGGATGTAGGGCGCAGTGCAATACCACGTACCCTAGGTGGTCGTGACCTGTATGGTAATGTGGTGATTATAGGCAGAGGTTAAATAGTGTGGGAAACAAGTTCGTTCCGTAAAACAATCAACTAAAAATAAAAAACTGTGACAGTTGATGATGAAAGTGAGATCTTATACTTGGTTGTAAACCCAAGAACCAAGAACCGGTCGGTGACCTTGGTTCTAGAAAGCCAAGGTCACCGACATGGCTCTCATATCAGGGCATATACAGGTCATATCATGGGCAGGTCATATAACTCGAAGAACTGATAACCGTTGGGGAATAAGTTCTCGAGTGGTGACCACAAACCGGACGACGCGGTAGAGGAAGGCCTTCTACTATATGAACTAAAGACATTATAAACGTCGCAGGAAGTCGGTGGATGGAGGCGGCTTAAGACCATTCGTCGTAGCATTCTAAGGGGGAGGCCTATGTCCAGCAGTGGACTTCTACAGACTGATGATGATGATGATGATAAAGACTTAGTTCTAATACCTATTACAGCTATGAAATCAAACGACTCGGAGATGTTGCTGAAGTTGGCAGTGGCTTTGGGAGTGGGATTCGATTGTGCTTCACCGGGAGAAATCTTTAAAATACGACAATTGGGCGTCAACCCTATGTAAGTGCCCAGTTTATTTGCCCTATGCCAATAAATTATGAAAGGATGATCGTTTTCGAAGATCATGCTATGTGATAATGATGATATGTACATTTTGACACTGGGGCATTTTGACGTTCATATATACTTGTCTTTTTGCTACATAGCCGGTCCGTGTAGACATTTTGACCTCTGCTCTACCCAGTCCCGGAATCAAACTATACACTACGCAAAAACATGTTCTTGCTGGGACAGCGTCTGGGGCCGGTTTTGGGCAACAAAAGAACTATACGTATATTTCTTTATTTAGACATTTTTGAAATTAATTTGGTAGTTAGTGGTTTTTTTTTTACCTACTAGTTTCGCTTTCAATAAAAACGGCCAAGTGCATGTTGGACCACGCGTAGTGAAGAGTTCTGTAGTCAAGATGAGTGTTCACGGTTAAAATTCAAAGTATATACAATAGCGTATAACCGGAAATATCACATATCAATGAAATTACGAAGAAAAAAACTTAGGGATAACTGAGGGATGAAAAAATATCAGGTGCATATAAACGTGTACATAGACTATAGTCTTCAAAAATTATATATATATATATAATTTATATATATAATATATATATAATATAATATATAATATATATATATATAATATATATTGTATAGTACCAATAGTCTCCGAGTAAAATGACTGTGATATATGGACAGATGGGCGGACGGACAGACGGACAGATGGGCAGAACGAAATTAAAAGGGTTTCGTTTTTTGCCATTTGGCTACGGAACCCTCAGAAGTGAAATTCAGTTTGTTTAAGATATATAGACTCAATAGCCCTCTAGTTATGTTTACATGCCAAACAACCATGGTGAGTTAATTTCGTAAATTTATTTAACTTACTAAACAAAATCCTTTTTCACAGGAGTATAATATACGCGATGCCCACAAAAACTCCTGAACAAATGAAGTATGCGCGCGAGACTGGAGTGAGACATACTACCTTTGACAGCTCTCTCGAATTGAAGAAGTTGAAAGAAAACTGGCCAGATGCAAGGTAGGCTTGTATTCGCCTCTGTACGACTCTTTCATACTGAAAAGAACAATACACTCTAATCAGTCAGTCAGTCGGTGGATGGAGGCGGCTCAAGGCCTAAATACTTAGAGAAACCCGGCCACCGGCCACCACAGCGGCGCCGGTAGGCAACCTGGCAGTCCCATCAAATGCAAAAAAAAAAAAAAAAAAGAGCCTGTGTGCTAGAAGAACGGATCCACGCAACTGCGCGACTTGTCCGTGCAAAGCATGGGTCGAAGGGGTCTTCTTCTAACTTCTATTACTCTTACCACAGATTGCTGATTCGTATTCGAGTTGATAGTGACTGTATATTACAATTGGGAGAGAAATTCGGTTGCGATGTTGAAACAGAAGCTTTTGGTTTGCTCGATGAGGCTGCAAATCTGGGACTGCGAGTACGTATATGAATATTTATTACCATAAGGTGAGGGGATGAAGGTATCTCGAGCTTGAACACGTGTAATCGTGTGTAGGGTTCGTTTATTACTAATGCGTTACTTTAAGCTAACAATAAAGTGCATGTTCCCATTAAAGGGGTGCGATTTCCAAATTTCTATATATTGAAACTCATTGATGAGTAAAATTATTATATCTATGATACCAATACAAGTGCCTCCTCCACATACATCTCATGGAAAACAGTGATTTGCGACCTTTTTGATGATCTTAAATGACTCACTCAGTGACATTCAAAAATTGCACCCCTTGGCTAAAATAAGAAAAATGTAATGGAATTTGTTTTTCTTATAGTTATTTATTTATTTATTTCTCTCACTTAAACAAATAGTTAACTGGATAACCTTAAATCTAACACAAAACAACTGGATAAATGAAAGCTGGTGCCCAAAAGGTTTAGTAGTAAAACCTGCATATAGGGTCACCAGGGTCACCAGGCCCACCAACGTCTTATGTGTTAAGTATAATTACTATATAATTACTCATAAGTCTAAGCACCTACGTGATGTACGATTCCAACAAACACTACGCTCTGCGCTACGGAAAAGTCTCTTACTTGGTACCTAAACTAAGCCAGAGCCTGTATGATAGCATACCGAGTGAAAAGAACCCCCACAAACAGAAAACCAATGATACACTAAAAAAGAGTAGCTGAAAAACTAATACATACATCATACATGGTTATATCTTAATTGATCACATAAACCATGGTACCGTGGTGTGTTCGGCCTATGAATAGACTCCTCCGTCTCTTCCCGTGGATGTCAAAAAAGCTGACTAAGGAATTTAACCAGGGGATGGGTAGCAGCATCCGCACCAATACTGCAAACACCAATCCGCCAGCCAAGCCTCCCAAATTTAATGCCAAATCCCATCCATAACATTCGATAGGGGAGGCCTCCTCCAGCAGTTGACATCAACCGCCTGATGATGAATCACATAAAAAATACTATTCTAAAATAACTATGAACAGCTAAGTAAATATTTTATATATATATCAAACTAATAATAACTACTCGACTAAAAAGTTGTCAAACAAATGAAAGGTTAAAAATTAAAACCCGACTACACAATAGCTGAAAACAAGTACTTATCACAATCACAAGTAACAAATAACGTGGATTTGGCTTCCGACTACACTTAACTTTAAATACGTTCAAGGGCTTTAGCTATTATATTTATTCTATCCCCTTTATTCATAATAATTTTTCAAACCTTTTTTATTATAATAGCTTTTGTTCTGTTCTCTCTGATGATAAATATTTTCAGGACTTCCAAGTTGAAATAGGACACCATAATAAGTCGTTTCAAATGTCGTTTCAAATAGATAGATATTTTTTTTATTATAAATAGAAAAAAAACCAGAACACCCTGAACATATATCTGCAGAACGTACAAATATTTGTTCCGAGGCGGGGATCGAACCCGCAACCTCCTGCGTCGCAGGCGAACCTTCGCCCGCCGCGCCACAGAGGTCGTCCAAAATATATAATAATAAATAAATAATAATAGATGATAGGATTACTTTAATGTTCGTCATAAGATCCGTAATGTTCTTATGTGTTACTTATATTGCTAACGTAATGTTTACAGGTGGTAGGAGTAGCGTTCCACGTCGGTCATATATGCATGTCTCCTGAGAGCTATGTGGTCGGTCTGCAGCAAGCGCGTCTGCTGTTCGATTACGAAGCTGAAGCTGGAAGGCGGATGGACATTGTCGATATCGGTGGAGGGTTCCAGAGTGACTCTACTGAAATAATGAATGAGGTTAGTAATACCTAAATAGTATATATACCAATGGGTGTTGGAGCCAAAAAAAAACCCGTTATTACTAAATAAATGATGTTTTCTATTAACAGTTTTCATAGTAAAGAATATGTTATTTTCATGTTAAGGTAATCCAGATTTGAATAGGGTAGGTTCCTACCTTTTTTTGTAAAGTATTGTGTTTACTTGGGAATTGTACGCTGTGCGTAAACACGAACACAGTATTGAGCCGTATTGATAAATTTACGGCTTTGACGATAATAATAATAATAATTTTATTTCGTCATAACATAAGGATATTTACATAGTGCATATTTAAACAGAGGAGAACAAAAACGGAACCATAAATAAATTATAATTATTTTATATTCTTTCACAGGTCTCTACTCTAGTAAATAAAACTCTCAATGAGCTCTTTCCACAAGAAAACGTTCAGATAGTTGCGGAACCCGGTAAATACATCAGTGACACCGCGTTCACGCTATTCTGCAGCATCAGCGGTGTACGAAGAGTGAGTTTTGTTATCATCACAGCCTGATTTCATCCGTTTGATTCTGCTAGCCACCCCCAGAGTTCCTAAATCCTTACAGTTATAACTTTTCATTTAAAAAACCGACTTCCGCCATTGTATTCGACTATATATTTGGATGTTTTTTTTTTATGAAAGAACCATAGTGTTGAAACGATTATGATACTTTCTGAATGCAAATGCTTAGTTTGTTGCTGAAAATATCAAAATCGCCATATGTATGCCTACAATATTTGAGGAGTTCCCTCAATTCCTCATGGATTCCATCATCAGAACTAGATTCTGATGATGGAAAAATGGGACCAATCTGGAAGTATATCTATTCAAATAAAAAATAATTTTCCAAATCGGTTCATAAACGCCGGAGATATGAGGTAACAAACATTAAAAAAAAAAAAAAAAAATACAACCGACTTGAGAACCTCCTCCTTTTTGTGAAGTCGGTTAAAAAGACAAGCCACTTCGCTGCAACGAGTAATTCCAGTTTGTCCTGCTCAGCCCAAGGGATAACTCTGGGCAGAAAAGCAGATCTGCGATTTCTGAGAGCATTTTTTGCTTCCACATAATCTTGATTTGGTACAGTCCTATTCAAAATGTATTTTTATGTGTTTTGACGACCTCTGTAGCGTGGCGGGCAAAGGTTAGCCTACAACGCAGAAGGTTGCGGGTTCGATTCCCGCCTCGGAACAAATATTTGTACAATCTGCAGATATTTGTTCAGGGTGTTCTGGGTATTTTCTATGTATAATAAAAATATCTATCTATGTAATGTATTGTATTAAATATATCAGTTATCTAGTACTCATAACAGAAGCTCTGCTTAGCTTGGGGCTAGATAATGTTGTGTGAAATGTCCAGCATTTTTTTTTTTTTTGTTTTTTTTTTGTAATGTTTGTTACCGCATATCTCCGGCGTTTATGAACCGATTTGGAAAATTATTTTTTTATTTGTATAGATATACTTTCAGATTGGTCCCATTTTTTTCAGAATCTAGTTCTGATGATGGAATCCATGAGGAATTGAAAGAACTCCTCAAATATTGTAGGCATACATATGGCGATTTTGATATTTTCAGCAACAAACCAAGCATTTGCATTCAGAAAGTATCATAATCCTTTCACCACTATGGTTCTTTCATAAAAAAAAATCATACAAATATTTAGTCGAATACAATGGCGGAAGTCGGTTTTTTAAATGAAAAGTTATAGACTTGTTTATTTGAATTGACCATACATACATAATACTACTCAATTGTACAAAATCTTGAATACGCGACCAAGCCTAGAAGAATCAGGGCAAAGATCACGGCTTGAATTGATTTGATGATAATTTCACTACTAGGTGGTAAACGCCTGCGTGGTGCCTCGGTTATAGTCATGGAAATATAGTACCTCTATAGTATAAAAATTCCTTGGTTATAGTACCAACCATGCTAAATTAAGACGAGGAATCGTGTTGCGAAGTCTAAGAAGTTTTTGACTTTTATATATTACTTTTCAGGTGAAGAAGGATGATAAACATGTTAACATGGTATACTTAAACGATGGAGTGTACGGAACACTGGCGTTTCCTGAAAGGTGGCACAAACTTAGCAAATTCCAGGTAGGTTTACCTCGTAGGTTATAACGGTAAGACCTCAGTTTTTGTAAAGCTATTTCTAAGACCAGCGTCGCAGCCGTCATATATGACGGACGTTTTATTGTGGCAACATAGGTAGATTAATTATTTGAGTTGGACTATTGATTTATTCTGTAAATATCAAATTTTTATCAAAAGTATGAGTTTCATTTGAAGATGAAACTTAAACTCTGTTGAAGCCATTTTGAAGATGTTATAAAAATGCTTTGTAAACTTTTCATGTCGCTCACTGAGGTAATACTAATACCTAGCTGTTTATTTTGTTTATAGTAAGCACTATTTTAAGCAATACGCACATACTTATATAAAGAGAATACATTGCTTACATACAATAATTAATTCATGTTTATGTGCACATGCCTATGATTGCTTGATAAAGGTTAAGCCGCTTAGAGGAATTTGATTGAAGCATACAGGCACACATGATAATATTGATACATATTATTCAATTGATTGGTGAAATAAGTTCAAAATGGTGGTGCGTCTAGCTAGTACAATCTAGCCTAAAACTGCACGCCGCTCCACCGTTTTTACTTGGCACTTGAAACAAACTTGACGTTTGAAAACGTTCCTTGTAGAACAGAATATTAAGGAATTATGAATTACTAGCGACTCGTTCGTGACTTCGTTCGCGTGGACCACAAAGGAAGAAACAAAAATCATTTCTCAAAAAAAACAATATGGTCTAGTTACTATTTCCTTAGTGATAATAATATAGCATTCTACTGGTGAAATAATTTTTTAAATCAATCCAGTAGCATAACATTAATTTTCGAGTTTATTAATTACAAACAAAAATAAAAATCTTTTCCCATTATAATAGTAGATTTAAAGAATTATTTATGGATTATGGAATATTTTAGTTTGTCGTAATGGAATAGGGAGTGTTTAGTTTTAAATTCGAAGCACTCTACACATGTAGGTATGCTTCTTTCGCTGTTGTATTTTAAATTTGGAAAAGCAAAGTTTTTATGCCATCTTCAAAATCAAGGGATTCCTTAAAATAACGGCATCGTATCCGATAAAGATGAGGTCTAATAAATATGCATATTGACATGCTCATAAAACGAAGGTATCACCGTCTTAGGAAACCCTGACAATTGTTTTTTCCAATGGGGTCTCCGATTGATCAATCTTATTCCTTGAAACTGTACGCCTTTTTAACATTTTGTATGCACCAACAGAGATCTACAGAAACTACCATGGGTTTACCAGAAGACACGGTACTATGGGGCCCTAGCTGTGATTCCCTGGACCGGCTGATGAAAGACATGATCATTCAGCTGCCGAGATGTGCGCTGGCTGACTGGCTGGTGATGGAGAACCATGGATCGTATACTATTACCGTATCTACTAAGTTTTCGAGCCTCGAGAGACCGCTGGTTCGGTCTGTTGTTTCAGTGGAGCTTTGGTAGGAACAGATCATACTTTCCTATTTCAGATCAATTTCACTAGACGCAAAAGTTAGAATTACTTATATGTTGATAACGTTTTACTGAATTCATACCATAAGAGTTACTAGATATTCTTTGTCCTTACGTCAAGTAGCATTGTCGAGATAAATGTTTTCTTTCTTTCTTTTTTTATTTTTTTTTCGATGCCCCTGGGTGCTCAATCATGATTTGAATTTTGTTGCAGGAAATTATTAAAGAATTCAACGGTGTTCGAGGAATTGGATTTCATTTTGAATCCGGATTGGACTGCCCCATTGCCGTCCACTATGCCACCCTATTTAACAGGGATGAAAGTTTATGAGCATTCACAAATCCCTACATTGAAGTTATGAGTTAATTTTATTAAATACTAGTTGCGCCCCGCGGTTTCACCCGCGTGAATAATGATGAAAATTGATGACGATGATGAAAAGTAGCCTATGTGTTATTCTGATGTATAAGCTATATTATTGTAAAGTTTCATTAAAATCCATTCAGTAGTTTTTACGTGAAAGAGTAACAAACATCCATACTCACAAACTTTCGCGTTTATAATATTAGTAGGATAGTTAATGCTAGTTACTAAAGAATGATAGTTAAGAATTTTGTAATTTAGTTTATTATGTTAATAGGTTTTAGTTTAGAAAAATGTGTTTTTATTTTATACTAGTTGCGCCCCGCGGTTTCACCCGCGTGAATAATGATGAAAATTGATGATGATGATGATGGGCGTAAAGTCTCCATCTCCATTCCAAATTTCACTCAAATCCATTCAGTAGTTTTTACGTGAAAGAGTAACAAACATCCATCCATACTCACAAACTTTCGCGTTTATAATATTAGTAGGATAGGATAGGATAGGATAGGACTAGCTGAATACCGAGTAACCTATAGCCTAGTAATAATAGTAGTACCTTATATATAAGTTTTAACCATGTTTTGGGTAACTAGTATTTGTATAATTTTTAACCTATGACATGCTGCCATGCTCACGGCGTGTTTCTTCTTCAAAAAATAATACTTACGTGTTGATCTGTACAAGCGGCATGTATACGGAGGTTACTCTATATGAGCCAAGAATTATCTGCAAGTAGGTATATAATATTTTAATCCAGTTAATAATAGTAGATTATGCACTTAGGGAATAAAGCAGTGTCTTATGTCGCGGGCGGCATATTGAACCCTGAGCGTAACGAGGGACTCTAAAGTTAACTCCCGAGTGTAGCGAGGGAGTTATATAGAGTCCTGAGTGAAGCGAGGGGTTCAAGCTGCCCAAGACGAAGACAGGCTTTATTCCAGAGGAGCATACTCTACTTTTCACACTTTCTGCGAGACAGTAAAAATACAGGGCTTGTTTTGATTTTTGCGGTAGTAGATTATCAATAATCTCTAAAGCGTCTGTTTTGATAAACTTTGGAGTAGAATCACTATAGTTTGTAATTTTTTATCAACATGAATATTGCAATAAAATTTACTGAAAATCACAGCTCCAAAACACGCTGTTCACATTCTTTATAAACGCACCTTTTTCTTTTTTTTGAGTTCTGCTTATGGTGGCCAGTTCGAATTTCGAACAAACCTCTTTACAATGCCATATGGGCATTTTTTTACTTTGAGTCTTCCATGAGTCTCCACACGAATTTGACGTTCCAAATTCAAATCACTTTAATCCCTAGAGAGTTTCATACAACTTTATATCCCTAGAGAGACAATGCTTTACGTTACGTTGAGGTTGCATGATTTGTAATTGGACATTGTCGAGCAGGTGGTGTGAAAAATATTATATTATTATGAATTTTTGTGTCATAGTGTGTTTAAGTTTGTACGGGATTTTTTTAACGCATCGTTCGATTTGCTATAACTTGGTATAAATATTCTTCAGTACAAATGATGAAAGGTACCCAATTATGTTTTTTCCAAACTACCCCTAATATTGTTTCACGGTGTTATAGTTGAGATTAAAATATTTTCAGGCCCTTAAGTTTGAAATGGGACCCCTAATTGAAAAACATGAGTTTTTTGTCGTTTTAAACGACAACAAACTCATGTTTTTCAATTAGGGTTATGTTATCAATTTTTTTTTAATTTTTTTATTAAATACTTTATTTTAATTAATTTGTTTCATGTTTAAAGAAGACCTTAATGAAGACGGTCTAATGATGGAATCGGAAGGCGTCAACTGAACAATTTGCAATACCTAGAATAGTTGCGCTTATTAGGCTCTTTTAAGTTGTTTTTTTTTATGTTTATCTGTAGAGATAAGGACCATGATCTAATGATGAAGCCGGGGCATGTTCAACAGATCTCCTTGATTGATGACAGTAGGATGTTAGTGTTTGGGCTCTTTTGAATTGATTTTGTGAGACGGCTGACAATACGTGACAGCCAGGGTAGGGCAACATCCGTTGAGCCTCTCCCACTTTTAGCTTCGGACCCTGGCTGTCACGTATTTTTAGCCGTCTCACCTCTTCGATTGGTAGCAGTAGAAGGGTCGTGTTTGATCTCTTTTGTGAGACGATTGATAAGTCCCTACATACCGACAAAGTTCTGTCATAATTATCATCATTGTCGGCGTCCGATGCATAGGGGAAGGCTAATAGGCAAAAAACAGAAAAAGTGTTACACCCTTTATTTACATTATGTACGCTACGGTCACGTATCACTTTTGTCTTTAACGCGGACGAAGTTGCGGGCTTCTGCTTGTACCTTATATGTAGCCATTATCCACGCAATGTATGACGTTGTTTGCTTCCCGAAGTCTGCCTTCCTGTGTCTTAAAAGATTGAATATTCCAATAAACGTCATCGATGTTCAGTTTCTGATCACCCTGTAAACAATATTAAATATCTACATTTTAGAGGTAAGACAAACAAACGGTTTTAATTTTGGAAAAAATAATCTATATACTTAAACTAAAAACAAGAATGTAAATGTCTTTTTCATCCCACCATCTCGGAAAGAGTATTTTTGCTATTCGATATCTGAGTGCAAAAGCCATTTTTATCCGCTAGAGGATAAAGTAAAATTAAATTTAGAACATCGTGTGCACTAAGTATGTGAATTCAAAACATCATTAAACCTATTTACTTTTACCTCCATGGTGCCCAATTTATCATACTACCTTTTTTAATTTGTTAAAAACTTAGACTCGGAACCTTCTTGGTGTATTACTATTTTATTAATTTGCTTTACGCGCGCCATTTTCTTTCACGTCATATTGTTAAAACCTTAGGTTAAAAACAAGAAACTTGAAAACAAGTGAAAACCCTAAAATGAGTGATTCTAGCGACGAGGAAGTTTATTTGACGGCAACAGAATTGACTGAAACTGTTGAAAATGCGCAAAAGTATCTTGTGATTGTAAGTGTTTTTTTTTGCATTAAGTCATTTCCTCGCTGAGGTGGGATGAAAAGTTACGTGTTGCACTCGAGTGCAAAGATTTTTCACCTCGTGCTCTTTTGATTCCCTCGCAAACGCTCAGGATTCTAATTTTTTAATCACTCGCTACGCTCGTGATTAAATTTTAGAATCCTTCGCTTGCTCAGTCATCAAAACTGAGCACGCGGTTAAAAAGCAACTTTGCACTCTTGTATAACAAATAACTATTTTTGGACTCGAATAATATTTAAGCACCAGTAATCCTGCGCCAAAATGACAGTCAGTTGTTAATTTTTGTTTTACAGAAAGAATACTACAGCTAATAATAATAATAATAATAATAATATTAATTGAATATACAACATTTTAAATATTCAAATGAAACAGTTGCAAATGCAAACGATCCAAAGATAGCTCAACTATCCAAATCGCTAAAGGACTGAAGCGTCCCAAGAAACACTGGCTGCATTGCCACGTTGAAAGGCAATAGTAATGTGTTGAGCCGATAGGAGTCAGCTCTCGGCAGGGATATTCTCTATCTCGCGACAGGGTTGCAACAGGCGTAAATTGTGCAATCAGGGTTGTCAACCGGTAACTTTTGTAAGAGAAAAGCTACGTTTGACAGCCCTGATTGCACAATTTACGCCTGTTGCAAACCTGTCGCAAGATTGAAATCGCGAAGGGCCCCGGTTCCGAAAGGACCCAGAGTCACGATCCCGAATGGCTCAACTTTTCAATTTCAAATCCCGAGAAAGCAAGATTTTGAATAAAAAATTTGGTTATCGTGGGGTTGCTAATTTGGTTTGGTTTCGTTTATCGCTGCATCGCGATCATTAATCGTTATGAGCACGTCTTTCACACGCACGTTCTCATCACTGTGACTATGAAGTGGGTACTTTCTACCAACATACAAGGACGCATACCAGTGACCCTGGTATTTTTAAGAAAATGTAGTTTTGCTTACCTTCATTTTCAAATTCACTGCGTCTTCTGGCGCCAAAACAATGAACGGCGTAGACTCTAAACTGAAGGCCAGTCCGAAGTATGAATACCTTTTTATTTCACTCATGAATAGATCCCAGGAATAAACTTTATTAGGATCACTGCCCATCTCTCTTAATTGATTTGACAGCACATCGTGGTAATGTTTAAGAAGCTCATCATAATGTTGGTCTCTGAGATTTTGTGTTGTACACGCGTATATCATAAAAGATAGATCCAACACGGGAGTGGCACATCTAGATAGCTGAAAGTCTATAACTTTTGCGTCAATTGGAGTACCACCATCATATTTAAATAAAAAATTGTTGGTCCAGCAATCGCCGTGTGATATGACTCCAGTGCTAAGAGTATTAGTAGCTGCGTCTATCATCCTTTTGTATGTTTCCGGCACGCAAAATTTTTTGATTTTCTCCACGTATATGGAGTTAGGATATTCTTTCATGACGGCATCGATTGCGATTCCACCAACTCGCTTCCAAAACCTCTCGTACCAGGGCCATAAACGTTCATGGAAATAAGTTTCAAAAACTTCGTCCTTTATTTGGTTGAATTTGTCTGGCTCCTGGTCTCTCATAGCGAATGATAAGGCATGGAACTGAGCTAGGACTTTAAAGGATAGTTTGCAGTGTATCAGGTCTATTCCTTTCTGTCTGACCGCACAGCCGAAATTATCTAAAGACGCGTCTTCGAGGCAGATCACGTCATGGATCCCATCCGTGTAAGCTAAGACCAACTTTGCGTATTTGTCAAACGGTTCCTTTACAGTTTTCTTGGATTGGAACTCAAGTAGCGCTGGTAAAACTCTTTCATAGAAATTTATCTCGTTTTTGAAGAATTCATCGCTTCGGTAAGTTAGACGTCTGGATTGGCTTCTCGGGATGTTCTTGAGTATAACCTGCAAGTGTTTTAGGCCGGTTTCGGCTTGCCCGTACATCTTGATGCGCATTATCTCGCTGAGGTAGGAATCTCCTTTTCCTATTTCACCGACGTACTAAAACCATACAAAAAAAAGTTTATTACTTATCCGTGAAATTTTGGTCGCTGATTCCCCGAAAGGTACCTATTTATTTAAAATTTTGATTTGCCTTTTTTATCTAAGCAGTTATGTACTATCTGCCACTAGTCTTCTGGAAGAGCCTAGCTTCCCACAACACAGGGAATCCTAGTGTGGGAGCTAGTGTACAAAATTATAATGATGGTACCTACGTTACCATTATTAATGTTATAATGTAAATTTTTCTGGATCAATAAATGATTATTTATTTATTTATGACGTGTTTTTTTAATTTATTATGAAATGTTAGTACTTGATTGATCTATCTTTAATTAATGTGATTGGTGTTAATGTGCCGGTTTAAATAAATAAAACAAATAAAAAAATAGTTTTTACGAACTTGCCTCCCAGTGTGTGAATGTGATAGGTTGCTTGAACCAGTTTGACAGAGCTTCGCTTAGTCTTTCATCCATGAGCAGAGGAGACACATGACTCAGTGTGCTGAAGTCTTGATCCATTTTGAAATCCTGTTATCTTAATATTTTAACTTAGTTATTTAAGTACGGCAGTGACCGTTCTTCAATGAAACCTTAAAATTATTTTTGAACTGACCTTTTTGATGTTGAGGCCTCTTTGCAAACAAGAAGTTAAGCAATAAATCTGATATTTCTTTGAGACCAACTTTTTGACTGCGAGCTTTATTTGGAAGGAGCGCGGTATAATTTATAAAGAAAATATATTTTTCTTCCAACTATCAAGTATTTTCACAAATGTTCACACGAAACACAAGCACAGTACAGGAATACTGTTATCTTACAAAATTTTCTTTTATTTTTAGGAATTGGCCTTTTGACCTCAGATGGTCGATGCTGCGTTACCGAGCTTTTGGCGAGCACAAAAGGCGCTCAACCGGTAGAAATGAGCCCGTGCTTTTTTTTTCTGAAGGACTAAACGTAGTTGGCCTCAGATGGCCGATGCTTCGTTACCGGACTTAAATGAGCCCATTCATTGTATCTTGATCCTTTTTATACTGCACCGCTCGGCCCGCTGACTCGTATAATTGAGAATCCTCTAAGAAGGTCGTTCCTGATGGCGTGGTATCTTCACCCGCATTGGTACTAACAATAGATCCGTCCTCTTTGGTTTGATCATTGTCAGATTAGTTGCTCTCACACAAAAATAACACTTTTTCAGATTTATCAGTTGGCATGTAATAGTCTGAAGATATACAGTTTTTTTTATAAAGTTACTGTAAATGAACTAAGCCGAATAAACTTTTAGGTTGCGGATGCATGCGTCGACTCAAGCGTTTACAAGCAAGGGTCTTGTGAGTTGCTTAATCATCACCCTTAAAGAAGGGTGAACAAGCATAGGGTGTCCACTCGCCACATCATTATGTTCAGCAGCAGCCTGAGTATTCTTGCCGTACAACTCAGCCAGCAACTCGAGCTCGTAGCAGTCGTACCTTGTAAGGATCGCGCATGCCGGAGTCACGTAATCAAATTCTAATGACTTAGGTATTCTTATTTGTTGATATTTCCAATATATTTATGCTAACTGACTAATGGCAAATAAACACTAGCAAATGCAATTACTGGCAAATGCATAAGCCATGTGACGCCAATATTAAATAAAAAAAACAAATGCTATCCACGAAAAGTCGGTGGATGGAGGCGGCTCAGGATCGTTCGTCGTGGCATTCTGGGGGGGGGGGCCTATATCCAGCAGTGGACTTGTACAGAATGATGATGAATGTTAGCGAAAAATATGTTGACAAAGAAACAAGGTAAATTAATAAATTCTTTATATTTTTAAGTATTTATGTATGTACAAACTACGAGCGAAAGCAAGCGAGGACGCCAAAGAGTGCTAAAGAGGGTGTAATTGATCACTTACACGAGAGAATAACACTAACTTTTGATCACGAATGCGAGGAAATTACAAAAGCCTTATAAAATAAATTGAATTTTCATGACAAAAAGAAAACTTGCTTTCCCGATTTCCTGCCTTGTTTTATTTTTTTCATACAACCGTCAGTGCAAGTTCCATTTTTAAATAGAAAAAAAAATTGTCATGGAGATTGTATTTAATTGTAGCATAGTTATTATGAATGTTCTCGTTCTATTTTAAAATTTAATTTAACCCTAGGGCCGTAAATCGCATTTATAAAGCAGTTTTCAAGACTTTCAGAGCATGAGTGATGAAAAATGATTTTGTCTACTAATTTGTTCAAAAAGTTCCAAATCATTCAATTATCAATCATTCCACTCAAAAACATAAAATCGTACTTTTTGAGAACAGTTACGAAATTACTTTCAAGCCATTACGAAATGATGTATTTATTCAAAACTTAGCTTCAATAAAAAATCTAAAAAAAAAATTAAGACTTATGCAAATCTTAAAATTTTATTTCTGCAACTAAATTTCACTTTCGACACGCTGCTTCTTTCACCATCGTCGATCACTAGCCCTTTTCTTTGTTGCCATACCTCAAGAGGAACTGGAAGACCTAACGCAGGGTGACCAAGAAATAACCGGTATCAAGAAGTGCCAGTATTACGTAGCATGTAGGTAGGTACTTACTGTTGTTTATTTTTATTACTTTATCAGGTAAATTCAGGAAGTGTATTGTTCGTATCGAGCATAAAATGCATCTCTTGTTCTTACACTCGGAAAAAACCTCCATACATTTTTTAATGTAAGAAAAAGTGTTTTTTAGGCTTGATACGAAATAAAAAAAAATGTTTATTACCCAAATTACAGTAAACTTTGACAGCACATACCTACGCATATAACTAAATCAGCCATTTGCCACGAAATGGTTTTGGTCATAGTGTTTCATATAAGACATGAATACATTATAAACTATTGTTGCTATATTAATATACACTACCCTATAATGTGTTGGCAAATAGTAAAAATTTACTATTTGAACTGGAGGCCAAAACAACCAATCACCCTGAAACAGAAAAATAAACATTGAATTTTCAGTGTTAGCATACATTTTCCCTATTACTAGTTGAGAGCTGTATTTCCATGTGTTAGGCTCAGAAAAAGAAAAAAAGTAAGATGGAGTCGTGAACAAACGCGGTGAAATTAGTGAGGCCACTCTATGATATATTACCGTTACGTCCGGTACCACTAGGTCGCGAATTGTAAATCACCTATTTAAGTAACTCGTCTGTTAAGTTACCCAACCTTTGAAATGGGAAAAAAATATGAGGTGACTTACACGTTCAAGCAAATCGTACGTCTTAGTAACGTCCCCCAATCAAAATAAAGTATTCCCTAATCCGTAATCACTAGGACCTTACAAGCGACTAGTGCCAAGTAAAAGAGGTCCCCTACACCTCTTTTACTTGGCACTAGTCCCTTGTGCACTAGTCGCGTGCAGTTTCAGACTAAATGCATCGTAATCGTACTTCCTGTGGGGTCAGCACGAACAACTAACGTTATCGAGACACTAGCGAGACGATCGCAAATGTCAAATATTGTCCAATGGCCTCGAGTTAACTCGAAATCTTTGTAAGTTGATTGGTTAATATTTGACGTATACGATCGTCTCGCTAGCGTCACGGTAACGTTAGATTTTCGTGCTTGGGCCTCTGATACCCACGTCACAGGGAATTCTAGTGTGGGATTAGGACTATGTATGTGACTGTTGGGTGTTATATTATGTACTGTTTTATAGGTATGTACCAGCTTAATGTAAATACACTTAATATATTCTAATTTCTTCCTCACCATCACAACATATATGAACTTCTGTACAATTTCCTTGTTGCATTCTGCAATTGTCTTCCGTTCTAAGGTTCCCGTTCCATAGAAAAAGAATAGGGTTGTGGCAGGTGATGCAAAAAGTTGATCACAAAACACTTTTGTTAGCACTGTCTTTGCATTTGTTTTTGGCAATAATTTGTCTAAGTAGACATAATAGTAGTGAAGCATTGGACCCATGAATGCCCCAACAATAAACATTCTCCCTGCAATCAAGATTAATTATTTTTTCACTAGTTAACAGTGGTAAAAAGTTGTTTCAATCCGAGGACATAGAAAGGTAATTTCAATTATTTGATTGTCATATTAAAAGTTTGTAAAAATCGGAGGACATAGGAAAACTATTCTACTGGTTCGAGAAGGTAGAGTGCGAATAGTCTAATGGTGGCACTTCACTTGGCATATTTGCGTAAATGTTTGCATTATTTTGCCAAGGTAAACAACATTGTGTTCTGATGTTGTCATGGTTGATTTTGCCTTGGATAAATAACGCAAACATTTGCGAAATGATGTTGCACCTTAAAACTAAACGCCCCACTATTTAATTACATCAAAATATAATATTCCTTATTCTGTAACGACAAGGACTATTTTCAAATGTTAAGCTTGAGTCAAGTGCCAAGTAAAAGCGGTGGAGGGGCGTTCAGGTTTAGACTAGATGAACTCTACCTATCATACACACCGACTCTTTCCCAATCATATCTCTTGTGAATACGTTTCGATTGATATTCAAATTCCTGTTGCATCATGTCTCCAACGGCAACGCAACCTCCAGAAGTGATACAGTTGGTAAATAAAAGATTTTTCTTGAAAAAGAATTGAACTCCTCGATGAAAGATTGAACTGTTTCTGCTGTGATATTTTAATGGGCTCATAGTAGATGTTTTACTCAATTTCATACAACCTAAAGTAAACATGATAACCTGAAACAGAAAGTTACAATTATTTAGCCTTCAATTATTCTGTGAAGTGTTAAACACTTCTATTATTCACTTCTATATGAAAAAGTATGGGATCTTCTTGCTTACCATCTGAAATATAATTAAGCTCGAAACTAGTAGAAATAGCCGTTTTAATCCGTTTCTAGAATAGTAGTGCTCTGTGCGTTGATTAAGAAAAAAGTTGATCACAGAGTTGCGCTGGGCGTTGAATAACCCATAGATCGAAATGATATATAGTAGTCAAATAGTGCGTGGGCGTATAACGCAACGGCGGGTCACTGTCACTCAATGGACTGACTACTAGTCGAATCCGGAGATGGCTAAAAAGAATCCAGAACGTTCTTATCGACGGAAAACGCGACGACGATGCCTGAACGTATAATAGTCCATCGAGGACGGTATGCTTTGAAATAGCATCGTCGCTCAAATAAATTTGAATTCTAAATCAAGGTCCAGAGGGAGTTGATATATAAATGAGCCAGAGGTTTTGTTATTGCGTAGTTATAATTATGAAGAAAGAAGGATGGCGTGGTAGTTTTGCGTGAGTGCGAAAGAGTAGGGCGATGGACTGGCCGTTATGGTCGTTACGAGACAAACCAGTTAATAAATAATAAATAAATAAATAAATTATTTATTCATTCAGACAACAAACAGGTCCCATTATTAAGATTTATGAATCTGCGACGCAGCAGCCGTGTGTTAGTGCTCTTGTACACGAGCGGCACAATGTTAAAGGCAGAGGCAACTGCACCCGTCGGCGGCAGCCGTCGACGCGTCGGCGGTAACCACCGACGTGTATTGACATCGTGCCGCTCGTTTATATGAAGCCTTAGATTAATCAGACCATTTAGAGACACTTATGACCATGAAACTACATTTGCTTGACAAGTGTATGTGAATGATGAATAATGAATATTAATATTAATTGTTCCTAAGCTACGTATTTTGACTCGTGATATAAGAGATTTGTCTCTAGTAGTTTTACTCACCGTGATATAACCACCTAACCTATCTATTTAATAGATGCCTTCATTAAGGATTCATCATTCGTGTGTCTATTTCTTACTCTGAAAGAGTTTGATTCATTTAAGCGACATCTTATTTCATTTGAAATGTTGCGACATTTTGCCAGGTAAGGGTTTTTTGTTAGCTAAGTAATGCAATAGTAATAATATATATATATATATATATATATATATATATATATATGTTTTGGTGTACATATTTTTTACTGTAATGTTTTTATGCTATATCATGTTTTTGTTCATCAATCAAAAAATCATTTTTTACTAAAAATAAAACAAAAACATGATATAGCATAAAAACATTACAGTAAAAAATATGTATTACTTACATACACATATTATTATTACATATTTTTTACTGTAATGTTTTTATAAACTGCATTAAGTAACATTCCATGTATTTGTAATAAATAAATGTACCAACATAGTTAAACCTATTTTAAATCATAAAAATTAGTTTGTATATGGTTATAAATAATAAGTATAAGTATATCGAGAAATTATTATTTTAAGCAAATTCAAGAAAAAACAGTTGAAAAGTTTAACATGGGCAGTGACAGAAGATGGAGCAGTGCAATTTAAGTCTCTGTCAGATGACACTTTAGAAGGTGCCCTGAATCTTATTCGGAAGTCCTGTTTCATCTCTGAGAATCTGTGTGTAGCCGTCAGTTTATTAGAAGAGCCTGGTGCACCTGATGAGCTTATGAAAACATGCATCGACGCTGCCAAAGATGGTGTCAGCGTGGTCGCCATCGACACAAATACCAATAAAGTTGTTGGTGTGAATTTGAACAAGATTCAGGTGAGTAAAGGTTTTGTTGGGAAACTAACAAAAATAAGAAAGTTAAAGGTTGTCTGGAAGAGATCGCTCTTAAGCGATAAGACCGCCCATTGCACCTCTGATTTGAAACTTTGTATGCTTATTTTTTTGTTGTTTTTTTGTTTATGGTGTACAATAAAGTTATAATCTATTTATCTGTCTATGTAACGAAAATGGCAGATATGGTTTTAAATATACTTTGTGATGTGTCACAGTAGAATAGTCACATCAGGGAAAATCACGAACATTGTGTTTTTGATTTGCATTATTTCCTTACGTGGCAGTAGTACCCGAGATAAAGTCACATGTGTCTGTAATTTTACCGGGGTATTGTCACTCATTGACAGTCAACATCAAGCTCCCTTGAGTGAGCCTATGTTCGATTTATACGCATTGCTAAATGTTGAAATCTTGTTTCTAGGTATCAGCACCAAAAGGTGAGGGTTATTATGAAAAATTGAGCCAAAGTTGCAAGCACAAAGCCTCAAAAGCTATATTTGACTTTGTAATTGAAGTGGACAACAAAGCTGATCTTTTCAATCGCTACAATAGTGATTGTTTGATGGAATTGATGTATGTAGTAACGATGCCAGGTTTTAAACAAAGAAACATTGCAAAGCTGTTGTTATCTTCGTCTATGGAATTGGGAAAGCAGTTGTACCATGGTAAAACTGTGAAAACTCCAATCGGCGGAGAGATCTCAAATGCTGATTATATTCCAAGTCTAGTTACGGCATTGGCATCTTCGAATTACTCACAAAAACTATTAAATGGTTTTGATAATATTCTTGAATTCAATTATGATGACTTTACGTTTAATGGCCGAAAATTTAGTGAGAAAATTGGTAATAGTCATAAAACATGTCATCTATTTGCTAAGAGACTGTATTGATTACTTTTAAGAAACCACTTATTTCATAATTATTATATAAGTACCCAGTTATGTAGACTTAATGAAGACTACTTATGTTATATCTTTAGGATAGCCTAACAAATAGCATTGTTCCTAACTTTCATATTGTGCGTTAATGGTGGTTTATTAATATCTGGGGTCCAATTAAGCCTGATGGGGCTGCCTCTGTAGCGCGTCGGGGATGTTTGCTGAGGAGCGCTTGGACTGTTTTTACAGCATCATGCGCAAGCGGGGAACGTCTCTGGTGCGCAGGGTCTGGGTCAATTCTAATGGTATTCTAAACATATATAAAAATAGGCCTGACTGTATGTATACATTACCACTGCACTATGATGCATGCCCTCACCAATGAAAATCACTTCAAATATTATATTTATAAGTAATTTTAATAATGACATGCCGTGTATTGACATTTTGAATTTAATTAAGTATATCTGCGTTGTTTTTTATTTTTATTGAATACTAGTATTTGCTCGCGGCACCGCCCGCGTGGGAACTCTAAATTGACTCCACCCACGTGAAACCTCTATTATAAATTATAGCCTATATGTGATTCTGATGTATAAGCTATAATACTGTAAAGTTTCATCAAAATCCGTTCGGTAGTTTTTGCGTGAAAGAGTAACAAACATCCATCCATCCTCACAAACTTTTACATTTAGGATTGATGATGATGATGATGATGATGAAAAGTAGCCTATGTGTTAATCCAGGGCGTAAAGTATCTCCATTCCAAATTTCACTCAAATCCATTCAGTAGTTTTTACGTGAAAGAGTAACAAACATCCATCCATCCTCACAAACCTTCGCGTTTATAATAATTACTAGGTGCGCCCCGCGGTTTCACCCGCGTGAATAATGATGAAAATTGATAATGATGATGATGTTCATGAAAAGTAGCCTATGTATTAATCCAGGACGTAAAGTATCTCCATTCCAAGTTTCACTCAAATCCATTCAGTAGTTTTTACGTGAAAGAGTAACAAACATCCATACTCACAAACTTTCGCGTTTATAATATTAGTAGGATTAGTAGGATGTCTAGCAGTGGACTTCCAACATTAGCATTGCTAAATGTTGAAATCTTGTTTCTAGGTATCAGCACCAAAAGGTGAAGGTTATTATGAAAATCTGAGCCAAAGTTGCAAGCACAAAGCCTCAAAAGCTATATTTGACTTTGTTATTGAAGTGGACAACAAAGCTGATCTTTTGGATGCTGTTGGAATTGAATTATGATGATGATGATGATGATGACATATTTCAATAATTGTAAATATTCTTACTAACCATAGAATAGGCATGCAAGGTGTATTTTAAAAACCCAATGATCCTTGTTGATTGATTAATAAATGAAAATATAAATTCTCGTAACTATTTGACATTCAATTCACAATTATAATCTCATCACAATCAACTTTCGATTAATCATCAAATTTTCTGTAGCTCAGGAAGGCATTCATTAGAGCGAGAAAGATAAAGTATGCATGCAAAGATTAAGTAATAATATTGGTACCTTCTACGTCAACGCACGCAGTGACAGATGTAATAGTTGACTGAGGTGAGATTAGATTGTGAATTTAATGTTTAATACTTAATTACGAGTATTAGGCATCAGTTGTAATGTTTACTCATGCAAAACATTTGGCAATATACTAAATATTTCATTTTTGGGTTACTTAAAAAAATTCAGCAATCTCAAGTTTTAAAATTTCGCCCCTCGATTTTTTTTCGAAATTTTACCCCATCCCCCATTTTTTTTATTTTTTTATTATTTTAGATAACTTCTGTTGCGCAGCGGGCGAGTAGTCGGCTGAGATTCAAGAGGTTGCGGGTTTGATTCCCGCTGCGGGACAATTGTTTGTATGATCTGCAAATATTTGTTCTGGGTCTGGGTGTTATGGTCCTTAGAGTATTGTTCTGATCCCACACTCGGAATTCCTGTATCGTGGGTATCAGGAACTACAAGTACCATGGTATCATAACACCCAAACCCGGAACAAATATTTGCAGATCATACAAACATTTGTCCCGCAGCGGGAATCGAACCCGCAACTTCTCGCATCTCAGCCGGCTACTCGCCCGCCGCACCATTGAGGTCATCAACAAACAGAGGTGTATGTTAGTCTGTAAGGTAGGTACCTGTACATTTCTATGGACTTATTGACTAGGATTTGTAAATTTCTCAATTAGCCTTAAATAAAGATATTATTATATACTAGTTGCGCCCCGCGTGAATAATGATGAAAATTGATGATGATGATGATGAAAAGTAGCCTATGTGTTAATCCAGGCCGTAAAGTATCTCCATTCCAAATTTCACTCAAATCCATTCAGTAGTTTTTACGTGAAAGAGTAACAAACATCCATACTCACAAACTTTCGCGTTTATAATATTAGTAGGATTATGCAGAAATGTCTCTAGATTTTTGTGACTTGCATTTGATAAAATAAATCTTAGATACAATAAATCATCTAAAGGGAAATATAAATAATATATATAATCTGTATTTGATATTAGTAAGGTAGGTATATATATTTAGTTTTAAATAAGCACAAGTACAATATTTCCTATATACCTCCAACCAATATTATATTTATATTGATATATTCAAAGGTCAGATTTAGTTTTAAATAAGCATAAATCCAATATTTCCTATATACCTCCAACCGATATTTATAACTATATTGATATATTCAAAGGTGAAATGACTGATTAATCAAATTATTAGTATTTAACAAAGCTGGAAATCATTCTGTGTTAGTTTAAAATCGTACTGGAATGTAAATCTTGCGTATTCAACAGCAATATTCATGAATCATTTATGCTTTAAATTAATTGTAAGTGATTCTTATTATTTTTCACCAAACACCAACAAAACCTACTTTTTTTTTTATTCTTGTATTTGTATTTATTTATTTATTACTCACATGTACATACAATATAGTTAGTAATAGGTCTTATTTTTACTGTTAGTCAGGTAGGTACATGAACCCCGTCAGGGCGCTGCAAGTTGGAGTCAAGATCAACAATAAAAATTATAGGACAATGCTTATGTTAGTTATTAAATAAATACAAGTCAAAACAATTTAAAACAATGTCATAATCACATAAGAGTAGAAATAGGTAGGTTTATCAAATTGAATATCTCGCATGTATACAATCCTATCCTATCCTACTAATATTATAAACGCGAAAGTTTGTGAGTATGGATGTTTGTTACTCTTTCACGTAAAAACTACTTAATAGATTTGAGTGAATTTTGGAATGGAGATACTTTACGCCCTGGATTAACACATAGGCTACTTTTCATCATCATCATCATCATCATCAAACGCGAAAATTTGTGAGTATGGATGGATGTTTGTTACTCTTTCACGTAAAAACTACTGAATGGATTTGAGTGAAATTTGGAATGGAGATACTTTACGCCCTGGATTAACACATAGGCTACTTTTCATCATCATCATCATCATCATCATCATCAATTTTCATCATTATTCACGCGGGTGAAACCGCGGGGCGCAACTAGTACAATAATATGTCAAAACTAAAAGAAGGTAGGCAAGTCAAATCAATGATCTATGTCAATTAGTAGCTTGGGTATACGACAAAACAATTAAATTAAATAGGTTAATGAGTAGGCTAGTCAAAAACAGTACTAGTAGTACTTCTACTTGGCAAGCAGACAAGCTTACGGCCCACCAGATGGAAAGCAGTTACCGTAGCCTATGAACGCCTGTAACACCAGAGGCATCACACGCGCGCTGCTGACCCTGAGACACAAAGATGAAAAGTCGTCTCATGTGCCTGTAATTTCACCGGCAACCGTACCCTTCAAACCGAAACAGCAATGCGAACACTACTGCTTGGCGGCAGAAATAAGTACGGTGGTAGTACTTCCCCGGACGAACTCTTTCAAAAGAAGTTCTACTACTAACAAAACAACAACACTACTACAACTAAAAGTAGTTCTACTTGCAACTAAAGTCATGGCTATCACTATATTTATCTTGAGAATTGCTACGTTGCTGGTAGAGATTGTTTATAGCGATAAGGCCACCACATTGGTGGTAATAGTTCTTATTGTTTCCACTCATAAATGCTCATCCCCATTGGTATTGTTATAGGTTCATTCCATTTTATTTATTTTAAATTTTTGTTTCATCTCAATCTAAAACTATTTGTCACAGGCACTTCGACACTTTGGTGAAACAAAGAAGGTCGCAATACGTGCGTTTTACAAGTAGTGCTATGGAGTTATGAACACCGTTGAATTGGTATTTTGTAATTTTAAAGTCTAGTGGGAGTTTATGATATGTAGACCACGTCTTCAAATGCCACATCTTGAATGTAAAATCGTAAATGAAAAATCTCGAATGGAGACTCTCGAATGACAAATCTCTAATAACAAATCTCCAAATGTTCAATGGCTTCAGTGAATTATTAATAAAAAAAAGATTTTTCATGTAAGATTTTCCAGTTGCAAGTTGTCATACGATATATTTAATTTGAAATATTTAATTGGATCTCGAATCTGTACGATAGTCGTACATAGAATACGTAGTCACGTTATGTTGTGTGGTGTTATGTTATGTTATTTCATTTAAAATCTTCAATCTTTGTTGATAACTTCAAAGCATCGACGCACAAATCGCGCCTAACAAGGTGATTATGACCTACCAATCAAAAATCTGTTTGAATCGCTGAAACACAATCTGTAGGTATTGTTGTGACTTGTGCTAATCTCATTTGATTATTCATTCATAAACCACATTATTAATTCAATATACGAGTGTTAACCGAACTTAATGTTACTAAGATTTAAATCGAAGTGACATTCAACGAAGAAGACTTGTGTGGTTAACAATTTTTAGGTTATTACGAACTTATTTAAACCAAACTGTCAACGAAAAACAAATAACACCAAAACAATGTACTGAATTTAACACAAAGTGAAGATGTCGAAACTATTAAGGTTTAAAATACCAAGTCGTGAGTTTTCGGCTGTGCTTAAAAAGGATGTCTGGACTAAAGAGGGAGTGGTCAGATCACCATGCAAGGACATAGTTATACCAAAGACTACTATCAACGAATATATTTGGAAGAATTTGGACAAATGGCCGACCAAAGTGGCAATGGTAAATTATTTATTCTATTACCTAATTGTCAATGCATGTTAAGACTACTACTAACTATGTGATTAACTATTTATGTGACGATCAAGAAAAAGCAAAGATCGAGTTAAAGATTGAGTTCGGGCACCCGTACCCTTCAAACCGAAACAAGCAATGCGAGCACTACTGTTAGGCGGCAAAAATAGATGCACTACGGTGGTAATACTTCCCCGGACGAACTCTTTCACAAGAAGTTCTCCTACTATCCTAGAGACCTAAAGCTAGATCGTTTTCTTGTTCCAAATTCAGGCAAATTTTTTCAAAATCATTCGAACCGTTATGATCGAATTTGTGATCCAGGTGACCCTACTATATGTAATGATAATAATAATATATACGCATTTACGTACAATCAATAATAACGATACTCAGGTATCGTAATCGATATGAGAAAACCGTTCTGTCCGTTAATCTACCATTGATTTTACCACAGGTATGTGGTATAACAAACAGGAGCTACAAATACGAGGAACTCTACAAAACTTCCAGAATATTTGGTGCAAGCCTCAGAAAAAAGTTCAAGTTACAAAACGGAGATGCAGTAGCAGTAGTGATGAGGAATGCACCCGAATACCCTACCGTGGTGCTTGGAATAATGACAGCTGGTGGAGTAGTCACGACTTTTAATCCCGTTCATACAGCACGTGAGTTCAATTCGTAGGTATTGTATGTAAATATGCTGGGTAGGTCAACACAATAATTGTGGAGACAGATACGTCTTTATTAGACTCAAATTTGTTAAAACAATACTTTAAATAACTGACATATAGGTAGATTTATTTAAGGATAAGACTCCCATTCGTGGGTTACATAAATACATGTTTTTAAGTCATTTTTCTAGATTTTTCTTTTATTACTTATTAAATACGTTAACAAAGGTGGCTACACTAAAACTAAGAACAGAATTAATTAATTATGACCATCATCACCAGCCTGTTTACGTCCATTGCTGGACGAGGCCTCCCCCATTGACAACAATGGGGGGGATTTGCCGTAACCACCACGCTTGGCAGGCGGATTGGTAATTGCAGTTTGGTGTTAAGTACTCAGGTGGATACTGCTGCCCATTCCCTGGTAAGACCCCCTCCTGGTGGTAAGTTCCTGGTGGTCCCTTAGTAAGACTTTTACTACATCCACGGGAGTAGACGGAGGGGTTTATTCGTATAGGCCAGACATACCACCGCTCACCACATCTTGATCTTGGTAAGGCAATAAATTCTAATGCTTAGGTTTCTATTGAAATTTAAAATCCTAAAACTAACAGATATGCTAACACTTATTTCAGATGAAATCTATAGGCAGATTCTTCAATCAGAAGCAAAATTGGTCATAGCTAATTCTGATATAGTATCAACTATAAGAGAGGCCATGAATCTATGCAAAACAAAACTACCTATAATCGTCATGGATATCGACGACAAACTACTTGAAGGAACTGTGTCATACAAAGAATTAGTAAACGATGATCATGTAGATTTGAGTGTCTTGAAAGATGTAAAACGAGAGTGTGATGATGTTTCACTACTGCTGTACTCCAGTGGAACTACTGGACTTCCAAAAGGCGTTGAACTTACTCATTACAATGTTGTTGCAAACTGTGAACAGCAAAGTACGGAGCTGAGAGAATATTCGTACACCACAGGTATTTTTACTTATTTTTACTTTTGAACAAAAAAAATAAGCCAGCCCCAAAAAAAGATTTTAAGATATGTCTTGCCTTGAAGAGTCATAAGACAGCAAAAAGCTAAAACTTCGGCCTTTTATAATCAATGAATAATGCAATATCAAGCCTTGGATATACTTAGGAGTTATCTAATGAGTGCACCGTGCACCACGGTAGTCAACAGCATAATTATATTGCCTTGCCTTAGCATAGGTATCAGGTCGTCTAGAAAAAATAGTTCCATGGATAAAACCACCTGATGTGACATTATATTGTATTGTAATTTAATACTCGTCATTTTCATTATGATTTCAGAAAACAACCAAGACACTACCCTGGTTATTCTCCCACTATTCCATTCTTATGGTCAAGGAGTTTTGATGCTGCACAAATTGTCAGTTGGGTTAAAACTGGTCACACTTCCAAAGTTTCAGCCTAACACGTTTTTAAACACAATGCTGAAATATCCATTTAATCTGATGTATCTAGTTCCACCTATAGGTAACTATTATTGTTAGTAATATTTACGTTGTTCTGGGGGTGATTACGTTATTCTGTTGCTAATAATTTCAATCGATTTCAATGTTGTTTCTATTTGAAATAACGTATATGCGATTACCTAATTTACGCAGTCCAAATCTAAGTTACCATTGTAAGCAAAATGCGTAAATTTTGTAGTCGCAAGAGCGTCATTTCGAATAGAGACAGCATTGAAACCGATTGAAACCAATATATTAACATGGTTATGTAATCACCCGGCAGTTCTTCAGTATCCTAAAGATCACGGGTAACGGTACGTTCACACGGCGTCGAGTGTTTCTCTACCGAATCGGTTTTTTGCAGGATTCGGTTTAGTGGCATAAGTATTTCAATGAAGGAGTTCACACATGCATTCGGTTTCAAGACACAACAAAAAAACCGAATCTTGCTGAAGTTGACATCCGATTTGGCGACTACAAACCGATCCGACCGTACTGCAAAATGTAGGATCCGTCGCAGTGGCATAGCGCATTCAATACATCTGTTCATACGATACAAGCAGGTGTAGATTCGGTTATGCCGTCGGATACGGCCAAGCAAGATGTGCTGTGTGAATACAACATTCGGTTTTTCCAGATCCAATGAAAATAAGATTCGGCAAATCGTGTCTCCGTGTGAACGTACCGCGGCGGATAGCGTCGGCTAAAAACCCTACGTCGAAGCATTCAATGGAGGATGCCTATATTAGTAGTGTCCGTCTTCCAGCATGTAATGATCATAGCTTGATAATGATCTGTTTTCAAAATCTACTCTTGTGAATCTGTTTCAGTATTGTTCTTGGGATCCCATCCTGAAGTGACTTCGAAACACTTGAAGCATCTAACTAGAGCAGTTTGTGGAGCCGCTCCGCTACCACCAGCTGACATACAAAAGTTCTTGGATAAAGCTCCGGTAAGAAAAAAGTTCGTCTAACTTTTGTTTCAATATTTTATGAGTTTAAAAGATATATCAAAAGATAAACAATGATTAAAATATTGCCATTCATTACAATAGCACGCATAATTTCAAACAGTGACAGGAATAATTGAAAGCAAAATAACGAAGAAAGAAAAGAAAGGGGGATTCTTCAGTTGAAAATAATGTCAATCTTAGAAAGTTGACCCTTTTAAAGCCGTTCAAGCCAAATTCATTCAGTCAAACATGGCTATGGTGTTCATCATCACCAGCCTGTTTACGTCCACTGCTGGACGAGGCCTCCCCTAATGAATACAGTGGGGGGATTTACCATAATCACCACGCTTGGCAGGCAGATTGGTGATCGCAGTTTAGTGTTGAGTACTCAGACGGATGCTGCTACCCATCTTATGGTGTAATCCCTTAGTATTACTTTTACTACATCCACGGGAGGAGAAGGACGGGTATATTCTTAGGCCAGAAACACAACGGCAGACCGGTATGGTGTTGGCGTATGGTATTACCAAGCTTTAATAGAAAATTAAAATTAAAATATGTTTTAGATTAAGTTTGCCGAAATAAATATTTGTATTTGTTGTTTGTATAATTATTTTCAGAAAGACATCAAGTTTGGTCAAAGTTACGGCATAACTGAAGCCAGTCCTTTAGTCTCTATCAGCGTAAAGGGTGAGACTAACTACGGTGCAGTAGGATATGCCCTGCCCAATATTAATCTCAGGGTGGTTAATGAAAATATGAAGAATTTAGGACCCAACGAAGTAAGTAACTTATGCCCATTTTCAACGACCAACATTTATTTTACACGATGCACAACGCACGTCAAATTGACAGATCTCTATGAAAAACTGTCAGATTTGTCAAACTTATTATAAGTGAGTTTTTCAGTAGGTGCACAAGCATTAGGTGTCCTGTTGCTGCATTAGATGCTGAAAACGAGTTTTACTTATAATATATCTGGAAGAATTATAATATTTCAAAAAATTCGCTATGAACCTTCAACAACAATAGTACATACAACAAGGGTCGTAAATAGGTTTTTACCGTCGTCGCAAGCTTGTGGCGTTAAGGTGGTCACCTTAACGCCTGTGAATCATACGATGTTTTTTATTAAATTTGTGTTATAACATGTACATAAAATAATCTTATGCAAGGAAATCAAATAAAAAAACTTTTTAAGAAAAATATAATTATAAAAGTAAAATTAAAGTAAGATTAGAATATAATAGAATTGCACAACTCCTTGGTAGTATCTAAACCAATTTATTGAACTTTTACAAAAAACACTGTTAATACTTTCACTGCAGTATCTTTTTTCGCATGTATATACGGTTTTTCGAATTAAAACACAGACGTGTGTGTGAGCCTCTCTGTAAATAAAAGGGCCGCGTCAAACACAACCGCTTGCTTACCGACGCCCTGTTGAAAAAAAATATCGCAGATAAAAAAAAATGCAATCACCAAAATACGAAAAACACAGACTATGTTTTCAATAGTGAAAGTGTTAAGAAATTTCAATAGTGCGGTATGAGTGCGGTAAAATTAATTTTGTTAATGTACTACCAGAAATTAAAAAAAAATAAAGAAGTCACACTATTGCAGTAAAGTGTAAAGAAAGCACACAAGAGCGTTAAAATTAACTTTTACGATTTATGTTTACTGGTCTTATCTTATCACTTTCTTTTAAGCAATTGTATTTAAATATAGTAGGTTGTTGCACCGAGTCGAAATTCACTTCTTAATTAAGCAACAATAAAAAGTTGCTCTGAGTGAGGTTTTCATTCGGCCTCTCTTTCAACTACAAGAGTCCAGTTTTACAAAACTTGTACTGAACTTGTGTTTAAAACAAAAATAGTATAGTTATTGTCTATCTATGGAATAGAACAGGGATGGATTTGATAGATTTTCAAACACTATTAATATAATAATGCACATTTTTAAGGAAACCGGGGTGTAATAGATTTTCATTGAATATGACTGCAGTTTTTATTAATGCATAAATATGTCGTTTGGGCTTTAGGTTTACTGAAATTACTTCGTAGTTGGAAGAAAAGGTATATTAATTATTTTCAGGTTGGCGAACTCCTAATCAAAGGTCCAAACATAATGAAAGGTTACAAAAATAACAACAAAGCCAACAGTGAAGTGTTTTTGGAAGATGGCTGGTTTAGAACTGGAGATTTAGCGAAAATCGATCAACATGGCGTGATTACGATATCTGATAGATTGAAAGAACTGATAAAGGTAAACATAGACCTAGATGAAAATGCATTAAGTAGTTGAAAAACATTGAACTAGCTACCAGTGATGCAAAAACAATTAGGGGAACCTTTTTAGAGTTCCATACCTGAAAAGCTAACAACGAAACCATTATAGGATCACTCTCATGTCGGTCAGTCTTTCTGGCCTTTCACAGCTTATTTTCTTCGAAACTACTACAGGAAAAAAGTTGAACATACCTATACCTATATATTCTCCCAAATAATTCCAGGTAAACGGCTTCCAAGTACCTCCAGCCGAACTAGAATACGTTTTAAAAGACCATCCTGACGTCTTCGATGCAGCAGTTGTCGGAGTACCAGACCCTAGTTCAGGAGAACGTCCTATGGCATTTGTAGTCCTCAAAGAAGACGCAAAGGCTGATGGTGAGGTTATAGCCCAGTTTGTAAATGAAAGAGTGGCTCCGTACAAGAGGATAAACATTATTAAATTCTTGGAAAGCATACCGAAGAATCCTTCGGGTAAGATCTTGAGGAAAGTGGTCAAGAGTCAGTATTGTTAAAAAGTAATAGAGAAAGAGAGATGATGGTTGATTAACATTAACTAACCTTCTTCAGGAGATCCAATATGATGTATTACTTTAGAGTCGAGAAAAACACTTCCTCTGATTGATTAAATAAATAAAATACACTAACGGAAATTCAAAAATACAAACAATAACATATTATTTTCTTATAATGAATCAACAGTTTGAACAAACTTAAAAAAATGTGTCATATTAAAAATATTACTTACGTACATAAATACATAAACACACACTTTTTCCCCGAAGGGGAAGACAGAGCCTCAAAGGGCCTCTTTTCACCGTGGTGACCTCAACACCGCCATTGCTTTCCACGACCAACTCGGCTAACGCTTTCTTCCAGTAATAACACACTATAAGCCAGCAGCCAGGACAACTCTTAAACCAACGACTAAACCGGGACACTTACATGTAGGGAAGGTACACCGAAAAACAATTTTTTTCTGAGCTTTTATTTCTTAACTTTTATAGCGTCACCAATTTGTATTACCGATCAAAATTTCAGCTTCATAGTACTAATAGTCTAAGAGTAAAACGGCTCTGACTACGGACGGGCAGATGAACAGACGGACATGAAAAAAACTATAAGGTTTCCTTGTGTGTGGACTTCGGAACCCTAAAAACTGAGTTAAGCGTGGATATGAGTATATTTTTCTTAGTAGGTAGTAAAGGATAGAAACTACTTGCCAGCAGTTAGCCTGTTTATGTTATTACCAATCAGTAGATTTTTTAGGAAACTTTGATGTTATAATAGTCTTGTCACAAATTAGTCTAGGTACAGCGCAAAATGTATCAAAATTATAAAAATGTACCTAATGTACTGAAAACAATAAAACTTGTAAGTATAACAGTGGCTATTTTAATTAAAGTTAATGTTGGCCATTCGTTGCTACCATAGAGCTGAAAATAAAGGTAATTATTAAGGCTATCTCACTGGAGATTTCGAGTCGGTTATTTGGAAGGTTTTTATCCTCTTACGTAAATATACACGGTAAAGCGAACGAAAGGTTAATCCATTTAATGTAGCGGGATGCATAATGAAGGTTCCCTAACGATATCTGACGATATGGGACACTTGTGAGGGTAAATGGGACGCAGACGAGGCGATTAGCAAGTACTGACAACTTTGCATTCCTCGGGCTTTTGTGATTTTGGATTTCTGAATTATTATAAAGAGGAATAAAGTGGCATGTTCTCTTTGAACCGCAAAGTTTTGCTAGTTGGCTTTGCATCAAGGGTTTTATCGCGGGACATCAACGTTTTGAATTTAGGAGGCAACCAAGTAAGGGTTTGGGTATTGGGGTAAAATACTGGTAGCACATGTCACATTAGATGTGTTTCAATTAAATTTAATCGTTTTGCTCTTTAGTGGAATGAATCCTTTGAATATTAGCATATGCATTCCATTTACCTGTCTAGAAATTATACAAAGCAGAGATTTTAAATAAAGATGTATTACGTAGGATTTTAAATTACATATTGAAACGCTACTTCATTTTATAGACATTTTGTTTATTTGCCGTTGGTATAAAATTAATAATACGATAACGCTATGTTGTTACAAATGAATTACAAAAAATATCCTTAATTATAATTAAGAACATAAAATGGTAAAATAACAAAAATGTAATGAAGTAGTCTTGTGTCCGTGGGGATTAATTGTAGGTAATTCTTTATCCTCCATATTAAGCGGATGCTGGAAAAAAATGGAAATTATTTTGATTAGTATTGCTTTTGAAACTATCTATTTTGAACATAATTTTCACTTAAACCGGGTTATTTACCATGATTTTTGCGTTGACTTGTTCATTATGACTCAAAAATCATAGTGAATATCCCGTTTCAGCCCGATTATACGGCAAAGACGAAGGAGGGCTATGTTTTTAGCAGTCTATTTTATGTAATTTTATAATCTGATCCCTCGTTGCTCCGAAACTCGTTTTGACTATAATTTATTTCCTTCAAGCTTTTAACAAATGTTTTTGCTGATTTGACGTTTCGCCTTATTATACAAACTCAAAAATTATATAGTATAAATAATTGAATTAATTTTTTGATTTCATGTATCAAATAAAACGGCTTGATGAGTACATTCCAAAAATAAGTTACGCTAGATACTCCACTTAAAAGTTGAAAACATTCAAAAGCCTGTCACATCCACTGCTGGACATAGGCCCCACTAAAATGCCACGAAAAACAGTCTTGAGCCACCTCCATCCACCGACTTTCTGCGCTATTTATTTGCGATGTTTAATGTCTTTAGTCCGTCGAGAGGGCTTCACCAATACTGCATCGTCCGGTTTGTGGTCGCCACTCGAGAACCTTTATTCCCCAACGGTTGTCAGTTCTACAATCATAATAGCGTTAAAAATTTAGATAATTTTTTATTATGTTTTAGTAAGTAACTACATACATGGAAGAGCCTAGCTACCCAAAAGGAACACTACTTTTGAACACTAGCTCCCACGCTAGGGAACCCTAGTGTGGGAACTAGTGATCAAAAGTATAATGTTTGTAAACATTAGTATTATACTTTCATGTATATATTTTTCTGGATCAATAAATACTAAAATTATGATTATTTGAAATTTATTGAATTTACCTTCGATAGGGGCTGGAGCTGGTGGTGGAGCTTCAACAACAGGAGCGGGTACTAAAATAAAAAATAAACAATATTTTAGAAACCCTATACAAATCAAATGTGCCTTTGATGTGTTTGGAGTTTAGGCTTTAGCAGACATTCAAATTAGAACCAACTTTACGCAACGCGGATTAAATTAGCAAGAATGTAACTAAAATCGACGCTTATTTTTTCGTTAATTTCAGAAGGAAATCTTCCATCAGGTTGGGCATATGCTTGTTTGCTTGCAAAAAAAGACGTAAATTTGACTTCATATCATGAAAGTATAAGTAATGATATAGTGATTTGTTTTTATGTAACTCCTAAGAAAGCCACTAGACAGACTTTAAAATGTTAAATTTCCCACAAAAGAGTTGAACTTAGCTGGTCTAGAGGTAGTTTCAGTGTCATGGAAAAATACATTAACAAAGTAGTCCTATTTTGTTATATCAATTCATGTTGTATGTACTTTACACTACTACTTGGCAAGCAAACAAGCATATGGCACACCTGATGGAAGTTTTCCTTCTGAAATTAACGAAAAAACAAGCGTCGGCACAGTAGTGTATACAAAGAAACTTCCAGTAAAATGGTTACGTTTAGCTTAAGTAATTTTCCCAAAATGCACTCTAGTTTTGAATTAGTAAAACGTTTAGATTTGTTTTGATACAACCTGTATCAAAACTGTATCCTATATTTTACTGTAACGTTCACGCTTACTATACTGGCGAGCAATGAAAAGAGGTCACTTGGCAGAGCCAAGATATCTCCTATGCAAGACAGCTCCCAGAAATAACGTTGTACGTGTAAAAAAATTTGATAGACCACATAAAAACCTTTTTTTCAATGGTCTGTTTTAGATTTAGGAATTTTATTTCAATTCGATACCTTGCATAGTTTGGGAGGTATTGTGGTTTTTCTAAGTGACCCTATTTCATTACACGCCAGTTTATAATTTGTATGGGAATTTCAAATGGTATTTATTTGAAAACTCATTTTGAACTAAAAACCTGCGATAAAGCGCTCACAATAGGTATGCATACAAAAATGTACATAGCTTACAATCATTACTCGGCGCCATAAATATTTAGAAATCAACACAGTCAAGAGAAGCCCTTCCGGTTGTTCCGTGATTCGTGACTCACGCGTCGTCTACTCAATCTTTCAAGACTAGATCTTCGTACCGTCGTGGGGACACTCATAGACCAGACCAGAACATTGTAGAGGTGTTTTTGTGTGAGGTGAAACACCTCTAGAACATCGGAGCCACAGACAGCCCACTCTGCAGGGGGTGTCTGACCGAAGAAGAATCGGCAGCCCACGTAGTCCTGGAATGCGTGGGAGCAGCTCATCGTGAACAAATCCTCAACAGCCTGAGGTCACTCCGCGAAGCCTACGAAGACCCCAGGAAGCTTCTGTGCTTCTGGACGGAGTTAGTCTGGCTAACTATCTAGCCAGTTAACTCTTACGCATAATGGACCATCATAGAGTTCGAATGCAGAAAAGGGAGTTCTTTAACATTAACATTCTAGGAAGAAATCATAAAAAACATTTTGTGACCTGGTGGATCACTAGGAGCAGCTGGTGCAGCTGGTGCAGCCGGCGCTGCTTCTGCTGGTGCCACGGGTACTGGGGCCCCTTCTGCGGGAGGTGCTGGCGCTGGGGCCCCTTCTGCGGGAGGTGCCGGCGCTGGGGCCCCTTCGGCAGGTGGCGCTGCTGGTGCACCTTGAATTCACATATAACAAATACACACTGAAATCGGCAAGAACCATGCAGAGTATCGTAAATTCTGAAGATAAGGAGGCCTTTGCTCTTAAGTATGTTTGAATTTGTATGTTATCATGAATCGATACCAAATATAAATAAATTTCGTAGTGGACATTTCGACCCGCGGGCTAAGTGAGGTGTGGGCCGAGTTGACCAAAGAATCCAAAAGTTCAACTCGCAATTGCGGGAGCGACTTTTGCACACTCTTCATTACCCGATCGTACAAAAGAAAAAATATAAATATGTAATTGTGGTCAATTATTAAGAAGATACTTAGAGCTGTTATTGAACATACCTTCTACTGGGGCTGCGGGTGCTCCTTCCGCCGGTGCTGCTGGGGCACCTTCTGCTGGTGCCCCCTCTGCAGGTGCTGGAGCGCCTTCTACTGGTGGGACGCCTTCTACTGGCACTGCCGCTCCTTCTGCCCCTCCCTCCTGTTATAACATCAAAGTTTGAACAATTCTAAGCGTTTCTGAGAGATGATGCGAGTAAGCATTAAGCCAGCTTATCTTACAAGCTTGATTTTGTTACTCGAATTTAATCTTGAATATGAAACATATTTTAAATGTAAATGTGATATTGCATAATTTATAATTTTACGTTTTAGTTAATAGAGCAAAAGGTAGTATATAGACTTGAAATATACCTAAATCATCCGAATTAATTTCAACATGCTTTCAGCCTATTTAAAAATGACAACTAGTGTAGTTGTGTGTACATTGACGCTCGCTATGACGAGTAAGTATCTAAATTTAGTGGTATTTAACTGATTCCAGGAAATAATAATATTGAAAATGCAAATCCTCTGTTGTAAGAGGACATTGTTGATTAAGGAAGTAATCTTAGCCAGTTATATCCAGTTTAGTTGGATCCAATCAGCCTCCCGATTCAGCACTGCTCAATAATAGCAAAATAACTGTTAGATCGGTTACGCACTACGTCCGATCTGAATCCGATCCGAACCCGTGAAAATACGGTCCGGAGTAGTCGTAGAACTATTTCTATGGTAGTTTACGCACTAGATTCGGCTCCCGTCATCCGATTTCTCTATAGATCCGAATTTTCACGGATACGGATCAGACTCGGATCGGATGTAGTGCGAAACCGCTCTTACTCTATTTTTCGGTATGGTAGTCGAATCGAGCAGTATAGTATTGGAGAGCAGTATACTATTGAATTGGTTGGTACGTATCCCCAACACATTTTTGCAGTTCATTCTAAATATATATTTCAATGAGCTAAAAAATTTTTTTTCGTAATTTTCTAGATTTGATATTCATAACCTACTAACACTGTAAATGAAAATGTCTGGATGTAAGTTTGTTTGTTTACCCACGCTATGGCGAATTAACTGAGATTGGTATAGAGAGTATGACCTACACAGACAATTTTTTATCTCGTTACCCAACCCGAGCAAAGACTTCGACGGATGCTAGTTTTAAACAAATAATTGTGTAAGTAGGTACAGGTTTATAAATGTTCAATAGTATGGAAGAAACGTGTGATTTCAATTACCATGACGGAAATATTGCCTGCTACAAAATTAATTTGAATTGAACTCACTGAAGAGCAGTTATTCACACTGATCAACATAAAATGTTGGTATCGACGTAAATTCAGTTAACTGTAGCGAGATAATAATGTGTTTCATATAAAATTAATATCAAAAGCAAATATTATTTGAATGAATGGAATATTTACATTCGAAAATAAATTTAATCGGAGCAATTTGTAGTATTAAAAAGCTGTGGCAACAATTATAAAGGGCAACACATACAGTTTAGTGCGGCTCGGCTAAGTTGTTTTCTGTAGCACAGAGAGACTGTGGCATAGGGCATTGAATTATGAGGCTTGGTCAAAACCTTATTCATAACGGTAGCAGAAGAGCTGTTCAAGATTTATTTTCATATAGATGCACTTTTCAGGTATGAACTTCGAAACACAAGCTACGCGGCGCTAAAATTTGATTTTTATTAGTAACACTCAAATTATGTTGATTTGCACGTTCTAAGTCAAGTTTAAAAATATGTTTAGATATGCTCGCGCATATCCCCAATATTTCACGTATTAGAGGTCTTCGCCCGCGTAGCAACAGCTACGTCTTTGCATAAGACCTACGACGAGCCGCACCGCACCTGGTGCCTTTAGCTTAAATTTGTACTTACTAATGAAATTTATGCATGTGTGTAGTTATGCAACAAGCCAAATATTATAATATTACTTAAAATCAAGATATGGACTTCAACTTACCCACTAACTGACTTACTAGTTTCAGCTTTCAGCTTTACACTCTCGTAGAAGGAAGATACTCATTGTGAATTTTTGTGTGGATAAATTTGTATATTGTGCTGTATTATGCAGTGTAGGTTGGGCCGACGACATTTGAGCGCAGAAAGTCGGTAGATGTAGGAGGTGAAACGTTAGCAGTGTCGTGAAATTCAAATTTGATTATGTTTTTTGCTCATGAACACATCTTGAGATAGCGACCACTGATTTTGCGAGAATTAGGAGACAAAACACAAGTTTTAATTGATAGTGACATAAATATTATTAGATTACCTTCAAATGTCAATGAACCAAAATAACAATATAGAATCACTCTATATCTCCCGGGAAGTGTTAATGAGCTGTAATGACACAATACAATTTGAATTTTGCGCCACTTTGCTTAAAGGCCACAGCACACCCGTTGCGTACGCGTAGACGTGCACGTCGACGTACCATGACGTTGTAATGTATGGACCTGTATGAGACATGGCACACCGCTTGCGTGACGTGCACGCAAGCGTGTACATACGTAGAGACGCGCGTGTTTTTACGTTACGTGCTGCATACGCATCCGGTGTGCTTTGGCCTTGAAGCCACTGGCTGAAATCTACTGTGTTGTGACTTGATACTATGCCCATTTACAGGGTGTTAAAAGACTACTCCAGAACCGGTTAGGTAAATATTTAGACTTTTCGTAAATTGCACATCTTTCCGGTCGAAGTGATTTTGTTACTTACATAGGGAAAGCTGTATCTACATATGCATTCAGTTTTCGACAGTTTCGCTTTTTTAATTCTGTATTAAAAACCTATTCTGGGCTCTTGAATAAGTTGATTTAAGATACGAGTTTTACTCTACTTTGAAACAGGTGTTGGAACAGCTAATACGTTATACGAGTATGAAACAAAACGTAATAGATACTTAAATCCTTCAATACCATCCATTACCATAAAAGGATTATAAAGAGTTAGAATGGATATAATGTGGATGATACTCAAAATGGTATTACCGCAGATCGTTCATGGAACAGATAATACAAAGCAATAAACAGGATTTAGTGAAAATTTTGGATCTAAAGGAGTCTGCGAAGCGCAATGATACACGAAGTAGCAGTAGTAGTAGCAGATATTTTTTGATTACTGATTGTAGCAATCTCAACAAAAGTTCACTTCATCATCATCATCATCAGCAACCTGTTGAATCCCACCGCTGGACACAGGCCTCCTTTATTAAATGCCATAACGTACCTATGGTCTTGAGCCGCCTCCATCCACCAAAATTTCAATTAATAAACCGTAATTCTGTCACACTGAATTTATACGTGAGCTCATATTTGTTTTAAGTAAATTCGATTTAGAAATGGATTCTTTTTGGGTTTCGTATCTCGGCAGAAAAAAACAGGACCCTTATAGGATCACTTTGCTGTCCGTATGTCTGTCTATATGTTTTTGTAATTTTAAAGCAGTCTAGGGATGGGACCTACAGGCATTATAAACCTACGAAGATGTAAACTATTCTGTACCTACACATATTTTGCATGAAACTACTATACTTTCTTTTCTGTGAACTGTAAGCTCCTAATGGATAAGTAAATCATCTCTTTGACGTCGAATCTCGTATTTGATCTAATTATTAGATTTAAAAAGAATTATGACCCTGAGAAAACTGTACTGAAAATTCAAATTCTATTTACATAAATATATATATTGTCCTGATCTATTTACCTGGGAAAATAAAAGTTATTTTTATTATGCTATCCATGCTTATTCAATTAAATGTTCTGTATTTGATACTTAAATAAAAATTTGTAGGTATATCTGTTGGCATGTTCGTAGCAAAGATGCTACGCCGTAGCACTAAGAGGTTAGTATGAAGGACAATCTAAAAATGTTTCACTCAGCAAAGTCTCTATTCTTCAAACATCCAGAAAACATCACTTGATGTGATTGCCATGATGACTCACAGCTATAAAAACATATTAGTCTATGTAACACATTTTAAGGGTAGGTACTTTCTAATGAATCACAAACGCTAAATCTTGTATTTTATGATTTCAAACGTCTACCAAAAACACATGCTACTCTTAAGAATAAGAGGAATATGTATGAAAATACGAGTAAAGATAACATAAGGTTACAAAAACACTAACATCTCTAAAGATATGACTATGGTATCAAATAGGAAAGGGATACACTATCTAAGGAAAGGAAACAAATTACATGTGCAACACAAAAATAGTACAGAACATTATTTTATTATCTTACAAAAAAATTAATAAATAATTATAAAAATTACTTTGACATGTTCATATAACGGTTGGTCGAAAGAATACATAAAATGGTGGAAGTATTGGCTAATGGAACCAGGGCCTGAAGGACCCGCTAGCCTCAGGGGAAGATGTATCACATTGCTTACATGAAGTTAATTACAACTGTCAGATGGAACATAATATTAGGTCTTATTTAAAGGGATTAGGACTTCATGCCTCAACCTCTTCCTCCTTTACCTTCTGATCTCCGGGCTTGCCCTTGGACCAGTCTGGCTTTTTCTGTAAACACAAAAAAAAATATTACTCAAATGTAAATGTTGGTCGACTGCGTATCCGTACTATTATACTCTGAATGATACGCTGTCGACAAAATACGCTTCAAATATTTAAAGCTTGTAAGACTAATAGCAAATAAATAATGTGGTTGTGTTGTGTCACACCATTATTTAGCAGATATGCTTTCTATAGTAAAATCATTAACACCTTATAATATAGAGATATACACAGGTAATATACAGTCCGTGGTTGGACAGTTATTTTTTTAATACTTTTTGCAATACTGGAAAGAGCAGCTCCAAAACAATAGATGCTGAAAAATGAGCTAATAGAATCTAAAGAGGCGTCTGTAGCACATAAATGATATATCTTTAATGTAACGAATGAATAAAGTTTATATCACAGAGCACGCTATGCGGTGCACGTGATTCAAAAACACACATAAGCAGTCTTATATACGCTTAAAATCTTAAATCTAATACATTACAATGTGGTACTATTCAAACATACCTACTTCCAGTTTGTCTATATTACAGCTTCGGGAGATGATTGAATAATACCATCATAGTAATAAAAATGTGTACGTAATGGAATGAACGAACCAAATATACATGTGTTGTGTGTGTTTCAGAAAACCTCTAGTGCCAATATCTAGTATATCTAGTGCCTATTGACATCCTATTAAAATCACTAGAAATATCACAGCCAGTTGCATGGTCTTCCAAGCTTTGCTAGATCATGCTGCGTGTAAAATTCTAATCAAAATCAGTGTTTCTATTCCTTATACTATTTACCTTTCCACCAGCACCACCCTGTGAATCATTTAATCTTTAAAAAAACCTTGCTTTATCTACGATTCAAAAATAATAAAATGAGTAGGTAACTGTGAAATCAGTAAAGTGAATCGTACAGTGTCACTGGTATTTTTGTTCGGCATCGTAACTTTTTCGTATAACATATAAGATTTTAGTTCATAAAATAAGAATTAGAAAATTATTAATAATAAGATGTGATGTATACTTGTGTGTAAACTGTAACATATGTACGCTGAGTGGTGCCTGAATCGATTGTATAAAATACTGGTTTGTCCGTAACATACACATTTGATCTAAATAAGTCCAAGATGTAAACGTTATGTTAACAGATTGATTTTGAATGTTAATCACTAATAAAAATAAAACTAGCGCTTCTTTTAATACACGTTAAATTTACTTTACATAGCTGAAGCATTAACTGTGGTGTACACAATTGGAAGGAAATTGCGAAGCGTTGTACGGAGACTAATAATAATTATTTTGTTTAATTTTCTAGCAAAAGCCTTCGGATTGTATTAAATTTACAAAAAAATCATAAACAGTTAAGCTATTTTACGCTTTCAAAACTGTTCTCACCTCTTTTTATTTCGGATAGGATTTTTAAAAAACTCAAATCAATTCAGAAATTTAAATTAATTTATTTTAATTTTATAAAATTATGAAATAGTATAAATTTTTCGATAGATTAGGAATTAATTTTGTTATTCTACTTCTTTCCGATAGCCCAATCAGCTTTCTCCGCGTTCTTGGCCTGTTGAAACGTGAGTAAAGAAATGTATTATCTTGTTAGGTGTTCATGGCCGTTGGTGAAACAGAGATGTACCGTTTGTTATTTTTCTTTATAATTTTACTCTTGATCAATAAGATTACGTGAGAACGTAATTTTATCGGATCATCCCATCCTATCTACTAACTTAACTAGTACTTCGAAACTCGCAGAATTGACGACCGTTGGGGATTAAAGGTTCCCGAGCGGTGACCACAAACCGGACGATGCAGTGTAGGAGCTCTCTCGATGGACCAAGGACATTTTAAAGGTAACAGAAAATCGGTGGATGATCAGTGCTCAAGACCGTTCGTCGTGGCATTCTATAAGGGAAGCCTATGTTTAGCAGTGAAATTCTATATACTGATGACTATACCAACTTAAGCACATTCAATAAAGGGATATAAGACGATATTTCTAGTTCACCAACGCCCACGTGAAAATGAGAAGAAATTATGAATTCTAAATTATGTCATAGTTAAACTTGCCTTGGGAATCGAACCCTTAGACCTTTAGTAGATAAATAAAATAGAGTAAACTTCAGAACCAGGCTTTTAAAGGAAAATCTGAAGGCAGATTTTAGGAATTTTATCTGGATGATGATTTACGCTCACTACATCGTGAGTGTATTTTGCAGTTTGTATTCTTTTCCCATTCTATTTGATAATTTTTTTTTGTTTTAGAATTTTTATATATTTACCTCTTTGTCTTCCTCTTCAAGGGTGAATTCCTTCTTTTTAACAACCTTCAATTGGTTACGGAAGTTGAATTCGGCGGCCTTCTTTTGGAGCTTGGCGAATTTGTTCTCGTATTTGGACACCTTCTTGAGTGTAGGCTTGACGCTAGAAAAACAAATAAATTGGTTAAAATAATTAGGTACCTAAAAATCCTATAATATATTCATATATCCTCTGTGTATTAAGGTTTATTCTTCGTCTTTTGTTTATTATGTTTTGGTTTTGTTAGGGCTAAAAGAACAATGTTCTTCAACAAAGGGCTAGGGTCACCGACCCTCTCTCAGCTCAGAATATCATTATGGCGGGAGTAATTGTATTCACAGACACATCCTGCACTTGAGCACTTCAGCTTGCGGGCAGCTTGAAGTGCAGGCAACATGAGTTGGTACTTAGTTAGCAACTGAGAGAAAAAAACTACAAAATACAAGGACTTTGAAATTATAAATCATCTGTAGAGTAAAATACTTATCACAACATAACAATAACACCCAACTGTCACAAACATAGTCCTAATCCCACCTAGGATTCACTGTGTTGTGGTTATCAAAAACTACGACTTCCATGGTACCCACACACCCAGGCCCGGAACAAATATTGCAGATCATGCAAACATTTGTCCTGGAGCGGGAATTGAACCCACAGCACCTCTCGCCTCGTCACGGAGGTTTTCAAACAAGCTTTAATAAAGAACGGCAAACAAAAACATGTAAAATACAATTTCAAGTAAAATAATACTTACAATTTGCCTCTGAGGTCATTGACTTGAGAGTTCAGGTCGGAGATCTGGTGAAATTCAGTGAAAGATATTATAACATTTATCATAATACAATGGGAAATAATGAAACCTTTTCAAATTTATTGAAATAGAAATGTAGTTAGATTAAAAACGTCGACAAAGAAAAACATAACAGTATTTCAAAAGAAGATGTGATTATCAAGATTAATTTCTGTCACAGAAAAGGAATACAGTATAAAATAAGAAAGAAAAAATTAATTTATGAATTTTTGGGATATTATCTAGAAGTTTTATAAAAGTATGAGAAAACATTCCACAAGTTTGCACGGGAAAGTTTTACAAAAGTATGGAAAAAATATTTCACAAGTTTGCATAGAAATAAAATGTATGAAATGTACAGTAAGAAACTCAAACTTGTGCTATGTGGACATTCAAAGTTTCATGCAATGTGTCCCGAAGAAAATGCACATAAAAAGCTAAAACCCAAAATAATCTGCATAAGAACATGAAAATATAAGCATTTACACTGCATTTAAAACAGTTAGTTATCCCAGAAAAGCACAGAACAAGATATAGAGCTGAGCGTAGATTAGGCGTGTTATTTGCGAGCTTGTAGATCTGTAGGTTGTAAGTAGATAAATTGAAAAAGATCTGTCCCGTACCCTATGATACTGTGGCCTCCTGTATATCTTTAGCCTGTGCTCTTTGCCTACTCATTACACAATCGTAATCGTTCTCATATTCTAAGGTTCGTGCACAATACCTAAACATCGTGCCGCTCATTGGTAGCTGGTCGCCTGCAGCCCCTGTGGTCTCGACAACATGTTCACTATTCACAAGATATACAAAATAACATAGATAGTGCAATATTTTACATGTGCAAAGAAAACTAGCGCCTGCAATATTTTCCACCAGCGCAACGATCCAACATGCGCTACCAACACGAGTGCATCTTTGTAGTCATTCAGTGATCGAAGTTGTTGTATATTGGGCGATATTTTACTTAACAAGTATGTATTACAGAGTACCACGTTATCATTTTTTTATGTATCATGGAATGACGGTGCAAAATCGATCCAAAATCTTGCAAATGTGGGTTGATACAGATGTAGGTTATGTGTGTGTCTTGACTCGCAAGTGAGCATAGTATATACACAACGTGTCTCGGATAAGTGATGCAAGTGTATGCCGAGCGACCGAGATATCGCGGGCTCGGACACGGAGGGAAGGAAGGGCAACATCGACCAGAGCATGGCACTTTCATTTAACCACTCGGTGTCCATACGGGTTCAACATACAAGGTTTACGGGGTTTAATCTTAGCAACCGAAAACGCAATCATATCGCGGAGTATAACGGCATATACAAAAGTTGGAGATTTGGAACAAGAAGTTTCACTTACATGATAATATGCACTTGCGTGTGCCAATAGGAACCAGTCCAGCGTTCCAATTATAGCTAAATAATTCTAAATAGTGAAAAGAGAAAATTCAGTAAGGCCACTTAGCTCGCCGCCACTCATGAAGCGTCACACTGGCGGATGCAGCGATTGTTCTCGATTGTAAATATTTTAACACACTTTTTTAAAGTATTAAAGTGCCATACTATATCAGGTTTAAATTAATTGGGACTCGAAGGTTTCAACGGTTACGGTTTGTAAGTTGTGGGAACAAATCATGCAACAGGCAAAAGCAGACGGTGGGTATGATACGAGCGCGCTCCGGATGGAGCAGCTCAATCGCAATTCCGATGACGTGAACTGGCAATGATGATCGAGAAAAGGAGAAAAACTAGACCGCGGAGATCGGTCGATGAGAGTTATGCGAGCATGCGCTCCGGTGAGTGTGTGTTACAGTTACTGCGCCTGTGCACCAGCACGGCACCGGCGCAGCGCAGGCCGGATGACGGTTACTGCAGTTAGTGTAGTTATTAGTGTAAGCTCCATGTCGGATGACGCGCCCTCGATCGATTTTGCACCGCACGCCGTGTGCGCGCCCGCACGCTACATCACGCACACACGCGCTCTACTCTAGAACAACACTAACGAAACGAACCTCCGTCGTTATTTACACTTCAAAACAAACATCCGTAAACTTACAAAGCGTTATCAATATAGAAACACGTATTGTCACACGCGCACGGCTGTTACATATATCGATGATTGTGGTATTCACAATGATAAAATGTAGGTCAATACCTCAAAATCTCTTTTCCTGACTTCATGTTCCAAATCCCACTTCTGGCCCTCACACACATACATGCGGTCATAATACTCCTGTATTATTCTCTTGAGCATTGCTAAAGAAAAAGGAAAGACAGATTATTGAGCCAGCGGAATGAGCATGGGCATCGTGAGAGTAACCTGCGTCTGTCGACGGAGCCACGTGTGCATGTGTGCGGTGAGCCGTACAACTATCATCTCACGTTGTAGTAACAACTAAATCATAGACAAATCATAATGCATTCCCAATCCTATTCCAATATGCGGTTTACCTCCATTTTCCTAATTTGTAACGCTCGTTCTAGTTCATATTTATCCCCTTCGAGGTTGTATATTCTGTGCCAGTACATTTGACATACGGTCTGCAGTTCCGCTAAAGAAAAATAATCACATTTTTAGGAACAGGTCGTTATGGAATCGTTCACGCCGCGTCGCCGCACTGCGTCGCTAGGCCGCCGCCTGCGCCGTCCGAACGCGTGGCGACCTCACATGTGGTGTGTGGGTGTGTCGCAGGGACTTGGTACTGTGGTCGAAGCGTAAGCCAAGCTACATTGTGAATGGGTACCAAATGGATCATTATTTTACAGTCTATGTTATGCTCGACTTCAACTCGATGAATGTATTATTACAATTTCAAACTTCGAAATCTCTACGAGACGGATCGTTGTTATTTTAGCGCTTTCAACATTTTACTTGTTATCCACACTGTTAAGGTTGAAGGTATTTTTAATTTTTAGCTCCGAAAATAGATAAATGAATCTGCTGCGAAAACAAAACAAATTTGTAACTAAGTAGTCACATATCGGCATGAATTTCTACGCAAACGAGAGCGTGATAGTGCGCTGAAGCCGGGTCAGACCTCGAGTACTTTGTAGGCCACCTCCATCTCGCGATCGTACTTCTCCTCTTCGAGCTGGGTGATACGCTGATGGTAACCGGTAATGATGCTCGTCAGAGCCGCTACAAAATCAACCAATGGTTATTGAAAGTTCGCGAGTCGAGGCCGTGCGATGGCACTCCCGCCTACCTGCCTAATCTGCCTACCCTAGCGTCGCATCTGCGACAAGGCGGTCACTCATCATGGATGAACTAAACTGAACTGGACGGACAGAAGCCAAGGGAGAAAAATCTCAGAAAGAAATTTAAGATATTAGAAAAATAGAAGGTAGTGAGTGTTCGCAAGTGAGATCGACGACTTCACATGGAGCTTGGAAAAGAAACGCGTTAGATAAAGAAGGGCCGGAGACGGGTCTCGTCTCGCCGCCCGCACATCAACGTTTAGCGATTAATCAGTTAAACCAGTCGAAATAGACAACACGGCACTTGGACATGTCACAAAAATAGTTAAGTTTTATTAAGAAGATGAAGTATTGTAAGTCTTGTGAGTTTTTGAAAGGGAGTTGCTTCATTGCAGCTCGTCTGACTACCTCCAAATCTTTCCGTTTAACGATGTATTCCAGATCGAACTTTTTGTCTTCAAGGTCACCGATGCGTTCGTGGTAAGCTTTGCAAACCCTCTTAACTTCATCTATAATGCGATACAAGATATTGTAGCAAAATGTAACAAAATTAGACTTGGAGGAAATATAGTTTTCCGATTTGTGGAGTGTGAAGACACATGGGTGTATCAATTGGAAATCTTTTGAGTACATTTCAAATAAGACATTTACTTAAGAGACGCTTATATGTTTATAGTTGATAGAGTAGAGGTGTTGGTGGTATGAGGAGTACAATTTACCTTCGTTCGCGTCCTCAATGTTCTTGGGTTTACCACACCTCTCCTCAATGATGCGCCTCCTCTCAGCGGCTTTGCGTTCCTGCTCCTTCTTCAACTCCTCAGCGGCTTTCTTACGCAGCAGCAACTAGAATGTGGAACCTCTACTATAACATCCATAATGCTTTTAATCTTCCGGGCCTTAACATTTTGTTCTAGATGCTGTCTCACAAACGTGGTGCAAAAGTAAGTTTATCCAAAGATGAATAGAATGGTATTACTTTCATGGCAAACAATATATTTATACAATAAACGCTTGGCACATGATTTTACACTCAGAATAAAAGTTCTATTGTTTTTTTTTTATTCCGAATCAATGACAAAGTGTTTCAAATAAAAGATAATATCTCAAATCAAGATGACTCTTGTAAGGTAGTTCAAGGTAAAAAAATACGTACCTACTTCAAAGGATTCAGATTACCTACGACATTATAGAAAACATAAACTTACCCTGAGCTTCTTCTTCCTCTCAGGAGTCATGAAACCCTTCTTCGCCTTCTTGGCCTTGGAGGCCTCCTCCATGCGCTTGCGCACTTCAGCACGCTTGCGGTCGATCTCGGCCTGTTTGGCCTTCTTCGCCTAGAGACAGTCAAATATAGGTAATTGTGTGCCTAATCTAAGATTAGTTACTGATGTGTCCAGAAAAACTATTTTGTACAGTGTACAATCCACAAAAAAGGTAATATTTTAACATTCAAATATTCAAACAAGCATAACTATAAAATTTACGAAAGAAGATATCAATAACTTGACATTTAAATTGTATATCAAACATGACGATTAAAAATACTAACATTATATCTGACTATACTTTTAATCTATGTTTGTTTCTGTCAGTAATAGTGACTCGTTTATTACATTTGCTCTTTGATATAAATTCACTATCTCAGGAGATTTTATGTGAACTAACTCACAAAAAATATTGCAACATAATAAACAAAAACTATAGAAACAAAAGTGTGTGTATATTTTGAGTGAATGGGTGTTATGTCCTCGTCGTTACTTTACCTCCTCGAGACGCTTCCTCTGTAAAATAAAAATACCAATATTAGAATAAAGTTACAACGAAATGTATTGAGTAAGTAAAAGCCTAGTGTGTAAGTCACCAAGTACATATAATGTTAACCCTTACATTTACGGAAACCAACACATATTTTGTTACAGAGGGTATTCGGGATTTTTTTTATGTCACATAATATATAAACAATCCAAAAAGTATCAATTTTATGAACATTGGTATGAACCACTACTCTTATAATTACTTGTTGGTACACATAACATAACGAGTGCCGTTATAGACAAAAATAACATTATCCTAAACTTGTATAGATGGTACGTTAAAACCGTGTCACTTATAAAAATAAAAAGGGATATTAACTTCGACACATACGACGATGCCCTCAATAGGCGGGTTTTTAAGATCCTCATTACTACGACAAAATGAGTGTTCACTAGTCGCCCTTTTACCTTCATTTTTCCTAGAATTTACAACAAATATGCAATGCGTGTTCACAACACGATATGAAAACCCTTCTCTCTAAACTCAATCGTGTGATCTACTTATGAGGAGATTGAGGATATCTACCTTACTCTTTATATTTCATAATGTTCCCTTATCTAACACTAACACTTGGGTAGGAAGGTACATTAACACAAACATATAATATAGGTAAACACCATAACCCACACGTAGGTACATTTACAATCACACACATGATCGTGGATTCTGTAGTAAGTACATATTATGTACTTACTTAATTATTCTTCATAAGCATTTTTTATTTTCATTTCTATATTTAATCCAACTTTTCTTTGCCTACTCTCATGGAAACCCCTGTAAATCTAAAACAATTTTTTATCTTTTTTGGTAAATCACGATACGGGCTAAAAACAGAAGGTACTAACCTTCTGTTATATTTAGAAGATAATTATTTTAAGATGACACTTAATTCCTTTTCTAATTATCAATGTTTATTTCTGTAACGGATTTATGGTAAAAAATTATGTTATTTTTTATAAGCTCCCCTTATATATTTCATTTCAGATAAATAACATTGTACAAACGAGCTCGGTCCAATTATAGTAAATATTACGATATGAAAGATACTTGGTAACTGTACATTTTTTGAAGATATCAACGAGCAAAATAAATTTATAGTAAACAGAGATAAATGTACTAATAGCTTACTAAAAAGTAAAATTAAGTAAGAAAAATTTAGACTTTCATTTGCGAGATGATCTTGTTAGCTTTCTCCAATGCAACTTCAGACAATAAACTTTTGTCCATTTTGACAAATCAATTTGTAGGTTACATAAGGTATGTATTCAATAACTTAATGTCTTTAATGTTTCCGTATTTTGACATCATTTTGTTTGAATAACATAAATATTTGGCCTTTATTTTGCTCGCTAACTATAGGTTAATGCTTAAACATAATTTGAGTCTGTGTTATAGTGCAGTGCTGCTCAGTGTGCTGTGTAAATTGTCTAGCTAGCTAGAGTCTAGATTATCTCGGTAGCGAGTCTAGCGAGTTCTTGCTAAGCCTTAGTGCTCACAGTTTGGTCAAATTTGAAGGTGCTGCTGTATAACTTTAGCTTAGTGGCGTTGAAATTAAAATGATAACAACAACTTTGCAGCCGACTCTCAAAGTTGCCTGCTCTATTAAGATAGAGCAGGCAACTTTAACTGGTTTTTTTTGACTTAACGATGTAGGTACAGATTTTTTTATTTGTTTTCTTTCTATAAAAAAAATGAATGATTTTAGGCACAATGTATTTTCCAATTTCATAATAAGCAATAAAGTTGTTTCAAAGGGTTCAACTTGGCTAAGCCGCTATCCCCCTCTAAATTAATTGTTTGTAATAGATTATTAAACGTGCAGAGATAAAATTATTGTCAAGCGAGTACCTTCAAAAATGACTAAATCTATAAACTTATTATTTGATATTTATTATTATTTAGTAAGGAATATTGCAATGGTTGAGTGTGCAGTGCCAGGGTTGAGTGTGCAAGGGCAACTTAGAGTTGGCTAAGTCATTATTACACTTAAACTGGTACTTATTGGGCAATTATAGTATGATGCTTATTATTTAGCTGTCTAAGCTTCAGTTAATAAATTACTTGACATTTCTATAAAGAAACGGCCGTTTAGTGACATTGATTATTTGTAAATAAATATAACAAGGTTTAGCTTTAAGCTTCTTATTTAAAAGACAAACTTTGTCCTTCAGTCGACAGACGACCGTTCATTTTATATCTTAAAAGCTGTAACAAAAACATCGGATAAAAAGTTTTTATGGAGCCATATTTTTGCTAAGACATCTTTCAATCAGGATCATTTTTTGTCACTGAAGTTCAAAACAATTTAAGTACTTGGAAACTTCAGTCGTCAATTGGTTACTGACATAAAATGTATATACAAGTATTATTATATATTTGTAGGAAATATATTTGGAGGAAAAATTGTAGTACATAACACAGACAGAATAATCTACTTCTTGTCTCATGAGTGTTTTTTGTACATCTAAAAAATGAGTAGTAGGTACAATAGAAAGTAATAGCTTGTGATCTACTACTGTTGTGTTTGAAGTGGACGAGTATCAAACCAATATTCAATAGTGTGATCTGTATACTGTGGTAAAGAAGGTTAGTTAGCACAAGCAATTACCTGAGTCTCGAGAAGACATAGTACTCAATACTGTGGTGTTGAATCCAGAATTTCGTCCAAAAGATCCAAACAGCGTTTTTCAGGCATATGCGGACGTTATTGGTACATAAGATGAAACAGAAAAAAATGCAAAAACATAAATTAATATATTTCAAACAGACTGCTATTAAGAAACGGCTGCACCTGTAAAAAAATTAGGTGATAACGGTCCAATTTGAGTTTTCCAATTTTTTTATTTCATTTCAATCCAAGTCGTCGATCATATTTGGTCTTACTTTTGTGAGGTTCAGATTTGTTCTCTTTCATATCTGGTTATTTTTTTCTTGTGTCAGTAATATTAAATTGTTTTACTAACCTTACTTCATCATCGGCCATTTTGTTTGTGTTGGTTTAGGTGTCCTGAAAACAAGGAAACGTTCATTAATAATCCCGCTGCCGCCGGGCAGAACCTGCTATAATTAGACAAATCCCCTTGCTTTGATGTAATTGACAAACTAATGAACATACTCGCTCTACCAGCGATCCGATGTCAATTATTTATGATCAACTTAATTAATGATAATATCAGTTAACGCTGACATATATCACGATCTATTTGTAGATCTATCGCATGCAACAAATAATTAGAATAACGACAATAACTTCATAAACAAAGCGTATTTGGCCGCTGTAACAAGAAACATCGCTGACATTTGAAACTATTTGGATATCTGCCAAACTTCAATGTGCGAAATGATACTTGATACTGGAAAAACGTTTTTAAGAATTTACCTTTTTTCATAAATTTAAGATTCCTTAACGTCTTCAGACTTTGTCAATTCATCGTTGAAAGAAGTTGTCGCTAATGCAAATCATAAAAAAAAAACTAAAATTAGGTCAAGTGGTAGTTGTGGATTTCGTGAAAGAATTCAGCGTTTAGGTAATAATTTTTATGACGTAATGAAAATTCCGCAATTAGTTTCGGGTGTCTCCGTGAGCGGTCGGGGGAAATGGGAGGTGCGCGCGCGCCTGAAATAGGTTGGCTCGCATTCCCTTGCATCCTAATTTGGTAGCGCGACGCGGATTCGTTCGTTTACTCGGATTTCAGACGTGCTGGGAAGCACACGGGCGCTATAGCACAGATTTTATTTCTATAAAATCCTTTGAGATATGAGACATGAGACGCAATTTAAATTTTTAACCGACTTCCCAAAAAGGAGGAGGTTCTCAATTCGGTTGTATTTTTTAGTCCTAAAATTAATTATTATTGGGAACATAAATCACACATGATCTTATTTATTTAGAATATTAGAACAAACTTTTTTAGAATACTTCAGTATTTTTTTCGCATCTTACATCATTAATTTTATTTTTATTTGTTTTTATAGACTTCAACGCGCTTTTACGTGACGGAGAACAAGAAACACTTAACATTTTATTATTACGTTCACTTACAAATTAAGTATTAGCACAGGTTTAATCTACGTTTATTGATTTATCTCAATGTTTATGTCGACCCTTGATGATAGTGACATCATCATTAAATTCAATCGGTGACGTCATTCAGCGTGTTCCAGCTCGATAGCTCCAATAGTTTTAACATGAACAGATTACCGCCTAAAATAAACGTGAGCTTGAAACTCCACCACACATTATCGGAGCCATGCATCACGGTACTCCAACATCCGATGCCAACGTTGACGTATCACTTCACTGAACTATTCTATGCACTTTCCTTTCCAATATTTTTTGTTAGTAGAATTATTTTCACAGCACTCACCTACGGAAAAGAAAAAGTAGATGGCCCTACAAGATGGTTCAGCCAACACGAGTCACAGCTGCTGACTGGCGCGCGGCGGGCGGCAAGGTGCGGCGGGCAGTGCGTAGGCGCAAAGCCCGCCCGCCCCGCGCCGCCGCCCAAAGAAGCTTCGTACCCTCCCCCTCGTTGCCCCAGACATTTTTAGAGCAGTGTCGTTTTGACACCAACACCGAAATAACATCAGATCCAAGCTCCAGTTAAAACGCCTCGTAAAATGTTCGTACAATGCCGTCATAATCGCAATCTATAAACATTACAGATTGATATTTTCAGAAGCATTCATAAGTAATTAGCTTATGAAAACTAACGCTAAATGGGGGAAATAACTATAAGAAGGAACTGGGTGTACTAAGATGAGTGCATCTGCATTGCATGTGCAATTATCATCATTAGCCTCTAGAAGTCCACTGCAGTACAATCTGTACATAGGGCTCCCCCTTAGAATGCTACAATAAGCGGTCTTGAGGCGCCTCCTTCCACCGACTTCCTACAACAAATATAAATAATAGTTTTATGTGAAAATATAAACAAGTCATGCTGATATTAGTTCCACTTCGGAGGAACACGGAGCTTGAGGATCTTGTGGAAATTATGAGGGAACTTACCTTCTTGCATAGCTACATACCTAGGTATACTTTAGTGGTCGTTCAGTCAAACAGCACCTAGTGGTCTGGTGGGATCTCTCGACTTCCGATTGGTCTGGTGGGATCTCTCGACTTCCGGTTCCATGGTCGTGGACTCCACAGTCAGACCAGGACCAATGGATTTTTAACTCGAAAAATACATAAACGCACGCCTTTTTTCCCGAAGGGGTAGGCAGAGCTTCAAAGGGCCTCTTTTCACCGTGGGTTACACAGTCGCTGGAATATAGACGTGATAAGTGGTTAGCTTAACGCCACTTTTGCGCAATTTGCTCTCAAACAGTGAATGACAACATCGTGAGGAAACTAGAATGTCCTTACAAATAAATAGAAATGTGACACATACATGAAAGGACCTTCTCCAAGGCGCACTGAAACCTTTCACCACACTGGTTCTTATATCATTGGTCACTAGGCCCCTTTGAGGGCACTATACCTCAATCTGACCCCATATTCCCTAAATAAAAGTCAACGTTTGACAAGTGAAATGACCATCAATTGCTCAAAATTATCATTACGAATTGACAATTAACGGTCATTTTACTTGTCAAAACGTTAGTCACTGAGTGACTTTCAGTTAAGGAATAGGGGGGCTGGTCTCTGACCTAACGCAAGGTGTCCAAGAAAGAAAAAGTGTCACGAAGTAGTAGTAGTTGGTCATGGAATTAGTGAGACAAAGTATTATCACATATTTGAAAGTAAGGATTTGGTAGTTTTTAGTTTTAATTTAGGTTTTTCTGGTAACGTACACAGTTCACATAGATAGAGAGACCACATATGGTTTAAACGTTTTTTAAATTAAACAACTAACTAACGATCTAAGCCACAAATAAAAAAAGCTATCTTCAACTAAAATAAATTATTTTCTAACGCTTCGCTTGCATTTGTTTGTTTTACAAAATATTGAAAACTAACGTAATTACGCAACCAATGTGAGCCAAAAATGCAGTCGACTCCCCATAGCCTATATTAATATTACTGATGCAGGCGTACATAGTGTGTCTGGCTTAAGAATGGACCCCTCCGTCTCCTTCCATGGATGTTGTAAAAGCCGACTAAGGGATTAGACCAGGGCAGCAGCATCCCCTGAGTACTCAACACCAATACTGCGATCACCAAACCGCCTGCCAAGCGTGGTGATTATGGCAAATCCGCCCATTGCATCCAATGGGATGGGCCTCCTCCAGCACTGGACGTCTAAAGGCTGCTGATGATGATGATAACGCAGGCAAATATTTTATTTATTTTATTTTATTTATTAGAAGATCAACAGCAAATACAGTTTAGATTGTTATATATAACTTATGCTATAAAAAGGCCAATAATAGATCTTCCTAAGGTAAATTACAATTCAAATAGATACTTTACAACTCTCTAGCTTAGGTATACGAGAGTTAATATGAAATTATGTGTGATTGTGTGAGTGTGTGATTGTGTGAGTGTGTGTAAGTGAGGGAGGGCACTCCTGTTACCTCCAGTCTCATAAGAGTCTGGTTATCACAGGAGTAACCCTCGTGTGAAGGTGAGTAAGTGTATGTGAGAATATTGCTGAATAAGATTACGTTCCAAATCTAGTTACTTTAAAGGCCGTCACACTCATACAGCTATAATGTCAAGATTTATAACAAGTTTATAGTATAGCTTAGCTTAGTAGGTAGCAACTATAGCAAGTAAAGTCAGTTAAAGTCAATAGGTACAGGCCCAAGCACAAACATCTAACGTTATCGAGACGCTAGCGTTACTATAGTACACGTCAAATATGAACCAATCAACTTACTAAGATTTCAAGTTACCCTGATGCAATTGGTCAATATTTGACATTTGCGATTGTCTCGCTAGCGTCTTTGTAACGTAAATTATTCGTGCTGACCCCACTGTAAGTACTAAGCTATAGTTTTAGGGTTCCGTCACCTAAAAGGTACATAAAGGCAAGACTTCCATAGTACGATAGTACTACTTAGTAGTAGAGGTGTCCATAATACATGTTTTCAGTAACTAGCATTGCTAGAAACTAAAAATATTGTATAGTTGTAGAAATCGTTTGCCATATTTCGGGTGAATCTATTCGGGCCGCAAACTTTACTATTTATGAGTGAAAATTTGGAAAATACCTTCCTCCTATCTCTGAAAGTATTGTAAAAGTCGAAAATATAGTCGGGTTTTCTTTGATAATTTTTAAATTATTAATCTTTTACCTACTTCGTGGGAAACGAACAAACCGTTGAACTTTGGCCACAATTTGAATATTTCCAGTCTGGCGGAACCCACAAATCGAGTCGTTAGATTCAAAATTAGACTTCAGTTTGATAGTAGTTTTAATTAAAGCTAGGGGTACGAAGTTATACGAGCTCTAAGCATATCAAACGGCGTCCGTGTTTGTGTCCGCTCGGTTTTAAAGATAATTCTTACCTTGAAGCGGATTTTTGTGACAGAGCGATTATTTTGTTTAGTACAAAAAACACATAACAGTCGTAAGCACCAAACATATTAATTAAATTAAATTCTGTTTCGAGAGCACTTTACGCATAAAATTATTGATAAAATAAAATTTTATATATTAAATTTAAAATAAAATTTAGTTTTAGTATTTTTCTTTCACACAGATATTTATTTGTCAAGGTTTTTTTGACGAAGTACAATTGGCTAGTCAAATTAATGATTTATTAAGCTGCAAATCATTGTTTTTCGTGGTTTTTGCTCACTTTTTTCTTCGCGAACGCTATTCTGTCACCTTACTTACCTGAACTTTAATGAGTTAGATAGTGAGAAAATGTTACGTTTACCACTGTCTTAAAGTTCATATACCTAAAAATGATATCCTCAGCTATTCTACAAATTGACGTAAGCTTAGTCAAAAGACTTGTGTGTTTTTAGAATTCAGGGCCTTAAACCGTAAGATCACAAGCTTGCTATTCCGCTGTCGGGATATCCGCTAGAATCTAACTGCTAGATATACCTACACATAGGTATACTTTCTTAGCCAGATCGTGGTATAGCCGCATAGTGATTGCTGCAGATAGTTCTCTGAGCTAAGATTGCTTTTAGACAGTCATCTACTATTGAAATATTTCTTGAGCTTCATTAAATTCTTGCCTTGCCTATATACGAGAGCAGAAAACTAATAATTAATAAGATCTACTTACCACATGAGAACTAACACGTGAGAGTTTTGGGTGTAAAAATTGATATCACAACTCCTAAGAGAAAGGCCAAGCTATTTTGAATCTTGTTTGCTAGGTAGCAAGTATTTGAAGTATCTGCGTCACAAAAAGTATTTAAATGTTTGTATAAACTTGCACACCGTTGGTTAGATTATACAATTCAGTCGTATTTAGTTACTTATTTCAAGATTTTCATTTATTTTCGACGTATAAACGTTTATAAATTCGGTTCGGTAGCCAGGTTTGAGGTTAGATGTTTGATGCTACGAAATTATGCCGAATTTTGTCACGTGATAACTCTGTTATTAATGGACCGATAGGAAATTGCAGATTAAACTCGAAAATCTTACTCTTTTAAGCTAGCTAGTTAGGTTTTTTAACAAATAAAATAATCTAAGAGAATAGCCGTGTGTGAAATAGACAGCAATATAGAACTAACCCAGCGGTTTCACCCACGTGAACAATGATGAAAATTGATGATGATGATGATGATTGAACGCATTTATAATATTAGTGTGTGTGATGCATATTTTACAGGCTATCCACCTCGTGAACACGTGAGTGACCCAAGGATACCGGTTGAGGTGTCCATGGAAGGCCATTAATGTTTCTAATAAGACCTCAAGTGATATTGGCTTTAAATTCAAATAATAAAAAATTAGTAACTTTCAAATTTGAAGTTTTTTTTCCTGAAATGTTGCCCTTTGTGATACGATAATACTATCAGAAGCAAAGTATCCGGTAATCAGAGGAAAACCCGCAAAGTGTCCAAGCAATATTGGCTTTAAAAACAAAAATTAAAATTAAATTCCTGCAAAGAAATCGGAGTATTTGACGTTTTTACGTAAACTAGCTGGGATACGACTGAGCCCATTTTATTTTTGTTATTTTTAAGAATTTTATCCTACTATTAGGACAATTATTTATGAGTAAATATTTCCTAAAAAAAAAATTATGTATATTAATAGCATGTCAAAAGAAATTGTGGTACCTACCTTACATGTTATTTAATATACAAGTACCTGGGTAACCGAGCTTTGCTCGGAAAACTTGGAAAAACGCGTTTTTTCACAGAAAAAACCTATATAGCTAGATCGATTTTTTGCCGATCGAAATCGTTAGAGCCGTTTTCGAGATCTGTAAACATATATACATATTTACATAATATACTTATATATGTATATATATATACATGTAAAAACAAATATTGCTCGTTTAATATTATAGGATATAATTATAGAACACAGTAAAAAGCATGCCACAACTGGAAATATAGGTGCACTACACTAGTACACGTCTACGAATAAGAAGGCAACGAATGCAAAATACATGAATGCTAGTATAGATGTGTGTATCTATTTTAGAAAATTACGATTCAATAATTTTCAATATTGTTCCAAGTTGGCGCAAATAAACTTGGCATATTGTCAAATTTTCTGTCAAACTTATCATAATCAGCTAATCAGTGTAAATATGCACAGTGCCCAGTTTATGTTCTACTCTGTAGTAACTAGTCTGAGAAAACAAATACATAGTCCCACAACTTTTATCCCTGGAGGGTATCCTAAAATCTCAGATCCCTCAGGATATCCTTTGCCGTTGTGTCTGGCCTAAAAATAGACGGCCTAAGTCTCCTCCCGTGGCTGTCATAAAAGCCAACTAAAGAATTGCATCCATGGATTCATTCATGGGAAGCATCCAGCTGATTTTTATGATAAAAAGTGACGTGCATGGTATTAACACGAGAAATAAACACAAACTAAATATACCAAAATTTCGATTAAAGAAAGTAAGTGGGTCTTTTATGGGGAATTCTGTACGGTTCTATAATAAACTTCCAGAAGGTGCATTTAAACTTCCTATTCGAAGATTTAAATCCTACATAAAGATGAATCTAATTAAGAAAGCGTATTACACTCTTGATGACTATATTAATGATAAAGCCGCGTGGCCTGATGTCGCTCTACCCCTCGACTGCTAAAATGGAAATTTGCAATATCTGTACTTACCTATTTACATGTTTGTATTGGATTAATTTTTATAAGTATAACAAGCGTAGCGTGTGCTGTCTTGCATATTTTTGCTGATGTTTATTTACTTTTGACTACCTTCCTAAGGTTTTTAAGTTCTCATTTACCATGTATCAGCAACTCCTTGCTCCGAGGCACCACACAGGCGCTTCTCACCTAGTGGTAAGACGGACCATTTATGTAAGCCAAACCGAGTTTGTTGCCTGGTTCGCGTTGGAACAGGAGTAATTTAATTTTATATAAGACGATTCAAAATGATCCTTGTGATTTCAATGAATAAAGTTCTTTTTGACTTTGACTTTGAGTACTCAACAGCAATACTGCGATCACCAATCCTGCCAAGCATGCTGGTTTAGGGTAGGCCTCGTGCAGCAGTGGACGTAAATAGGTTAGTGATAATGGTGATGACGACGGCAAAATTGTGCTACAGGCTCTATCTACAGATTTACGGTTCATTTAACAACTGAAAATCACACTAATATCAAACTTAAGTAGGTATATTATAAATGCGAAAGTTTGTGAGTATGTTTGTTACATCTTCACGCTCAAACGGCTGAACGGATTTGAGTGAAATTTGGAATGGAGATACCTTATACCCTCGAATAACACATAGATTACTTTTTAACATAATCATCATTAATTTTCATCATTGTCCACGTGGGTGTAACCACGGAACGCAGTTGTATATATTGTTGAAGAGACATTGTTGATGACCTGTTTCTGTTTTCATATCTTTTAGTCGGGTTCAATGATTTCTAACAAATTTTGTATAGGTATTAATACAACAAAACGTATCTACCTAATTACTTTTAGCCATAGAGATACACAAGCAAAACCTTATTGCTTAAGAAGCGAAAACAAAACAATTTAGCTTATGTATCGAAAAGCTCCCGGGGATTGTCATCAGAACGGTACAGGAGAAAATGTTTGCTCTGAACCAATAATGTAATTTTTGTATCGATAAAGTACAACCCCCAGGGCTACGGCTGATCACTGATACCTTTCCTCTTACGCAGGGTCGCAGTCAGGATTCAGATTTTGGAGGAGTGGAATATTAATAATATTTTTTTTTTGTGGGATTTTAATAGTGTGCTATAATATATATTATAGTAGTATGCCATAAGCTTACTTATGGCATACTAATATTCCTTTACGACCTCCTTTACTTTTGACGACCTCTCTGGCGCGGCGGGCGAGTAGCCGGCTGAGATGAGAGAGGTTGCAGGTTCAATTCCCGCTGCGGACAAATGTTTTATGATCTACAAATATTTGTTCCGGGTCTGGGTGTCATCGTACAATGGTATTAGTAGTTCCTGATACCCACGTCACAGGGAATCCTAGTGTGGAATCATGACAACGTATGTGACTGTTGAGTGTAATGTTATGTTATGTTATGACAGCCCGACGAATTGGACGACACAGTGTGGGATGGCCCCCTATCGATGGACCGATGACATTGTAAAGGTCAGAGGAAGGCTGTGTAAAAAGCGTGTGTGCGTGCGTGCGTGTGTGTGTGTGTGTGTGTGTGTGTGTGTGTGTGTGTGTGTGTGTGTGTGTGTGTGTGTGGGTGGGTGGGATGGTAGTCGTGGACTTAGAAATGGAGGAGGCTTATGTCCAGCAGTGGACTTCTACAGGTTGATGATGATAATGATATAATTACTAGTTTCATAACATGATAAACATTTATTACTAAAATTACAGTCTAAGCCTAGTATTTAAGTTTAAAGTGGTTTTTAAGTGGTGGTTTGTACATTCAATTGGATATGTAAATATGTACAATTTGTTTTTTTTGAGAGGAAGAGTATTGACCCCCCTATTGGACTTCCTTTACCTGACAACGAACCTGTTACTTAACTGATCTAAACCCTTATTCGTGTTCAAAAAAATATCTAAATTCAAATGAGCCTATTGTAGAAATTAAAATTTAGTTACTTTCCATTTAGATCCATTTTCGGGATTAAGCCGGATCAAAAGGTATTCGGATAGTTAAAGAGTTATATCCTTATATCCGTACCCCCTTATTCATAATCATTTTTAAACCTATTTTAGTTAAAATATGTTTTGTCTTGTTTTGACGTATGACATTTTACATCAGAGAGAAGAAGACAACGAGAAACTAAAATAGGTTTAAAAAATGATTATGAATAAGGCCCTTAGTTTCCCATAGACGAGATTATCTAGTCATCATCATCATCATCATCATCATCAGCAGCTTTTATAAGTTCACTGCTGGACGGGGCCTCTCAAATAGAATGCATGGGCGGATTTGTCATAATCACCAAACTTGGCAAGCGGATTGGGATCGCAGTATTGGTGTTGAGTACTTAGGTCGATGCTGCTGCCCATCCCCTGGTGCAATCCTTTAGTAAGCTTTTACGGCATCCACAGGAGAAGACGGAAGGTCTACTCTTTAGCTTTCCTATATCTAACAAAATATTTTTCACCGGGCTCAACTAAGCGAACCACGCTGGTTTTTAACTTGTGTCACCGCCAACTAAACTATTTGATAAAGGAATGAAACCGAAATGAATAGGTACTTGCGTTAAGTTAAATTACTACGGAACCATGGTCTATGTAACGCATGGCCTGACACGCACTTGGACGGTTTTTTAATAATCGAATCATATTAAATAGCTGTCCGTCTAGTACGGGTTTTGATAGTTTTCGAAACTATATGAAGTTTCGTTTCCTTCAAGTATAGTTTTCGAAAACACGATAGGTACATTATATAGTTTTGTAGTTTGTCTTTTTGTAGTTTTCGAAAACTATAGAAGTTTCGTTTCCTTCCATAGCACCGTGATTGACAGCGTCCTAAGTTTTCTTCTCGTTTTCGCTAGGGGTACTGCAAGTAAATGTATGGAAGGAAACAAAACTTCATATAATTTCGAAAACTATCAAAACCCGTACTAAGCCCCGTGTAAATAGAGACGTAAGTTAAAAGTTCTATAGCTAATCTACATTTGTCGCTCTACCCACCTCCAGTACATAAACGGTACCGAAATAGAACGTGTCAGTATCACACGAGTTATGTTCGCCCGTCCCACACGTGCTACACAGTGAACCGAAGAAAATTGTTTTAGTTAGACAACCCAATAATTATTTTTATTAGAGTATCTACTTACTGCGATAAAATTATAATACTAGTTTTTCATACATACTTAAACACACGCCTTTTTCTCCGAAGGGGTAGAATAGCCTCAAAGGGTCTCTTTTAATCATGGGTCGCAGGAAAATAGATGTGACAAGTGGTGAGCTCATAGCCACCATTCCTTTCCACGACCAACTTGGCTAACGATTTCTTCCAGTAAAACACACACATAATTAAGCCAGCAGCCAGGACAAATCTTATTACGGAAATTGCCCAACAAGTCCGGTTAAATTTAGTTTTTTATTTAATTGAATTAATTACGGAAACGGAATGTGGCCCGCTTAATGTTAAGCAGTCCAGCCCATTACAAATACAATACCTCATAGGTTAAGTCCACCTAGGACGCACCCCACTTGGCATTACACTGCGCCTGTCATCCTGAGACAAAGTTGTAATGTCTCATGTATTGTAATTTCACCGGCACCCATACCTTTCAAACTGGCAGGAATGCGAGCACTACTGCTTGGCTGCAGAAATAGGTGGTAGTACTTCTCCGGGCAAACTCTTTTTACAAGAGGCAACTCATTACTTGATCTAGTTTAACCATTGAACATGTCCGGGTTGCATGTCTACATGTCGACGACCTCCGTGGCGCGGTGGTCGAGTAACCGACTGAGACGCAAGAGTTATGAGGGTTCGATTCCCGCTACCGGGACAAATGTTTGTATGGTCTGCAAATATTTGGGTGTTGTGGTACCATGGTACTCGTAGTTACGATACCCACGACACAGGGAATCCTAGTGTGGAACCAGGACTATGTATGTGACTGTTGGGTATTAGGTATGTTATGACCTCGTCTTGTGTCTGGCTCCTTCCCGCATCACATTAATGATTTCATAAAAAAAACTGATTAGTTGAGCGCTACGCCAAGCTTTTAGGGTTTGTCTTTTTAATTAACACGCTTGAAATTAGGGTCGACGTGGATATGGGTTTGTATGTAATAGAAATAAAATTTCACCCACTTCTAATGGTCGTATTTCATTTGAAACTTTCCTATTGTATGTAATTTCGATGACATAACATATATATATATATAATAATTCTGTCCATTCAAAGGTAGCCTGGAAGAGATTGCTTTAGCGATAAGGGCGCCCATTGTGCCACTGTCTGTAAGGTACCTATAAGTTAAGTTAATATTTTTTTTTAATGGAAATGTAATAATTAGATTTCTACCTATCTATCTAATAAACAAGTTCACAGAAGCAATTTCTTATAGAGAAAATTATGTTAGGTTACATCTCATACTATGGTGAATTTTAAATAACTAAAACCACTGAGTTCAGGGGGCTTAGTACGGGTTTTGATAGTTTACGAAACTATATGAAGTTTCGTTTCCTTCCATACATTTACTTGCAGCGCCTCTAGCGAAAACGAGAAGAAAACTAAGGACGCTGTCAGTAAATGTATTGGATGGAAACGAAACTTCATATAGTTTCAAAAACTATCAAAACCCGTACTATGACAAATATTCGTGTAGGTGGAATTATAAGAATCTGCAGGGCTACTCTTGAATACAGTTCTAATTTCAATACAGTTTCAATCCTAGTAACGCTTGTTTGGCACACGTGCACCAAATCGAGTTAGTAATCGAGATAGAGCACACGTGTTGACTCGTGAAGAACAACAGAGACAGAAAGTCGATTTAACTTAGTTCCATAAAATTCCACCAATCTTCATTCCAAATTGTGTATTGAATTCAAGAGTACCCATTGACCAAGGAATCTAGTACTCTCTGACGACAAATGACACTAACTCCTGAATTAGGATTGGAGTTAGAGCGTCAAGACTAGCCACACAGCAGTTAGAAAAATATTTACTTCCTTCTAATAGCAATAAAATAGTCTAGAAGAACTTTTAAGTCGTTTGAACCATCCACGCTCAAAATGTTAGGTTCAATCGTTGCAATATTTTCCCCAGCAACACAGCTCCAAGCTCTACGTAAACATATCTACGCGATGATAATAATATTCATTTGATTCATGTTAATGTGAACTATATGTAGAAAGACTTATGAACTTGGTAAAGACCACCAAAGAATTGACGACCACGGTGGCGCAGCAAGAGATGCGGGTTCGATTCCCGCTGCGGAACAAATGTTTGCATGTAAATATTTGTTCCGAGTCTGGGTGTTGTGGTACCATGGTACTCGTAGGTCCTGAAACCCATAACACAGGAAATTCTAGTGTGGGATCATGACTACGTATGTGACTTTTGGGTGTTATGTTTTATAACTTTTCATATAAAAAACCGACTTCCGCCATTGTACCTATTCAACTAAATATTTGGATGAAATAAAATTTATTAAAGAACCATAGTGGTGAACAGATTATGATACTTTCTGAATGCAAATGCTTGGTTTGTTGCTGAAAATATCAAAATCACCATATGTATGCCTACAATATTTGAGGAGTTCCCTCAATTCCTCATGGATTCCATAATCAACTGGATTCTGAAAAAAATGGGACCAATCTGGAAGTGTATCTATTCAAATAAAAAAAGAATTTTTCAAATCGGTTCATAAACGGCGAAGATATGAGACAACAAACATACAAAAAAAAATACAACTGAATTGAGAACCTCCTCTTTTTTGTGAAGTCGGTTAAAAATGGGTCCCAAACACCGGATCAGATGGAGATGTTGGAATGAGCTGAAGTCCTAATTAAAAGAGCTAGCAATAAAGATGAACAGGAGAAAGATTAACAATAAGTAGAGACACATTTATGCCTTTTACAAGAAGTAATAGAACTCCTAGTGATTAAGTTTGCCCGGGTAAGTATAGTTATGATGTGGTGTGTCCGGCCTAAGAATAGTCCGTCTCCTCCCGTGGATGTGGTAAAAGCCGACTAAAGGATTACACCAGAGGATGGGCGGCAGCATCTATATGAGTACTCAACACCAATACTGCGATCACCAATCCGCCTGCCAAGCGTGGTGATTATTGGCAAATCCCCCCATTGAATTCTATGGGGGAGGCCTCGTGTAACGGTGGACGTCTAAAGGCTCAAATCAAAGCCAAAGATCAAATGTCAAAGGTGACAATGCCACGAAAAGTACGACTAGGTGGTGCGACTTACCTACTAGGTATTTCAATTGTAATGTAACAGGCAGGGGCTTAATATCAGATGGGCCACAAGGCAGTTTGCCTTGCCATGCCAAAAAAAAAGTTTTTCCATCCAGTCCTACTAGAAGTTCGATGATCTAATTGTTTGGAGATATTGCCTCAAGTGTAAAAAATACATGATTAAACGAACTTCACAAGTGAAATTCTATCACTATTATATGAATAGCTCTATTCGAAGATATTTTACTAAGTAGTGCCTTTTTCTACAAGGTTTCTTCGCACGTAGAAGTTCGATAATCTAATTGTTTGGAGATATTGCCTCAAGTGTAAAAAAATGCTATTTCCTTCAATGCTTTCACGCGGATTGATTGAAACGAATCGGGATCAAATGCGATTGTCAGCGCTTCTATCGAGAGTGAATAACAGCGCCATCAATCTGAGAGAATCCGTGTTATGTTTCCATTTCTTTTAACATTAAGACGGGGAGCGGAGTCAGAATGTTTATCTTATATCAAATCTGCCCGAGGCAATTTACGGAAGAAGGTACATTTACCTACAACCCAAACAAACTGAATTTATAATTACAGTCAAGGATTCCGGAAGAAAAGATGGCAGCCAATCCTAAATAGGCATACTACTTAACTCTGTACACAGAAAAGATTATTATCGAAGAAAGTTAATTTGAAAAGAAGATTGTTAAGATAACAGTCGATCTGGAACGTTCTTTCCAGATTAAAAAGATCAAAAGCTTAGTAGCAGCAACAAACACAAAAATCCAAATGTAAGGCCTTCGGAAGATTAACTTGGGAGTTGGAAAGCTTCTAAGCCAGCGATTGAACTAACAAAACCCTTTGTACGGATCTTTAAGCCGAAAACAAACTGAAAGGATCTTGATTTTTTGTATCATATAGGTGGAATAGCCTTGTGCTAATTAAGATGGTGGACATTGATAATAATATCTCCTAGTAAGTAATTGGTAAAAATATTTAATACTTTTTTACTGCAAAAACTGGCTTTAATATGTCTATGTAGATCTGAAATAATTTTCTAACAAACTTTTAAAATGTCCATATTACAGTAGTGTTTCAAAGTAAGTGCAGAAAATCTCACATTCAGCTATCGTATCTGATCTATTTTTATGTTTGGCAAAGATAAGTATAGTTTCTAGTAGTTAGTAGATAGTTTTTTTTTTTTTTTTTTTACATAAAAGTGAAATTAATGCTGTAGATGTTTGAATGACTTACTTAATAATTAATAGACAGGGTATTCCTTTGAAATGGGTCAGTGAGGAGAAATCCTAAACGGAAAGATATATTCAAAAAATGCTGAAAGAACTCGTATTAGCGATAGACAAAAACAAAAACTGCATTCAAAAATTTTGGAAAAATCTAACACACGCCTCGAGAATCGAACACGCTCATTTTTAGGGTTCCGTACCCAAAGGGTAAAACGGACCCTTTTACTAAGGCTCCGCTGTCCGTCCGTCTGTCACCAGGCTGTATATCATGAGCCGTGATAGTTAGACAGTTGAAATTCTTACAAACAGAATAAATTAATATTTAAGGGGCTCTCATACAACAAACGTGATTTTTTTGCCGTTTTTATAGATAATGGTACGGAACCCTTCGTGCGCGAGTCCGACTCGCACTTGACCGGTTTATTATATCTCTTACGGTTTAGGGTTTCCCGTTACTGACCCATTTCAATATTCAGTACTCGGTTTACATCAATTTTTTAATGTGTGTCGTGATTTCGCACCAAAAAGTCCGGACCGTGCTATTTATAATAAAATTTGATACACACACACATCGATTTAAACCTGGATTAATGCATAGGATACTTTTTATCTTGAAATTCAGTTTGTATACTCATATTTAACAAGATTAAAATTAAAATTTTTAGAGAGGTGCTGGTGTTTTTTACTTAGATATTCGTTTGTTTCGTTGCATTGACACCCTGCGACAAATTGAGAGAGTTTTAATTTAGACCTAATTTTAAATCATTCAGAAATGAGCCGACGGAGTTTTTACTCCCTTTTAATTTTCAAAAATATCCTGTAGTAAACAGTGATTGATAAATATCTCAGAAGTCAGAGCAATGCTTTAGTTAGGTAATGCTCTTTAAAGCGAACACGAGCGACGTGGTGAGAATCGACGAAGATGGAACAATTCAATGTCTATAGGTAGTGGACACAAAGTGCGTCACTGTTCACGACTCCAACTAAAACAGATCCTCCATCTACGGGAAAATTGAGACATTCAATAACAGTAGGTAATTAAAATCAGATCTTCCATCATGGAACGAGAACCCATAAAAGAGGTTACTTTGACTAACCTCCACGCTGCCAACGCGCGCCATCTGAAAATTCTGCTGAAAACAACAATCGTAAGACCTAAAGCGCCATCTCGTTAATGAACATGGAAACTAGAAGCACAATAATTATGAAAAGCTGCTTTCTGAAAATAGAACCACCTACCAGCCAACTATCAGCAGTTTCGTTGTTTTATGAAAGATGGCGCAAGTAGGTACTTACTTCTAAAATATTCATTGAACTCGCATTATTTTGAATTCCTTTTCCAATTTTAAATTAGATAGGTAGAAAACACTTTATTACCAAATCACGTTAAAAATAAAAACATTCAAACAATCATATAATATTATAAGTATGAGAGTACAATGGGTGGTCTTATCGCTGAGAGCGATCTCTTACAGGCAACCTTGGGATGGACTGCAGTTGATGAGAACGATGAAGGACGGTGGTGTAAAATCAATAAAAGTATATGCATACATACATACGGTGTACCTAATTAATAATACATTATGAATATATAACTCAACTACACATATATTCAAGACATTTGGAGGGTGTGTTCCTTTTAGGATGTAAGGGCGCACTAAGAAAGGAATTTGGAAAGTTCGCCCTCTAAGGGGTCCAAAAAGGTCTTTCAAGGTAAAAAAAGAACGCTCTGTATTTTGAAAACCGTTGGTACCTAATATTTTCCTGAAAAAAGGCAAGGGAACATTTTCTTTGTAAAAAATACACTTTACGTTGTGGCCTGATTTTAATCTATTTCGACGCAGTAAACGTTTGTTTCACAGTGTAGTTGTTGAGATTAAAATATTTTCAGGACCTTAAGTTTAAAATGGGACCCCTAAATTGAACAACTCGAGTGTTGTGTTGCCAAGCGTGGTGGTTATGGAAATGTCTAACGGCTAATGAAGAAGAAGAAAGAGGCGAAAAAAATATATAAAAGTCTTTTTAAATATTTTACACTAAAATGCAAAGGTGACTGAAATTCATAGTTTTTTTCTGCACTCACCAAAATTTAATCTATAGGCTATCGTAAAGATAATCGCAAATCAATGCAGCGCGATGATTGCGCTTAGCCAATTTTATTTGTTGTTTGTATGTTAGGTGGTAACAAATTTATAATTAGTCCAAGATCATACGTTTATTTTTGCTGGCTCGTTCAGATACGCCTGCTGATCCATATATCTCGATACACTTATCTTATTCCTAAAATGGAAGCAATAATCCCCCAGAACTGAGGGGGAAGGATGAATGACGTCTATGGTATGACGTCTAAGTTCTAGGCTGTGCGATTCGGGTCACCTACATAATCTTAGAATGCATCTAAAATAGTTTTCTTCATTCATAAATATTATACATTTTAAGTTGAAGGTGATTTAAATAACTTTTCATTTAAAAAACCGACTTCCGCCATTGTATTCGACTAAATAATTTTCGATGATAAAAAAATTATGAAAGAACCATAGTGGTGAAAGGATTATGATACTTTCTGAATGCAAATGCTTGGTGTCTTGCTGAAAATATCAAAATCGCCATATGTATCCCTACAATATTTGAGGAGTTCCCTCAATTCCTCGTGGATCCCATCATCAGAACTGGATTTTGAAAAAAATGGGACCAATCTGGAAGTATATCTATTGAAATAAAAAAAGAATTTTCCAAATCGGTTCATAAACGCCGGAGATATGCGGTAACAAACATTAAAAAAAAAAAAAAAAAAAAATACAACCGAATTGAGAACCTCCTCCTTTTTGGGAAGTCGGTTAAATATGACGCGTCCCACTTACGGGCGTCAATATATAATTATTCATTCATTATAATCTCAAAGTTAATTTTGAAACGTCCTTACTATATTATGGGTAGATAGAGGAATGGTAATTTTCGTTTCAATAATCTCTTCAAGCCTCGAAATGTAACATGTTTAATTGTATCCCACCAGTACATCTCCCATGAACTCTACACAGAGCACCTAGAGCTTCTTTACGAACCGAGTCTTGTCCTAGAATTGTAGGTGGCAGATATTGTAAGGGCACTATCTAGCCGGTAAATTTAGAAATAATAACGTTCTTGACAAATTAAGTAACTAATTTATTGGGCTGATACGATCAAACAGCAACCGCCTCGCCCACCCCTCTCACCCAACCTGTTTCAGAATGAAACTGACCTAATTTCTTAGCTGCATGCCCTCTCCACATTTACTGACGTCATAGAACCATGGGAATATCGTATAGTCTTATCCTATTTATCCAGTGCATACCTTTATGCACTTTAATACAATATTATACGAGTGAAATTCGCGTAGCAGTTGGATTTTCAGTTTGGGCGATTTGGTTTTGAGTGGTGAAGGTACCGAGCCCAAAACTGGGTCATACCAGGCTGCAAGCCTCTATTCATGAATCGAAGCCGCGTTACGCGTGTTCATTCTTGTCCGATTTTGTTAATCGAAGTCGCACCATGCGCACGCACTAGGATCGATCGTCAATAAAAATGCATCAAAAATAATCAATCATTATAAAAAAAAACAACCCATGAATCGCACTCGCTCGATAAGGTCTGACTGACGAAGGCTGACTTCGTGGGAAATGAACAATGCACGGACTTTAATTATCAAGGAAAATCAAGGACATGTACAAGTTACTGAAGGTAGCACCCCGAATATTTGAAGAATATCTCTTGATTGAAATTAAAATTGGACAGAATTATCACTATTCCACAAAATAAGAATTAAAAGGTATGCATTAAATAGGAATGTACATGTCTGATGCAGGAACAACCTACCTGCACAATATATTTAAAAAATAAACGCTTGGTAACTACGAGAACTATGTGGCCGTGATTTTACATATATACCAATAATATAATTATGGTGGAATATAATATCTTCCTTTTCTGTACTTTGTATCCGAAAAACAAAAACGCAGCAGAAAAATGGTAGGAAAAATATGAGAAATACTGCCGTTATCAAAAATAGCCAAATACTTTTTAGGTCTGTTTCGACGTTTGGGAAATAATATTATACTGAGTTACCTAAACGAAAAAGATGATTAGATGACATAAAGTAGTGAATACTATTACAATGATTTTATTTTCATCGGGTCAGCGGTAAGTAAACATAGATTATAAGATTTTACCCAGGATTCATAAAACATGCTTGAGAGCCTATTAACAGAACAAAGTTTTGATAGTTTACTACCAAAAATAGGCATTCATAGTGATGACACCATTACCTGATGTAAGAACAAATAGTGTTCAATGTCGGTGGTATAGAATTCTGCTGGGTGGGATAGAAGGCCTCGTCCTTGTGACGCACGGGCCCGCCTTAGGTGTGAATAGGAAAGCACAACCAACTTTGAAAGCAATATTACATTTACAATTTGATTCTTTAAAGCTTTAACTTTATATTTCTATACCTTGAGCTCATTAAAGTGAGCCCAAACAAGTCAGTTTATCATTATCAGGTCGAGGAGTTTTATTGTCTATATTCCATCTCCATTGCTTTGTTCAGCTCACTTGTCACTAAGCTTGACAGGTGTGCAAAATTTTAACTCTATCAGATAGCAGAAACTGCATTAGAATCGTCTCGCAAGATTTTATCCAAAAATAAGGGAAATATTAAATAAAAGCTTGTAAAAAACTGGCTACACAATAGCTAAATAGAAAATTATACGCAGATTATCAGAGTTTAAAAAAAAATATTCTGCGTATACCAAGGTTTCCTCTATAATAGCCATGAGCAAAATCTCATAGAGCCTACAAATTTCCATAGAAAATTATGCGTGTGATATCATTGTGTTTTGTATAGGTACAGTTTTTATGAATAAATGTCATCTAATCTTATCTTATCCTATCATTGAAACGTTACTATAACCGCCGCATGGTGCAAATGATTTTACTGTTAGAATAATTAAGGAACTTTGCAATTTTAGCCCTCATCATCATCATCAGCCTGTGAAATCTACTGGTGGGCAAAGGCCTCCCCCTAAAATGCCACAGCGAACGGTCTGGGGACGCCTCCATCCACCCTGAGCTCTGGGTGGGTTATACCAGTGGTTATCCCTATCATACACAATGCAATGAAAGAAAAAAATAGTAAGAAAACTAATATGACATAACACCAAAACTACAATGACATGCGTGTAATAATTAGCCAAATACAAGTCAGACTCGCACACTGATGATTCCGTAACGTATAGATTTGGAAATGACAAAAGTTTTGGTTATTTACTATTCATTTCTTGTTTTAGTATTTTTTGCTTAAGTACCTGCAATGATTAATACTTCTGATATATACTGCGGTCACCAATCCACCTGCCAAGCGTGGTGATTGTGGAAAATCACCCCATTGTATTATATGGGGGAAGTCTCGTCTAGCAGTAAACAGACTGGTGATGATGATGAATGACTAATATATAAAAAAACAAATTGCAGCTCCTTATAACAAAACATTTCTAAAATCAACGACTTTCACCTGAAATAAGCTTTTAATGACTTTGAATAAGATTTTTGTCTTTGGGTCAAAGTTATTTTCAAGGGTATTTTATGTGAGCTTTAAATCTAATCTTATTTCGTTTAGAAGTTAGAAGCCTTTAGCAGACAGACTGGTGTACGGACGGACAGCGTTGCCACAACATTAGGAAGCCCTTCGGACCCTTTTGGTACGAAACCCTAAAAAATTATAGCGCAAGCAAGTTATTCATGTTAGGGAATTGTTCAGCTAGCCTACTCCCGTTCTGAAATCACCACGCTTCCAGATATGATGATAATTTACCTTATCGAATCTAGGTAAAGGCGTTTGGCACTGCATTTTGCTAGATCCAAAAATAGAACCTATGAATGTCATAGGTCATGTGCACAATATCTCAGCCCAAGGTGTTTCAGTAGAGCGCGGGTTCGCTAAATGTCAAATGTATAGTCGATATCACTTGTTGCACCATGACCGGGTCACAGGGGATGGCGGGGAGGGCGTGCTACCGCGAACAGAAGATAGAGCCATGAATGGGATGCTGCAGAGTCCGATACTAACGTTATGTGATGTGATTATATATGGTTGCAACTTAAACAAGTAACTACTAAATGTTATAAAAAGGTCCGTGAAATTTACAGATATCAGACCTTTGGTTCAGTATTTAGTATTCATTATTAATTCACCTTTGGGGCACATGGAACACTTGGTTTTGTTATTAAATTTTTAGGTACACTTTAGTGCACATTGGCATTATAAGTTTGTCATGTAAAAACCATTAAGTATATAAGAGATAAAGAAGAAGCGAGAATTTATTGGTTGTTCGAAGTGCGAGTTCCTTAGCTACAATCTTAAACAAATGTACAATAAGACACAAATGTAGAACTCATTTGCCTAAGATTTTGGCATCTATAAAATAAAGGATATGAGCAAAAATTTGCAAAAACAAATTCATGATAAGTGATCATTATGTATCTAAAGAATATTATTTACTATACTTACCTACTGACAAAATAGATATGGAAATGAAAAATTTAAATTGTTGATCAGATTCAGAAAATAATGCCATTAAAACTCGTTCTGGCTTATCAATGTATTTTAGTCCGTTATTACTCTACAGCACATTTCCAACAGTTATATAATACAATAACAAAAATTACAAAAGGGTCTTGCAACGATGAGAGAAAGCACTGAAATCAGGTGTCAGAACGTTTTGGAGTAGAACCCATGCTGCGGTCATCGACCGTTACGGACGCACCCTATCGCATCCGGGCTATATCGAGAAGCCTGCAGGTATGCTGGGCAAAGCACGATCAGATTCTGAATTAACAGGTTAGTTTTGGGAAATAAAAACACTTGCGTGGATTATTTTTTGCATGACGTCATCTTAACTGATGATTTTACTAACCAAGGTTCTTTTTAATTTAATTTCAAATTGAAATCCTAAAAACGGTTTGGAACCTACAAAATATGATCCTAAGTTTTAAATTATTATTATTTTCTGACCACAGAGACGTGGTCGCTTACCATTGAATTAATACACAAGCACAATGTCAAGCAGCGGGCTGTCGAGAGAGTAATGCTAGGAGTTTCACAACATTATAGAATCCGAAATGACGAATTCCGAAAACCAAGATGACATGACTCTCAAAATTAGCAAGTTGAAGTGGCAATGGGCAGGCCATATAGGTTGCTGATCTGATAACCGTTTGTTAATAAAGGTTCTCGAGTGGCGACCACGAACCGGATGATGCAGTGTAGGAAGGTCCTTTTCGATGAACCGACGACAATTTTAATATCGCAAGGAGTCGGTGGATGGAGGCGGCTCAAGACCGTTTAACGAAGCCATAGGAAGCCTATGTTCAGCAGTGTACTTCTACAGACTGATGGTGATGATGATTTCGGCTCTTATGACTCTTGTACTTGTATAAGTTATAGTGTTTCCATTAATTACTTTTTAAAACACCTCCAAAAATAAATATCATGCTATAAAAAGCCTTGACGTTATAAGAAGTTATTTACAGACCAAATCATGAGACATTTAACTTTTTATGTACCCGCACCATTTAAGTTATTAATATCTGAAGGCGAGTTGCATAATGGGAGGCTGTGTCTGACGTCAGAAAGGCGCGGAGCGGGCGCGGCACCAAGCCTCCATTCATGAAATACACGCACACATCCATACTGTCCCCCTATAATCATGATTTTCGTTCTGACGTCACCAGTCCCGACCAATCGCAACGCAGATCCATTCAAGCCTAACTCCTGAAGGGAATCGTGCGGGATGAAAGCAGCAGTCGACGAGCGCTCTCCGTGGAGGCAGTAGCGGTCCGCATAGAGGGACCTCCGCGAACATAATCGAAATTTTTGAATGAATGATTTAGTTAGTACCTGTTTATTTAGACAATCAAAGTTATTGGATTTGTTCAACAATTGGCATGAATTTAAGTTGATTGATTGATATAACAAGAGAGGGTAAGCAATAATTGAAAAAAAAAACTTTTAAAAGTTCGCTTTTAGTCTCGAATAAAAGCAGCAATAGCTTCAGTTGTTCAGAACAAGCACGTGTAGATCGCTACGAGACTTTGCACTACGGTGCTACGGAACGCCTACGCGATGTCTGGCTCGTAGCTCCGTAGACTCGCCCACGCTTTTAGACCTTCCTCACGTACATTAGTTTTGCCGAGTTTTTTGGGTTCTTACAAGTTTACTTAGTTTTTTAGATTTTAGATTTTTTTTTAAATGTTATCCATTTGGAAAAACCCTCCGGTAGGTCTTAAACAGTTATATTTAAAAAAAAAGAACCCTACTTTTCTCTCTTTGACCTTTATTAAAAATGACAGCACTTTAGACTTGAAATTTAAGTGCAATTCTTACTCAATCCAAAACTTTGAACTAGCCATAATTATAGTAGGTTGGTACATGCAAGTACCTTAGAGCTATTCAACCCTTTCTGAAGAGTTATATTACTTATTGCAATTATTATTTCATATTACAGTTCTGCCGATGGGTTTTGGCTGAGCTAAAGTTAGTCGTTAAGATGCGCATAGATAAAGTTGCTCCTAAAAAGTCTGCTGCGCAGCTAAATGGCTAACTTTAACTTAAGATCCACCAGAATCCATATAGTTAGTCCATTTGGTTGACAATACCAAAAGATATAAACGATACATTGCAGATGTAATATCACACGCACGACGTCATGGGTACGAGCGAGTGCGAGCGATGGAGCTTATAGTTCGAGGGTGCAATTGATCTTTTACACCCGCGTTAAAAACATTTATTTTTAACACTAATGAGAAAAAATAAAAAAGTCATTACAATGTTTCCAATTGGTAAACAAGATCAGTCTCATTACGGAAGATGGTTAAAACCTGAGTTTAGACCAGCCCTACCCTCAGAACAATGACATGTAGTCTTTATTCTAAGGTCCTACCAGTCTTTGCTTAAATATTGACATTTACTATAACGAAAGCAAACGGTTTGTTTTCCCAAGTCAATTCGCGCGCTACTACATACTCAGAATAATGACTAAAACAAACTACATACATTTCTTAAGTGTCAAACTGACGGACCCTTTGTGAAAGTACACTACTAAGCTACGTCGAGATAACCTCGGACTATCTATCTCGAGAGTTGATTTCGCAAAACAAACCATCTGTTTTTGTATTACAGTTGTATATATACCAAAGGTCAATATTTAGGGCTCGCACACAAAACCGCGATGCGACGTCGCATCGCAAAAATCTGCGAGCTCCCTCTACGCATTTTTTGCGTAATTTTTAATTTTTTAGCGTAATTTTCTGCGTTGCGAATTCGCATCGCATCGCAGTTTTGTGTACGAGCCCTTAAGCCTGGATTGGTAGGACTAAAAGGTAGGACAAAAGGTGGACTACACATGAGTTTAGACTATCTTTCGTAATGAGACCCGATGTGTACAATGTTCAGTTTTGTTCAACTTGCGGGGTGAGCGTTTGTCATGTACGTAAAGAGCCTAGTTCGATTTTAAAATTGACTAAAGGAAAGCCCTAGAGCCGGAAAAGCTTCAATATAATGTAAATTCTAATATATACACAAATTTTCGAGTCAACAAGAACCAGCTAGTAATATACCTTTGTTATAGCTTGTGTATCTATGCTAGGTCGTACTTTTAGAGCATGAGCGATGAACATTTCATTCGCTTGAAATTTAAGTTGAAGCAAGGCCCAAAACACAATATACACATATACATGCATATATACACATATTGTTTTTATGCCTATAAATCATTCTTATGTTCGTATTGGAATACTTCTTTGTAGGTAATTTGAGTCAGAATGGGACGTTGAAACCGTATTTCATCAAGTTATCTTTGTTTTAAATTGTCCGATAGCAAACTCCACACATTCACAATAACAGGTTTTCCTCTAGGGGGCCTTCTTTCCGTAAAGGGTAGGCAGGCAGAGCGTCTACGGACCTTTTTTATTTACCCTTGTGACAATCTAGATTGTTCTGTAAGTTTTTACGAATAGGTGGGACTGCAATATCAATATGATCCACGTAATATACTATGATGTCGAATGTTTCCCAAACTATCATACGATTCATACGCATTTGAAAGGTATTTTATTTTGGCATAGCAACGGAAAGCCACAAAGAAAATATAACAGTCAAGCTGTGGTAGCTATTTCTTGGTAGCTATACCTAGGTATGTGGAAAGGGGGCTCGTCGGGTTGCGGGGCTTAGGGGCCCGGTTTGACGTCATTGCTCTCCCGTGACGTCAGAGCCGCTGCCACACCCCCCTTTGACGTCAACAGGGTATGAACCTAGCTATACGGACATGCCTTTATGCACCAAGCAATCAAATCCAACTTCCGTCTTAAAAAAATGTGTATCTGAAAAGTCACTCTCATTTTCAACATGGAATATGGAAAAACAAATCCCATAGTTAATTAGAAACAACATTTATAGAAATAAAGTTTTGACCGGTAAAACAGATTTACCATAGTTATAGTTATGCTAAAAATACATAACCTAAAATCTATCCTATTCATCATCAAAATCAAGTTTTTGATGCATCTAATCTGTTCCTATTTCAATGAACGAGCCTTCCTACGTCACGCATGTTGCAAGCTGCACCCTTCTCCTTCACTCGTACGGATTAATTCACAAGTGAGAGGGATGGGTAGCCTGACCCAATTTACCGACCTCGCTCGGTGTTCCGAAGCTCGCCGTCTATTTTTAATCTGAAGGTCGTTTATTTATAGACCGTTGCTTGGAGCGGGCGGCCGTTCGCACCTAGAGATGTATCATCGATTTCCTTCACTCATGAATCGGAAATTCCATAAACAACTGAATTTTCCACCACTTCCTGTATATAAGTTTTTTTAGGAAGTCTTAGAAACTCAATGTCGTAAGTTTTATTTTTACATTGTTGGATTTCTTAGATTTTTCTTTATTCGTGTCATATTAGCTACTAAACATTATGGGATTACTCGTAGTACCAGGTTTTATTTTTCATTTTTGCTATTATCTCAAGAACTATAGAGTCTAAAGTTACATTTAAAATAGTTGTCTTAACAAAGCCCTTCATGTGACACCCCACTTGACAGAATTGTCTCACATTTATTTATTTTTCTCCTCTTGGACCCCAGTATCTGAACAACCCCCGGACTAACCAGTTAGCTCATAACCTTAAAAATTGTATTAGTACTATCTACCCACAAAGCTAGTTTCATGAAGATATTGGATAAACGGTTCAAAAATTATCCTCAGACGTATTATATATAAACATACATACAAACGCCGATCGCTCAAGTTGCCTCAGAGAACTCGCTTCGCTCGTTCAAGAATTGAAAATACCCCATGAAAATATTGGAGTAATTATGCTATGTTTCTTTTTACTTTTGTAGAGACCTTTTTTTAGTAGCTATAAAATACCTGTGCTATGGGATTACACTCGTCAGATATCTATATTACATACACATTTAATCATATTAAATAAAAGCAATTACTTAAATTAGGTACCTACTTCCGAAACTACACATGCATAACACTGTTGTTTTTACTAAACCGCAGTCATTTAATTAAAGTTTAACTATAAAAATCGACTTTACTTTCCGGAGAAACCAGATACTCGGTTTAAAAAAGATAAAGTCGACATGCACTGGCACATTATCTAACTAACGGTTGGTTCCATAATAATAGCATCTAATAAGTTGTTTTTAGTCAAGTGAATTGTCTTTCGAAATTTTCCAAGACTGTATGTACAAAATTTAATGAAATACAACATTTTTACGAATTACATTCAACGACTGGACAGTATTCAATGGAACGTTGTACTAATATTTATTCTGTGGTAGCAGTCGCTCTGGATACAATCGATCATAATTGTCAATTCTCGGAGCTGCAATTTATTACTATTTACAGTGGCCTACTCGTCTACCTAGAATAAAAATAGTATAAGACTAAGCAAAGGGGTACTACATACACTGTTAGTTTATCAAGTACCTGACGAATTAATTGATAACGTCCTTTTGACTAAAACCATGAACTCTTTCCTAGAAATGAGAGGTCAACAATGGGTGTTATATTGGTTATTGTTTTATAGGATACAAGTTTCTAAATTCTTCGATTTCAGACATTTCCCTGTATTTGTGTCACAAAAGCTACAAGCATACCAAATTTCAACATTGTGGAATTGCTGGAAGTACCCTAGAATTTTTGGATTTTTACGTTTTCGATTTTCCTTAATATCTCAGAAACTACCGAGTCTAAATAACTAATAAAAAACAGTTTTGAAATATCCAACCAAAGCGCTTTTATTAGACACCCCACTTGATCTGAATGTCTCACTTTTATTTTTTTTACCCCTCTTGGACTCCCATATCTCATCAACCCCCCGACCGATATAGCTCATAACCTTACCTACAAATTGTACCAATATTATCTACCCCCATACTAAATTTCATGAAGATCGGATTAACGGTTGGGAAGTTTTCATCGGACAAACATACATACATACAAACGCCGATTCTTCCAAGTTGACTAAGAGAACACGCTTCGCTCTTTCAAAAAACGGAATCCTTTTAATTTCATCCTGTCCGTCTGTCTATATGTCACAGCCATTTTACTCGGAGACTATAGGCACTATAATATAGTTAGGTGTATTATATGAACCGCTATAAAATTATGTAGAGAAAATGTGAAAAAAAATAAGGGTTGGGGCGCTTCTTATACATAAGGTAACTGAGAGATGAAAAAACCAGTGCACACAAGCATGTGGGGTATCTTTAGATTGGTCTACAAAAATGCTATGTTAGAGAAGTTTCACAATTTTTTTTTTATTTAACTCAATAGTTATTCAGATTTACGCTTTTAAGGTCGCAAAGAGTGTCGTGGTCGTCCCCTAACTTTTCACCTATCGGCTGGAAAATTCAAAACAATTTCAACAAAAATCAAGAAAATAATAAATAATTGTTGTGTAGTTTTTGAGGGATAGGATATCTTCAGTTAAGTATTTAATTTTTAACCAACTTACGTAAAAGGAGGTGATGCAACTTTGGAATTATTATTATTATAGGCGTGACTCACCTTGGTCAGTTTTATTGGTCTTGTTCTTTATATGCGTTTCTTATCTAGGTGGTGGCTGTCATGCTAACTAGTTCCTCGGAACTGTAGCCCATGTGAATTGATCACCGATATAGATGGTGTATTTAGAGTTGATGCAGTACCCTAAAAGTCAGTAAGCTACACTAGTCGAGCTGATAATGATGGGTGGCATACTAGATACCATTACGCCTGACCGGGCGGTGTTGGGTGACCGGACATAGCTTCCGCGGGGCTTCGGGCTCGTATTTAATCTATAAGCCTCCCTTTCTTTTACATTGTCACGTGGCCAAATTATATTATTTCAAATCGTATCAGTATCGATGATTATTACAATATGGGTGGTTATTGGCTATGACCCAAGAGATTCCTTGTCAATAACGTGTGACGTCACCCATGCTATTTAGCGATGATTCCACGCAGATATCGTAACGAGCCCGCGTTATGTCACGTTTGGTCATAGCGAATACGGGGGGCTGATGCTAATTATTATCAATTTTGACTTTTTAACCGACTTCAAAAAAAGGAGGAGTTTCTCTATTCGGTTGTATTTTTGGTTTAGAAATATATGTTGTGCTTATAAGTTAGTTTCGTGTGGTGATCAATTAAAGGTCAGCTATCTATCTACATCATCTATATACAAATTCGACCAAGTCTGTAACGCACGAAATTTATTGAAAGAAAAATACAAAATGAACTAATTAGTGTTTTTTTCTTTAATATACCTAAATACTTTTACCGATGCTAGGCTAATAAAAACCATCGCTACACTATTGTGACTGTAAAACTTTTTTTACAATTATAAACAACTAGTCCCGCCCGCGAATTCACCTGCGAGTGTTTTACGAAAGTCCCATCATCATTATCATCCACCTAGCCGGGGGGTGCCCCACGCTACCTTTGCCAAGACGCGGTCTCCACTCAAAAACTCGGTTACCCCAACGGTTGTCGGTTCTTCGGCATATTTGGCCAGCCCATTGCCACTTCAGCTTGCTTATCCAGTTCACTAATTCCAAATCAAATTGAATTTTATTTCAAACTAGAGAATTATGGACTAATGGACTATGGATTATGTGACTAGAGAAGGACATTTAAAAAAAAGTACAAATAAAATCCTAACTTTTAAACGACATATTTTCGCAGAACTAATATTAATCTTGAATGGGTAGATATTGATTTAAGATACCTAAAAAAAATGTTGTCCCACATATACAGGGTGTTTTTTTTAAATGGGACAGTATGGGGATATCCGAACCCATAAGAGATACGGGAAAACTGTCTTTAGAACCATTTGCTCATTTTGTATGAAAATGATTTTCCAATAGATATTTTTTTGGTCAAGCGTGAGTTCTCCATAAAAATGAGTAGTTTTGATCAAAATTTTTTTTTATGCGTATCGACTCAGTTTCATGTAAGGATTGTTTCATTGTATCGGAAGAAAAAAATCTGAGTAGCAGAAGTTAGTCAAATTTTATAAAATGTTTTCTCATACAAATTGTAAGTAATCTGGTACCTACGTTAATAAAACTATCGCAATAAATTTTCAAAATGACCTTCCTCTTGCTGTTTCCAGGTACGGGCACGTTTCAGAACATTTCTAGTGGCATTAGACATTTTATAAAATTTGACTAACTTCTGCTGCTCAGATTGTTTTCTTCCGATACAATGAAACAATCCTTACAAGAAACAGAGTCAATACGCATAAAAAAATTTTTGATCAAAACTACTCATTTTTATGGAGAACTCGCGCTTGACAAAAAAAATAACTATGCCAAAATCATTTTCATACAAAATGAGCAAATGGTTCCAAAGACAGTTTTCCCGTATCTCTTATGGATTCGGATATCCCCATACTGTCCCATTTAATAAAAACACCCTGTATATGGGCCACCATCATACATCTGTGTCTATTTTACTAAAGTAACTTTCGTGAATTATATCATTCATTTTGTAAAAACGGGAAATTTTCACGTACCGATATGTTGGTGGAAGCACCAACAGGTTTCGACCCTAATCGAGGGTCTTCATCAGGGTGGGTATAGGATCCGCACTACACTCCCTCCGCGTCCTTCCTCGCACTGAACGCGACTGGGTGCGAGGAAGGACGCGGAGGGAGTGTAGTGCGGATCCTATACCCACCCTGATGAAGACCCTCGATTAGGGTCGAAACCTGTTGGTGCTTCCACCAACATATCGGTACGTGAAAATTTCCCGTTTTTACAAAATGAATGATCTGTGTCTATGTCTGGTAGCGAATTAACTTTTTCTATATAAGAGATAAGCATTGCTATATGCAATGCAGCCAGCATTCTGGGCCCGCTGCCGTAGCGTGACGGCTCGGTGAAGTGGTAGTTTTTAGGGTTCCGTACCCAAAAGGTAAAACGGATCCTATTACTAAGGCTCCGCTGTTCGTCCGTCCGTCCGTCAGTCCGTCCGTCTGGCACCAGGCTGTATCTCAAGAACCGTGATAGTTAGACAGTTGAAATTTTCACAGATGATGTATTTCTGTTGCCGCCAGAAAAACAAGTAATAAAAAACACAATAAAATAAATATTTAATCCCATACAACAAACATGTTTTTTTTTGCCGTTCTTATAGATAATGGTACGGAACCCTTTGTGAGCGAGTTCGACTCGCACTTGGCTGGTTTTTAGATACTTTTAAGGTTTGGTTACTCAGTCAGCTTTTACAACATTTACGGGAGAAAACGGAGTAATGGAGTAGTTTATGTATTTAATTAATTAGTTTTTTTTTCAATTTTGTTTATCATATTCATATCAGATAGTATGCACTGGTTGTACTTATTCTAAAGTTGGTGGATATGGTTGTTTTGTGACTAGTATCTGCTATTTGAAGAAGAAAAAAACAACTTTATTTTTTTGTTGTAACTAAGCAGACTTATCCAATAGACAGGATAATAATGAGGATTTAAATCATAGTGGCGGTTCCATAATCCTATAATGACACAGGCGCCGACCTCCTTTGTAGGGCTTCCGAACGTCCTCGCTAGCTACACCTAGGTACCTAATTCCTAGCCTAACTGCTGTGTTGTCTATATAGGTAATAGCTAGTAGACTATCCTACTCAGGTAGGTACTCAATTTATGACTCAAAATTCAATGCGACAGTAATTTGCATAGTATTGAGTCTGGATATCTCTTTGTCCCATGACCCGTGGACACTTTCATTTCAAGGTCTTCATTATTAATTGTGCCATGTGTGTCCGGCATAAGAATAGAATCCTCCTTCTCCTCCCGTGGATGTAGTAAAAGACTTACTAAGGGATTGCACCAGGGGATGGACAGCAGCACCCGCCTGAGTACTTACGTACACTGAATTTATGAATTTCTTTCTTAGTACAATTGCAGGCCACAAAAGGAATGTACTCTTTGAATTTCAGGTCTTTAGGACTTATAGGCTGTGCGTTGATAGTCACACAACGATTCTACATTTTACATATAATGGTTCACAAGGACCAAGAGGAGATCTTTGGTATTTTTCTTGAGAAAACGTGTTGGTACATTCTAAAGTTCGATTTCGATGTCTAATGTCTAACAAACGATAATCAAGTATCCGGGATGAAACATAAAAAGCATGGTTCATTTATGACATATCGAACACCGTAGTCTCATCCCCAGGAGCATAAGTCCAAGTCACAAGCAAAAGCTATCTAGATAGATATACATAGATTTGTTTCATAATCATTCTCTAAACCTATTTTAGTTAAAATAGCTTTTGTCTTGTTTTGACGTATGACATTTTACATCAGAGAGAAGAAAACAAAAGCTATTTTAACTAAAATAGGTTTAGAAAATGATTATGAGACAGACCGTAACTCTTTATTAAGCAAAACAAAAGTTATGGTAGTAGTAAGAAGTATCACCAAAAAAAGTCAAGCCGTATTTGTTGCCCTGATTCTTCTGGGTTTGGTCGCGTTGGAACTGGAGTAATATTATAGTTTATAAGACGATTCCAAATGTTTCTTTTGGTAATGAATAAAATAATTTGACTTTGACTTTACACACAGAAATACAAAAACTTAACGAAAATGGACGATTTCTCTTTTCGAAAAAGCGGATAAATCCCGCCAACCGAGTTAAAAGATTAGTCCGAGGATTAGTCAAAAAAACTTGTTCCCTTTCTTCTGAGCTTTTTCTTGAGGTTTTACTGACTTCAAGACTTTACGCTCTTTCTGTTTCACACGAGTCTACTACGCATGATCGTTAGTCCACGTAGGTACTTACCTGCGACCTACGTCGCTCTGTAAGTCGCTTATAAATTAAGCCACAGGCTTCAAGGGGTAGGACAGTCTGTCACCGCGACAGGTTTCATAGAGCCTTCGAAGGCTCACTTGCACCCTGATACCATACGCGCTATCACGTCCCTTTATCGTTGTATCGTTTTTATTTTTATTTATTTGGAAATAGTGTTCTTTTTATTCTACCTGTTTTAAATAAAAAAGTGAAAAGTTTAAATATTTAGTTTGTGTTCTGTTCATTTTATTTCAAAGTGTGTGTAGCGTAAGTATTTTTTTTTAATTTTGTTTCGGTTTGTACCTACTTAGGTAATTTAGAAAAACTATCTCATGTTTTGGTTTCCATTTTTATACCCAATGTAACAACGGTATCTCTTTAGTGAATAAATATCTGCACTACCAGAAATAAAAAATAATAATATGAAACTAAACTCCCAAAAACAAACTACATTATTTTTTTATTTTTTTAATGTAATCATACAATTTATTATATTATTTCTAAATTTTCCATGCTCTATCAGGTTTTTAAATTTGATTCCAAACAAGTTAGTGCTTGAATTTAGGTTATCAACATACAGCAAGTGTGAAGCCACTTTTACGCACCTAATTAGACCAATTTCAAACGAATTAAAAAAAAAACATCGTAAGGCCTATGACGATAAGTATTAGTAAGTAGTAGCGAATTAAACCAGTAGTATGGTTTCAGCCGTTGCAGGGCTTCGCCACCTGACACCGGCGACTTTTTGCCCCACTCCATCCGCAAGCCGGCAAGTGTAATAAATACTTTATTTTGTACAGTTATGTTCACGCTACATTGGAGCAACGACCTTTTTATTAGTAGAGCTGTCATTTGACATTACTAATTTAAAAAAAACCTTAAATCTTTTTCGTAACTTAATATTCTTACAAATTAATAGACTTACCATTATACTTTTAAAGTTCCCACTTACACCATATCGAAATTTTCGGCTTCAATCCTCAGTATTTTTTTTCTGGTTTATTGTTTATAAAATCTAGAACACTCCGTTACTTCCATAAGTCTTATCTGATCATAAGTACAAAATTTTATGACATACGTCCATGCATACATACATAAACACACGCCCTTTTCCTCGAAGGGGTAGGCAGAGCCTCAAGGGGCCTCTTTTCACCATGGTTGGTTACACAGTCACTGGAATATAGACGTGACAAGTGGTGAGCTCATCGCCGCCATTGCTATCCACGACCAAATCTTATACCAACAAAAAATGCTCAATAAGTCCGGACAACCTGACTTGTAGTATTTAAATTATAAGGAAACTAGAGCCAGACGGAACGAAAAAACGTAATATCTCATTATTTTAAAAACTACAAGTCAGTCTTCATAAAGTTTTGTTGATATAATTGGATAAGACTTACCAAGGTAAGGTTAAGCAGGTATAGGTAAGGAGTTCTAGATTTAGCTGAGCCAGAAAAACATAACCGTTATTCAGCCAGAATTCAGCCGAAAAGTTCGACGAGGTATACGTGGGAACCTTAAAAGAACTCTACAACTATTTATTTCGTTAAAAGTTTTGCAAAAAAAATGCTTCGTTTTCAAGTAACGTATTCGTAGATATTATAAGCCTTCGTAAATATCTCCTTTAAAATTGTAATCAAATAATTTTGTGAGTTGAACGGAAACGCATCTCATAGCTTGTTATTTTTTAAGCGTTGACGCATGTTTTTCTATATCACGTGTTTATTTACTCGGAAAAGTTTTAAGTTTTAACACAGTCACTGCATCTCCGAGATACAGTTCACACTAGTCTGGGAAACAGTGAATGTCTAAATAGTGCACAACTACATAGTCAAGAGCCCTATTAGAGTCTATAAGAGAGCTCTATATAGTTTATGTTGCCCTTAGCATAATCAAGTCGTGTGTAAGAAATGGTTCCATTGATAATACCACCTATTGTAAGATATCTACTGTAGTAGTAAGTGTAAAGCTTTTTGCGAAAGAGTTTGCCCAGGGAAGTATCTACTACCATATCTGATTCTGTCGCCAAGCATGCTTGCATTGCTATGTTTTGGTTTGAAGCATATGGGTGCCGGTGAAATTACAGGCACATGAGATTTTTTTATCTTTATGTCTTAGCATAAAGTGCATCACACACACAGCAGACGCGGTAATATTTTATATGCGTATAAAAACTTATCGCATCTGAAGGTATCACACACGTAGCGGATACGATAATATACGAAAATGATACATTCACGCGGAAATCTTCAAACTGTATTTATTGTACTTCAATTTGTATAACAGATATAATCTGTCCATTTTGATATATGTCGGTGCCTACAGATGCTTGACGGTAAAATATAAGTAATCTGCTACGTGTGTGTTGCTCCTTGAGTTTAGTATAGAGAGCGATATGGACAGATACACGCTCAGATACAGATATCTTACCGCATCTGCTACGTGTGTGACACACTTTACGGGCGCAGTGCAATGCCAAGTATAGAAGTCCTAGGTGGACGTGACCCGCTTAGCATCAAATAGGGTATCATGACAGTTCCACCATTTAAGCGAACATAAAAAAAATACATTGTTGTGCAATAAAGTAGTTACTTTGAATTGTATCGTATTGTAGTTCAGAATAAATGGCTACCACATTATTAAAGTGGGCAAGAACGTGAAATCAACTTTAAGGGCCGGTTTCCACCGGGGCGGAGAGGAGAGGAGACGAGAGATGTGTTTGAATAAACCAATCCGATTTTGTTCTTTCCTTTTCGTTTTTACCTGTCAAGCCTGCCTGCCAATAACCTGCCAGCTTTGCTCTCGTCTGTTCTCCTCTCCGCCTCGGTGAAAACCGGCTCTAATTGTAGTCCTATAAATGTGTTTTTTTTTTGCAAACTGAACTAAACATTATTATGTATTTTCGTAGGTATATTATTTTCGTGTATTAATAGGTGATAATGAGAAGGATAACGTTTGTTCGTGTTTAAGTTACAGTAGAGTAGTTTTCAATTTCATTCTTTTACGACTATATTGTATCATCGAACATTATTATTTAACGCTTTTAATTTATCGCTTTTGTGATCGTGTTCTGAAATGCATCGCTTCGAGTCCAGCACTGGTCAACCCTTTCTAATGAAGTCCAAAACAGCTGCTGGCCACTGCTCAAGATTAGTGTGGATATACTCTTGTGCGTGTGACAGCGGCTATTGCGGGCGTTTCATTGCCGTCGAGACAACACTAAACTGAAGAAATGTGAAGCTTATCCAACTATTTTTAATCGCATGGGAAAATCCCATGGGTGCAGTGTCCGGCCTAAGAATAGATCCTTCTCCTCCCATGGATGAAATAAAGGCCTTACTAAGGTATTACACCAGGGTCTGGGTAGCAGCATCCACCTGAGTTACCAAACTGCGATTACCAATTCGCCTGCCAAGCGTGGTGATTATGGCAAATCTCTCTATTGTATTCAATGGGGGAGGCCTCATTCAGCAGTGGCCGTAAACAGGCTGGTGATGATGATTCAACTGTTTTTAGCTTTAAGTGTAGGGGATTTTGTTTTTATATCTACTCACAGACATTTTAGTACTCACAAGGGGTTTTCATAAAGGATTGCGACTCCAAAAAAGTTCTTCAAAAATTTGAAACTGATTCTGATCTCATACTCATGGGATTTTCATGGAAGTCAAGCAAGAAAATTGAAAGCCCCTAATGTTTAGTGCAGTTGATTGAGACATTCAAATAATCAGTTTTCTATGACCAAAAAATCTTTATTTATTTGAAATTAATGTTAAGTAGGTACTAGGTAGGTTTGTTAGCGTTGAAATAACTTACTCAAATGGCAATGTAAAAGAAACAAATTGGTTGACCTTTAAAAATTATATAGCAATATCCTTTTCAAAATTCACTGCCCTTAATCACAGCATTTCATTTAAGAAGCATGTTTTCGTTTTAATTACTATTTACTGTTTAAAGTGACGTAATTGGAATATAAAAATTAATTTATTGGTGTTTTTAAATATTCGCACACAGCGATTTTGATATTACATCAAAATGATTGAGCGACTAAAAGTTGTTCTGTAGGCCTAGTGTGAGCATCGCGTTTACGTGACAACCGCGTAAACGCGCGTTGGTCGAGTAACCGGCAAAATTAAATTATATGTAAAAACTGCTCGCACTAAAAAAACAAAAACTCTTAAAGTTTTTACGTATACTTTAATTTTGCCGGGTTACTCAACAAACGCGCGTTTACGCGGTTGTCACGTAAACGCGATGCTCACACTAGGCCTACTGGTTTTAAAATAAAATTTGACTGACGTTTCATCTCTTATGACTTTCATACAAAAATACGGTTATCATACGAGATTTTATGTCCTATCGTACAAGAGATTATTCCGAGAATCTGTCTTAGTAGAGTGTTTTTTTTTTACCATGTTGTTGAACTTTGTATTGTATAAAAGAAACGTAGGTATCGTTTTACTGTTTTAGTTAGTGAATTTATTTTTTGTCACGTGTTTTTTGTTTTCTTTTAAATAAATTAAATATTTTCTTCTTTCTTTCGTTTTCTCTATCTACATCTCCTTTTTTTTAGTTTAACTTGCGCTCAGTATACAGGTCCTACCTCAAAACTGGTATTTATAATCCGGTTATGACGTTTACAATTAAAACTCACAGCGTTTCTGTATTAGGGTGTTGCCATGTCATTTTGATTCTTTCTTTTCAAATATGTATTAAATCAAATATGTAAGAGACTGCTCTTGGTGGAGTAGCAAAGATTCACTTTTCAGCCTTTTAATAAATAAAAGGTAGAAATTTAACGTTAATACTGTAGAATTGAAATTATCGTTGCTTGGTATCATTTTAGAAAAATTACGACACGTACTTAACTTTTCTCCTGCTGACGGTTCGTTGACCATTTGCAGGAGGCTGAGTCTAAGTTTTTTGCTAACAGTCTTTCCTCGTGAGCATCGACCGTGACCGTGCTCGATGGTCCCCGTTGACCCTAGTTGATTCTTAAAGGTTGAGCACTCGTCTCATGATCTTAAAGCGCGGCCGCGGTCGCTGCTGAAATAGGTACTGTTAGCAAAAAACTTAGACTCAGCCTCCTGGAAAGGTCAACGAAACGTCAGCAGGAGAAAAGTAAGGTACGTGACGAAGAGTCGTTATTTTTCTAAAATATGTACCACCTGTGCCTTTAGTCTGAAGTAATGATTAGCAGATCATGAAATACAAATCCTATAAACTAACCTGATGAGGGGCAGCTGGGGCAGCTTAGGTTCTTTTAAATTTTACTTTCGTTATTTCTGACCAAAATAAAATTGTTAACTGGTAGTGAATTTCGCTGCTGTAGGTAATGCAATAGCTGTTAAAACTTTTGCGAATTTAAACAGAGTAACTATGTTGTAACAGGTTTATTAAGAATTGGTGTTTTCAAACTACAGTGAAACTTTTGAAGGACTTTGTGGTGTAACATCTATTTCAGAGTCAGGAAGCCTTCAGCTGCGAAAATTCGAAGCCCAAAGCAACTATTGGTCACTGCACAGGACTAGTGACCCGATATACTCTTGTGCGTGTTCCAATAGTTATTGTGGGTGCTTCACATTCATCGGCAGACGGCAACGCAACCAACATTTTATCTGGACTAGTTTTTAAGTTATCTAAATTTTGTGCGTTTGTTGGTGACTTGGTAAGTTTCGTTTTAAGTTTATGTTGCTGCTTTTTTCGTCATATACGCGTTTCTATCATCATTGTACATTTTTATGAATCATTAATAATTTTGATAGGCGTACCAAACAGTCCCTACCTACTCTTTCATCGTGCGCACTGAGTCCGTTCACCACACAAGATCTTTCATAAGTCACTACCTAACGCATGGTGACCAAGAAAGAACCAGTTACAGGAAGTGATAGATCTGCCTCCGATACACTATTAGAAAAATATTGTATCAAGACACCTATAAAAAACTGAGTTTTAGATTAAAAAAATCAGCCGGTGTTCCTAAATAGTACAGGCAAATTAGCAAAAAGTGTGGACCTAAGTCGTGTAGTCGTGGATTCTTATGGAAACGTTAAAACGAAAAGAAGCTTATCCTAAGTTTGCACCGTTTCTGGCGCATTTGGAACCCTTTTAAATATTAGGTACAAACTTAAAAAGGCCGTAAATTTTACAATAGAAAGAAATTACTTGATGCAAGTTAAATTACGTATAGAGAGACAGAGACTGTCTTAGTGCATTATGATTTTAATAAAAACCACGTACATGTAGGGAACACAGTGTTGAACAAATGCATCTTCCGTAAATTAATACCAGTATAAAACTTCCGGCGGATGTAGTACTAATTAAATGAATAAGTTTAAGTCAATTTCCAGAACTACATGAATTTTCCCCGAAGTAGAGCGACAGTAAAATATGGAAAAGTGCCTTCCGTGAGACGCACCAAGGTGAAAACCTGGTAATGTATTTCGATCATTTTTCTGATAAGTCTATCAATTTGCACAGACTAAATTAATTTTCCCGGAGCCGCAATACCCACGAAAAGTTTTTTTTGTAAATGATTTTTTTTGTATGTTCCGTATGTCGGATTTAAAAAATACTTGGTGCAAATGTAGATCATAACGGTTCAAAGTCTATGCCAAATTGCACCGACTACTTCTATTTCCCTCATAAAGTTACGGATATTATAAGGTTTTCACGCTATTTCACCCTGTTCCGCAGGGTGAAATTACTGATGCTTATTATTAGAGGTGATTTTTAAGCCATACAAAACAATTAGAAAAGTTTTCATGACTACATCTAATTAGTTCCACACTTTTGCAAAAAATCACCTAATTTGACTGTACTAAAAACACTGTGGTAGGTAGCTTCATTTCGATAGCTGGAGGACAGTATAACTACTCTGGACTGCTAAGATCTAAAATTAACTTTTAAAAGAACTTACATAATTCCACAATGCCACGATCTTATGGGCGGGCGATGAAATTCTATAGGTGTCTTAGAACACTGACCGCAGTCTTCCAGTCTGTAAGTAAAATAAACAGTGTTTGAGAAGAATCTCTACATTTTAGTTACCTATATCGGCCAGTCTGCGTGTAATACTCTACTTGAACTAATACCTACCAATAGTAGATATACCAATGAACTAAACAATGGAGTGTAAAACTTTTTCGAGAAATCTAAAGTAGATACGGTCGTAGAAAGTACCTACATTATGTTATTTTTAATATGTACAGATGGCAAAGCTAATTGGTTGTCCCCCAGTGTTTAAAGATTGAAGAAGGAAAGAAGCGATTCATATTTTTCAGTACTTTTTATTATCAGTTATGTATGTATTTAGCGCTAAACTATATTTATGTAAAGAATTAGAAAAGCCTCCCAATGTGATATATACTTAAAAAAAATATTTGGCACGCGAGACAGAGTACCTATTATTTAATCTGTGATGCGGGGGTAACCAATTAGCTTTGCTGTGTGTACGTAGATAAAACAACTTTTACTTTTCAGTTTCATGCATCATGCCGTGGTGGCAGTCTTAGTGGCGCCTGTTGGGAATAAACCAACAAAAGCGGGACGTTCGTTGCCTGAAATTGCCAAACTCAACAAGCAATGAATTGACATCGTCGAAATTGCCGATCTCACCAAGCGATGGACGTCGTTGCTCGGAATTGCCGAATTCACCAAGTGATGGACGTCCTCGCTCAAAATTGCCGAACTCACCAAGCGTTGGACATCAAAGCGGTGTGCCATGTCTCATAGAGTTCCATACATTACAATGTCATGGTACGACGTGCACGACATCTGCGCGTACGCAGCCGGTGTGCTGCAGCCTTCATTATAACAAACTGTTTAATAATGTTTTATTGGTATTGTCCCCTTACTTATTTATGATATTTTTAGATAACCGGATGTCTTAATGTAAAGATCATAGGAATTCGGTGAAAGGAAGCCGTTTAAGGCCGTTCGCTTCTCTAACTCTTAGTTCCGCGGCGAGCGGCCTTAAACGGCTTATCCCTGGTTGATGATGATGATGAAAGAGTAACAACAGTCTAAATAGGTAGGTAGTATATGGGTACCTTCTCTATTAAGTATTACTTGACTACCACAATTAGAAAGGGCACATGTTCATGTTCAATCCCTGCTTGTCAATATTTGGACAGAGTCACAGAATAAATATTAGTACAAGTACAGAAGACTCACTTCGCGATTTTTTTTATTTAAATAGCGACTCTTGCTAGGACGCAACAAAGTGCAATTCAGCTCGCACAAGCGCTTTGTACCTAACTCAATATTCACCTAAACATTGCGGCTCTCTCCTAACGCGTAACTCTGTCGCTGTCTGGCGCGGAGTGATGAACTCGTAAGGGCTGTCGACTTGTACCTACGAATTACAAGTACTTACCGTTTGTTATTATGGAGAAATAAAGTAGGTAAGATTTAGGTCCTTATATAAGTAACTTCGAGCGATTCCGAAGTAAAATCAAATTAAGCACGTAAGTAGGTAGAAAATTCAAGTAATTATTTAGGTATCTCCAACCTAGATCAAAGCAAACTATGCTAAATGTACATGAAATCACACTTATAAAAGGCATAACTTCGATATGCACCTACAGACAATAACTAATGTACCTACATCAATCAAATAACTTAACTTTCATCGTCCTTCGGCAATTTAAAAAATAAAATGATATGTCTCTGTTTGTCTTTTGACTACTGCATCCATTTACAGCACAATATCCACGCGAAGTCATATTTGCGCGGGAACTTATTGTGCGAGCGCTCAGGCGTGCGCCCGACAATCGACTGTCACTTGTTGTCTTTGGGAAACGGCTTGGATGTAGGTAAATAACGCGCGACCTTGAGCGAGTGGCGGTGGCCTGACAGAGCTCTCGTTTTCGTGAGCATTATTTGCAGATCATCATCATCATCAGCCTGTAGAATTCCACTGCTGGACATAGGCCTCCGAACGTTCCTGAGTCTTCCGGTTTATGGGCGCCACTCGAGAACCTTTAATCCCCAACGGACTTGTAGATAAGCGACACAAATAAAAAACGTTTTTGAGCAATAAAAACAGTTTTAATTAAAACCGATAGGACACAATCAGTCATGGACATTTAATTAACAAAGCATAACAAATTTGTGGAAAGCTTTTGGAACAATACTAAAAGGGTAAAAATTGTCCAGACTTCGGAATATCACCGTAAATATAAAAATAGTAGGTAGGTTTAACAAAAGCCTCTACCTATTTCAACAAAACAACGTACAACATAGGAATGGCAAAATATAAATTGCTCTTTATAGGCGGAACAAAATGCAATTGGTCACTAGGTTTATCATACTTACCACTATTTTATTCGATTATACGCATTTGATTATGAATGTAAGAAATTGTGAGACGATTTCAAAAATACAATGATAAGAAACTGTTACCTTAAAAGCTAGTACATTTTTAGTATTATTAATCTTGCTGAAACTATTTACGTATACGGTATAACTATGTTATATCCAAAGTCAAAAGTCAAAATATTACAGTCGTACACTTATATAGAGATCTCATTCATGAGATTTATTCAATACTATAATTATGAACATATAGGATCCGATGAGTGACCTAAGGCGGTAAATTTTGTAGGGTTCCGTATCCAAAGCGTGCCAAACGAAATCCTACTAAAGGCCTGGTTACACAATGCAAGCTAGCATTCGAGCTGGCCTAGTCAGTTACTGCAGTGCAACAACTCGCACTGTGTGACCGCATCATACGAGTTACTGTCATGTGCGATTCGGACATTAACTCGCATTGTTTTTACTCTCCACTCGCCTTCCCCACCACGCTACAAGCAGCAACTCGGACGTAAACTCGCATGATTTTGTGAAATGACAGTAGCTCGTAAGCTTTTATTATGGTATAAACTGTGATCAGTCATGTATTTTTCGACAAAATTGCAAGAGACTGAAGAGATGCGAGTACCCACGAGTAGTAGCTTTCTACTTTCACGCCAGCAGTTCGCACTTGTGTGACCAGGCGAGGCGAGTCGTGCTACTATCATGACACCTGACAGTGGACAGTTACTGCACCCGTGTGTGTGCGACATAGGAGCAGTAACTGTCCACTGTCAAGCCAGCAACTCGTATTGTGTAACCAGTCCTTAAGCCTACGCTGTCCGTCCGTCCGTCTGTATTCTGTCACAAGGGTACAGGGGGGGTCACAGGGGGTGTGTAGGGGGGGGCTGCAGAGATGTTGAAATTTTCTTAGATTATGTGTTGTTGTGGCATTAACCCTATACAAATCATAAAAATGCAAAAACCAAAAGCCAAACAGGGTCGCTGTACACGAGTTCTCCAACCAAGGAATAAAACCGATAGCGAACGACATCTAGTCTTGAGTTGTGTTAAGTTCGGAAACCTACTTTATGTGATTTAATTGAACACTCTATGAACCGTCTGATCCCGCCTGATAGTGGCACACGGAAGATTGGCTTAATGTATACTCAAAGACTATTCTTTACGAGCCAGACTATCGGCCGTTAGTGTACCTTGTTGTATTATAATTTCCTTGTTACGACAGAGCGGCCTGTACAATACAGGGAGTAAACCAGACTACTCTCGAAAAATGCTCCCATTCAAACAAAGATTATAAAAAAATACTGCGCCGAAACGACGCGAAAGTTATAAATTTTATCCCGTTTATCATGTTTAGTCCTAAATTAGTCTGGACCTAATCTCACTATTCTTGAATATCTTATTTATCAAACGAGCAACGTATATTTTTTGTCTCTTCGTCTGCTTATCTGTTTGTTTGCCTTGTACGAAATATCTCAAAATAGGCTCTAAAGATTTTGATGTAATTCACAAGAGGATTTTGAGGATCTAGCTTGATAGGTGAGAATCAATCCGGTTCCCAAGAATGCTCAAGAAAAAAAATTTATTGCGTCAATTATTAAAATTGTATAAAACACAATAAGAAGCTAGGTCATCTGTCGCGAGACATTTACCGCGTTCGCTGTTTGAATAGTGTGAAAACGGCCACATGACGGTACACTGGTGGTAAAATAGGAGGGATTTGCTATAATCTTTTGCGCTTGGCAGGCAAATTGATGATCGCAGTATCGATGTACTCCGATGGATACTGCTGTCCATCTCGGTGTACATTGTTGGCTGTCAAATCACTATTAGTACTACTACAAATATGAGTCGTTTTTCGCATTCTCTCTTTTCCACGCAAAACTTTTGAATAGATTCGAATGGGGTTTTCACTGTTGGATTTCTTGATTCTTCGGAAAGGTTTCAGGGCCCCAATTCTACTAAACAAATTGTGTTTGAATTGTTAATAGCAAAAGTGTCAAAAGTGGCCATTTTGTGATAATTCATTAACAATTTAAACATAATTTTTTTGGTAGAATTGGGGCCCAGGCTTTATGCGTGGACAAAGTTTCGATTGGCTCAGCAAGGACATTACCAAAACGTTTTTTTTTTAATTTAAATCAGATCTCTGTTAATCATCATCATCTCAGCCTGGAGTCAATCACTCACAGCTGGGTATAGGAAACCATGCTCTTATGCCAGCTTCCTTTGTACAGGGTGGCGCAAAAGTAATGACACTATAGAAATTGTCTATAATTGTTACAAATAGCGTCGCCTGTCATATTGACATTAGCTGTTGTGTAGTAAACAAATGCAGAATATACCACAAAAAAATATTGACCGCTTTACTTAACAGAACGCGGAATAATTGTTACAATGTTTATGAAACAACATGACAAACGCTATTTTAAAAAATTATAGTAATTTTTTTTAACACCCTGTATAAATCGTTTGTTTGACATACATTCAATTCAATGGTTGGCAATTTAATAATACAATTCACATACATTTGTCAGAGCAATAGCTCTAAACAGATTTTTCAGATTTATTAAGTTAATATTTATGAACTTTAGTGACGGAACTGGCAAGCCTCCTGGTTAAGCGGTACCCCTGCACATTACAACTGCAATACCTCGTAGGCGCCGTCAACCTATACCACAAGGACGCGCCCTAATTCGCATTGTAGTCCACCCGTCATCGTGAGACAATAAGGTGAAGTCTCATGTGCCTACCTGTAATTCCAGCGGCACATACCCTTCAAGCCGGAACACAGCAGTCCAAGTTGCTTGGCAGCAGAAATAGGTATCAATTAACAAAACATTAAACGGCTAAAAATACTTGTACAGGCCATTTTTACAGTAGCGTCACTTTAACAAAAACTCTATTGAATTTTATGGAAATAAATCAAATAACGAACTGTGTGGATACTCTTGATGCTCTACTCCAATCCTAATTCAGGATTTAGTGTAATTTGTCGTCAGAGAGTACTGGATTCCTTAGTCATTTGGTACTCTTGAATTCAATACTGGCGCACAATTTGGAATAGAGATTGGTGGAATTTTATGGAACCTTTCTGTCTCTGTTGTTCTTCACGAGTCAACACGCGAGCTCTATCTCAATTTCAAACTCAATTTGGTTCAAGAGTGCCAAACAAACGTTATAAGAATTAAAACTGGATTGCGATTAGAACTGTTTTCAAGAGTAGCCCTGCCCTGCTGATCCCATAATTTTTATGAATTGGATAAATTCAATCAAAAAATACATTAATTAAAATTTCAATAGGTTTTTGACAAAATTTAACCTGCCAAAATAAATAGTTAATGTGACGTCACTGTAACAAGTTTGTCTTTTACGATCTACAATCTTGATAAATTACGTCATATAGTTTTCAAAGCGGTTAAAAATGCGCTATCATAATTTGTTCATCAAATACATGTTCGATTGCGTAGGAAATAAAGGTTACTTTACGCTGGCGTTTCATTGGCATTTTTCTTCATAGTGTCTCCGAATAGCATGAGGCACATCGAGATGTGGAGACAGGCTTTAGCGGGTAGGAACTTGTCGTCAAAAGTGAGTGCGTAGCGATACATCCAGACAGCTTGCTCGTACTCAGACTGAAAGGAAAATATTCTTCAAAATAAGTTTTAATAAAACACTAGCCTCCGTCCACGGCTTCGCTCGCAATGGGCAAGGAACAAAAGTAGCCTGTTGCCGTTTGTCTCAATCAAGGTCATAATCTATCTCTGTACTAAGCTGCATCAAAATCTATTGAGCCGTTATGGCGTGGTTGTGTTACAAAACATCTAAACTTTAGGTGTTGGTTTACTTTAAGTTTCTTTAAGTAGGAGTATCACACTAATATTATAAATGCGAACATTTGTTACTTCTTCGCGCTCAAACGGCTGAACGGACTCTTCGGTTGATAACAGTTGACTGGCCGTTTTTAGGCTCATTTTGATCAGCCCCCTATTCCCTATACTGAAAGTCACTCGGTGACTAACGTTTGATAAGTAAAATTACCATCAATTGACAATTCTTAATGATAATTTTGACCAATTACAGGTAAATCAAAATCATCAAAATGCTTGTAAAATGATAAAATATGGTCGCGAATCCGCCCGCGAGAAACCTCTATTATAAGTTATAGCCTATAATATGTTATTCTGATGTATAAGCTATAATACTGTAAAGTTTCATCAAAACCCGTTCAGTACTTTTTGCTTGAAAGAGTAACAAACATCCATCAATTCATTCAAACTTTTAAATTTATAATATTAGTAGGATGGCCGTTGGAACATTATAATAGCACTTACCCTGTACGTGTGTGAGACGGCGACTAGGAAAGCCTCCACTTTGCTCTTTGGCGACGAGTAGAATGAGAGGTAGGCTATATCTTTGGCATCGATCGGTTTGGATTGCCTGTATAATAAAACATTGTAACTCAATTATCTCTAGAAACGGGATATTTACCATGATTTTTGAGCTTTATTAGATCCCGATATTTCGGCACAGTTTCATGCGCCATGATCACGGGTAAACTGAAGTCTTTGCTAGTAGATTTATTGTTATTGGTAGCCGTAACGATCTACCGTCTTTCTCACTATTTTATTACGATCATGGTAAATATCCCGTTTCTAGTGATAATTATGTTAATAACCATAATAGTTTCAAAAGTTATATTGTAACTCCAGTTAGGTAACTCCCTCCCATTAAAGTACTGGAAAGTTTAAGGTCGCGGATTCTATAGGCTCTCGAGCTGATGGTACTAATATGTGTAGTAGAGCCGCTAGGGGGCGCAGTGAGTGTTGCAGGTAGCGGGGCGGTGAGAGCGCGAGCGAAGCTGCGAAACAGCGCGTGCTACACGCGCCTTGACTGCTGAGGTTACTCACATGTGCAGTAGAGCCGCCAGAGGGCGCAGCGAGTGTTCCAGGTAGCGGGGCGGTGAGAGCGCGAGCGAAGCTGCGAAACAGCGCGTGCTACACGCGCCTTGACTGCTAAGGTTACTCACATGTGCAGTAGAGCCGCCAGAGGGCGCAGCGAGTGTTGCAGGTAGCGGGGCGGTGAGAGCGCGAGCGAAGCTGCGAAACAGCACGTGCTACACGCGCCTTGACTGCTGAGGTTACTCACATGTGCAGTAGAGCCGCCAGAGGGCGCAGCGAGTGTTCCAGGTAGCGGGGCGGTGAGAGCGCGAGCGAAGCTGCGAAACAGCGCGTGCTACACGCGCCTTGACTGCTGAGGTTACTCACATGTGCAGTAGAGCCGCCAGAGGGCGCAGCGAGTGTTCCAGGTAGCGGGGCGGTGAGAGCGCGAGCGAAGCTGCGAAACAGCGCGTGCTACACGCGCCTTGACTGCTGAGGTTACTCACATGTGCAGTAGAGCCGCCAGAGGGCGCAGCGAGTGTTCCAGGTAGCGGGGCGGTGAGAGCGCGAGCGAAGCTGCGAAACAGCGCGTGCTACACGCGCCTTGACTGCTGAGGTTACTCACATGTGCAGTAGAGCCGCCAGAGGGCGCAGCGAGTGTTGCAGGTAGCGGGGCGGTGAGAGAGCGTGCGCGGCGGCGAGACAGCGCAAGGCACAAGCACCGCGTCCGTTGGCGCCGCACCACCAGCCCGCCGCTATTAGGCCCATCCAAGATGTTGGTTTCTGAAATCATATTGGAAGCTGTATGCAGTCCTGTCATTTGATATCAGCATTTATTGTAACGTTAGCTTTGACTAAAGACATTATAAACGTCGTACGGAAGTCGGTGGATGGAGGCCGCCCAGGACCGTTCGTCGTGGCATTTTAAGGGGGATACCTATGTTCAGCAGTGGACTTCTACAGGCTGATGATGATGAGCTTTAACGTGTTGAGTTTAGATTGAATATTGCCGAGCCATACTACCGTCCCAAAAACTCGGCATGCCGGCACAATGGATCATGAGCAAAGACCAGCACTATCACATATGTTCACACATAATTCTATTACATTTCTGAGAGACGTTTGTTTGAGCAATGTTTCTTAAGGTGGAACGTTAGCAAAGTAGCGCGAAATTTAAATTTTATTGTGTTTTTTGCTCATAAACACTTCTTGAGATAGCAAACACTGATTTTGCGAGAGCTAACACACATATTTTAATCAAAAGTATCTCATAAATATCATTAGTTTAGCTACGCATACAATATTGAATAGACAAACAAATATATAATATATATAGTAACACTTCCGCTCTTCTCCGACGAAAACTCTGAAATAAATCAACACGTGTTTCGCCTCTCAACGAAGCATCCACGGGAAACAGTTGAAATACTGTGCGCTAGAACTATACTACCACACCGCAAAAACTCCGCAGCCATTTCCTTCGCCGAGCGCTGAACAGAAAGAAACAATACTACGCATGTCAATGAACCAGAACAACAACTACTTATACAAATCATTACGATTGTCATTGACGACCTCTGTAACGCGGCGGGTGAGTAACCGGCTGGGATACAAGTGGTTGCGGGTTCGAATACCGCTGCGGAACAAATGTTTGGTGGTTCCTGATACAAACGACACAGGGAGTCCTAGTGTGGGATCAAGACTTCGTATGTGACTGTTGGGTGTTATGTTATTACAATTTACTAAACGCTTACTTACTGAATCAATATATCTTGCTATCTTGGAGCCGAGTAGTGCATAGTCATATAAGTTAAACACTTCCGCGAATTGATGCATGATACTCAGCATTGGGAACCAGCCATTTGTGTCTACCTGAAAATGTACGTCAACGCTGTAAGTTAAACGTTTATTTAAAAAAAAACTGTCAAAATCTAAACCGTGCAAAGGACATGTTCCAAAATGGCCTATATCGATGTACACCAGACAGAGAATGGCGAAAAAATCAGTGATTATCGTAAAAATACTCCTATCTAATTTGAAGCATAATTTACTGAACAGAAATGATTAAAATTCGAAAAAAAATTACAATGGTAACATATTTTCCTGAGCAGCCATGACATAATGTCACGTTTATTGCCCTGTGGTTGCTTGCTTTATTCGTTCGTTGGGAGTAGTGTGTCCACATAGAATGCGTTGCCTACGCTAGCTTTATTACGATCATCACATCAGTACAAGTTCTTCAATTCAACATTTCGATTCTACGCGAAAATATTTTCCTTGCTCCAGGACCTTGGAGCCAAGACGCGAACGAAATGCAGTTCTGGTCAAAATTGTCAACAGCTGTCGAAACATTTTACCACATTGTAAATTGTATTCGCCCCGCCATATTGTTTTGTCTTGTGTTGCTGCCCGTGAGAAAGATATTTTGGGATCCTGGATTAAATGAAGCGAAATAATCAAAAAATGACAATGGGAAAAGGTTTTACATATATTTAGCCACGTTTAAACAAGTGTACACCGAAAAGGGTTAGGCTCCATACATCTTGGAACAACACCTTTGAATTTGAAAACAATTGAAAACAAAGTGCTTTTAATTTTTTTATAATGATAAATTAGCCGTGTTGCCGTAGTGTCAGGCCTAAGAATAGCCCCCTCCGTCTCCTCTCGTGGATGTAATGCCTTACTAAGGGATCACACCAGGGGTTGCGCAGCAGCATCCACCTGATTACTTAACACCAAACTGCGATCAACAATCCGCCTGCCAAGCGTGGTGATTATGGCAAATTCCTCCATTGCACACTACGCATGCTATGGGAGGCCTCATTCAGCAGTGGATGTCTTCCGGCTCTTGGATAAAGACAACGACTCTTTTCGAAAAAGGCGGGCTCAAAGTTAAAGGGGCTTTTTGAATAAAAGCTTTTTGTCAATAAGGGGTTTTCACGGCCGTCTCAAATCATGCTTTCAGCATTGAAAATAGATGACGCTGCTCTGTAACGTAACTGTCAAGTGTCAAAATAAAGTGAAATGTCAACATCGACAACGTAGAAATAATTTTCGTTTCGTGGTATTTATTTTTGCCAACTTCTAAAAACACCACGAAATCACTAGCGCACACTCAAGAAGCAATCACAAACAGATTAACATGACTAATAGCCACAGACTACTTAGAATAATAGTTTTGTACGCGTGCACCACAGACAATCTTGATTGATACAGTTGAGTCAGCGCCATCTATCAAACCAATTTGAACTACTTTTTTTCTTTTTAATCGAAGATGAAAAGCCCTCATTGTCTTCATCCAGCGCTGCAGCCACACTAGTAGACGGTGGCGCTTTGAGGAACTAAATCTAAATTTGAGAACTAAAGCTGTGATCGCACAGGGCCACATTTGGCACACAGCCTCGCCCAGTTTTACTCAGAGATTTTTGACATAGGCATATTTTTATCACAGTAATACGCAAGCAAAACCAGTTAGTAAAGTATGTTAGTAGTACAACTTCTTGTGAAAGAGTTCGTCCGGGGTATTACTACCACCGTACCTATTTCTGCCGCCAAGCAGTAGAGCTCGCATTGCTGTGTTTCGGTTTGTAGGGTACGGGTGTCGGTGTAATTACAGGCACATGAGACTTTTCATCTTTACGTCTCAAGGTCGGCAGCGCTCTAGTGTTGCAAGCGTCCATAGGCTACGGTAACTGCTTTCCATCAGGTGGGCCGTATGCTTGTTTGCTTGTCAAGTAGTTTAAAAAAAAGTCGGGGGCAGTCGCTAGTGAATAGTAAAGTAACCTTCATGATCCGCTCTACGTAGAAGTCGCTGGCCCAGGCTGGGGGGAGACGGCACTCCGGCACCTTTTTGTTGGAAGGCGGCATTGCTAAGATGTCTGCGGGAAGTCTACAAAAAAAATGTTCCTGCACTGATTTATCATCATCATCATCCTATAGAAGTCCACTAATGGGCATAGACCTTCCCGAATGCCACGACGAACTGCCTTGAGCCGCCTGCATTCACAGACTTCCTGCGACGTTTATGTCTTTAGTCCATCGAGCGGAGGGCCTTCCTCTATCCTTCCTTCCTTTGTCTTTGACGACCTCTGTGGCGCGGCGGGCGAGTAGGTGACTTAGATCCAAGAGGTTGCGGGTTCGATTACCACTGCGGGACAAATGTTTGTATGATCTGCAAATATTTGTTCCGGGTCTGGGTGTGAAACGCTACACAATTATAGCTTACCTATACATCAGAATAACATATAGGCTATTATTTATAATAAAGGTTCCAGGCGGGCGGAGCATATAGAGGATCCACGCGGGCGGAGCCGCGAGCAAATGCTTTATAACTTTTTGAATAAAATTAACTAGAAAACTATCAAGAAGAAGTGAACGTGTCCCTAGATAGATAAAATAACTCTTTATTATTTGTACTGAGCATTCTAAGCAGGCAAGAAGTCGGTGGATGGAGGCGGCTCAAGCCCATTCATCGTGGCATTCTATGGGGGTGGTATATATCCAGTAGTGGACTTCTATAGGCTGATGGTGATGAAGAACAGTTATAACACACAAAAATACAAAAAATTAAACAATAAAATAAATACACAATAAGCGGTCTTACAGCCAAAAGCGATTCACCCAGACATCCTTAGGATGTAGAGCACTATATATATATATATATTTATTTATCTTTTGTATAAATGTTTTAAATTGCCCTATTTGCCAAGCTAAGTTTATAAAAACTTGTATTTCGGCAATTAGTGCTCTTCCTTGAGTGTTTATAATAATTATACCAACGATCTTATAATGTATTAAAGATCGTTGAATTATACAGACATTGGCGACCTCTGTGGCGTGGCGGGCGAAGGTTCGCCTGCGACGCAGGAGGTTGCGGGTTCGATCCCCGCCTCGGAACAAATATTTGTGCGATCTCCAGATAATTGTTCCGGGTGTTCTGGGTATTTTCTATGTAAGTATAGTTGATTGTAAATAGATTTTTTCTGTGTATAATTAAAATATCTATCTATGTAATGTATATTATATTACGTATATCAGTTATCTTGTTGCCATATCACAAGCTCTGCTTAGCTTGGGGCTAGATAATGTTGTGTGAAATGTCCAGCATTATTTATTTATTTATTTAATGTATATTATTCTTACTGCATGTCCGTGTCGGTAAGCTGTTGCCGGAAGCTGATGATATGCAGCCAATAGTCCAGTTGCAAGTGTTGGAACGAGCAGTCCTCCTCTTTTAGGGACAGGTCTTCCGGCTCGATCTCTGCAAATACACATGCATACATAGCACCACGACTTCTGGAACGTATACCGTGCTAAATTACTGCTACTTACTAATAAACGCGGAATATTCTTGGAATTATAACACCGTGTTTTGTCTCATTCGATCGTATTTGTAACTGCCTGTCAATGCAAAAGACAGAACACTGTGTAACTATTCCAAAGATAATCCGAGCTAATGTCATTTAAAATTACTAGCCAGAGTGTATTCGCCGGTCTACCGTCAAACGCGGTCGCGGCGGCGGTGCTCATGATGAGCAATGATGATGAGCTCATGATTCATGGCTTCTGAACTCGGTCTCGAAACGTCAGCAAAACTGACGGAAACAGTGGTATATAGCCGTTTTTTTTTTCAATTTAAAATGATTCCCAACCACGAAAGTTTCAATTCTGTAGATAGTATTGGTACAATTTGTAGGCAAGGTTATGAGCAAATTTGGCGTGAAACTAGCTTTCATGACAACTACTAGGAAAAGTCCAAAATTTAAGAATATCGTGATTTATACTCTAAAAATGCAAAATCAATGTAACATTCATTGTTTATCTCTTATGTGTAGGAATTAGAATGTCGTTGTAGTTCGTTGTTGTACAATTAGCAAATTCTGTTTGGATCACGGATCGAAAAACCTTAATAGCTCGGATGGTCCCTTCCGATGGTAACTAACTCTTAATGGTAAAGAAAATGAGAGGAAAAGCCCAGAGCGCAGTAGAGGAAGGCCCTCCTCTCGATGGACTAAAGAGATAATAAAGGAAGCAGGAAGTCTGTGGATGGAGGCGGCTCAAAACCATTCGTCGTAGCATTCTAAGGGAAGGCCTATGTCCAGCAGTAGACTTCTACATAACATAACAGCCACATACATACATAGTCCTGATCCTACACTAGGATTCCCTGCGTAGGTATCAGGAACTACGAGTACCATGGTACCATAACACCCAGACCCAGAACAAATATTTGCAGATCAAGCAAACATTTGGACGACCTCTGTGGCGCGGCGGGCGAAGGTTCGTCTGCGACGCAGGAGGTTGCGGGTTCCATTCCCGCCTCGGAACAAATATTTGTACGATCTGCAGATATTTGTTCAGGGTGTTCTAGGTATTTTCTATGTATAATAAAAATATCTATCTATGTAATGTATTGTATTAAGTATATCAGTTATCTAGTTGCCATAACACAAGCTCTGCTTAGCGTGGGGCTAGATAATGTTGTGTGAAATCCAACATTTATTTATTTATTTATTCCGCGGCAGAAATAAAACCCGCACCACTTGTGTCTCAGCCGGTTACTCGCCCACTGCACCACGAAGGTCGTCAACGAACCGATGATAATGATGCTGATGGTGGTAAAGAATACTCACGACTGCATCCGCGACTGCCGCACCCCTTCAGCATCTTATGAACGGTCTTCATCATGACGTCATAGTTCTTTTGATGAGCGATCTTATTGGTGCGGTCGGACGGCATCGCATCAATGAACTTGTCGAATATAGCATCAGATATGTCGTCGACCGGGGCCCCTTGGATCGTGTCGTCTTTCAGCTCCAGCATTCTTACGATCTGACTAGTTTCTGTAGAATTCAATTCAATAGTAATAAGCGAGTCGTGGTATATGAATCGTGGTAGTCTCAGCCTGAGAAAAGCACTCCTCGAACTTCTGCTGTGGATGCCGTAAAGGCAACTAAGATTTAAGCCAGGGGATGGGCAGCATCCACGTGAGTACGTTTTTGACGACGTCTGTGGCGCGGCAGGCGAAGGTTCGCCTGTGACGCAGGAGGTTGCGGGTTCGTTTCCCGCCTTGGAACAAATATTTGTAGAATCTGCAGATATTTGTTCAGGGTGTTCTGGGTATTTTCTATTTATTTTTATTTATTTATTATTATTTATTAATTAACACGGTTAATTTACCAGTTACATTAATTAAAGACACAGACAATAAAACAATTTAACAATGTCAAAAATGAAACAATAACAATAGGTAATACAAGTCAAAAATGAAAAAATAAAGTCAACAAAAATTAGATTACGTCATGCATGTCATTAAATTATCTATGTATAATAAAAAATATGTATCTATGTCATGTATGTTGTGTGTATTGTATTAAGTATATCAGTTATCTAGTACCCATAACACAAGCTCTGCTCAGCTTGGGGCTAGATAACTTGGGGCACCGGTACTGCGATCACCAATCCGCCTACCAAGCATGGTGATTACGCTATGCATGTTATGGGGGAGGGGGCCTCGTCCAGCAGTGGATATTTAAGACGGCTGCTGATGGTTAGTACCCATCTGTTAATACTCATAATGCGTCTTAAGTGCAGAGGCTCAATTCTCTAAATTATTTTATAACTAAACTGAAAGTTAACCCAATCGAGACTGAATTGTGAATTGACAGAAAGTTGGTATTCTGCTCCTTCATAAATAACAATTTAGTCTACTTTCAATTCACGGTAACTATCATTAGAGCAGGATAGTTATAAATATAATTGGAAAGAGTAAAGAGAGACTCTATCTACTTATGCTAAATTTATCGAAAAAACTTTGAATCGTTTGGAGTTTCGGTCACATTTCGATATAATCACATTACAGTGTTGTATTTTATGCTAAGAGAATACCATTTCTGACATTTAAGACATCGACACAAGATCGAAACATGATCCGAACTCTATTTTAACCAATTTTTAGTTAGTGAATTGGACCTCTGATTGATTGACGTCACATTTCCGAAACTATTGATTTTAGGCGAAACATGGTTACGGCGACTTAACCATGTTTTTCATCGCTGATTACTTTATTGGGTTAATGCTTAAACAGATAATAACGATTTTGACGTCCTCAGAGGCGCGGCGGGCGATTAGCCGGCTGAGATGCAAGAGGTTGCGGGTTCGATTCCCGCTGCAGGATTTTTTTTGGATGATCTGCAAATATTTTTTCCGGGTCTGGGTGTTATGGTACCATGGTACTCGTAGTTCCTGATACCCCCGACACAGGGAATCCTAGTGTGGGATCAGGACTATGTATGTTGGCTGTTATGTTATGTTAAAAATATAAACATACCGCGTTTTTGTCCGCTGTTACAATGTCGGTTGCTAATGTGACAGTTGGTGCCGTCTCGCTCGCACACCATGCTGACGCCCGGCTCCACTTCTGCACATATCTCCTTTTCATCGAAATCTGGAAAGTAATAGACAATTAAAATTACCATCAAATGACAATTCTTAATCATCATTTTGAGCAATTGATGGTAATTTTACTTGTCAAACGTTAGCCACCGAGTGACTTTCAGTTAGGGAATAGGGGGGGCTGATTTCGGGGGTTCATTTCGGGGAGCACACTAGAAAATAAAAGAAAACATGTGTCGAATGTTTCATGTGACATATCAAATGAAAGAACTCGTTATGAGAATAATTACAAACGTATTTTTTATAATTTAATTAATAATAAAAAAATATAAGTAAAGTATTTATTACGCTTAACTTAACTAAAGTTTGTTTGTGCGGCCGTTACCTCCTAATTCCTTAAGTGTGTGGACCTGCTTGAGGAGACAAGCCCATCCGTTGAGTATGTGTCGCACAGCACCGCCCATGAACCGGCCGTCGACGCGCACGGCTTGCTTCATATGGAACATGTGGGCTTTCGGGTTCTTCTTTATCATGCTCAGCTGGGCTAGGACGAAGTTCGTAGCTGGCTAAAGAGAAAACTATATTTATAACCAACTTCAAGAAAAGGAGGTACTTAAACCCAAACTGCGATCACCAATCCGCCTGCCAAGCGTGGTGATTATGGTGGATCGTCTCGCAAGTGGCGCGAAATTCAAATTTGATCGTGTTTTTTGCTCATCACAGATCATCAACACTTCTTGTACTTGCAAAAACTGATTTTGCGAAAACTAGGAGACCTAACACACATATTTTAGTCGATAGTATCTCATAAAGATAATTAGTTTAGCTACGAATATTGTTCAATGATTTTTACACTGTTTTTTTAGTTTAGAGATATCCGTAGCTTAACTAATGATATTTATGAGATACTATCAATTAAAACATGTATGTTGGGTTTCCTAGTTTTCGCAACACCTATTTTCGCTATCTCAAAAATTGTTGATGAGTTGTGACGAGCAAAAACACAATAAAATTTGAATTTCGCGCCGCATGAGAGACAATCCACCTTATGGAAAGTCCCCCCATTGCACGCTATGGGTTGTACGATTACCATGCTGTGGGGGAAGCCTCATCCAGCAGTGGATATCTACCGGCTGATAAAGAATAAGATACCAACCTCGTAAGGGCTTATTTTATAAGCCTCTTCAGCGTGGTTCGAGCATTCATCCAACAAACCCATATCCATGAATACTGAAGCCAAGGACACAAGCACCACGTCGCGATACCGCGTGTCTGTGGTGCGACTGGCCGTTAGCAGGCAGTTTAGGGCATAAGGAATGTTACCTCGCACGCGCCAGTATAGAGACGCTATTGTGAATAGCACCCATTTTGAGGCCAATTTCTGAAAATATTTAGGAAAACGTAAATAGGGGTTGTTGTTAGTAGTAGAACTTCTTGTTGAAAGAGTTCGTCCGGGGAAGTACTACCACCGTACCTACTTCTGCCACCAAGCAGTAGTGTTCGTATTGCTGTGTTTCGGTTTGAAGGGTACGGGTGCCGGTGAAATTACAGGCACATGAGACTTTTCATCTTTATGTCTCAGGATCGGCAGCGTGCGTGTGATGCCTCTGGTGTTGCAGGCGTCCATAGGCTACGGTAACTGCTTTCCATACGGTGGGTCGTATGCTTGTTAGCTTGCCAAGAAGTATAAAAAAATCCTTTAGTGGTCTAGGGGTGCACTAAGGAATATGCAAAATTCACCCCATACAAAAATAAAAGTTGAAGTTGGTGTTGAAGTTATCATGGAAAAAACTCTATGCGGACGAAGTCGCGGGGGTTCCACTAGTGAGTGATATAATTCATGACTGATGGTCTGAGTCTTCACGAGTGATGACTGATTAAAATATACCATCAGTCATGCAATTTTTTTACTATCCCTCTGGTGGGCAAAGGCCTCCCCGTTTCTTTCCACATTTGTCGGTCCTTGCCATCTCCAGCCAATCGCTTTTGCAGGCGTATTATAACAAACGATTACGTTAAAAGAGGCCCATTGAAGCTCTGCCTAGTAGACAGGCAGGGTAGTAACTTCCCTCTGGGGAAAAAAACGTGTGTATGTAATTATGACACTTGTTACCTTTTCAATAGCTGTCTGTATCCTCTGGCCGATTTCAGCATCTTGCATATGCTTGAGGATGTCCAAGTGTGAATCACTCAGGTACCTCAATAGTTGCCGCCTCAGCACCTCAGTGCCTATATGTTCGGGGACCAATTGAATCCTGCAAACATACACTGTGTATGGCACTCATCTATAATCTATGGATGCACTGTAGTATTTTTTTGTTGCGCCTGTTTAACTTCTGCCATTTCGTTACGTACGTGGAGAGAGAACTAACTCACAGTATCGTTCTTCAACACGGTAAAATTTAGAACCTATACAGTCAGGACTAAGGCAGAGTTTCGCTTGTAGTAAATATTAAACGCAATTAGCGCTTCAAAATGATATACTGTTATTTTGATCTTGGATTAATATATATTTTTTTATATATTTAGTATGGGCTGTGGATTATGATGATGCTGTTATGGGAATTTGTAAGATGTTTAAACCAATTTTGTTTTATTGTTCATACATCCGTAACCCGAATAGCAGGGCGATTCTAAAACGTCGGAAACGTTTCCGATCGGATTCGTTAGTTTTTCATTTCGATGTGGTAAGTAACTAAAACAATTTTCTCTAGTAAAACACACACACACAGTAAAAAATCAATAAATATTTTATATTACTGTGTTTTACTAGAGAAAAGTCTTAGAAAATTGTTTTAGTTACTTACCACATCGAAATAAAAAACAAACGTTTCCGACGTTTTAGAATCGCCCTGCTGTAAACAGCGGGCATCGCAAAAGCGCGGTGCGTCACCTGCGCTGCCGGCCCGCGTTGAATAGTAGATTTAGTCTGCACAAATGAGTAAATATTTAGCGCGACTTTCAAAGGGCCACCGTCTGTTCTATGAGCATTTATTCTTGTGTCAACTTTAAATTAGCGCTGTCACTATTTGTCACTGTCCAGTGGTTTTTTTACTGTTGACAGATTTTTTAAATTCCTTATTTGTACAAGGATATGTCCTATGGACGCTCTGATAGTATAATCCACTATGGAAACAGGAATTGCGTGGCCAACGTATGTTTGGCGTGTCACTGTTTGTATCTCGGTCACCGCGTCAAAGCAGTGACGAAAAGCAAAGGCACTTACTTCAATCCCTTTCTCTGTGTGTAAAGAGTGAGGTCCTTATCGGAGGGACAAATGGGAGGATGCCACGGTAGTTCGTGCTCCACTAATGCCGGCACGCCTATTCTCTCCGTCAGCAAGTAACTCAACCTGAAAACGAGAATAGAAGATTAACAATGCAGATCATTACCAGGGATCAAAATAGTTTTTTCTCGTCGCTTCGTAAGTCGGAGGCGGTTCAATACCGTTAGTCGAGCATTCTGACAAGCTCAGTGGTGCGGCGGGCGAGTAAACAGCTGAGACGCGAGAGGTAGGTTCTATTCCTGCTGAGGGAATTTGCGGGTCTGGGTGTTGTGGTACCATGGTACTCGCAGTTCCTAATACCCCAAAGTCGTAGTAGTTCATCCATGGGAGTACTACTACAATACCGAATTCTATGACCAAGTAGTAATGCTCGCATTGATGTGTTCCGGTTTGAAGGGCACGTGAGACTTTTCATTTTTATGTCTCAGAATGACGGGCGCAGTGCAATCAAGTAGAGGTGGACGTGACCTAAGAGGTATTGCATTTGTAACGGGCTGGGGTTACCGCTTAACATCAGGTGGGCCATATGCCAGTTCCATCATTTACTAAAATAAATAAACGCACAACACAAGGAATTCGTTGGGTGTTATATGCGCGAGATGGTTTCGGAAGTCGGTGGATGGAGGCCGCTCAAGCCCGTTCGTCGTGGCTTTTGACGACCTCTGTGGCACGGCTGGCGAAGGTTGGTCTGCGACGCAGGAGGTTGCGGATTCGATTCCCACCTCTGATCAAATATTTGTACAATCTGCAGATATTTGTTCAGGGTGTTCTGGGTATTTTTCTATGTATAATAAAAAATATCTATCTATGTAATGTATTGTATTAAGTATATCAGTTATCTAGTACCCATAACACAAGCTCTGCTTAGCTTGGGTCAGATAATGTTGTGTGGAATGTCCAGCATTTATTTATATTTATTTATTTATTAGAGACTATTTCTAGTAGTGAACGTCAAACGGCTGATAATAAAATATTTACTTGATGCCTTTATTTTCAAATGGAAGAAACACAGGATAGACCGCTTCGATGTGATCGGGGAACCTTGGGTCGGCCTCCTTACAGAACCTGTTGGAAGGCCAGTCCGGGTCTGTGTCAAACATCTCCTTGTTACGATTCACTTTGAAGTTTGATGGGTATCTAAAAGTTATAACGGTTTTAAAGATATAGATATTAAATATAATATATTAAAGATATTTTTTAGATACCGACCCGTGGTACAACTGCTAAGTCCAACCAGAGACTAGTGTTCAACAGAGGCCCAATTCTCTAATTTAAAAACATTCCAGTCACGCGAAGATTATGTAATAGCTACTATACGTGACAGAATGCTACTGAGACGAGATTATATTGTGACTGGAGTGTTTTTAAATTAGAGAATTGGGCCTCTGGTTGGACCACGCGGAAAAAATGTTGCCCGTATTCCAGAACTAAACTTAAACTAATTCGAGAATAAAGCATAGGTTTTTTTGACAGAATCACGCTTAAGTACGTACACCTTGTCGAACTTATTGGCTAAATTATGCTAAAAAAAACTATGCATTGTTTTAAAATCTAGAACCCTGCGTACTTTGATAAGCCTTACCCGATAGTAGTATGCTGAGATGCAAGAGGTTGCGTGTTCGATTCCCGCTGCGGGACAAATACATGATCTGCAAATATTTGTTCCGGGTCTGGGTGTTATGGTACCATGGTACTCGTAGTTCCTGTTACCCACGACACAGGGAATCCTAGTGTGGTATTAAGATTATGTATGTGACTGTTGGGTGTTATGTTATGTATGTTATGATGATACATATAGCAAACTGTTGAGTTCTTACAGGTCAATATTACACGGCATGATTGTAAAATATTTCTCTAAGCTTGTAATAGTAAAAAGAACTTACAACAACTTTCCTGTATCAGGTGTCAGAGTTCCCATTTCAATGTTACCCGGTTTTATATCAAGAACCCTTTGGTTTTCTATCTTTAACTCTGTTTTTATACGTGGCTTATCTGAAAAATATAAAAAACCGTTTTGTAACAGCTATCTGTTATATTTGTTTCGGCAGGGCGATTCTAAAACGTCGGAAACGTTTCCGATCGGATTCGTTAGTTTTTCATTTCGATGTGGTAAGTAACTAAAACAATTTTATTTAGTAAAACACAGTAAAAAACAATAAGTATTGTATATTACTGTGTTTTACTAAAGAAAATTGTTAGAAACTTGTCCCCTTGATGTACACATCGAAATTCAAAACTAACGAATCCGATCGGAAACGTTTCGGACGATTTAGAATCGCCCTGCGAGTCTGGGTGTTGTGGTATCATGGTACTCGTAGTTCCTGATACCCACGACACAGGAAAACCTAGTGTGGGATCAGGACTATGTACGCGACTGTTGGGTGTTATGTTAATTGGCAAGTTCGTGTATGAGCTTAATCGTTATAATAAGTAGCATTTACACTGCGTACGTGTACACCAGTACCGTTTCACATAATGAAAACTATTAAAAACAACTACATACATCGTTTAGGATCCGGAAACATGTCAGGAAACGACGGCATCGGTCCAATTTCCTTTAAAATCTCAGTCTTATTTCTAATCTCATCGGAGGCCAATGATTTTTTCGTCGGCAATCCGGCATGCCTTCCTATATGTTTAATGATTCTCTGCAAAGACTGGGCCGTGTCTAACGCAGTGACTCCCGTTTCTTTCATCCATTCATCGTTGTATGTCGGACTGTCAATGAAGTATTGAACTAAAGAGTTCCTATCGCCATCTTTTTTAAGCTCTTTTATTTTGAGACCTGTTATGTCAGCCATCTTTACGCAGTTTGACTCGAGGCTTTTGTAATCTGAAAGAAATTTTATTTTGATTATTGCTTTCCCTGGATTTTGACTGTTTTCATGGGGCACTGGACTCACTTAATCGAGTCTCTTTAATCATCATCAGCCATTACAAGTCCACTGATGGAAGAGCCTTCCCCTATCCTACTAATATTATAAACGTGAAAGTTTCTAAGTATGGATGGATGGATGGATGTTTGTTACTCTTTCACGTAAAAACTACTGAATGGATTTTAATGAAACTTTACAATAATATAGCTTATACATCAGAATAACACATAAGCTACAATTTATAAAGATATTGTGTAAATTGTCCATAATATGACGATAAGTGTCAAGTAAGTAGGAAAAAATCTACCATCTGCGAGCTATTCTGGCGTGCGCTGCCAAACCCGCTAGAGTTACACATATGTAATGTATGATGGAAATATTAATCTTAAATAGTCCTACAAAAAAGCCCGCCACAGTATATATACAGGTATACATACAGGTTATATTCTTTTCTACGCCACGCTAATATAAGCTACTCGACATACTAATCCTGCGCAGACGAAGTCGAAGGCACCAGCTAGTAGAAAATAATATAATAATAATAACTATTATTATTATTAATTGTTCTTTTTTGTGATGATAACAATGTAGGTAGATAATGTAGTTGATAGGCGCCGCTTCCATAATAGTGACGCTCAATTGCTGAGCGGATTTCCGTGGTTCACTATGGGCCCCAACGGAAGACAAGCGCTGGGTTGCTTAGGCGGCCTAGCAAATGCTGAGTTGAGGACCCTTTTGTGGCTTGCAACAGACACACATATTTTGTCATTGTTATTTAATATGTATGTGTGTGTATTGTGTAATATTTATGTGGTAGTGTGTTTTTTATGTAAGCCATAAATAAACTGTTTTTCTTTCTTTCTATAGAATGCAAAGAGGGATTTGAGATAATCATCAAGCTTGGCAGGCGGATATTATAAATATGGAAGTACAATGGGCCGTCTTACCACTTAAAGCGATATCTTCCAGACAACCTTGTGATGGTCTGGAATTGATGACAACGATATAGGACGGTGGTGTAAAATCAATACATACGGTGTACTCAATAGTATATAATTCACTACACATAAAATAGTTAAAATAGAGTTCAAATCATGCTTCGATCTTGTGTCGATGTCTTAAATGTCAGAAATGGTATTATCTAAACATAAACTACAACACTGTAATGTGATTATATCGAAATGACACCGAAACTATTCGAAACGATTCAAAGTTTTTTCGATAATTTTAGCATTGTAGATGGAGTCTCTCTTTACTCTTTGCAGTTATATATATAACTATCCTACTCTAAAGGTAGTCACCGTGAATTTAAAGTAGACTAAATTGTTAATTTTAGGGGAGCAGAATACCAACTTTCTGTCAATTCATAATTCAGTCTCGATTCGGTTAACTTTCAGTGAAGTTTTAAAATAATTTAGAGAATTGGGCCTCTGAGCATATTACTAGAGCTAACTCAATAGCTTTGCGACACGGACAAAAAGCGATTGAACAATAGCTTTTTGAAGATAGGAAGAGGTTTAACATATCTTTACGGTCTACAGGGCCGACATTGAAGGACCTAATAGTCAGTTGCTAGTGAATTAATGAGTAGCTATGGCCTAATGAGGCGAGGATCATTTAGTTGTTTTTCTATTTATTTCACCCATTTTGCTTCCTAAACAACTCTGAAAACTAATAAACAATATATTCAACACGCTGAACAAATTGTACTAACCATAATCTTCTTCATGTTTCATCGTTTTCAGAAATGCGGTTTGGAACTTCAACCATTGATTCTCTGTTTCAGAGTACTCTCCTAGTGCTTTGCTCAATACCTTCAAAGTACTGAAAAAAAAACTCAAAAATATTAAAATAATTCAAATAATCATTTAAATTTTGAAATATGCTTCAATCTGGATACAAATTGTAGCTTGTGGCAAGTTTTCGCTTTTATTTTTATTTTTTAGTTCAAATCGTTATACCTATCAAAATTTTGTCAAATGATAAGCAATGCTCAGAGGTCCAATTCTCTAATTTAAAAACATTCCAGTCACAATATAATCTCGTGTCAGTCGCACTGTCACGTATAGTAACTATTTCACAATCTTCGCGTATTATGCGAAGATTAAGTAATAGTTACTATAAGTGACAGTGCGACTGACACGAAATTATATTGTGACTGGAATGTTTTTAAATTAGAGAATTGGGCCTCTGAATATTGCCATCTCTTACTTCTTGTCAAAGTGACAAGACTAATTTTAAACAATGCTTCAATTTCAATAACGTTGTTATAAGAGTAAGGAGATTTATAATAACAAAAAAATTTACTTAGAATAAGATAAATTAATTTATATCCAACACCGTTATCCACAACTTCTTAACTCAATAACTGTCCATCTGTAGATGGACCTTTGGCAACAAAGTGACTAATTTCGTATTTTAATGTGCCAATTGGTTTATCTAAAATAAATAAGACTAAAACAAACATTAAATACTAAACAAAACTCGGGAATTCGTAAACAAAGTCACGGCCACCACCATTTTGTTATTTTTTTAAAGTATTTAAATTCAAAGACAACCTTCGATTGACACCTCATTTGTCAAAATCGGTTCAGTGGTTTTTGAGTTCTACAGGTTCATCCATACAAACATACATAGCCGCTATACTCATTACCCTTCCTCACTGAATTGGGACATAGCTTTGTTATGCCACACTTAAGTAGTTGGGCAAAATAACATTAGACTTACCTATGATTTTGATTACTCTAAGGATATCCTTCATGAAGATTTAAGTGATGAGCTCATGAGACTATGTCTGTAGAACAGCTAGTTACTGATTAAACACCTACCTCTGGGCGATTTGCATCTTCTTAAACATATCTAGGTGACACAAAACACCATTTCTAAACTTCTCAGCCAAATCAAACTTAGTATGAAGCTTCATACTGAGATCCAAATGCTTCAGTGAGCTATTAAAGTCTCCACTGACGGCCAGTGCCCCGCCGAGTGCAAAGTGGCTGATAGGGAACCCTGGGTCATGGTCTACTGCGGCTCCTAGCACCACTGTAGCGTCGTCGCTATGTTTGCTGCGGTGCAAGATTGTGCCCAAGCAGAGGAGGGCAATGTTTTTAAACTGTCTGTAAAGAAAATTAGTACAAAAATCTAGCACACTTTGTACCTTCATAAGTCTTATCCGATTATATCTACAAAAAAATATTAAGATAAGACTAGTAGTTTTTAAATTAAAACAAAAATAAACAACGAAATATTTTTTTAGATGGAACAAAACAATTAATTAATTTAGTAATTCCCATTAATTTAATTCAGGTGGCACGTTAGCACAGTACGCGAAATTTAAATTTTATTGAATATTATTAGAACAGACAAAACTACTGCATTTTTCAGCCAAAAAGTTCAATGATGTGTACAAAGGAACCTTAAGCACAACTTAAGTGATTGGTTAGGTACTTGACTAAAGACATTTACAATTAAAATAATGTGTAAACAGTATGGCTGTGATTCTAGACTAATATCAAAGAAAATAGTTTTAACAAGGCCTTGGAAGGTTTTGAAATGACCATCAATTGCTCAAAATTATAATTAAGAATTGTCAATTGATGTTCATTTTACTTGTCAAATGTTAGTCACGGAGTGACTTTCAGTTAGGGAATAGAGGGACTGGTCCTGCACTTGGTATCCCTGTGTCGTGGGTATCAGGAACTACGAGTACCATGATACCATAAAATTCAGACCCGGAACAAATATTTGCAGATCATGCAAACATTTGTACCACAGCAGGAATCGAATCCGCGCCTCTGCGTCTCTGCCGTCTTCGCCCGCCACGCTACGGAAGTCGTCAATGGGAAGGTAACAAATACATTCGGCTGACTGTACCTAATAAATTAAGCTTATATTTTAACGTATTTTTACAAGCTTTTTTTTGGTTGTCATACAGATTAACATACCTTGGTGCATAATGCACAGCCCTTCGGCTACACTCCAAAGCCTTAGGCACATTTCCCTTAACTCTCCAGTAGATGGCAGCCAGGTTATAGTGTAGCCATGAGGAGCTGTTCTTGCGGAGTACATCTGCCAGCCAGTGCCCGAACTGATCCACTGTCATTATTGGAGAGAATAGCTCAGGGAGAGCAAATTCTGGTGTGGCATTCAGATGCTCTCTATTTATCATGCCCTGGAAATTTTAAATTGTTCTTTTTTGCAAACATTCTTGGATATTTAATTTACCTTCTACAAGATAAATCAAACTTCTATGCTGGCAGTGGCTGGCAATATTTGGTATGTTTTTTTTTTCGTGTCATGATGTAGGCGGGCATATTTGCCAAAGAGAATTTAATCCCTATGAAAATCCATAAGAGGTTTCATGTTTACTCACCAACAATTTCAATTTGTCAAAGAGGATTGATAGGTTTTTGGCAGAGTTATATAATAGAGCCCAATTCTCGGCAGAATAAAAGAAACGCACGAGATTTACACGCATTAAAATTATTTGCTATTATTTGATTGGAACTGATTTGACAAAATGAGCTCAAGCAAAGAGAGTTTGATGAAAATATTTGAACAAACACCTGAAATTCAAGAGGCGACAAGAGCTGTAACAGAATGCTTGTTCAAACTCAAAACACAAATATGTATTTAAAAACTTATGAGAACTTGGTTTGTTGGTCTGGCCTGAGAATAGCAACAATGCAAAATCGTTTTGATTAAATCTCCACGTACAAATACATAAATCTTCAAAAAAAAAAAATAACAACTTAAACTAGGTCACTAACTACTTACATCCAAGTGTTCAAACGCAAACATGCTGAATGTCAGTGATGATATTTTTTTGCAGTCTGGTATTTCAGTATCGCCGTACTCCGATCTTTGCAGAGAAAAATCCTTTTCAGGGATACCCTTGAACCTTCCATCTTCTAGGAAGCTTGTATACCAGTCCACCAGATCTATGTTCCCTACTTTCTCACAGAATTCATTTTCTCCAATATGCTTCTCAAAATTAGCATCGGATTCTAACATTATCCACAGCTTGTTAATGTTTTCCTGTCTATAGATGAGATTGTGGTATAAATTGAATATATTCTCCCATCGTGTATCCTGATTCAAGAATGATAGCAGATCAAAAGGGTTTGTCATCAAGAAGGGGGAATCATCCTGGAAAAAGCAAACATATTATAATATAGGTAGGTACTCAATCATATTCCCTAAGCCTTAAAAAATATGTAAATGAAACATTGACTGTATTATAATTTACTTATTTGTTTGTTTGTCTATCTTCAACGCCAAAACCACTGGGCCAATTTATGCATGGGGTACTTTCATTCCGAAATTCAATTGTTACCCTGGGAAAACCAACGCGGGGGAGAACTAAAGCGACCCTAGCAATAAAAAACCTTGACCATTTTCAAAATACAAAGTAGAGTGTGGTAATAAAAATTCACAAGGTTGAACCATTTCGTGCATTTGGCCATGACTTATTTATGACCTAAAACAGTTAATGCACTATTATTTATGTAAGGATGCACAAAATAAAACAAACTACATACCCTGGGTTGTATGAGTCCAGTTTCGGTAACCATCCAATGACTGGTAGCCTGTGTTATAGCGATACGCACGCTTAACCAACATAATAGCCATACAAACTTCATTTTTCCACATTTACAAATTAAATAGAACACTTAAAAACATGATTTTCATTTAGAAATCCATAAAATAAAGAAATTTTCATCATAGAAAATATTTTCATTCGTAATTTTACAGAAATGTTGACAAGCGTGTGTTGATGACATTAACAGATCGCTGAAATGACGCTAACTGCCACTGGCAATGGCAACTGTCTGTCATGTGTCAAATAGTATTGAGCGTTGTGCAAATTCATCTAAAAAAATAAATCGACTAAATTATTGAAGTTAATTTTAGCTACAGCTACTAACCAACAGATGGAGCTACGAAACAATACTGGCATAATTATTGTTTATCACAGTGACAAGGAGATGGCGTCATTATCGCAAGTCTATTTTATATTTTGTTGTCCAAGGGAGTGCATGCAGTGAATTTACCTTGTGAGTAGAGAGTTGTTCTATGGTGATCAATTGATCATGCACAGTCGTGTATAGTTTAATGCTCAGAATATTAGTAGGAGGTATAATGTGATAGTCCGTTTCCTTCCTGCTGGCTCGAAGACAGAAACGTATAAGTAGCTACAGTGCTTTATTAATAATACTTAACTATGTTTATGCCACACAGTTAACGACTAGGTACTCCTAGATAAACCTAAGAATACCTAGTAAAATACAAAGGCCGTAAACGATCCACTACACCTGAGAATAAACAATAAGTAACAGTTTTGAATCAATGGAAATAGGTAAGTACATTTTATTAAAAAGTAGGCTATCTTGTGTAACGGGTCATCTAATTGCAAAGAACCCTAGTGTAGATATTATGTAGATATGATAACATTACTACAAGTACCTATAAGTACGTAGGTACCTTTGTAGGTACCTATATAGGTACTTTGCAAAAGTTGTTTCTCTGATGAGATGAGTGAGTAGGACTATTTAGGAAGGCCTTAAGGGTAGGCCTGGGGGCTCTTAGTACCTACAGGTTTGATAGTTTACGAAACTATATATGAAGTTTAGTTTCCTTCCATAGGTGTATTGGATTGAAACGAAACTTCATATAGTTTCGAAAACTTTCAAAACCCGTACTAAGCCCCCTGGTTCTAGCCGTCATAATTATGTAGGTAGGAAATGTAAATATAGATTTTCTGTACCTACTGCAGTTTCACTTTTCGATAATTTCGTAGAGGGTCTACGAAATATTAGCGAACTGGTAGATTTGAAGTTTACCCAAAGATTTTAATCTTTTAACATTCTTTGAGTTTAAGTTTCTCAGGTAAGGAGGCATGTGATATAAAACTTGATTGTAAACTATGGACATAACAATATCGCTGTCGTAGATTTCGTAGCGGGTCTACGAAATTCGCAAATTAGTCGATCACAATTTCGCCTGGCTACGTAGGGCTAATTTGATGACAATTATTATCCCTTATGATCGATTTACCTTAAACGTGAGATGCCATATTACTATATCTGGTATAGAAGGTATTACTAGTAGACTAGTAGATATCTATATACCTACGCTACTTATAGATATCTGGTAAATTAGACCGAATTCTTAAATAATTTGACTACATAGTACCTACAATATAGTGTTTATAATTATCTAGATGCTAATGGTAAACCTACGTACCAAGATTTTTATTTAGAAATTGTTTTTGTTCCTACTTACTAAACTAATTGAATAGGTGTAGCACTCTGAAGACTACTAACTGTCAAATGCATGTCTATTTTATTCTTGTTATGTTATGGGCCTAGGGGTGCTTCCCCTCATGGGCTCAGAAGTTCAATGCGCATGTCCGAAAAATAACCTCATTCTATCCACGCCTTAGGTCATCCAAACCAGTAATAAGGTTGTGCTTAGCAAAAAACCACGATATTAGCACAAAAGAAATACCTATAACATTATTTTCGTCACTTCGTCTCACTGTGATGTGCTAAATGGAAGTCAATGATTATATTTTTAATTGTTTTGCTCTGTATCTCCTTTCATCGATTGGAAGATACAAGATGTATCTTCAATAATGAGAACATTATGTGAGCACAGTGTTCAAAGTGTATAGTGGGGAAGAAAATGGTAAATGACGCACAAGTAGAGTCGCCGCCAAATTTGGATGTGCGTGACAACGAGGAACCAAATTGCACAAAAGAAAATAATCTAGATAGAAGTGTTAAAGTTGTAGAATATAGGGTAAATAATCTTACTTATATTTGATAGTTCATCTAATTGAATTACCGCATCTTCATTTTGTATAAGACAATGCATTGTCTTAGTGTCTGATATGGCCTTTTAAATTTTTAGGGAATTCTCTGGACATGTGGTCTGAAGGAGACATGTATAACTGCCTTGTGGCTTCCACTAGGTGCTCTCATATTTTGTTACGTGACAGCTACCATATTCCAGTCAGATGATATACACGAAACGCACTGTAGAGTGAGTATGGTTTAATTTAATAAACATAAAGTGGACTTAAAAGTTATTAATAACAAGGACACATATAGCGAAGTTTCTAAAAACCTGTCTGATTTTAGGTTTATAACGTAGTGCCATCAATAAGTGCTATTACGGGCATCAGCCCACAAAGATACATCTGGAGGATATGTATAGCTTTTCATTTAGGACCAAGGTTGTTGATAGGGTCTTTGTATTACAACTATCACCAACAACGCACTGCGCATATCATCGAGGAGAAGGTAAGTTTCATAATCTTTCTATTTTTGGCTAAGCTCCCAACGTTTATTTCTGCATGTATCTATTCTATACTGAAATTAATGATACACCTCCAGTTTGGTAATTTCATCTGTGTGAATTTCCTAATGAGTGATGGTTGATTGAGTATTAAAAAGTAGTAAGGTATAACTTGGTGATAATATTACCGTAGTTTGGTGGAAATTAAAAGTATCTACCTACTTATTTGATTTAGAAACCTGGACAAAACTAAATATTATATAAAATCAGTTATATCCTCATCTGTATGTTGTGACAAACCGGACGACGCGGTGGATGGACTAGACATTATAAACGTCGCGGAAAGTCGGTGGATGGAGGCGGCTCAAGACCGTTCGTCGTGGCATTCTAAGGGGGAGTCCTATGTCCAGCAGTGGACTTCTACAGGCTGATGATGATGATGAAGTGTTATGTAGCTATGTTTTAAAATAAGCTATCAAAAATTGTAACTTTGGTAATAAAACTATATTAATATTATAAATGCGAAAGTTTAAAGTTAAGTACTTTATCACGCTCAAACAAAGAAACGGATGGAATGGAGATACCTTATACCCTAGATTAATATATAGGCTACTTTTAATCATCATCATCATCAATTTTCATCATTGTTGACGCGGGTTAAACCGCGGGGCGCAGCTAGTTGTATAATATTTTTCTTTCATTTTCAGACACTACTCCAAGCGAAAAACTTAGGATTAGCTTGCTATTGGCTGAACTTTATAGAGCTACTTGCCCTTACTGGCGTCACGTATGTTTCCAACAGGGAAAATTATTGTAAGTTGCCTTATCTCTACCAAAGATACTTTTAATACTACTTCGTGTGACTGGTTGTTTCTTGGTCACCCAAAGTTGTCAGAGACCAGCTTGAGGATTGGTGGGATTTAATAAGGCCTAGTGACCAACCAGTGTGGTGAAAAATTCAGTCCCATGGTACCAACAACACCCACCCGGAACAAATATTTGCAGATTATTTCAATATTTATCCCGCAGCCGGAATCGAACCCACACCTCTTGCTTGTCAGCCGACTATACTAATGGGTAATACATATTATTATTTTTTATTCACAAATATTTAAGTTTTAACCTTTAAGTATAATTAAATTACATGCCGGTCCAGAGTGTGTTTAAAAAAGAGGAATTAGACATATACTATAAATTTACACAAGAAACATACTAGGTATTATTAAATCGGCCTATAATATGGACTTATATGGACCGGTGTTTATTGCGTACAGCATGATTATTTTTAAGTCTATTAGAAAAGGGTTCGCGATAATTTTAACACCACTGTAAATCTCAACTCAAGTACCCTCATGTACCCCCACCCCTCTCTTTACGTAACAAAAAAACGGGACCCTTTGTTGTCCGTCCGTCTGTCTGTCTGTCTGTCAAAAGCCTTTTTCTCCAAATTTATAGAGCCGTAAAAATCAAGCTTCTAACTCAACGCATTAAACAGATATGGCAATGAACGTCTAATTTTTACATGTTTAAAATTTGAAATCTGAGAGAAAAAAAATTAGGCTTTGACAAATAATCAAAAAAGTGGCTGAAATTTTAAAAAGGGATCTGATCTATATAATTTACGTAAAATGAAATAAATTCATGGATCACCCTCATAGGGTGCTTGATGCATTCATCCGTTTTATTTTATACGGCTTACCGTACCTCAAACTATGAGTCAAGCCGACAGCGGCGCCAAGTGAAAGACCACCGTTTGAAAGTGCGACTACAGAAGCTTTAGTTACTCTGTTATAATTCCTAAGAAAATACACCTTTTTCAGTCGTACACGAGAAGATTTTCATAATCTTCATGGCAGCTAGCCTCCTCCACATGTACTGCCGAGCCAAGGTGGGCTGCGTAGGTGCTGATGAGGTGGAACCGCTGCGGACCAATAAACTGATATGGACCCTCTTCTTTGTGGCCGTTGCTGCTACTCTTGGACTGATCGTGTTCTTCCTGAGACATCGCCTACTTTGCAGACCTCTAGGTCAGTATTTTTAAATTTTTATCCACAATATCCAGGCAGTACAATTGTAAGTTTTATGTTTTTCGGAAACATTCCTAGCGAAGTAACTTTTATGTTGTAGGATGAAGGGATAAAAATCAAAACATTGTATAGAAAATAATATTTATTGAATTCCATAGCGTAGCAGGCTATGGAAAGACGAATGCTCAGAATGTCACTACATGATTGAATCTTAAATTAATCTGTAGAATAACCAAGATCACCGACTTATAGCCCTCAGAATCAGCAAGTTGAAGTGGCAATAGACAGGTCGCAAAACTGACAACCGTTGGGGAATAAAGGTTCTCGAGTGGCGACCATAAATCGGACGACGCAGTAAAGGAAGGCCCTCCCTCTCGATGGACCAAGGACATCGTAAAGGACGCAGGAAATCGATGGATGGAGGAGCTCAAGACCATTCGTCGTGGCGTTCTATGGGGAGGCCTATGACCTGCAGTGGACTTGTACAAGCTGATGATGATGATGATGATAGTAATTTTTTTTGGGGGGAGACAGCCCGCGACCATGATTGCTGTAACGCATTCGAAACGTCGGGACTAATAAATAATAAGGTAACACGCGAAAATACCCGTGATAATATAATAAAGATGATGATTGAATTAAAGGTAAACATTGAGAAACCATTTTCTAGTTAGATTAAGTACTTGTCCTAGGCAGTGTTGTAGGCTAGCTAGAACTACGCATCACTCAAAATATCGTCAACTAATTGCAGAACTCCTCGTTTGAACTTCCTAGTCTGTGAACTATTCATTGCGTATACATCCGGCAGTAAACTGAGCAGAAACATCTTTTTAGGATCATTCTGTAGTTCATTTAAAGAATCATTAGGTAGGTTAGATATGTCCATGTTCGTATTTTGTTCTGATTGATTGCATCCGCTAAGCATTTGTGAAGTATCTTTGGGCTGGATCAGTCTGCGCGTAGAGTCATTTTTAGTAACAGAAGGTGCTGGTGATGTTGGTGATGGTGATGAAGGTGACTCTGGGAATGCTTCCAGCAATGGACTCGGAGAGTTATCAAAGTATTGTTGCATAGAGCTTTTGTAAGGGGAGTGGCTTCCTTTAGACGAGGTTTCAACTTTCACATCACTTTGAAATTCGTTCTCTTCGTTAACTGTTTCTATATACGTATTTTCGTATATATTATCATGCCGGTGCGCTGATTGTCTGTCTGATGGTTTTTCTTTGAATGCCTTGATGTAGGGAAACGTATAATGCATATGCTCCATTAAATAGTAAGGTCGTTTCCTGACACCTGTGTTCATGAGCTTTTTGTAACGAGAGACTACGGCCCGAATGTTTTTAAATTTGTCTTTGCATTTTGAAGCTGAAACAAAATTGTCACATCAATATTAAGAAAAATATATTTTCAACAACGTCTTCTATGGAATTTTTTTGGATGATGCTGATGATGATGATAATATTAGTTAAGCGGAACCGTGAGCTGTTATAATGAGCCCAAACATGGCCACTAACGGCCAATCAGTCTACTATTATTCACTGAGAAGTTCCGTTGTTTACCGTTGATGTTTATTTAGTTTATAATAAAGTTATAGCTAATGTTAAACATATTCCAGTACCCCGGATCCTTAAACTAGTTTTGTATTAGATACCTTTTTTTGTAACAAAAATACTCTACTGTCTATCAGACTCTATGAGCTATTTGATACATGTAAGGCAAAGAACCCGATTCCCAATATTATCATCTTGTTTAAGTCACGCAAAACTCTATGGCCAGTATAGGTATAGGTACTCTCTCACACACTCACACAGTACGTAAGAGTAAAATGATAAAGACAATATAAAATTTGTTCTGGACAAAATCTCTAAATTCAGAAACAAAAGCGGTAGAGTGAATACGATTTCCAAATGGGACCGTTATCAGAAATAAATTAAACATTGACAAGTAAGTACCTGGCCAACCAACAACTCGGCCCACTTCAGCCCATGCTTTATCCGTTATCATTCTGCGACAGTATTCTACCGAGTCTGTTTTATACAAACACGGATACTTTTCCACTTCTTTGACCAGCTTCAGATTTATTCTTTCTTGTTGTGCGATATCCATTTTGTAGAACACGGTATTTAACTTGTAAAAAACAGTTTATGCACTGATGTTCAGAACAACGTAACCGAATTTGGCCCCGATCGGTCGTAGACTGGTTTGGTTTGGTTTAGTTATGATGTGAATACGATCACACGATACGAGCCGAGCCGACTTAAACCGAACCAAAGTCACCGGCTCCGATCGATAGAGCGCTTTCTTTCTATCACCCGAACGGCTGTACATTAATATTCGGGTTACGTAGTAACTCATATTTATTCGGGTTCTCTTTCGTCCTAACTTGCATTTGCATACATTATAATTAGATCTGTACTGAGGATCTGTAGAGTAGGTAGGTATTGGTGTAGAATGTCGATATTGTAGCGATGTTTTTTGTGGTCAAAAGGTGCTCAACTTACTACCATTTACTTATTTAGAAATGAGAACTATTGTTTTAGGGTAACAATTCTGAACACAAATATTATCTCTAGTTTAGTATCTATTTTATTTTATTTATTTATTTACCAGAAACCAACATACGGATTTACAGAGTAACATTACATAAATTTTGCTAGCAATAAGTAAGTAGGTACTTATTACTAGAAAAATAAGTTAGGTTTAAAGTGGTTAGATACTAGTAATGCACACAAGCTCTCACACTAGGATACCCTGTGTTGTGAGAAGCTTGCCTCTTCCAATACGGTCATTATAATTATTATGGGTAAGTTAAGTACCTAATTACTTTTCACTAACTAGTTAGGTTTAAATTTATGAGTTCTCTGCTAGGCACTTGTTACGATGGTACTAAGAAAGAAAGTTTATGGTAGAAAGGACCTAAATCTAATACCTATCTATAAGGCAAAGTCTTGACATGACTTGCTGACCGAGTGACAAGGCACAGCCTAAACCGCTAGTTCGCCCTCTAAGGCGTCCAAAAAAAGCTGTTAATGTAAATAAAAAATGCTCTGTATTTCGAAAACCGTTAGTAGTAGATGCAATTAAAATACACATGTTTCAGCGATACTTGAAATTTTCCTAAAAAAGGGCACGGGAAAGTGTCCTGTGTAAAAAAAAGTACACTTTACGTTGTGGCCTGATTTTAGTTTATTTCTATGCAGTAAAAGTTAGTTTCAAGTTGTAGCTATTGAGATTAAAATATTTTCAGGACCTCAAGTTAAAAATAGAACCATTCAATTGAACAACTCAAGTGTGGTGTCGTTTCAAAGGTTGTTTGACGGTGTGGTTGTTGAGATTTTAATTTTTAACCTCAAGGTTAAAATGAGACCCCTAAATTGAAAAATAGGGTTTTAGGAGGTTATATGATTATAGAGGGTTAAAGGAGAGGGGTTTTTAGGGTTTGTTTGTTTCACTGCGGCCGCATTATCTTCTTCCACGGACGAAGTCGCGAACGGGTCAGCTAGTCGAAGATATTTAGGAATAAACAATAGGTTACGTGTGATAGTTACGCTTACGTATAATCTAAGTAGGTAGTTCTTTTATTTATAACAATTAAGTATGTGGGTAAAAGGTAAAGTGTTAATTGAATGTTTCATAGGCGTGCGTGCAAAGAGTTTGAGTGTGTGACGATTATTATGTCGAGGTGTGGTGTGATGGTGTATACTGAGTTTTGAATGATTAACTGAATATGTTTGCGTGGAGTTCGACTAGTAGTTATATTACATATAGATACATTGGGTGTGATTTTTTTTAGGAGTGATCGTGCGTGCATTCGGATAACTATCGTTAGGTTGACGATGCAGCGGGTACAGTTTGTAAAGTATGAGTTTAATATGAATCCGGTAAATCTGAAAAAGTTGAATTTATATTAGCTACTTAAATTAGATTTTTGTTCATTAATTTAGAATATTATCCCTTTAACCTACTTTCACCCTGCCAATTTTGAGAAAATACATATTGATTATATACATGGACTATCAGAGCAGCAATCCGGCCGGATTGTAAATCTGTCAGGATTGCAAGATTGCTACCCCTAAACGCAAACTTTTGCATGATCACTTTGCGGTTTGCGTTTTTGTATCACGCTAACGCAACTGACTTTTATCTAAGGCCCTGTTTACGTCGTGCTACCCAATCGTACCTACAAGCGAAGGCGCTAACTAATGAAAATCAATTTGGCCAAATGTAAAGTTGCTCACCATGGGTCATTGGTAAAAAAAAGAGTTGTTAACTGCGTATATATCACAGGGAGACAACTCATACCTATGTAACCTTGTCGGTAATGTTTACTAATATCCATACCTTGAAAACTCTATTAATATTACAGATTTTGAACTATTAACTACTAATATTAATGTACTTACTGCATAAGAGCAATAAATAAATGAACATTTAATATTCCTGGGTTTATCGAACGACTTGTTTCTCAAAAAGTTTACTCACGAGTATAAGTGGAATGAGCTTCTTACGATATGGGCTAATTAAATAAATATTTAAAAACTACAGGATAGTAGGCATCGCATCGACAATGCCTCTAGTGTTGCTAGTTTCTCTTTACGCTAGTTTGTATATATTTCATTTTATAAAACATTATGTATATTGTGTGAATCTAGGTTGGTTGGTATAGAGCTGGAGATCTTCTAGCAGGTACTCACACGTATCAGTCACTGTTACCATTTACGTTTTCTTTCATTCGTTTCATTCTACTTACCATCCACTACCATACGTCTTACCAATCGGATATTTCTTTACAATTGTATTAATAAAAGGCTTTCTAAGTTCATTTATTTTTTAATATACAAAAAAATCCATTTTAATAAATAGGTATTACAATAATATTAATAGTTTACTCCTACAATTCCACAAGACCTTTCAGCAAAGACCCATTGTCAGAAACGAAGGTGGACCCTGTGATACTTCTCGCTTTATTGCTCGCCAAAAACATGATGAGATCAGCAATCTCTTCCGGCTCACCCATCCTTTGTAGAGGAGTAGACTTTGCAATAGCAGCCATCATTACTTCTTCCTGCTCTTTAGGCATGCCCGCATTCTGAGTGATGTCCGTCTTCACTGGCCCAGGGTTCACAGTGTTCACCCTGACACCATGTTTGGACAGCTCCAAAGCGACAGCCCTCGTGAAGTGATCCATACCTGCCTTGGACGTACAATAAGCAAAACTTTGGTCAAATAGAATTCCCAATGCCACAATACTGGACACGTTCACAATGTTGCCTTTGCTCTTGACGAGATGGGGTACCGCAAGATGAGTCAACTGCACAATGGATCGCAGATTCGTTGTCATAATCCTGTCGAATCCTTCCAGAGCATCAGGAGAGAAAATGCTTGTGGGAGTAAATATTCCGGCATTGTTCACCAGCACATCTAGATTACCATAGTGTTTCACTGTGTCGTTGATAATCCTTTTCGCGTCGGCATCTTTGGTCACATCAGCAGCTATGACTAGAGGTTTACTCCCTTTCTGCTCGCAAATCTTAGCTACACAAGCTAGTTTAGTTTCATTTCTTCCCACCATGGAGACTCTGGCACCTTGGGCAGCGAAGGCGATGGCTGTTGCTGCTCCTATTCCAGAACTGGCACCCGTCACTAGGACAACTTTGTTTTGGAAACTCATCTTCACACCGTGACTGTTTGGTACACACTAACAAGAATGTTCGAGGAAGTTGCGCTTTTATTTGTGCATGTTTGTACCTACCTCTTACGCAACCTGATAAAACTTCCGTATTTATGATGCAACCTATGAGTCATGGTGAGATGGCAATTTCTATAAAAACCTACCGTAGGTATTGATACATCTCACAAGTTTCTTTATGAGTTCAAGATCACGGCCTATAGATATACCCTGTCGTGTGGGTGTACCTCAGCTAGCTGTACCAAATAAGATGCATTGAAACTATCTTCGGATACTGGCGCAAATGAGCAGACTTCTAAAACCGTTCAGAATTCCATGATCTTTAAAATTAACAGCAATTTCAGATTATTTAATAAGCAATAATAATTTGGTAATTACGAAATGAACCATATTGCGAGGTTCTCGAGCGTTACCTAATTTTTCTTCTTACCTATTATCATCATCATCAGCCGTTAGACGTCCACTACTGACTCAATGAATTTTTTATTTTGCATTATTATTAAAATAATTATATTTAATAATTTTGAAATAAATAATGTTAATTAAATTATAATTAATTCTTCAATATTAATAAAAATTGCACTTATGTCTCCACCAGAGAAATCAGCGATGGTCGGTCTTGAGTTACCTACATCCACCAATTTCTTGTGACCGTTATAAACTAACTAACTCACTGACTGACTGCCTATCACGATCAACGCACAGCCTAAACCATAAGTCCTAGAGATCTAAAATTTAGAGGGTACATTCTTTTTGTGGTTTAGAAGTGCAAATAAATAATAGGAGGAAATAAAATTGCTAATTTCACTCCCCTCAGCGGGGTTTGAAGTTTGTAAGTATATAGAAAAAAACTCCATGCGGTTGAAGTCACGAGTGTTCTACTAGTGTGAGATTAGATGCACCTACTTACAAATTAAATTATATAACAACTACATGGCACAATACATCTGTCCTGTACGTAAACTAGTCATTTTGTAATTGAAGCATCATTGTCCTGCTACTTGACCACTAGTATACTGTGTAATTCTGTGAAGTACCTATGCATTAGCCTATATAATCAAAAGTACTATATCACTTTAAGGCTATGTCATCAAAATATTATCAGCTCTTCTCATACCACTTACTAAAACATCCGTGTCATCTATTTTTATATGCCAGTTGAACCATACACGAGATGTCGACCCATACACGACTTGTCGACCCTTGCACGACCAGTCGACCCATGCACGGCCTGTCGACCCATGCACGACCTGTCCACCCATGCTCAACTAGTCAACTCATGCACGAGATGTCGACCCATGCACGACTAGTCAACGCATGCATGATCAATCGATACATGCACGATCAGTCGACCCATGCTCGACTTGTCAACTCATGCACAACCAGTCGACCCATGCACGGCTTGTCGAGTCATGCACGACCTGTCGACCCATGCTCGACCAGTCAACCCATCCAATTATCTACAAACAAAACTTAATCGGTCTTCGCTTTTTGGCTGCACTTGGGGGTGCAAGTTGGAAAAAGATTATGGCTTTTTCGCAATACCACGAGCAGTGTAGGACAAGGCCCAATTACACTCTCGATGGACCGACGACCTTGTAAAGGTCACAGGAAGTCAGTGGATGGAAGCAGCTTAAGACCGTTCGTCATGACATTTTATGGGGGAGGGCTATATCCAGCAGTGTACTTCTACAGGCTGATGATGAATCATGAATGTAATACTTGTGTTCTTTCCATCATTCACTTGTAACCAAGAACATTATCTTTCAGCGTTCACCTGGTTCTCTGTCTGCGAGTATATCCTGGCGACTGCCAACATGGCGTTCCATGCTGTCGTGGTCCGAGATCTTCCACAGCATCAGCTGCAAATCGCCCTTCCACCAGAGAAGACGGACTGAACAATTATTTTAAAATTCAACTATCAAAACCATTCAAACCTCTACAAATCTATGACAGTATATGCTCTAACAGAGCTGTTACGCACTTCACATGTCATTTATTACCAAAAATACATACAATAGGATGGGGCACTATGACCGCTGTTACGCACTGCGTTGTTTGACCGTACGGCTATTATGCCTGTTCCAAACTACGCATGATAACTGATGCGCTAACTTTCAGCTTGCCAGTGCAGTTCTCGCGAAAGCGCTTTTTGACTTCACGTTTGATGCGTAGTAAATGTAGACATTACCTACTTACCTATTACAATAGTTAGCGCATATGTTACTATGCACCGTCTGTACTGGGCTACACTGCAAATCTATTGCATAACTTCTTACGTTATCGAACGATCTCTGTAGTAAATGGCTGGAGGTGAGCACTTGAGCAGCCGACTGAGACGAAAGAGGTGCGGTTCACTTCCCGCTACGGGACAAAAATGTTTGCAATGATCTGCAAATATTTGCCCCGGATCTAGGTATTGTGGTACCATGGTACTCGTAGTTCCTGATACGACACAAGAAATCCTGGTGTGACTATGTATGTGACTGTTGGGTTGTTATGTTGTGTTATGTTCAGTGTAGTGTACGTGATACTTGATAGATAGATCCAGAGCTGTGTACTGAGGCTGAAATGTCCCTAAGCAATAAATTGGTGTCCCGTCTATAGGTACAGCATTTTCTATGTTTAAAGCTGCGTCCCGTAGGCAAACTGTTCGCCACCGACTGAGTGAGCCGCAAATTTGTGGCGAACTGGAATTCGAGTCAGCGGCATACTCAGACGAACTTAAACCATTTCGCCTGGAACCGGTTTTCCTGTGAGCCACCCACTGAGACAGTAGGCGCGCGTAACGCTGCTAACTGCGTAGAAACTAGCAAACTGTGAACACTCCATTTCAAAATATGGAAGGGCGTACTAAACCGATACGCCGCTAACTCAGTCGGCGGCGAACAGTTTGCCTACTGGGGACTCAGCCTAAATCACGCTAAAATTATCAAGAAAAGAAGCCTTGACAATTTTAGCGTTGTTTGGTTTAGAGGCTATATTGAACTTTTTGGTCAAAAGTAGTACACCAACGCTGGCCAACTATTATTAAATAACATCTCAAGATACTCACCAGAACGACTATAAGTAAAAACCTACCTACTCTTTCCATGAAAACCAACAACCTTCCTGCCTTCCTCTTCTTAGTTTCTGTTTTTAAGTCAAAGTTGAGACCGGTTGTGTTTATAATAACCAAAGTTTTAAGCAATTAATATTCATAGTTTTTTTGTCATAACATACAAAGTTGTTGACGTTGGGAAGCTTCCGTTCATAGGTTCTTATTTAAGTATTACCTTGTTACTCAGTTTGTAACCAAATATAGGTTAAGTATCTATATAGTCTGTAGATCTTCTTCCATTTTATTTATTTTTAATCTATTATAAATTTGAGGTAGTTTATTCGAACTTTGTAATTAATTAAATTTACTTGATTTTTATAAAATATGTAAAAAAAATTACAACCAAGAATCCACTTCCTTACCATTCCTAACTTTACATATTTTATTTATTTTTAGATTACATAATTAAAAAATTACATACAAATCCGTAGGTAGGTGTTCCTCAACATCAGAGATTTTACTTAACTGGAAAACATTTGTACCTGTAAACGATGTATGAAAATTCGTAGAAAAGACATGAACGCGCTCGATTCGTCGCAGGTCGCTTTTATCATTGAAAATGTTTATCGATCGATACTGGTAGACTTTTCACAAAAAATGGGGATTGGTGATTTTTTAAATAAGTAAAATTGCAAAGGCTAAAGATAGTTTTTTTTAAATGTTAAAAACTTTTTCCTTAATCACAATAAACCTACAATAAGTCAAAACAGTAGATTTTTTGGTGTTCTTTGGGCATTTTAAAAAGTAACATAACGATCGTTTGGTGAAAAAAAAAATTCTCTGCAGGATATTATATTCCCCAGGAATTTGGAATTTGGAAATATTAATTTATAAGTTTTTGGGATACAATGCTTCAAAGTATTTCGCGTAATGAGCCGCACGTAAATTCGCATTACTCAAAAATTATTAGAGCTATTATATGTTGTCAAAATGTGTACAATTGTATCTACTAAGATGGTTTAACAAATTTTTCTAAGGATAAAAAAGATATTTTAAATTTGGAAAAACCATAGAGAACGATAAAACGGTCGATTTTTTTGTTTACAAATAAGCAACAATCAAAATAACATCTTATTATTGTTATTTGATTTTGAGAATTTTGTTCTTCTCATTTTTTAGTCAGTGTGTGTTGTGTTTTGTCATTCTTGTATTTTTGATTGAATTATAGTTTAAAAGGACCAATTTAAATGTTAAAATTAAATGATATTAATTAAAATAATGTACCTACCTATAATAAAGGTTCAAAATGGACAAACTAGATTCCCTAACGTAGAAAAAACTTCAAAAATAATAATGGTATAAATTTAACCCAAGTAAATTCCAACGTAAAAATTTAATTTAAAATATCTAACTATGTTAATCTTATCTTATTTTTACCTTAAGGGTCAACTTTTCTAATTCTTTTGTTTATTCATTGTATGCTTTTGGTAGATCTTTATTTTTGGAAGGGATTTTCTTAGAAGTCTGATATTAATGTTACGGAAACAGTGAAATAAGACGAAAGTACAATCGATTTGTAAATGAAGAATACGTACCTACCTACCTATACATTCTAACGAATAAACATAAGGAGGCTGTTATACTAACAATTAATAAATGATAATTAAATAATATTAATATTAATAATTGTTTTCTTAGAATATTGTTATTGATAGTAGATATTATTAATGATTCAATCAATATAAATATTAAGTAGATTAGCATTATAAGAAGCTTTAGTTTAGTTTAGTTATACCTAAGACAATTGAGCCCAACTGGAAAAATATAATTATGACAATCTCTCATATAGTTTTAACCAGCGTTTGCCTATGGCTTTGCTAGAGTGGTATCAGAAAAAGTTAAAAGTAACATATGTGTCAACCCAGTTTATAATCTATCGCCATACAAAATTTTATAGAAATATTTTTACCCCCTTATTCATAATAATTTTTGAAACCTATTTTAGTTAAAATAGCTTTTGTTTTATTCTCTCTGATGCAAAATGTCGGACGTCAAAACAAGTCAAAAGCTATTTTAGTTATCACTGCCCTACTCTACCCTACCCTACCCCTATACCTATATTCATAATATTTTTTTAAACCAATTTTAGTTAAAATAGCTTTTGTTTTATTCTCTCTGATGCAAAATGTCGGACGTCAAAACAAGTCAAAAGCTATTTTAGTTATCACTGCCCTACCCTACCCTATCCTACCCTACCCTTATACCTATATTCATAATATTTTTTTAAACCAATTTTAGTTAAAATAGCTTTTGTCTTGTTTTGATGTATGACATTTTGCATCAGAGAGAACAAAACAAAAGCTATTTTAACTAAATAGGTTTAAAAATGATTATGAATAAGGCCCTTAGTCTGAGTAACAAACATTCATACTTCCACATTTATAATATTACAAGAATAGGATTACCTACGCATCGATATTATTGTCATTAATTCAAAATATAATGAACCAGTTAGTAACGTACAAGTTTAATAACTTAAAAACATCACTTGATATTTTATTTTTGACAGTCAATAGTTTACACGAATTGTCAATTGTAGATTTAAAATAAATAAAAGTTGTACAAACCTATGTTCGACCTAGGAATAATAATTAGGTTCATTAGATACAGATCGAGTGTACTTCATATAAAATATGTAACCTAGTGTACCTTAAGATTGGTACTTCCTTATAATAATAAAAGCGTTTATAGTAAGATATGCAAGTATCTAGGGGGCTTTAATCTAAAACAACGGGCAACAAAGCCCGATGTGAAGAACGTGAAACAAGTTTTAAGAATAAAAATAAATTATTTGTGCTTAGGTACGGGTTTCTATTTCTTACAAAAAGGTTGGCATAATTTAAGTAATAGAATTAATATATAATAATTTATAAATAATCATTAATTATTAATAATTAATACATTATTAATTATTAATAATTAACCAATCTTACAATTAATAGAAGCAGTTTATTTGTACACTCGATACTTTGATTAACATTATCGTAAGTAAATAAAAATTGTAGGAATTTCAATTATTAGATTATAACTTTAAAATGTTATTATATCTAATTATTATTATTTTCAGCCTACGTCATCCCACTGCAGGGCACAAGCCCCCCCCCCCCCCTTCCACTTTAAATACATTATACCTGATGGTAGGTATTACTATTTTTATTCCTACTATAATTTAAAGATCTACTGTGTCATTGAAATGAATGGACATTTTTTGATGCATTTGAAAGTTTTGAATCTTACACATTATTTATTGATTGTAAAATGTTATTGTTATTTATAATCAAGTTTATTTGTAGATCTAAGCTTATTGAATAAAATTATAAGAATCGTTAATATTTGCTTCTCAGGTATTATTATGTTGATAAGTTGTTACTTAGATACTTAATTAGTTTCACATAATATTAGTCAGTCATTATACAGATTTACGAGGTAGGTAATTAGAAATCTTCTGTACTTACCTACTTATTATAGTTTATCCAAGATAATTTGAAGTTTTATTATAAAAAATACCTAAGTACCTACCCGCTACTTTCATAATTAGAATTGTTTTTATTAGATTTTCATGGCAACTGAAGCCTAAGATTTATAAGATTATAACTTTATAAACGGTCAGTGGATGGAGGCGGCTCAAGACTGTTCGGACTGGAGGCTTATGTACAGCAGTGGACTTCTACAGGCTGATGATGATGATGATAAACTTATTATTTTATTTTTGTTTAGTGATCTTTTAATCGAGCTATAATGATGTGACTGTGTATAATAAATACACAAAATCGGTAATTTAACATTACTACTGCCCTCATCCCTTGCCACACAGACACTTAGGTATTTATTAACCCTCTTCACGACGATGGGGTTTTTTGCGAAGGGGTTTTACTTACTAGTAAGTTGGGTCAACTTGTGTGTGTCACGTAAATTGAGGTCCTCTCACGCGGTTCTGAAATAAAATTGAAGTTTCCTTTGTTATTTAATATTACCCTATATTTCCTTGAAGTTTTTATGTTATGTTTTGAATACCCTACATTGAATTTGTTTGGACCTAAAATTGTGTCATTTTTAGGATAGAATGAAGATTTGAAGTGACTGAAGAGTCATCTTTAGGATTTATTTGGAAATACTTTATTACTTGCCACAATTACGCATTTTTACCAGATTCAACTCATCCATCTTGCGGTGTAGCATCCAAACCTACACAGAAAAGTTTGCTTAAACTGACAGATGGCGCTAGCAGGCACCAGCTAGTTGTTCGACAGATTGAAACGGGAAATCAGTCTGTCTCGCTCGTTCATTGACAAAGATGGCGGCAAACAGGAGCTAGGACAGGTATAAAAGTTTTGCATGTGTTGGTATATACGAACACAAAATTTCACGTTTGACCACTCTGCCTCATGCACACACATACAGAAAGCGGGCGGGTGCGGGGCAGGGGGAGTAACGTCCGTGAAGTTGTGTCAGCATATGCGCAAACGAGGTGCGCATTCGTCGCGTGCGTTGTCGGGATTCTTTGTGCCATTCTTTGCATACCAATAAGAGTATATTCTTTTATAATACTGTGAAATTGATATTCTATTACAATTCGGCCCTTCACTTCAACTTCGAACTCCATTTTAGGTAAGTCAAATTATTTTTTAAAGTGTTTTTCATACAAGTAACTCTAGTTTTTGGAGATTTTTATTCGGGAATGTCAACAATGCGATCGCGATCCTACAATATTTTACATAGTTGTCGTGTTTGCTTCGCCGCTACTTCCGGCAGTTCGGGTGTCGGCATTTCGCGATGTAAACATTATCTAGTTTTAGGATTCAGCTGCATTTAGGCAAGCTGTCGGGAATGAAGTGTGCCCAAGGTGCTTGTTGTTGAATTCACCCGAGTGTGCTTGCTGTGATGGCGCAATTTTCGAAAGACGCGGTACGGTATCGGTCGCTCGCGATACACTTCAGTCGCGTTTGTGGCTGCATGCGATTTGACGTATTCTGCGCGTGTGATGTCACTAACTTGTCAGCCAATTTTGTGAAATGTCAAACATTTTACATGTAACGCGCGTGTGAATTGTAAACAAATTACAGTGCTCATAACTCATAATTAGAATTACAGTGAATTATTTTTTATAAAATGGACTGTTTTTACTCCAAATTTTATCCAAGACGTGAGTATTTATTGATAAAAGTTAGGCATAAACATTCACATTCCTCGCATAGTTTTAAGAATAACTGGGATAGTTGATCGCAACTATGAGTTGTCTTCTCAGAGTGACTACGGGTTAATAATTCTATTTAGCTTTATTAGGTAGAATTTAGATTTACATTAGTGCATAAAATAAATCAAAATTTTAACCAAGAAAATTAAGAAGGGTACTTGCTTTGAACAATTACCAAAATAACCAACACAAATTTAGGAGTTTTATTGTAATAAATGTATGAGTGAACTTATTTATAGAATACCTACCTAGGTACAACAGATTGTAGTATGGGCAAACCTCTCTTTACTGAACCTACTTACAATCAAAATTAAGCCAGCTGGATTTAATTAATTCTACCTATTCGTATCAGATAATAATTAGTAAAATTATTCAAATATCAAAGATTGTTTACAAAATTTTGTCGTTAATAAATATTATCAAATAAGTAAATCCAGTCATTTTGGTCGATAGTTTTGCAACTAAGTGAAATTTTTAATAATTTTTTTTGTTGGTTTGTATAAGTACTTACTTACTTATTAGTAGGTACCTAACCTATTGTAGTAACCACTAAACATTGATGGTTACATTAATAGGTAAGAACCTATGTGTGGAAAAAGAAAAAAATGAAAAGTAATTCAAGGTAGCCCGCCCGGTGGCCGGGCCAGTAGAAGACTCATAAATTTTTATAAAACCCCAGGATTTGAATTTTATTAAATTATGAAACAGACATAATAATATAGGTACTTAACTAATGTTAGTAAATTAAGTTCGTATTATAATCTATTATGATATAATTATATCCGATCCGTTGTTTAACCATAATCATAATATATTTATTCAAATAAGTTTCTAATCACTAATTTGCTAATACATTTTAAAGATTTAAAAATCAAATTTTATAGTACCTACTTAAATTCTGCAATCTATTCAAAGCTGTCACTTGTAAGTGCAACATCCTTAGTTTCCAAGAGATTGTAAAGCGGTTCACTTACAACCTCTCGAACTCTCGAATGGGTGCCAAGAGTTATTTTGGTCAATATAGTTGATGTTTTTATTGCGCGTCGCGTCGCGCGCGTCGGCGACAACTTATGTGAGCCGCAGGACGAGCAAAAAGACAAAACTAGTGCTGCAATGAGTCGTAAGGCAGTTTTGACTTTATAAATGGGCGAGAAACTATTAAATATATAGAGAAGCCGGCTTCATAAATACTTGTTAAAAAATATACTCAAGTAAACTAATTTAAAGAGAAAAAAACACATAATTGACATAGTTATTATTGTTATTATCTTTGGGCATATCATGTTTTATTAGACGGCAATAAGCTTTATAATCACAAAAACAAGTTAAAACAAAAAAAACTGCACGACAGCATTAATACAAGACGTGCAAAAAGCAAACTGACACTGCTGATTTGCTTTTTCGCCTCCGGCCCTCACGCGGCGTCACATCTAATGGCCGATTCACAACGATTTATCACGTATTCTGTCTTAGGGAAATTGAATTTGGAACACTTTATTCTCGAGGACGCATTACGTTACGTTGCTTGATTAAACCCTTTTTATGTCACACGTCTTGCGCTTTATCGTTATGAGTTAACATTACCAGCGGCGCGGCGGCAGTGACGGGTTAAACTTTTTTATTTTGAACTTTTACTATTGTTATGGTGCAAACATTACATTAGGGGTTTAAAAAAAATAGGTTGATGTTAATGATAAGTGACTTCATTAACTGAGAAACTTCTGAAACGGCCCGTGCATTGCTCAAGCGCATTTCCTTAATTTTCAGTTTTAAAATAAAATGGTAAACATTTAAAAACCTAGTGAAATTTAAACCAGTACCTACAAAATGCAGATACCTACCTAAGTTCATCATTAGTATTAGCAATTGTTCATAATATTTACCTACAATAAATAATTACTTTTCTCGATAAATATATATATCCGAAACAAGACTGATTTTAACGGTAGAATTCACATTTATAAGCATTCGAAAATCAAGTATGTATATTCATTATATTCATGATTGGTGTTTTACGAAAAATCACAAAAAACCCACAAAATGAATAGAATTTTTACGCGCCAGCCATGTCAATTCAATGTTGTGGCCAAGCTATTTTGAATCTTATTTTTAATGTAGAACAAGTGCTTGAGTATGTAGTTTGTTACACAAAACTTAATGGTATATATATATACCACAGATAAAATATAAGTTACTAGGTACGATAAAAAGCCAAACTGCAAAACGTGGCTCATAAAAAAATTGTAGGTAAGAAAGAACTCACGATTATAAATATTTTATTCATTTATCGTTCATATTTTTTTGTGGGAACGGCCATATATAAATATTATTACAATATATTTCTCAGAGAACCCCGAACTAAAGTAGCAAATAGCAAAGGGGAACGCTACAATGGTGATCATTTTGGCAGCCTTAGCGCTATCTAAATCTTATGAAACTTGAATAGGAGAAGCTTCTTGGCCTAAATATTCCACCTTTCAAGTTTCAAAAGATTTGGACAGCGCTAAGGCTGCCAAAATGAGCCATTGCTCCGTACCCAATTGTCATTTTGCTACTGTAGTTGGGAGACAGTACTGTTAACCACTGTGGGATATAAAAGCTGGCAACCACGAACCGGAAGACGTAATATAGCCTAATTAGTACAAACACAGTGAAGATCTAGTATCTTTAAAAATAGTATAGAGTAGTAAAAAAAGAAAAAGTAGTAGTGCCAAAGGTAGTGTAACAATACCTAATCAATCCGTTAAAGTAGGTAGGTACCTACTTATGACTTATTTAATTCGTTTCGGTTAAAATAGCTTTGCAGTCACGCATTTTTTGTTTGAAATATCTAAATAATATTTAAATAAATTAACTGTTTAATTCAAGCTATGCTCGTTATTTTTACTAGGAATTTTATTAATGCTATTTACCTTACATTTATCTAATTAATTAGATAGGTATGCCTTATCTCTTCTTTTCTTACATTATTTGCAGTTTTGTTCCCATATTAAAATTAAAATATCACATAAGTTGGATAAAGCCTCTAAAAATATTTGCCCAAGGATTTTCATGTAGGTAAGCACCTACTTATTTTCTTTTTATGCCAATTAGTTTACTTATTTTTATTTTTTATTGTATGCATGTAGTCTTTTATTTTAATGACTATATCTGATTAACACAAAATTAGTTTATAACCAATTACCAGGGTACCGATCAACACTTATTACGGGATTTCCCTCTTCCTTGCATTGATATCCTCACTTCTGTAGGTCTGTTGCCGTGGTGTGGTCCTTTGAATATACCCCCAACTCCTCCCGTGGTGTCGTAAAACCCGACTACAAATCCCCTGGTTTGATCCCCGGGATCAAACCAGGGGATGGGCAGCAGCATCCAATGATTCAACACCAATCTGCCTGCCAAGCGTGGTGATTAAGACAATTTTATTCCCTTCAGTTTGTGAAATAGAGCATTATGTAGATAGACCTAAAAACATGGAATAGTGAAACCAAAGTGTAAGTTTGTGTGTAATAAAGGTTGAATGAAAGTAACCGACCGCAGTATGTAGCTACCTGCTCCTTTATTGACCTGCGGAGGGTCGCTTAATCCGTAAACCTTTTCCACAGCCACGAATCTAACTCATCCAATATCTGTTACGCGATGGTTATTTATATTGTTCTCTTTGATATTTAATTTAACAGTTGATAAAAGACCTGTGGGGCTATTCATTGTGAAGCTTCCTGTTGGCATATTATATCTATCTAATCTAATACTATTAAACGAGCAATATTTGTATACGTATACCTATATTATATATTGACGATCTCATAAACGGCTCTAAAGATTTCGATGAAATTTGCTATATGGGGGTTTTTGGTCGAAAAATCGATCTAGCTTGATCTCATCTTTGAGAAAATGCATTTTTCCGGCCACCCAGGTACTTTTACTAAATAGAACTTTCAATTCCATGGAGATAACTTTGCAGTCATACTAGAATGAACTGCAGGGAGTTTTTCGACCTAACGTTAGACAATAATATTAAAGAAATAAGTATATAAATATGTTGAGCTTGTGATTTATAAGACAGTAAAAAATGTGAATATTAAAAACTTTACTATTAAACATCCAATCACTAAAACAAATGGTTTCGTAGAATAACCTATTATACAGCCTTTATTATGAAAGCTCAATACTGCAGTGCTAATAGGGTATGGAATATTCGAATTGGAGAAATACAATTAAAATATCTCGATAGGTAGATAGACTGTAAGCCAACAGTGGCCATTCAAAGCTGCAGTAACGCGCAGCTAGTGTTCCTATTGATCTTTTAAACTAGTATTTTTAAACTCCGAACACCGGCTGACTCATAAAATGAGTAAAAACCGCTCTGGAGTACCTATACGAGAGATATGATTGCGACGACTGTCCAGTCCAGTAGCCTCGCTCTATTCTCGGACTCCTATTTGTGGATTACTCGTGTGTGAAACCCCAATGAACTATTATCAAAATAAACCGTAACTGTTACGCGATAGAGTCGAAATTCAGTGCATGTAACTCGCACAATCCGACCTTCTGGACCGACGGTGAAGGTATCTGAGCGAAAGGACCCACTCCTTGCCTCTTATTTATCTTAATTTCGCTCTCCAAAGAGTGACAAAATGAGCATTACATCTGTCTGAAGTGCCTTTAGTGCTATCATTCGACACTTTCCATTTGCCACCTGTGTAACTGGTGGAAATAAACACGTTTCCTTCTTATTAATTGAGATTTATTTGAGTATAGCTACGAAGTATTTTTTTTATTACTAAGGATTTTTGTGTGCCAGCAATACCTAATAGCGAACAATGTGAATTAATTTAGCTTATTAAATAAGCAAATCACAGAAACCAGTTTTCTTCTAGGTAGTTTCGGATCCTGAGTCACACATTTCGTAATATCTAATGTCTGAATTCTAATGAACGACATAAGAACAATTTAGATAAGAAATAACAATTCAAACGAAATGTTAAACTTTTAACTGTATTATTTGCAAGAAAGAATGCTTGGAAATGGAGGCTTAAGGTGGCACTATTGTTTTTTTTTCTAACTACCTATAGACAATAGGGTATAAATAAGGAGTTGCATACTATCTCTGATGCCATGTCACATGTAGCTTAAGAGACTCAATTAATAAACTTTAGCACTAAACGGATTGTAAAATCTGGGCGCTCGCTGTCGCCCTTTAAATAACTGCCCGTATGTCTCCATCTAAAATTCTTATTCAAAAATGTTTTAGTAATACCACTTCTATTAAATTAGCGAATGGAGGCGGCTCAAGACCGCTCGTCATGGCATTCTATGGGGGAGGCCTATATCTAGCATTGAACTTCTTACTGATGATGATGATGACTTATGATGATATTTAAACAATATAGATGGTAGAGCGATAGATATGACCTAAATCCCAATTCTCGTACTAAAAATTAGTCCAAAAAAGTTCGGATCACGTTCCGATTTATTGTCGATGTCATAAATGACAGAAATGATAATCTCCTAACTTAAAAGACGGTAATGTTATTATATTGAAATGTGACCGATCACTGACCGGTTAAAAGTTTTTACTAAAATTTTACCTTTGCAATGATTTCAATAACTATCCTAGTGGATGGTAGTCACCGTAATTTGAAAGTAGACTAAACGTTTATTATGAGGGAGCAGTATACCAACTTTCTGTCAAATCACAATTCAGTCTTGATTCGGTCAACTTTCAGTGTAGTTTTAAAATAATTAATTAGAATTGGGCCTCTGGATTGACACAAAAGCAACATTTTATCCAAGTAAAAGTGTGATCAAACTTTTCCCAATAAGAAGTAATGAAAACATAGAATAAAAAAAGTCTATAAAAAATGGATTGTTTGTGAGTAAAGTTCTCTTATGAGTGCACAGCGTATTGCAGAATTCGATATGAAGCTCAGTTCACTTGTTAAACTATCGTTATAGTTGGAATTGTTCGCGAAAACCCGATCCGACCCGGGTCTTGGCAATTTAATTAAACTTGTTATTTGTACGTTTTATTTCGCAATTGCTCCGATGTTCACTTTGACTGTCCGTTGAGTTGTAATAAACCCCACCTATCCTCTTCAGACCGTCTAGCGCCAGTTTATATAGAGATCCGTAAAAATATACCTATAGGTGAACCCTAAAAGCAGGCAAAAAAAATGCTCTTAAATCTTTTTACTTTTATTCTTATTTCTAACACAGCTATAGCGAGCATTTAGACGTATATTAAGTAATCTTGCACAGTAAGAACTCATTAGTAAGTATTATCTGTTTCCTGTGCTGATTCTTAGAAGTGTGTTACGAATTTAAACAGTTCATTCAGTAGTTAGCCTCAGGTGCAATGAATCAACTAATTTTACAAAGTTAACAAATATAAAAATTTATTTAAACGCAGGAGGTTGCGGGTTCGATTCCCGCCTCGGAACAAAAATTTGCACGATCTGCAGATATTTGTTCAGGGTGTTCTGGGTATTTTCTATGTATAAAAATATCTATCTATCTAATGTATTTGTATTAAGTATATCAGTTATCTAGTACCCATAACACAAGCTCTGCTTAGCTTGGGGCTAGATAATGTTGTGTGAAATGTCCAGCATTTATTTATTTATTTTATTTATTTATAAAAAAAATTGTGTTAACAGGAAGATACAGCTGATCAAATTGTGTCGATATAAGATCTAATTAGGTAGGTACTGATAATCGTGACGGAAAATCATCGTTTTGAGAAGAAAAGAAATTGCTTTGTTTTAATTGTATTATAATGTGGATTTTTCTTGAACAAATATTTATATATCAAGGTGCCACTTCACTTGGTGTAGGTATATTCGCAAATGTTTACGTTATTTTTCCATGGTAAAATCAACCATGAGTCTATCGGTACATAATGTTATTTTCCTTGGCAAAATAATGCAAACATTTGCCAATATACACCAAGTGAAGTGGCACCTTCACAATTTGCAATGGTGTGTTTGCCGTGGTGTGTCCGGCCTAATAAAACCCTCCATCTCCTCCCGTGGATGTCGTAAAAGCCAACTAGGGGATTACACGCGGGATTACAAGGGGGTGCAGCAGATCCGTCTGAATACTCGACACGAATACTGCGATCACGAATACGCCTGCCAAGCGTGGTGATTATGGTAATTCCCCCCTTTATATTTTAAGGGGAGGCCTCGTCCAGCAGTGGACGTCAAAAGGCTGCTGATGATGATGATGATATCAGAAATATTTAACTATTAAAACAATTGAACAGTGTCATCATACTGGAATTTAAATTGATGACCTCTGTGGCGCGGCGGGCGAAGGTTCGCCTGTGACACAGGAGGGTGCGGGTTCGATTCCCGTCTCGGAATAAATATTTGTACGGTCTCCAGACATTTGTTCAGGGTGTTCTGGGTATTTTCTATGCATAATAAAAAATATCTATCTATGTGATATATTGTATTAAGTATATCAGTTATCTAGTACCCATAACACAAGCTTTGCTTAGCTTGGGGCTAGATAATGTTGTGTGAAATGTCCAGCATTTATTATTTAGAGTAAAATTTTACAATTTTAATCTTTAGTTTATTTTGTATAAACTAAGGAGCTAACTATAAAAGAATGAATTGCTTATCTTTCAATATATGAATAATAGACATGGGAATAATATATTATGTACAGAAAGAGGTAATTATAGCGTTCTGAAAATACACCATAAATATATTATCATTAAAAGTTCCCTGAAACTCAACTTGAATCCCATAGTGAAAGTTTAGAGATAAATGTTCAGTTGCAAATAGCGACGGTCATTGTAATGGAAACATCGGAGGGACAAGCGGCAATTAGAACTTTTTGTGTTCCTTCATTAGCGACGAGAGGAAACATTGACAGTGTTTACACTTGTCTTAACTGTTTCTGTGTAACATAGATTAGATAGCTATCTATTCCGTGGTTTTTCTAATTTATACCATACAAAAACACGGGGCCTGATTGTCTAGGAGCTGGAAAGTCATTCTCCACTTAAAAACATATTATATTGGTACACCCTATACCTCAAGTTGACAATGCAACGAAACTAATCGGTATCTTTTGCTGAAGTTAGCTGTAGAACTCGATATACTCTCACTTAGCAGCCTTTAGGCGTCCTGAAGAGGCCTCCCCCATAGAATGCAAGTGAGAATTTCCGTAATCACCATGATTGGCCGGCGGATTGGTCATTGCAGTATTGGTGTTGCATACTAAGGTGGATGCTGGTGCTGCTGCCCATCCCCTGGTTTAATCCCTTAGTCCAATAGTAATAGTATAGGAGTATATTCTTAGGCCGGACACGCCACAAGCCAGCACTCGTTATATTTTTATATGAAAAAATGATCAACACGTTACCAAAATTAATCTTATCATCCCAAAAAATCACAATCTTTGTGAATAACAAAACTCATAGGTGGTAAAGTATATTGAGGTGTTAGTAGGCGTCTGTCGCGTCGAGTTGGAAACTCAGCCATTGACTGAATAATGTCATTTACCAAGAACCCATAAAATAAGTTTGTAATATAATGTTGCTCTCACTACAATAAAAAAAACTGTTATTGTAGATACGGCTGCAATTTAATAGCCTGTTTTGCTGGATATGGACGCTATGTATGACCTATTATAACCGTACAAGGTTTTTTTATAGGTACATTATAGTTTCGATATCATAACAAATTTTGCAATTTCTAAGCATAGTGCTTATTGCTGTTGCGTGTTTTCAAAATCAAAAGAAGATTCAGTAAAACAACAACAGGATACGCGTTGAAGTCTTATAGACTGTAGTTTAGTGAAATAGGAACCGAATCGGAAACACAATACTCGAGCCAACGTACTAGAGAAATGGTAATTTCTCTGATTTGCCTATGTTACTGCGACATAAGGTTCTAATGTTGTCTGGAAGAAATCGATATAAGTATTATGACCACCCATTGCGCATATCTTTTGTTTTTTTTTATTTCGTTACGTGTTTGTATTTCTGTGTATTAGAAATTTTGTGTATTTTGCGCAATAGAGAGTTAATCTATGTATCATATTATAATACTTAAAATCAGATTAGGAAAAAAATTTGTTACTTTTTCATAATTAATTAATAAATAATTAGAATTAAAATTAGGATTGTTGAAAATCATAATTGTGTAGGCCGCGTTTCGTTTTCTACGTTTTTCGTATAGTCCACTGAAGTTAATATAATTCATGCATCGTCATTAGTCGTGAAATCGTCCCAAAGGTTAGTTGGTTACCTATTTGTACGTCTATCGTAAAGCAGGCGTATTGATTTCAACCACCTTACTACGCCCATAACTGGCCCTGATAGTATGAGCTTCCGTTTCACTAGTATAACTGATTAATCGAACATTGAACATCGAACATCGCCAAGCCAAATTTGAAACAAGCTAAATGTCGTTTTAAAATAGAAAATTTCCAATTAGACTATTACTATTACTTCGCAAAAAAATAATTTTAACAGCATGCTTAGCTCAGACCGCATAAGCTTTCGTGTATGTTTTATTGAGTCAGCACAGCAATACAATCAATTTAGCCTAAAGCACACTTTGCGTAAAAGGAGCTTGTTCTATGCAGTGTCTCCTGCCAAAGTTGCGGTTTTGCTCGGAATGATGAATTTCACCGGATAGTTGGACATTGTCCCGAATATTAAGTACCTGGTGCCTTTTATGGGACATTCTAGTTGCTATAGAAAACAAACTTCTACATACTTGATGTTTTTTATACTTTTTATTCAAACCACGGGACGCCTGGTTTGTTGATCGGTATCATTGATAAACATAGTGATGAATCTTTCAGAATAAAATTAGGGCGCATACATAACAACTTATAAATTCATGTCCAACTGGTTTATGTTACATATAAAACGGCTGACCCCAAACTAGGATTCCCTATGGCGTGGCGTGGGTATCAGAAAGTACCAGTACACCCAGAATAGAAACAAATATTTGAAGGAACATTGGAAAACGTAATTTTGTCCCTCAATGGGAAGCAAACCCGAACCTGCCTAGTCTGGACAGGCTAATACTCTCCCGGTTCTACTGATATCTTAATTTTTCGTAGAATATCCTTATGGATGCTTTTATAACACAATAAATTTCAGACCAATGTCTACGAAGACTGAATTTTATTAGTCATCTCTAAAATTCACTTTCTATGAACAGCTAGTGTTTGAGCTGTAAAGTTCGAAGATTGATGTGCTCCTACGGAACCCGCGCCCGGCTGTCGCACGATAAATTAAAACCAACTCGCATTAGAAGCGGAATTATAAAACTGACTATCATCCTGCTTACACCAACAAACAGTCCTATGAGAGACAAGGATGCAATCCGACCACTACAGGACCGCTTTTTTTGTTATTCCACGACGAAGCGACGAGACCGTTAACTGCAACTCATTTAATGAAGCTAAGCTAAATTATTGTGAAACGTCAGAACACAATAGTTACTGGTGTAACTAACCAACGTTGCCTTCTGAATTCTTTGTTATGTCTTCATATAAATATATTTCAGACATTTGATTATTTGAAGAGCATCATTGCACAAGTCAGATTCCAGCTAGCGTGTTGCATCAATTGTATCTGCGTGTTGTCGTATTCTGTTGTTTGTTTTAGAAAGGTAAATTGTATAAAAGCACTGACTTCAATTTTATTTTACTCGTAGAATTTATAGAATAAAACCAATAGGGATGGACCATGCTCATTAAAAAACCATGAAAACGAGAATTTCTTACTTATTTAGGTTAAAAATTATGTAGCAACAACTATGCAGTGTAGCGATCTGACCAGATTGCTTCGGTCGGCCATCGCGTATCTGCAATCGGTAAATGGTTACTTTTAAGTCTCGATATGCTGAGTATTTACCATGGAATGTCACCGTCTCCATGCTGCACTTATATGCGCTCGGCGGACTGAATTTTTTCTTATCGCCGTTGCATTTTCTGCAAGTTTTCAATGCGAATACGTGGACGGTCACTCGCGCACTAGTCGGACCGGTTATTTAATACATTTAAACTTTTTCTATTGGCCAATTAATTTTGTGGTATTTAATCTACAATTTCTTATAAGCAATACAATTTTTACTATTATTTAATAAACATCTATTTGTTTTATTTTCTTGCAATTCTGATTATTAATGATATTCGCAGCCATCATAGATCGTTTCGGGACTTGGCGATACTGTCAAAACACCTTAGAACGTCCAATAGATTTCATAATGGCTTGATAGTCAAAATACAATTGTTCTTATGAATCCAAAGCGATAATACCACCCCTTGTACCTCTACATTGAAATTTTGTATATATAATTTTTGTATTTTTTATAATTATGGTGGGTAATATAAAGTACGATAGCATTTTGTCGGGCACAAAAAATTACTCACTATATTATCTAATTAAAAAAATTCTATCTCTTTATTGAATTCTCAAATTTGTTGCGGAGTTGTGCCGATTGTTGGTGCGGTAATAACTCCGTCATCCATCACGGACGGTGTAATCGCCCCGTCAGTCTATTCCGGGATGCTCCGTGCTCGCTAATGATCCCCGACGACGATCACGAGACACTCACGAAGCCTGATTGCGACAATCTGTGATACAAAACACTGATTTGACTGATAATTGATCGATATGTTTCGGATGGGATGAAATGAATGCCGAATCAATTTAACATTTACTCGACATTCTGAATATGAAAGTACAAAAACTTCTTCACAAGTTAACTAGCTATCGACTATGTTTAGCTAATGTTTGTCTAGCTTATGTTGCTAAAGCAGGAGTCTAATAGAGGTTAGAGAACTATTAGATATGTACCTGAAATTCTATAACAGAGCACGTAACCGCATAACAAAGCCTCTCTCTCAAATCTCTGAAATAAAACCTTTAAACGGGTGTGAGTTCAAAACATTAAAACAGAATAAGGACTCGCAACTCCAGCAACAGTCAGAATATTTTTTTCAGCATGTTTCTCCCGCATTCAAAATAGTTACAGTTTAACAAAGCGTATACGCGGACGGTGCCGCGACAGCGCGACTGAAGAGTTTATAATTTATTTGTGTCGCAGTTTTCTGGCGACGATTTTCCCACAGGGCGAAGCGAGCGGAGTCTCAAACGAGCCGCACCCGCCCTTTATGCGGTTTTTTGTGGCGGCACAAAATGCTCCCGTGGAAAACATTCAGTGATAACTGGTAACAATCGCTGCCGGCGGATGGTCTTGCTCATTCCACGCATACCTCTCTGCCTCTGATGCTTTTTCGCTCGAACATCGAGAGACTAACACTCGACTGCAGTCGCATTTTTTAAATTGCCAGTTAATAAGGAAACTGGAATCCAAGCGTATGTTAGGGCTTACAGGAAATCGGATAAGGTATAACAGATTTCTTATGATACAAGTTTAACTAGCGATTTAGATCAATAAAATTAAAGTAATATCAAGATTAAAATAATCATTTTAAACAAATTGCTTGGTCACAGGATCTATCAGTAAGTAAATTATAATATACTAGTTGCGCCCCGCGGTTTCACCCGCGTGAATAATGATGAAAATTGATGATGATGATGATAATGAAAAGTAGCCTATGTGTTAATCCAGGGCGTAAAGTATCTCCATTCCAAATTTCACTCAAATCCATTCAGTAGTTTTTACGTGAAAGAGTAACAAACATCCATCCATACTCACAAACTTTCGCGTTTATAATATTAGTAGGATTATAACGGGTGTAAAAAGACTACTCCCGAAAACTGAAATAGTGCACTCAGACCATGATTCTGAAAATACTTAAGCTAAAAAAAAATGCTCACTCTTGGGCCGCTTTTTTCGTGTTTTCTTTAAATATCAATAAAACATCATAAAAGGAACACAACCTAATTTCCATCAGTAAAAACACGTTTATAAATAAAAACGTCAAAAAAAGCAATGAAAACTACCTATATATAAATTATAAGGGATCTGTAAGTACAAGGGATCTAAACCACAGGATATTATCAGTGACTACTCAAGTTATAAAGCAAGTGTGCCACAGTAAATAAGATCTCTAATACAAAGAAAGTGCCATGGTGTGTCCGGACTCCGGCCTAAGAATATACATCTCCTTCTCTCGTGGATGTAGTAAAAGCCTTACTAAGGGATTACACCAGGGGCTGGCAGCAGCATCCCCTTGAGTACTTAACACCAAACTGCGAACACCAATCCGCCTGCAAAGCCTGGTGATTATGGCAAATTCGCCTATTGTAGAGGTCTCGTTCAGCAGTCGACTTAAACAAACTGGTGGTACAAAAATGGGAAATTCAAAAATGATGTTATCGTGATTTTATGGGGTTGTTTCATACTGGCCTTTAAAACCTTTGTATCACGTTGGCCGGAATTTAAAGTTATATGATATTTTAGGTGAGTAATTAGGTATAGAGACGGTAACAACTATGTAAATGTACTTGTCGAAACTATTGCGCACTCTGGACTTGCATTGACTGTACCAAAAAATACTTGGAATATTTTCTTACAAACTCGAAACCTCCTTAGAGTAGTACTGATTTTTATCACAAATAACAATCTCTACCAAGCATTTCTCTGTAACATACCTAGCTTCAAAACACGATTAGAAAAAAAACTAAATTGGTTACAAATACGTACCATAAATTCTTTTGGTTGTTTTAAAAAAAAACAATTAATTTATCCAACGCTTAACTTTGAACGCTGGGAAATTTCAATATTTTAATGTGACCCAAAATACGGTATAAACTTGCTAGAAAAGAAATCAATAAATATTATTAGTATCATTGGTGATGTGTCAAAGTTGGTGACAAGTACTCAGATGGATGCTGCTGCCCAATGTCATCGCTTTTACTACATCCACGGAAGGATTAAGAGGGGTCTTATCTTAGGCCATGCACAACACGGTAAAAAAATCTTAGCGTTAAAAGCTATAATGAATGATGCTCTACGTAGAGTCGAAGGCTTTGTTTATTGGTTCATTAGCAGTTCAGGTGCGTATCATTCCATGTTTTTCATTGTTTTACTGTCCCTATGCGTTGGAAATATTATACAGAGCCTTTCCACCCCTGACTCTACTTGACTTCGCCCACTTAACTTTTTAATTATGTGACGCAGAGAAACGATCTCAAAATAGCAGCGTTTCCTTTCTGTCCACCGCGCGCGATGCGTCACAGTCCTCGCAGTACGTAACGAATTCATTGATCCTTTAGCTATCGAGTGGTGTAATTACATTTTGGATGTAGATGATAGATATGAAGCTGAAATATCAAACTGTATCCTCCGATTTTGTTATCATCAGTTTTTTGGATTGCCTCCCACTATCGAAGCAAATATAATGACGTGTTCACGTCAAAAGCCACATTTACCTACCAATGTAACATTACTCGCGTTCTGAGCGTGTCAATAACCAAATTCATAGAAACGGAACGGTTTATGCTCTACTACAATATTACTAATGTCCTATTGTTTCTTAATTACCGCCTCACTGGCTCCCGATTTGATATTACGATAAGTTTCCGTTAAAAGCGTAAAGTTAAGTAAAGCGGTTGGGTAATGTTGTCGGTTTTTCTCTTAGCATGTCAGATTGAAGGTCTTGATTGGGTATCAGAATGTCCGATCGCAGTCCGACTGTGTTCGATTGACGCTGGCTTTGTTGCAAGACATTACTTATTTTAACCTACGGTTACAAATTAAATAAATTACTTTAGAAAGATTCATGCTCGGTATAGTTATGACTGTTGAATGACTAATTACTTGCAGTTTTGAATGTGTATCTTTATGAATTGACATTTTGAGACCCAAGACCATTATTTGTCTACTTTTCAATCTTTCGGATTCATTCATCGTGTGACAGAGCTCACAGATGTCACGCTAGATGTATCGCTGTTCCAGTTTACTGACAATAAATTGTATGTTTAGCGACGCGGAGACTTGTATAATTAACAATAGCGGCATTATATGCGATTTCCAAACCGTATGTCTCGCAGACCGTTTGTCACGACGCAAATTGCTATTTATGAGGATTATGTGTACTTATCATGTGTTCAGTCTTGACTTTGAAGAGACGATTAGTTTATAATCCTCGCCGCAGGCATCTCTCCTATGTGGCAATCAGACAAATCAACCAAAGCTACAACATTTTACACAAATTTGAGTTCACTATATATTTTCTTCAAGTCCCGCAGCGAGCTACGGAGAGAGCTATGCTAGGGATTTTACTATGTGATAGAATACATAACATAACACCCATTAGTCACATACGTAGGGTATTATGTTATATATTCTATCGAAATGTTATGTTCCGTATTTTATACGAAATAAGGAAATCCGAAAAAGAACCAAGATCACTGACATAGCTCTCAGAATTAGCAAGTGGCAATGTCACATCTCGCAGAACTGACAACCGTTGGGGAATAAAGGTTCTCGAGTGGCGACCGCAAACCGGATGATGCAGTAGAGAAAGGTCCTCCTCTCGATTAGCTATTTGTATTGTATTTATTTATTTATCCATAGACATTGTACGATGTACCATAAGTCATAACAACACATAATATAAAAAAAAACCTGAATCACACTAAACTTAATAAATTAAAATCAGCAAAAGCATTGAAAAATAAATAATAACAACTAAATAAGCATAAATGAGTCAAAGGTCGTAAGTCTAAATGACTAAATACGTAATAAAGGTCGTAGGAAGTCAGTGGATGGAAGCGGCTCAAGACCGTCATGTCCAGCAGTGGAATTCTACAAGCTGATGATGATGATGATGATATTTGCTTCATGGCAGCTTTTCTAGGGAATATACAAGAGGTGAATTAAATTTGCAACATATCAGATTTATTGGGTAATTCCTCACCTGTAGTCATCTAAGCAAACAAGGGAAACATAAATAACCCATTGTATTTGGTTAACATCCAAGCTCCGATGGGCATTTGGTCAGATTCCGAAGCAGCAGTGGCTGCCACGTGTGCTCTCCGCATACTCCGTGAGGCATGCGGACCTTGCAGCATGAATTTTGGCCCCTATATGTCGAGTATTCGATGCACATTGGATGCAATAGTGTTCGGGAATAATTCGATACGTTGCATGCCGGATAAGTATAATTATCTATCCTTCGCATCGTGTCTTGATGGATGCCTCATTAAGCCTACTTCCAGACCATATTTATACCTATCTTACCACACCGAATTATTGTAGCACTATAACCTATAGTAACATACGTTTAGACAACCAAATCGTTTTTAACCGACTTCCCAAAAAAGGAGGAGGTTCTCAATTCGGTTGTTTTTTTTTTTTTTTTTTATGTTTATTACCGCAGATATACTTCCAGATTGGTCCCATTTTTTTCAGAATCCAGTTCTGATGATGGAATCCATGAGGAATTGAGGGAACTCCTCAAATATTGTAGGCATACATATGGCAATTTTGATATTTTCAGCAACAAACCAAGCATTTGCATTCAAAAAGTATCATAATCCTTTCACCACTATGGTTCTTTCATAATTTTTTTTTCATCAAAATATTTTGGCGAATACAATGGCGGAAGTCGGTTTTTTAAATGAAAAGTTATTAATGAACTACTTATTTATGCGACCATAAAGTTTGAAATGTTTGTCGTTCGGGCACATTTGCAAAGTGCATTTTACATAATACTTATTTTTTTCCTACACATCATCATCATCAGCCTATAGAAGTCCATTGCTGCACATAGGCCTCCCGTCTAGAATGCCACGACGAACGCTTTTGAGCCACCTTCATCCACCGACTAAGGCTGCCTAAATGATGCCCATTGTTGCGTTCTCCATTGCCATTGAAGGGCTGATCTGTCCCCCAAATACAGTATCAAATGGCAATGGGGAACGGAACAATGGGGACCATATTGGCAGCCTTAGCGCTATCTAAATTTTATGAAACTTATATAGGGGATACTTCTTGACCTAAATATTCCTCCTTTCAAGTTTCGCAAGATTTAGATAGCGCTAAGGCTGCTAAAATGATCCCCATTTTGCGTTCCCCATTGCCATTTGCTACTGTAATTCCGGGGCTGATCCCTAAACATGTTTTTTTTTATATGGCCTTGTTAAAATGTTTCCGAAAATTAGTATCATCATCTGCTAACTTCAGTTTTCATTTAAGAGTGTTTTTCATTTATTTTCCCTGGGTTATATTTAAAGTTTTCACTGTCATCTGTTTGTTTAAAATGCATTGTTTTGTTACATCTAATAGCCTTTTTTTCTACTACTTGGCAAGCAAACAAGCATACGGTCCACCTGATGGAAAGTTGTTACCATAGCCTATCATAAGCAGGCGTTTGATGCTTCTGGTGTTGCAGGCGTCCATAGGCTGCCTATGCCTGCAACACCAGAGGCATCAGACGCGCACTGCCGACCCTGAGACATAAAGTTGAAAAGTCTCATGTGCCTGTAATTTCATCGACACCTCTTCAAACCGAAACACAGCAATGTGAGCACTACTGCTTGGCGGCAGAAATAGGCACGGTGGTAGTACTTCCCCGGACGAACTCTTTCACAAAAAGTTCTACTACTTACAAAACTAACCTGCCCCTTTATTGGCTAACGAACTGAAAATCGTTTTCGATTCCGATTTTACAGTACATTGCGCTTTACGTTTTGAATATTTCTGCTTGTGATAGTAAGCTAAAGTATGCGGCGCAATGTAATGCAAAATCGTAATTGAAAGCGATTACCAGTTCGTTGGACAATACTCCTCCTGATTATTATGTGTCTTCAATGGTTTTACGTTATTTCTGTTTATTTTAGGTAAGTGAAAAATGGGACAGTCGAGGTGATCACTCATGATGCATCCGGCTGGGTACTACGCCAACTTGGGTAAGACTTACCAGAAATGTCTTAATATTCAATTAATAGTCTTATTCTACAAAAAACGTCCAAATTCGAGACAATTTTAATGAATTTCTTATAATTGAGGAACATGACTGGATGACTGGTGATAATTACTAACAGTCAAAATGACTACATGGTAATAAACATAAAAAAAAAAAATAGGACAGATATCTTCTTCCATGGGACACAGACAAAACAAAACAAAAACACAAAATAAAAATGAATACACAACTAACCTATGAAACAGTAAACATTATAAAATTGTATGTCTCTTAGCATTTTTTCCAAGCTATTAGCACCATCCACGCAATACTGATAGAAATATGCGATTATTTAAAATCATCATCAGAATGTCAGCGAATTCACCGATTTATCTGTATTTATTAAACTCATTGATGACTATTTAAGGTGATAATATAGGTGATTAACTGGAGGACTTTTAGTGACCTATGATTATCAATACAACTCCTCCAGTTAATCACCTGGAAATATTTCCAGAACAAAAAAAATATTTCTATCAATACCAGAGTTTCAAAAACATACTTGTTGCCGTCATTAAGCGAATTTGCAAATTATAAAAACCTATTTTACGTAACTTGATATTCTATCAACAGACTGTTTACAATCAGATGATTCACTCATTAAAACGAAGGGTTATCTGTGCGTCCAGGACACGATTAAATTATAAATATTATTAAAATGGATTCTCTTATCTTATCTGGATCTTACGCTAAATTATCTGTATTTATTAAGCTGATAACTACTTTCGAGATTATATGAAGTTGTGTAAATCTGGGGCCTGTTGCATAAAGTGGGTCTGGGTTTTTTGCATACTTGTTCTTCTTTCTTCTTCTTCATCAGCCGGTAGACATCCACTGCTGGATGAAGCCTCCCCTATAGCATGCATAGCATACAACCCATAGCGAGTACCTAATGGGGGATTTGCCATTATCACCACGCCCCTTGGCAGGTGGATTGGTCATCGCAGTTTATTGTTAAATACTCAGGTGGATGCTGCTGCCCATACCCTGAAAAACTTGTATTATTTTATTTATTTATTTAAACTTTCACACAAAACATTAGTGCAAGGAGGACTTAATGCTAATAGCATTATCTACCAGTCATCCTGGCCGTGCAGAAAGATGGTGAGGCGTGCCTTACAAACAAGGTAGTAACCAATAAAACTAAAAATATAAATATAATCTAAACTAACAAATTATAATAAATACTAATGAATTATAAAATACTAAAATTACTATTAATTACTAATTAATTAATTATATTTTTTTTTATGTTAAGTTACCCCCAAAACGAACTGTATAATTTTTAAACTAATCTCTAAAGATATTAATTATGAGCTGTTTACTTGTAAAAAACGTAACTACTTCATGCTATGCAAGTAAGGCAAGATTAGATTACATTCATCATTATGATGATGAAGACGAGGCCCTCCCCCATTGAATACAATGAGAGGATTTGCCATAATCACCACGCTTGGTAGGCTGCTGCCCATCATCTGGTGTAATCCCTAGATTACATTAAAATGATGTCAATTAGATAACGTTTTTGTAGTTTTTGTGGGTAAGCTATTATCAACTTTCGAAGCCCGAATGTATAAAGCCTTGAGCCTATAGATATGGGTCATAATCCAGAACCAACTTCCAACTGCCACTACTGTTACTGTTGTGTGTGTGTGTGTTTACTGTTTTTGCCAACTGAAAAAAATGTAATAAAATAAATTTAATAATCTGTTACTTATGATTTTCTAACAACGAAATTAGAATCTTCTCTTTGTAAATAATACCGGCTATTTATTTTATCATTCCGAATATTATTTCTGTGGTTATTCTTGGATTAATCATAGCCCACCTGACAAGTTTTATTGATAAAACTCACGGAAAAAACATGAATGATAAAATGTTATATAACATGTATTATTTATCCTCTTCTTATCTTTTATGATTATTCGATGTTATAGAATATAACCATTTATATGTATATTATGTGTAATAAAAACTATGTTTAAAGATAAAATAATTTTACTTTGTAGTACAGAAAAACAATATCATCAAATTACAGTAAAGCCCAATTGCTCCAACTAGGGTTAGCATTTTATCTAACTCAACATTACGCAGTGTAAAATTACTACGCCGAACAAATAGCTTCAAATTGATAATTGCTTATCCTGTTTGGCGTACTTGGGCCTGGATAGCATCATTAACTTCAGTTAACCCTTTACTACTACGCATTTTTCGTAGTGCACCATCGTTGAGTTGCAACAAACCAACAACACCTGGCGTCAAAATGAAAAACGTTGGTACAACAGGGGTCTTTCCAAAAGAAAACGGACTTTGTAAAAGACCTTCAATTTGTTTTAAATTTCAGTTATAATTAGATAAACCAAAGATATATTCACAACTAACGTTAATCCATCTGGCCATTGTCATCAAAATGGATGGCATGTCTGCCGCGTCGACCTTCGTATCTATGGGCTATTAGGGAAGCTAGCCAAATCCTCAAAAAAACAAAAAATACTACATTGATTTTGAGTCCCAAAGCTAAAAAAATCACAGGGGCATCTATTAGTAGTCATTATACGTACCTCTTTGTCAATATAATAGGGAACTTTGTCATAAAGTACGAGCAAATTCAAAGGGTGCTGGCGTTGATGCGCGACTTGGGTAAATTACCGTACCAACAATTTCATGATGTAGAATGGTCTTTGCTACCTGACTATCGCATTGCCAAACCTGAGACCCTAGTCTTTTGCAGCAACCAACGTAACGATGACAGTCGTCCGTGTATTGCGTAGCACTGGTAGCGCCACTGGTGGCGCCTCCCATCTAGTAGTAAGAAGGAACATCAAACCAAGCCAAGCCGTGTTTGTTGCCCTGATTCTTCTAGCCTTGGTTGCGTTGGAACAGGAGTAATTTCATTTTATAATACGATTCGAAATGATCCTTGTGATTTCAATGAATGAAATATTTTTGGCTTGACTTGACTTAAATACATGTGGCATTTTTTTCAAGAATTTGTTACATGTAATTTGTTACATGTACAATCCACTAAATTAAGTAATATGTCAAAGAGATTATCTAAGCAAGTCAAATTAACTAATATCACATTAGAACAAGTAATTTATTCATCCTACTATATTTGGGTTGAGTTAAGAAAAACTCATTTGTCAGCTATAGAAATAATCCTGGGAGTAATAACATATTTTCAAGTTATATTATTTCCATTTCAACTTGCTATAGAACAAGTTTAAGGGTCAATCCGAATCACCCCTATGGAATTTACACGATTTTCTTTATTTTGAATTATCAGTTATTTTTTTACGCATTCCTGATGAAAATTACTTTCTTAAAATATTTTTATTTGCATTTAAATTACTTTAACGGCAGTAGCCCATTTAAACTTATTGGTTAAAAATCCAATTAAATGAGGCTTATTTTAAAGTTATGTTAATAAGATTTTGAAGTCTACTTTCTAGTAGACTTAAAAATCTTATTAAAAACTGTTTGTTTTTTTTTCATTTAATAACTTGATATACGACTCTATTTAATAAGACCACTAACATACTTATTTAAGTTATTAAGTTACTTATTACTTGATTTATTTACAAGTTATACTTATTCAATTACTCAATACCTAAATAATTTTAATTTGATACCTGTAGGTTCCATTCTGGTTTCGGTAACCGGGAGGGCTTGATCGATTGGCCAATTATATACCACTAATGTTTCTCGGTTCCAAGAACAACTCCCATAATAGACCTCCTCAAGACAGACAGTTGTGTAGTTATTTAGGGATGTTGGTATTTTTATTTGCGTTTAGCCATTCGTGTCATATTGCAAGTTTTATGCCAAGTCAAGTTTTGTCTAGAATCCGGAATATTTTTTTTTTCTGTTCGCTTGTGGGATGTATTCGTGATAAATACGAAATATACGAATACGAAATGGGTGCGTCTCCATTACTACAGATCTGAGATGGAATCCCTGATCAGATTGAATGTTTAAAAAAGGTATGTGGAAAAGAAACAATAAAGAAAAAAGAAGAGAAAAGAAGCTTTTGAAATTTACTTCTGACTGATTATGAAGAAGTTATGAGTAGTTACTGATATATCTTTTGGTTATGATCTCTTGTACTAAAAGATCCCTTATGCTAATAATTTCGTTCCTGTTTTCGATCCTGTGACCAAGGGATCTGTTTAAACTGATCAAAATAAGCCTGAACACGACTGTACTATACTGTATTCCAATGATGGAAAATGGTAGACGTTGTTTGCCTTCCATCTCCACCCTCATAACAGCTCACTGGCACCATAACATTTTGTATAGTCATGGGAACTTGACAGTATGCAAAATTTTTGCATACCGTTTCTGCGTCTGGCCATTCTAGTTACCTGAGCTGTATTGTCTAGTACCTAGGTAATGTGACCTAATATTTCTTTCGATATTCAAAGCTGATGGTGAATGATGTTTTTTGAATTAGTTGAGGTCATTATGTAAATCATTATTTGAGTTATTTTGTGGCTACACAATTTATCACGTACGCGCGTAGCGTAGAGGGCCCACGCGTCCATCAGCGCTAGAAATGTTGGCTTTATCGCTAAGAATAGCCATAAAACTATGATTTATAAACGTCGTCGTTTCACCATTGGTGCCGTTGGCTTACGTAATAAAAGTGCCATGTGCGGTTAAATAGTTTCTATTGTGGCGCGGTTTATTTTTGCAGCAGACTGAATCAAAATTTTATTGCAATGTTTGGTATTTTACAAATCCATAAAACTATCCATCTGTTAGAAAAAGTTCGTAAACTTTCTTAAACTTTAACATTGCTTGTTAATAGGTCAACAAGTTTCTTTTACTTACTTTGAGTAGGTATTTAGTAAACTGGATTGTTTAACAATTTACAACCTGCTAGTCAAATTACACTGTGTGTTAAACGCGGGCACACGCTTGGCGCCTGATTATTAACTCTTCTGCTGACCTCTGAGTTTATAATGAAGAGTCGGAAAGTGTATCGGATGCAGCGAGTGCAGTGTGCCTTTGCTTCTGGCGGCGGCAGCGGCGCGGCGCGGCGCTGCCTTCAGTCAGACGCCTTTGCCGCCCGCGACGTGACATAACATTGCTCGCCCCGCCCACGCGCTCTCGCTCTCACTATAGTCGTGCGAGAGGGATGCCGCTTCTCCCGCCGAAGCCTTCGTACTGTTTTCTCAGAAAAGCCAACTGTTATTATCGGCCGCGGTTTGTTCTCGACCTCTCGGCGATTCACTCCGTTCGCTCCTCTCATGAATGAATCCCCGCGTTCGCAGGTGCTCTGGATGCTAAATTTCAAGCGATTATCCAGTTCTAAATACGTGTAGGTGCGCGCCAATTTTCAGCACGCCACACGGTAATTTACAGTGGCCGATGCTGTTACGCTTTCGGATAATTTAGGAGGTTTCGCAGGAAGTCGCTTGTTGGGAGCACTTTCGCCTGAGATTATGGTCTGAATTGATCATGATGTTGCTGTCAATCTGTTTTGTTTCGTGGCTAGATGGATGCACGTCAGTCTCCGCTCCGTCCGGTATTGGCACGGACTCACGCGATAATTTCAGCGTGTGGAAGATTTAGTGATTGCTGCCAATGATTGTAACTATAATGGGATTTCAATTGTATTAATACGTTTTAATGTATCATGCATTTTGGTGGAAATAACAAGACTGAAACAAGTAGTGCTGTATTTGATAAATAAATAACTATCATCTTGGTAAATGTATACTAAGATACTAATATAGCTACAGCTCTAGAAAACGTCAAAAAGTAGTTCAAGACCGCAAAAGACCGTAGACTTAGCCGCTGAAGGTGCTCGAACGTTTCGTAAAATAAAATGATATGCATAAAAGCTTTGTTTTTGTAATCTTTATATCGAATCTGGATTAAAACTCACGCAAATATAATTTTATTCATTTTGTGTTGAGAGAGATTTTGTATTTATTTTAATAAACAAACAATTAAACGTTTATCCTCTGACTGTTTACAAATGCAAGATTAAATGTCTCGAATGGCTGCAATCTTTGTCCTATGAAGAAACAGAAAACCTTCTAGAAGTTTCTAAATAGCTCATTAACACACACACGCACACACACACACATTCACACACACACACACACACACACACACACACATACACACACACATCTGCACCATTTAATTTTTGTCTCAATCTCAGTGGTTGCTTAGTTTTAATTTTTGTATCTTGTAGTTCTGTATTTTTGTATCTGTTACTCAAATTTTACTGTAAATTTGGAACTCTTTTTATCTTCACGCGGAGGCGGGTGTTGATATCTGCGACAAAGTTTACACTACTGCAGGTATCATCGTTTTCATTTTGGTACTGCACTATATGTTTATTGTTCCAATAACGATTTTTATTATTTTATTATTACTTTTCTAACTGAACAATTTTGCACGTGAGACAAAGAAAAGACTATCTGTCTCTAGTTCTTATAATGTAATCTAAGTCCATACATACTCCTTACTTTTAGCACTTACTTTTCGGATTCGATTGATAAACATGTACCTATAGATTTATGGCATATCAATTAGTGGTGATTTATACATTCGAAGAATCAGCTAACTATACCTATCTTACGAGGTAAGTTACACTACCTATTTGTACCTACTTCATATCGATGAAACCAATTAAAACTAATACGAGACTTGGTTTTCTAGTTTTGGGTCAAAAGCAGCCCATTTACATAATAATATGAAATACCCATATATAAAATAATAAATACTATGATAATATCTATATAAAACTGCTTCGCTCATTACAGTCCATTCAAAGGTTGCCTGGAAGAAACCGATTTTAGCGATAGGGCCGCCCATTTTTCTGAATTTTTTTATAAATCATATCAATATTCCTGGTGAACAATAAAGTCTTAATCTCTCTTATCTATCTGTCTATAATATACCTACTGTTAGTGATCCTGTCGTGGTTCTAAAATCCATCGCCAAACATCTTAAAAGTGAATAAGTGAAAGAAAAGTTTACTTTGCCAAATATTAAGTTTATCAGTGCTTATCACAATCTTTACCTTATTATATCTGCTACTATGTCTTGTATTTCTTAACACTATTAAATTCCACGTGGCTACAATTATTGATAAGGAATGATTAGGTACAGCCATGCGACAAGGGAAAGTATTGATAGTATTATAAACTCTGTTTACCATTGTAAGCCTCTGGTGTTAGGGCTATGATTGGCGTCGATCGGGACCCGAAGCGGCCAAACCGGTTAGAGAAGGTGGTATCAGTAGCTTTAACGATTGTTCAACACGATAAACTGAACTGTAGCCGTGTGTATAACCCATGTCAATAAAGAAAAGATAATGTCAAAAGAGTTCGGTTGCATACGTCTCTCTCACACTGTATCTTTCATCATCAGCCGTTATATGTCCACCGTTGGACCAGACCACCCCCATATGGGGGATTTGTCATAATCACTACGCTTGGGACGCGGATTGGTGATGTCAGTATGGTGTTGAGTACTCAGGTGGATGCTTGTCAGCATTTATAACATCCACAGGAGGAGATGGGGATCTAGTCTTAGGCCGGACACACCACGGCACTGTATCTTTAGTTGGTACTTACTGTAATAGTAGCAATGATTATAAAGGTCATTGTTGTCAAGTTAAAAACGGCCTAATAAATTAATAAATAAAGCAAGACAGAGTGAGGGAGACGGTATGTCTTTGCCGGACCGCTTCCTATAGATATTGGCTTTATTGGCAAGGGTTATAAGTAACTATAAATGTAGAGATATACACACAGATCGGAACTAGTTGCACGACTGATAAAGTAATTGTTAACTCACTTGCATATAGCGGTATTGATATTTCAAGGTTTTCTCGCAAAAATACGACAAAAATGGAAGAAAGGAAAACAATAAAACGTTACAAGGTTAACAAAATCAATAACAAAGCAGTTACTTTGTCATTTTAAGAGCCGTGCGGTTCATCAGAGGCGTCTGATAGCCTATCGAAGCTGGCCCGTGTCACAAGAGAGTCGAGGTATTTTTGGAACTCCTCGATGACTAAAATTCTCATACCTATGATTTCAATACAAGTACTGATCTCCTGGATATCGGTGATTTACGGGCATTTTGCTGGTATTTAGTTACTCTATGACATTCAAACTTAGCACCCTTAAAGGAGGTCACAGACCTGCCGGTTTTATTATTTTCTACCTAGAACAGAAAATAATAGAATTGAAATCGGGAGGCTAGAACCCAATACCAAATGTACCACTATTACCGAATCGGACCGGCATGCATCGGCATGAACGCTTGGTCAGCAAGCAACCGTCTTCAATCGCCCCGATCAGATTACGACTCAGTGCCAATCAAGAAAGCCCGGCGCCCGGTAAGTGTAACAATGAACCCGGTTTCAATTCTGTTCTTTGCTGTTCTAGATATAATAGAATATAGAATCGGCAGGTCTGTGGCCGCACTTAGTTCTTCTCGTTTTCAAAATTCTTTTAGGACATCTTGTCGAAGCGACCTGAGATCTGGCTCTTATCAGGCATAACGCATTAGCATTGCCATTCAGCGCGTCAGGGACGCTTCCGCGTAGTGATCCGGATCAGTTGAGATATCTATAGATCGTTTGCAACGGTCCTAAGATATATTAGTAAAGTAAGTAAGTAAGATAGTTTGTAAGTACTAACTTGTATCATAGAAATAAAAATACATTGTTTCTGTAATCAAATGTAATTCTAAGACAAACATTCTTATTAGATAATAATTTACGATCTTAATAAGAATATGTACATGACGACTTTGATGTTTAATTTTAAAATCACAAGTTTTCTCCGAGGCAGTGCGCACGCGCAAAAACGCGCTATGATTCACCGAGGCGCGATCGTTTCCACCGAGTCGGAAAATTCCTGTAATCGGTGCGGACTTTCTTCAGAGATCGCTGCACCCGGACTGGGCACTTAAAACTCATCTGCTCTAAGTATTAATAACTAATAAATACATCATCATCATCATCATCAGCCTGTAGAAGAATGCCTCCCTCATAGAATGCCACGGCGAATGAGCTTAAGCTACCTCCATCCACCGAATTTCTACAACCTTTATATATTTAGTCCATAGACCATTTCTCTAATGTCTAAAAATCATGAAAATGAAAAACTTCTAGGTTATGTACATAACCTTCATACATATACATAACCATAACTAGGTACTTCCAGTAATCTTACAATTCTGAAATTTGGAATGGCTTTATGCCACAAATAAAGGAATCAGGGAATTTTGACTTTTTACCCCTTTAACGTCCAGCATTTATTCAGTTATTTATTTATTTATTTCAATATTTTATTTATTTATTTAATGGGATGGTGAAGTTTCCGACGTTTCATTTTGAATGCCATCAAATTCTGTTAGCCACTCAACACAGCCACTTTATATGTATCTACTGGTAGGTATAATATCACGGCCCAACTTCATGTTTTTAGATTCTTGGAAATCAATCTAACTGATTTACGTTTATTGTTTGATCTCAGATAAAATTAGATCTGGCGGAAACTTACTAGAGATATATTGGCCTTGGTAAGTCTTTATCTATTTTTTTTACGAATCATCATCATCATCATGCCTATGTTTTTGCTATAAATTATAGGCTTATGTTTTTTGTGATTAGTAGGAAATAATTTCACCTATTTAAAACTATAAATTACTATTACTGCAATAAACTACCTATAGCAGTGGACTTCTACTGGATGATGTTTCTTTTTTTTAATTTTTGGCTGATGGTGATTATGATGATGATTCAAAAAACTGACAACCGTTAGGGAATAAAAGGGGCGGTATACATAAAAGCCCTCCTCTCGATGAACTAAAGACATTAATAAAGATCGTAGGAAGTCAGTGGATAGAGGCAGCACACGACCGTTCATCGTGTCATTCTACAGGTGAGGCCTAAATCCAGCAGTGCACTTCTATAGGCTGATGATGATGATGATGACTCAAAGTATGATTTTGATGATACAATGGAACTCTTAAGACCTAAAATGATAGGTAGTAAAACAAATGTTGATGTCTAAGCTACAATTAGACATAAAATGATCCGAGTAATTGCACTCATACTTCTAAAATGCTACCTAGAAATAACGGGCGATACTTGAAACTTAAAAACAAACTAACTGTTATTCAAAGACATCAAAGACTTATCATGGCAATAATGATCTGGGAAGATAACAGCGGTGTAGGCAGGATTCCTAGTACATTATTTCATTAGCTAACAAACGTCGTAGAACATTCCTAACTAACGTTTCGTCGGCGAGATAAGGGAACCGAAGAAGCGGTGACATCACCTCTGAACAGACCATGTCTCGATAAAGAAAGTGTTCAGTTTAACCTTTACCTGATAAGATAGCAACATTGCTAATACAAAGATGAACCTCATCAGCGAATAGCAAATAGCAATAGTTCAACTCACTAGAACTCATTTCACTATCAACGACTCAATATTATGTAACTATCAAAACAAACAGACGTTGAATTAAATCGGACAAGTGTGAAACGTACTCACGCACAAAGGATTCCGTAAGCATGGTAAAAAATACAATGATTCAAGCATTTTCACATCTTTTACGTAGTCACAAATAATAAATTTGAATTGGAAAAAAACCCTCACCTCAACGTCTCAGCCAACTACTGGCCCAACACGCAACACAGAAGTTCCCTTAAAAAATAGGGTTTCTCTAATTTTATTATTACCTACGCCCTTAGCTGTGTTTGAGTGGGTTACTATTTTACATATTCTGTGAATTTTTATATATATATAGAATATTTTTGGGCGATACAAGGTTATGTATTTGTAATGACAGACAGACAAATGACCATGAGACGGTTCCCCTCGTGGTACGAAACCCTAAAAACAAAGCCGTGATCTACAGATTGTGAACGGCCGGCGACCGAGCTCCACTCAAGCGCAGTCGACTTGGCACAGACAGGAGTATATTGGATCGAAACTCGAAATCTCAAACCTGTTTTCTGACATTTCGTGTCCTTATCTCGTAAGCGGCTGTGCATATGTTCGATCTCTGTCTGTGAGTCACCGTTTCTTCGTATCAGCAGCGGCTCGCCGCTCTACGCACTTCATGGCCACTCGTTCAACTTCGTCACGCTTTGGCTGCAGTGACTGGACGGTTAATGCGACAATAAATTAATGTCCAAGTAATAAGTAAATAGATTTCTTTAATTATATCGTAATTGGTTGACGGTATTTCGTAAAGGCAGCACCCATGAATAGACATGTAAAGTCTGTTCTCAATAACTAAAGTTAATCAGCCGGCTTTTTAACTTTTTTAGAAGATTAACATCCCTCTCGATGCACCAACGACATTTTGAAAGTTGTAGGAATTCGGTGGATGAATGCGGCTCAAGACCAGTCGTCGTGGCATTCTATGGGAGGCCTTTGTCCAGCAGAGGACTTCTAAAAGGCTAATGGAGATGTGTTTATGAGTCATTAAGATTATTATCATCATCATCAACATCATCAGCTTTTATAAATCTACTGCTGGACATAGGCCCCCCAAGAATGCCACGACGAACGGATAAAAAAAAATTGTAGAGTAGTAATTTTTTTATTCCTTTCTTCTGTAAGTAAATAAAACTATTATATAGAGGTAGTTGATTATAAGTTAGTTATTGTATTAATAAACGTCAACGACTTTTGTTTAAAAATTATAATGATTGAATGAAGTTGCTAAACGGCAAATAAATAACCGAGCTATCATTAAACATTTTGCACGACCCACATTAAGTTATAAAGAGCTGGGCCAAAACGGTCTCCCAGGTGAAAGGACGTTTTATTTGAACATCATGACATCGAGATAAAGTGAAAAATTTACAGCACTTTAAACATTTTATAGGTATGTGCTTTTGGCATGTTCTCTTATAAACATTCAGAATTCTCAGTACGAACCTAATTTGAAAACTTTAAAACTTATTGATACAGTTCTATAAGAATCGACAATGTAAATATTTTCGCAGCTGATACACTCATTTAACTCAAAGCAATGACTACTCCGTGTTCGGGTGAAAATGGTATAACACAAATCACCAACAATGATAATAAAACACGAATGGTTTTGTTTTGGTTGCATGACATTGACTTCTACCATGGTCAAAGTCAAATTAGTTAGACACATAACGCGTGTTCGTTTTGTTTGTACGTGAACTGAGATGGCGCCGAACACACGCTCTCAGATGTAGAAAGAGAAAGGGAAGTTATTCAAAAGTAGGTAATGTTTTTGCTGTTCTCATTGTGTATTGCGGCAACCGGCGCGCTGCGCGGGCGCATGATTCATCAGCGCGTGGGCCGAGCTTATTGTGCTCACGTTTATCTATTCAGTATTCGAACTAAATCAGACTTTTTCTTTTACCTTTATCACAAACTTAGCTTACCAAAATAGTTTATCAGAGAGAATAAAATTACGTTACTATCCGTAGTTACTGTTTATTTTAAATAACCAATTATATAAATGATACAGAGAGCCGTTGCATTTGAAATAGAAACCAAGATAGTAAATTCCTGTTTCTGAACAATGCAATTGCGTAAAGTCAACTTGGTAGAATTCGAAATAGTAGTTCATTAAGCCTTCATTGTTATATCTCATAGTGTCATACCGTTGTTTACCATTCACCGCAACATCGCGGTGAGACGCCTGTATTCAACGATCACAGTCTGCATGTTTTATTAGTAAGAGTACCTGCTTTATTTACAGAGGTGTTTCCTTTCATCATAACTACCCGATCTTATCTTTACTATCTCGTCAAAAGTCTATTTTTTGTTCCTTGACAATAGGACCACAATCTGCTTAGAATTGCTGTAAGTAACGGTATATAGCATCCGTTGTTTAGGAAGTACAAATAGCAGTATGATTCATGGTTGCAAAATGTTTGGGATGGATAGAGCAAGTGCATAGAACGGTTTCTAGTGACCTTTTATTAGAACGATACACAGTCGTCGATCGTGGTGTCGCAAACGGTGCAACGGAACGTATCACAAATTAGAACATGCAAACGATCTATTATTTTGGAATCTATAATTTGGAACCTACAACATTCCCTTTATTGACTTTGATACCTATACAAACGAAGCTATTTTAATTTATTTATATTTGTTTTTTTAACGGAACTAGCATGTGGAACACCTGAAGCCCAATTCTCTTATTTAAAAAAACATTCCATGCTAAGGTTAAGTAATAGTTACTACGTGACATTGCGACTTAAACGAGATTATATTGTGACTGGAATGTTTTTAAATAAGATAATTGGGCCTCTGATGTTAAGCGGTAACCCCTATATAACTAATGCAATATCTTTGGTAACGTAGACGCACCCTACGTCACTACGTGGCATTGCACTGGGCACTGAGACTTTTATGTACTAAGATGAAAAATCTCATGTGCCTGTAATTTCACCGGCACCCATACCCTACACAGCGGAACACAGCTCACACTACTGCTTGGCGGCAGAAATAGGTAAGGCGAACTCTTTTACGAGAAGTTAGACTGCTTATAAAAGACAGAGAAAGCGAGAAGAGTTTATAGACAAAAGAAGATTTTTTTACTATAACCATCTATAACGGAATTAGTCTTGTACATAGTTTAGGAACAAACCTAGTGTAAACCTGCATAACGCATTCTTAATGAATGTCTAAGTTGTCAAATATTATGTAAAGTCTTAAAAATTACTTACCTATGCATTTACATTTAATTTGGATTTCTTAGTTACATGTAAAAATGGTAATTAAATGTTTAATCTTTCAGCTTCTCCTTGAGGCGGAAGGAAACCGTTTTGTTACATTTGTTTACAAATAACCTGCTTATGGTTTATTTTTATTATTATCTAGATCCTATGATATCATTTTCAAATGATAATAAATGTATTGTATCTAAGATTCGTTCTCGCCTACATGCGCCCGCGCGCCTAGCTTTCTCACCATGGCATTGTAATAATATACGTTCACTCGAGACCTTTGGCCAAATGCTAAACGTTAATATAAAACTTTTCAGTGTTTACGAAGCGAGTAAGTATTTTTCTTTTTCAAACTTGCTTCTAATTCAACTGGCTCAATTTTATAATTCCTAAAAGAATAAATGCTTTTTACTAATATAAAAAATTCTGCATTAGAAAATCACAAGCAAGTTCCTATCTAACCCCTTGAGTTAATAAATTGTTTGTGATTTTCTCAAGACAATGTTAAGTTTTCAACTATAATTTCTTTTCAGTAGGCAACTGAACCGTTAAAAAGTTTTTCCGCCATTTTTAATGTCCATATAAACTCTAACTTCCCAGTTACAATAAAAAAATTGTTGAAAGGAGTTTTATGAAGAAAATTACAGAAATAAAATAAATCATTTAGCGTGCAACAAAAAATGTAATATGACAAAGCAGTGTCGTTGCCAGGAAGATGGATATGGGTTCCAACAGAAGTGCATACCTCCGTAATAACACAGAAGTTTCAGTTTGGTCGCGAAAGCTACCCCCAAAACAAAACTACGATCTAAGCTTTTGAAATCCGAAAGGTCTGGTGTGACTGTATGCTGAGACAGGGACCTATTTGACCCCACACAACACGCATGACGCTATTTGACTATTTTATTTTACGTATTTGCTGTTTTTATTTTGTTGTTTTTTGTTTTGTAAAAATGTCACCTTGTGTTTTTGGGGGCAAATAAACGTATTTTCTTTCTTCCTTTCTTTCTTCTTTCTGAAATGTCCACATGCCCCAACACTAAACCTGGCTACGGATCTGTAAGAGTAATTTATTTTTCACACCACCTGCTCGACAATGTCCAATTACAAATCATGCAACCTCAACGTAAAGTAAAGCATTGTCTCTCTAGGGATATAAAGTTGTATGAAACTCCCTAGGGATTAAAGTGATTTGAATTTGGAACTTCAAATTCGTGTGGAAACTCGTGGAAAACTCCAAGTAAAAAAATGCCCATATGGCATTGTAAAGAGGTTTATTCGAAAATCAAACTGGCCACCAAAAGCAGAACTCAGAAAAAAAAGAAATAGGCGCGATTTTAAAGAATGTGAAACAAAAGAGATGTTAGGTTGGTGCTGTGTTTTTCAGTGAAATTTATTGCAATATTCTAGTAATATATAATTATTATGTCAATGGCAATATTAGTGTTAACAAAAAATGTCAAGCGATAATCAAGCGATGTCAGTTCATCAAAACACGATACTTGTTTTATGGAGCCCTGGTTTGTTATTGTCTCGCAGTAGGTGTGAAAAGTAGAGTATGCTCCTCTGGAATAAAGCCTGTCTTCGTCTTGGGCAGCTTGAACCCCTCGCTTCACTCAGGACTCTATATAACTCCCTCGCTACACTCGGGAGTTAACTTAAGAGTCCCTCGTTACACTCAGGGTTCAATATGCCGCCCGCGACATAAGACACTGCTTTATTCCCTTAGTGCATAATCTACTATATACAACACCGAAACTAATAAATCTTCTATTACTTGTATAAATTAACAAATGATTATTAGTCTGCACCCAATTAACACCTTCGATGATACAACTCATAGTCAGTAAACTGTAGGTAACTGTTCTTTTGCGCTGCATCGTAAAAGTTACTTCAGTCTATAATTGTTTACGTAGGTAGGGTAAATGTCCTGTTACATGCACAACCTTTGATTAAACTAAAAATAAATTTACAACAGTTGAGAAGTTGAAAATGTTACCTTAGTCATTCGTTTTGCATTTCATTAACAATTATGTAACTGCAATTGCATAAGATAATATAAGATAAGATAAGATAATTTCGCTTTAATTGTCCTTTTGCAAGAAAAATCTTATTTTTGATGATGGCGAACCACCGCATAGGTCACAAATAGGTGACAGATAATTTATTTAATGAATTGGTGATACATTTGAAATCTTCTCTTATCTTATCGAGATTGCCCTGTGTCCAAGTGAAGCCAGATGCAAAAATTTTAAACATAGCTCGTGGCAGGTTACTACAGCTGTCTCTACAAAAGGCTAGCTAATTTTGCTGCCACTATACCATGTTATGAGCTTGTAAACTAGTATTTCAGCCGCAAATGGCTTTCTTCATGCCAGTTCTGACGTCAATAAAAGCACCGTTACTTCTAGTAAGTCTCTGCACTGTGCACACGTTGGTTTGATGAATTCGCAACAGGCAAAGTGGTAGGAATAATAATGGCTATTAATTCGTTTCGAAGAATTTGTGACGACATTTGGTACTTACTGAATGCCCAAGGATTAGTACACACATTTCATTTTATTGATCTTCGAGTCCCATGGTTCATTGACATATACATAACATATAAATATAAATTGATTTTTATAGTGGTATATATATATATAAATATACATATATCAATTGATATTTATCATTGAACCTACAATGTTTGTGGATATCAAGAATGCATTAGCAATACTTACCAAAAACTACAGTTACATAAATACTTTTATTAAAATGGCAATCTAGCACCCGTATTACGTGAAATACCGATTTGTATTGAAATTTAAATCGTCGTAAGGTTCATAATAATTATTTCAGAAAGTTAGTTATTCCCGTAATTTTTTTTTGGGAATTTACATTTTTATGGCATTCATTTATTATCGTGTCATTCGTTTTGAACACGATAATACACAAACAATATAAAACTACCATAAACTTATGACTGCATAAATAAACTATAAATAATTAAGCGACAAATGGCTCAAGACTTACACTCTAAATGTGATTCATAGTGAATTAAAAAAAGTAGAGACTATAATAATACTTACACATATTATTTTTGTAGTGGTACATCAATGTTGATAAAATTACCTAAAAGATATCATCATTCATAACAAGCAGAGTAGAGGGAGGGAGTAGAGTCATAGAATAATAAAATAGTACCTACTGTAAAGAAATGTGCATTATACAACTCGACTTTTGTCTTTTCAGTTTTAGTTTATACCGCTATGTTCAATTTGCCGATAAAGAAAGTAAATCCACTTAAATTTTAATTATGAAAACTACAAGTTTAATATTATTTGTACATACGCTGTGGATTATAGCGTGAATTAAACTGGCGTGCAATGAAATAAGGTCACTCAGAAAAACCATAATACTTCCCATATTAATTTTTGTTTATATATGTTTATTTAATAAATGTTATGTATTTTTTTGTATGTAAGTGCCGTGGTGTGTCCGGCCTGAGAATAGACCCCTCCTCCCGTGGATGCCAACTAAGGGATTATATAACGGGATGGGCAGCAGCATCCATCTGAGTACTTAACACTAATACTGCGATCACCGATCTGCCTGTCAAGCGTCGTGATTATGGCAAATCACCCCCCCCACCCCTTATTTGTAGTCAATGGGGGAGGCTTCGTCCAGCAATGGACGTAAACGGGCTGGTGATGATGACTAAAACAAGAGACTGTACTGTAATATAACCAATAGCACAAATAAAACAAATCAGCAGGGGTCCGATTTCCAAATTTCGATAATACATATATACAGATTATTATTGATTAGTATTGTATTCAAAATGTTAAAATTCTTGGTCTTACTTTTATTTCTGACACTATGTTATTCAGCAAAAAATAATCCATAAGATCAAGCCTTTCGATCGGTATGATAAAGCGACAGAATGATTATTTTTCTCGGGTAACGGGTTCGATTCCCGGTTCAACCATGTAATTATTTAAATATCTATGAATGCAGTTTAAATTATTTTTTAAATTCAAATAATATCTTCTTTCAGTTAAATGTTCCATCTACAATATTCAAGGTACTTTCCCTGCATGTGCATATCCGTGGGACGCCCTGTATATTGAAACACATTTAGTTTTTCTAAGTGACCCTATTTCTTACGTCAGTTTAGATTATAACTATCTTTTGCATCAATGTATCGTAAGGCACAGGAAGTGAAACTAGCCTCCGGCATCGACCCACTGCGTAGGCTAGATTTCACAAGCTTAGCCTAGGCTTTGATATTAAGCTCTTCTTAATATAGATACATGCATAAACCCACAACTAAGCAGTACATCTCGCAAGGTTCTATTCTAAAGCCGGAGGTAAGTAAAGATGTGGTTGTACCTGAGATTATTAATCGAATTAAGAAAGCGTATTACACTTTAATGACAATATTGCGGGTTCAATTCCCGCCTCGGAACAAATATTTGTACAATCTGCAGATATTTGCTCAGGGTGTTCTGGGTATTTTCTATGTATAATAAAAAATATCTATCTATGTAATGTATTGTATTAAGTATATCAATTACCTAGTTGCCATAACACAAGCTCTGCTTAGCTTGGGGCTAGATAATGTTGTGTAAAATGTCTAGCATTTATTTATTTATTTATATTAATGATAAAGCCGCGTGGCCTGGGGCCGTAGACAAAGTAACATTCTAATAGCGATGTCGCCAGTAGAAAAGTCCAAAATGTATGGGATTGACGTTAGCTTTCGATATGTCACGTGGTCTTTTGTATTGAATTACGACTTTAGAAATGGAATCGCTTCGAAGCGAATGCCACTTGGCTAGGCCCTCTGATGTTGCTATGCCCCTCGACTGTTAAAATGTAAATTTGCAATATCTGTACCTACCAATTTACATTGTTTTATAAGATTGTTATTTACAAATAAATCAAGCGTATCGTGTGCTGTTTTGGAAACTTTTGCTGATTCTCTTTACTTTTGACTACCTACTTAGGTGTTTAAGTTATCATTTTCTATGTATCAGCTTCTCTCTGCTTTGAGACACCACACAGGCGCTTACCCCCTAGTAGTACCGTGTATTCTTTTAGGCTTGGTCGCGTTAGAACAGGAGTAATTTTAGTTTATAAGACGACTCAAAATTATCCTTGTGATTTAAATGCATAAAATACTTTTTGATTTTGATTTTGATAAAATCTTTAGGAAGTATTTACGATAATCATTGCGTGTTTTATGTTGTTTTTGTGGTTGTGATTGTCTGTTCGGTTTTAGAAAACACCTGTGTTACCACAGTGTCGATGTCGCGGTGCGACAACGAAAACGCTTGGAAAAAAGTATTTTCAAAGGCCAAGAACTAACCGAATTCAGCTCTATTCTTAACCATATTACGATCCATAGAAATAACACTACAGGTAAAATAAAACCTTCAGGTTTTTTCTAAATTTAATTGTAGATTTTATGTAAATTTAAATAGTTACGTTAGTCACCAAGTGACTTTCAGTTAGGGAATAGGGGGGCTGGACTTTGTATGTATGTGACTGTTGGGTGTTGCTTATTATTTAAATTTACATAAAATCTAGAATTAAATTTAGATAAGCTAAAAAAATTAGAAGGGCTTAGCTTAGCTATTCTAATAAAGCTTGAATAAAGTAAATAAAGTTAGAATTTTTGGCTTATTGAAGCCACCAGTTTTCAAGTGTTTTCGCAGACTAGCCTCGACAAACTCTTTCACAAGAAGTACTGCTACTAACAGTATCTGTGACGAGAAGGTATGACGTAGTTTTCCGAACGCTGCCCATGCAAGTTGGATTCGTCGTTTGACCTCTTTGTCGAAGAATGATTGAATATACAGATTGAATAATCATGAAAATATGAATGACTTATTTTATTGTTCATGAAACTAGGTAAAAATATATAACAGCTAGTGTGCAATGCGGTCTGCAACAGTAACAACAGTTTGGATCGGAGCGGGGGGCGCGGCACATGCATAATTCAAGACTCATTTCTATTCAACGCCGACAGGCCGCCCGATAAAAACTTCTCGTTTGACAACTTGGACGCCTGCACCCTTTGTACTTTACTTGCTTACGTCACGTCCCGAGGGCCAATACACTATTTAAAGTCCTATTTTGTCACTTTTATGTTTATTGGAAGCAATCGTGATTTCGTTTTTCAACTGCAACTTTTCTTTCGGCTTTTTATTTGGGATGATTAAGTAGGTCTTCACATTTTAGTCAAAAGCTTTCCGTATGTTTTAACATCTCGACGATTTTTGAATTAAACCTGTAATTTCGGAATACAGCAATGCAAGCATTGCTGCTTGGCGGCAGAAATAGATATTGTGGGTAGTATTTCCAAGGACGAACTCTATCACAAAATAGAACTAAAGCTTTTAGTCCTTCGTATGTTATTTAGCCCTATTTTCTACAATCGTGATAAATAGTGATGCTAATGACATCATGACCAGCTGATTATATTATTTGAGCTATTGGTTATATTACAGTCTCTTGTTTTAGTCATCATCAGCTGTTTACTTCCACTGCTGGACGAGGTCTCCACCATTGAATACAATGGTGGGATTTGTCATAATCACCACGCTTGGCAGGCGGATTGGTGATCGCTGTTGGTGATAAGTACTCAGATGAATGCTGCTGCCCATCCCCTGGTGTAATCCCTTAGTAAGGCTTTTACTACTAGGGAGAAGCAGGGGTATATTCTTAGGCCCACAGGTTGTGGACACACCACGGCATTTCGGCATATTCTTGTTTTAGTAACATTCCTAAAATTAAAAAAGCGGTATATTTTGGTATTACCGGTTTTGAACAATATTATGTTTCAGACTGATCATCAATAGGTCATTTTCAAGTGGAACGGTTTCTCCAATCTCTCAATAAATCAACAAACGCAGCAATGCATCATCCATTAAGTTCAATAGATCTTCGACGCCGTGTTAGTGAAGGGTCAGAGATCAAATAAGTAGTTAAACCTTAGAGCAATAGCATGTTAGCCATAAACCACAACAAGGGCAATTACATTCAAAACTTGTTCAGCAAGGTTTTATCAAATAAGTTGATGAAAAAAAATATTGTAATTAGAACGAGCCCAAACGAGACCATATTGTCCATCGAGGAGTTCCGTTGTCACCATATTATATTGAAATCAGAACTTCACAGGTATACAACAGCTCTATCGAACATTAGAAATTGACTGAACCATCATCATCTGTTGTTCATTCTCAAGCTTACGCTTCAAACTTTTCAGGCGTTCTCTACCACTTATTACTACTCTGTGAGGTACAAAGCTCTCGTGGTAGTAATTATTCTGTAATCTGTGTTCGTGCCGAAGCCAGGCTCGATAAATTGTTATCAGCTAAAGCCTGATTTCATATATCAATTAACCGTTGCGTTAGAGATACGGATTTTTATTTAAGTACGCTAATAATTGTTACTGCTGTGCTATGCCGTGGTGTATCCAGTCTAAGAATATACCTACTCCTCTTTCTCCTCCTGTTGATGTAATAAAAGCCTTACTTAGGGATCACACCAGGGGCTGGGCGGCAGCATCCACCTGAGTACTCAACACCAATACTGCGATCACCAATCCGCCTACCAAGCGTGGTGATTATGGCAAATCCTATTGTATTCAATGAGGGAGCCCTCATTCAGTAGTGGACGTAAACAGGCTGGTGATGATGACGAGTGCTGTGCAGCAGGAAATTGACAAGTCCAAGTAGTGATGAATATTGAGGTGGTCACGGGCAGTGTGCCAGCCAAGACAACGTTTTTCGATCATGTTGCTTCCGCGCAAAACTTGACGCCATTTCCATTTGACACCAACGGCCCCGTGGCCTTTTAACGTAAGTATTTTATGGGATTGCCTAAAAGATTTTATAATTATTTAATTGAGCTTTTCAGGGAGTCGTACCCCAACTCGCGCAGCAAAAACTCGCACACGTTTGTCCAGTTGGGGAATTGCAAAGTTATGGTGAAAAACTCTTAACTAATACAAAATCCTAACACTGTGTGATCAGACACGCACTTGGATGGTTTTTGTTAGTACTTACATGTTATTGTATTTATAGGTAATGATATTTTTAAATTAAAATCATAAACTCAAATAAACCTAATATAACGAATTTTAAATGTGTCCCACTATTTGTCATCACCACGGATAAGCGATGCGTTGCCATTTTCGCCATAAGTCTAAAAGACATGACGCGACACATACTTTTTATTATTATATTATATTTATTTATAGACGAGCAGCTTTCGCTGATGTGTCTACGTCACAATGTTAAAATTTAGTTGAAATATTGTCTGTTAGTTTTGGTAATTTTTTTGAGCACTGATTTATTTGTTCGAAGCCAAATGTCGAGTTTGTTTTTGAATGCATAACTTCACCGGTTTTATTCATAATTTTCCTTTGAACTTCACTCGAAATTAAATGATATCCCGTTCTATTCTGTCGTGGTAGTCTCGGCCTAAGAATAGGACTCCTTCAACTCCTCCTGTGGTTGTCGTAAAAAGGAATTACGCTGGGGGATGGGTAGCATCAACCTGAGTACTTAATACCAAACACGCTATGAATGCTATAAGGAAAGCCATCATCCAACAGTGTATGTCTACCGGCTGATGAAGAAAAAATTATATTGTATAAACTGTACTTACAAATCTCTGGCATTTATTTATATTTTGATCGTTATTATGTTCACAGTACCGCGATGTTCATGTAACCACAATAAACGAGTGACGCCAATTCTTTTGCCAAGAGAGCTTTTTATTACAATAATCATGAACCTTTCATTCATTTCTATACTAATGTTTATATTATTTCGTGGTGAAAGACCGACGCAGCTTTATTGTGGATTCTAGTGAACGGAGAGGTAGATTTTATAGGATTAAAAAACATAGCTTTACCTACTCTATTTTAAAGTGATCTATATGCCTTTTATCAATTCAGTTAGAGTAGTAGTAGTTTAGTTAGTAGTAGAACTTCTTGTGAAAGAGTTCGTCCGGGGAAGTACCTACTACCACCGTACCTATTTCTGCTGTCAAGCGGTAGTGCTCGAATGGGTTGACCTTCAATGGTTTGAGTTAAGAAGCACTCCTCGCAGAGAATGCTTTGCTGTTTCGGTTTGAAGGGTACGGGTGCCGGTGAAATTACAGGCATATCTTCAGGAGTCTCATAGGGTCGGCAGCGTGCGTGTGATGCCTCTGGTGTTGCAGGCGTCCGTAGGCTACGGTAGCTATTTTTTTATCGGGTGGGCCGTATGCTTGTTTGCTTGCCATGTAGTATAAAAAAAAAGTTAACTACTTTTTTTTCTAGGGTATTTTCATTGCTTTACGATCCTTTAAAAAATATGTTACACAGTTTTAAGAGCTATAAGCTCTACCACTACAACATAGTGCAACGATCGTTACAATAGTATAGATAGATTAAGTTAGGATTCCTAGGCGGATTGGTGATCGCAGTATGGTGTTGTGTACTCAATGACGCTGTTGCCCTTCCCTTGGTGTATCCCTTAGCTGGCTTTTAATCATCCACATTAGGAGATGGAGGGTTCTATTCTTAGGCCGGACACTTCACAGCATGCCTGCCAAGCCTGGTGATTATGGCAAGTTAATGTATTTACTGGGAAAGGCCTCGTCCAGCAGTTACTGCTGTCCAATGTGGACGTCTTAAGACTGATGGTGATGATGTTGATGACGTTTCCTAGTGGTTTTGTTGGTGCTGTGCTAACCTGTATCGCTGCCCGCTCCATGCAAACCGAAGTTTGCTCCTTATTTGGATTATAAATTAATTCAAGTCAATGACATTTTGTAGACACAATCTAGAGACTAAAATCTAGCTCTTTGGTTTGCCATTAAATTGTCTAGCATAGGTTTTAATGTTCTGTGCAATTTTTTAAGTTGGTGTTATTAGAATTTAGTGAATTGATCATGTGTCAACATTTCATGTAGTTTGATGAGATAATATTCAAAAAAGGGGCAAATTACGTTTGTCAGCACAGTCACATAACTTTTCATTTAAAAAACCGACTTCCGAGATTGAATTCGACAAAATATCTGGATGAAAAAAAAAGATGAATAAACCATAGTGGTGAAAGGGTCATGATATTTTCTAATGCTTGGTTTGTTGCTGAAAATGTCAAAATCGTTATATGTATGCCTACAATATTTGAGGAGTTCCCTCAATTCCTCATGGATTCCATCATCAGAACTGGATTCTAAAAAAATGGGAACAATCTGGAAGTATATCTTTTCAAATAAAAAAAGAATTTTCCAAATCGGTTCATAAACGCCGGAGATATGAGGTAACAAACATTAAAAAAAAACAACTGAATTGAGAACCTCCTCCTTTTTGGGAAGTCGGTTAAAAATACAAGAGACGCGCCGCTACGCGCGCTGCCTTTAGGTACTTTGTGGCACAGGGCTCAAGCGCCCTAGCAATACATCCTCTTAAATCAAGACCATTTTCATAAAATTACGTCAAAAATAGATGAAAAGCGAGTGCAATAGATAACACGGCAATAGTTTACGAATGCAACCGCAATAATAGCCCGCATTGTGAACGTGCCAGTGATTGCCGATTTCGAAACCCCATGGTGCAAGATGCAGGCTGTTGGCGTACTCGTTTAATTACAGACCTAATACTAGCTAGAGGAACTTCATCATCATCATCAAAAGCCTGTTTACGTCCTGCTGGAGGAGGCTGCCATATTTTCCCCCATAGCTTCTTATACAACAGGGGGGATTAGTGATCGCAGTTTGTTGTGCGTTGTGTGGGGATGCTGCTAGCTATCGCCTGGTGTAATCCCTTAATAAGACTACATCCACGGGAGCAATAAGGGGGAGGAGAGGTCTATTCTTAGGCCAGACACCACGGCACTATAATTTCTAATACTTTTAAATAAAAATAAACGCGATAATATTTACGCTCTTTAGCATTATAGAATACTATACAAAATAAAGTGATGTTGTCTTTGTGGCCCACCAAGTTGAGGCCCAAACTCTTGATACGACACTGTGGCCCACATACATTATGCTGGTGGTATAGAATTCAAAAGCTTTATTGCTCTTGCTCCATCATCTAATTCGCAATTATTAGGTAAGTAATTGTGTAATAAGAAGGACCAATCACAAAGTCAATTAGAAGGTACACAAGTAACCAATGTTCGTTTTCTATAATAGTTCTCGGAATAATAAAAACAGGTAAATCGTTGAGGCATTAACCATTATCTGACTATATACGCGGTTGACTCATCATCCAAGCAAGGGAATGAAGCGTATATGAAAAAATCAACAAAACTAACCTATCCGCTCCATACGTCGTGTTAGCGTAGTACCTTTAAGGGAACGCGTCCACTGACCAGCAAAAGGCACACACGAAAATCGAGGTTATCGCTTAGAGCTAATGTGCCCACTGTCGTAACTGCCCAAACCACTGCAAGTTTTTTTATATACTTTTTGTGTCTTTCTGTTGCGTCGCTGTCGATCAGTGGACGCGAACCTTTAACCTAGTCACTGCACATGTCGCAAGAGCCTCTTTAAACATTTATAATAATGTTCTATTGCGGCTGAGGAATTCTGCTAATCGTCGCTACCACCATTTTGCACATGCCGCCGCGCCGTGGACGTTGTTGCAGCAGTAAATGAGTGTAATTTAACCGCAAGAAGCTACCGCTTGCTGGATTTGAGCTGGTTGACTATTTAATTGAAGTTCAATTTGAATTCTAACATTGTGTGTAAAAGTATCATCAAGTTCAAGTAGCACTAAATTAGGCACTCATCATGATCATCATTAGTATGTAGAAATCTACTGCTGGACATATGCCACCCCCAAAGAATGCCACGACGAACGGTCCCAGCTCGCCTCCATCCACCGACTTCCTGCAACCATTATGATGTCTTTAGTCCAGCGAAAGAGGAGCTTTCCTTTACAACGTCGTCCGGTTTGTGGTCACTATTCGAGAACCTTTATTCCCCAACGGCTTTCAGTTCTACGAGCTATGTCCTGCCTATTGCCACTTCAGCTTGCTACTCCTGAAAGCTAGGTCAGTGATCTTGATTCTTCTACAGATCTCCTCATTTCGCATTCTATCCCGTAGTGGAACTCTGACTATAGCTCTCTCCATACTCTCTTTGTACTGGAGGAATGAATAGGTCACGGATAAGTTAAAAAGCCGTACTCCTTCATAGGTAGGGCATTTAGAATACTTTTTTGATGAACCCGCTGAGTCAATAACCTTATCAGCACCTACTTCTGAGTCTACATTATGAAATGAAGATCCTGTAAAATTAAATCTTTTAATAAAGGCACTTACAGCCATAGGGTATGGTACATAAAGCCCACGTGGTCACAAATTATCACATAGTTCCTACGCGGTCGCCTGAGTAAATCACCAAACGCTGGCTCTACCGCGCGCGCGGGCGTACAATCTATGCAAATCGCGGGCTTAAACTTATTGCTCTTGTTTCGACTGCTTTTCAAATGCATACTAAACAGCCGTGTTGAGCTCAATTAACTGGATAATGTTTTTTTACAGCACTAAAATATGGACGAAGCGTGTACATATTTAGTCATTATAATATTAGTCATTATAGTATACTAGTTGCGCCCCCGCGGTTTCACCCGCGTGAATAATGATGAAAATTGATGATGATGATGATGATGATGAAAAGTAGCCTATGTGTTAATCCAGGGCGTAAAGTATATCCATTCCAAATTTCACTCAAATCCATTCAGTAGTTTTTACGTGAAAGAGTAACAAACATCCATCCATACTCACAAACTTTCGCGTTTATAATATTTAGTAGGATTAGTTATGCGATGGTGTGTCCAGTCTGAGATTAGACCCATCCATATCCTCTCGTAGATGTCGTAAAAGCTAATAAATGGCCACCTGGCTATGGGCAGTTCATCCGCCTGAGTACTTAATACGAATACTGCGATTACCAATCCACCTACCAAGCGTCGTGATAATGGCAATTTCCCCCATTGTATTTTATGGGGAAGGCCTCATCAAAAGACCATCTTAAGGGTGCTGATGATGATGTACCTAATGCTTTTGCTATTATAGAGTCTGTCCCTTAGTCGCTACCATACATAATATTATACCTTACATACCTACCTACCAATGTATATTGGCTGTCAATATTTAGGCAGATATTTTAGGAACTTAATTTTCAAGCTAGTGCGATGCCAAACGGTAAACTTCAAGACGGTTTCTGTAGGTAGTTTCATGAACTTTCGTGCAATTTGGCTACATAAGATGTTCGAATCTTTTATACCTACTTCTAATATTATTTAAGTTCCTCTTTAAAGGTCGGTATATAGGTTTGCAAGCAGTATTCCCATGGTGTTCTCGGAATAAGACACAGAATGTAACGAGAGATGCGGCTCCCGTTCTTCCGCATAGACTGCTCGCATTGCAATCCAATTACACCTGATATCAAAGAGAAATATTAACCTGAGTACTAGCTTTTACCCATGGCTATGCTTGTTTTGGTCACCATAATGATAATGACATTAAGTATTAACTAAACAAGTTTGAATATAAGCACAATACGGCATATAGCGGGAAATGGACTTGCCCTCTGTGTATCGTGACACTTTCGCTGTGTACCTTCTTCTATTCTATTCTACATTATACTTACCAAATACTTTCCTATTCAATTAATGCTCTACATAATAGTACATGCAGTCAAACGTTAAGTTTCATAAATATAGAGAAGTAATATATTGTGATGTCGACATAATTACTGTGAGAATCGTAAACGGATTACAATGCTGCCCAAGTATGGCTGAATTGCATTGGCATTTGCACTTAGAGTTCCTTGTTTACCTAACGAAGGCTATTTTTTTCTAAATACCTAGGTAAATACATAGTTGGTACCTAATGTAACTTGATCAACAGCATTCAGAATAGATCTATGCAATAGATGGTCTTCGGTAGCTGGACTCGTCGGACTGGCTGGCATGGCGAGGTCGCTTTCTGCCTAAAATAAGCTTAAAAATTTAAACTTACATAGGTACGTGAAAATTTCCCGCTATACAAAATAAATCACACAACTCACGAAAGTTATTTTATGGACATTCCTTGGATTCAGCATCAACTATTTTGACTCGCCCGAAAAGTACTAAATGACACTGCATAGAGAGCGTGGAATCGATATCATCGATGTATCGGTCATACAAAACAACACCCTTAAAACTGAACTGATGATTCGTCACGCCATATACCATTCAGTGATTAACTGTCTGATGGCGTGTGATGACCATAAGACAACCTGAACAAAAAAGTATGGAATCTACTAGGATTAGAATCTCGAGTCAACGAACTCGCGCAAATCGTCAGAGGCAATTGAGTGTCGCCACAACGCAGCTGCGTCTGCGCCTTGACTGTTAGTACTAATTGCATCAACTAGCATTATTTTATAGCCCTTTGTATAGTTCCCGGATATTGTAATGGCACGTGGATGTTTGTCTAGATCTGCTAGCTTCGTATTGGTGTTCGCACTTCACACATTCGTTGGATCACACAACTCATCGCATCTATTATTGACAACGCTTTACATAACTTTTAATTTAAAAAACCGACTTCCGCCATTGTATTCGACTAAATATTTGGATGAAAAAAAAATCTTACCATAGTGGTGAAAGGATTATGATACTTTCTGAATGCAAATGTTGGGTTTGTTGCTGAAAATATCAAAATCGCCATATGTATGCCTACAATATTTGAGGAGTTCCCTCAATTCCTCATGGATTCCATCATCAGAACTGGATTCTGTAAAAAATTTAACCAATCTGGAAGTATATTTATTCAAATAAAAAAATAATTTTCCATATCGGTTTATAAACGACGGAGATATGAGGTAACAAACAAAAAAAAATACAACCGAATTAAGAACCTCCTCCTTTTTGTGAAGTCGGTTAAAAACGAATTAAATTCGTTCGAGCTATAGATACAAATTTACTCATGGGATTGCTCGTATTGAAAAGATTCCGCATTGAACTAATGCTGCTTAGAAATAGTTAAAGGACAGTATGTGTGGGTAATTCAATTGAACTTTTGTACCACTATGTACCACTGTAGCAACTTGGAAACATAAACTCTAACCTAATCTCTGCCTATATATTTCACTTTCGTAACTCTACAAGCTAAACTACTCGTATACGAGTAAGTTCACCTATTGAAGCGCACAAACTATTTAGGTAGCGCGTGAAATAGATTATGAGGCTTAACCGATTTCTAAGCTCTCAAGACGTTCTCAAACTTGTTGCATTGAGAGCGTAGCATAGTCATCGCATCACAAATTAAGTTACCTCTAGCAACATTGCTAGCTCCAGGCATAGACAAAAGGATCGCGACGCGAAGCGCTAAGCAAATGTTTCCTTAATACCGACAAATTCCACCAAGGTTAACACTTGATGACATTTGTTGATTGCATACGATACGATATCAAATCCATTTACCAACCTGTAATTTTTAGTGTCGTTAAAGAAAAAAGTTAACAAAGTTTGTTTGGCTTCTGGTGCGTGTTGGGAAACGTTAATTTTGACTTGAGTTTTCGTTCTCTTGTGAATAAAACGAATCTGTTTACCTTTCGATCAATATTGTGTTCTAATACTACATTGCGTTGTCTACAATTGTGTATACTCTATACACAATCGTATAGAATTTACTTTTAAATATACTTTATTATTTAAAAGTAGAGCCCACACAACGGAATTTGTAAAATTACAAGACAAGTTGTATCGTTTTTCTAAACCGAGATCCACTTGTCTAGTCCTGGCAAATATTGCTAGCTTGCATGAGTTGTATGCAGTTGAAATTAATTTGATTATCAGCGCACCTTGATCTCACTAAGCCGCGATTCCCTTCGATAGTACACTACACGCAGACGGTACGGTAGTGTCTGGAGATAATGGAATAAACACGATTGAACATAGTTCGGGGCAATTGGGGCTAAGTCAAAGGCTAGGTAGGTACTATTGATACTATTCAACTCTGTCCTCAAATATTTATTCCGAAAGGTGAGTCATATGGCACAAAAAATTACGTCACTGAGCCATATGGCTCAGCTCGATGTCAATAAGTTAAATAGGAGGAAATTAAACAATAGCCACTTTTGTTCTAATTTTTACAAGGCTTTATTTAACTTGACCTGTTCGTATGTTAGTTAGAGTGTGGGACAAATCTTGAAACTGAATTTTGAACCAGTTCCACCGAACGTATTGAGCTGAAATTTTTCAAATTGACAATGCAATATTATGGTGACGGCGAGCTGATCTGATAATGGAGACGGAAGGTGGACAACGGAACTCCTCGATGATCAATAGTAGACTGGCAGTGTTTGGGCTCATTTTGATTAGCTCAATGTTCCGATCACTAATAGAATAAAAGCTTTTTTTGGAAAATACATTTTTCAACACAAAACTTATTAATTTAAATACATTTTTCAACAAAAAACTTATTAATAATGTTCGAAAATTCACTCTACTATAATTCATTATACCTACCCTAAATATTTTACCTTTCAGTATAAAAGTAAAATATTAAAAAGTAAGTTTTATTAAGTATAAAAAGTTTGTTTTCTGGTACAAAAACGGACAAAAGTCTTTTGGATATTTCAAGATTCATTCAGTCTTGGACCACACAAAACATAGATATTTACTACGTCTTAGGTAATTAAATTAGTAATTAGTATTGATGATGATGATGATTAGTATAAAGGTTTTTAATATCTGAGGATAAAAGGTATACGACAGCAGATTTAGTTTTTTTTATGGATTTGCTAGTATTTCCCCAGAAAATAGAAGAATTTCAAAAACTTTATATGCGCATGAGTCTTTTCTTCCGGGCTAACACATAATATACATATTTAAGCCTACCTTGTGGAGTAAGTAAGGCACACATTTGGTCCAAGTGAAGCTATTAGTATAGTTAGTTATGTTATTCAATATTCCGAAGGCGGGCGCGCTCCGTACTCACGCACTCGGCAGTTGGTCATGGAATTCATTGTTTTTGACGCGGTCGTGTGATATTGAACCACAAATAGGAAAGAGTTCAGGTCACGTTTGAAGTATCTACGAGTGGAGAATAATAAGATTTAAATACGAGAATTTGTTACAGGTATTATATACGTCGTATGTTCGTACCAACATTTATATAAATATCGTTATTTACAGAAAGAATAATGTAATTAGTTATTATTATTAGTTACAAGAACAAACAAAATTAAAAAATTACAAACGAAGTAGTTGAGCTATCTAAACATAATTAACATTTACATTTCAAATTAATCTATAGATCAAAGAGAGTAGGGTGCCCAAAAGGCGACGTTATCTCGTGGGATTGACAATACTGATTTTCTGATCGAGGTAAGTGCCAGCCCGTGGACGTTGGTCTCATTTATCAGCCTCTTGGATAACTTCTTGAAAAGGAACCACGCATCAGGGCCGCACTGACCTGAGGTTTCTGAAGGCAGAAATATGTAACTATCGCTGATGAATGCATATTTCCATCCTCTTAAGGTTTTTTTCTGTTTTCTTTGCCTATTTATGAATAAACATAATAACAAGTAACTACGAAAGCTTTGGCTTGATATTATCTACAAATATACGTCTAACATGTGAAAAAGAAAACTCAAAACAAAACTAACCTTTCCCAACATGCACAGAAACCAAATCACTTCTGTAAACTTTTTTTCCCTGCATAGCCGTATCGTATTAGCATCGATTAAGCGTAAGACGAGAACGTACCGGACCTACATAACCAGCGTAGTGTTACCAAGACTATTATTTAACCTGTAAGATCAGCTATCGTTTTGGTTACGTCAGATACACTAACTTTTTAAATTAAAATCATAAAGATGTTGAGGAAAATATTTGTACGCGCATAGAACACGTGTGTAGAAAAGTAAACACCTCTGAGTATTGATTCTCTACGATCCGAGGGCCTGTTATGAGTTTTGCATTGCAACAATCACTTTGCGAACCGTGAGTGTTCAACGTGGCTTACATAGTAACTATTCATCATTCTGTGCCGCGCAGTCGATAGAAACAGCACAGATTCATAAATAGTTACTTCGTAAGTCACGTTGAATACTCACGACTCGCAAAGTGATTGTTGCAATGCAAAACTCGTAATAGGCCCTCAATTCAAAAACGTCGTTCACAATAAAAAAACCCAAATTACAAAAGGGAGTTTACCTACATCCATTAATTAGTTGCTGCATTGATTAGACAACAATGTAAATTGAAATGTAGAGCAATTAATAACAGCTCATACTAAAATAGAATACCCAATTAATATCCAGCAAAATCAATAGCCTAAAGCATTCCATAAATATTCCTAGTTACAATGGATATAACATGAGCCTAATCATCTACAAAGCACGACCAAGAGTCGAATAAAATTGTATCCTGAAAGTTCCAAGCCGACGGGACTTGAACCCGCATCTTCGCCTCAATATATTACGGCGACACGTCAAAATGATTAAAATGCCTTAGATGCCACAATATAGAGCTGAATTCTGCAAGTCACTTTCAGTACGTAAGCTTTTGCGGCTTGCATTAGGTATCTTCATTTGGTCAATCAGAAACGAATTTTGGTAGTGCTGGCGCATGGCACCCTCTACAAAAGTTTTCTGTAATGTCTCCCATTGCATAAGCATGGTTGTTTTAATGATAAACTGATTTTGATGTGTATACACTGTTGCAAACTTAATGCTTCTGTGGTCATCATAGTTCTTATCTGCGATGTTGCGACGGCAGCGTTCCGCACTGATGCGTCCACTTTGCGCCATAGCAAACATACCTATTGTTTTTATCCCTTTTGACCATTACGGCGTTTTATTTTGAATACAAAACATACACCGAACCGTAAAACCGGGAAGGCCCCCCGAGTCTTCGACTCGATGGACCAATGATGTTGTATTAGATGCAGGAAGTCAGTGGATGGAGACGGCTCCAGGACGTTCATCGTGCTATTCTTTGGAGGTGGTCTCAGTAGTGGACCTCTACCGGCTGAATTTTTTTCAACGATTATTCGTGGTCTTCGCTCGGGTTAATGCAATAATCAAAGATTTTAAAACTCTGCCTTCAAACACAATAACATTTTCAAAGGTTCTGCTTCTTCTTTGTACTTGCTCTAGCTCGTTACTCGTGGTCGGATATCCTCACAATACGATGCCATTGATTTTGCTTCACCGCTTGTTTTGCAATAGTATCTGGCATATTGGAGTCGTTTGAGTGGCGTCTAATCTAAAACTGAACGCCTAATTACAGAATTACGTTTAATTACGTCGAAATAAAATATTCCGTAGTGCCTAACCACAAGGTCTGTTTTCGAACGTCAAGCTTGTGTCAAGTGCCAAGTAAAAGCGGTGGCCCTGAGCGTGCAATTTTAGACTACCTAAGTATTTGGAATATTTTCAACGATTGCTAGATAAAAATCAATTCTCGTACTCATTTTTGTTGTGATCCCTTGTTGCGTTTATGCCTCTCCAAAAGGCTCAACAGCAATGTATAAAGTGAATAAAAAAATAACAAGCACATTCCTTCATTATATTGCAGTTCTGTAAACCCTCGGAAACATAACTATTAGCACTCGATCACGATACGTGTTATACGTGTCCTATGACATATTACTTTATATTCCGGCGGGCGGCCGCGCGTCGGCATACGATGATATTTACATATAAGTCGTTGTTTCTACTGCCTCCTGCTACCTCCAGCTCATTCATAGCCGAACCCGGCAGACCACGCTGATTTATCGCCTTAATTTCATAAGTATCTCTTTGTTGCCATGGCATCTATGTTATATTTGAATAATATCCCCGCTTTATTGGAGACGCTGAAAGGGTCAATTCGGGCGCTCGCTACCGATTAGCGTATACCTACCTAGATATACTTATGAGTAACATGTGTGTGTACCTATACATGTATGTATAGGATCTGGATGTAAGGGTGTGTGGTTAACTATATTGAAATTAGTAGTATGCTCTCTAGATATGGGGATATATGGATAATATGGTGTCTTGAAGTCTGAGAATAGACTCCACAATCTCCTCCCGCGGATGTCGTAATGGCCGACTTAGGGAATACAACAGGGGATAGGCATCAGCATCCACCTGAGTATTTGACACCGATACTGCGATCACCAATCCCCCTGCCAACCGTGGTGATAATGACAATTCCCCCATTGTACTCTATGGGGGAGGCCTCGTCCAGCAGTGGATGTCTAAAGGCTGCTGATGATCATGAGATATGGAAATAATAAATGTTCTCTGTTGCTAAAATTACTATGCCCACTTACTTAAGTACATATGACTTTTTCATACGTATAGAAAAAGCTTAATATTATTATTGAGGGGCATGGGTATAAGAACTTATTAATTTTGATCGTCTGGACTAAAACATGTACAAGACACAGTTACCAATCTTACTTTAAAAAATGTCCAGAACCAATGCAAAAAAGAGGATCAAATTAAATGTTGAGAAAAAATATATAAAGCAAACAAAAGAATTCGTTTTTCTTCATATAAGACCAAGAAGGAACAAACAGTAAGACAAGGATTCTAAACTGTTGTTTCTTACGGTTTTTACTTTTATTCAATGATCTCTTTTAACGTTTGTATAATGTGGAATCTTTATTCAGACCTTTGGATTTTCAGTATTTATATAACTACCTACAATATTTATTGTAAGTACTCATAGATTAATTACTTATTAAGAGGAGCTCTAGCATATAAACCACGAACTCAGTGTGACGTAATATTTAGGTATAAGCAATTTAATATGGTTCATCCTTGCTATTCAAATGCATAATATTAACAGTTTTATTATGTTGTAAGTTGCATGTAATACTAAACGCCACATTTGCTGAGAACTTGCAATCCGAGTCTTAATTCGCAGCCGGCGAATCGACAGGGATAATTAGTTAACTCTACATTATACATCTTACTTAATATAGAGCATGTTGTCGTAGATATAAAGTTTATTTTAGCATATAACGTAACATGCAAATACAACCTTTTAAACGTTGTTGTTGATGTTGGCAACAGTATCAGTGACTCAGAGGTGTGCTCCCAAGATCATCTTTTCAACTGTAGGCAATTATCTACTTCAAATTGGTATAAAAAAATTGGCATCGATACTAAAGAAAACCAACGAGATACAATATTATATAAATTTACGAAGATTCATAGAAATAGTGACTGTAAATCACGGAATGAGTCAGTTTCTAACGAATTTTAAAAAAATATTTATACTTAGTAATACAAGCAGAAAACTGTGTCCAATGTTTTTGAAACTGTTCATGTGTTTTGCAGCTACATTTGAACTAAAGCTATTTCACCGTTTTCTGTCACAAGTTCACCTATATATCTCGTCTTTGATATTTTTTACTCCTATAACAATGGGTGCCGCGCCGTGGTGTGGCTGTCTTAAGAATAGACCCTGCATCTCCTCCCATGGATGTCGTAAAAGCTGACCAAGAGATTACAGCAGAGGATGGGCAGCAGCAACCACCTGAGTACTCAACACGAATACTACACGATCACCAATCCGCCTGCCAAGCATTGTGTTTATGGCAATTCCCTCCCATTGCATTGTATGGGTGAGGCCTCGTCCAGCAATATCTAATGGCTGGTTATGATAATGAAATACTTATTCAATTAGCAAGTATATTATAATAACATAACAGTATACACTAAATTAAAATTGTAAATCCAAATAATTTAACTATGTAAACTTATTTACCATATCTTACTAGAATAAAGCCCTAAAAATTAGCACCTGTCTCCTTAGGAATAAAATTGTAAAGAACTTCATGCAAGTACACAAAACTAAATTAATATATCACACGCGCATTCACACATCACATTTTAGGGATCGTAAAATTATGAGCGGTTACATGAGTTTTCGATATTGAAAACAAACGAAAACCACACGTTAAGCTGATTTGATATAGCCGAGAGCGGACGGTCAGACCGAAAATTAATTAACATACTTTAGCAACCCCCCGCACAGGTGGCCGGTCCCACCCTCAGCGTACACCCTCTCTGTCACTAAATGATATTACTGGTCTATTTTTGAGAACAGAATATTGATTGTGCATAATAATTATTGTCGCAGTAAGATACCGAATAATTATAAGTATCTCAGTTACTGTAGAATATTATATATACTTAGGTAATACTATATGTAACATATAAATACGCATTTGGTTGTATTTGTTAAAGAGATCAACCAGAAGAATTGCTCATCGCCCCTTTGCTGCTCTTCACCTCTCGTGAGCTTGTTCCGCAAAAGATCCTCACGGGAGCTTTTGGCTTCATTCTTTTGCTAGGGGTACGAACAAATTGGGCCACGTGGATTCAGTATGCTCCGATCTTTACGTTTTACACGATTATTTATGAATATACGGAATAAATTAAAACTAATACATACATATATGGATTAGTCACTATAAAAAAAAAGTAGGTATCTACTACATAATACAATAATACTACACATATATATATATATATGTTTATGTATATCATAAAATAAAACCTAAATATATACCAACGAACTAAAGTGGAATGAAGGGAAATATTACCATAAAACAGTGATTCTAAGACATTTTTACTAGACTTAGCTATCAAAGTTAAAAAGGACTAAATATATGAATAGGTAGTTTACAAATTAGAAAGAAATTAAAACAGTTCACATGTCGGTAATAACATGCCAGGTACTTTTATAGATTTTACAAGAAACACGCGATATAGGGGCCACACAGCATTAAATTACCGGAATTTTCCGTTGCTGATGTTAAATGCATTCCTGTTTCTGGAATCGCGTGCAGCCCACCTGAGTGCAACTTCTAAGCCTAAATATTGTTTTTCGTAGGTATTCGGATCAGATTGTATTTAATATTGAGCAATGGAGGTAAATGCCATCATATTTTTATATTTATCACCGCTTTATACTGAACAAATCAAAACACGAGCCTTAATAATATTATAGTCTTTGCAAATAGGTTCTTAACGAACTATTAGGGTGTGTCTGGTCTAAAACTGACCCTCCACACCGCTATTTAGCACTTGACACAAGCTTGACGTTCAAAAACAGTCCTTGTTGTATGGTTTTTTTTATATTGACGCAATCGAATAGCAGGGCGTTCAGTTTTAGATTAGACGCACTATAACCTATTTAGAAAAAACTGTTCTCTATAGGGTGATCCATTCTAGAGGTAACATAATAACTCATGTTAAAATAATCATAATCCAGTTAGAGATAAAGCATGAACAGCAAGACAATACCACGAATAAAATTACCCGCCAAAATATTCCATTATTGACACGAAATATTATTATCTGACGCTAGCGCACACCCATTGAGTGAAGCGGACCGCGCGACCGAGCGGCCCCATCGGAGGGTCCCTTATTGCGGGCACTTGTCATATCAGCACAATGAGTGCTCGCATAAAGCGATGCTTTATTATTTTAATTATTGCACGTCCACGTTCAGCGTTTGCCCTTTGTCAGGCGACCGCAGAATGTCTGAATCAGTCGAACACTGTCCTAATTCATCCTAGACATAAATGGGTTTTATAAAACTTAGTGTTTAGGCGCCTGTCCCTGCCTTCCTTATCTAGGGATTGTTTAGTACCTACGTAATGGTTTTTTTTCTTTTAAGTACATCCTTCTCGATGTTAGAAAGGCAACATGTAGACTTCTGCCTCGACGTTTTCGCAAACTGACAAACGTTAAGTGGCGACCACAAACCAGACGACGCAGTAGAGGAAGGCCCCTCTCTCGATAGACTAAAGAAATTATTAAGGTCACAGGAAGTCGGTGGATGGAGGTGGCTCGGGACCGTTGGTTGCCATTGCAGGGGGAAGGCCTATTTCCAGCAGTGGACTTCTACAGGTTGATAATAATGATGACTTGAACATCGGAACCTTCTTATTACTGCTTATCACTGGAACTACCTTAAATGATACCCAGATGTACTCTTTATGGATCTTGTCTCGGTGTGTGACGCCGCCCGCCCAGCTTCGTGAAGTTTTCGCCCGTCATTTTTGGGTTACGCTACCTAAAAGGTAAAAATTAAACCTTTATGAAGGAACCGTAAAAAAACATATAACTCTGTCAAACTCTATGGACTCTGTCGAATGCCTTTTCTGACAATGAAAGCAAGATAGACTTTATCCTAATTTATCTTGTGATTTTCCGTGGATATTTTACTACCCAGAAAGAAATTAACTAAGAATTATGTGCTATAATTGAGGGTAAAATGGAAATTTATAAAAATAAATCTAGCAGCGGTCCAGTACCTAACGCAACAGGATTTTGTAAATAAGTGATAAGCTACAAGGAGCGATGACGAGTCGCGAAGGCGGGCGGGCGCATACCTTACTCTCTTGACTCTAGATCCGATTTTCATAAAGAAATTCTCCTTTTTGATATTATATTTATATTGTAAATATTCCGCACCTGCATATTTGTAACGGTAGGTAAATATGAAAATTTCTGGAATGCCTGCGAGTTTGCTTCTCGGATCTTGATGGAATAAATAAGATTTTTGGAATTATGAAATTTTAATTCGGAGTTCTGTATATTCTTCCACGTTGTTTTATTTCTATACGGAGCTATTTATTTGCTTTGCGAATCATTATTTCAACCGAAAAGTAGGTAGGTAATATTATAGACTTAGCCGGTTTCGATCATCTTTACAGACCCTAAAGAAACAGAGCTACTCTATCTAGGGTCTGCATTAGGTACCTAAGTCCGGTGCTTACATAATTGTAAATTTTTAGTGCTAGTAATTTTTTCGTATTATTAAGATTTTAATTTAGATAATAAGATACTCAGGTATACACACGGTTGGATGGAAGTTTACAGCACTCGTCGATAAACAAACATCGATTGACGTCAAACCATTATTAGACCTGAGACTGTTTTGTACTTGCAAAATACATACATACTCGTATGTTTTCTTTATATTTGTGTTTGTGTGTAGTTAATTTTGTCATTATATGAGGAATTATGACAGCAATATACATTGTATGTAGGTAGGTCCATATATGCTTATACAGATACCTATTGGTAGGTAAAGTAGGTCAAGTTCAAATATTATGGTGAGGTTAAACTCCCGCGTCAAAGGGAGTTTACTTTTTTAACGTGATTTGGAAACGTTTTGTAAGTCAGTAGCAAGAAGTTCTCTTGTGAAAGAGTTCACCTGGGGAATTACTACCGCCATATATATTTCTGCCGCCAAGCAGTAGTGCTCGCATTGCTGCGGATGGATGCCGGTGAAATTGCAGGCACATGAGACTTTTCAGATTTATGTCTCAGGATGACGTGCGCAGTACAATGTCATGTAGGGCGCTTCCTAGGTGGACCTAAGAGGTATTGCATTTGTTCTGGGCTGGGATTATTGCTTAACATCAGGTGGGCCACATGCCAGTTCCGTCATTTAGGTACTCAAAATCAAACGTTTTCCCAAGATGTTTTGGAACCACTGTTTTTAGGTACCTACCATATCTAACCCATCCCAACTTAAACTTTCGTGCCCTCAAATTTTGGTTTTCTGAATCACTCGCTACTGGATCAGTGCCCCTAGGCTTTAGAAGAAGTAACATGCGATGAATCCAGTAGAAAAGTCTAAAATGTATGGGATTGACGTTAGCTATCGATATGTCACGTATATGGTCTATTGTATTGTATTACGACTGTAGAAATGGAATCGCTTCGAAGCGAATGCCGTTTGGCTAGGCCCTCAGGACCCTGGATAAGAAAACGTAATCGGTTCCCACTAGATTTTTACAGGCTTTTCTCCAAATTAACCTACAATTTTTTATTGTTGCAGCGAGCGGCGCGCTCGCAGCCGGCACCATTGCGTCTCCCTGGAGCACGGCGGCCGGCGCGCCCGACACCAACGGCTCGGGCGCCGACGCCAAACACTTGGACGTTGGCGACGCTAGTGATGACGAGAAGGTAAGAACATCACGACTTCAATCATCATCATCAGCCACATTGAGCAACGAGGCCTCCTCGACGCTTATGGCGCAAAAATTGCAACGGTTGGGCGCCAACATAGGAAGGTTGGTCCAATTACGTAAATGACGCAAAAAGCAAGCGATAGCGATGATGGCAAGAAGTTAGAAAACGATGATCTACGGACCGGTTCTCACATCTTTCTGGAACATAGCACAGGGCGCGGCCGGCGCGCAAGTCCAAAGACATTGGCGCCGCCAAACATTTTGATGGCAATTACTAAAGAATGAATGTGACATAGACATAGTTAGACGCTAAACTTAGAACATTATAAACTTTGTAGCAATATTGTGTCGACAAATGCGACGACAAAAATCTGGAGGCAGGGATGCTTATAACTTCGGCGCAAAGCATCAGCCGTTGCGCCAGACATAGTGACTTATTTGGTTCAAGATGGTAAGGTACGAAACATAACTTAAGCCTTTACCTACTTATAGGTAGGTAAAAGTATTCACACTTTTGGGCATCAAACATTATAATAAAAAAAACTAGAATAATACATTTACTAACACGATGTGATGTCCTTTGATGCCTTACTGGGTCTCCAATTGAGGAACAGCGTCACTAAGAAGGCTTGAAGCTTGGTAGATATCTTTTAATGCATGTTTGAGTTTGATTTACTCGTGTTTGCCTTCTCATATGAAAGGCAATAATAACATTATGAACTTCTTCAACAATCAAGGTGATGTTTACATCCTGTAGGTACCTTACCTACCTATAACCGACCAGTTTTCTAATTGTTATGAGAATATAATAAACGTATTTCTTGTAATGATACTTATTATAGGGTAACGTAATAATAATATTGTTACGAGAGTGCGTATTATTTATGAGCAGTGAAAGTAAATGTATATAACAAAATGAACAACACAACGCACTGTTTTCAAGGAATCGTGATTCACGTTGTTTTTGATCGTAGGTATGTTGAAGCAACTGAATCAAGTAGACGATTTGTTATTATCTGTCAAGAATAGAAGCGTAGCTAAATGATTCACAACTGTAGAGGTAACTGGAAGGGGATTCAATCAGTAAATATCTGGTAAACTTAACTGTGCTGCTGTGTTAAAAGTATATAGAGAAATTACTGAAATAGTCGTACTACTAAGTCAAATTAAAGCAAGAAGCGGGACAAGTTCCAAGTACTTAACAATACAAATAGTACCTAATTGGGCTTATTCATGAGAAACAAAAACCAAATAAAAATCTTCTACATATACCAATTGGGTCTGCATTGTAAATGTGTGTAAAGCAATGAGTAGAAATATTACATTCCCATGATGATGCTTTACACAATAAAGTTACGTTTCAGGACTTATCAGCAGCCGATGCGGAAGGAGTATGGAGCCCCGACATCGAACAAAGTTTCCAAGAGGCACTGGCCATCTACCCACCGTGCGGCCGGCGCAAGATCATTCTCTCCGACGAGGGCAAGATGTACGGTGAGTCCGCACATGCTAGAAGACATCTATTAAACTCCATAATAACCATACCAAATACACTATCAGTTGAAGTCTTTCCTGTTATTACCACGTGACTGCACAGGAGGTCTTTTGTGATACCGTAGAACGGATCAACCGATTTCAAAGCATTTTGAGACTAGTCGTTTTTCTTAGTCCTTAGGTATGATATAAACCGATTCAGTAGCGATTTCAAGATACACTTGTTGAGTAAAAATGTTATTCGTAGTAGAGTGAGAATGATTGAACATGCAAATGTTTTGCTAGTAGATGACGTGGGTTGCGTATACGATGACGTCCATACAATCGTATTGTGCTGAACAGAAACGTCATAAGCAAACAGCTGAATTTTGTTCGCCTTACACTCACACAAATAGCAAGTTCTCGATGTAGCCTCTACGTAGAGAGAGAGTGTTAAATTGGAGTTCTATTACATTGTAGTTTTAGTTTAGAACATAGTACATAATTTCATATGAAAATTTACATTTATTTACATCTCTGTAATATTCCAAGAACAGAATGATTTGCAATTGTATTGTGACATAATAAAAGTATGAAATAAATGTGTCAGCATTATTTGTGAATAATAAAGTGATATCAAGGCCATATCGCCGAAAATGAACAATGGGTATGGCACGAGACAAAAGCCAATGTAGATACGTATTGAAGGCAGCCGACAATGGCGATTTGCGCAATAGAATTCCATGGAAAGACGTGAACCGACAATTATTACCTATCTCTCGATCACCATGTCGTCGATTCGGAGAAGGCTCAACTCATCGTTAGTACTTCATCTTGATCCATGTCAGATCCAGGTGAACTAAAAATATTTGCAAAACTAATAATAAGCCCGATAGTAATTTGATAACAAACTAAGATAAATTAACAGACATCAAAGCTTAAAAAAATGAAAGCTGCTCCAAGGGAAGGCGGGAACCGAGAGCGAATTTTTTCACGTTACATTGTTAACTTGGGAAGCTCGTTAGCGCGTACGTGACGATTGCTACTTAAAACAACGTTTTTGTGAATTAAATGCCGGCTTGAACTGATTCTGCGAAAATAAAAATAAACACTTTCTTCTGAAATTTGTGTTGGATTCTGTTGGCGTCACATCGTGGAATGGAATAGATGTAGAGCAATTATTAGAGGGTAGGACGACAATTGCTGTGCCGGACGCACATTAAGTTTACGTCAAGCTCCAACATTACGTCCCAGTTTTAATTAAAGGACTGCCCGGAGTCCCGTTCCGTGGTGCCAAATGGAATTGCTAAACAAATTTACCACAAAGGCGATGTGTCCACCTTAAGTGATTTAATAGGCGTAAAGAAATGCGATGCTTAAATTGTTTCTATTCAAAACGGTCTTTTTAGAGTGGAAGAGAATTAAATCCGAACTTCCAAAAGCTGAGGCAGATTCATATACGAATCACAACTTAATGAATTGCCATTAGATGTATGTCCTGCCACAAGCTGTAGCTGGAAGAATGAACCATAGATTATTATTTTCACACCACCTGCTCGACAATGTCCAATTACAAATGATGCAACCTCAAAGAAAAGTAAAGCATTGTCTCTCTAGGGATATAAAGTCGTATGAAACTCCCTAGGGATTAAAGTGATTTGAATTTGGAACGTTTCGTGTGGAGACTCGTGAAAAACTCTAAGTAAAAAAATGCCCATATGGCATTGTAAAGAGGTTTGTTCGAAAATCGAACTGGCCACTATAAGCACAACTAAAAAAAAAGAAAAAGGTGCGTTTACAATGAGAGTTTTTTATTAACATGAATATTGCAATAAAATTTATTGAAAATCTCAGGCGCGTGTTTGGTGCTGTGATTTTCAGTAAATTTTATTGCAATATTCATGTTGATAAAAAATTACAAACGATAGTGATTCTACTCCAAAGTTTATCAAAACAGACGCTTTAGAGATTATTGATAATCGACTACCGCAAAAATCAAAACAAGCCCTGGCTTTTTATTGTCTCGCAGAAAGTGTGAAAAGTAGAGTATGCTCCTCTGGAATAAAGCTTGTCTTCGTCTTGGGCAGCTTGAACCCCTTGCTTCACTCAGGACTCTATATAACTCCCTCGCTCCACTCGGAAGTTAACTTTAGAGTCCCTCGTTACGCTCTGGGTTCAATATGCCGCCCGCGACATAAGACACTTTATTCCCTTAGTGCATAATCTACTATTGCATAGTTTCCCAACACCTGTTGCTTGGTTGCTCATGCTCACACATGTTCAAATAAAACGGAACTCCATACCGGTACAACAGCGATTCTATAATAATTGCGACGATCCTCGGACAATATACGAGCACATTAGACGGGGACGTGTCCCCCGTACTTAATATAGAAGAGTGTAAGTGCGTCGCCCTTGTCCGTCCACGCTTTTTCACCCTCCCTCCGCAATCATAGCGCGATTACCTACTGTTCACTTCTTTTATTTTACTATTCATCAGGTTTGTTATTATTATTGAGTTTTTTTTATTTGCTTTTAAATTAATTTCCTTTCGAATGAACTCGGGAGATTTTTTAGTCCCGTATATCTTCAGTTTTAGTTTTTTCTGGAGAACTAAACATTGTTAGATACTTAGTGAGCATAGTTCTAGAATAAGGGATAGAATAAGACCATTTTTATCTAAGAAGATTTTATTCTATTAGTCGGTGAGACTAGATGGCTTTGGCATGCTTTTATCCAGTACCAAGTGATACTAAAACAACATGAACAAACACACTCACTTAGTCGAGTACTCTATTGGTACTGATTTTGCACACGAGATCCGACTTGCGACTCGAGCTAGAGATGGGGAAGCAAAGCTCACACATTGCGGTGTGCAGGAACTATAGTTGGGAAGAGTTTACCAACAAAGCAAGTGCACTGCCACTGGCACGTTCGTGAGTTAAGACATTCAAAACCGCTCAATATCCTGGGAGTAAGTATGAAAGTTTCGTCAGCGCACGGCTTCACGTGGTCCGGGGGAGGCGGGCGAGGGGTTAGCCGGGAGGGCTAAACTATGCGAAGAATGCGCAATTAGTGAGCGAGCGAGCGTGTAAGGGGCCCGGCCGCGCTAGGCGGCGAACGCAGTAAGAAAATATAAAGAAGGGGCGGGCCGCCCGCGCCCGTTGTTTAGCGCCCCGCCAGCCCCGCCCGCCTTCGGGCATAACTCCCGATTGTCTCCCGAGAAATCCTCCTTAGACCTGTCGCAACTCAACCCTTTCTGCGAGGATTTGCCTCGCATACCTAGTGTTTGGGTCAGTGTGAAATCCTGCGATCCGAATTACAGTTTAATATCTTTTATAGCACCCAGCAGTTACTTCTTTTAGAGAAAGCTTGGAACTGTCTTTGCGATCATGAAACTCTTACCCATCCCATTTAGTAGAAAAATTACATCCACTTTCGAAAAAATATGGTCCAATCTAAGCGTCCCTTTAGTCTTTAATCTCGAAGCGCATAGGTACCTTATACAAGTAACTATGATTTTAGATTTGAATACACTTTTAAGTTTAGAATAAACACATGCATTTAAAGCTCTTCCTATACCTAACCATAAACCATAACAATATTCAAGAAGTCCTATTCTCAGATTATAAATGGCAAAATAATGGATAAGGCACTTTAACCGTTAATGTGATTCTGATCGATCTCCAATATTATTACCCGCAGTTGAATAAATTACGGCTGAAAAATACAAACACGGCAAAACAGGAGAGCAATAATACTTAGATCCAAGTAGAACAACTTAACTACACTCATGTAAGAAAAGAATGAGTTGTTGTAACAACTAATCTAAATAGGAAAACTGAAATTGTAGGAGAGCTTCATTGATAAGTAAGAAAGATATTAATGAATGCTCAGGAAAGAACAGAATTAAAATTCATAATGCTGGCGGAGCTGCACGCACAATTTCATCTGCGCGAAGTGCGCGAGAGCGTGGCGCGCTGGCAATGGACCAAATTAGCCAACTAACGAACTAATAAATAATGATCTTCTTGTTTTTCTATCCACTGTGGAATAGAAACGTTCTGTCGATCCTCTAGCTATTTATAGAGGGATGCACACGACGATTCGGGTGAAAGCACTCTTAATGCTCAATTCGCGGGCGCGGATGTCACAAGCAACTCACACTCGTGCAGCGTCTATATTCTCTTCACTAATTCGTGCTAACAGCAATTTGTTAGAGTGGTCGGACTCACTAATTTTAGCTTTACACCCGACGTGAAAACTTTACGACAGTGCCATAATTTCAGAGTAATTTCAAGAATGTTTTACTTTCGAGAGTTTGTTTCACAACTTCTCGGCTTTTCATCTCTAGACACACAATAAGAGCATCTATAGATACTAGATTAGAAAGGGTTCAGCAAAAGAGTAGGAACATTATTTATAAAGGAAGACATATATAAGCTAAAAATAAGTACCTACCTGAGTAGGTACCTAAATCACTTGTCACCGCTGGGCAATGGACTCCCTCAAATATTTTAATCTATCTACCTAATAATAATTTACTACAACTAAATAATTTGAATAATTTTAAATTAATTATTATTATTTTAATTAAATAATCTAATAAATAATATCTAATAATCTATATCTAATTCTGTAATTTTATATAGTTCATTCCACCCAAAGGTTTTCTGGTAGAAATCGCTACAACGCGATAATGTATGGGTACCATAGTTAGTGATAGTTTTTGTTTGTGAAATTGTATTTTTTTTGTATATTATGGTGTTCAATAAAGTAATTTGTATTTTATTATATTCTATACTTCGCGGTTTCCCACGCTCCCTCCACAAAACCATCGCGAGAATATCTCAAAGGAACATGGCTTCCTTCTATTAAAATTTTCAGTTTTTTATCATTTAAAACATGATATCGGTACTTTTTGCACTGTGTTCCAATACCAAGGCTGAATGAACAGCTCGGCCGGTGTAGCACACGTGCGCCTCGGCGAGCAAGCAAGGGGTTAATTAAATTTGCACCCGGCGCCTCTCGTTTCGCATTCTGCGTATTCAATCAAAACTCAATTCGGCAATTGACCAAGCCCTCTCTTTACACCAATTAATACACTTTTGAACCATTACGTACTATTAAGGGATATAGGTGACGCACGCAATTTACAACTATAGCTGGTAAATTAATAGGTATGGACTGAATTAGCTACTGTAACATCTTACGAACGTTGTACATGACTGTGATTTTAACCGAGAGAAGAACTCCTTAGACTTGGAGCTAGTTTCAATAAGGAATAATTTTGTAAATTTTTGTCATTTTGACTGATACAATCGTATCTTCCTTGGCCTTACGCTATTTGCCAATAAAGTCTAATTTGGTTTTTTTTTTGACATTTTGACTGATACAATCATATCTTCCGATGGTTAAAATCGACTTATCCATAAGTTTATTTACTTTTATAAAGAAGACAAAATTACCTAAAAAAATAGAAGTTAAGTTGGTTATAAAGCCATACATGTGTGCTAACAGAGCACACAAATACAAGTAACAGTCAAAACCTATTCTCGAAAACCAATTACAAGAATTAAATTGACCAAAAGAGTCTTGCAACATTGAATCAACCTGTCTTTAGTCGCGGCGGGGAACTACTGACGACAATCAAATCATCATTAGGTAGGTACCTCAATTGAACGCAGACTACCTACATGACCTCTAAACGTAGAGTCACAAAAAAATGGTAGAAATTCGTCATTTTACATTATTCTTCTTCTCCATCAGCAGTAAGACGTCCACTGTCGGACGAGGCCTCCCCCATAGAATGCAATGAGGGGATTTGCCATAATCACTACGCTTGGCAGGTGGATTGCTGACCGCAGTATTGGTGTCGAGTAGCTACTCAGGTGGATACTGCTGCCCATCCCTTGCTGTTATCCCTTAGTCGACTTTTACGACATCCACGGGAGGAGACGAAGTGATCATTTTTATTTTATTGAAATTACATTTTATTTATAAATAGAGAATCAAATTCATCATTCAATAAACTGTTATCAATTTGTCTCTATAAATTCAGTGGCAATTCCAGCAACGAGTTTAAAATAATTAAACAACGGCAGACTGTATTATTTCGGAGGATCCACCCCGCATTCCATTCCGCCTGCAGTTTCAATGATTGAAAATAGCTATTCAAAATATTTTGAAAATTGTTTCATAACAGGATCGCAGTACCGCTCTGCATTGCATTGCGAAACACGCGGCTGTCTGAATCAACTATGCAAAATATGCGCGGATTATGTTAGCTTTAGCGCGATATTTTTTCGTAAATATGTATTACCCGGACTTGTTGGGGCAATTTCCGTTGGTATTAGTTTTGTCCTGGCCGCTGGCTTATTTCATTGAATACAATGGAGGGATTTTGCCATAAATAATAATTTTGCTGGCTTATTTAGGAGTCTGTTATTACTAGAAGAAAGCGTTAGCCGAGTTGGTCGTGGAAAGCTATGGCGGCGATTAGCTCACCACTTGCCCCGTCTATATTGCGACTGTGCAACCTAGCACGGTGAAGAGGCCCTATGTGGCTCTGCCTACCCCTTCGGCGAAATAGGCGTGTGTTTATGTAAACAGGCCGTTATTTATCGGCCTAAGATGGGCTTGACTGGTCGCGAAAGATTAATTTGAATTCTAGAAAAATTGTCAGCGATAAAAATTTATGAACTATTCAAAATACGAAATTACTTTAGACAAATGCTTATCATAGTTATCAAATTTCGCTAGACGAAATCTACCGATATGTGCTTCTACGGCTTAGGTTAGTTTGAACTGTTACCTCCACGATTTATTTAACGAATTAACCTTCCTGTATACTGTATAAAGTCCTGAGACATCAATAACAACAATACAACAAGATATACGATAGACAACAATGGGATATGAAACAAAATTTATTCAGTACTTTTAATTTAGTCTCACAAACGCGTAAGATGTAGGTAAGTAGAGATGTTTCTGTTTATCATAGGTCTATGTCACAATATCGATAGGCACCACCCTGGAGCTTTATATTAGTAAAAAAACACATGACCCTTTAGGTCCTACTTGATATCGCAGAGATCCCTAGTGGCGATTAAAACTTTATATGAACCTCTGGTGTTCAGTGTATTTCCTTTCAAATCTGTGCATTCCATAATTTATTGCAGCACGTCTGGTTAGGTACGTATGGCGATAAAACCTATCAACTTCCGTGAAGATCTGCAGCACAAATCATTAAAGCATTTTTAGACATAAATTGTAACATTCAAAAACAAAACTAAAACAAACGAAAAACCTCTTACCCGGAACGGAATCCGTTCCGTCGCGGTTAATAATTAAAAGACCGATGATGATGGTGAAATAACCGAACCTATTGTCGTTTTTCAGGACGGAACGAGCTGATAGCGAGGTATATTAAACTCAGAACTGGCAAGACAAGGACGAGAAAGCAAGTTTCATCACACATACAGGTGCTGGCGAGAAGAAAACTACGAGAAATACAGGCTAAACTCAAAGTGGTAAGTTTATAAACGTTATTTAAATTTCAGCATTGCTTAAAACTAATTCTGTCACTATTTGACATGTTGCAATAGTGAGAGATGACAATATTTTAAGCATTGCTTAACTTTTGACAGTTTTTTATAAGTACGCCCATCAGTCACTTCGATGCACAACAGTTGGAACTTGGGAGAAGTTGGCAGAAGGCGTGAAGTTTTTTGTATGAATCTCATGACAAATATGATTTTGGTAATCTGAGAAGAGAAGCATTTATTTCTGCGAGTTTTTACCAATTTATTTCTGCCAAAACTCGGTGAATTCGACAGGCGACAAGTGAATTCACCTGTCTATATGCTTCTTTCCGGAGCCGACATTTCAATTAAAGGCTCGTCGCACTTCGCCACGCCTGCTTTGTGAACTTTATTATTCTATATACGTGGAAGATTTGTGTCAATCCAATAAAATGAATCATGAATGACATTTAGGACGGTGGGGTGATGAAAGAAAAGGCCATGCAGTCAATGAGCACACTATCTAGCGCACAGATCGTGGCAGGTTTACCGCACCCAGCGTACCATCACACGGTACTCAACTTGCAAAAGGCATGCCTTTAGCCTTCACGTGGAAAGCAGGTTGCCAGAGCTTGTCTACCAGCGCTAATCCATGCGCAAAGCCATAGATTTGTGGCATCCAGTTATGGATTCCCAGATTGATTCATATGAACTCATTGCATGGTTCTGAAAACTGTAGTTTTTTCACCAATCAAGTCAATTGATACGACCATAGTCAAGTCCTTTACTGGATGGAGTTATTCTAAAAACGCGTGGGTAGCGTTATTGGCAACCTGATTTCTACGGGAGCAGCCTTTGTGTTAATTGTCAAAAAAAACTTGCAAGATTGTTGCCAAATAACACGACGACAGAGTACTAATCGCGATAACTCTTCGCTTTACATCTGATTTGAATGTGGGCTGATGTCATCAATGGCTTGCATTATTGAGTAGGTACCTACTCTCATGAGTAACATTACTAAAATTATTCAAACATTGGAATACTGGAGTGTTTTCTAAAAAAAATATGATATTATTGTGGAAAATATAAATCTAATATTTTAGCGGATACGAACATCATTGAATCCCTGCAACACCTCTACTTATGACTTTCTGTAGAAGAATAATTTCAAAATGTTTCAGTATTAAAATGTATTATTTCACGACTACGCTAAAACTGAATAAAGCTTGCACATTAACTATCAGTGTGAGCTTTATTTTAACCACTGTGTAGCTTATGAACGATTCTTTGAAATTCAAATAATAAATTTGAGCTTTTACTTTTCAGCAATTTTGGCAACCCGGACTACAAGCTGGTACGTCACAAGAGTAAGTTGATTTCAAGTTTTTTGAAGTACTTAATTAAAACAAACCTCATTTGCATCATAATACTCTCAACTAAACTCGGATATAAGTACTTAGAGCACGCAAATATTTCAGCTTAGTATCAACCCCTTGAATCTATCCGAGAACTCTTGACATTTACAATTCCCCGTTGGCTCCACAGTGTAAAACCGTTCCCCGGTGCGGGGTACAAGGGCGTCCCTGGCGTTGGAGTCCCCACAGGCACAGACGTCGCGCCACCTCCGCCGTGGGAAGGCCGAGCCATTGCCACGCATAAACTAAGGCTCGTCGAATTCTCAGCCTTCGTGGAACACCCCCGAGATCCAGACACGGTAAGTTTCCCTACCTAGGCAGTGCAAAACCCCTCCCCCATGCGGGCTACAAAATCATCTCCTACGAGTCTAATCAGGCAGATAAGTCGTACCTTTTCCGAAGGCCCAGCCATCGCCATATTCGCCATGAATAAACTAAGCCTAGTGCAGTACTCAGCCTTCGTGGAACACCCCCAAGACACAGATATGTTAACCAACACATAAAATAAGATGGACGTTTACTACGATAAACAAGGTTGAGCTAAGTTATCTGAAAGCACTTAGAGAGTGATGTTGGTGATCTTTGCTGTTTGAATCATGAGAAGAAAGCTCAATCAGCCCAGGCTCTAAAAGTGTTCGAGTAAAACAGACTTTTCGCAAACATGACCCTTACCGCCTTTGAGAATGGATCTAGGTACGTTACGGTGATGGTTCAGACAAATAAGAGACTGTTGCCAAACAGTAAATTAACAACGAAACCAATTCCACGGAGACATTAAAATATTTTCAAGGCCATAAGTAAATGCAATAGCTCACACAACTTTTTCTATACGCGACGTCGAATAAAGTGACATGCATCCTTTATAATGTAACATTAAATAAATTGAAAGTAACATACCTTGAACTTTGAATTCTTGACTCGGATGTCGACGATAAAGCGGTTCGGTTCGAAGTACCAAATATAAATAATGTGGTTTGAGAAAACCCACTTGCCGAAATAAGGTATTTACCTTATCAAAAAAACGGACAAGTGTGAGACTGAGACGTGCCCTGAGGGTTCCGATCCTCAAATTAGATTAATATTTTCTTTAATTATCATACAATATTATTATAACATTGGTAGTCATACCAGGCGAGTTAATATTTAGGACTCTTTTATTCTATAGGTTCACAACTATCAATTACTCATTATTTCAAAATAGTCTGAGCCCATTTTCGAGTTTCAGGCACTTTCTCCTACAGACCACCATCTTATTAGGGGTAAAAAAAGTTGAAAATCCTCAATTTTAGAGTTTTTCCTTTATTTTTAATACAAAGCCTCCAAGCATTCCAAATGTCAGAATTGTGAGGTTACTGGAGGTACCCTAGAGGACATGCACGCGATTTTCATACAAAAATTAGACAAGTTATAAACCTGTTTTTTTACAGAACTAAGCTCGCAGACCTTTGTATTTGGTAAATATTTCAAGTCCGTTTTCGTGTTTCGACCTTTAGCCGTTCCTGTGAAAAAGGGTTTGAACAGACAGACAGACAAAAAAATTATCCTATAAGGGTCCCGTTTTTCCAGTTGAGGTACGGAACTCTAAAAAGGATTCTTTCTTAGCACATCTTCAGTTGAAGTGTTGACAGTTATTAATGACCAGGGACCAGTGGGTTTACCATGAACTCTTATAGCGATTCAGTTCATAAACTATTCAGTACAAAATATCGGTTCGTCGTTAACATCCGTCATCATTGAATAACTTTAATGGCAGAAGTCCTTCTGCTACTGTGCCTTTAAATATAGCTGCGGACATCACTGAACCGATATTTTGAACTGAATCGCTATAAGAGCTCATGGTAAGGCCTCAGGCATCTTATCTGAGCTAGAATCATCAAATTGAACTGTTTGTTTTTCAGTATCCTCCAAGTGCAGCACAACACCTATTTGTTCACATAGGCGGCACAGTTACATACGCTGATCCATTATTAGAGGTGAGTAATTGCATCTTATCAAGAACACACCTTCTCCTATTTTCTAATTATATAGCACGTTTAAAGTAACGGTCCGAACAAACACCCCAGCGTTAACCGCTTCAACTAATTTTGAATTATTATAATGAACACGCCTTTTGAAGTAAAGAAGGAGAAAATATAAGTCATATTCATAAATGGTATTTAAAAGGCCCATTGCGTAGACCAGCAAGAAATGACATGTCAAGTAAAAACTCGCTTAAATACTTGATAAAATTGCTAACAATTTATCTTTTCCGTTCCAGTCAGTAGATGTACAGCAAATAAACGACAAATTCCCCGAAAAGAAAGGCGGCCTCAAGGAGCTCTACGAGAAAGGTCCTAGAAATGCGTTCTTCCTCGTCAAGTTCTGGGCGGACCTCAACACAAATAACCTGGACGATCCTAATGCCTTTTACGGGGTTACCAGTGTGTGAGTATCTTTAACGATCATCACTATTAATATAATATTTATCACTATTCATCGTCGTCATTATCATCATCAGCCTGTAGAAGTCCACTGCTGGACATAGGCCTCCCCTCTAGAATGCCACGACGAACGGGCTTGAGCCGCCTCCATCCACCGATTTCCTGCGACGTTTATACTGTCTTTGGTCCATCGAGTCACTAATCACTAGTCGAATCACTATAATATACCACTATTCACTATCACTATTATTACCATAATACACATAATATATACTACACTATAATACAACGGGTAATGGAGCGCGCCATGCTCGGAATATCACTTCTGGACCACATCATCATCACCACCATCACCATCATGTTTGCGTCCACTGCTGGACGAGGCCATCCCCATTGAATAAGATGTGGGGATTTGCCATAATCACCAAGCTTGGCCGGCGGATTGGTGATCGCAGTATGGTGTTAAGTACTCAGGTGGATGCTGCTGCCCATCTCCTGATGCAACCCCTTAGTAAAGCTTTTACTACATCCACGGGAGGAGACGTAGGGGTCTTCTCAGGTCATACACACCACGGCACTGGATCACATACCCAACGCCGAAATTTGACGTCGCACAAAGGTTGCGGACGTGGGTATGCGGATTGCAAGACTGAAGTGGACATGGGCGAAGTACTTGGTTAGAAGGGACGATAACAGATGAAAGAAGTTGAACACAGATTGTTGGCCAAGAGGTGTTCAACCATTGGGTGGGTGGTCTGCCCCTTGGCCGACCTTGGCCCAGTGTTCGAATGACATCGTGCAAATAGCCGGAAACCAATGGACGAGACTCGCGACGAACCGAAAATAATGGCGTATTATAGAGGAGGCCTATACCCAACAGTGGGTGCAGACGGGCTGATATGGTGATGAAAATAGAATAGAACCTTCCGTCTCCTCCCGTGAATGTCGTAAAAGTCGACTAAGGGATTACACTAGGGGATGGACAGCAGCATTCACCTGAGTACTCGACACCAATATTGCGATCACCAATTCGCCTGCCAAGCGTGGTGATTATGGCAAATCCCCCTAATTGCATTCTATTTGGGGAGGCCTCGTCGAACAGTGGACGTCTAAAGGCTGCTGATGTGTGAGACTTTTCATCTGTATGTGTTCGGGTGGAGGGTGTGAGTGCCATGTAGGACCTAGTTGGACGTGAACTAAGACGTATTGCAGGTATAACGGGCAAGGGTTATTGCTTATTATCAGAAGAGTCTGTGGATCATCTATATGTATGGGGCCGATGAAATTACAGGGACATGAGAGGTGGACGTAGGTATGGCACTTGTCTTGTTGGTTGAGATAACCGCTTAACAACAGGTGGCACACAAGATACACCATTTATTCAAATAAAAAAAAAACTAAGTAAAAGTAATAACCGATCTTTCATTCCAGATACGAAAGCAACGAGAACATGACGATAACATGCAGTACGAAGGTCTGTTCCTTCGGCAAGCAAGTCGTGGAGAAGGTGGAGACGGAGTACGCGCACTTTGAGGGCGGCCGGTTTGTGTACAGGATCCACCGGTCACCGATGTGCGAGTACATGGTCAATTTCATCCACAAGCTAAAGCACCTGCCCGAGAAGTATATGATGAATAGCGTCTTAGAAAACTTCACTATACTCCAGGTTAGTAATTTAAACAAGAGAAGAGATTTGCAGGCTTAGCATGAGCACCTAAGACAACAATTTGTCGACAGAATAGAGAAAAATAATGGACAAGTGTACCTAAGCGAGACTCGCGCCCTAAATGGCTCCTATTCGTAAAATATTTCGAAATATTTTCGGCTTTCAGCCACTTTTTCCTACAAAAATATACCAAAAAAGTGCCGCCTTGACTTGAGGGACAGATGACTTCTGTAGGGAACCTAACAACTTCCAAACCTAGGCAATAGTTAGAATAGCTATACTGTACTATAGCTGGACTAGATTTGGTACATGGAAAAAACGACTGTGGAACGTTGTAAAAAAACGGTTGTCTGTAAAGTCGGTTTACTGACGATAGTTCAACGTGTCAACGTCGTTATTGTGCTTCTTTGTCGCTCGTTCCGCGCTCGCGCGCATGCGGCGTTAGCGCATGCGCATATATATATATATATATATATATATATATATAGCATATATAGCGCATGCGCTATGCGCATAGCGCATGCGCATAGCGCATGCGGTGACGCATGACGAGGTAACGACGTATGACGAGGTAACGACGCATTAGTCATGTTTTTTCGAGCGTGCAGCCGGCTCCATCGATTTATAAGACGTTGACACGTCAAAAGGATGTTAAGGCATTCTTCAATGTAGTAACACTTGAGCAGACAGCGATGCACATGCTGAGAACGCCCCCATTTCGTTAAGAACTCAGGCTACAGAAATACTTGTGAGAACTTTAGGCAAATCAGCCAATGGCACAAAACAACCAACTCACCGCCGTGACGGACAGATGACTTCAAAACCTAGGCAATAATAGTTAGAATAGCTCACAATATTCATATATATTCATATAGCTATAATATATTCATATATATTATAGCTTATAATATTATATGAATAACGACTGTGGAACGTTCAAAAAAGGAAGTTAAGGCTTTGTTTGATGTAGTAACACATAAGCAGGCAGCGATGAACATACTGAGAAAGCCCCATTTTCGAAAAAGAAATGATTGTTTTTTTTTGTCCACAGGTTGTGTCAAACAGAGATACTCAAGAGACACTGTTGTGTGCCGCGTTTGTGTTTGAAGTGTCAAACAGTGAGCATGGAGCGCAACACCACATCTATAGGCTAGTTAAAGACTGAACGCGTCCCGAGGCGACCGCACCCGCCTTCGTCTACCATTCCTTAGAACCAAACGCCAGAACTAAGCATGGCAGTCTCCAGAACATCGACCTATAATATATTTTACTGTAGTGGTGGCAAAGTATGCTCACAAATAATGCTACAATTAAACACAAAAATTCAGACGTTTCCCTTGAAGTTCACAAGTTGCTTCCTATGTTTAATTCTACTCGTCTCACAAAGAACTGGTTTCTTTATACCTATCTTTTTTATAATATTTGCTTGGACAGTTCCGTTTTGTTTGGATTTGTACGGTAGCGTTCTTATTTCTAAGCCATCCATATCACCGAGGAATCAAAACAATTTATCGTGGTATGCAAGCAAAATGTGATCTGAAAATTACGCTGCTAGTATTTTGTAAATGAGTCCTTACATGATGTAGTTCAATTTTCAACATTTACGATACAACCTATGAACCTATGTTCGATTTTTGGAACATTTTTATTCTTCGCTAAGAATCAACTGAGTTTTTGTTTTTCATTATCTTATTTTTCGTTAGATTTTGTCAAAATATGTTGATATTATGGACAGGATACATTACAACTATACCGACATGAATGTTCCAGTGTTGAATAGATATTTGACAAATTCGGAATATTGAATGTTCAATATAATTATGATACACTAGTTGCGTGTAATATATAAATACCTATCAAATAAGAAAATATAAATTTGAATACACACAGTGCCTCTATAATTATGTTACATTAACATAAATTACTTGAGCATGTTTAGTCTTTTTACTGTACAACATGGAACAGTAAAAAGATTAAAATTTAGAGTAGTGTATCGTGAAGTATAAGATTAAATAAGAATATTATTATTAAGGAGATTCTAATACTTTACGAATTGTTAAGAGCTCGTGGTACAATTTTATCCGTCGCCGTCTTGTTTCTTCGTAACCAGTTCATACTATTTTATATTTCAATAAATGTGGCATCTAAGTTTTCTTTAATACTTGCTTTGTTTTTTTTAGTATTTTGTATTTTAGGTCTTTTTGAGACATAGCATTTCGATTTAATCTAGATAGTTTTATGTACCTTTTGCCAATTAATTTTATGCGGTCTTTGCCACTTCAAAATACTACTTAGGAAAATTATTGTACAGCAAAGTGTACCCACATATTAAATGTTTTATAATTCAAAAGTATAGCGTCATGTGTTCACATGGTCCAGGTTAAGGATTTGTTAGTGGTAAATATTGTATCATATAACGAAAGATCATCTAAGCACCTCTTGTACCTAAATATGTACATATCTGATAGCGATATCATCGACAACAAAATACATATAATACTTACTTACATTTTCTTTAAACTTACATATTCTCCCCCTCTTATAAATTTAAACAAACTATAGCCTATTCTTTTGTTTTGAATTATTTATTCTGAATTCTGTCATCTTTTTCTAAGTTATTCTTACAATTGTTTTTTTCTTTTATAACTTGACAGTTACTTAATTTTCAAAGTACAAATAAGTATCCGTACATTCAAACGCTAACTTTTTTTACAATAAGTGGTTTTATGTGGCAATGATTTGATCTCTCTTTTAGTCAAATATTTTTAGGGTCCTCCCGTCGCGTCGCCGCGTATTATCGTACGCTCATTTTAGTTCACACAGTTAAGTTTTTATGTGCATTAAATAGTGCTTAGTTTCAAGACATGAGGTAGGAAAATATTATCTTAGATAATCATAATTTTAAGAGATTTTTTTTGTATTTATTTGTTAGTGTTACATTAGATAATTGTAAAGTTGGATAGCTTTAAGGTTTTCTTTTCAAATATGGCGATGGTCGTCTGTTAAAGTGAAGTTGTCGTAGTCGGTAGTACTTAAGTAAATGAACTTTGCGATTACTGATTTTTTTAGAGCAATATCGAGTCAATGTGAAAATTTTATTAAAAAATACCGATTTTAATCGGGCTTTATTTATCATTTTGGCAATACGACTAATTAGTCTATAATATTTGTGAAGCAAAAGAGATCTGTTTATGTGATTTTTTATACTTTATTATAATTATTATGTACTCAAACGAGATTAACTCAACTTCGACTCTTTTGCTAGTAAGTTAAAATAAATTGTTTGAAGCCTATGAAAATATTTTTTAATTAGTTATGCTCATTTTTACTAATAAATTACGGGACAATGTCAAATTGAGAGGTTTCTATGAAAAAAATACCAATTTGACACGAGCTGTGAGGCCGAGATTAAAACACGCATGTTACAGGGTGACGAGGATAATGCTAAGCATAAGCATGTGCTAATTAACGTCTATTTACCTCGGCCAAGTCTCGTAAGTGATAGGATTCCCGTAATTATATTGTGAAAATGAGCGGTAAATCTTGTAAATAAAATGTTACTTTTAGTGCATTTCTTTCAGTTTTTGTGATCCGAGCTACTAGCTTCTGTTACAAGTCTTTCATATCGACAATCTGCCATATCAATATGAAAATCAAAAAGAAATGTCGGTCGACTTGCAGTTAATCATAGATAGACGAGTTGCAATATTACGCAAGCAATAATTTACTTCTTCAAGAAACGTGTAACCTAGTAATTCAAAATTTAAATTTAATCAAAATTTCTTGATTTTCTGCGATGAAAACCGACAACATTTGTACAGTATTTTAATTATAATACTACGTTAAAGATTTGTATGAAAATTTAATTATATTGTCTTCATAATAAATCACGTGTTGTTATTTGAAATCAATAAAGTACCTAGGTAGGTACCTATAGTTACTAGTTATTTAATCTCGGTAATTTATCAGATAGGTTATCAACCCCCAGGTCGTTGTATCTGTAATGCGCTAATTACACAAAATCTCTAATGGAATACGAACTACTTATATTAAAAAAACTAATTAAAACTTTCATAATAATTTTATAAGATCATAGAAAATTAATGACAAAACTTATCTGTCTCAAGAAGTTTCTGAATGTTGTGAAATTATTAATTGTACCTATCTACTTCTACTTTCGAGAAATTTACCCAACAAGTTACTTGTTTTAAATACAACACGTAACACAGACGACGGAGAAGGGATAGTAACTTGAATTGTATGTGTGGTAATTTCTGCCAAAGAACAGACAGTTTTCTGCTATCACTGAGCAAGTAATCACTACGATCTTAGTGAATATCGCAATTGCAATTGATAATAATAAGCAATTTGTTAGTAAAGATCGTAAGAGTGTGTACCTAGCTCAACGCAACAATTTATAAGGAGAGTGGGAATAAAAATGGGAACAGTGGCGTACCTACCCTGTGAGAGACCTTGACATCCAAGAGTAGAGAGCAGTGTTGTAATTAGTTTTAATGAAGGCTTTTGAATGTAAACAATAAATATTAAGTTACTTCATCCTTTAATTCAAACAGAATTTATTTAATAGGTAAGTAATCAATTCACGATAAAATACCATAAACACAGGGTGTTGACCCAATTCTCGTAATTATAAAACATTCAATTCACAAGAGAATTGGGCCTCAACCCAATAAGTTAATTTCAACCCAAATATTATTGTAGAAAATCCACTTACCCGTAATGAACTGTGTTTAGTCTCCGAAATGTATGGATTTCCATGTGTTATTGTTCAGGATCTCGGGTATGAAAAATGTGGCGCGTGTAAAGATCAACACCCTGTATATTGCAAGCATTGATATATCTCTTTACCTTTAATTAATCAATAATTATCACTAATTCAGTTGATAATTCTTTATAACCAACAAGAAACTAACAAACACTTCGTAGTTAGCACTCGTCGGCCGAACGAAGAACCGTGTGAAACTGAGGAATAAAAATGCTACTTAGGCTGGGGAGTATAGCTCTTTTAGTGCTAGTATTTTGTACATCACTTGGAAATTCTGGTAAGTTCCAACAAGTCTTGTTTATTAATGGAAATTTATGTCATACCAAGGTTAAAAGGACTAGTATAAAGCCCAAACACAAAACAATGTTCCAACAATCAAGGCCTACATACCCCAAATAAATTTGGATAATAGCCAGGAGAAAGAAGAAGAATCTAAGAAAAATAAGAGCACTAGAAGATCCCCTGAAATGAGAAATCTCGAAAACAAAATTGGTCCATTCCATTTTGTTGGTTGGTACAGTCTTTGGCCTGCTAGGTACAATGTTAAAAATAATGAATCTGGCCCACCACCAAAATGAAGCTGGATAACCAATCTAAGACACCTACACGCAGACAGAGGTTACCTTAACAACAGGTGGGCCACAAGCCAGTTTCGTGACATACTTACTCAAACAAAAAAGTGGTGGGCCATATTTTCGGAAGTCAACTTTGGTAACGGTTTGACAATCCTAAACCTACGGTTGGTTGTGATTTTTCTACTTTATAATCGAACAAAACGCCTGACTCTTTTTTGAAAAAGTTTGAGCAACATAAACTTTCCTTTCCACCAACGATCTCTAATACTCACATAGATATCGGGTCGGCGCAATAAAAACGTCTCGGTGAATTTAAGCTCACTTGAAAAGTGAGTTTGTATTTGATTTAGTTCGCTTCAAACAAAGCCAATGTAAACACGTGTCACAATGCCGCAATGTATATTTAAAAGTTGCAAAAATAATCCCCGAAAAAACAATTTAACGGCCGGAGTGTCTTACTTTCGTTAAGTACATGTAGAATAAGTTGTATTTTAAGCTTTAAACTAACAAAAAGTATGAAATTTTGATCAAAATTACCGATTTTAAACCACCGCTACAAATGTTTGGCCATCGTTGACGCAAAATTGTCTGTAACAGAACAGTAGATGCATGGAGTAGATTTGTATTGTAATAATTTGTTTTTACCAGAACTTTAAAAAAATTTAATACTACTTTTGTGTCTGTTTGTTGAACTCTCATCAGATACTTGGCTTTCCTTTTTTTTATTTTAGCTTTCCGAGCAATCCATTTACGCTACTGTTATTTAACCAAATCTTTGGTTAACAACCCCTTTACATCTATACCAACTGATAATGAGTCCTCTCGCTTTGTTAAAATTTATGAACCAGAATCACTTATAGAACACATTATCGTAAAAAAACAGTACTTTTTCAAATTCTTTTATCATATTATAGGTATATTTCCCAAATATCAAATAAATGCCCAACCTACGGCAGGCGCCTGTACGCCCGCCCTCAAGCACTTTACGGTTTTTGTTGGAAAACTTTGATGGTCGATATCTTTTTTTATTATGAAACGAGACAAACGTAACAGAACATATATTTTTTATATTTGAGCTTTTTATAACTAGGGCTTCATTATCAGCCTGTAGGTACGCAGAATGGAAAATTTTTAATGTTGAGCTGTTTTAAACATTTTGGGTTTTGATCAAATTATTGCACTAAACTGTACTTGTATTATAAAGATTGTAAACATGAATATAAAGATGTGGAATTTAGTGATATTTTTATTTGTGACATCCAGCGATAGACATCTTGGCCAAAAACATAAACATACACATAAATATACACACAACAGAACGTTAATAAAATAACAAGTATATATACTATCAATATCAAACATACATGCCCAAAACATAAATAATTTTAACTTAACTTTAACGTGCATATTATAAATTATTTAAGTGATCAACGCGACTCCATACCTTCTGTAGTTAAATTTGAAGAAGCAAACAGAAGCGAAACCATGGAAACGGATGGATGTAGCTCGCAAGGTAATAACGGGAAAAATAACTTTATTTGTAGCTCTTTAAGGTTGATTTCACACTAGTTGTTTAACCTATGTCTTTTGATTTGACAAGTGACAGGAGTAATATAATTGCTTTGCTCGTTTTTTGTGACGAATGATCGTAAGTGTAAGATAATATTTTGAAGATTTGCTACTTTTTTGCTAGGTGTCATGGTTGTAATTAGGTTGAACTTAGAACTGTTTTAAAACTTTCATCTTTGTTCGTTAGTAAACAAATGTAGCTGTATAAGTATGTATCCATGCGGACAGTTTTTAGCTTTCATTTTGTACGTGACCCTGGATCTATTGTGAATTATAAGATCGTTGCTTTCCACAGAAGAGGATCTGCCATGTCGCGGTCGCGACGTAGGCATTGAAGGCAGATCTAAAGTGTGCGTGTGCGACGCCAGCTACTGCGATACCATCACAAGGGAAGAACCAGAACCAGGGACTTATGTTGCATATACTAGCAGTAATGTAAGAAATGTTTTATAACTGTAAATCAATAAGATCATTCGTAACGCGACCGCGAACCAAAAGATTGAGTTAGATCCGCCCTCGATTAAATGATGTCAAGATCGCCCAGTGACGTTGGATGAAAACGACGTTCCATTTTAAGGGGAGGCCTATTTTCAGCAGTGGACGTCTGAGGCAGATGACGAAACTTATCGTAGTATCGCATCCTACTAATAATAAAAATCGCGTTTGGATGTTTAGATACCTATATGTTTGTTTGCTTGTTATTCAATAACGACTGGAATAAAATAAATAATTATCACCTTAATTGTCACATAGACTTCTTTTTACCCCAGTTACACGCAAGCGAGACCGCGGGCAAATGCTAGCGTAAAATATATTTAAGTTTTAATAAAATGAATTACTACCTATATAATTTTGTTACTGTAATTTTGTTAAGCATGGACAACGTTTCGAGAAGAGTTACGGAGTAATCCAAATACAAGAAGACGAACCTGACGAATCAGAAGAATCCGTAGAAGGTGAAGGTGAAGATGAAGAAGATCCTAATATCACTCCGCCTGAATTGCCAGACACATCGTATGAAGACTTAGAAGATGATCCACAAGGTAAAGAACATTCTCGATTATCTTAAAACTTAGCCTAAGTCTTTAGATTTACTTGCAGGAACCCCTCCTTCGCTGCAGGAAATTCTACAGGAAAGCGAAGAACTGAGAAAACTAATCGGTACATACGAAAAGAGGGCTATACAAACAGTAGTACACCTACCAGGGGATGAATCACAGAAAAATCACGGGCACGTGATGACGTCATATCTCGCATGAAAACCATAATTTTGTATGGACGTTATACGAAATGTGACGTCATATCGTAGATGTGATTAATCTGGGTGTAAGGGCCCAGGTGTGTACGTTGATGATAAAAAAAAACAAAAAACATTGACATTTAAAAAATCCCAGCAATTTCATACATAAGCACTGATGATATCGCAAAAAATAATTAGCCTAACTACACTCGGTTCCAAAAATTACGGGTCAGTCACAAAAATTGAAATACCTCCAGAACTGTAAAAGCTAGATCAATGAAATAAAAAACAGAATAAAGACTTTTTAGTTGCGCTTCTAATAGCATATTATTTAAACTGGTTGATGAAAAAAAACTTCATTAGAAAAACAAAATTTAAAAAAATGACTATTTTTAAAAACAAAATTTTTGTTTCATGTCATTATGGATGCTTTCCATTTCTATTCTGCCACAAAAAAAAATATCGTGAACGTCTTCCACGTGCATAATTATTATTCTGTGAGGTGAAGCATGGCAGTCACGCTAGAGGAATGTACCAGAATCCTAACTTTTTTGGAACTTGGGCGGAGCCAGCGTGAAACAGCCAGAAACATTGGTGTATCTTTGTCGACTGTTCAGCGGGTAGTCCAGCGGTACCAAGAGACCGGATCACACCTTAGAAGACCAGGAAATGGCAGACCAAGATGCACAACGGCCAGGGAAGACAGACAACTGGTGGCTACAATGCTCCGAAATCGTTTTCAAACTGCTGTTGGTCTAAAAACTCACTTTATTCGCTTTGGAGGTGGCAATTTAAGCGCTCAAACAGTAAGAAGACGTCTTGCTGAAGCAAATTTGAAACCATTGAGGCCCGCAAATGGCCCCAAACTGGAACGGGGACATCGAATTGCAAGACAGAGATACGTGCGCGAACACCTAAACTGGACACTAGACGATTGGTCTAGGGTAATGTTCACGGACGAGTCTAAATTCATGCTTTATAAGCATGATGGTAGGCAGTTGGTGTACAGAAGACCAGGGGAGCGCTTCCATCAAGCGTGTGTGGAGGAAAAAGTGGCGTACGGTGGAGGCTCCGTACAAGTTTGGGCTGGGATTTCTGCTGAGGCCCGCACCGAGCTGGTGCTCATTCAAAATGGAACTCTAAATGCAGAGAGGTACGTGGAAGAGATCCTCAATGAACATGTAGGTCCTTTCATGGCCAGGATGGACCGGCATGGCATATTAATGCATGATAATGCGCGTCCCCATACCGCCAGAATTGTACATGACTACCTTGAAGAGGTCGGTATCGAACTCATGCAGTGGCCAGCGCGAAGCCCGGACTTAAACCCCATCGAGCACGCCTGGGACGAGCTTCAGAGATGCGTGAAAGGTCGAAACCCCCCACCAATCACGCTTCCCGAGCTCATACAAGCACTGGTGGAGGAATGGGAAGGTATTCCTCAGCACCGGCTCCGAAATTTGGTGTACAGCATGCCTAATCGCCTGGAAGCTGTCAGAAGAGCTCGTGGAGGCAATACAAAGTATTAAATGAAGAAAGTGATGAAAAACAGCAAAAAAACAATCATAACAAAAAATGTAATCTTAAGAAAAATATGACTACTTTAGTTTTTTTTTAATTTAAGATTAATATTGTGGGTGTAACTAAGTTTTATTTTATTTTTTATCTGTATAATTAAATTCTCAATTGAACAGTCTTCGTTTCATTAGGATGGCATACGTAGTTCGGGAGATATTCGGGTTTATGTGACTGACCCGTTATTTTTGGAACCGAGTGTAGATTGTTGTTAGGTATTTTATTATGCAAGACAGCGTTTTTGCATTGACAATCATTGATTAATTTTCCGATAAGAATTAATCAGTCGATAACCAATTATTTATTTGATAATGATGTTATAAACAACATTACCTACCTTTTAAGTTTCTTTGCATAATTCCCAACTTAAAGTTGATTTAGAGACTGTTCTGAAATCTGAGATGTTGAATCTTATTTGATTCCAGATTCATTACTAGACAAAGTGGTGATGAGAATATTCAGTAATGTACGGCACCAGTATATCGAAGGGTTCGGAGGGTCTGTAACCGATGCAGCCTCCATCAACTGGCGCAAATTATCCGACGGTGCACAAATGCAGTTTATCAAGTAAGGAAACAGATAATTTCAAGAAATTTTGCAATGATACATATCTAATGAGGGCTTTTCAAATTCGATAAAAAAAGGTGTTCAAATTGGTTAGATAGATGGCGTTGACTCAACTGTAGCTGACAAGACTATCTTGTCAAATGTATTATCTGTGGTCTACGCGTTCTAACCTATTATCTAACTAATCTGTGGCTATTAAGTCATGCATGATATTCTGTTTGTGTGTGCTTCTTGAGAGTGCGCTAGTGATTTCGTGGTGTTTTTATCTTGTTTTTATAAGTAAGCAAAAATAAATACATACCACGAAACGAAAATATATCCACGTTGTTGATATTTACCTAACTTTATTTTGACACTTGACAGCTACGTAACAGAGCAGCGCCATCTATTTTCAACGCTGAAAGCATAATTTGAAACGCCCGTGAAAACCCCTCATTATCCAATATCTGGCTAAACAAGAAGATTGGGTAGATGAGGAACGCTTAGCCTTTTGCCTAGAATTTTGATTTGTCTATCATCTTTTCAGTACCTACTTCGGACCGAAAGGAATAGAGTACAACATGATCCGAGTACCAATCGGCGGTTGCGACTTCTCCACACACCCATACACATACAACGAACACCCATGGTACGACACAAAACTAACCAACTACTCACTGACTGAGGAAGATCTCTTTTTCAAGGTAAGATCTAAGAAGCGGTGGAATATCCTTAATAATTACAAAACCATGACCTACCATGCCTCAACACGTTCACTGCTGAAAACACGTCTATTTTTAGTACTATTTTTTTTATTAAATCGTTGAATTTATTATTTCTGCTATTGTTTTCTTCGGGCTATTTCTTTCCTTCAGCAGGGCGATATACAGAAGGTTGTGTTTGACGCGGCCCTACTACAGAGGCTCACACATACGTCTGTGTTTCAATTTAAAAAACCGTAGGTATTTACACAAAAAAAGTCTGCAGTGGAAGTGTTAAGACCTAGACATTAATATATATAAGTAACCACGGAAAAATCATGTTTTGAACGAAACTACCTTTTCTGGGACGGCAAGGATCTATTCTAGAGCCTCTTTTATCATCAAGGATGTTATTTTCTAGTTGCCCATGATAAAGACGAGTCAAAGGTTTGCAACAGATGAGATCAAGATTACGGCCAGTACATGGTCGCCACCGATTTGGATGAAAAGCAATGAAGCAATCACCGGGTTTGGACAACTAAGGCCGGAATACTACCAGTCTTACGCCGATTACCACCTCAAGTTAGTAAATCTAATAAAAAATAAAAAATATCTATCTATGTAATGTATTGTATTAAGTATATCAGTTATCTAGTACCCATAACACAAGCTCTGCTTAGCTTGGGGCTAGATAATGCGGTGTGAAATGTCCAGCATTTATTTATTTATTTATTTATTTATTTATTTATCTTTTTTACTCCGACAAGGGAGAAGAGGGGAGGGGGAGAGGGAGAAAGGGGGTGTTACAAGTTTGTCTTAGTGATTTCTTTCTCAGCATCATAGCCCCAGAACGTTATAACTGTGGTTGTTTTTGTTTGAGAGCTGGCACCTATTAAAGATGGATTTAGCTAAATTCTTTAATGAAAATCGGTTCTGCCGTTTCCTAGGTATTAGTTAGGTACGAAAGTTTTTTTTTGTAAAAATTTACTCGAGAATATCTACAAAATTTATATTTCTTAGGTTCATGGAAGAATATGCGAAAGCTGAGGTAAAAATATGGGCCCTGACTACAACGAATGAACCACTGAACGGTATCATACCCGTCGTGAATTTCAACTCTCTGGGATGGACTCCCGCACAGTTGGTATGAAATACCTACATGCTTATGCTTATATTTTAGTATAGTTTCCTCCATCATCAGTCAATAATTACAAAGATAAACCCACACTCACAGAAATGCAGTGGCAAGAGCTTTCAATTTGCTACGTTCCTGACACACCTTATTCATTCACCCTCATTAAATTATTCATCCGTGGTCATCGGTCTTGTCCTTTCTTCAGAACGTATCCGATTTAGACAGAGCACGCTCGTCAGGACAAACGCCCCACGGCAACTTGTACTTGGAAATCTCGTATTTTTACTAATCTACAGTCCTATGGTCAATAAAACATGTTTAATATGTCAACATCATTACCGTGCCGTGGTGTGTTCGACCTAAGAATTGACCCCTCCATCTCCTCTCGTGGATGTTGTAAACCCCGACTAAGGAATGACACCAGGGGGTGGGCAGCAGCATTCACCTGAGTACTCAACATGAATACTGCGATCACCAATCCGCCTGCCAAGCGTGGTGATTATGGCAATTCCCCCCATTTTATTTTATGGGGGAGACTTCGTCCTGCTTTGGACGTCTAACGGCTGATGAAAATATTTTTCTTTTGTTATCCCCTTATTTCACAACATTAAATCCAAGCAAACCATTCTCAAAGCTTGAAAATATGTAGTTAGGTATAGATGGGACACAGAGATCTACTTTAGGAGGTATCTATTAAAGCGTCGATTGTATTTTCAGGGTCGCTGGGTCGCCAACAACCTCGGTCCTACGATTAGAAACTCTCAGTTCAATGAAACTCTGATCCTAGCGGTTGATGACCAACGTTACATTCTTCCTGTTTGGCTGCTTGGCGTGAGTCAAAATAGTAGATTGTATCATAAGGGAGCAAAATAATATTTTTACGGCGAGGGCGCTTTTTTGAATCCAGAGCGAAGTGAGGGATTCTAGAGTAGAATCCCGAACGTAGCGAGGGATTCAAAGTACGTCGCCCGAGCCAATAATATATTTTGCGCCCGAGTGTTACACTCTACTTTTCATCACCCACTATGAGAAAATAAAAGGCGCCTCATATTTTATTTCAAAACAAAACCATGAATTTCTAATAATCCATGAATAACTTATCATTTAAAAAACAGACTTCCGCCATTGTATTCGACTAAAAATTTGGATGAAAAAAAAATTATGAAAGAACCATAGTGGTGAAAGGATTATGATACTTTCTGAATGCAAATGCTTGGTTTGTTGCTGGAAATATCAAAATCGCCATATGTATGCCTACAATATTTGAGGAGTTCCCTCAATTCCTCATGGATCCCATCATCAGAACTGGATTTTGAAAAATGGGACCTATCTGGAAGTATATCTATTCAAATAAAAAAAGAATTTTCCAAATCGGTTCATAAATACCGGAGATATGAGGTAACAAACATTAAAAAAAAAATACAACCGAATTGAGAAACTCCTCCTTTTTGTAAAGTCGGTTAAAAATGACGAAATCGCGGGTCGTAGTTCGCGCGTTTCTAATTTGTTTTTTTTTTATTCAGCCGGTGGCGCGACTATGGGCCGTCGTACCAGCCAGTATTTATTTAAACAATATTTGCGTTCGCCTTCTTTGGCGCTGAACACTAAGATGAAATTTAAAAAGGGCGCGGCAAAGATAATTGCGGCGCACATATTTGTGTTTGATTCTTTTCAAGATGTTCGAAATTCAAAAAGTGCGCGTAAAAGATAATTGCGGCGCAATTATTTGAGTTTGATTTGTTCCAAATTTAAAAAGTGCGCGGCAAAGATAATTGCGGCGCACTTATAGAAGCTTCATACAGAAAACACGACCTTTGGGTGCACTTAAAGGCGAACCAAATCGTCCTTTTCGAATAGATGGTATGAAAATAATATTTAAGATCATGACGACTAAATAACTTTACAAGCACTAAAACATTTTCATTTACAGATGGAAAGAGAGGATCCCAAATCCATCGAATACCTCGACGGTATAGCGATCCACTACTACGGTAACTTCTTCCCAGCCCAAATTTTGACGCAACTACATGAGCGATACCCGAATAAAATCCTGCTGTCTACCGAAGCTTGTGAAGGTAAATTTTAACAATAGTTAGACGAAGATCTAATTTAACCTCTAGTAGAGGCTACCGTGGTCACATGTGAAATATATATATGAGTATACATAGGATATACATAGGACTTGGTATATTGTACAACACCTTATAAACCAATTTTGTTAAAGGTCCAATGCCTTGGGATGCTGAAAGAGTTGAAATCGGTTCTTGGGCTAGAGCGCGCAAATACACAACCAGCATTTTACAGGTCAGTTAACACGTACTAATTGTACGATCTCGGAAAATTGTTTTTAGACATGTTTACCTACTTTTACTTTTTTCCAGGATTTGAACAACTTCGTTGTCGGTTGGATAGACTGGAACCTCTGTTTAGACCCAACTGGTGGACCTAACTGGGCCGACAATTTTGTCGATGCACCGATCCTCGTCTACGGAGACAGAGATGAATTCATCAAGCAGCCCATGTACTACGCGATGGGACACTTTGCCAAGTTTATACCGAGAGGATCCAGGAGAATCAGGGTTAGGAGGAGAAGCCTGATCAGCGTCGAGAATGTGGCAGTGTTGAAGCCGAATAGAAACATTGTTATTGTACTGCAGAATAGGTGCGTATTAGTGATATGTTATAAAATGATAGGTGCTCAAGTAATTTGGAATAATTTAGGCAAAAGAAAACCTTGACGCTGGGGAATAATGGTTCTCGAGTGGCGACCACGAACCGGATGACGCAATGTAGGAAGACCTTCTCGATGGACCGAAGACATTTAGAAGGTCGCACTTAGGCGGTGGATGGACTCGGCTCAAGACCGTTGGTCGGGCATGCTATGGGGGAAGCTTATGCCCAGCAGTGAGCTTCTAGGCTGATGATGAATTTGAATTAAAAGCACAGATAGCGGTATTACAAAAAAATCCTATATTTCAACAATTCTTATGAACTATGCGCTTCTTTGCTTTGTTTTCTTCGGAAGAACAACGAGATTTCAGATTTGATTTCACGTTCATTAAGCAACGTCAACTTAGCCCGTTTCCAAGGTTCTAGTGTGGAAAATATTGTAGTCACCCAATTGATTGTGTGCTCATCAGTGCATTTCATTATGAATATACCGCATCTAGAATAGCTTCCACAGAAATGAGGGCCCTCACCTTCGTATGCCCCTCCCCCAATGCAACTTATAACGCACTTTTTCAGAATTTCAATCTGTGGCTCAGACATTGTGGTGTTTGCTTTGATACCCACACGAATAAAGTCCGTCTCCAAATTTCTCCTATTGGTAGATTTGTGTTGGTTTTTTGCCTTCTTAGCGTCATCGTTTACATTCTTAATTTTGATATATTCTGGGATTTTGAAGTATGGTTTTAGAGCAAGCTCTTTCGCTTCTTCGATGGATTTCCCCTGTCTCGTCCACCACAAAAAACGCCTTCTCTCAGCTCCAGTGACATGGCGTTTAGTCTTTACGCCTTCTTGAGGTTGGTTTGAATCACTAGTTTCATCACTTCCGGCTTCGAGCAGTGAAATATGGGCTTCAGATTCATCCATTGTTTCGTCCTGTGCTTAGTGTCCTCAACAGAAATCGAAGATATTTATTGTAGATTTTTCTTGGAAAATATAGATTCACCTCAGAAGCCCTACTTACGTTTAAGCCAAAATCCTCTGGTTTTATCTATAGGATATTTCTTCCGGTATGCTGAGCATATATCGCACACTGTACAGTATGTTAGAGACTTTGAAATTGGCAACTGCTTAAAGTAGATTTGGATCACAGTGCCGGTTCTCGATAAGTATATTACTCTCGTTATGCGTTTATATGGAAGGGTTTAAGGCCAAAATTTCTCAAGATATATAAGAAGTTATACTTTGACTGAAAATCAAGAGTGTATAACACCGAAGTTCAGACGCGGACTAAGGTTGAAGACGAATAGGTACTTATATAGCCGTGACAAGGCCCAGAAGTACGAGTTGTCGAGTACCTGCACGAATCTTAAGACTCGACTAATTGGCGTTCGACGGGGCTCTTGGTAAGACGTAGTGACGGAGTATGACCTTGAAGGCAAACATAGTGCCGATGGGTCAGATCCGGATAATCGTGCAGATCGCATGAAAGACTTGGATTACAGCTACCCAGAACAGGTGCAGTGGCAAATAAAATAAGAGGCCTTCCCCGGCAGTGTTTGGACATACAATGAGCATGATGATGATAATAACAACAACGAAACAGTGAATATGCCACGAAAATATATGAAACCACATTTTTGTTCTCAGGCGGATGCGGGAGCTGAACGTTAGAATACGTCTGACGAGACTAACATACATAGAATTCAAGATGGAGCCTGAATCAATAAAAACAATTGAAGTTAATCCAAATTAAAAACTGAAGTTTTATTTACGTGTCCAAGATAACTGAATATGTATATTTTTACCTACTCTATAAAAGTATGTACTTATTCAGAGGATTTATTATCCAACTCAAATGGGTTATAGTAATTTATCTAATAACAATTCATAGATAGATAGATAATATAACTTTTTATTGATCACCACACGGAAATATACAACAGTAATTATAATATAAAGGGTAGCCCAATAGGCGGCATCTTCGCTAACAGCGAACTGTGCCAGGCAACCTTTGGATGGACTGGAATAAACGGAAGAGAAGGGGCATTAGTGTGGCTTCTTTAACTACACAATAAATAACAACAATCAATACTAAGTATAAACATAATATATTATATAAATATCGACATACGGTTCATCTAGTACCTACAGCAAGATAATGTTTCATGATCATGTTTTTAAGGATGGGATGAGAAGAGATCTTGTCTTTTTGATATACAGGCAATGCATGTTTGGTACTCATTTCATGTTAAGTACTCAGGTACTCGCTGCTCCAACTCCTGGTATTATTCTTTGTCTGTTTTTAAGACATTCACAGGAGGAGAGGTTTATTCTCAGGTCGGATACACCACGGCATAACAACAACACTGTGAAGGATAATGGAACTCAAATCGTTACCTGATGTAAGTATCTCATGGAGGAAAACAAAATATTGTAAAGAAGATAAGCATGTTAACCGCCTCAGTACCTTTGAGACAAAATATGCAGGTGTTTTTTACATCAACCTATAATTTCTAAAGTTTTTGAGATATTCACAACCCAACGATTTGGCAGGGCCAAGGCTTTTGAACGCTTATATAAAATGTACACCACGGTGTATAAAATTGATACACATGCCATTGAAGTTGGGTATGTGAGATGTATATCCAGTGATACAATGGCCTGGGATTAAAATACTATGTTGCACACTATGGTATACATATAACGCTTAACGAGTTAAGAATGTTAGCATTCCGGCGAAAGCGGACTGAGGACGATAAAAAAGGTAGCATGCACAATATGCACATTGCAATGATGATGATATTTTAAGCAATCAGCAGATGCCTTGCATAAGTAGGTAGCAGTGATGAATGTATTCTAGTATGTATTAATCATAATGCCCCAACAGTCAAATAGATAATCTTGATCCCACACTAGGTGTCCCTGCATCATCAATATCAGGAACTATGTGTACCATGGTAACCAGACCCGTTTATCATAATAAAAAAGGGAAAACAACTGCTCGAAGCCAAATTATCACAAAGACTTTATTCACATAGGTAATGATATTAATTTAATAATTTAATTATTAAATTTATAAAATTAGTTTAATAATATGTGATAATATTTTAGCAACAGAGGCCTCTATTTTAAACCAAGACAATTATATTTTATTTACATTTTTTCGATTTCATTTGACATATGGTTGGAACCATTTGTTTGATATTTTATAACAAATAAAGAGAACTATAGCATACCAAAAACAGGTAAGTTTTGAATGTGATTATAAATCACATAATAATGATTATAACCACAACTGGGTAAAATTATGGCATAAATAATTGTACAGTTTTGTATAGCAAATTTCAAATCAACCTTATGAGGTGTCAGACTCAATATTCAGTCAGAGAAGTTATTTTATCTAAGGGCCAGACCCGACAAACTACTCTACTTCTAATGAGCCCCTCAGGCACCGGACCATAGATCCTGGAATCAGACGAATTACTAGAATTATCACCCTCCAACCACACATGGCCTCTGGGCACTATATGACTACGACTGGGAAAATGGCCCCTGACTTTGTCGCCAGGCAAACCTGTTATCCGTTTGCAAATATTCTGCTTTGGGTTCGAAGGACTTTTGGCTATGATGATATCTCCACGGCGAAGCCTCTGCAGTCTGGGCGAGATGTGTTCTGTTAGCAAGATATTGTTCGATTCTAGTGTTGGTTCCATTGATGGGCCAGAACACTAGAGGCAGAAAAAAACAATTTTAGAAACAAAGTTAACCTCCATAAAAAATGTCTACCAATTATTTTACTTCAAATAGACTTACCATTACAAAGTCTCCAATATATTCAAACGTACAGTGGGTGACACATGCATACTGGACGAAGTATCCAATAAAACCACAGGTTTTGCCGAGAAACCTGAAGGTCATTTTTCTTACGAAACAAAATTTACCGCTTGGCGAGTTATGATCATAACTGTTTACGCAATTAAAATAATAAATGTAAAAATGAGATCGTACTCAGGCTAATACTTGTTTTCCCATTTTGCTTTCATTTAGTTTACATTTCACCTTTCAGAAAAAAATTCTCAAACCAAAACAAAAATTTATGATTTTGGTTCTCGAATTCTCGATTTGGTCGGATTGTATGACATTGACATTGACATGATTCATAATTGACAATAACAGACAGTATCAGAAACAGGATACATGCATGGATGGATACTAATACTAACCAACTCAAATAACAATTTTAGTCGATTTTTTGGTTGCAAGACTTGAATAAAATAAGTCGTTGGAGTTTTCAATGGTTATTCTCTGTCATTTTGCCAATACAATCTAATTTCAGGCACCCACTTTTCAATTAATCATTAACCTTTCTGTAGCTCAGAAAGGCGTTCGTTAGAGCGAGAAAGTTATCGTAGGGTATACATGCGAATGCGAAGAATGGTCCAGAATGATAATATATACCAGGTAATATTTTTGTGGACCGCAAATTACCTACAAATTATCAACTACTTACGCATAGAAAATATACGATGTGTATATACACATATGATACACATACATGACACATATACACTGTTGGCTGAGCTAACTTTTAATGAAAATAATGAATCATTTCAGCACAGTGGTATAATAAAGATATTTACATTTTATAAAATAAAATTAACTTCATCTAACAAACACAGGATGACAGACAGAACATAACAGTTGCTAGGCAACAACATCAACTATAGAAAGACTACTCCTAGAACATAGTGCATTATAACCTTCATGGTACAACATCCCCACTTAATCCACTATGCTGTGTACAGAATACATGTTTCTGCTTACCAACTCCCTTTGTCATCATATCAGCAGGCATAAGGGCAGTCTCACAATACTTAATACGAATTACCCCTTGCTCTGCTAACTCCCTAACGAAATGATCTAATATTTATATGCTTGGAACGTTTTCCAATAGCAGGAGTATAAACAAGCTTACTGGCACTTTGACTATCACTAAATATAGTAACAGCAGTGTCATGCCGGTCAGTAAGTTCAGAATATAAACCATTTACTGATATCACTTCCTTAGCTACCTCACAGATTGCGATGTACTCAGAAATGTATTTCTTTTGAGACAAGTGGACTTCACTAACATTCTTCCACTCGATCCGGATTCCAAGACATTCTCTTGCCTCACCCAAATCTTTTATCTTGAAGGATCTTCCAACTTGATGTATCACCGTCCTGGCTTCTACAGCTTTGTTTGTGAATATATAAAAATCATCTACATACAGTGCTATGACTGTGAAAACTCCTTCATTAGCCTTTGTGTAGACACACTGGTCATATTTAGACCGATAAAAACCCATCTTTACTATATGCTCATGAATCTTTTGGTTCCAACACCTGGCAGCCTGTTTGAGGCCATATATGGCTTTCTTCAATTTGCAAACCTTGCCTTCACTCCCCTCTTGAACAAAAGATTGCGGCTGTTCCATATAAATCTCTTCATGCAGATCTCCGTTCAGAAAGGCGGTGGTAACGTCAATATAATGAACGCTCAAATTCTTCTCAACTGCCAGTGCTAGTAGAAGACGAATCGATGACATCTTGACTACCGGTGCAAATGTTTCAAAATAGTCTTCACCAGGTTTTTGCGAATAACCCCTAGCAACCAGCCTGGCCTTGTGGCGCTGGGTGCTGCCATCAGCTCCAACCTTCAACTTGAAAACCCATTTCGATTTTATGACATTAGCGTCCAATGGTCGATCAACCAATTCCCAGGTTTTATTCGCCTTCAGGGAACTGAACTCATCCTTCATCGCTTCCACCCAAAATTTCTTGTCAGACCGCTCCATAGCATCTTTAACTGAAATAGGATCAGGATCATCTGACATATGGAAATTGTATACCATGTCTTTCTCCCGCTTTGGAACCCTATTTCGAGCAGGGTAACGTCTCGAACTTTCCAAATCTTCTGCCACAGGACGCTCTAGGTCGACAGAAGCTGAGCTTTGTAAATCCTCTGCCACAGGACTCTCTAAGTCGACAGAGTCATAAAAATTCTCTCCGGAATCTGATCTTGTCGGTGAAATAGCCCTCGCTGAACTAGATGCACTTTCAGATTCTTCTTCATTAACATTTGAGCTTCCCACCGGAATCCCCACTGCAACAGGACTAGCAATTCTTGGGTCCTCTGGTTGAGTAGTGGACCGACTGCTAACTTCAGGATTGTCATACTGTAAATCTATGACCACAGCATCCTTCTTAGAAACACGAACAGCCGTTCCTTGTTTCTCTTTAGCAGTCACAGAAACATTTTCCATAAATGTTGCATCTTGAGCGATGATGATCCTCGTTGGATCAACCTCTAAATTGATAAATCGGTACGCCTTCGAATCGGTCGAATACCCAGTCATTATCATTTGAACCGTCTTTGGATCAAACTTCTTGCGACTATGATCCTTTACCAGAACCTGAGCTCTACATCCAAATATTTTCAGATTCGATAGATTGACTCTCTCTCCTGTAAAAACCTCCTCTGGAACTTTATCCTTGAGGGCCATTGTTGGAGATCGGTTCTTCAGGTACACGGCACAACCAACAGCTTCTCCCCAGAATCTCTTGTCTAAACCAGCCTCATGCACCATACATCTCGCCTTTTCAGTTATGGTGCGTATTGTACGTTCCGCCACTCCATTTTGTTGAGGAGTGTGAGGTACTGACCTTTGGTGTTGGATTCCATGTCTTTTCAAGTAATCTTGAAATTTTCCGTTGGTATATTCAGTGCCATTATCACTTCGGAATTTCTTGATCTTTTTCCCTGTCTGATGTTCTACAAATGCTTTGAACTCTACAAATTTAGCGAAAACTTCAGTCTTAGATTTTAACAAATAGTTGAATGTTTTACGGCTGAAGTCATCCACAAATATCAGGTAGTACCTATTACCACCCCAGGATTCCACCTCCATAGGACCCGCTAAATCCGAATGCACGAGTTCAAGAAAATCTTTTGCTCTCTTACTTTTACCTTTTGGAAACGTTTTGACGCACTCCTTTCCTTTTCATTCATTTTTTTCCTTTTCTTTTTTTTTTTCCTTCACATGGTTCCGTGTTCACCTCTTTAAAAGTAAGACCATCTGCCAAACTTTTCAGCTTCACCATCAGAGCTCCACTCAGGTGACCTAGTCTTCTGTGCCACAAATCGAAAGCGGCGCGAGAAGAATCTTCTGGAGGACACGTCAGAACCATTGCTGCTTCTTTGTCTAAAACATATAACCCCTGTTTCAATGGTGCTGTCAATACTGGCTTTCCAATTGCTTTTATTTTGTAATCCTTTTGGTAGACCTTACAAGAAGCCTCATCGAAAACAACAGTACAACCCTTACTACACATTTTACTTACCGACATCAAGTTTGTCGTCAAACCTGGAAGCATAAGTACATCCTCAAACCTCACAGAGCGCCCCATGACATACACATCCCCTTGTTCACTGGACACAATTTTATCATTGTTCGCGGTTGTTACTAACTTAGAACTAATTAACTGTCTATCTTCAAGAATGTGCACGTCCGACGTCATATGCGATGTAGCTCCGGAATCTACGACCCACTGGCCCTCACCAACTGTCATAGATAGAGCGGCCATTAGACCCGAGGTCTCCTTACTGTCTTTCTTCTTATTTAAAGATGTGTATTTGTTGTCTTCCATCTTACGACGTTGACACTGCCATTTATAATGCCCTTTCTTTTTACATAGATGGCATATAACTCCCTTCTTGGACTTTGACATCAGTGCCGTAGCCGTATCATCTTCAGTTGTGTTCGTTGTGCTGCTTTTCCTCAAACTTTCTTTGAGCAACGCTGCCTGCACCGACTCTGTCGAAATCTTCATGCTTGAATGCTCCAATGTCATTACCAGAGGATTGTATTCATCGGTTAAACCAGCCAACATAATAATCCCGACAAATTCATCATCTAGACCTGCCTTTATACTAAGTAATGATTGGCTGGTTGACTGGATGTCATTTAGATATTCCTCCATTGATAAAAACATTGTCAATTTGACGTTGAATAACTTCCGCAACAGATATAGCCGTCGCAGTAACCCGCCGTCAGCATACGATTTTTGCAACGCTTGCCAAGTTTCTCTCGCTGTTTTGAGATGCATGATCATAGGATAAATATTTTCCTTACACATGAGGCAGATCTTACTCCGAGCTTTGGCATCCTTCTTTTTAGCCTCTACAGATTCTGCCACGAACTTCTCGTTCACACACTCCCACAGATCGAGGTCGATCAGGACCATTTCCATAGCGAAAGCCCACGTACCATAATTCGCTTGGCCTGCCAATCTCTCAATACTCTTTGTTACAGCTTGTTCCATTTTGGGAATTGAGATCAGATACTTTTCCGCTCAGATATCACACCAGATCACGTCTGGGCCCATAACCTGTTGGCTGAGCTAACTTTTAATGAAAATAATGAATCATTTCAGCACAGTGGTATAATAAAGATATTTACATTTTATAAAATAAAATTAACTTCATCTAACAAACACAGGATGACAGACAGAACATAACAGTTGCTAGGCAACAACATCAACTAAAGAAAGACTACTCCTAGAACATAGTGCATTATAACCTTCATGGTACAACATACACATAGTGGCTTAGCAACCTTTCTTTGTTTACAAAAAATGTCTAAGATTAAAAATCTGAGTATATGTTTATAATTATATAAAAGTTGTAAAGCACTGACGTTACTGTCTGATATAGTCTGTATGACAAACGCCAATTTTGCTTATTAGCAGTTGAAACAGTCTTGTAAATTCCACCAAAAAATCGACTAAAATTATGATTTTAGTTGTTCATCATTCATAAACAGAGGGCATCCCTAACTGACATCAATAAATTTGACAACTGACAATTCAATTTTGACTACAATTTACTTTGATTTCTTTGAATTTCTTTCATTCGCTCTTCAGTCAGTCTTGAGATCGGAATTATTATAATTTTGTTAAAAATTTCTCATATTAAATTCGTAAATATATGATAAAACGGTGCGCCAGACTTTTATTTGATTCACCAATGTTTTAAGTTCACTGTTCAAAGCTTAAAATTCGTGACTTGCAGAGTCATAAAGCCAAATTTCAGCTACTAGAATTTCTAATCGTTTGCTTTGTTAGATTATTTCTCTGTTGATTTGTTTTCATAAAGCGTGCCAGTGTGTTAGATGTTTACCCTAACAACTAATCGTGTTATTCTGTGTTTGTGCATGGTTAGAATTCAATCGATATTGTTGTAGAGCAATAACCTATTGTTGTGAAATGAGTGTGCATGAATCGCGGACTTGCTGACACACGGAGCCCTAATGGATAGCAGTTGCTGACGAAAGCTTGCTGTTATAATTTAGAAAATTATTCATCATGTAAGTATATTTCGCAAAAGTAGTAAAAACTATTGTATGATTTTATTGCAAGTTTGCTACTGTGCTACCTCATTTTAAGGAAGCATGGCACATTTACAAGTATTATTGATATGGCTTTCTTATTATGTTCCGTATCTGTTTCCATAATCAATCTCAAATTAGGTATTTCTAAGATTTTTTCCATGGTGTCGATACAAAGGCAGAATTCAACCTAATCATGTACAAACTACCTACCCGACACAATATTTATCAAGTCATTAGCGAGCCTTTAGTGTTGCAATAGAAGGCTTGGTATCTATGAGGTAGCCTGTAATCTATTGTACTTCAATATCAATGTTTAAAATAGCAGCTTATGATGATGATTGTATACCTTAGCAGTACACTGTTTTATTAAAATGATATCCAAACGGTTTTTAAATAAAATAACCGAGGGAGCACTAATTACTATCTCCGTTCCAAGAGCCCAGTACAGTTCTGCCAATGTGTCCAGGCCACCCTGTTTGGCTGCACATTAAATTTGGTTTTTAAACTAATTTGATGCGCATTATACCAGCCGGCCTAGATAGATCAGCGATACTGTGTTAGTATAAATATCCACTCAGCTGGGACTCTAAACTTGCAACAAAACAAAACAATTTTGCAATTGTAGTTACCAGAAAATTGCATTTTGATATTATCCTGTCCTTTTTTCTGAATTTTATATTCTAATAAGTGTGCTGTGGTGTGTCCGGCCTAAAAATAGACCCCTCCTTGTCCACCCATGGATGTAGTAAAAGCCTTACTAAGAGATTACACAAGGGAATAGGCAGCAGCATCCATCTGAGTACTTATCACCAACTGCAACTGCCAATCCGCCTGCCAAGAGTGGTGATGATGATGATGATGAGCCAATTGGCAGACTGCCATTCTGTAGCTAAGTAATAACAACATCATTGTGTTATGAACAAAGTGTTTATTCTAACTAAATGGTAACAAAGGTAAACAAACAAAGCCCTTAGTCAAAATCAGGGCTACATTGTATTTGATTTCCGCTATTTAATATTTCAATGCAATTGTACAAAATTCATTTTCTCTCTTCTCTGTACTCTAAAATATGTGCACATGTGGAGTACCTAGTGAGAAACAGATTGCCTGTGACAAAATTAGCTATAAGAAGAGTTTAACAGTGCGCTCCGAAAATATAATATGCATGAATCGCCTTTTAGATGCAAATACTAAAGGAATAAGATTGAATATCGCACAAACATCTTACACAGAAGTAAAGTCTCAAATCTTATTTAATTTATTATGAGAATACTAATTAGTCTAGGTAAATGTTGGTTTGGTATATTTTCCTTCGGTGAGTATTTATTTTGGATATGTGACTGAACTTGTTTCCTAGAAATTTCAAAAGATTTAGTTTAAAGGCATAACTTTAAAAAAAATATAAGTATTGAGTAAATGTCTGCCAATTGTGTCTGACTTGGTCATTCATAGAAAAAAGTTAGAAAAATCACGTATTTCAGTTATTTTATTGATGTGATATCTGGTTTACTAACAATAACTAGGCAAATCAGCATTATATTTTCGAAGCACATGCTAAGCTTTAAGTAACTCTTATGCTCGTCTGCACTAATGTCAACAACGTCATTTAGGCAACATCTTAGGTAAGTGCAATGCATTTTTCATCATTAATGGTACGTCCTAGAGAGACAGGCATGAGCTTAGGAACTGTCAAAGTTTAGTGCAGATTGGCATTAGTGTACTGTAAAAAAACTTTTGCATCATATGACATTTATTATGTATATATATTATATCATATGAAAGCGCTTACTGCTTCACGCATAATGGACCACCCATAGAGTTTGAGTATGGAAAAGGGAGTTCTTTAACATTTTTGTATTAAGCGTTTGCTGCTTTAAGTGAAACACAATAAAAAATATGATTTTAATATGCTTTAAAGATATTAAATAAAATGTACGAAGATTGATAATATAGTATATTATCTAATTCTAATTCTAAGTGGGGGTGTTAAGACCTGCACTGACGTCCCGCTGTGGGGTGTATTGTGCATCGCTGTGGGTGTATTGTGCATCGCTGTGGTGTGTATTGTGCATCGCTGTGGTGTGTATTGTGCATCGCTGTGGTGTGTATTGTGCATCGCTGTGGTGTGTATTGTGCATCGCTGTGGGGTGTATTGTGCATCGCTGTGGGGTGTATTGTGCATCGCTGTGGGGTGTATTGTGCATCATAGTATATATACTATATAGTATATGTGATGATAGTATACTATCATCAAAACTACTAAACCAAAAATTTTGGAAAATGCGGATTATAGTGCGTCACTCATAATTAAATGGAAACCCAAATGAAAATCCTGAGTCTTTAAATTTTCACGGGAAAACGGGAAAAAATGTGTTGATTTTTGTCATACATACATACAAACGCCGATTTGCCCAAGTTGACTCAGACAAAAAATGGTAGAAAAAATTACTTTTCTAATTTTACACATTAATTTGAGTAAAAAAAAATACAATCAGTACCAAGTGTGTTAATGTCGAATGATTGGCGCGCCTTATCTCCTAACACCTTAATTTGCAATGCTGCCAGTCAATACCAACCAAAGTATACCTATAAGCTTTTTTGTCAACAGATACCATGGGGCGCTACACAGGGAAGAAATGCCGGCTGCTCTCCATGCTATGGCTGACCGGCGGTTTCTTCTTCGTGGAACTTATTGTCGGCTACATCACCAACTCAATGGCTCTCGTGGCCGACTCGTTTCACATGCTGAGCGACGTCGCTGCACTTATTATAGCATTCTTATCAGTCAAAGTAAGTTCACATCAGACAAAGTTAGGTATTTAAAAATAATATCGAAAATTCGAATTGGGAGTGACATGACGAAAGATACGTTGGAAGTGTAGCAACTAGGAACTAAATAACTTTTCATTTAAAAAACCGACTTCCGCCATTGTATTCGACAAAATATTTGGATGAAAAAAAATTATGAAAAAACCATAGTGGTGAAAGGATTATGATACTTTTTGAATGCAAATTCTTGGTTTGTTGCTGAAAATATCAAAATCGCCATATGTATGCCTACAATATTTGAGGAGTTCCCTCAATTCCTCATGGATTCCATCATCAGAACTGACTTCTGAAAAAAATGGGACCAATCTGGAAGTATATCTATTCAAATAAAAAAGAATTTTCCAAATCGGTTTATAAACGCCGGAGATATGCGGTAACAAACATACAAAAAAAAAAATACAACTGAATTGAGAACCTCCTCCTTTTTTGGGAAGTCGGTTAAAAACGGATAGCGCGAAAGTACGAGCGGCCCGGAGGGTTCCAACTCGTATAGGTATTATTTTCTAATCGTCAGTGCACTTAATTTATTTTCGTCACTATAAGCTCACAGACCTTTGTATTTGGTACTAGTGGAATGCCCGCGACTTCGTCTGCGTGGAGTTTTTTCCATACAAACTTTCTCACACCCTCAATCACCACTGAACCCTAAATAAAAAAATAAAAAAGACTTCTAGCACTGGGATTTCTGGAACTGGGACATCTTCGTGAGTTAATGGACGCCTTACAATTAAATGGTGTCGTTATAAGAATAAACAATTCTTATGTTGACGTTTCCAAGTGGGGTGTTGAAGTTCCCAAATGGGGTGTAGGAAACGATAGATTTAGATCGCCCTGTAGCTAGCCGTTTGGCGTCACAATAGACCATTCTGATGAAAACGGCGGATACATGCTAAACGTCATCGCTGCACTTGTTATCGCGTTCTTATCAGTCAAACAAGTCTATCTTTGTATGTACATTGTACTGATTCCGTTAGGGTGTTTACCTATGTATTCAATTCAATATGCTCTTATGATGGCACACCTACTATAAAGTACCAACTCGGGTGGGTAGCGGGAAACTATACGCCATAATATCTTCTCGTCACAGATACTGCAGATCCTCAAGACGAAAGTCTTTAATCAGTGCGTGTTGACAGTGACTTACGGCATTGAGATGTAGGGGCTAACTATTGGCCGAATAGACAAGCTTAAAGTCGCACAGCAGGCTTTGGAGAGAGATATGCTAGGAGTTTTACTATACGTGATAGAATCCGAAATGAGGAAATCTGTAGAAGAAGATCACCGACATAGCTATCAGAATTAGTAAGTTGAAGTGGCAATGGGCAGGTCATATAGCTCGCTGAACTGACATCCGTTGCATTGATGTGCATTTCTCTTCTCACACTTCGACGAGTAATCAAATGAGCATGAGTACCCACGTTATTTTATTAAAGCTGGTGCCTCTGCTATTAATTTATCACTGGTTAGAAGTACTTAATGAGATTTTTTGAACTCATTATTGTTAGTTTTTTTTTTGTATAAAAACCTTACAATATAATTTTGGTACTAAAGGAATTGTACAAAAGCAAATTTGTTTTTTTTAATAATGTTGAACGAATTAAAACGTCCGATATCATTGAACCAAATAATAATTGTACGAACAGCCGAACCACCATTTCTTTTTGGTGCATGTAATTATTATAATTTTATATTATATCTATACACATGAAAACTCTCTTCATGACCTCTTGACTAATGGTAGTGATATTGAGACGTGAATTTAACATAATTCCTTCTAGTAGAAATACTAGGAAGGACGTTCACAATATACATACTGGTAGGAATAGTGGTTCTACACACATTCATTTACTTATTAGGTATCAAAAAGTAATAAAATATATAAACCTTCATTCTCAGAACGCATCAGTGTTCTACGAAAACTCGTGAGTTCATTATTGTGTATGTTTGGATAAAAATAATAGCAGAACATTATTTGTATAGCTTTGAATCGTACGTGTGTTATTTAATAGGTATATGGATGGTTATTATGGTGTGTTCGGCCTAAAAATAAACCCTTCCATCTCCTCCCGTGGTTGTAGTACGTAATAAGGTGTTAAACCAGGGGGTGGGCAGCAGCATCGACCTTATCATAACCATAACACTAAACTGTGATCACCAATCCACCTGCCAAGCGTGGTGATTATGGCAAATCTCCCCATTTTACCCAATGGGGGGAAGCCTCCTGCAGCAGTGAACGTAAACAAGTTTGTGATGAGGTTTATCGTAGCATGACTGAGGTACTCATTTCGTCTTCATCGTCGTTGACAATGTTACTTACCTTATAATTCTTATAATCATTGAAATCACACAGATAACAGATAAACAGACCCGGTACTGTTGGCACCCTTTGGGTACGGAACCCCGAAAACTATCGTCATCGCTTATCAGGGTGGTTCATTGACACTGGTAAGCGATGACGGTGTCCCAAAGTGAAACTACCGTTTCAAATTAGTGAAAGACAACAATCATACAGGAAAAGTAAGCGTGAAACGTTACCGGGGCCACCTCTTTGGTTTAGTAGTACCTAGGTTATACACAGTTATAGTTATAGTGTAAGTTATAGTAACAAGGTTCACAAAATAATCTTATTCTTATCTTATTCTATGTATAATAAAAAATATCTATCTATGTAATGTATTGTATTAAGGGGGATGCTTTCGATTACTTAAAGCTCGTTTCACGCTAGATGGCGTGGAAAAACAGATATTGACTTTTTTATTTTTTGTTCAAAACTCGAGCGTCTTTAGTGAGTAATTTTACCGTTTGCGAGCACGGTGTAGGTCATAGAATTTGATGCAGCATGAATTTTAGTTAAAGAGTCGTTAGAAATTTCAAATTCACTATAAATAAGATCTGACAATTTGCCTCATGTAATTACACGCACGCACACTTCTACATTCACTGTTTTGTTTTTCACTAGATGGCGTTGTCATTATCCCCAGATGTTATATAGATGGCGTTAAAAAAATGTTTATAAGGTATCTCGATAATGATGGCGTTAAAGAAAATTGTTAGAAGGGATGAGCCGCCACCATCCACCGACTTCCTGCCACCCTATAAAAAGTACCGTGGTGTGCGGCGTAGAATCTATAATCCTCCTCCCGTGGATGTAGGAAAAGCCGACTAAGGGTTTTCCTGCCACCCTATAAAAAGTGCCGTGGTGTGCGGCGTAGAATCTATAATCCTCCTCCCGTGGATGTAGGAAAAGCCGACTAAGGGTTTACACCAGAGCATGGGCAGCAGCATCCATCTGAGTAACCGATACTGCAATCACCAATCAACCTGCCAAGGGTGGTAATTATGGCAAACACCCCCACAAAAATGAATGTCTTTTTACAGAAATGAATAAAAAGAAAAAACAAACAGATTAGGTATTTTTATTGGTTTATAATTACAAGTATTTTCCACTAGAAATATCATACACTGACAACAAATATTCATCAATAGGTAAGCGATCAGTGCAACTGCACATTTTGTCTTCGTATATTGTATTCATTGTTACCATTAGTGCCCATTGCATCTCTTCTAAATATAACTTTTCATTTAAAAAACCGACTTCCGCCATTGTATTCGACTAAATATTAGGATGAAAAAAAAATGATGAAAGAACCATAGTGGTGAAAGGATTATGATACTTTCTGAATGCAAATGCTTGGTTTGTTGCTGAAAATATCAAAATCGCCATATGTATGCCTAAAATATTTGAGGAGTTCCCTCAATTCCTCATGGATTCCATCATCAGAACTGGGTTTTGAAAAAAATGGGACCAATCTGGAAGTACATATATCTATTCAAATAAAAAAAGAATTTTCTAAATCGGTTCATAAACGCCGGAGATATGAGGTATCATCTTCATCATCATTAGATGTAGTTGATCTGATGATCAACTACATCATCATCAGCCTGTAGAAGTCCACTTAGGTGTCCCCTAGAGTGCCACGACGAACGGTCTTGAGCCGCCTCCATCCACAGATTTCCTGTGACGTTCATAATGCCTTTAGTCCATCGAGTGGAGGGCCTTCCTCTACAGCCTCGTCCGTTTTTCGGTCGCCACTCGAGAACCTTTATTCTCAAACGGTTATCAGTTCTGCGAGCTATATGACCTTCCCATTGCCACTTCAACTTGCTAATTCTGGTTGATCATCAGTGGCTAGAAAAAAATACATTTCTTGATATAGTTTTGTTTTAGACAATGTTGTAAGGGTTTTTTGTATGAGAAAAAATAACGTACATGATGTCATTTCATTGAGATCTATGCACTTTGTTTTTTTCCGAACACGTCTCAATATATATTTCAGATAAAATCGCATTTTTGAAAAATGCTACCAGCTTTAGCATCATGCTGCTGATAAACTCATTTATAGGGTGTGGTGATACGGCGTTTGCAAACATAACAGTGTACAAATATTACTGTGTTGGAAATATATGATATTGGATAAACAATCAACAATCTGCCTCTCTCACTATTCCAAATTGACTCGCAGTCAGACGACTAGTTAGTAGTTTTGTTAGTAGTAGAACTTCTTGTGAAAGAGTTCGTCCGGGGAAGTACTACCACTGTACCTATTTCTGCCGCCAAGCAGTAGTGTTCGCATTGCTGTGTTTCGGTTTGAAGGGTACGGGTGCCGGTGAAATTACAGGCACATGAGACTTTTCATCTTTATGTCTCAGGGTCGGTAGCGCGCGTGTAATGCCTCTGGTGTTACAAGCGTTCATAGGCTGCGGCAACTGCTTTCCATCTGGTGGGCCGTAAGCTTGTCTGCTTGCCAAGTAGCATAAAAAAAAAACGTTCCGATCTGTGAGTAACGTATAAATCATTTCCATGCTGTTCATGTTGTGGACCATTTCTCAAATCTTCTGCCATCAAATCTGGCTGACTGCTGTTGTGCATTATTATTTTTCGTGCAACCAGAGTCAGCTTCGTCAATTTCGGCTTCAAAATATTTCGTCCATAAATTGGGAGCTTGGTGTTAGATAAGATCTGAAAACATAACATATTTACTTATTACATTTTCATTCATTAAATTTTTAAAGATATTTCAAGTAATATAAATATCGAGCTGCGCCTCGCGGTTTCACCTGCGTGAACCATGATATTATTATTATGACGTTGATTTATTTTAAAACTCGTTATAAAATACATTTTTCACTATAAAGAAATACTACTTATCTATAAAAACAAATAGTATATAAAAACAGTATAGTAAAAAATATATTACAAAACGGTAAACCACCGACCGCGGAGCAAAGGCCCAAGCGGTCGGAGGCTAGGGCTGCAGAGAGAGGAACCTCCTGACTATGCGTGCCGAGTCCAGGAGTACTGCCTTCTGAATCTGACCGTTGATCCAACCATTTAGTGAGAGCCTCTCAAGGTATTGGTCGAGGCTCTTTGCTATAAGGCCATTCACAGAAACAACTATCGGGACGATAATCGTCGAATCCACATCCCACATGGCGGTAATCTCGTGGGCCAAGTCAAGGTACTTGCTTGCTTATTATTATTATTATTATTATTAGGTATCTTCATTCCAAATTTCACTCAAATCCGTTCAGCCGTTTGGGCGTGAAGAAGTAACAAACATACTTATAAACTTTCGCATTTATAATATTAGTGTGATGTGATGAGATGAAGAGGTCAACCGACGAATCCAACTCGGATGGGCAGCGTTCGGGAAACTACGCCATATCTAGTTTGTTGGTTTTGTGAAAACTTCTTGTGAAAGAGTTCGTCCGGGGAAGTACTACCACCGTACCTATTTCTGCCACCAAGCAGTAGTGTTCGCATTGCTCTGTTTCGGTTTGAAGGGTACGGGTGCCAGTGAAATTACAGGCACATGAGACTTTTCACATTATGTCTCAGGGTCGGCAGCGCGCTTGTGATGCCTTTGGTGTTGCAGGCGTCCATAGGCTACGGTAACTGCTTTCCATCAGGTGGGCCGTATGCTTGTCTGCTTGCCAAGTAGTATAAAAAAAAATCTTCTCGTCGCCGATACCGCAGAGCCTCAAGACGAAAGTCTACACGCCAGTGTTGACTTACGGCACTGAGACGTGGTCGCTAACTATTGGCCGTATAGACAAGCTCAAAGTTGCGCAACGGGCTATGGAGAGAGCTATGCTAGGAGTTTCACCACGTGATAGAATCCGAAATGAGGAAATCCGTAGAAGAACCAAGGTCACCGACATAGCTCTCAGAATTAGTGGCAGTGGGCAGGTCATATAGCTCGAAGAAGTGATAACCGTTGGAGAATAAAGGTTCTCGAGTGGCGACCACAAACCGGACGACGCGTTAGAGGAAAGCTCTCCACTCGATGGAATGAAGACATTATAAACGTCGCGGGGAGTCGGTGGATGGAGGCGGCTCAATACCGTTCGTCGTGGCATTCTAAGGGGAAGGCCTATGTCCAACAACAACAACAACGAAGGCTTCAAACAAAGGGCAGGCATCTTCTATAATAGTACTACTCTACTAGTAGGTAACACATTAAAATTATGTAAATATCTGTTTACTTACGAAATTTCACCGTGAAACCGTTATAACCTGGCTTGCACTCGTTTCAAAGACACCGCCCCAAAGAAAATTAATCGCATGACACCCACAGTGCACCATAGACAAGGACCATAGAGAAAAAAGTCAAGGAACATATAGGGAGAAATAAGTGCACTGGGCTAGGTAACCACAGACAAACAGAACACCTTAAATTCAACAGGGCCACAAATCAAAAAATTTCAATATCGTTGTTAATGCAAAAATGGCATTTAGATGATTCCAATTTTTATATTCGAAAAAGACACCCATGGTTTTAGCGTTTAAAATAGTTCAATCACACAACTACCCATTTAGCATTTTGAGACTTTGATGACTAACTTCACAGCAAAGCAGCCATCTTTCCAGTTAATAATAATAATAATAATAACTTTATTACGAAACATAAAAGTGTCAGGTTTTGGAATGCGTTTCTTTTGAATGAAAGTTCAATAAGTTTGATTACTATTTTATTAAAACGAAACTGCAGTACTTGGAAATGTGTCTGTTTTGCATATAAGATTACCGTGATTATGGTTGTAATTGTTTATAAACAAACATGCAATATTTGTTAAATGACTGTTATTACAATCAGTCTGTACAATCAGTCTTAAAATACAGTGTTTCATTATTATACATAAGTATCCTTTGAATTAAATAATCACTTTTAAGATTATTAAAATTACTTTGGGATCACATCCTTTTCAATCAGTTTTAGGATGCCCTGTTTTTTGTCTCAGCAACTTGTAGCTTTTTGATATTATTTTATTTTATTTACTTGGGAAAAATCTGTATCCTGAGAAGTTTTGTATAAAAATATATTATGCCTTTACAACTCTTCCTTTGAAAATCTATGCCAAGAGGCTGAACACTAAGAGGTTCTGAATCATAACTGATTGGTAATCAATCGTCTGTACTGCTGTCTGAGCTTATAGATGAGGATTCACTGGAGTCTCTATCTTAATCGCTTCATCAAAAACGGTACAAATTCCATACCAGACAGACAGCCAACACAATCCTAGCCTATCGTTACTTGATGAAAACATTATCTGATTTTGGAAGTCCAGAGAAATGAATAAATTTAGTTATTGAGGAAAGTACAGACAGCGATTCAGATATACTCAAGTGAATCCTCATCTTCAAGCTCAGACAGCAGTACAGATGATTGATTACCAATCAGTTGATTCAGTACTTCCTAGTGTTCAGCCTCTTGACATAGATTTCCAAAGGAAGAGTCGTAAAGAGCAGACCTCAAAGTTATTAAAACTGATCAACAACATTAAAATATATTTTTATACAAAACTTCTCAGGATACAGATTTTTCCCAAGTAAATAATATAAAATAATATCAAAAAGCTACAAGTTGCTGAGACAAAAAACAAAGCATCCTAAAACTGATTGAAAAGGATGTAATCCCAAAGTAATGTTAAACTTTTTATACTTACTTATTTTAAAATTGATTATTTAAGCTAAAGGATTTTTATGTATAATAATGAAACACTTAATGAGATTACTGCGATGACTTAGATATTATTGATCGTAGATCTCATCGTTACTACTAGTAAGTCAAAGATTTATGGAGTATTTTATTTTGTAATATTGCTAGATGAAGAGGTGATAGTTATGGATAAGTTTCTTCCGCATTTAATTACATTGATCTCAATGTAAATTTCAAGGTAGTGTAAGGTTCAAAATACGCATCTTATAATATACCATACATATATGTAGAAAAAAAAGATTTATAAAGTAATACAAAAAAAACTACTATCAAAACTTTGATAGGCTTTCCAGTAAAAAAATGAATTTTCGACTTGTGGCCCTTTTGCATTTAAGGAGCGAGATGACAACTTCATACTACACTTTGATATTGATATATTATCAGGGTTGCTACACCGAGTTTCTGAATCACAGCACGGTACACGGTCGGATTATAAAAACTAGTAGTTTTGCGAACAGAATACCTCAAGAGCACAAACTATCTTGTTTTTCGATAAAGTTTAAAAATCGCATCCATAGTCCGATCTGCTAGATCGGACTATGGATGCGATTTTTAAACTACTTAACCACAAGTCGTTGAAACTCTAACAAATGAGAGCTCACGTAATATTGGTTTTCATTTTTATTTTTTCTCAAAAACTATATTGTAAAATAAATATATAAGTAAGTACATATATCAAGTTTCATCAAGATTAATTGAAAAATGCGACGTACGCGAGTACTTACGTACATAGGTACATACATCCGAACAGACGATAGCAAATTTTGCCATATTATATTGCAAGGACTTACCTTGCTTTGCTCGCTCGGTCAATGACTAATAATAATTTTTTTTTATTGCTGCGAATGAAGTTACGAAAGTATAGTTTTTACATATTCTTTCGTTGTTTTATTTTTATTTTATAAAACTGAAACTTGAGTTTCAATAAAGTACGTTACAATAAAGTATTTTCTCGAAGGTACCTACTTTGTTGATATTGCAAAGTATAAAGAACATAGCCGCAAATAACTTTGTAAACTATGATTATAACGAACGGTTGGCAACCCTATCAGAGCCAGCTCATAAAGCCTAATAATTACGGGTGACTAGCAAGCACTAAACTTGTGACGTAGCGTTGCCTGGCAACGTCGCGTTTCGCAATTTTGGTGACAGACCCGAAAATAACGCGAGGCATACTTTTATTTATTTAGCGCCATCTTTCACTATCTTTCTCAAAACTCGGTGCTCGAGGTCCATTTAACCGCCATCTCTGTCAAATTAAACAAAACAGGGTGCTCTGCGTAAAAATATCACGCTTCGATGGTAGGTGGCGACTCAAAATGGACATTAAAACACTCACACATACGTAAAATTGGTCGTATTTCAAACTAATTTTAAAAATTACCCTTAGTAAATTTTTATTTGAAACAACCATTTGCGAGTACGATAATCATTAGAAAATCGAAAAAAAAATACGATATAAAGAACGACAATCTGTGGATTGAAAAAATACTTAAATTATTTTGTATGGGCAAGGCAACGAGAGCATTCACCTTAAGTATATCAGTTATCTAGTACCCATAACACAAGCTCTGCTTAGCTTGGGGCTAGATAATGTTGTGTGGAATGTCCAGCGTTTATTCCAGCGTTTATTCTATTGTCTTCGAATTAAAAGTTGCATAGGTTTGCTAGAAAACTCTACAAACTCTTTAAAACGCAAAAAAAACTCGAGTAAACTCTTTTTTGGGTTAAGTTTATCCTCTAACTATTTTGTTTTATATTTACCAGAGGGCCTAGCCAAGTGGCATTCGCTTCGAAGCGATTCCATTTCTAATGTCATAATTCAATACAAAAGACCACGTGACATATCGAAAGCTAACGTCAATCCCATACATTTTGGACTTTTCTACTGGCGACATCGCCATTAGAATGTTACTTTGTCTACGGCCCCTGTTTACAATAACTTTAATGGACTTGCACGCCAATTAACTGTGGCATAATTTGAGGATTATCATAAAATGTACACCTTATTTTACCACATTTGGTACAAACCTTTATCATTATCTTCCATAAAGAAAGAATTTCCTTAAAATAATGACGAACATGTTTGTTTATATGCTTTATAGGAATCCCCAGAATCATTGATGTATGTATATATTACTATGGTAACATACTTATAGTATGAGTCATGGTAATGTTTATAATAAGCACAGTAAAGGATCTCTAGAGGTAGTTTCAAAATACGTAGAAGACGCAAGGTCCATGACTCATAGGAAGTTAGTTGCACGATGACCTTCGAATCGAGATGTAATTCAGTTTCGTGAATAGGTATTGATAAATGAATTCATTGTCTTGGAAAAAGCGAGTAAAGTTTAACCCTTATTAAAGTTTTATCAGGCGTAATTTGGCACCTCCGAATTATCCGAATCTTGAACATGCATCGCGTTCAAATCCGATACGGGTGTGATCTCACGTTTTTATCACCTTTTCCCACAGTAAAGAAAGCTCCAATCTTAAGGAAAACAGCATTGCATAGAATCTAAAATTGTAGCATTATCTACAGACTTTTATCTACTGGGTCAGTGGATACACTATACAAACTTGCTGATACCTATATATTTTGTACTGTAGTGAATCGTTTCTCCTACGATCTAAATGAGAATATTTTGTGTGATGAGTAAAATGTCCTCTGTACGCCAAAATCATGATGTAAAATCTAACTTTAAAAATTGTCAACAGATGTCACCAAAGAAATGGTCAAAGAATACATTTGGATGGGCGCGAGCAGAAGTCCTAGGGGCGCTAGTAAACGCTGTGTTCCTAGTGGCTCTCTGCTTCAGTATCTCAGTGGAGGCTGTGAAGAGATTCATCGAAGTCGAGAAGATTCACGACGCGCAATTGCTCGTTGCGGTCGGATCGCTCGGTCTACTGCTCAATATTGTGGGCTTGTTCTTATTCCATGGTAAGTATTTCATAGATGTTTATAGATTCTAGCTCGTATATTCTTCCTAGTGGCTCTGCTTCAGTTATCCAATGGAGGCGGAGAAGAGATTCATGAAAGCTAAGAGGATCTTGGTTCGGAACTGCTCGTAACAGGAGGATCGCTTGATCATAGCTCTACATATTATATCTCTCTTGTCCCTGTATATAGTCGACTTGTTCTTATTCTATGGTAAGTCATTTCAATACTGTAGACTACTCTGTAGGTGTAGAGCATTACAAACTGGCTGATTCAGTCCCACTCTCATGTAGTAACTATTACTTAATCTTAGCATGCGCGATTTGTAAGACGTCATGAGAGTGACGTCATAACATTCCCGTTTCCACAAGTATGTTAAGTGCCGGTACTTATCCATTATCGCGCATATGTACTATTCGGTTTATCACGTATTAATAAGTTAAGTTGGTACTCTGATAAAATTGATTTGCACTGAATTTTCTTATTATGTTTTCCGCCCCTCAAGAAACATGATAAAATGTAATGTTATGTACTCATAATATGTTATTATATCTCATAAGCTGCTCATGTCGTTTTAATAATCTGAAATAACCTCAAATGATATGGAAATCATGATTCATTATAGAGTATTAAATCTGATAAAGCATTTATTTATGGTATCGGTACCTATAAGTATTGTAATGTTAATCCGTTGTTTAACTATAAACAAGTATGTTGTCGGATAAGAAAAATGGTTACCTAGATTATTGATAAATATACACTGACTGACTGACTCTCAGTAGTCAACAAAAAATAATTCCCGAAACTCACCTCCGGGTATTCAGTAGGTGTTGAAGTTTGTATGGGAAAAACTCCACGTGGACAAAATCACCTGTGTTCCACTAGTACAACTTACAAATATACCCAATTTTTTTTTAAATAAAAAATTCTGAAATTGGCCCAGCTGTTACGTCATACGATACATAATTTTAATATTGGACTCCAGTATTGAGTTTTCTCAATGTACGCCCGAATCTGAAATGAGATCCGTACTTCTACGGATCTCATTTCAGGTTCGGGCGTATATGCTGGTGCTCTTGGTTCTTCAACCAAGAGCACCAGCATAGCTCCAGAATCATCAAGTTGAAGTGGCAATGGACTGGCCATATAGCTCGCAGAACTGGCAGCCGTTGGGAATAAAGGATCTCGAGTGGCGACCACAAACAGGACGACGCAGTGTAGGAAATCCTCTCTCGATTTACCGAAGACATAATAAACGTCGCAGGATGTCGGCGGATGAAGGTGGCTCGAAGCCGTTCGTTGTGGCATTCTATGGGAGAGGCCTATGTCCAGTAGTGAACTTCTATAGGCTGATGATGATGATGATGTCCGAATTAAAGGCTACCTGTGCATGTTATCCTCCATCTCTACGAGGCGGATCTCACAGAAGTCGGCTGAGATGCGAGAGGTTGCGAGTTCGATTTCCGTTGCGGGACAAATGTTTGTACGATCTGCAAATATTTGTTTCGGGTTTGGGTGTTATGGTACCATGGTACTCGTAGTTCCTGATGCCCACGACACAGGGCTTTCTAGTGTGGTATTAGGACTAAGTATGTGAACTGTTGGGTGTTATGTTATGTTATATGGACTGCATAGCCGGTGAACCGTACGCTCTCTCGAGGCTCGTATCGTGTTTCTAATTGAAATAAGGTTATTACATATTATGTAGAATATACAAAAACTCTGGGAAAATTAATGTAAGGCATAACATGTTTTCCTCATCTGCGTTTTTTTTTTTAATTTTAACTGTTTTTTTACTTTTGGTTTGAATCGGTACGTGAAAATTTCCCGTTTTACAAAATGAATAAATGTTAACTGGTTCAATTTCCTGTTTCCGTAAATAGGTATTTGTATTTTCTGCATAAATTATTGAGAAAAGCTTACTGAATAAGATTAGATGTGGAAGTCCACTCCACTCGATGGACAAAAGACATTGTAAACGTCTCAGGAAATCGGCGGATAGAGGCGGCTCAAGACAGTTCGTCGTGGCATCTTAGGGCCTATGACCAGTAGTGGACTTCTGCAAGCTGATGATCATGGTGATGATGATGTGTAGGACATTCACAAATCCAACGCCATTCTAGACAAGGACTTTTAAATGAGGACATGGTCCTCACAAATAATTATGCGTCATGGAAATGTAAATACCATACAAACTACTAATTTCGTTCCACATTCTTGTTATCTGCATAATATTGTGCGCATAATTGATGCGTTTCGTCGGCCCAAGAACTCTGTATTTAACAATACATGCGTTAGGTATGATGCTGTAGTGATAAGAAAAATTATTTCACTTTATTCGATCGTACACTATTCCTTACTAACTATTCGCTGAACTGACAACCGCGGGAATAAAGATTCTCGAGTGGCGACCACAAACCGGACGACGCAGTGGATGAAGGCCAGATGGACTAACTTAGAAAAGTCGCAGGAAGTCGGTGGATGGAGGCGGCTCAAGACCGTTAGTCGTGGTATTCTAGGGGGAGGCCTATGTGCAGCAATGGACTTTTACAGGCTGATGATGATGATGATGACTCTTTCTAGGGCAGGCAAAAAACGCACTTTGAGCCCATAAGTAATACCTAAGAAACCTAAAGACTCTTTAAACTTACCAATACTTTTGTTACAGACCACGGAGGAGGTCACGGTCACTCCCACGGCGGTGTACCACCACCGTCCAACGTCCGTCACCTAACCGAAATCGTGAACAGCAATGCGGACATGGCATTAGGACACAACGTCACAGACAATGAAGAGTTAGACGAAATGGTCCCGCCTAAAGCGAACAAATTACCGAATAACAAGCAGCCCTCCCGGCCGAGCAATGATCCGGGACATATGAACATGAAGGGCGTGTTTCTTCATGTGCTGTCTGATGCTTTAGGTGAGTTCTTGTTCTTGGTGATGGATGATTAAGCTACGGCTCGCGACACAGTTGCGCGGCTTATTTCGCTTGCTGGAGTTAGTAAGCTTGCTTAAGTAACTATGGTACCTTGAGGTGGGGCATACAGGCCGTGGTAACGGCTCGTCCAGGGTGGCATGGCAGTGTTGCCGTTACTCGGGCATCAACAGGCGATGCGTGATCCGACGCCTTATATGCACCGTTGTACCTTAGAAAAGGAAAACTTTGCTGCTCTCACAATGGCGCAGCTCGTTTCGCTCGCTTGAATGGTTTACTCTCCTTCCGGTTGCTGCTCTTGCGCACACACCACATCCACATCGCATTCGTCATGAAAATGATCAACCTTTATAGGTCTCTGGATGAGGCCTTATGTGGGATTTGCCATAATCACTACGCTTGGCAGGCGGATTGGTGTTTGGTACTCAGGCACCAAATAATAATCCCTTAGGATTTATCGTCATCCACTGGAGGAGACGAAAGGGTCTATTCTTCGGCACATACGACAATTTGTAAAATCAACTGATTAGCACACTTTTGCTGCAATCAAAACACAAGCACTGCTCCCTGACCAGTTTCTTCCAGCAAGAAACTGTCGAAGATTTCAGGCACGCTAAATGGTATGGTCATTGAAAAAATAAACAATGCTTATCCTGTGGTTTCGTCGACAATAAGAGGAAAGAGTTTGGTGCTGCGGACGACGAAAACCAGTACCTTGAAAAATAAAGGAACAGACCTTGAATGCATACCATAGAGTTTTTTGACCAAGTGGTATACTGTTTTTCAAAAACTACTGCATAATATTGATAGTCAATATGTTTAGAACTTACAAGTCTACATAATGCATATTCTAGCTGTAAGGCTAAAATATGTGTTTAATCTCACTGAATTGACAGATTTTGATTAAAATTTCATGGAAGCTGCCGTCGGTCGGCCTAAAGTGCATACACTTAATTAAGTTCCAAGTTGCTATAACTATGTTTATAAAGTGCTACATAGAATAAAGCAGAGCTGAGTACAGAAACTGCTAGAAACTTTAATCATAGTGTTTTTTTTTTTAAAGTAAAATCATTTATTTCTGACAATGACAGTTAGACAATTGAGCTATTATTATAAGGCTGAAAATGGGATTGTCTCAAATAAAAGCATATTTCTTCGTTGCTCAACTAAAACGTAGCCAAGTATTGTTATTCAATAAAGTTCTGTCATTTTGCATTATTTCGTTACACGTTCACTTCGTTCACAGTTACGTGAACCTCTGAATGAGACAGCCTGTCAAGTTTACTAATTTATATTCATTATAAATAAACCTTGCAACCGCGGATCGCCTTGACATTGACTTGCTATTTTAAATACCTTTCTACACCTTTTGACGAGGAAATTGCTCAATTGCTGGCAACACCGGCACATGATTGGTTGAGTTTATAAATAAACTTTAAACAAAAATCTAGGATTACGTAAAACTATTTACTTACAAAAAGAAAGGTTTAACATCAGCAGGGCGATTCTAAAACGTCGGAAACTATTCCGATCGGATTCGTTAGTTATTCATTTCGATGTGGTAAGTAACTATTAAAACAATTTTCTCTAGTAAAACACATTAAAAAATAATAAAGATTGTATATTACTGTGTTTTACTAGAGAAAATTGTTAGAAAATTGTTTTAGTTACTTACCACATCGAAATGAAAAACTAACGAATCCGATCGGAAACGTTTCCGACGTTTTAGAATCGTCCTGCTGTTTACCGATAGGTATAATTACATAAATTTAGTTGTCAACCTACTGCTGCCCGTTATCTGTATAGGCCTATTTCAATCTGAGGATAGAATATTAAAAATAGTAAGTTTTTTTTTATCCTGTTTGGCAAGCAAACAAGCATACGGCCCACCTGATGGAAAGCAGTTACCGTAATCTATGGACGCTTGCAACACCAGAGGCATCACACGCGCGCGGCCGACCCTGAGACATAAAGATGAAAAGTCTCATGTGCCTGTAATTTCACCGGCATCCGTATTTCAAACCGAAACACAGCAATGCGAGCACTACTGCTTGGCGGCAGAAATAGGTACGGTGGTAGTACTAACCCGGACGAACTCTCACAAGAAGTTCTACTACTAACAAAAATTTAGTTGAATCACGACCAAAATAATGCTTGTTTGATGTAGCAAACCAATTTTAGCTCGGGTTGACTTTTACGCATAGCTAGGTAACTTTTACGCATAGTTGAGTAACTTTTACACATATGTAGGTAACTTTTGCGCATAATCGGCAGGTAACGTTACGCATAATATATGTTGACAACTTTACTCATATGCTGGTAACTGTTACGCATAATAAGCAGATAACTTTACGCATATGTAGGTAAATTTTGCGCATATGTAGGTAACTTTTACACATAGGTAGGTAACTTTTACACACAAGTAGTTGGGTAACTTTTCGTAACGATCAAATTGACAGATTAATTTGATGAATGACAAATTAACATCCGGCCTTTCACAAATAGCATTCCATGTTCACGTTAAATTAACAATAACTAAAGCATCCTGCGATAAAAAAATAGGATTGATACAATATCCAAATCGATTCGACCGACTTTGCAACAAACATCCAAGCTTTTGCATAGTTAGGATAGGATTTTCATAGTCAATATTAATGTGAACATTTTCAAATACATGATCATCAGCCCATAGAAGTCCACTGCTGGGCTGCTGCCTTTCCCCCCTAGCCACGATAAACGGTTTTGTGCCGCCTCCATCTACCGACCTCCTGCGTTCCTATAATATCTTTAGTTCATCGAGAGGAGGACTAAAGTCAGGGAGGCTCAGTCAAATACATTACTATGCTCTGATTTTTAATCTCAGACATTTTTTATAAACTAAGAAATGTCAAGATATGTCACTGTGTGTATAAGTGACATACATGACACATGAATGTGACATTTCTTTGTTTACAAAAAATGTCTAAGATTAAAAATCAGAGTATAGCTAACTAATCCTTGCCTCTGGTTAACTACCCGATTGATTGTTTTGTTATATTCAATTGGTTATATGTCTATATCAAACCTTTGTTTCGTCAGCTGTTGATAAACGCCAATTGTTAAGTAATTGTCCCATTTCAAGATAACATATTTTATACATATATATATATAACGGGGAAGGTTCCCGAGGCATGCCGTCCGGTGTGTCCGACATGATTCGAAATGCAAAATAACGACTTCACAGTGTAGTAGTTTATTACACAATCACACACAATCAGTTTTACAAAGTTTAAACAAGGGATTGCTTCGATATTCTAAGATTAATAACTATGGAAAGTATGGAAACGCGGCAAGTTCAACACAGTGGCTGAGTGGGGCTAGTGCTCTGCTCGGCAGTTGCAATAAGAATGAATGCAGCTCCGACTGACCCATCCGTCAGGCATTCCGTCCCATCAAAAGCTACCCACTCAGCTATTCTGTCTTGACCTTACCCAAGTGACAGTGACATATGTCTACTTGACGTTTCCAACGATGACACTCGCTAACAGATGGCGTTCTAGACCGGAAAGTTACTCCAATGTCACACGACGACTACTCGATCTCCGAAACGGCCATCATGACCACTCACGCGTCCTCGCGTGAGGTTTCTGGAAAGAAAGAGAAGTTCGCAAAGTAATATGTCTCTTGCTCGGTCTTTCCTGACCTCGGGGGCCAGTAAATACTTCATTTATCAGTAAGGACTTCTTTATTGAAACGAATCAAACAGATGATACATCTACATCGATTAAAACAAATTATGACTTCCAAACTAAATCGTACTAAATAACTTCTACAATCGTCTTAAACAAGGCAATCATTAAATTTTAAACAAGTCTATAATTAATCTTAAGTCATAAACAAAGTCAATGTCAATTCAGTCTAGTTGCCTCGATCTAGCAACTCTGCAAAGCTTCCATCCAGCTTAAGTATACCACATCGTCTAGTCGCTTCCGTCCAGCGACTCTGCTACACCTCTCTCCGGTGTCCGTACACTACATGATGGTCCATCCCCATCACCTATTCTCACACTACATGATGGTCCATCCCCATCAATTTCCCTCACACCACATGATGGTCCATCCCCATCAACTTCCCTCACACTACATGATGGTCCATCCCCATCACCTACCCTCAGATTCACATCTCGGTCACCACTCGCTACAATTGACGTGTCATCCTCACCAATAACGTCGTTTGTGGGCATTCGTCTTAGTCTATCCTGGGCGTACTTGTAAGTTCGTTTGGAGTTTAGGGCTTTTAGAATATAACGATTACCCTCTAGTACCTCCGTTACCTTGAAAGGACCTCTAAACTTAGGATCAAGTTTGGTTTGGTTACGTTCTTCATTTTGTAGCAGCACAAAATCACCAACGGAAAATGGTATTATTTTAGCTTTAGTTTTGTCAAATCGTACGTAAAAGAGAATGACTCACCAGAGTGACGCAGGGAACCCGAAGGCGCATTCACAATGCATACGTCCACTCGCTTCTCCTTGGCTGGACCAGCTCCAGCACCACCAGCGCCTTGGTCCTTGTTCTTCCTCTGCGGGCAGTCGGATGCGTAGTGACCTTGCTCCCGGCAGTTAAAGCAGGTTATGCGGTCGGATCTCACTGTAAACTGGTTGCTCGAAGTAGATGTCTTACGGTCATCTTGCGTCTTTGAATCTCCTTTGTTGCGGCATTGAAAAGATCTATGTCCTAATTTTCCACAGTTGTTGCAATTGATAGACTCAGTAGATCCACTAGGTCGGTTCTTTTTTGCGTCGGGTCCATCTGGCTCGTTGCTCGATGGGTAAGTTCTCTTCAGAAAAGAAACAGCCTTCAACTCCTTCTGTAGGTGGTTGCGCGTCTTTATGTCGGTCGTTATAGCCAGTCTCTGAACACGCGGCTCTTGCTTTGAGATATGAGCCAAAACAGTGGCAATCGCTATCTGTTCTGTAGTCATTCCGTTCCATCTTGCCATTAACGACGTCATGAGGGTAACGGCATAAGAAACTAGGCACTCATTTTCATTCGGTTTCTTGTCACGCATGTTGATAAGAAAAGAAGCAGCAGTTTCAGGACAGTCATACCTTGCCACAAACAGGTCCTTAAAATCGCCCCACGTCATGCCAGGAAATGAAACAGATGACAGCCAGGATGATGCTTCGCCCTTGAGTGCGCGACTTAAAGCGATCATTAGCATTGGTCCTTGACGGTGTTGGTCGCTTACACACATGTCTGCGGTTGTAATCCAAGCACGGGCATCAATTTCTCTTTTCTCCGGGTCGAAATCAGGCAGGCGTATCGAGCTCGAAGATGCGGGTAGTTTTATAGCTTGCAGTAGTGCCATAAAATTTTGATTTTGTTGCTCAAAAAGATAGCGCCATTTTTCTTCACCCGAGTCACTATTTTTTTATGTAATTGTAGGTTATTTCACTCACCGTTACAATTTTCTTCGCGTGGGTGATCTGGGTTGCATCCCACTTCTGATAACGGGGAAGGTTCCCGAGGCATGCCGTCCGGTGTGTCCGACATGATTCGAAATGCAAAATAACGACTTCACAGTGTAGTAGTTTATTACACAATCACACACAATCAGTTTTACAAAGTTTAAACAAGGGATTGCTTCGATATTCTAAGATTAATAACTATGGAAAGTATGGAAACGCGGCAAGTTCAACACAGTGGCTGAGTGGGGCTAGTGCTCTGCTCGGCAGTTGCAATAAGAATGAATGCAGCTCCGACTGACCCATCCGTCAGGCATTCCGTCCCATCAAAAGCTACCCACTCAGCTATTCTGTCTTGACCTTACCCAAGTGACAGTGACATATGTCTACTTGACGTTTCCAACGATGACACTCGCTAACAGATGGCGTTCTAGACCGGAAAGTTACTCCAATGTCACACGACGACTACTCGATCTCCGAAATATATATTATATATATTTATATTTTTTTTTTTTTCATATTTTTATTGGTGCAATTAAAGTAGGTATGTAAGTAACTTAAATAGTACAACTAGCTGCGCCCCGCGTTTTCACTCACATAAGTGTCGACCCGGTGGGAATATCGAAATAAAAGGTAGCCTATATGTTAATTCAGGGTATAATCTTTTTCCATACCAAATTTCAAACAAATCGCTCCAGCTGTTTCAGCGTGAAGGAGTAACAAACTTTCGCATTTATGACATTAGTGAGATGAGATAATATTCCCCTTTTACTAGGTATCGGCTTCATCAGTCTTGATAGTTGAATGCTCTGTAAGTAACGTCGCAAATCACGGCCCTTAATACCCCAATAGCTGATAGTTGAGACCCCGTGTCACATTTGAGTGGATTGCTACTGAATATCTGATACCTTATGAAACGTAGAGCAGAAAGGCCATATGAACCATATGCATAGGCGTCTATGAACCTAGTCTTGTTCTAAGCGTCATCCTTGAAATGATTACTGAATCTATCGAGATAACGAATACAAATACCACTGACCTAAATCCTCTTAGTAGGTATTTGCGGACAATTTCAAAAACATTAGCCTCCACTAATACGCTGTCGGGTAAAAATAGTCAAATGTGCCGTGCGAACAAACCGATAGATAACCCATTTTTAAATCGCAGACACTCGGGTATTATCAGTGTTTATTCCGCACCGCAATAGCTTCTATAATTTATATCTGTGATTTATATGTATATGCGAAATTGGAACGAGACCTCTCAAAATAAACAAGAGAACAGGAAAACGTATAAATGTACCAACGAGCTCAAAATGGCAAAGAAGATCTTGAGGAAACGGGAATTCCAAAGAAACTAAAATTCGAGGGACATCAAGTTGCATTTGATCGGGCTCGGTCTCGCTTGATACTATAGCCTAATCTTCACAGGCTTGGCTTTGCTTGCTTATAGCTACGCTAAATGCTAGATGCATTTATATGCTGTGGGAGAAGATGGTTCCGCTGTGAACTTCTATCGGATAATAAGAATGATTAGCCAAGCATTAACAAAATAAAAAAAAATAAAAAAATAGTCATCAATAATACTGAACTTGGCCGTGGTGGTCTCTACTTAAGAATAAGATTACACCAAACTCCTCCCGTCGATGTAGTAATAGGCGACTAAGGGATCACGCCAGCATTGCCAGCAGATGAGCAGCAGCATCCACCTGAGTACTTAACGTCAATACTGCGATCACAAATCCCCCATATTCTATGGGGAGGCCTCGTACAGCAGTGGCTAATGAAGATACTGAACAATAAAATCAAGACTTAAAGATCACTAGCATTTGCTCGCGGCCCCGCCCGTCCAACCTTTCATCCATCCATTTATCCCTCCATCCCTCCATCAAGTAGGATTCGGCGGCTATGCGTAGGTTTGTTTTGGACCTCACATTATACCGTTCTCCAACGATGTTGTAAATAGCGTCGTTGATTATGTTGATAAGTCCGCGCCGTTCTCACTAATTCTCATATAGGATAATCGTTGGTGTCATTGACATTATTTTCGTATACAAAACACAAACTTTTTGACCTTGCGCCACTTTTCACGGGGATCTTATCAATTATCATCGTTCGGTTGATTAATGCAATGATCATTTCAGTATTTATCTATGTGTTTCACCGTCAAGGTTAATGACAGTTTAGATTACATCGGCGCTGGAGTTGATAAAATAAAATCGTTTTAAAAGTTACTAAACATCGCTAGATTTTCATGTCTTAGAAATAAATAAAGCGCAAAAAACGTGTCAAATAATCAGGACATCACTATAATTTTGTATTCATTGTATGTGACGTAATGAATCGCTGTTAGGCGATCAAGAAAATACATTATTTTGTTCCGTTTGATGATAGCTAAAATACAATACTTACCTATTTATTTTTAACTCAGTTTCTTTGAAGCTATAATTTGCCGGTGTAACTCACCGACTTCCAAAACTTTAGTCTGAAGCCGTATTTTGAGTTAAAAAGCAATTAACACGGACTTATGGTGTAGTATAATACGGTTTTTTTTTATGGAAATTGAGGTTCCCAAAATGTACGACAGGGGCTCTCACCAGTAGTGTCTCCATACAAAATCCGTGTTACACTACACCATACGTTCGTGTCAATTGCTAGTAAATACTTGGACTCAATTCCCAGGGCTTTGCAGCAAGCATCGTAACGATGTCGATTATGATTATCGTCTGTGTATTACGTAGTAACTAGCCATTAATCTGTGTCATTTCTATCGAGCACAGATTAGTTGACATTTACTACGCAATTCATGGACGATCGTCGTAAGTGTCATCGTACGATGGTTGCTAAAAAACTCGGACTACGAGCTCTTGCCGAAAAGAGACAAATACGTAGAGATAAAAAAAAAAAAAAACAACAGAAAAATACGTAGGTAAATTTCCAGTGACCTACAAGGGTCATGTATGATAGTGAACTTGTCAAAAAGATAAAGTACAAACATTTTATCGTAATACACACACAAAACCTACCACGACTTTCTATAGAGAATTTCCTTAGATCAGTGAGGATATCCTATTAGGAGACTGCATGAGGCAAGACCAAACGAGATGTTATCACTTTTTGCCTACGTAGTGCATTTATCCTACTAATATTATAAACGCGAAAGTTTGTGAGTATGGATGTTTGTTACTCTTTCACGTAAAAACTACTGAATGGATTTGAGTAAAATTTGGAATGGAAATACTTTACGCCCTGGATTAACACATAGGCTACTTTTCATCATCATCATCATCATCTTCAATTTTCATCATTATTCACGCGGGTGAAACCGCGGGGCGCAACTAGTTTACTATATGTATTTATGTTCGTATGTTTCTCTGCATTGGATGTTACCGTGATCCCACACTGGGATTTCTTGTGTCATGGGTATCAGAAACTACGAGTACCAAGGTACCACATACACTCAGACCCGGAACAAATGTTAGGAAATCAATATATTAGTATATAGGTTTAGCGTCTCTCCATCCAAAAGTTGTCTGGAAGAGATAGCTTTTAACAATTATACCGTCCATTTCTACATTTAATTTGATTGATGTGTACAATTCTTAACTAGTTTGTAATATGTTTATTAAAGTATTTTTATTAGTTCATTCATTTAAATCATGCAAACATTTTGTCCCGCAGCGGTAATCGAATCCGCATCTCAACTTATTAATAATAATAATAATTCTCGTTTATTTCAATCAACATGGATCATATTGTGTTATTTAGTTTCTTATCCTAGAAATAAAGGTCCAAAATCAGATTAGAATTTGCACAATCATAAAACACGCACCCATACAACAAAAAATTAAATTTGCTTTAGTTATTATTCAGAGAAAAATTATTAATAATGTGTCAATATTGTTGTTCCAGGTTCAATAATAGTAGTTGGTTCAGCATTGGTCGTGTGGCTGACGGAGTGGAAATACAAATACTATATCGACCCAGCCCTTAGTATAGTGCTAGTCGTCCTAATCCTTGCCTCGGTGTGGCCGCTGCTACGGGAGTCCTCGCTTATTCTACTACAGACCGTTCCTACGCATATCCAGGTGAGGTTTAGACGAAAAGATAGACATTGACAGACTTTTCAGAATAGCTATAACTATCTCAACAGTGAAATGAAAGATTATCACTATTATTGTACACCGGGAGTGCGATTTTTTTATGTCACTGTGTGACTAAATATCATCACAGGCCGCAAATCACCGTTTATCAGGAGATTTACTGAAGGAGGCACTTTTATTGATATCATTGGTATAAAAAAATGTAGTCATCAAAGAGTATCAATATACAGAAATTTGGAAATCGGGGATTAACGGCAATTTTTTTTCGCACCCTAGGATATATAATAAAACTAGGTAAAATTAATATACTACGATAGGTGGCTTAAGTAATTTCTTGCATGCAACGTTTTAAGTAATGAAGTTACAACTTATGCATCGTCATCATCCACTCCCACTGTTGACGTCCACTGTTGGACGAGGCATCCCTCATAGAATGTGGGGATTTGCCATAATCACCACGCAAAGCGGGCGGATTGCTGATCGCAGTATTGGTGTTGACTTCGAGCACCACGGAAGGGAGTAGCCATTCGCAGCGTTCCCCTCTGTCAAACTACAAGCGAAAGTAGGCATATGAGTTTAATAAAACTAGTTGTTATTCTGAGCAAGGTTTGTTAGTGTGAGTGTCGTCATTACAGTGTTGTATTTGGATGTGTATATGCGGAATTGCGCTTGTGTGCACATTTCCCCCCGCAGAAAATGACAGAACTATTTGAATGGTAATATGTCGCTAAGGCTACCCTTCCGGCCCACGAGGAAGTCCGTGTTGCTCGAAGGGTGTTGAGTACACTTGGTGAATGCTACTGCCCATCCCCTAGTGTTATCCCTTAGTCGGCTTTTAAAACATCAACGGGAGGAGACGGAGGGGTCTATTCTTAGGTCGGAATCACCAACTTGTAACAAGCTTTTATTTATAAACACCTACATACTTCCCGATGTTATATGGGTACTTTTATATAGCACCAGTGACAAACACAATATTATGACATTGAGTGTTGACTCATTTTGATCAGCTCGCGGTTCCAATCATTAACTTCATTGAAAAAAGTATGTAAAAAAAAACAAAAATGTATTTTAAACTTGTGGAACGCCCGTGACTTCGTTCTGCGTTGTGTTATTTCCATACAAACTTAAACACCCCGCTATGGAAGTGAATTTCGAAAATTCCTTTCTTAGTGCACCCCTAGGCCACAAAAGACATGTACTCTCCAAATAATAATAAATATATATTGACAGATATAAATTTATGCCTAATAAATGTGAATATGATCATCATTTTCCACATCAATAACTGGTTTATTGTTCATATTTTATTCAAAAATATGTAAATTATGATGAATGTTTTAAGTCGCTCATACGTCATAAACACAGATAAGTGTATATGTCATGCCTTTATTAACTTTGTTGCAATGATAAAAATTATGTACAGTTGTGTAAAAAAATACGTAAGTACCACCATAATGTAAATGAACTTTATCATTGACTTGTAAAACTCTGACGAATTCAATGTCACCCACGTACACAATGAAAATCTGTATTATTTTCATGTGAATTGATTGAACGTGGTCTATAGATTTTTCATAAAGCTGAATTCTATTAAAATCAATAGGTATGTGAAATCTGTGACGACCTCCGTGGTGTAGCAGATGAATAGCCAGCTGAGACGCGAAAGGTGCGCAGAGGAAGGCTCCCCTCTCGATGGACTAAAGACATTATGAAAGTCGTAAATAGTCGGTGGATGGAGGCGGCTTAATATTGTTCATCGTAAATAGGCTTCATCATTATCATCATCAGCCTGTAGATGTCCACTGCTGGACATAGGCCCCCTAGAATGCCACGACGAACCTCCATTCACCGACTCCCTGTGACGCTTGTAAATGTCTTTAGTCCATCAAGAGTAAGGCCTTCCTCTATTGCGTCATCCGGTTTGTGGTCGCCACTCGAGAACCTTAATTCCTCAACGGTTGCCACTTCAACTTGATAATTCTGAGAGTCAAATTCTAATTGTCAGTGATCTTGGTTCTTCTACGGATTTCCTTATTTCGAATTCTATTTCGTAGTGAAATAGCTCATAGCACATAGCTCTCTCCATAGCCCATTGAGCTTGTCTATACGGCCATTAGTTAGCGACCACGTCTCAGTGCCGTAAGTCATCACTGATAGGTTTATTAGTTTTTATTTATTAGCATTTGTTGCAAAAGCTTGTCTCGTCACAATATTGTCATGCATTATTTGTTCAGGTGGACGCGATACAGCGACGGCTATTAGAGAAGGTCGATGGAGTGTTAGCAGTACACGAGTTCCACGTGTGGCAGCTGGCAGGCGACAGGATTATTGCCAGTGCGCATATTAGGTAAGTTATCCCATTCGTCAAAACGACACCTAACTTTATTTAGAGACCAATGTGTCCGTAATCATGAGTTTTGCACCGCTTGCTCTTTCACTGTTGAGCGTGATTCAAGTGTGGAAACCGAAACAGCGTATAGCGGACCGTTTCTTTACACACTTACGGAAAGCAGCGGTGCACTAACTTTTCACTAAAAAACCGACTTAAGCCATTGAATTCGGCTATCTGCATGTTTTTATTAGCTAAAGGTATACAAAACAATAGCTTGTTGTTGCTGAAAATACCAAAATCGCTATATGTATGCCTACAATATTTGAGAAGTTCCCTCATAACCTCATAAATTCCAGCATCAGAACAAGGTTTTAAAAAATGGGACAAATCTGGAAGTACCCTATCAAGTAAAAAAATAATTTTCCAAATCGGTTTATAAATAACGAAGTTATGAGGTAACAAATATAAAAATTAAAAAAATACAACCGAATTGAGAACCTCCTCCTTTTTTTTTGAAGTCGGATAAAAATCAGACTACGCCTTCAGGTATAAAGGGAAGGTTACCGGTAAGGCGCTTACGCCCTTTTTTACGCGAACGAAGTTTTAGGAGTTTTCATTTGATATTGGAGCTCAAACTTGAAGATACAACTTCTGTAGTACCTACCCTAGATCCTGTTTATCATATGCTTATCATCATCAGACCCTGGAGCTTGATGTTGTAAAAAAATATTATTTTGAGCTAAAACAGCAAAAATGTCTGAGTTCCCTTCAAAAGAAGTGTTTCGAACGTGATCCTGAAAACGGCTGATTTAATTTCCAACAAACATCCACCAACCACACAAGACCCATCTCGGAAACTCCATATTTCATAATCACATTGAAATCAGAGCTGGATGCTGGAGCTAGGAGGCCACAGACAAACAGACATACAAACTACAAATGACCTCAAACTTATAACACCCCTCATATTATTCGGAGGTTAAAAAAGTCATATACCTCCAAACTTGACTTTACAAGTTCGTAGTATAGACCTGTCGACATTGACACCATGGTTGACATTGTAAAAATAACCTTTAATAGCCGGTTAATTAACTTCTCAATCAGGAAACCGTATCGAAACAGCCGGAAATCAGAGGTTTTTACCTTGAAAACGGCCATAGAACAATTCTCCATAGGCACCATGTTGAAGAAAAATACTGCAAGGTTAACCTATGCCAACTATGCTCAAAATTTTCTATAATCAGCCATTCAGAAGATTGTGGCATACACCGATCCGAACTGTGGATTGCTTGACGTCACAATAGGCCTGAAATTCATACACGTAATCGACTGTTGATTGTGAAAAATTTACGGGCGAAAATTGTTTCAATTTTGTATCACCACAGGAGCATGAAATACAAGGCTCTCAAGTGAAATCTTATCGTTATCAGCTCACGACCCAAATGCAAGCCTATCGACATAGATATCTAATGTACACTGTAAATTTAATTATACATTTCTAATGAGTTTTCGGAATATTTATTTCATTACCTGAAGGCTAATTCTCGTAAGCATATTACAGCCACATTGAAACTTGATTGAATCGAAACTGAATTTGTTAATTGATTGAAAATCGGATCATTGAAGTGGAATTGAATTCAAGGGGCTTAGTACGGGTTTTGTTAGTTTTCGAAACTAATGAAGTTTCGTTTCCTTCTATACATTTACTTGCAGCGCCCCTAGCGAAAACGAGAAGAAAACTAAGGACGCTGTCAGTGAATGAAACGAAACGAAATTTCATAATTTTTTCAAAAACTATCAAAGCCCATACTATACGTACTCTGAGAGCTATCGTTGACCTGAGGCCCAATTCTCTAAGTTATTTTAAAACTACACTGAAAGTTGACCGAATCGAGACTGAATTGTAAATTGACTGAATGTTGAATTTCTAGTCCCTCATAAATAACAATTTAGTCTACTTTCAATTTATGGTGACCACCATTAGATTAGGATAGTTATATATATATAATTGGAAAGAGTAAAGAGATACTCCATCTACTTATGCTAAAATTTACGAAAAAACTTTGAATCGTTCAAGTTTCGGTCACATTTCGATATAATCACATTACAGTGTTGTATTTTATGTCAAGAGCATACCATTTCTGACATTTGAGACATTGACACAAGATCGAAACATGATCCGAACTCTATTTTAACTATTTTTTAGTTAGTGAATTGGGCCTCTGGATTCTACAGATTTGCTCACGAATTTTATCACGCAGTGAAAATTTTACTTTATTTATCAGCATTTATCGCATTAAATTTCTAATTCTAACCTTGCAATTGGCAAAAAACATACGTATGATAAGCAAAGCCTTTTACAACATCCAGATAGCACGTCTTGGAAGAATTGATTTAGAATTTGATTGTGAACTGTAATAATAAGACCTAATGCTTATTAATCTCTTACCTTTGTATGTACTGAATTGGTGGAAATAGTTTTAACTTTGTGTTTGAGTATATCCTGTAATGTATGTGGTTAAACAGCACAGTGTAAGTGCTGTCGTGTGTCCGGTCTAAAAGACTTACTCCATCTCCACCCGTGGATATCATAAAAGCCGACTAAGGGATTACACCACGGGTTGGGCAGCAACATCCACCTGAATACCAATTCGCCTGCCAAGTGTGGTGATTCAAATCCCCCCATTTAATACAATGTGGGGATTCTTATTAAATAAACCATCCGGCTCAGGATGATGATGTATAAAATTGTAATCAGAACTGCGAACTGAAGCCCAATTCTCTAATTTTAAAAACGATTAAATTACAATATAATCTCGTGTCAGTCGCATCTGTCACTGTTATTACGTAGTAACTATTACTTAATCTTCGCGTATGCATGCGAAGATTAAGAATTATCATTGGGCCTAAGGTCAAAACGAGCCAAACATGGTTAATCTGCTATAAGCCTGACTTTGCACCAGTTGCACTGTCATCGGAACTTGAGTGGTAAGCAAAATATCAGCATAATCAAATAATCAGAGGCCCAATTCACTAACTTAAAAATTGTTAAAATAGAGTTCGGATCACGTTTTGATCTTGTGTCGATGTCTTAAATGTCAGAAATGGTATTCTCTAAACATAAAATACAACACTGTAATGTGATTATATCGAAATGTGACCGAAACTTGAACGATTCAAAGTTTTTTCGATAATTTTAGCATTGTAGATGGAGTCTCTCTTTATTCTTTGGAATTATATATATAACTATCCTACTCTAATGGAAGTCACCGTGAATTGAAAGTAGACTAAATTGTTATTTATAAGGGAGCAGAATACCAACTTTCTGTCAATTCATAATTCAGCCTCGACTTGGATAACTTTCAGTGTAGTTTTAAAATAATTTAGAGAATTGGGCCTCTGCTTGCAACATTTTAACCACATCATCATCATCACCAGCCTGTTTACGTCCACCGCTGGACGAGGCATCTCTTAGCTTAGATAATACAATGGGCGATTTGCCATAATCACCACACTTGGCAGGCGGATTAGTACTTAGGTAGATACTGCTGCCCACCCCCTGGTGTAATCCCTTAGTCGCGTTTTACGATATCTACGGGAAGAGACAGAGGGGTCTATTCTTAGGCCGGACACCAACAGTGAGCTTTACGTCATAAATCTACTCTAGAAAATCGTTAACAGAAAATGCAGATTAAATATGTAAAAAAATTACAAAAGCCCGTTTTTTTTATATCAAACTTATGTTGTTAATGTAACGATTCACGAATACACTGCTTTTGGCACGGTCCCAATATTCCCGGACGGTGTCATTGAACCAATGTGCGAATACCTTTATGTTTTCAAACACGCAAACAATATGTGATTCCAGTTGCTGTTGAAAATTGCACACAAAGCATTTGAATTTATCACAGTTTTTAGTCGCTGTTGTGAACCGTGAATGTGACTTCGAAGTCGTCAACAATCATAGAAAATCTCGACAAAGGAAGCATACGATATTGTTAATATAATATAATAATGCAACTTATAAGATAGTGTTGTAACAGATTACTGAATCTGGTCGTCCATAGGGAACAGAATTATTTATGAGTTTGATCTTCGATCATCTTACAGCATCAAATGTCCAAATAGTTTAATGCTATCTGAAGTAATTTTCAAAGTCGAAAAGATTCCTTTGTTTTTGTGCTTGGGGTTTCACTACGGGATAGAATCCGATCCGGTATAGAAGAACCAAGATTACATAGCTCTCAGAATTAGGAAGTTGATGTGGCAATGAGCAGGTCATATAGCTTATAGATAGAAGTGACAACTGTTGAAGAATAAAGGTTCTCGAGTGGCGACCACAAACCGAACGGCGCAGTAGAGGAAGCCCTCCCCCCCTCTCGATGAACTAAAGACATTATAAAGATCGCAGGAAGTCGGTGGATGGAGGCGGCTCAAGACCGTTCGTCGTGGCATTCTATCGGGAAGGCATGTGTCCAGCAGTGTACTTCTATTATAGGCTGATGATGAATATAATTGTATTTTGCGATGGACAAGTCGCTCAGATTGCCAAGACATGGAGGCGTAGGCCTGGATTTGGCTATGATGGGGTAATAACCCTCCCAAAATCTCTCGTTGACGACTGAAATATGTGCACCATTGTTTTTTGGAGATATTATTTATGATTGAATATCTGTAACTCTCATTGCAATTCGTCCATGCATGACTCATTTTCAACTAAACCATAGCAAATTAGCTCTTAACAGCCAATTCTAAAGTTATTTTATTTCCATCGATCTTATAACAATACTGACAGTTGAAATAACAATTGTAGATAATCGAACCTTTGTTTAACACGAGTGTGAGAGTATTGTTCATATATTATCATAATACTTCATTTGAAACGAAAACAATACGAAAAATTCACCTACTGAAAAATTTGAGACAATTAGTTTCATGATATCTGAATTGGGCTGAAAATCTTGAACACGAATCAAAGAAAACATAAGAGTATATTTATCCTCCTTTTCCTAAGAAGATTCGAGAACAAAGAATAGACCTGTATTCTACTTTTGCATTTTACAGAATCTGGACTCTGGACTCAACTGTTAGAGTGGGCTTGTTTTGAATCTAATTTAGATTTCACACAAACGGCTTAGACAAATGTCATGAGGCCAATATGTGGATGTTTACTGACTGTTTTTTTATTATTGCCTACCTTATGTTAAGAGGTAACCCAATCCAATAAACAATAAAAAGAGTAAATTCAGTAGTTATTAAGGCGGTTCAAAATGCTCCTTGTGATTTCAATGAATAATTTACTTTTAATTTTACAATTTGTCTGCTTAATTAGCCCATGTTCCCACTGCTGGGACTCGGGGCCTTCTTACGAGAGTAAGTGAGCTTTAATACACTATTCACACTGCGGGTTGGTGTATGTTACACGCCTACAGTGTATGCCGGTTTTAGGGTATGCCGTCTTCCGCACGCTATTTTCATACGACACTACCAGTTTAGAACACCACAGATACTAAAAATCAGTGACCAATACATTTTTTTGTTTCAGGTGTAGGAACTTATCAGAGTACATGAAAATAGCAGAAAAGGTGAAGGAGTTCTTCCATAACGAAGGCATCCACTCCACGACGATACAACCAGAGTTCGTCGAACTACCACTAGGTGGAAATGAGGTACTATATAATAGCTTTTTCTCAAACATGCTTGGATGTTCATACATTATTTAGAGAATCTTGTGCAATATAAGTCGACCTTGCTGGCCTAGGCCGGCAATGTTAGTATGGAAATACATATCTGTCGTGTTATCACAATGACAATTTCACTATGAAAATTCAAAACATTTCAAATATGTATTGAATTCGTGTGAAATCGTTGCGTATTGTTTGAGAATAATTCAATACAAGCCTTGGCCGCCATTAGGCGTAGATGGACTCACATGTGTGTGCCTCCCACATTCTCACGTTCGTCCATCTACGCCTGATATGCGGCCGTGGCAATAATATACTATTAATGTGTTCTCTATATCATCATCAGCCTGTATAAGTTCAGTGCTGGGCATAGACCTGCCCCATAGAATGCCACGACAAACGGTTTTGAGCCGCTTCCATCCACCAACTTCCCTTGGATCCCCCCTTTGGAGGAGGGACCTTTCTACACTGCATTGGCTGGTTAGGAGTTACCACTCGATAACCTTTTTTCCCTAACGGTTGTCAGTTTTGAGAGCAGTTCAGTTTTGGCAATAGTCAGCCCATTGCCACTTCAACTTGCTAATACGGAGAGTCTGTGATCTTAGTTCTTCTAAGGATCTCCTTCCTCCGGATTCTGTTACGTAGTGAAACTTCGAGCATAGCTCTCTCCATAGCCCGCTGCGCAGTTTTGAGCTTGTGTATGAAGCCAGTAGGTAGCGTCAACGTCTCAGTGCCGTTTGTTCGCACTAACTAACGCTGGCTGGCAACCTATATAAGGCAATGTTTGTTTGTATGTACATTCTGTATCTCGAGTTCTACATGATAACGGATGCAGTTTTCACTGCCATCTAGGGTAGGAATCAAGGAAGTTCTTAATATATAAACAAACGCGGGTGGAGACGCGTGCAAATACCAGTTAATGATAAGAACTAACTGCGCATTTGATTACTCGCCTAGCAATAGTAGTTATCTAAATCTAATCTGATCTACTTTTACGTAATATTGCAACACAACACAAAGTGTGTTTATTGTAAGGTATGTCTGCTGTAAATTATTTAAACATTAGTTTTATCTGGTTATCGATCTATTCCACAATGGTATCGATTTATGAAATTGTTGATAAGATTCCCGCCACTTTCAATTGTTTTCGTATATAAAAGGGCAGCGTGCAGTGTTTGTTTAATTTCTTCAAAACAAGAGTTGAAAAATTATTTTGTATACTCGAAGTATTTAATACAATAACTCTGAGGAGTTTTATCGCAAAGGCGTAAATAATCAGGACTCTACAAAGTTTATGAAGGCATTTTGGACCGGCTTCCTAAAATCATTTTTTTTCTTGCTGGAAATTTTCCAAATTGCGGAAAAATCGGTTGGATCTAGGTCTGGTGTGTAAAGAGGATGATGACGTATGGTTTCTAACTACAGAGGAGGAGGTGACTGCGTCGTTGACATCCGTCTTCATTGAATAACTTTAATCGCAGAAGTCTATAGACCTTCTGCTACTGTGCCTTTAAATATAAGCTGCGGACATCACGGAACTGATATTTTGTACTGAATAGTTTTTGAACTGAATCGCTATAAGAGCTCATGGTAAGGCCTCAGGTCTTGTTATGTTGAAGTTGTCAGTATGAGGTCTTGCGTTTATTATGGACAATAATGGCGTAGATCGATTGACGAGTCGGGGTTGTTTCTCTGAGAGTTTCACCATCATTGTCCAAAGTTCTTCACAATAGACTACTGTTACACAGGTACGGCTAGTACAAGCTGACTAACGTTACCAAAACGAGACGACCGCAAATGTTAATATTGGCCAATGACAGCGGGATAGCTAAAAATCTTTGTAATTTGATTGGTTAATTTTGGAATATTTAGTTTGTGTTTATTTCTCGTGTTAATTGGATAGTTTTATGAAAAAGGGTGACGTGCATGGTCGTCACCCTTTTTCATAAAACTATCCAAGTGTGTATGTAATATTATTTCATAGAGAGGTATATTGCGAATATTACTGTGAGAATATTGATTTCTGTGAGAGTATTGTCTGTTTTGTTAGACAAATATAGCATGGATATCTGCTGCTTTCCCCACAGTATGATACCATATGACATAACACTATGGAAGTAGCTAAAATATACAAGGCTAGCTGTAGCTTCATCTGTAAGCTGCCTTATCATACGAACTGCATATAATGCAGCGGAACTAACTCTACCAGATAGTGCCACAATTTGTAGTGTGCTGAATCTATCATCAGATCGAAACTAAACAAAATAAAAGCTTGTAATAACTCATCTTTGTTCCGTGCAGGTAATAAGCGGCTCATCAGCGGAAGCTCCCTGCGCGCTCCACTGTCCGCCCAACGACCTATGCCACAACGCGACGTGTTGCGGCCCTAATCAGCAGGTTAGTACCTTCACTATATTCCATCAAATACTTGACCGCTGTAAGGCATCTCTTAAAATTGCAATTGATTCATTAGTAAATCAACTAACATGATTGCGGTTGTAAGCCATTCTATTGATTCAAAAGGCCATAATATATAACTATATATATATAGCTATAGTTCCCTTTCTCAGACCAAAAACATTATAAAGTTAGCAGGAAGTCTGTGGATGGAGGAGGCCCGAGACTGTTCGTCGTGGCATTCTATAGGCTGTTGATGATTGCGCGCCTAGTGGATGGATAAAAATTGCCTTATTGCTTACAGCAGTCAAGTATCATAGCGGATCATAATTACTCGCATCGAAAGCTAACCGTACAAGGGCTTCAACTATTCTATGAACTCTCATTAGAGCAGTCAAGTAATGAATTAACGCATAACTCGCCTTTGCTTGCGCAGTCGGGTAAAAGAAGTTATGCATGAACACGTTTAGTATTCAGTAATTGTAATAGTAAAGTGGAACTGAACTAATATCGTAAGTTGATGTTAGTCCACGTATGTCTATTCTTCAAATCTTATTCATAACTGAACTAGTTATAAAAACTTATCCAATTCCCTTGCCCTTGTACGGTAGTTACAGTAGCGTCACGTTAACAATCTATTTTTGACAGGTGCGTTAATATGAAATGGGTATTTGACTGTTTTTAGAAAACGCATCTCAAACTGTTAGTGTTATAATAAATCAATATTGTGTTTTAATCTTCATCATTCTCAGTAGTAGTTAATTGTACCGCGTAAACACTCAAAAACAAGTAAATAAACAAACTCGCATTTGAAAATGTTGTTTACTATCATGTGACGTAATTAGAAATTCGATCAATAATAGAGCGTGTTGATTATTGATTGCGTATTTTATAGAAAAGAGGACATCATTTTGTGCTATAAAATTGTTCAATAATTTTTAAAATTAATAATCTGGGTTACGTCAGCACGATCCATATTTTAAATATAGACAAATACCCTATTTTGTAAAAAATATGGGTTTTATCTATCTAACGAGCAATATTTGTATATATATTTAGAGATCTTGAAAACGGCTCTAACGACTTTGGTGAAATTTGGTATAAGTATATGGGTGTTTTTGGGGACAAAAAATCGATCTAGCTAGGTCTCATCTCTGGGAAAACGCGTTTTTCCGAGTTTAACCCAACCCAAGTACTGGAAATAAATCGAACAATAAATCAATCCCATTTAATAATATTAATTAGTTAAATTAATTAAAAATTAATTATGGACTTTGTAATATAATTTTAGTGATTTTAGAAAATAAACTGTCTAAAATCTCTGAAATGATGTTGGCTTTCATTTCCTAACAAATCCTGTCAAAAGTGACTTGTTGTCGTGATACTACTGTCACTGCTAGATCTTATTTTGTTTGCTTGTATACTGTGTCTTATTTGTGTGATATCTGTGTGAAATTCTATTCTATTGAGGCAGTATTAATAAACCGATCTCAAACTTGAGAGCGATCTTGGGTGTAACTCCACCATAAGTCGCTAACCATATCCTAAGTTACTGACGTCCGCACAAATAAACCTTACCTAAATTGAGCGTAATGGAAACCCAGGTCAGTGAAACGTGGCCCGTTAAAAATTGATGAGTGGCCTAGCTCTTAATAGATACCTAAATTTGTCAACTTTGACAGTTTTTCAATAGAAACCTGTTAATTTGAAATACGGTATCCCGTTAAATAAGAATTAGTTTTTTTTTCTATTTTCTATTACAGTTTTTCAGTTTAGAGACGATAAGAGTTCGTTAATTACCTTTTCAAGGAGATGAAATGGGTACCCGTCGAAGAATCAAAAAAACTAATGAAGTTTAGAATTTTGAAGACTTTTAGCGAAAATTGACAAACACTATACATACTTTCTATACATTATTTTATATGTTGTACCATGGTGTTCAGTATATTTTTATCGTTAATTAATGTGTGCCAAGTATATCAACGGAAGCTGTGTTAACTTATGTAAAGTCATAAGAAATAGTAAATAATATTCTTATACTGATTTGTTGGTTTAATTTATGTTTCCTGTCCATCAATTGTAAAACTTTGGATTATAATTTGCACAATATTGTTCAAGTGTAATAAGTTTAAATTATATATACAGGTCAAAGTCAAAGTTGTATTCATTGTATGGACAAGGATTATTTTTAAGCATCTTATAAACTAGGCGAATTTACTATTCCTCACTACCTTGTCTTTTTTTTTTGTTTATGCTACTTGGCAAGCAGGCAAGCTTACGGCCCACCAGATGGAAAGCAGTTACCGTAGCCTATGAACGCCTGTAACACCAGAGGCATCACACGCGCGCTGCCGACCCTGAGACATAAAGATGAAAAGTCTCATGTGCCTGTAATTTCACCGGCACCCGTACCCTTCAAACCGAAACACAGCAATGCGAACACTACTGCTTGGCGGCAGAAATAGGTACGGTGGTAGTACTTCCCCGGACGAACTCTTTCACAAGAATTTCTACTACTAACAGAAGTTCTACTACTAACAAAATCATATAATATCAATAGTTTTTATTTAAAAAAAATACAAACCAGAAAATTACTTTTGATGAAAAGCTTTCGGACAACGACATTTCAAACCTAATTTTATATTCAAAGATCAAAGAACGATTTCAAAAAGAATAGAAATTTACCAACCATTCCACGAAAACCGATATACGGAGCTAAGTCAATTTACTTGCAAATGTCAACACGTTTCAAGCAATCATGCTCATATTACCTATTGTTTATTGATGTAAAATATGCAAGGATACATATTTTCATTTTCTTTGAAGAAAATTTTCAAGATTTCAAGGTAAAATTGTATTGATTCGAGCTTCATAAGTTATAGGTTTCTATACGAGTGAGTACAAATGAAAACAATCGGTCCTTAATGGTTTGTATAGGTACTAATGAAGAGGTAAGTTCTTGACTTATCCAAACTTATTGGTTAGCGTGGGGCTTCCAGTCAGTAAAGTTTGATTATTTGCTTCCTAGAAATGTAAAATGTACTTAATTAATATACATAATTATAAATAATTATAGGTGTAATTAGCACTTAAGGCTGTGCGTTGAGAAGTATTTCGCTGGTGAAAATTTGTATCTATCTTTGAATGATTTAGTTATGTGATATATCGTATCCTGTCCAGTATCTTATCTTGTAATACGTAACTAATTACCTACTAAGTACATGTAGGCATTTAACCAATAGGTTAAGGTACCTTTACTGTAGTCAATTTAGAGTATTTTCTGCGTTAAACGTTTTTAAGTAAAAGTATCGCTGTTTTCACGAAATGTCTTTTCTGATCAGCTTGAATTCTCACATCTGGATACTATTTTTTTAATATATTTGAAACTTTGGATGTGTTACTAAATGACGCCGAAGCGGTTGAACCGATTTCGAGGCTTGGCTGGTACATAGATAGCTGATAACGAGGGTCCGTATTCTCGAATAAATCTAGTCCACGAGATGACGTCACATCTCGTATGACGCCCATACAAAATTATGGTTATCATGCGAGTTTTTACGTCCGTTCGTCTGTCTGTCAATCAAAACTATTTTTCTCAGAAACAGTTAAATGTATCAACTTGAAATATATATACCAAATATCTTTGAACTTTGTGCCGTAAAAAAATCAAACTTCTTAGTCAATGAATTAAAAACATGTGGCAGTGAATTTCTAATTATTCTAAGTAAATGGCGAAAATTAAAAATCTCTAGGGAACTTCCAGTGATCTTACAATTCTTAAATTTGGAATGCTAGGTGGCTTTGAGATACAAATAAAGAAAAAAGACTAAAATTGAGGAATTTAGACTTTTTTACCCTTAAGGTGAAGTTTGTAGGAAAAAGTGACTGAATCTCGAAAAAGGCTCTTATACGATTGCAAAATAATTTATGGATCGGAATTCGGAACCCTCAAGGCGCGAATAATTTCGCTCCCACTTGACCGTTTTATTTCGGGAACGAAGCCACAAACCACAAATCAAAGGAAGATGAAATTACAGCTTAAAATGGTCCTTCGACGTTCGGGAATCGAATCGTTACTCGTTATGGAATTAATAAAGAAAAAATAGTTCATGTTTTGCTACTCAAATAAATCCAGATGTGAAAGTTCACATATCTATCGCATCCATCTTTTCACCCTTGTCCTTCCCATTACAGGAACAAACCACCCCGTCGCCAGCACTAACACCGTACTGTCGACAGAGAAGCATGGGATCGCGCTCAGAATCCATGTACCTCCAGAGCAACGGAAACCCGGGCCAGCCCGGGGTCGTGGGGTGGAACCTCGAGGCTTTAGAGTGCGGGTTAGTAGAGTAGTGACGATTAGAACGCTATACTGTGTTACTCAGACGTATACAATTATAAATGGAACATTCCGCGCTAAAAAAGTGAGGCACGAAATAGAAAGACGATTCGGATAGCCCGGCGCAGCGCTTGGTCAGTCTTGCTGCGAGTAAGCGATAGCGCGCATTTATTGATCATTTTTTTTTCTTGCCTCCTTTTTAGCACGGAATGCTCTGTCTATTATTTCTTGTCGATCTGAGCTGTGTTATTTATAAATTTGTTTTAGTCTCTGTACAGTATAGCTAACTTTATACCTTTTCTTTCTTAAATGCCAGACCCTCTCTGGCATTTAAGAAAGAAACGCTAAACCGGACTACACTGTAGCTAAACCACGTTTATAAGTAACGGGGTTAGAGTAGATTAAATAAATGCTAGATGCACTGTTTAATTATGGTTTTAGAATTTGGCGATGATAATGTACAGAGAATCCCGAAGACTAACTTGTAACACAATCTTAGCTCTGGTTTAGACGAAGCTTTTGAGCGTGCTTTAACTGTGTTTAAATTTAGCAATACGTTGTTATAGTCCGTCCAACCATTTATTATACTTTTGACAGCTCGAGTACCATTCAATTAATGATGTTCTAATGCGTTACCAATTCGGTTTAACACATTGGTTTTTTTACTTTTTCTCAACATCTTGTGTTGTGTTATAAACATACCCAGGCGTTAAAATGATTATATTTTATGTATTCAGATAAACAATTGTTGTATAATATAAATTTATAATAAATATCGATATCGATAAATATCTGAGCCAAAGAGCACGTCGCTTCACTATTGTTAAGAAAAAACAGCGTCCATGAAATACTGAATTTTTTGTCCATCAATAATCATGGAACTTTACAGGCGTGCTTATGCCAAAAGTAAAATAAATGGTTCGAAGGACTAAAGGTTTACACTTCACTGTTCAAATCACGCTTTAGAGCTTTAGACCACGCTTTTTTTAGACAATTGAAAGCTCATTTGATTTTTTGAATGAAGCTTCTTTGAACAACAAAAATGTAAGACATAAAAACTTAATTACCTAAAAAAACTGTGTTTTTTGACAGCAAGAGCGTCCCTGGATTAGATTAGGTTACATGATACATGCAGCTCGGCTTCGTGTAGTTTTTCAATATACATGCAGATATATTTACACTATTTTTATATTTGTTAAAGCTATTCAGAATTTTTTATTCATCTACACTTGCGTGCAATGAAAAGGGATCATCACTTGCAAGAGCCAAGATATCTCCAAAACTATGCAAGATAGCTGGCTGAAATTAATTGCATGTGAAAGAGAATTTAATTAAATATATAAAAACCTTTTCTTTGATGGCCTATTTTTAGATTTATGATTTTTATATCAATTGATTAGTTTGGGAGGTATTGTGGTTTCTCTGAGTGACCCTATTTCATTGCACGCCAGTTTATTTATATTTTGATTGTAGTTTTCAGACCATGTTTGCTTGTTTTAATTTTATTTGATAAGGTTGTGCAATCATGGCAGTACAAATATTAGCGAATGGAAAGTAATTATAGAAGAACAAAGTCAACCTCTCAAATTCAGCATTTATTATGTCAATGGCATTTTGTTTGTAAAAGAGATCTATTTTAATAAATTTATGAAGATATGCATGTTTTTTCGACCCAAGTTTTTGTGATTTAAGAGTGAAGATATGTCTTGGTAAATTATTCTTACCCTTGTTTCAAAAGCAAATTCTACGTAATTCGCCTTCAAAATAAGGCATACTACTTACTTAACCATGAAGTTATGTAGTATGGCTGCGCAATAGCTTTTTAGGAACTTAATTTTCTGTTGCGCGTCCAGTCGACTAACTTCCGGATTGCCTAGTTATTTCGGTGTTACTGTACCGGTGTATCAAATTGCCACGATATGTTAAACAAACCAATTGGTTTATTTTACAATTCACATTTTAGAACCCAATGTTAGATCCTTATTAACTATATACCACTGCAATGATTTAGATATATGTAGTAAAATATATCTAGTATAAAATTTAGTCCTTTTACTGGACGTCTGTTGACAAAAGGCGTGTTATATAAATAACTAACGAAACGCCCGAGACTTCGTCCGCGTGTAGTTGTTTCCAAAGCTTCAACACGTCTCTGCACCCTCTTAGGGCCGGTTCCCAACGGGGCGGAGAGGAGAGGAGACGAGAGGAGATGTGTTTGAATAAACCAATCCGATTTTGTTATTTTCTTTTCGTTTTTACCTGTCAAGCCTGCCAATAACCTGCCAGCTTTGACCTCGTCTCCTCTCGTCTCCGCCCTAGTGAAAACTGGCCATTAGGAGTGAGTTTAAGAAATTATTTTACGTCTAGACTACAAAAAGAATGTACCCTCGGACGGTTTAGGCGTTGTGTTGGTAGCCAGCGAGTCAGTCATGCAACGATTTTATACATATTGGTTCTGCTATCAGTAGGATCTTTTGTAACGACTAGGTACTAGGTATTAGGGATGGGCCGAATATTCGTTTTATATTCGGTATTCGGCATATTCGGCAGGTTTACCGAATATTCGTATTCGGCCGAATATTCGGCTATATCGCCGAATGTTCGGCAAAGTGGTACTTACTCAAAGTTTGTACTTGAGCCGTGTATGATTTATTATGAGTTGAATGTTAAATGTGTTATTTTTATGAAGTAGGTACCTAAGTAATGTACAGTGCAGCTTTATGTTTTCGTCGACACTGTAACTTTATTTCCAATAACAGCAGATAAAAAAGATGGTTATATAAAAAAATATATAAGTATGCAGCTGTTTCGGGCATCAGCGATAACTTTATAATAAAATAATATATTCAAATCAGGAATCAGGTTTTTATCTCAAGAAATTAAGCGAGTGTTTTGTAGGGTCCGTCGCCAATCCGCGCGCTTTGCGTGAACAAGTTCAGACCTGTATACTGTTCACGTAAGGGAATCAACTACTTATGCCGAATATTCGGTTCGGTAAAAGTTTTACCGAACATTCGGCCGAATGTTCGTATTCGGTGAAACCCATGTTCGGTCCATCCCTACTAGGTATGAAATAAAGATGCTATCCTTACAAATATAATAAAAGTGAAACGTTGTGTGTTTGCTTGTCGGTCTTTAACGCCAAACGACTGAACAGTTTTAGTGAAATTTTGCACAAAGATAATGTACACCAAAGAGATAACATAGATTACTTTTATCTAAAATATCTAAAAAGCGGGTAACACCGCGAGCGATCGCTACTTTTAACTACATAGCAAACAGACATTATAGCTTTATCAATATTTGACGATAGTAATAAACTACGTGTGTAGATAATCGATAAATTAAATTGCAAGTGTCTACCTATTCCAAGGTGAAATGGTGTTTTGCCATTGTAAAACAATAACCACAATGTAATCATTCCAGTCATTGTTCCAAGATTTTCCACTGTTGCCAACTAAGAATTAAATATCATGGAGTAGCATCATGAAATTAAATTCATTAGAAAACATAGTGCCCTTACAAAGACACAATTATCAAAATTAAATTTTTATTGTATTGAAAAAAAAATGCTGAAAACCCATTATTTAAAAAACAAAGATATTTCCAAGAATCGATTATTACAATTTTGACAAGTTTCTTAAGAGAACTACCAAGGTAGGCAGTGATTCGTAGTGCCCTTTGATATTTATCAAAGGTAGTGCCACTTCAGACCCCCAATTCTCGTAACTATTCACATTCAATTCACAATATAATCTCATCCAGTCATCTTTCGATTAATCATCAACCTTTCTGTCTAACCTTTCGCCCTACCGAACGAGCCTGAGCGAGAAATATAACGTATGTGTGCGAAGATTAAGTAACAGTTACTACGTTTGCGCACGCAGTGACAGACGTGACAGTTGACTGGGGTGACATTATATTGTGAATTTAATTTAATGTTCAATAATTAAGAGAATTGGTCTTTTGAACGTAGACTGTTGATTTTGTTTTTATTTGCATTCAAACTTTTGCTTTCGACATTTAAATTAATTAATTTAGTTAAAATAATTTCAAAGTAGTTAATCGACTAATTTCAAACTAGTGACTTGAATTTTATGTAGTGATGCACAAGTAACCGACTATCTTGTTTTAGTTCGCTGCTTCCATCGCCCATGCAGGATGGGAGATTAGCCGTTTGACATTCTCCGTCGGTCATACCGGTTAAAATGGACTTACCTACGTTTTCTAGTAACTTTGAAAACTGTGTCTTGTGATTTAGATATTTCACGTTTTTACCGTTTAGGTTTAGATCGTAGATGATCCGTCATTTCCATAGGGTATTGTGTAATGCTGAGGATGACGTCACATCAAGAGGACTATCCGTAAGCGTTCTATGAATGGTCGGATCACGGATCTGATCGGTGAGCGGACGCGCTATGGACAAGACAGCTGCCATTACAATGTTACGGACGTATCATCTGGACCTTGCAAACGGTCCGTTTAACAAACATGGATTTAATTCTTAGAGACGTCCACGATTATCAAATAAACTACTTACTTATTTAAATAAAATGAAATTTTTAAAAATATTAATTATTTAATACATTTTTGACAAAATTTTGATGTAATTTAGATTTCTTATGTAGAGTTTGGAAATAAAATGCATTATTTCTAGTAATAAATTGCACAATGTTATCGCTGTAAAATGAGGTTTTAGGTATTATTTAAAACTATTTTATTGCCTAGAACAGATCGTTTATATGCCTAAAAAGCGCCGTAACATTTTGAAAAATTATCTTGCTGGGATAGAATGATTTATGTGGAGAAATCCGCTGATCAATAATTCCATTCGACCATATAGGCATGATGTAACACTACTTTTATTCCGTGGACGCTACACTAAGGTATAAAATTGCACATTTGTTATCAGTAGATAACATTCTAATAATGATTCCTAGCCGGGTACTTATCTAAATTGTTATTTAAGGTAGGCACTTAGCTTGTTACACGTTGGCACGAATTAGATAGAAATTCAATAAATTGTAGAAATATTACAAGACTATAATGTGTGAGTGAATGAACTGTCTTATTCTACGGTTGATGATGTTCGTTCGTTTATTATTCAATGCCGCCGTAATGGCTAACTCGTTTCCGATGAAGGGTAAACAGAAAGCTTATTACTTGAATTGACACTAGGCTACACTTATCTGGTACCACCCGACCGAACCCGCTTGTTGATACTAGTATTCTTATAATTTTTTATCGTAGAATCAACTCTATCCAGTCGGAATAATGGCGTAAAGCAAGGGAATCAAAAGCCGAGAAGTTTTGACAGTATATATTCAATTAGTTCCTTTGTTGCCCATGGGCCCTGTAATACCCTGTGTCCCTGGAAGGTACCACGGGAATTATTTTACCCGTGGTCCCTAAATTTTGTATAAGCCAACTAATTTAAAAAGGTATAATAACTTAACTGTATATTATTAAAGAAAACAATAAAATAAAAGATATGACATGAAAACATATAAACATATGAGAGAATATCCTTTTTTCCATGGACTATCACAGGGACCATGGTATATGTAGGTACTTATGTTTTATTTTATTGTTTTCTTTAATACTATATAAAGGTCCTGGAAGGTTCCAGGGACCATGGGCAACAAAGGATACAGTTATTAAATTCGTAAACAAAACCATAAGAAATTTTCTTCTATTTTATTACATAAGTTTGATGATTTTTGATTGTGACTAGCTCAATACAAGTTCATAGTTTCTTCGTAAATAGTTTGTTTACTCACAGAGAAGTTACCAGCGCCAGTTACATGCATCGTGTAAACGCACCATAAATTTTCAATCAATACTTTGAATGCTGAGTTCAGTAAACACATTTGTTATTTACAACAAAATAGATTTGGAAAAATCAAAGTGTAATGAGGTCAATAAACCGATAAGCCGCCACGTGGATAACGCGATTGGACGATCATATCTTTATCTACTTCATATGTAATTATGTTAAGGTGAAACGCTAGTCAACAAGTTCCATAGTACTAAAAAAACATGTTATTACCTTCATATTTTAGTTCTATCCGTTTCAAATTGATTAAAAGCTTAAAATAAGATTAAAAGCTTATAAACAAAAGATTAGCACGATTATTTGAACTATTTAAAATAAAAAAACCGGCCAAGTGCGAGTCGGTCTCGCGCACGAAGGTTTCCGTACCGTTATCTATAAAAACGGCAAAAAAATCACGTTTGTTGTATGGGAGCCCCCTCAAACATTTATTCTATTCTGTTTTTTAGTATTTGTTGTTATAGCGGCAACAGAAATACATCATCTGTGAAAATTTCAACTAACTATCACGGTTCATGCGAAACAGCCTGGTGACAGACCGACGTGCGACGGAGGGACGGACAGCGGAGCCTTAGTAATAGGGTCCGTTTTACCCTTTGGGGTACGGAACCCTAAAAACAGATATTTACCTTCATATTTTAGTCCCATCCGTTTCAAATTGATTAAAAGCTTAAAATAAGATTAAAAGTTTATAAACTACAGATCTACACTATCCGATCTATTTGAACTATTTGAAAAAATAACATAAAACTCAAACTTAAGTTAGGTCCTTATTTACTAGCGTTTCTCGGCACAATTAGTAATTATCAAGGCACGATTAGATCCAATCACAAGTACTACCCATTATTGGAAATGGATATAATACTTAAGGCACTCAAACAAGTAATTACAGTATCTACAGCATTGTTATGGAAAATTTAAGCGACATCCATTCAAAACATACGGATTTTACGTTATAACACAATGGGACTTACACTAACAATAATTTTGAACTTCTTGTGAGCGCGCAATGTGATAATGCAATACCTCAAAGAGTACTCGCTTCACATAATAACAGGTGTAAACACGCCTTTATGAAAGTACAGAATAAAAAAGTGATGCATTTTATTTTATCAAAACTGGCGTGCAATGAAATAGGGTCACTTGGAAAATACCTGCCAAATACATTTTTTGTTTATTTTATTGCACGCCAGTTTATGTAAGCAAGCTGTTACAAAAGGTTATGAGGAGAGTTAAAATTCGTAAGAAATGTTAATGACTATTGATTTATCAGCCGATTAATACTGAGAACGAATTTTAGAAACCATTAGCATGTATACGTGTAATTAAATGAAAGGGAAAACGTTTTTTATTAATTTTTGTATTTATTGTTTGATCCCATCAATAAGTAGGCAATTGTGTAGTAAAAAAAAGTATATGCATACCTAGCGGAGCAGCGAAACGTCGGCTCACAACTAGAAAAAGAATGTACCACTGCGGTACTTCCGCTAAATGTACGTAACCTAATACATGAATCATTAAATCGCCATTAGCTTTATTTTTAATTTAAGTAGTCTAGATTTACTTAATAAATGTGATCATATATTAATTGTAAGTAGTTAAAAGGAATGCTAGCATTTTATCGTAAACGATATTTTTTACACGATAAGACGTGCGGGTAAAAATAATGCAATAACCTCTTAGATAGCTAATAATTATTATTTTTTAAGCAAATCTATTTATCACTGATTTTACTTTTATAAATAAACCAATGACGTAATGCTTAAGAGCTCTAAATCTAAGATAATTATGGAAAAACATCTTTAAACAAAAACTACCTACCGATTCTGGCCACTTGCATTTGCATAAACAAAAAAAAAACACAAAAAAAAAAAAACACACATTAAAAGCACACATTTGAGGGCGAGACGCGCTTAAACAAACGACATTCATGAAGAATATACACTTACAAAATAAACCTCTTTCAAAATAAAATATGCGTCTCCTCTCGAACCATAGTGCAAGGTTCCGAAGTTTATTCAACTCAAGCTAGATGTCGCCAGTAGTAGATTAGAACGCGTTATCCTTTTATTCCTTCTTTGAAGAACACGAGGATTTTTAAATTTTTATTATTTGCATAGGGTTTATGCACAAACATAATCTGTGAAAAATTTTAACTGGCTACCTCTTAAGGCTGCTGAGATATACCCCTGTTACAGAATCCAGACAGATGGATGGCGTCGTAAGCTTAGTAATAGCGCAAAGTATATACTATAGGTACAGAAGGCAAGCTCAGTACAACAAGGGCTAACAGACGCCCGCACACATAGACGAGTACCCACGACGATCTCGGTAGAACTCGGTCGAACGCCAGTCGCGAGTCGACCGAGTTATACGTGGGTTGGGTACGCGTATCTATGTATGCATGCGCCTGTTATCGCTCGTTCTACTGAGCTGGCTTTCTGTAGTTATATATTTTGTGGTAATAGGGCGGGACTCTATTACCACAAAATATATAGCTACAGAACTACTACTTTTGGAACCCTTTGAAAGAAAAAAAGAAAAACAGTTTATTTATGACTAAACAAAAAACACACAACCACAAAACTACTATAACTGAATAGAAGAACTTAAACAAAAAAATTACACATAACAAAATAACAATAACGAAATGTGTGTGTCACGGGACCCACACGGTCCCGGTCACGGTCTTTGGGTACGGAACCCTATTCCACACATTTTCTTTATTTCTAACATCACTAATACTAAAGGTAAATGGTCTAATTCACTGTTTGGAGAAAATGAAATTAGTTTGTCCATTACTTTTAGAAAATGAAAAAGGCTTTGTAGGCTTCCTTTAAAAACTATATTCGTGAATATTTCAATAACCTAAGTCTTATGAACTAGTAAAGTATAGAGTAGGATAATTCTATTTAAAATAGCTTGAGTAGTTGAAACTAAATCACTCTTAAAAGTCGTCTGCACTACCGCAGAAAGTACAAATGAACCACTATGATCACACATAAAATTGTTTTATGCTGTTGTTTTTTTTTACTATGTAAGCTTTTTTAGAATTCCTCGTTGACTCATTCAATATTTTCCCATCATACACGTGAGAGTAATTAGAATCTAAAGTTTAAAGATATTTAAAGACAGAGATACATAAGTGCATATCTGTACATAAGTAATTCAGCTTTTATTGTAACTGTGCCTTAATAATTTTAAATCGAATGAGATTTTTCGAATCTCACTCGAACGTGTTCATTTGTGGGAAAATATTGCTTAGTAGTCCGCTCTATCTTTTATTACTTAATATTGTGTCTTACCTATGGGTATGGTTATACAAACTAGTTTTTTTTTACTGTTTACAGTATATTTGCCAAGATTTGTGAGTTATATTATTTCCAAAAAAAAACATACAAATTATGGTAAATATTTCGTTTTCAGTGATTACTATTTCATGCTATTTTCAAAAGTTCTAACATTTTAATTCTAATTTCTAAGTTGTGATGAAATGTGACTGAATTAATACATTTACCATGGCTCAATATAAAACAAACCTAGTACGAGATCCAGCTTAAGAAATTTTAGACTTACGACACGATGCTATACGGTACGGTACGGTACGATAGTAGTTTTGGGCTACCAGAGGGCCTAGTGTGAGCATCGCGTTTACGTGGCAACCGCGTAAACGCGCGTTTGTTGAGTAACCGGCAAAAATTAAAGTACACCTAAAAACTACACGGACTCCGCAGTTTTTACGTATACTTTAATTTTGTCGGTTACTCAACAAACGCGCGTTTACGCGGTTGCCACGTAAACGCGATTCTCACACTAGGCCTACTGCTCAAAAGCTCTCGCCGTGACAATGTCGAAATGCGACAGTTTTTGAGCAGGCAATGTAAATCCATCGTTTAGTGTAGATAATACCCAGCATTCATTGAAGATATTATCAGACTGATAAAAATTCGGATAACTGCAATCATCTCTTAGGGCGGATCTCGAACATTGTATGTATTTTGTACAAATTGTTTAAATTTATTTATACTGTACAGGACGCAGTTTAACTAGTAAAATTATTGTTTACATTAAAAAATTTAATTATCCAAAGCAAACATTTTTGGAAGTAAATTTTTTTACTCACTTTTAATACATTTCTTATAATAGCTGAGCTGGCCATTGTGCTACCAAAGTGTAAATGGCGTATGACAAAGTTGCCAACAGCAGCTATTTTAGCTATGTAAACCGACCCCAAAGTTTATTATAATGAAGTGACAGCCAAAACGTAAAGTTTTTATTAATTTTGACTGCAGTGAAATGTTGAAAGATAATGTTTAATTTTAGGTGAATGTGGAATGTATTTTTCACGGTAAATAAAAATATGTATTGAAATAACTTTGTTTTATTTATATAATTTTATCATTAAATACATCGTCTTAAAAGTGCAGTAAGGCCGGTATAACTATAATTGACATATAAGCCGCATAACAATTTACCCCAATAGGCTTCTTTTCAATGTAGGTAGCACGATTGTAGGAACATAGACGTGACCAGTGGTGAGCTCAACGCCGCCATTGTTTTCCCATGACCAAGTCGACTAACGCTAAGGCTAATAACTAGGTCGCATGGACAATAAATATCCAAAAAACTTGTATTGCAGCCAAACGGCTAAATTTGGGGCAGCCTAGTTATACCCTCAGAACTGAGGGCGTATTACGAGTTTCGCATTGCAACAATCGGTTTGCGAGTCGTGAAGTATTCAACGTGACTTACATAGTAACTATTTATGAATCTGTGCTGTTTTTATCGACTGCGCGGCACAGAATGATGAACAGTTACTATGTAAGTCACGGTAAAAGCTCACGACTCGCAAATCGATTGTTGCAATGCAAAACTCGTAATAGGCGCTCAGGTATCTTCTCTATCACTCGCCTACTTTTTTCTAAAGCATAGCTACATATCAATATCGCTAATCGCCGTACGCTAACTCTGCTACAATACAAGTACCTAATCAATTCAAAATAGTGTTGCATCTACAAAACATAATAAAAATATTTGAATGATCCGAAGTATTTTCTCATTACACATTAATTAATTGCCATTGTTTTTGCTGCTTCACTACTCAAAGTATTGAACCAGAGCGGACCTGCCGCTACGGTTCGTCCGCTCAACATTCAGCGGTACAAAAATGCCGAAGGCGTCCTCACAGGAATGAGTCTCGTATCCCCATTACTAGCATTGTACACATAGTACTCTCTACCGTTAATAATTTTACTCTTAGATGCCTCGTTGATATTGTATTTTGGATTGCCAAAGAGAGAGTCGTATGGAGGCGGCTTGCTTCCGTCTCGTTTGCTCTTTCTGCTCCGTTTGAACTTTCCTTTCTTGGGGACTGGCTGATTTTCGGACTTTGTCTTGCTGATGTATCTTTTGAAGAACACCTATGTGCCAGCAAAAGTATAAAATTATTTAAAAGTGAACAAAATTTTAAGACGAACAAAGGTGCAAGACGTTTGTAAACGGATTATGGAACTGAAATGGGGTTAGGTTAGGCGATGACAGGTGGAGTAAGGCGTTAACCGAAAGGTGGCTCAGGCGTGGGTATAGAAAAGTAGGTTGAAAGACGACGGACGTATATGGGTGAGAACTAGCGTAGGATCGTGGTAGATCACATAAATTAAGGAAGGCCTATACCTCATAATCAACCTTTTAGACGTCCATAATAATTTCACATCAAATGTTAAAATTCATGGTCTTCCTTTTATTTCTGACACTATGTTATTCAGCAAAAAATAATCCTTATGATGAAGCCTTTCGATCGGTATGATAAAGCTACAGGTTGATTATTTTTCTCGTGTAATGTTTCGATTCCCAGTTCAACCATGTAATTATATATAAATGCAGTTTAAATTGTTTTTTAAATTCAAATAATGTCTTCTTTTAGTAAAATGTTCCATCTACAATATTCAAGGTACTTTCCCTCCATGTGGCATAGCCGTGGGACGCTCTGTATAGTATCTAGCAGGTTTTTGAAACAATGAACCACATAATAAAATTAATTATTAAAAAAAATCTGCAAGACTCTCTTATTCTACATCTATTGACGTATGGTATGGAAAAAGTCTGATAAGGTTCACCTTCAAAATGCCACGAAAATTACACAATAATAAAACAAAAGGACTTGAAATGAAATAAAAACGGACGACGTCTATTTTCGAACCAGATGCAAAAGCCACTATGAACGGGTTGAAAGTAATCTCTTACTAAAATTCTAATAAATTCTGGGGGCTTATTATAGGTTTTTTTAGTTTACGAAACTATATGAAGTTTCGTTTCCTTCCATACATTTACTTGCAGTGCCTAGCGAAAACGAGAAGAAAAATAAAGACACTGTCAGTAAATGTATTGGATGGAAACGAAACTTCATATAGTTTCGAAAACTATCAAAACCCGAACTAAGCCCCCTGATGCCAATGGATCTTACTTACCTCTCCCACAAAAACAGCTGTAGCAGCGGCCAACCCGACTAATATTATCAAGTAGGTCATTAACAGGTCACTATTCCGTAACTGCCGGTCTTTAGACTGCAAATCCAGGGGACATATCTTCGTGCTGGGTAAATCTCTGTGTTCAAGGAAGTTGATGATGCCAGCTTGGATTATGTGAATTAGACTGAAAAAAGTTTTACGTTTTTTATTTTTTTACATATCTTTTGTGAAAGTTCTGACAATGATGATAGCAACATATCAAGTAGATTTCCGTCTCCATCAACAAATCAGCTGGCTGTTGGCTGGCTGTCACCATAGTATTATCGGAACTTGACTAATGCAAATTTTCAAAACCTGAAATCGAAGTCAGCCAAAATCTGCTTGCAAGATTTGAACCAAACTCAAATAAATGTAATATTATGAAAGCTAGAAAAAGAATTTGTTAGTAAAAACAAATCATAACAGAAAATACAAAAATGCTTTGTGTTCACAACCTCTAAAGCATCGGCCTTAATAGTGAGGTAGAAAATGGAAATGGGAAAAGCAACTATTAAAACCGTAATATGTAAATATTCTTATCACTGTCAAAATCTATTAGATCTTAAAAAGGGGAATCAGCTTCTCCTTCGATAGCCAGCTTAATTAATTCTTTAATTATGGTCTGTGAGGAAAATTTTCCCAATGTCAAGTAATTATTTTGATAAAGTTCAGTCAAAGTCGTCAAAGTCTCAGTCAAGTCATGTGATGATAGCAAGCTGTATGATGCTATCAAGCTTGTGCCAAGTTAATTCTAATTCTAAGTGGGGGTGTTAAGACCTGCACTGACGTCCCGCTGTGGGGTGTATTGTGCATTGTCCCCCTGTGCTAACCCTACCCCAGCCAGCCCAGCTCCTTAAAGTAACGAAGCAGGACTTTGGGTTGGTGGCAACACCGTTGAAGTGTGTCCGAAGGCGTCGATGATGGAGAGCAGGATAGAAGTAGCTCCTGCAAACCCGTCTTGGCCCTGGTCTCTTTTGTAGCAGCACAATGCAGGATCACGTGCTCCACCGTCTCTTCCTGCAAGCAGCCCCGACATAGCCCGCTGTCAGTGGCCCCAACCTTGTATAGGTGATTGTTTAGGTCGCAGTGTCCTGTTATGATGCCCACTACCATACGCAGGTCCTCACGTTTCATTTTGAGGGCGTGCATTTTTAGACGCACTCTATCTAACTAGGTACTTACACGGTATCAAACAATTGCTTCAAATAACTGCCGTGGGGATACGCGAAAGCTCTTTGCTTCTTCATAAAAGGTTTTGGTGCTATAACGTACGTGCACCTGTCAGCCTCTAAAACTCCTTCCTTAGCCTTATTCACATAGTCACTGTACATGATATGGTCGATAGAAATTGACTCTTTGACCAAAACTCCCCCTCCTTCCACGAAGGATAGGTAATCAATGTCGGAACCATAGTTTTTGAACTCTGCTCGACCGTTGGTAACCATTTTGTTCAGGTAGTAAAGGTCGTCCAGCGGCTGAAACAAGTAAGTACAAAAAACATGAATCACTTCGTTTCTACTTAAATCTTTAAACACACTAAGGTACCTAACCAATTAGCTTTGGGTTCTGTACATAAAACAAAAGTTCTACCAACTGGACGGATTTTGAAAAGATTTTGAGCTATTTTTCGTTTTTTTTTGAATTCGTTCAGGTTCCTGTATTCTTAAAAATAGGTACTACCTACTCGGATACAAAAACAAAAAAGTTAGTAAGAGCAAAACTAGAATGCACAAAGTATGTCACAGAAGAAAGATAATTCAGAATCCTAGATGCAAGCCTCTACGTTGTAGAGCTTTAGAGCTACGGCGTAGACCCTATGCCCGATTTACATGTAGTTAACCTAAGCCCGGACAGTGGACAGCAGACATTTAATTGGTTGGCGGGACTTGAATGAAATGTAACCAATGAAACGCCTGCTGCCCACTGCCTTTGGCTCGAGTTACAAAAAGTTAAACTTACACTTTGCACCGTGTATTGCACCGACCCTCCCTCTGGCGACATCCACCGATAGTTCTTCTTGTACAAGTCTTCAGGGTTCTCAATGTCTAGCGTGAATTTGGACAGTGTGAGGAAAGCAGTGAGATTCGCCGTGTAGAACGCAGAAAGTAGGATTATGAAGATCCACCAAGTTGCAAAGAGGATTCTTGTTGCGTCTAGAAAATAAGTAAGTACTTACGTAATATATTTAGGGCCGTTATTCACAATCATTTTTTTAAACCTATTTTAGATCATTAAAATAGCTTTTGTTTTGTTCTCTCTGATGAAAAATATCATACGTCAAAACAAGACAAAACATATTTTAACTAAAATAGGTTTCAAAAATGATTATGAATAAGGGCGTTAATGTCTTACTAACTGTTAAAAGGGTCGTTAAGCCTTACTAAGGGATTACAGCAGGAGATGGGCAGCAGCATCCGTCTGAGTACTCAACATGAAACTGCGATCACCAATCCGCCTGCCAAGCGCGGTGATTATGGCAAATGTCCCCATTGTATTCAATGAGGTAGGCCTTGTGCAGTGGACTTGAAAGGCTGGTAATGATGAATTATATTGTTTGTGCGGTCAGATTGTCAATTTGCCCAACTGGCCATGAGTCATCGGCAGAATAAAGAATAGAAAATGCTTTATTATAAACCGTCATTATCATATAGTGAGGTGGAGGGGCACGTCTTTTTAGTTTGGACGACGTACCTACCTATATTACATTAACTTTTTATCTGTAAAAGCAAAAACAAATCAAGCAACAGCATTGTTCTTTGATTATTTTTGTAATAATACATCGGGCATGTAATTTAGGTAAAAACATGTTTTCAATGTTCACTTACGTACTTTAAAAAACAAACTTACATATTTACATTTACACTGGATTAAATATGGAATTTAATAACTCAGTCCGATGTTCATTTATCAAAATTGTAAATGTCATTTGTAGAAATAGAAGTAATGTGTTGTCACAGGCAGACTGTTGATTCTGGCAAAGCTACTAACAGTTCGAAAACTATTTTTTTTAAACTCTTAATCTTTTTTGGGTCTATTTTGTAGATTATCTTTCTATGTTACAAGCACGGTAGCCTCTACGCCATGCTTCATGATCCCCTACAGCAGTACCTAGCTTTTCAAAACCAATGAATTTCCACCACTAAAATTTTAAAATTGACATTTTAAAATTACTAGATTTTACAACACGAATATGTCCTAAAATAATTTTGAGCTTTGTTGTCTACCTGCGAGCTTTAAAAAGGTAGAGAGTAAAATAAAACAAGTGCGAGCGAGACACGCGTCGTAAGGGTTCCGATCCGTAAATTATTTCAAAATTGTCAGAGCCCTTTTCGAGTTTTAGCCATTTTTTAGCATACAAATGATCATCATACAAAAATACCATACAAATTATGAAATTCCACTTTAGTGGTAAATAAGTTGAAATTCCCCAATTTAAGACTTTTCTCTTTATTTGTGTCACAAAGCCTACTTAGCATTTTAGAATTGTGGCGTTACTGGAAGTAGCTTCAGCGGCTCATCATTTTCGCGATTTTCCTTACAAAAATTGTTTTTTTTTTATGCATTGAGTTAGAAGCTTGATTTGTTTACGGCATTATACGCTCACAGATTTTTAGTACACATTTCAGGTTGATACCTGTAGCCGTTCTTGAAAAAAAAGGGTGTTGACAGACAGACATACGGACAACAAAGTGCCGTTTTTTCCTGTTAAGGTAACGATCCCTAAAAACAAAAAATATCAGAGAAGGGAAAGTAAGATAATGTAGTTTAGGTAGAGCTAGCCAGATGTCGGAACGGACAAAATTCTGATATTCCTGTAGCACTTTGATTATGAAAAGTTAATTGCAGTGTGACCGTGTGATAAATGACGTAACCCATTAGCGCCGATATGATTATCGATTGGATTGACCCTCTGTGATTATCTGTGTGACAGTATCAATAGGAAAACAAACAAACACATTTTCATAATCAATTTACCTATGTTACGAGACGCAGAAAAATAGGCCGTTATTTACCTGCCTTAGTAAACGTAACAACTGTAAACTCCTGTTATGGATTTCTTTGTAACCTTCAAGCATAACTTATTTTGACGTGAACACGTCATTCAATTTGCTTCCATAGTGGCAGTCAATCCTGATAACTGATTATAACAAAATTGAGGGATACAGTTTGGTGTTGCAGCTATCATCTTCATCTAAAATTTAATTACACCTCTCGATAGCTAAAGTATCAAAGAATTCGTTACGTTGAGTGAGGACTGTGACGCATCGCGCGCGATGTAGGGGGAAGCGCTGCTATTTTGAGGTCGTTTCGCTGCGTCATTAAATTTTGTATTCACGTAAAACACACCGCCGTGTCCACAACACAGCCACACCCCGATTTTTTCTTCCTATTATAGATTTGCTCTGATAAGAGTTTCGGAGCAAATCACAAATGAAACACCACCATCGGCAGCAGCCTTTGGACGTCCTCTGCTGGATGAGACCTCCCCCATAACATACAATGGGGGCCATTGCCAAAATCACCGCGATTTTCCGGCAGATTGGTGAATCGGCTTTAACGACATCCACGGGAAGAGATGGAGGAGTCTATTCTTAGGCCGGACACACCACGGAACATCAAAATCACCTGATTTAAAAGCCGTCTCAATTTACATTGAGTTCCTGTATTTCTTTATACATTATTCCAAACGGTACTCATACCTTCGACAATTCGTTTATGTACCTGCCTACATGGGAGTAGCCAAGGGGGGTTTTGGGGGTTCTAAACCCCCCCCCCTCACCCCGAAATATTCAAAATGTTGACACAATCTGATACTTTTTGAAGAAACAGCAGTGTGGTGAATGTGTGTTTTTTTCACATGAATATTATTGTCATTTCGTGTACATTTTTAACCGACTTCTCAAAAAAGGAGGAGGTTCTCAATTCGGTTGTATTTTTTTTTTTTTTTTTATTTGTTTGTTACCGTATTTTATCTCCGGCGTTTATGGACCGATTTGGAAAATTCTTTTTTTATTTGAATAGATAATACTTCCAGATTGGTCCCATTTTTTTTCAGAATCCAGTTCTGATGATGGGATCCATGAGGAATTGAGGGAACTCCTCAAATATTGTAGGCATACATATAGCGATTTTGATATTTTCAGCAACAAACCAAGCATTTGGATCCATGAGGAATTGAGGGAACTCCTCAAATATTGTAGGCATACATATAGCGATTTTGATATTTTCAGCAACAAACCAAGCATTTGCATTCAAAAAGTATTATAATCCTTTCACCACTATGTTTCTTTCATCATGTTTTTTTTCATCCAAATATTTAGTCGAGTACTATGGCGGAAGTCGGTTTTTTAAATGAAAAGTTATATTTTTGTTGTTTTATTTTCTTGAATCCCCCCGAAACTAAAACCTGGCTACGCTCGTGCCTGCCTTGTTTTAAGTAACCAGCAAACCATGCTTACTTGAATCAGGTGCCAAGCTGGTTCCCTGTTTGATAAAGGCACTGTAGACGAACCAAAAGCTCGGAGAAAGAGATAGGTGGCGTTCCTTATCACGAAGAATCTTAGACCTCATGCGAGTTAAGAATGTTATGCAAGGCCCGTATGCAAGAACTGCAGTTAGAGTCAGATACCTGAAAGAAATTTTGAAGAAAAAGTAGTATGAAGATTTGCGAAGATGGTTCAGTTCCTCATTATAAACCATGTCAAAGTAAGCCAGCATAAAAATAAAATATTATACTACTCTACTACTCTCTTAAATGACGTAGAAGCAATTTGCGTCATTGTGAAGCTACGGCGTAGCACCCTGTAGCTGCTACGGTCGCTGTGGTTGACAGTAAAAACAGCAACTACGGTCTATCTACCTCGCTATTTATAAACGTGGTTTTGCGACGCCTTTACTCACCGTCTGCCGTTTAAAAGCTATTTGAAAAGGTATACATTTCTAGCTTAACTATACCGAGGCTGTCACGTTTATGAATAACATAGCTAGAGTCAATTATAATCTAGTAATACATAATTTGTGTAACTAGGAGTTAGAGCTCCAGAACTAGTGAACCTAAAAACGTGTTAAAAACATACTTTGGCTACCATGTCGGCTAAAAGCACTTACCACACAAAGCTGTTGAAAGGCGCCATCAGCCCAGACCCAGCAGCTGATGCCTTCGGTCGTTTTAGCATCATCATCCATACCCCATCGTCGAGATCAGAGGAAAATAATATCATCTTCTGGAAATTCGAGACTTTGGGGATGAAAGCCGCTGCCATGTCTGCTTGCTGAGTGAAGAGATATATTATGTAGGTACACACTTCGTTTTAAATGGTATTTCATGTTCCAATAGAAGTTCACTGCTGGGCATAGGCCAGCAGGCTCATAGAATATCACGACTAACGGTCTTGAGCCGACTCCATCTACTGACTTTCTGCTACGTAATGCCCTAGAATTAGAAAGCATGTGTAATTTGCCAAAATGCTCTAAGCCCTCGTGTTGGACAACGGTCTGTTGACTCTCAATAATCGACTGCTAAGCTTGAGGCTGCTTTGAAATGAACGAACTAATATCACGCCTAACGTACTATTTATTACTAAACACGACGACGACATGACGAGAGTGTAGCAGGTAACTTTGAAAGGACTCTACTTACGCCAGAATTGATCAGACCGACCAGTGAGTCCTCCGGTGTCGACCCACCGCCCAGGAAGTTCTTGTTGGGCACCACGACATCGTAAGTGAAGTTGAAACGCTGTTGCAGGATCTTCACGACGCTGAAGGCTACTCCAAGGCCGATTAGAGTTCCATTCGGACCGGCCTCTACATAGCTCAGAGGAAAATTCTAGAATTCAAGTGATGTTCATTATCTTTTTGCGCTAAAAAAATATCGCGAACGTGTAGCTATGAGTGAGATTGTTATTTTTCAATGTCACAAGTCCCATCAAAGAAAATAATTTTATAGGGAGTTTAGGAGTCACATTACACCATGGATCTACGAAGTATAAAAACTCCTTGCATTATACTTTTCTATCATCGACTTTCGCCCTTCAGTCCTTATTCTAAGCTTGCGCCAAACTACGTCATGATAATGAGGGCTTTTCATCTTCGATTAAAAAGAAAAAAAGTAGTTCAAATTGGTTTGGTAGATGGCGCTGACTCAACTGTATCAATCAAGATTGTCTGTGGTGCACGTGTTGTAATCTTTCTTTTACTTGTGTGTCAAGTACTTAGTAGTGAGAAATTCTAAAACAATTTTTAAATTGATCTGGTAATAATTGGTTAGCTAAGCAAGTGTTATTTTTCATTGTAAATTTTAATTCTATTACTACATTCTTGTTACTTTCTACCTCCCCCATCTTTACTAATTGTTTTTTTTTTATATTTCCACCTTTTCTATACCTGTCACTATCTATTTCTAGATACCCACTTGCCTACTGCTGTGTTTCAGAATACCATCTACCATGATGACTCGGAGGGCATGCGACTTGGAAGCAAAGTACAAGGAGGCAGCTGCGGAGCTCAAAGAATCCAACGAGATTCGCAGCCAGCTACTACAAGAACGTGACGAGAGTGAGGCTGAAATGTTGGTGATTCTTGGCAAGAATACAAGCCTCAAGAAAGAACTTGCCGAGCTTCATTCTCAATATGTAGCCGTACTTGAGCAGATGGACCGTATGCAGTCCATGTTACAATCCGTAGACAGCTGCCATGAAACCTACGAGGTGTTGCTTCAGGAAAATAAAGACTTACAGCATGAGCTTGCGGAGTGCAGATGTAAACTTGAACAATTAGAGTCGAAGCATGTTCCCTCAAATAATAATTATAGGAGTCTGGATCTACAGACGGAACTCATGGAAAGTGCTTCTAACTTCTCAACGATAGATCTCACTACACCAAATTGTAAAAGTAAATTTCAACAAGTGAAGGGGAGTAACAGAATAAAAAAATATGTGAAGCTAAGTAATTTTATAAAAAAAACTGAGAAAAAGCTTAAAAAGCATAAAAATGTCCTAAGTTATGCCAAGCATATTAAGCAAAAATGTTATTTAAATGAGGAACTTAATTCCTGCTATAATTTGATAGGACGAAATTCAAAAGAGTTAGTTGATATGTCAGAGGAAATTAAAAGTTTAGAAACATCACTTCATGATGTAACGTGTAAATATAAAAAAGCTGAACGAGAAGCATCTGACAATATTCAGAAAATGAATAATATCGTAGAGATACTGAGTGATGATAGCACATATGTACAAGTATGTAATAGTAGCTCACAGACGGACCTTCCTTTATCAGAGCCTTCTGGATCAGCTTTAGGTGCTTTAACACACATTGCAACATGTGCATCGCAGAGTCAGGCTAAACCTACTGTTCAGGTTGAAGTAGTTTCCACACCTGCCACGCAGTCTCCGGTTAGACAGATTAAATCCTGTTGTCAGACCCGGAAGACTGTGGTGTATTCAGATAAGATAGGTGTTGGGATGGGCTTGCTCCTTAGTGACCTGTTAGGGCAAGTTGTGACAAATAATTGCTTTCCTAATGCCCCTATTAACAAACTTATAGATACTATAAAGAGGGAGGATTGCTTTGACAACAACACCACTCTGTTAGTACAATTAGGTGAGAGTAGTGGTGTAACGCGTTTGGATATTATTAAGTTAGTTGAGACTTTGCTACAAAAGCTAGATTCAGGACTAGGAAAAATAATTTTATGTGCTTTCCCTTACTCAAAATGTTTGAGTACTAAAGATAATCAAAAAATTTGGAATCTTAATTTAATGCTGTATAATTTGACATGTCGTCATAGAGACGTTTTGTATTTTGATACTAATAATTTTATTAGTAATTTTATTTTGACACAAGATACTATGTATTTGAGTAGACATAGTAAATTAATAATTGCTAAATTGTTAGCATTTAATATTTTTGATCCCGTTATAAGTACTATAACGCAGTTCACCGACAAGCCCGTAGTTAGTAGTAGTACTAATGAGGGCAAACAAGTAGGAGTAGCTGACAGTCATTTAAACTGACGAGTTCGACAATGAGACAGCCGGGCACATTACACGTAGTACATCAAAATGTGCAAGGCCTTCCCAGCAAAATCTTAGAATTAGAATTATTTTTAAATCGTTTTAATGTTGATATTATGTGTGTAACTGAACACTGGATGTTACAATTTGATTTACTCCCTTATTATGAGAATTATAATATTGTAAGTTCATACAAACGCAAAAACGCCATACGTGGGGGTTCCTTAATTGTTGTTCGAAATACTTTAAAATGCAAGGAACGTAAAGATGTTGCAAATCTCACTATTGAGAGGACTATTGAGCTATCTTGTGTTGAGCTAGAGCGGCATATCATTGTGAGCGTTTACCGTCCCCCTGACGCAGACTTCGCATTATTTGAATCCACTATGGAAGAAGCATTGCTTAAAACTTTTGTTTGTAATAAAATGCTAATAGTCTGCGGAGATTTCAATATAGATATTCCGGTTAATCCTCTATCTGAGAGGCTGCTTAATTTATTTAAATGCTTTAACTTAAATCACCTCTTCGAAGAACCTACAAGGGTGACACTAACAACATCCACCTGTTTAGATAATATTTATTGCAGTAGTGTTCCAATTGATAAATCAGTAATTAAACATTTCACCTCAGATCACTATGGTCACAGTGCTATATTTACTTGTAATTTTGTAGATGAACCTAAGGAATTCACTTATCGGCCTATCACAGAAAGTCGCATTAAGAAGTTCCAGGGCAGTATTGAACTTAAAATGCCCCTTGTACCGTGCGTAGATGATCCGAATGACCTTTTTACTAGTTTGTTTAAGTTGATATGTGAGGAACATAGTGAGATATTTAAGTTAAAAAAATGTAAAGCTAGAGCTAATGTCGGGTTAGCTGATTGGGCTACAACCGGTATTTATAGAAGTAGGAATAAATTATATGAACTCTATGCGGCTAGAGAATCAATGTTGCACGATCCAACGTTTATCTTGTACATAAAGAACTATTCCAAGACCTTCAAAAAAGTTTGTCATGCAGCAAAATCATTGCATTTGAGAAATAAAATAGAAAAATCAACAAATAAAATTAAGACAACTTGGAAATTAATAAATAATGAAACAGGTAAAGCTAAACCTCGTAGTAAACAAATTAATTTAAACGTAAACAATACAATATTATCAAATAATATTGAGGTCGCAAATGCCTTTGATAGTTTTTTCTCTAGTATACCTAATATTGTGACTCAATCTTTAAAATCAACTGCCTCTGGAGCATCTACTTTATTGGAATTAAGTGTTGATAAGTGTGAGGTCGCGTTTAGTTTCAGATACGTTAATGCCATTGATATTGTTAAGACATTTAAGTCACTTAATATTAAAAATACTGAAGACCTTTGGGGAATATCTACAAAGGTGTTAGGTGTTATAATTATTGATATTGCGCCGTGTATGGCCTATATTTTCAATGGATGTGTTGACGAGGGAGTCTTTCCTGATCTTATGAAACATAGTAAATTAATTCCTTTGTTCAAGTCTGGTAATGAAAAAGATCCAGGTAATTATAGGCCAATTTCTATATTGCCTGCGTTAAGTAAAATCTTTGAGAAACTTATTCTTACTCAGTTATTGTCACACTTCAACCTCCACGGACTTCTTCATAGTCATCAATTTGGATTTACTAAGGGTCGTTCGACAGCCGATGCTGGTACCATGCTCTTAGAACACATATTTGAAGCATGGGAGAACTCGCAGGACGCGATCGGAGTTTTCTGCGACCTGTCCAAAGCTTTTGACTGCGTGAGGCATGATACTTTAATTTCCAAGTTAAAACATTATGGCATACAAAATCAGGCAATTAATCTTGTAAATTCTTACTTATCCAATAGAGTCCAAAAAGTTGATGTTGGTGGTGAAAGGTCTTCAGGATCGACTATTGTCATGGGGGTGCCACAGGGTTCAATACTAGGCCCATTTTTATTCCTAGTTTACATTAACGATCTCCCTTTTTTTGTGAAAGACATATGTGACATAGTTCTGTTTGCTGACGATACTTCTTTGATTTTCAAAGTTGATAGATCTAAATCTAATTACGATGATGTAAATGATTCACTATCGCGTGTTCTTGAGTGGTTCACAGTTAATAATCTTTTGCTTAATGCTAAAAAAACTAAATGCATCAAATTCACATTGCCAAATGTAAAACATTATCCAACTAATATTAAAATAAATGGGGAGACACTTGATCTTGTCAAGTCTACCATTTTCTTAGGGCTTAATATTGATGCAGGGTTGCAGTGGGCACCACAAATTGTGGCTCTTGCTGGTAGACTTAGTTCCGCTGCATATGCAGTTCGTATAATAAGGCAGCTTACTGATGAAGCTACAGCTAGGCTTGTTTATTTTAGCTACTTCCATAGTGTTATGTCATATGGTATCATACTGTGGGGTAAAGCAGCAGATATCCAAGCTATTTTTGTCTTGCAAAAACGGGCAATACGTGCCATTTATAAAATGAAGTCGCGTGACTCCTTGAGAGAGCGTTTCAAAGAAATCAATATTCTTACAGTAATATCGCAATATATCTATGAAATATTATTACATACACATAAACACTTGGATAGTTTTATGATAAAAAGCGACGTGCATGGTATTAACACGAGAAATAAACACAAACTAAATATACCAAAATTTCGATTAAAGAAAGTAAGTGGGTCTTTTATGGGGAATTCTGTACGGTTCTATAATAAACTTCCAGAAGGTGCATTTAAACTTCCTATTCGAAGATTTAAATCCTACATAAAGATGAATCTAATTAAGAAAGCGTATTACACTCTTGATGACTATATTAATGATAAAGCCGCGTGGCCTGATGTCGCTCTGCCCCTCGACTGCTAAAATGGAAATTTGCAATATCTGTACTTACCTATTTACATGTTTGTATTAGATTATTATTTATAAGTATAACAAGCGTAGCGTGTGCTGTCTTGCATATTTTTGCTGATGTTTATTTACTTTTGACTACCTTCCTAAGGTTTTTAAGTTCTCATTTACTATGTATCAGCAACTCCTTGCTCCGAGGCACCACACAGGCGCTTCTCACCTAGTGGTAAGACGGACCATTTATGTAAGCCAAGCCGAGTTTGTTGCCTGATTCTTCTAGGCTTGGTCGCGTTGGAACAGGAGTAATTTAATTTTATATAAGACGATTCAAAATGATCCTTGTGATTTCAATGAATAAAGTTCTTTTTGACTTTGACTTTGACTTTGACTTTGACTTTGACTTTGTACAAAACTATTATTCAAAGTAGTCTGTGGCTATTAATCATGATATTCTGTTTGTGATTGCTTCTTGAGTGTGCGCTAGTGATTTCGTTGTGTTTTTAGAAGTAAATACCACGAAACGAAAATTATTTCTACGTTGTCGATGTTGACATTTCACTTTATTTTGACACTTGACAGTTACGTTACAGAGCAGCGTCATCTATTTTCAATGCTGAAAGCATGATTTGAAACGGCCGTGAAAATCCCTCATTATTTCATAATCAGACCAATAGGATAACTTCAAAAATCATGACGTAGACTAGAGTCATCGCAGGAATCTGGAAAGCACAGATTTATAAGTATAGTACTAAACTCTTTGATAAATAATACATACACACTAAACTAGAAAGAATAATGACTGAAGCACGCGGGAATGCAACTAAAAGTTCTTCCGGGTGTAACGATACAGGCGTTTATAGCTGACTTATGTATGTGTAGATAGAGTGTAGACTGTAGAGCTATTGGTAGAGTAGTTTAGAATTTAAAGGACTTACGTTGTAGGTGGCTATTTTTAGATGTTTTCCATGTAAATCGTTAGTAAAATTCGACAGCTCTGATAGTTGCTTCGTAAAAAGACCATCTGTAAAAAAATGTTTTAAGTACAGGTAGTTAACTTTATGAGCGTTATAACCTACTGGGTAGGCATGTAAATCAGTTGAGCAGTGGGGAAGTAGCGAAATCATGTAAACCTACCTAAATCTGTTTCAGACCATTTGTATATATTTGACTTTTATATGTGCGAATAAATAATATAAAGTATACTTAGGTATATAAGTACCTACGTGTTTTATATTTATTAAGTAATAAGTACCCGTTAAATTAAATTGAGCCGTGGTAGTCTCAGCATAAGAATAGAACTCCTCTAACTCCTCCTGTGGATGCCGTACTGCCGCAGAAGGCGACTAAGGGATTACCCCAAGGGATGGGCAGCAGCATCCAACTGAGTAACACCAAACTGCGATCACCAATCCGCCTGCCAAACGTGGTGATTATAGCAAATCCCCCCATTGAACGCTATGCATGCTATGGGGGAAGCCTCATCCAGCAGTGGATGTCTATCGGCTGACGAAGAAGAGATTTCTTAAATATTTTAAGACTATAACTATTTTTTAACTAAGTACTTATTTCGTACCTACAATCGGGTTATCGTTTACGAATTCACACATAGACCCGTTACATACGGACGAGATGATTAGGTCGATGCCCATCATGGCATGGTCTGACCACCGAGACGGTCAGCAGTGTACTACCGTCCGCCACTGGTGACACGAGCAAGGATGCGTTAATAGGGCATCGGTAAATAAAAACTAGTGTGGTTAGGACAGTGATATGTCGTGACCATGGGCGTAGCCAGGGGTGGTTTTTGGGGGTTCAAAGCCCCCCCCCCCCGAAATGTTCTAAATGTTAGGCCGGCAGTTTTTTCACATGGATTATTAATGTAATTTCGTGTAGGTATATTTTTGTTCGTTTTCTTGACCCCCCCCCCGAAACTAAAACCAGGCTACGCCCGTGGTCGTCCGTCATGGGACTCAGACAGAATAGCAGTGCATAGATCTATAATTTTAGAAATATTCCAATCAATAGGTTCGCCACGAACATTTTTATTCTCTTGGTGACTAATAAATAAAAATACCTACCTAATTCTTAGCTATTCAAAAATCTTTGCAGCTGTGTGTTAGGAAATTAACTCTGAGCTGCGGAAAATGGCGGGGAAATCCGTCAAAATGACAACAAATTTTCATTACGAGCCTACGGGTTAGCACTCAAATGGGTCGAAATTGTCTACCGCTGTAAGGCAAGACTTGACCCTTAGAATAATGACTAGAGCTAAGTCATTATTCTAAGCTTTGACCTAACTAAACAATAAAGATGACATTAATAGCTTAGAAGCATTACAGCATGGACTATAGTACCTAGAGGATTTTGTAGTACTACATATTTTTGATAAGTTGTACAAAATCAAAGCTCCTTCTCAACCGCCTCTCGCTCGGCTCCTCTTGTTCCTCTTTAGGTACCTACCTAGGTACTATATCCATGATCTGACAATAAAGCATGTATTCTCGGACGAAGGATACGTCCGAGAATACACTGATATACACTTAGAATATGGACTAAAGCACGATATACATCTTCATGCTTCAGCCATTATTTTGAGGGGATATACCTTAGAATATAAGGGATATACCCCCTTATCCCTATTATAGATTTGGATTTCTTCTTCCATGATATAGGTAGTACATTAGAGAAGATTGTGCAGTACATATTCTTGATAGTACAAAATTGACCATGCAAGATAACAACGAAAGACATTATTTGATTGAAAAAGAAAAATTATAAACTTACACAAAAATGAAAGACGAAGCCCTAGTAAGACTAGGTGGTATTGACTTATATCTTAAGCCAGCCCGAAAGGGCAAAAAACTATACCTTCGTTAACGTCAAAGTCAAGTCAACAAACCAACTTAACCAGGGCCAGGAAAAAAAAAAAAAAAAAAAAAAAACAGCAACAATCAATCTAACCTAAAAAAGTATCTCAGAAAGTGACTATTTAATTATTACTGTTTTTTGCGTAAATTATTAAAATGAGGGATGCTTTAATTTCGATTTGTGAGAAAAAATTCCTCCAACAACTAGTTGCTGAAGGCCATGTGTGTTGGATTTCTGTTTACTAGATATATTAATGTTATTTGACTATGTAAACAAGATTTCACTTTTTATTATTATTATTACAGCGTTTGGATGGAAGAAATTACAATGAAAGCAGAGCACTACAAATATCATTTGGTTCAAGTTATGGTAGCTGCATTGTAACACTTGGAGAAACAAAGTATGTTTTTCATAAAAACTTCTTAAACCATCCTCAAAAATTCTTGTTATTGTTGGTCTATTGTTGTTTTCAGAGTATTAGCTCAAGTAACCTGTGAAGTAACCCAACCCAAACTAGTAAGGCCTAATGAGGGTATCCTGTTCATAAATGTGGATGTTGGTCCAATGGCCTCACCTCATTTTGAAGCCAACCGATCAACAGACCTCTCTGTCTACCTCAACAGACTACTTGAGAAATGCTATAAGGACTCCAAGTGCATTGATCTTGAATCATTGTGTATTGTAGTTGAAGAAAAGGTAAGACATTAATTATGCCTACATTATTAATCCTGCACAAAAAATCAACTACTATTTTTTATGGCAATCATGCTTATTCGGGCATTTCTCCCAGTGTACGTAATTATGGTCTCAAGTAGAAGTATTGTACGATAACATGAGCTGTCCACAGGCTTGTTAAAGTAGTTGTTTAGGTCAGGTATTCTAAATAAACAACTCAAACAAGTATGCATAAAAAATAAATTAACTGGTTCATCAGGATCATAGTTAGTGGAAATCTGTAGTCTCTGCCTACCACTCCAAGATACAGGCATGAGTTTATGTTTGTTTGTATATTTGTTGCATTACACACTCCAACATAGGAAGGTACCTAAATTAAATTCATTTGCCATGATTCATACCACTGTCTAGCGTCGAAGGTTTGTGGGAAAACTTTTTACTGATAAGTTTAATACATGTCTTTTGCATTATTATACAATATAAAGAACTTTAGAATTACTTTGTAACTTTACAGGTTTGGTCAATAAGAGTGGACATCAGGGTACTAAACCACGATGGCAACATCATTGAATGCGCTAGCATCGCCACACTCACATCTCTGGCACATTTCAAAAGGCCTGACATAACCCGCAGTGGAGACCAAATTATTATACACACAATAGCAGAGAAAGACCCCATTCCAACAGTGCTGTATCACTATCCAGTCTGCTGTACTTTTGCCATATTTGGCAATGAGTAAGTATTATTGTGAACCCAGTGGAAAATGTTAGAGGAGGCCTATGTCAAGAGACACGTTGAACTACGGGACATTTTATAGGGAAACCAAAACATATTTAAAATTGTACCTATATTAATACTGTAGTTCGGAATAAAGGGCTTTATTATTTATTATTAAGTATAATACTTACTTATTGGGCAAAGGTCTTGCCCCATGTTTCCCAATCTTTGCAAAGTAACTCTGTTTTCCACTGATCACTGAGACTCCAAAATTTTGTAAACCATATTAAAATGAACTCAAGCTTATCCTGCCATCACTTTCATGGTCTGATGTGACACCGTCTCACTGTATCAGGGCTCCAATTGGTGGCTATCTTGACCTCAAAATTATGAATAAGTGGTACAGTCTGAGGTATTATTACTCCATTAGGATGGCTTGGCCCTCTGTCTCCTGTGGATGTTGTTTAAGCCGACTAAGGGATTACGTCAGGCGATAGGCAGCAGTATCCATTCTTAACATGAAATTGCAATCAATTGGTGATTATGGCAAATCCCCCCCCCCCCCCCCCCCCAATGCAATTCAAACAGTGGAAGTCAAACTGCCAGTTGACTAGCTAGTAGTTGACTAATGATTGCCATTGCTGAATAAGAAAGCCATTTAAAATATTATTTAGTGGGCCTGACTCAGCACCCTCATCTTTATGTTTCCTCACCAGCTGTTGAGGTTCTCAGGAAAGCCAAAGGTGACGACCTCTGTGGCGCGGCGGGCGAAGGTTCGCCTGCGACGCAGGAGATTGCGGGTTTGATTCCCGCCTCGGAACAAATAATTGTACGATCTGCAGATATTTGTTCAGGGTGTTCTGGTTATTTTTCTATGTATAATAAAAAATATCTTATCTATGTAATGTATTGTATTAAGTATATCAGTTATCTAGTACCCATAACACAAGCTCTGCTTAGCTTGGGGCTATATAATGTTGTGTGAAATGTCCAGAATTTAAAAAAAAAAGGTGCTACTGCTTACCCTTACGGAAACATGATATACATATATAAATTTCAAACAAAAGTTTGCATGTTTGTTTATAACTCAACCATGTTATAATGGCTGAACCAATTTCGGTGAATTATAGTAATGAGATAGATTATGACCCAGGGCAGGTTGCTTAATATATTACAAGCAATATTATAATATATGCAGCCCATGCAGGTTACTTTTTATATATAAGCCACAGGTGGGCACTAGTTTTTAATAAAAGCTTTTATGAATTCCAGCATAATAGTATCAGACCCCAGCTACCTAGAAGAATCCGTATGCACAAGTAATACAGAAGAAGGTATTAACACAGGCGGAGGTCTATTGGTGATTGGCATGAACCAATACAAAGAGCTGTGTCTCCTGGACCTTATGGGTGCTGCTATTGACAGCTCCAACATAGTCCACAAAGCCATGGCCAGTGCAGCTGATAAATGCAAAGGCATTGTGGATCTTGTGAAGAGTACTATTGCCAGTGATGATACTTTGAGGTAAACGACTTTTGTCCCGCGCTTGTGGCGTTTATTTTTTGCCCGGCTACTTCAGTGAGGCATAGCAAAGCTATGTCTCGCATCAGTGAGGAACGGTAATGTAATGAGTCAAGTGTCTATATATATTTGTATGGATGAACCTTCAGAACTCGAAAACCACTGAACCAATTTTGACAAATGAGGTGTCAATCGATTTGTATTCACCATGGGGTGGTTTTTGGATATACATATTTAAAAAAACAAGCGGCCGTGACGTTTTACAATAGGGGCACGCATTTGTTTTAAGTGTTCCATTTCGTGTCTTGTCGTTTGAAAGGTCTTTTAAAATCTAAATGAGATTTCATTGGTGAAGATCAGTTTGAAGAACTAATTCCATTAAAAAACTTTTCTATGATTTTAAACTAGCGCAGAGCCAGATGCTTGTGCGAATGGGTGAAACTCGACTTTTAATGCAAGATATAAAAAAAAAACTGAATGGGATATGTGATCACAGAACACGAATCTACTGTCGGAAGTGGCCACCGTATTATGGATAATACTGTGATGTTATGGTTTAGTTTTTTTCAACTCTCCACTTGCTAAGAAAGTGATGGAACAAGCTGTTAAGTGGTAGGCTCTTCCTATAACGCTTTACCTCACAGGTAACGTTCACCTAGAACGCACCCTGCGTAGCATTGCACTGCGTTCGCCACCGCTACGTGAGACAAAGGTGAAGTCTCATGTGCCTGTAATTTCCCTGGCACCCATGCTCTTTCTTCAAACTGGAAACACAACAATGCGAGTGAGCATTACTGCTTAGCGGAAGAAATAGGTATTGTACTTCCTCAAACAAACTCTTTCATAAAAAAGCTCCACTAAAACTTAGTTCTCTGCAATAAATCTTGTTGGTTTTCAGACAAAAACGAGTAAAAGTAAGCTTCACTGACATAATAACACAAGATCATCTGCTGTCACTCAGCCGGAAAGACCTGAACATTCGCCTCAAAAAATACCATGTGGAAGACCTGACTGTAGAGGATGACCCTATGTCAGAGGGTGATGATGTGATCATCAAAATTGAGCCTAGTAAATATGACAGTAAGTTTCTGAATTCAATCAATTATTTTAATAATAACTACCACATCACATACATAGTCCTGAGCCCACACTATGACACTAGGTCTCCCTTTGTAAATGTTTGCATGATCTGGTATTTTTGTTCCAGTCTGGGTGTTGTGGTACTGTGGTACTTGTAGTTCCTGATACCCACGATACAGGGAATCTAATGCCGAGACAAATAGACGTTACTTAGAACGTACTAATGCTTATACCTGTCCCTGTCACTGTCACACAAATGTCATGCTAAGCATTATTATGTGCTAAGTAACGTCTATATATCTCTGCCTGAGTGTGGGATCAGGAGGTGTAAAAAAGCCACTTTATATGAATCATAATACGTCGATTCATATAAGGAATTGCTAAAGATCTGCTGAGAATTCGGAAAATGAATTGCTCAATGTGGCAAATTCATCTGGTAGCAATTCAGTTCCGAAATCTCAGCAGATCCTTAGCAATTCCTTTATATGAACCGTATTATGATTCATATAGTGGCCTTTTTAGACCTGCAGGACGGCATGCAACTGTTGGGGGCGTTATTATTAGATACTTAGATTAACCTGGATTAACACATGCAATTTTTTTTCCTGATAATATGTAATGGTGTGTAAATAAAAAAAGGTTTTGGTAAGGATAACAACTTTTCACAATAATTATATCATAGTATTTAATTTATTTCAATTGCAATTCCGGTTTGCAATTTAAATATTTTTATGATAATTGCACCATACAATATATTTTAAGAACTACATCACTAGAATCTACTTACAATACATATAATGACGCCTGTGTCCCATAGGGGCAGGCAGAGACCGTTAGAATGTAGTTATCTAAACTAAAATGACGCACCCGAGTTTGCACTACAAAATGATCCATGTGACAATCATTATTTAGAAGTCCACTGCTGGATATAAACCACCCTCAAAGCATGTCACAACCACTCGCCACGCAAAAAGGGCCCACTGGTGGCCTAGTTGCGGAAAAGAGTCTGCGCTGCAAGTACAAGCATGTCACAATGAACTGTCTTGAGCTGCTTTTATGGACCGACCCTTCGCAAAAGCCACAATTCATTGGTCTAACAAGCGCAAGGTTATTCTTTACTGCATCTTCCTGAGATTCTATGATTAGGTTCATACAATGAATCAAGAATATTTTGCTTCAGACTTAATGTAGTGTGAGGCGCGTCATTTCAGCTCAGATATTATTTCAATGTAATCACATTCATATCAGTGGTAGTGAATGAAAGCTCAAAATGCTTTGTGACATCTTATCCTCTCAAGGTAGCCTTGCCCTACTTTCGACTGATGAACATAAATTCGGCTTTACACTGCTGACTTTAATACTTTGATTTATTGTTTCAGTTTTATCATCAGAGCCACAAACAACTGAGGTCATCTCGAAGAAAGGGACCTCAAAATGGATAGAAATATCTTCAGATTCCGATGACTGATTATGATAAGTTGTTTACTTTTTTGAATAAAATGTAATCATAACATTTCACGTTTTTATATCTCCATAATAATAAAGCAGTTGTATTATCTACAGCAGAAAATCAACGTTTTGTCATAGAAGTAATTACAAAACAAAATCTAGACTAAAATAAATACTACATTTTGATCTGGACTACAGATTTTCAATACAATGAGAATGAATATTTCATACACTAGCATACAATTTGTTACATTCAATTTGACTTGAAGTAATATACTTCTTTGACAGAATTCCAATTCATACATCAACGGTCATAAATACAATCTAGACTAAAAACAGCACCACTAGGCAAGTGGTATTTGAACGAAAAGCGTAACAATGCACTAAGAAAATGTATGGGGATCACCATGCACCATTAACATCATCCCCTGCATTTGCTAGCACTTTTGTTTCGGTTTTCGTTTGTCCTGAAGATCAGGAAATAACTGTTGGCCTAAACTATATTAATGCTATAACTACACAATTCATAAATTACAGTCACTACAGTTTATACTGAGTCCGAGTTCATTCCATTTTTCTGATCCAGTTTGTTGCCATTTGTTTTCACCATGTAAATGAAGTAGGTCATGATCTCTTTTTCATTGACCGGTAGAGCCTTGAAGTGCTTTTGAATAGCCTGTAAAAGAATTGATACAAATATTCATGAATTTCAAGAAAAATAATTATAATTTATTATTATGAATTTCAGCAGCCTTTAGATGTGTGAATGCTGGTTGAGGCCTCCCCCATTAAATGCAATGGGGGGGGGGGGGGGGGGATTTGCCATAACCACCATGCTTAGCAGGTGGATTGGTGATTGCAGTATTGGTATTGTGTACTCAAGTGGATGCTGCTGCCCTTCCCCAATCCCTTATTCAGTTTTTACAACAGCCACAGGAGGAAGTCTATTCTCATGCCGGACGCTCCTTGGCTTACCGTAGTAAGTTCATATTATGGCTTATTAATTTTGACCTCAAACCACTATCACGTATGCTATTATCTTTTGTGGTTTTAGATAATTTGCAGTTTGTATGCATTTTTATACATAAAACCAATAGTTACGGTTTTTCACACTGAATTCTATATAAATAATGGTGCAGCATTCTCCGCACTAAATTTACAGCAGTCCTTTTTTTGAGTCTATTAATTTAGTGTACGTATCACACTAAATTAATAGACTCAAAAAAAGGCAACAACAAAGGTAATAACAGCAATTCCTACTTAGGAGCTAAAATAGATTGATAGGTAGGATGATTGGTAGGTACTTACATCTGCTAATTGAGCTTTGTTTAACCCTGGCCTGGTCTGCACCTTGTAATGCCTCTTGTACCGCCTGAGGGTGTTCAATTGCAGCTGAAACCAATCTACTTCTGGGACATCCATGTCAGCTTCATTACTGTCGTTGTCAGAGTCCTTGGGCCTCCTCTGCTTCGTCCTAGCACATTGTATCATCGTCTTGTGGAAATCACAGATGTACGTATGTCGCGCCTGAAATTGTACACGTAACTGAGTTTAGTAATGATTTATACAAATGCAACGTTTTCCTTGGAATAGCCAAGGAAAAAGATGCATTTGTGAATGTCATTGTGGGTGAAAATTGTAAGCGGAAATACCTGTGCGTCGATGTTCAGTTTGAGCCTTCTCAGCGCCACAGTTTTCTGGATGCGCTTGCTGTACGAGGCATTGCCTGCTGGTCGTCTGCAGCGCTCACCGTCATCCACAAGGCAACATATTTGATCCGAATTACCTCGAGAATCTTCTTCTCCTGTGCTAAACCCGTTGTTCATTTGATACTCCCGTTGAATCATATATAATCAATGAACTAAACCCTTTTTCAGTCTTCGCACCGGGCGACAATGGAGAAATAGTACGACGTATTCACAAAGTTGCACGATTGAGGTTATGATGCAAAATAACACAGATCTTTTTCACAATATAAATCAAAGACATGTCAATAGATATTCGAAACCCTAGAATACGCACTACTTGATTTACTGAGAACGTAATTCTTTATTCACGACACATATTCCCGAAATGGTCCATTGCTAATTCATATTTCATAGCATCGAATCTGCTTATGAATCTATGTGACGAACTTCTCCACACAACACAAGTTTTTCGAGAGGCCTAGAGTAATTTAAGTAAGCCCTGATTGAGTGAGAGGAACCATAAAAAATACCGAATAAACAACAAAATTTGAGACTGTATTTGCACCGACGAATCCGACGATCGACCGACCGAAATCAACCAACGCAACGAACGCCATCACAAAATAAAAAAAACATTTTTTGTTCGTTTCTCATTCATTCACTCGCTCAAATAAACAAATTCTTCTTTGAAAACAGACACTATGGTTATAATGAATAGTACACACTTTCGAAAAAATTTTAAAGTGGTTGTGAAACGAAAACAATCATTACGGTGAATGTGTGCATTGAAGACGTAGCTGTATTGTGGCGTAAACAAAAAATAAGGCATTGTTACGACACATGATTGGCCTAAAAAGGGCGGGTAATTTAACTTGAGCCAATCACAGCTTATCCGGTGACTGATACTAGCCGCTCATTGCATTCAGTGGAGTGAGCGCGAAGTCCCCTACGTATAAGCGCTGAAATCGTGTGCTCTTTTGTTGTTGTTACTCGGTGAGTTTAATTTTCTTTAAAATTTATTTTTCTTTTCAACCATTGGACTTCATTTGTAAATAATTGAAATAACACTCGTTTAGAACTGACATTTTGCTAATAAGTACACATTCTACATATTTTCTTTCCCTTCTAATTTTGTTGGCAAATGGCTGCCGTGTGTCGTAGTAAGGTGACAAACTATATCTATAGATACATTTGTATTAGTTACCTACGTACTTCTAACTATTGCAGTAGTGTGTTACTGCATACGACACCATTGCGCCGATTGCGCGTGTGTGCGTGGATATTATGATTATGAGGTTTGGTATGAATGAATCGAATGTAGAATTTATTCTGCTGTGCTGTATGAAAGGATAAGATTGTCTTTTTAGTAGGTAAGTGTATTTATAAATATAAGCATATTCATTATGATTCTGATTAATTATGAAATTAAATGAATATTTCCACTAAAATCTTGTTCAATATAATAACAATTCTAACAGAATCGCACTCGTACGAGGTAACCATGCCAATTACTCCACCTAAGTTAACGTCTAATATCATGACTTAAAGATAGAAAATTTATACCTCGATAAGTAGTAGGTACCTACTTGTCACCATGACTACCTGCTGAAATCCAGACGATTCACGATTTATGACAATATGAATGGCATGGCCCCCCACCCTACTCGATGGATCGACCGATGACATTGTGGCAGTCACAGGAGGTCAGTGGATGAAGGTACCTAAAGACCTTTTGTCGTTGCATTCTTCAGGGAGGTCTATTTATATGTAGCAGTGGATTTCTGCCAGATGATGATGATGAAACTAAACACAGTAATAACAAAACGTAGCTCAAGCAAAATGCATAGTTTGAACTTGTCTCTGGCTACACCGGCAGTAGGATGACTTTCATGAACTGAGTGAAAACTGAAGACATCAAAGTGTAGGTAGGTACATTATGCATAATTCACGTGCCTATTGCCACGTGAATCATCGTTGTCGTGGTTTGTTGTTACAAACAATTACAATTTCAAAATTCATATCAAGACGGTTTATTGTACACAGATTTTTACTGGATGACATCTTGATAGTCCAACAAATCGATAAACATTATTATTTTTATCATAAAACCAGTCTTTTCTGAGAGTTTAATTTTATAGTACAAAAGCTTTTGGTTTCTATAAAGACCTCAAGTAATGCCTCTGAGTATCCTAGTGGGAAATCTTCACGCATTACTGTATCACTATGGCTGCTGAAATCCATACGATAGCGATAAAGTGTCTGGCATTGTAATATTTTTGTTTGACTTGTGGTCTAGCTAGTTAATTCTGAAAATTATTATCAGTAAGCAATATTGGGTTTCAATAAATTATGATTGATATATGTGCCTATTGTGATGATCTCTAACTTATCACTGCATTTTCCCTTTATAGGCCAGTCATATTATGTTACATTCGAAATTGCAATATTTGCGATAAACTTGCTTTATTCGTATGTTGTTTGGGTCTACCTGGATAGTATTTATCCAGATTTGCAGCATTCTAAAATGTAAGCGCGCTGAGTTATTGCTGAAAAACCACACTTTTTTTAAAGATAAAGATAAAGATAATTTATTTGTTTTGAATATGGTAATTTTACATAGATGGTCATAATTCACACGTCCAACATACTCAGTCATACATTATGACATACAAATAATTTAGTTCCCATAAGTAGGTACTTGGTAGATACATCCATTACCATGTCATTATAATAGTACCTAATAATTAACAATTTAAAGAATTTTTGGGATGCGCATTGAAATCAAAATTAAGAAAATATATGTCAAAGAGATAAAAATAAAAACAATTCAATTTTACAACATAATACACACAGAACAATATAATTTTACATGTCAAGAAATTCTTCAATTGAATAGAAACAATTTATAGCAAGCCATTCCTTTAGTGCATTACTAAAAGCATTGCCTCTCTTTTCCAATAACAATTTTGGCAGTTTATTGTATATTTTGCTTGTCATGTAACTTTTTTTAGTTTTGTGCAAAAAAACGACATAGGAAGGCTCTGATGAGCCACTAATAGTCACTACTAATGAAGGTCACTAATTCTTTTTTAAAGTAAACAACATTCCTGACAGTTTGAGCCCTAATCCAATTATCTAGGTCCAATAACTCCCAAGATACAGGGTTCCCAATGTTCTCTATTTTTCCCAAAACCTTGAAAAATGGGACTCGTACTCATACTCTGCATTCTTCATGGACTAGGCTCCACCTGTGCGTCTCCATAAAAGTGGCAGAGGAGGGTCAGATCCCACCCAGTTTTCCACCACCTCATTCAATAGTGGGATTGATGGCCTTCCGCCAGGCATGGTGCTTGTCCACATGCATTCAGTGGGTGTGATACCACCTCTGCCCTATTTGAGCAGGGAAAATTGAAATTCATTCGTGTCCTCAAACAAAACCGAAGCTCAGGCCAAGAAGCTCACTCACACTCTGCGCTATATCCTATTTGTGAGGGCCCATTTTTCTTATCATTACGTACCATTTAGTATTTTTTTAAACTTGTTTATCACATTTATGTATTCTGATAAAAAGTTAAAATTATTGATATCATCACGGGTATTTCTAGGTAAACTAAATAAAGTGATAATTAACTACCTTATTACTTATTTTCTCGACGTTTCGAATGTGTCGCAACAATCGTCGTTATTTTGATTTTATTTTTATAAGTTTTAATAAGTTTTGCTTGACAAATGTAGTCTTCAAAATAATGTTGTACCTATGTACCTAAAGTCCTAGGATATCTACAATTAAATTTATACTTTGATTCCTTTATTATGAAATAAAGAACTTTTTAAATTAGATTGAATCTTGGTCGTGGGACCGACACTGCCTGCTGCTCAGCCCTCAGCTCAGTTTGTATGTGTTGATTCTAACAACAAAACCAGTAAGCAATATCTTCGTTGGGTTTAGTTCATATGATTATAATTATACTAATGTGTAGACATAATAAGCTTGGTGATCTATATATCACATAAATAGTACTTACCTATTGTCTACTACCAGACTACCCTTTGTATTGAGGATTTAAAAAAATATTATTTCCATTTTGTTGTTGCAATAATCAACGATCTAATTATAAGTAGGTACCTAGCCGAAAAGATGATATAATAAGATAGATATTGTAAATATATACCTAGGTACTTTACGGAATAACAGTTTCCATCTAAATTTGATTCTATACCTACCTTAAATGTTATTAAAAAATACAGTAGGGTACCTACCTACCTACCTATTTACCAAACACAGTCATTAATTTGTTTGTTTTGTATACAGTAACTTACTCTAGGTTCAATAAGGTATTGAAAAGATCAAAATAATAACGAAAGAATCATGTATTTTAGCTAAGTACTTGAACAAAAGAATTTAAGTAAATGCGGATAGGATAGCAGCGCCAATCAACTTATTGACCGGTTGCTGGACGAGATTGTTGCCAGCTCGTGCACTGTCGGGCTAAAGTCGTGTGTGTTCGGGTATTTTCGAGGTAGCCACTGCGCGTCGAGGGCGCTAGTGTGCACATGTTTGGCGTCTAGTAGTTATGCGGCGTTGCCAACTTTATTGACTTAGTACAAACCAAGACAAAACGTAAGCGTGTAGAGTGGAACTTATAGCCGGTAGCTTTTAGACTAATTATCACGTGTAGTTTTCGTTTTTCAAGGGTTTGTACAAAATTTAATGTGAAACAAGTTGTGGAAAAAGAAAAAAAACACAGAGTCTTTGTCATGAAACACGACTTCAACAATACAGTTGTGGTGATTTCAGTGAATGTGTATAAACTATTGATTGGATATTATTTTAAGAGTTTTTAGATTGAAAATGATTTCAACGTGTGCTGTAAGCCAAGATTTATTTTAAAGCCAGCAGAGAAGTGATTAAAAACTGGTTGGCAGTAGGCACCAGTTAAAATATGGGAGAGCGGGGCGCGACGGGGGGCGCTTGGGGTGCGCGCGACGATGCCTCATGGTGGTCAGGTGGCGCAGGTGAAATGCAGCACCAACAACAATTAAATGAGGAAATTGCAAGGAGTACAGCAGCTCCAACCCAGCAACTATATTCCTACAAGATGACAGGGGGACTTCCAAACAATACGGGAGAAACAACAAACACCGGTTTTGATTACCGCCTCATGGCAAATTCCAATAATTCAAGAGATGAATCTGCTCAGCAGCCATGGTGGTTTGGATCAGGTTCTGTCGAATCACAACAAACATCTTCTCCAACGGTAGGATTTTCAAAATCGTCTAGTTCTACAATATTTGATTATCTAGTTAACCTGTCTCATAAGACTAATATTTTTACAAACTATATAAACATACATACTTACTAGAAGTCCCACCTGTGACATAAGTACTTACCAAAATGTAGGAAAGTAATGTAAATTCAGTCACTTTTTACACCTCACCTCAGAGCTTTTTACCGTTTTGATTTGTGTAACGTCTTGACAAAACATTTTCGAAGTGTGAGAACGAGAGTCACACCGCTCGCTGATAAGTTCATGCAAAGCAAAGTCCAAACAAATTATATTTAAAATAAATTGCAACCCTTTATCATTGAAGTAAGTATTTATTTGTGCGCTAGGCGGTTAGAACTTTAGAACGAAGTTTGCTTTAAAACAAATAACGTAAAATTTACTCCAAAAATATAGCAAATGATTGTATGTCCCATTTCCCACTTTTGCTCTAATTGTCAGTGCTTTTGGAAAAGGACACTGTAAGTAAACCCGTCAGATTTCTAAGAATTGGGAGGGTTTTGAAAGTACATACTGGTAGGTAGGAAGGTACTGTATTTTAATTTGTAAGGTTAAAACTAAAACTCGCAATAAGTTATATGAATGGTCCAAAATAATTATATTCACGTCGTATATGTATTTTTGCACCCAAAAATTTAATTTCTTTTGTGATACATAACTTTGATTTCGCAAAAATAATTTGATGTGTCCCTGGCATTTTTAATGAATGAATGTTTTTGGGAGTGAATGTTTTGTTTTGATGCGTTTGTCGATGCCGTCGATGGTTTTTGTTTTGTTTGTGTGTAACAGCGTAAGAAAATTAATGTAATTTTACAAGATTGAATATTGTTTGCTTTCGTAGATATCTCTCATCACGTAAGTTTGTTTTAAATTATTACGATTTTACCACTCCCTGCTCGTGGACTGAGTTTGGAGAAACAGTATTACGGCGACGTCGTTTCTGTTGAATATTTCGTTACGCCCTTGACCTACCTTGACCTATCCTTTTTATGACCAATGCAATGACCCTGTTTGACTTCTTGTTCCTTGCTCCAAGGTTTGACTCCAAAGCTCCGAAATCTGTGCAACCCGAATATTGCAAGAATTTCGAATGTAAGGAATTCGGAGTGAAAGTGAATACCTAGTTATACAAAATTCATAGTAGGTGCCTACTATGGCTTTATCTTCGTCCATCAAAACTTTTGTTTTAAAACTATACCTATCACGTGTTCTTAGTATCATCGAAATCACTCGCAAGCAACTACTATTATAACTATCATAGCCCCCGCCCGCATTCAGGCTGTATCAATGATTACAGCACGGAATAATGTCCGTGGATTAGGTAGTACCTACAGATAGATTTATTATTTAGACTGGCAGATGGGCAACAAAGCATTCGCACTTCGCAGTCATTTCTTACGTACCTACCTATATAGACTTATGAAAACTGTCCTCTGTAGTAGGTATGCCGGCCTATAGCATGTATTACAGAAGCAGAAATCTCGCATCCGGCATTTCGTAGGGACAAAAAAATGCGACCGAAATACGTAGAACTGGGCAGAATTTTCTTGCTTAGATTAGGTACTTACTTACAGACAACTAAAGAAAGAGCCTAAAAAAGTAAACATAAAAACCTTAAGTTGCAAAATGCTTTGATATGGTAAGCTGATCAAAATGAGACCAAACACTGCCAGGCTACTGTTCATTATTGAGGAGTGCCACTGCTATCCTTCCTTCTTCATATCATGTCATACGTATCACCATAATATTGTATAGTTGTATTGTATAATTTCAGCGAAAAAATAAACTGTCAAAAACATCTGACAAGATGATTATGATGATTTGATTAAACCTCTTACAAACAAAACTGCGCACTGTTGAAAGCACTGAGGGACCTGACTTCCATTCCTAAGGTTGTGGGAATCTCAGTCTTGAACCAATTGAGATTCCACCCAAAGTATTTTTGTGTAGGTAGGATTGTTATGTGCTCTTAAAAGATGAAGGAAAAATTGTGAGAAAAGTGGCATATCCTAGAACCAGGAATCTAAAGAGCCTCTGCAAGGTGCACTTATTCACTAGGCCCATTTAACTAATACCCCGAGCTGGTCTCTAAGCTAACACAGGGTGACCAAGAAAGAACCGGTGACATAAAGTTGTGCATAGTATCAAACACAACTTCTAAAGTTAAATAAAAGTTATGAACTCTTTGGAATAAACTCTGTTGCAGTCTCAAGACCAGGCAAGTCCCGATACAGAGCAAAACAGCCAGCAGTCCAACGGCAATCAGAACCAACAGTTACATCAACAGCAGAACAACCAAGAGCAGCAGCTGTTGCAGCAACAGAATTTGCAGCAGCAGGCTTTGCAACAGAATCAGCAGCAGGCTTTGCAGCAGAATCAACAGCAGACTCTGCAGCAGATGTTGCAGCAACATCAGCAGCAGCAACAGCAACAGCACCAGCAAGCATTGCAACAAAGCCTGCAGCAGACCCTGCAAGTGAGCCAGGCTCAGGCACAGGCTATAGTGCAGGTAACTTATTAGAATCAGCTCTATAACAATCAAGAGCAACAGCTATTGCAGCAACAGTACTTACAGCAATAATAGCAATATCATTAGCAAGCATTGCAACTTTACTTACAGCAATAATAGCAATATAATCAGCAAGCATTGCAACAGGGGCTGCAGCAGATGCTGTAAGTGAGAGCCAGTCAGGTAACTTATTAGTATCAACAACATACAAGCCAGAGCAACAGGCTATTACAACATCAGAACTTGTAGCATCGGATGTTTCAGCAACATCAGCAACAGCAAGTAATGTACAGAGCATGCAGCAGATTAGACCGTCATGCTGTATTCCTGTCAAGAAACTCGTGTTGAGATTGTGACCAAATATTCTAACTATAATAAAAACCTCTATATTTGTTACTTTATATACCTAATGATATTTCTTCTTTTGGGCTAATTTCTATTGCCCCTGCGGTTTGTCTGAGGTGATGATATAATGGAATTGTACTACTATATAGAAAAGTAGCAAAACCATTTAGGTATGTATACAATCCAATCTACAATCTCAGACACCAAGGCACACTTTATCCTATGACAAAACTGATTCTCCCATGGTAGATCACAAAGCCCTTTTCATGGCCATTATATCTAAATGGTCACTGACCTAACACAGGATGACCAAGAAAAAGACACGACGGTCTTTCGAACAAATGTTTCAAGGTTGGACCAGATTGTCCACACAAAACAGTTTTTTGATGTATCTATCTCTTTCTGTCACTCAAGAACACTGTTTACATACATACATACATAAACACACGCCTTTTTCGCCGAAGCAGTAGATAAAGCCTCAAAGGTCCTCATTTCACTGTGGGTTGCACAGTCGCAGGAATTAAGACTTGACAAGTGAGCTTATCGTTGCCATTAATTTCCACGACCAACTCCGCTAACGATTTATTCCTGTAATAACTCTTAAATAAGCCAACAGCCAGGAGAAATCTCAACTATAGAGCGACAATGCATGATAATGGAGTATGAACGGAATCGGCCCATCGGCGCTGATGCCGTAGAGAGCGAATTATGAAAACGACGTTTCTGAGTGACAGTAGAAGATAGTTACGAGAAAATGCTGTTCCGTACAGACAAATCAGGTCATACGCTAATAACGCAATTGGTTAATACAGGCTCAAGCGGCATTGCAGCAACAAGTTGCTCAAACACTGCAACAGCAACAACAGTCGCTGCAAGCGAGTCTGCAAGCCGTCCAGCAACAGCAAATACACGCGGCATTGCAGCGCCAATCTGCTACTCTACAGGTAAGCACAGGAGATAGTGAGATCAGCCCCCCTATTCCCTAACTGAAAGTCACTCAGTGACTAAGGTTTGACAAGAAGAAAGACCATCAAAAAAAAAAATATTATGAAGAATTTTTAATTGATGGTAATTTTACTTGTCAAACGTTGGTCACTGAGTGACTTTCAAGATAGGGAATAGGGGGGCAGATCCTAATAATAATAATAGTTAACGACCTCGGTGGCGCGGCAGGCGAAGGTTCGCCTGTGACGCAGGAGGTTGCCGGTTCGATTCCCGTCTTGGAACAAATATTTGTACGATCTGCAGATATTTTATCAGGGTGTTCTGGGTATTTTTCTATGTATAATAAAAAATATCTGTCTATGTAATGTATTGTATTAAGTATATCAGTTATCTAGTACCCATACCACAAGCTCTGTTTAGCTTGGGGCTAGATAATGTTGTGTGAAATGTCCAGCATTTATTTATTTTATTTAATAATAATATACTCCACATAACTGTATTTTTAGGTTTCAATTATTAGAGTCAAGACCCTTTTTCTCAGGAGCGCCTAAAGGTATCAACTTCAAATGTGTGTGAGTTTATGGTGCCGTAAAAAGCAAGCAAAAGCTCAATGCATTAGAAATATATGGCATTTATGTATAATTTTTGTATGGAAATAGCAAAAATAGGTTTTAACCTATAAGGAAGGTACTTCCAGTATTCTCTCAATTTCGACATTTGGATTGCTAGGAGGCTTTGTGCCACAAATAAAGAAAAAAGTCTAAAATTGGATGGCCCAATGGGATGGTGCAGTTTGTAGGAAAAAGTGGCTGTAACTCGAAAAGAGCTCTGGCGATTTCGAAATATTTTACGGAGCCTCAGGGCGCGAATATCGCTCGCACTCGTCTGGCCTTTTGCAGCTATAATATCATTGCTGCCATTTGCAGATCACACAAATATTTGTCCCGCAGCGGGAATCGAACCCGCAACCTCTTGCAACTCAGCCAGCTACTCACCCGCCGCGCCACAGAGGTCGTCAATTTTATTGGTATCACCATATTTTCAAACGTTGACTCATTGAACGACCGATGAATAAGATCGCGGACGCTATGAATGCCTCGTGGTGTGAACGGGTGTTGCATGCACGTAGGACGCATAATTGCATGCCATCGCGGGCGCAGGTTGAACGCTTTATTTTGGCCTTCCCATAAGGGAACAAGACGCGAGTAGACGCGTCATAGAAGACTGCTTGATTACATAGATTTTAACCAGTTTAACTTACTTATGAAGATTATATTCGAGTATACGACCCGAGGTTTCGGAGGTGCCCTCCGCGCCGTGGAGTGAGAGAATAACACTCATAAATGACTGAGAGCATATAAATTGCTCCAAGCTTCGAGTCGTATACTCGAATATAATGTACGTTAGTTAAACCGGTTAAAATCTATGTAATCATGAATACAACTTAAGAAAAGTTTTTATCAAAAAAAAAGTTCTTGCTTGGTCTATACCAAGAAACATCTAAGAAGGGTTTTTGGCAAATATTTCACCTACTGGTGATTTTTACATAAGTAGGACGTGGTTTTAAAATGTAATTTTATAGTTTTCTAATAAATTTTAGGAGCTGCAACAACAGCAGTCCCATTCGCTACTAGCTCAAGCCAGCAAAGGCAGAATGCCTCGCGCTAAAGCGTGTAACAAACCCCGCGGACGCATCACAGCGTACGCATTCTTCGTTCAGACCTGCCGCGAGGAACACAAGAAGAAACACCCAGAAGAGAATGTAGTCTTTGGGCTATTCTCTAAAAAGTGCGCAGCTAGGTGGAATGTAAGTATACTTAATATAATTTAATTAAAAAGCAGTAAAATTGCTAGAATAAAGGCAAAAGCGTGTACCAAGCCCTGCAGACGCATTCTTCGTTCAGACCTGCAGTGCGAAACACAAGAAACACTCCAAAGAGAATGTAGTCTTTGGGCTATTCTCTATGAAGTGCGCAGCTAGGTGGAATGTAAGTATACTTAATATAATTTCATTCAAAAGCAGTAGAATAGCTAGAATAAGGGTAAAAGCGTCTACCAAGCCCTGAAGACACATTCTTTGTTCAAACCTGCCGCGAGGAACACAAGAAACACCCCAAAGAGAATGTAGTCTTTGGGCTATTCTTTAAGAAGTGCGCAGCTAGGTGGAATATAAGCTCCTCATTATTATGAACGTAATAGTATAAAAGTAGAGGCGCATTGGTGCATGACCATGATTGGATCGCAGTGGGGGTACACTACATCATTGAGCTTTCTAACATAAACGGGAGATGATATCAGCAGATAGGCATTTGCGTTCATGACTAAATAATATTGGCATACAAATGAAGTTCCTGTGGATAATGTAGGATTAGCAGCGCATATGAGTTAACAAACGTAGTGTGGGGTGCCACAAATCGGGTTTTAGTGAGAGGCCTATTTTATTTATGTATTTATTTAATTAAAGAATTAGAACGGCCTAAGCCAATTACACTAGTTAACGTTCATTACAAAAATTGCTATCATTATTAAAAACTTGCAAAATACTTTTTACAAAAAACAAATATACGGGGTGTAAAAAGACAGCTCCCGAATACTGAAGGTACCGGTAAAGCTACCTATATCATAGCTATATAAAAATAGCTTTCGCCTGAGAGGTGATTCATACCGGAGAAAACCTTTTTTTTCGTTTCGGATCGTATTTGTCAGCCAGCAATGTACGCATTTATTCCGGCCGCGCGAGTTCAACGCCCCCGGTCAGCTGATCGACCCGTAGGGCCAATATTTCTCATGTGTTTTTCATTGCTTTTTTTGACGTTTTTATTTATTAACGTGTTTTTAATGATGGAAAATAGGTTTTTGTGTTCCTTTAACGATATTTTATGGATATTAATAAAGAAAACACGAAAAAAGCGGACCAAAATTGAGCAATTTTTTTTTCGTGTTTTTTCAGCTTAAATATTTTCAGAATCATGGTCTGAATGCACTGTTTCAGTTTTCGGGAGTAGTCTTTTTACGCCCGGTATACCTACCTACCTATAACAAGTCAGACATTAAGAAGTATAAATATTTAAATATATAGGTCAAATTATCCAAATTATAAAAACATGTCAAATTACACATAACAATTAATTAATGCAAAAATAAAATACAAATCGCATTATACAATTAAATTCAAATAATCTACATTAATTACGCAAAAACCATTCATTCGTCCTCAGTCCAGCCAGTTCAGCAGTTCAGTTCAGTCAGCATATGTCCAGCAGTGGACTAATGTGGGCTGATGATAACAGGTCAAACTAGGCATCATCGTGGGCGACTACTCAGTCAGCTAAGATTTCTCATCGCCTACTTACGACCTGGCCCTCCCACTACACTAGTACTCTTTGTGTGTATCCCTCCTAAACGCCCTGTGTCTGTTCCAGACGATGACAGAGGAGGAGAAACAGCGCTTCCACGACATGGCCGAGCAGGACAAGAAGCGCTACGACCTGGAGATGCAGAGCTACGTGCCGCCCAAGGACGTGAAGGTGCGCGGCCGCAAGCGACACACCATCAAGGATCCCAATGCGCCCAAGCGCTCGCTGTGAGTACGGTCATACATGTACTATTCATCATTATTATCATCAGCATGAAAAAACGAAGGCGTGCTCCCACCATTTTCGTGGTTCACCTTCTATTTTTTTCCAGTTCAACTTATGTTTTAATTAGAATTTAAAAAGTCTAGTGAAGTCGAGTGAATTTATTTGTATTTTTAACCGACTTCACAAAAAAGGAGGAGGTTCTCAATTCGGTTGTATTTTTTTTTTTTTTTTTGTGTGTTTGTTTCCGCATATCTCCGTAGTTTATGAACCGATTTGAAAAAATATTTTTTTATTTGAATAGATATACTTCCAGATTGGTCCCATTTTTTTCAGAATCCAGTTCTGATGATGGAATCCATGAGGAATTGAGGGAACTCCTCAAATATTGTAGGCATACACAATGGCGATTTTGATATTTTCAGCAACAAACCAAGCATTTGCATTCAGAAAGTATCATAATCCTTTCACCACTATGGTTCTTTCATCATTTTTTTTCATCCATTATTATTTAGTCGAATACAATGGCGGAAGTCGGTTTTTTAAATGAAAAGTCATTTGTAGTTGTACTAGAGATACAAAGGTGTTTCATTTATACTACCAGTTGTACTTCTCAGTAGTACTACTGACACCGAGGCAGTTATTGGACGAGGCCCCATAGAATGCAATGAGGGGATTTGCCATCGTTTGGCAGGTGGATTGGTGTTGAGTACTCAGGTGGATGCTGCTCATCCCCTGGTGTAATTCTTTATTCAGATTTTACAAAATCCACGGGAGAAGAAGAAGGGGTCTGTTCTTAGGCTGTACGCACCACGGCAACACTACTTCTGTTACTAGCTCTTATTAAGCTCGCCTTGTATGCCTGTATGGTTCAAATCTTGCAACCTGAAACGCAATTCTCGTATTTATAAAACAGTCAATTCACTGTATAATCTCGTATCAATCCACTTTCACGTTTGTCACTGCGTGCTTAGACGTAGTAACTATAACTTAATCTTCGCATGCAAACGTTATCTTTCTCGCTCTAATGAACGCCTTCCTGAGCGACTGAAAGGTAGATTATTAATCGAAAGATGACTGAGATGAGAGTATATTGTGAATTGAATGTCGAATGATTACAAGAACTGGGCCCGATTGTGACCAGCCCTATCAAACTGGTAATTGCTTTTGATTGCAATTTTACAGTACATTGCGCTGCGTGTTTTAGCTTCTTTTCCAAGAGCAGAAATATTCGAAACATAAAGCGCAACGTACCGCGATTACCAGTTTGATAGACAATACCGGGGCAGGTTTCTTTTATTTATTTATTTATTTACACGCACAAAACACATTACAACCACAAATAAAAATAAAAAAGAGATACCAAAAATTATTGCTCAGATCTTGGTCGCAACATAAACACATATGTGCGCACAGCAAAAACGAGCAACCATACCGAGTTAGCTGGGCAGGTTCGAGGACTAATGAAGTTATACAAATAAATATATTAAAGTTTGACAATAATAAACATACTAACTACTTACTAGCAACTTAGCCTTTCAAGTTGTTGAAATGGAGGATGTCTTTAATGGTGTTTCTGTTATTCTTTTGAGTGAAAATTTTGCATAACTATGAAGTTCAGATGACAATGCAATATCTTGGTAACCGATCTGATGACGGAGACACGAATCGAGATTCTCGATGTGTTCAACGTGTTATCATCGCTTATGAGGAAGAGAAGAATTAAGAGATTCTTGGTGTCCGCGAGCTTGATTTAAAACACTGACAACTCACACGGATAACACTGATAAAACTGTTAAGAAAAGCGAGCGGCTCGATGGCCGATGGCCTGGCCTTTCCAGTATGGGGGAGCGAAGTAGAAGTTATTGTTAAAAATTTAATTTTTTAAAACTAGCTTTCATGTAATATAATCCCGACTGATGATGATGATAAAATTAGTAACCAGAACTGTAAGATGATCGAAATGAGCCCAAACACTGCCAGGCTACTATTAATCATCGAGGAGTTCCGTTGTCCAGCTTCCTCCTATTAATCAGATCAGCTAGCCGTCACCATAATATTGTATTACCATCTGAACTCAACCGGTATGAAAAATTTCAGCTCAATCAAGTGGGACTGGGCTGCAAGTATGGATCTCTCAATCGATAAAATTTGACATTAAAATTCGACAAAACGGGAATATACCTCTACATAGTCCCGTTTTGTCGAATTTTAATGTAAAAATTCAGTATCAAGATTTCTAACTAACATGGCTTGTAACTAACTATAATCTGTCCGCCCGCAGGTCAGCTTTCTTCATGTTCTGCAATGATGAGCGCTCAAAGGTCAAAGGGGAAAACCCCGAGTACACGATGGGAGACATCGCCAAGGAGCTCGGCCGACGCTGGGCCGCCGCTGACCCGCCCACCAAGGCCATATACGACTCCAAGTCAGAGCAGGACAAGGCGAGATATGACAGAGTAAGTACTAAATTTTTTCATTTTGACGAATACCGCATAGCCTCAAGAAGAAAGTCTTCAATAACATAACACCCACAGTCACATACATTGTCCTGATCTGACACTAGGATTCCTTGTGTCGTGAGTATCAGGAACTACGAGTACCATGGTACGACAACACCCAAACCCGGAATAAATATTTGCAGATTATGCAAACATTTGTCCCGCAGCGGGAATCGAACCTGCGCCTCTTGCATCTCAGCCGGCTACTCTCATCACATCAGCAGCCTTTAGACATCCACTGTTGGCCATAATCACCACGTTTGGTAGGCGGATTGGTGATCGCAGTATTGCTGTTGAGTACTCAGGTGGATGCAGCTGCCCACCCCCTGGTGTAATCCCTTAGTCGGCTTTTATAACATCCACGGGAGTAGACGGAGGCCGATAGTCCATTAATGCATTGTTATAGGCAGAGGTTGCCGCTTAACATTAGATGAGCCATATGCTTGCACCTACAAACATTAAAAAAAAACGTTTAAACTGGCTTGTATGGCGATATGGCTTGCCGTCCACATGTGTAAAGGATGCTACATGTCCGCACCGCTCCGGTGGCAAAGACCGGTAGTCTACGCTGTAAGACTACTTTCCCCAAGCTTTTTTAAAATATCACTACGGAGCGGCGCGGGCTTCGTTGTGTAGCGTCCTTAAGCAGGACCATGCATAAGACAGATTTAAAAATAAAAACATTAAAATAATCGTAATATTATAAATATAGAAGTACAATGGGCTACGGTAACCACTTTCCATCAGGTGGGCTGTTAACAAAGTTGTATAAAAAAAAGGTGGTCTTATCGCGATCTCTTACAGGCAACCTTGATATTTTAATATGTGATAGATATTTTGTCGCTGACGGTTTGTGGGTGATCTGTCTTGCTTTATACATTATGTAGTGTTTGGTTTCGAAGAGCAACGTAGATTGTCGATTACTAGCGTAAGCCCTATAAGAAATGATAAAATGAATTTTCTATTATCAGGAAATGACGGCATACAAGAAAGGAGAAGGACCCCTGGCTTTAACAAAACCCCTGCCACTCGCCGAGGTCGATGATGACGTCGTAGAGTATGAGGGAGAAGACGATTACAAGTGAATCCGTCTCTTTCTAACACCTCCTGGCCAATTCGCCAATTTCGGACTAACAAACTGTTGCAAAGTGAAAATATTTTTTTGAATGTTACCGTGTTTGATAGGTACATGCTGTAGAAATTTTGATACAGTTTTAAAGTGTTTTTCGTCAGTGTGGTTTGAATTTTAGGAGCCACCGATTACTTAATTTTCTTTTGTTCAGTACTTATTGATGAGGATGTTATTTTTAATGTATAATTCGAAATAAACATACTACCCTGAAATGTTCTGTTGTGTGTTCAAATATTAAGATGATATAAAAGTCTAACCGAAAAATGACGTATTCTCAACCATGCTCGGATATTCATAAATTTTTTCGAGAATCTTAGAGGTAAATCGACCTTGCTGGCCTAGGCCGGCAATGTTAGTATGAAAATCCATATCTGTCGTGTTAACGTGCAATTTCACTATGAAAATTTGGAACATGTTATTTTAAATATGGAAAGAGGTTTCGGGTGAACGCGTATCTGTTCGCGCCGAACGTGTCGAACGAGCAGCAATAAACGATGTTTCTTAAGGCCTTGCACGGCAACGTCAAGATTTGGTTGCCGTCCAAATTTCTCCGATTCGCCGCGTTCGGCAAGGATTGGTTACATAAAAATAATTCTGAAATTCGACTTGTTCGTCTCGTACGATGCGTTCGGCGCCTACTAATGTGCGTTCACCTTTACTCAACAGCATTTCAATGTGCGGTGAGAGGTTTGTTGAGACGTTTTTGGCTGTATGCTATAAGTATAATCCGATTCACGGCAGAATAAAAAAAAGCGAAGTGTGTTAATTTATTGTTGTAATTTTGTTTCATCGATTTAACAAAATGAGCTCAAGCAAAGAAGTCAAATATTTTGACGCAAGATGCACATGCAAGTCAGGAAAATCATAAAAAAATAAAAAATAGAAATCTTGTTGCCGCCAAAATCAAAGGACATAGAAAACAATACCATATGTAAAAACATATGAGAAAATTGTAGAATTAACTTGTTTGAATATCCGCGCATTGTTTGAGAAATTATGTATAGACTATATATAACTATATAGACTATACTAGCCTTGGCCACAGTTAGGCATAGATGGATTCTCATATATGTGATGTGCCGCCCACATTCTCACGTTCGTCCATCTAAGCCAGTCTTAGTTTTTAACTAGCAATTGATGAGGACCTGTGTATAACACGGATTTTGTATTGAGCCACCGATGAGCGCCCCTAGCGTACACTTGGTGAAGCTCATTTTTGAAACAAAAATCCGTACAATACGAACGTATGGTGTAGAATAATTTCTACACCATACGTTCGTGTCAATTGCTTGTTAAAACTCTGATTTTGGTCACTGATTTGCCGGGCAGTAATGTACTATTAATCCATCAATTTCTATGAAGTCATGGAAATGTATAGTCTTGTAAAAATTAGGTACATTTTGTTATTGTTATGAAGTGTGACTACGCCATCTTGGAAATTTTATAGACTATAAAATGACTTGACTATGTCTATGCCCGGAATAATGTAGACGTTTGCGAATACTTATAAACGAGTGTTATAAATGAACACAAAACAAACGAAGTCATCTTTTTCTCAAAAACTAATATAAGCTATTGTTGTTCCAAAACTTTCTGGGATTTATTTTTAGTGACCAATGTAAAATGTGTCTTTCTTTGTTTCTATGACATGTATAACGATCACGAAGTTGAAAATTCTGTTAAAACTTAAGTTAAGTTGTTAACTCAAGTTTGCGATCGAGTGTATAATAATAATAATTTTGTTACTTACCACGTGGCATATGAAAATTTCTTGAATTGTACGAAATTTGTTTTTTTATTCACTCAACGGATACGAATAAACTAGGGCACGGAAATCGAATGAATGGTTTAGATCGGAGATCTTGAATCTGTTGAACGATAAATTTGAAGAATGAAACGTCGTAAATCTATTTCGTTCTGTAACTATTCTCGAATATCAGAATGTATATTGTTCATTCATTTAGAATTTTGATACACATTCAAATTCTTACTGAATACTCTGTTGTATGATTGTATTAATACGGTGTTGCAGGCGTCCATAGGCTACGGTAACTACTTTCCATCAGGTGGGCCGTAAGCTTGTTAGCATGCCAAGCAGTATAAAAAAAAACAATATATCGGTGGAGAACAAAAGTATGTAACTTAAATTTGCAACGTGTATTTGAAAATAACGCAAAACCTTGGATAACCTAATTTTTATTGCAATATTAAACACAAATAAATCATAAAATAAATTTGTATTTTTGTTGTCCTACATATTCTGATCGATTCATTAGTCTATGACTCATTGCCCCGGATCAGAAGTTCACGTGCACAAGGTCACGCGTGGCAGGTATGCGTGCGATAGCGCTAATATTTTTTAGACACGGCATGTATTTTTTAAATACATTCAAAAGTTGCAAACTTTTTTCAGATTTTGCTTTAATTCATTTACACGTTGAATAGTTTGCCTATAATTAAGTTTCAAAATCATAAACGTACCTGTGGCCTTGTTGTTTCGAAACGTCAAAAGAGCAATAGACACGCCTGAAAATAATTAAGTATTAATAAAATCGATTAGTAACTATTTGAGGATAGAGTTAGAGACATAAGTATAGAAATGAACGTATGAATGAGTGAGATTTTGTTATTTTCTAATGAAAAATGTATAGTTAAATTATATTCCTTTATTTTGATTAGATAATTATTGTTTTTATTAATTTTTCATGACTATGGAAAGTAAATGATGTTTACATTGTAACTGAGAAAATTAATGTAAGTAAAAGATGACATTTGTTGCCCTAAACTTACTATTATTAATAAGACGACTGGTAATCGTGATAGTACTTAAGTAAGTTCATGCAATAAATAAATTTACTGACTGCATAGAATGTGCTAGATTTGTTAGCTTGTTCCCTTTCGCTAATTGACCAGTCAAAATGAAACCTGAAGCAATTAAGTTCGACAATTTAGGTAAGAAATTGGTTTTTGTACGCCAAATATCTCAAATACAAACTGGGGGCGAAAGTACTTAAAGACCATCTAATTAAAATCTTTGTGCTGAATGCTAGTTACCAAGCTTCATATAAAATTTAAAAAGTGTCTCATATTTTTTGTTCACCATAAAGGCTGCAGCACACCGCCTGCGTACGCGTAGACGCCGTGCACGCGTTGTACCATGATGCCCGGTTTACATTATTCCAGTCCAGTGATCCAGCGAGAATTCAGTCCAGCGCTGGACTGGGTCTGTATCGTCTACATTATTCCAGTAATTTAGAAGCCAATAAAGTGGGAACACTGCAGTGAAAATGATTTCAATAAGAGATCAGTTTGGAATGGCACTGGATTGGCCGTCTACATTATTCCAGTTGCACTGGATTGGTCGCACTGGATTCAGAAGTAGACCGCCATTCCAGTTACTGAACTGGAATGCTCACTGGATTCAGTGCATTCCAGTGCCGGTTTACATTTTTCAAAAACATAAAAAAATACAAAAAAACAAAACAATAAAAAAAATAAAAACATAGATATAAAGAAACGAACATTCATTTTTATGTAAGTGCCTATAGATTGATTTGTTTTAATCGTGGCTGCTGGCTTATTTAGGAATATTTTATTACTGGAAGACTTAGTTACTAGTCCCACGGTGAAAAGAGACCAATTTAAGCTCTGCCTATCCCTTAGGGGGAAAAAGTGTGTTTCTGTGTATGTCTTTGTATTTTTTTTTTTGGAATCTTATTAAGTTTTTTTTTCATTTCAGGGCATTAAATAACGAAATTGAAAATGGTGGGACCACGAAATTAAGGTAGAATTACGTAATTTTTTAACTTGAAGTTTAATTTTCTATGAAGCTTGGTTAATTAGCGTTTTAAAATTAATAGTAGTTAATGCTATTATAACTCTTGTCAAACTTAGGTCTGTATCATAAATCTATCTCGACTCGGTGATCTTGAGTGCAGTGCACTAAAATGAAAATATTATATGGGAATTTTGAAATTGGAACACACGCAAGACAAGTACTTAAGCCCTCAGCTTAAGTTTTATTCAAATGGCCCTAGACTTGAAATTAAATTAGACTATGATTACCGCGTATTTGGCCGACTGTACCGTGAATTGGTATTGGTAGATGATTTTGATTGTATTATTGCTTCCCAGGTCATCGTTTCTGGTTTGACTGGTCTTTCTGTGTAGGGGCAATTACTGTTCTGTTTTTATGAATTTAATGAAAATTGTACCGTATTCTATAAGGTTTGTCTTCTGGGAACGACTACGTTTCCGGAATAGGCCTGTGTAATTGGGGCGATATTGTTTTGAGTTATGTGATCGTTGTACAAAACAATATAGTGAATCTTTTACACAAAACATGTTTTAATTTTACATTTACCTTTAATAGGTGTATGCCGGTCTAAGAAAATACCCCTTCTGACGTGGATGAAGCCTAAACTTTGCCCGAGGTGTGTCCGACTTAGGAATATACCGCAGGGGTCTATCTCCTCCCATGGATGTAGTAAAAACCGTGCTAAGGGATTACACCAGGCGATAGGCAGCAGCATCCACCTGAGTACTCAACAGAACCTAAATTTTGCCCGAGGTGTGTCGGACTTAGGAATATACCGCAGGGGTCTATCTCCTCCCATGGATGTAGTTAAAGCCATACTAAGGGATTACACCAGGTGATGGGCAGCAGCATCCATCTGAGTACTCAACAGAACCTAAATTTTGCCCGAGGTGTGTCGGACTTAGGAATATACCGCAGGGGTCTATCTCCTCCCATGGATGTAGTAAAAGCCGTACTAAGGGATTACACCAGGCGATGGGCAGCATCGGGACTATGTAGAGGTAATGTGCTTAAGTCCTTATTCTGAGGAGGTAATAGTCCCGTTTTGTCGAATTTTAATGTCAAATTTATCGAATCGAGTCCTACGTACGTCCCAAGGTTATACAGAATGAAGCAAGATAATGGGACTCTCAGGGAAAGTATCTATTTCTTTTGTAGAGTTTTATTCCTAAACTAGGTAAAATGGGATTTTTTATTATTGAAAAAAGTATGCGCGTTGGTCAAATACGGCATTAAAAATAGTAAAAACCCATAATGGCATACCTTACCTAGAATAGGTCCTAATTTAACGGGTGCATCGCCATCCGTATACAAATGCTCAATTCGTACATCTAACCTAGTGGATAGAGAAGACTAGGAATAATTAAAACAATGAAATCATTTGAAACATCATTTTTATTTTATAAAAATAAACGTTTTGACGACAAATAGTTATAAACGGGGTCCTTCCGAATCATCGACTCGAACGAGTCACCGCCAGAAATGTTTCAAGATTCAAGACATTGTAAAAAATTCCCTTTTTACAAAAATTACTTCTTTATCTTAAAACATTAACAACATTACATTTTTCACATCTAAATCTATTAACGGTCAATCACTTTACGTAATTACATAGCGTTAAGAAAATAATTTAGTAGGTAATACATATAAGTACTCATAGCTCATAGCCGGACTTTACGTGACTTGATTTATCTGTTAATATATAACAAATTATATATAATAGATGATTGAGATGTCAAGATTAAGCAAATCATTATTTTCTCGTCTAAGGACTTATATCAGGTGATTTAAAAAAAAACAAAGTTATTGAAAAGACCGACTATGAAGTAACAATTATCTAACATAATACAGATCTGCGTTGAGGTTGAATATATTTTCGGACACAAAACTATTTTAGCTAAATTAAAATCTTACTTCTATAGCAGAATTGGTGTCAATACTCATAAGTTTTTAAGGATAACATTCATAATTTTAAATCCATTCCGATTTAGTTTTAGATTAACCGTCGTATTCTGGAACGTTACTTGGCTTTTATTTGAGTGTTTCATCGTAATGAGTACATCCACTTATTATGTTAATTTAGAATTGTATGATAAGTACAGTCACAACGAACTGACAGTTACTTGGCAAGAAATTCTCAAGTTAAGGCCAGTAACGTTTTAGAATACCGGCGACTAGAGAATGTGGTGTCTACATTTTGGAATAAACTGAAAAAAAAAACCATACCACGAACAATCACATTGTTTTTAGAATGTTATCGAATAAATGTAAGGTAGATATTATTCTACATAAGACGATCGTGTGTTCGGTCTAAGAATAGACCCCTCCGTCTACTCCCGTGGATGTCGTAAAAGCCGACTAAGGTATTAGCACATTAAGGGGATGGGCAGCAGCATCCCTCTGAGTACTCAACACCAATACTGCGATTACCAATCCGCCTGTATAGCGTCGTGATTATGGCAAATCCCCCCATTGCAATCTATGGGGGAGGCTTCGTCCAACTGAGGACGTCTAACGGCTGTGAATGTAAATATTCTGTCGGGGCTTATGCTGTTAACTCTTATCATCGTTTCAGCGAAAATAACGTTGCAGTAGGTACGGTGTAGATACAATGTAGATTATTCTTAACATAAATTATGTTACGAAATGTTATGAGCCCATTACTATTGAGTACAAGCATTTATTTAAATTTACTAATCGCCAACACTCGTGGCTGAAGAGGTCATTATCGATTAGGTACGTCAATTAACAGTACAGCGTCATTGTCTTAGTCGCGCAACGAGTTATGAGCGCTGGCTGACCTTTAATGCACAGTAGGTAGTAATTTATTGGGTCTGTTTAGCGGGGGGAGAGAGGCGCGACGGGAGAGGCGCCAGCGCGTGTGGTTGAATTGGTTGATCAGTCGCCTTCCGTACCGCGCGCCCCGACACGCATAATGGACCATCCATAGAGTTCGAATGCGGAAAAGGGAGTTCTTTAACATTAACCGCGCGTCCCGCACTCGCGCTCCCTAGATACAGACGTGCACACATGTACACATGCGCAATCAACCCCACCACTTTCGCCGAGCGCTCATAACTCGTTGCGCGACCTAGAAAAAGGTAGATGATTCTACTCTTCGCACGTGCAAAGCCTAGAGCGTAATACTTGATGGCCCGTCGGTCAGGAGCGTTGGCGTTTATACGGACAAACCCGTGTAGACTTATAAGTTAAATAGGGGGACCTGGTCTCGCATACTTTTCATATTTAAAAGCTTGGGGTTCTGTTACATTTGACTAACGCAACGTTATTTTTATGACTAAATTACTTAAAATAACGTTCATACAACTCAACTCTAGTCGCTATTTCCTTAAACATTTTACAAATAATTTCAGTACAATCCGTATACCAGGCTAAGACGAAAGCTCGTTCAAACATATTCTACACCTAATATGGCATACACGTATAAAAAACGAAAATAATATCACGAGTAAATAGCAAAGAGATCGGCTGCGTCGACTGTCCGCAAAATCAAAATAGCGTCGAAACTTACCCTGATGTTAAAACAACTGGCCGTTTGAAAATACCTATTTACAAGTCGCGGCGTTTAAGCTGAGACAGCAGCAATCTTTAGAAGATACAAAATACTATTATTTTTATTAGCCGTACCAAATAAACACTCGCTTACTTGTCGTTATAGATTTATTCCATAGGTACGTAAAACGCCTGTTATTTTAAACCGACCAAACAAAACGGAGGAGATTCAATTCGACTGTATTTTTTTATATCTTATCCGGCTTACTGTATTCAAGTAAGGTACTGCCATGTCACAACTTATACGCCGCGAGATATACCTATAAGTTCAATCGAATCGTTATGACACATCTGATTCATTAGGATCGGGCGGTTGTTGCGGGATGTAGTTCCACCTCGCTCGCACCTCGGTAGCTTCAGTTGGTTCGGAGGGCGGAGGGGTGGTGGTGGTGGCAGCTGCCTGTCTCGCTCGCACCACAGCCAGGTGCCTCTGGATGTAAAGCTCGTGGGGCGCTAGAGCGGCGGCTCGCGCGAGGCACCGCTCGGCGACCGCGAGCTTGCCGCGTTCCACCGCGACCACGCAGAGGTTGTGCAGCGCCTGTACGTTGTCCGCCTCTAGTTCTAAGATGCGGAGGTAACACTGGAAGACAGAACATCTTATTACGACCCTGAACTGGTTGAAAGTTTGTATGGTTGAATGGTTGTATGCTGTATTGACCCTAAACAGAGCCACCATACCAATGCCATGGTTAATGAACCAGTGTGGTGAAAGGATTTAGTGCGTCTTGTAAAGGCTTCTTTCGTGAACGTGTCACATTAAAGTTTTTTGCTAGGACATATCGGTTTCCTCACGAACACTTTACACGTCGTACCATAATGTTGCGCACAAATGTTTCCAATGGAAAAGTTTGTTGGTGCACGATCGGGATTTGAACCCATGGTCAAACTACACACATGGTCATACATGGTCTACGTCTTAGGTGGACGTGACCTAAGAGGTATTGTATTTGTAATGGGCGTGGGCCACCACCACCAGCCTGTTTACGTCCACTGCTGGACGAGGCTACCCCACCCCATCACCACGCTTGGCAGGCGGTTTGGTGAACACAGTTGGTTATAAGTACTTAGATGAAAGCTGCTGCTGCTCATCTCCTGGTGTAATGCCTTTTAATAAATCCAGGGGGTATATTCTTATGCCAGATATACCACGGCACCATCATTTACTCAAATAAAACAAAAAAAATATACCTGTATCAAGTCCACTGGAAATTGCCTAATTGGGAGTGTGGGGGAAAAATATGAATTATGCTCACACTCTCAGCTGCGTCCAAATCTTTGACAGAGTTGATGTATATATCTCCCAAAAGCACGAGCGCCTTCACATGATCTGGATGGTGCCTGACTAGCTGCTTTAGAAAGGGCGCAGCCTCCAGCGGTCGGCGTCGGTCAGCCAGCAGTAAGGCCAGGTTGAAGAGTGCTGATCGGAAGTCCGGTTTCAAGTGGACGGCGGCTCGGAACCAACGCTCGGCGCATTCTGCGTCACCCTCGTCCATGCAAACCATGCCTAGGTTAAAATGGACGCGCTCGTTTGTGGCTGAAAGATGGAAAATGGAAGTTAGGAACTGAACATCAAAAAAAAAGATAAAAATTTATAGTGTGATAAACAGTAAGCAACGAGCATGGTTAATTGCGATACAACTGTTCGTCATTAAAATTGTGTTCTTGGTTTGTAGAAAGCTGGAAAAATCTTTGACTTTGAGTGCGCAATGGGTATGGGCATAAACCCGTTCCACAATGACACTAGATTCTAAACAGAAAAAATCTGCAGAACTATTGTAACCAAGTCGACAGAACCAATAAGGTGGTTCCGAAACCGCGGAACAATCCCGCTCATACGCGCTTTCCACAACTTGCACGTATGGGAAGAAATTTTATCGTGAAGCGAGCTAAAGTACGAGATACCTACGTGTCGATGATGTGAGATGAGCTCCTTTCCGATACTCACTAACTAGTAATGCAAAAGTAGCTATAGCAACACCTATAAATCTAGGGTCACCAAGATACAGACTTAGCCTAGTTTGGGACCCTCCATAAAATCTGTACCTATCATCATTATATGTTATTAACATGTTTTTTTTTTAAATTCACATTGTTTTATGTTATATCTCAACTTATGTCTGTTTCTAAATAAATGTATCTTATCTTATCTTACCTATAGGTAAGTAGATGAAAAAGATGGCGAGAACTGTTCTGAACCAAAGAACCAAGTTGATCCAAAGACTACAATTTGTAACAAGAAGGAACCTCCCAATAATCCAAAATCTATGGAAAAGAAGACATGATGTAAACCCACTTACAGTCTTTATCCAGAAGTTTCAAAAGGCGTTGCCTGGCAAGATGCCTCAGGTCAGCCGCCCCCAACTCCTGGAGTAGAATTGCAGAGTTCAGCAAAGCCTGTTCGTGTTCTGGTTCTAATTCCAATGCTTTGTCCAAGTAAGCAAGTGCCTGAGACGCCTTCCCTTGTTCTAGAAGGACTACTCCCAGCTGTAATGAAAAGATTGTATGAATAAATGCCTTTTTTTATATAAGAGGAAGATTGTGTATGAATAAAGCCTCTGCGATATTTTCCCCACACTGGCTCTTTCATCATAAATCACCATAAGGAGGCTTCAAAGGCACTCTGTATTGGACTCTCGTAGTGGATCATAACGAATTGCAAGCAAAGTTTCTTTGCGAAGTGCACCCTGAATCCTTTCACGAAACTGGTGGTCAAGGATTCAGTCTTCTGTCAGCAGTGAAGAAGATGAAGACGTTACGTCCACTGCTGGACGTGGCATCCTGGGCCTCTTAGGCAGAGGCCTGCTGGGCTTTCTAAGGCCGGATACATAACGACGTTCTAATCCACTTACGTTGTAATAAATATCTGGATTTCCACTGTCATACAACAGCGCCCGTTCATACACCTCCTGCGCCTCTTTTGTCCTATTTAACTTGATCAGAATATCTCCTCTATTGATATACGCTTGCGTGTAATCTGATCTCATGCTGATCGCTTGTCTGTACAGCATATCCGCCTCTTCTAATCTCGTAGCGTTCTTTGAAATCAAATTTGCAAGGTTCAAAAACACGTTCAAATGGTTCGGAGCTATTCTCGCTTGGTAGGACTCTCCTGGCTTGGCTTTCGGGAGTAGAGACTTCGCTTTTACGTAAGCGTCTTCGGCCTCTTGTAGTTGTCCAAGATGGTTGTATGTTCGGCCAACGTTGATGTGGGCACCAACGTCGTCTGGTTGGACGCTGACGGCTGTGTTGAAGAATTGTAAAGCCTCGTCGTATTTTCCATCTGCTTCCAATGCGTGGCCAACGTTGTTGTACAGTTTTGCGTTGTTTCTATTCACCTGTAATTTAATTGAGTGAGTCAATCGGGTAGTCCAGAGGACTTGAGGTATACTGATTTGCAATGACAGATATCACGGTGGATGCCTGCCATCATCGACGCATAGGGAAACTCCTAGATTATTTAGCATCATCATCATCAGCCTTTAGAAATCCACTAATGGGTGAGGCCTGCCCCATTAGAATTAAATGGGAGGATTTGGCATAATCACCACGCTTGGCAGGCGCATTGGTGATCGCAGGATTGGTGTTGATTACTCAGGTTAATGCATTTCCTTCCCCTTTATTTTCCAATGGTTGTAAGTTCTGCAAGTTATATGGTCTGCCCGTTACTACTTGCTAGTTTTGAGAGTAACCTCAAAACAACTGAGTAACTCATTACAACAGCAAAATTAGGTCACTTCCACCTGGGTCTAACCGTTGGTAGCATTGCACTGCTCTCCGCCAGCCTGATGCAAAGTTTTGAGCTGACTATGATGATGATGAAGTGAACAGACGGGAGTATTTGTTTTATGGCAGTAGGAATAGTTGGGTCAGCATTTGATTTATATATAACGCCAGTTCACAGCCGCAAGCCACATCATTTGTAAACTGTCCGTTTGAGGTTATCTGGGTTTACCTAATTATCTCTGTGTGACATTTGGGTGCTTCATATCTACAGCTACAATTAAGTAATTACGAGGGAATGTCGGCTTTGAATTCGAGAAGAAATTGTTCGCATTTTGGCAAAGTGGGCCACCAATAAGCACCAACTCATTGAAGGCTCGTTGAAGTAAGTTGTTTCTTTGATTCATCATCATCATCAACAGTCTGTTTACGTCCACTGCTGGACGAAGCCTCCCCCATTGAATATAATGGGGGGATTTTTCATAATCACCACGCGTGGCAGACGGATTGGTGATCGCAGTTTGGTGTTAAGTACTCAGGTAGATGCTGCTGCACATCCCCTGGTGTAATCCCTTACTTTTTACTTCTTCCACGGCAGGAGAAGGAGGGGTCTATTTTTAGGCTGGACACACCACGGCACTTTCTTCTTTTCTAATTACCTACCTTTAATCCTGAAGCAAATATGGAGTATTCAGTCTTCCAATCCCAGTTCCTCATATAAGTCTTTGCACTGAATGCCAGAAGCAGGAAAGTTATCAATGCAGCAGCCAGCTTGGCACGTCGTTTGGCCAATAACCGCCAGCCATGTGCCACCAACAGGCACCAACCCATTGAAGGCATGTAGAGTACTCGCTCGGCTACCACAAACCCAACGGGAAAGAAGAGGTTGGATGCTGGGAGGAATGGCAGGACCAGTAGTGCTAAGCCCTGAAAAATATAAGCAACTTCAAGTTAGAATGTTCGTCACACGTGGTGATATTTTCACCGCGTAGGCATTGCTACGCGGTGATTACTGTCTCCAAAAAAACACCTTTCAAGATGTTTCGTATCCCCGACTCTTTTTTATGGAAATCTTAAGTTTGGCATAGATTTATGTAGGGGCAGACAGTTCTTGTGATTAGCACATAGAAAGCAGCAGCTAGCTGTTGTCCAGTTACAACAAAGCCCATTTAATTTGACAATAAGACAAAATAGTCTTTGTAGATAATTAACACTTACCATAGTCAGAGCAGAAGACCGTGTCCTCAGCGCGTGGATTGCTGCAGCTACCAACGTGGCTGCAAGGGCAAAGGTTGCCAGATTCCGGGGGTCCTTCCATGATTTCAGCAGTTCTACTGTGCCCATAGTCCAGTCACAGCATAGTGCCTCTGGTAGCGTCAGCAGCCAGGCGTTTAGGGCTGGCAGGTAGGCGAAGGTTAAATGCCTGTAATGCGAGGATACGATTTTAAATTTTGGATATTGCAAGAATAATTATATGCCGACAAAGTTTGGATTTTAATGAGTTTACATTTTTTATTTCTGAGGGTAGATTGTTGTACAGCTTTACGCCTTCACAAATAATCATTTTTTGCCGAAGTTCGTTCGAGTTCAAGGTAATACCAGGATGGTTCTACCGCTGTCACCTGGCAACTCGTTACCCGGTTACGTAGATATTGGCAAATCTTAATAATGGTAGATCAAAGAAAACTAAATAAAATAGCTGATCAAAGCAAGTGATCCAATTCCTATAGTCTAATTCGGTTTAACTTGCTTCCTAGAATCGTTACGCTAAATCTGCATCCCGAGGAATATCCATGACTAACTTGCATCTACACAGGTGCGATGCAAATTATTCTGACAAAACGATTAACATAGCCTGGACAGTTGGACACCCTTAGTGAAACAACAAAGGGAATGGAATTAAGTTAGCAATGCAATAAAATCCGTAGGCATTTTAACGACATAAATATCTCACTTTGTTAAACCCTCGCTGTTGTACAGAAAAATATTGATACGACAATGTTTTTGAATTGGACTTTTGTGTTCCTTTTCGTATTGTTTGATTATATTGTTCAGTTTTCCTTTGATAAATTTATTTCGAGCTAGCCTTCAACTACTTTAAATTACAAGGTAAAAACCGAATATAGTTCCCAAGCATCGCAAAGAGAATTTCCAATTATCTAATTTTCGTTGTGAACGCCAGGTCGCACAAGGAATTCTTCGCTCAATCTCGCCTTTCAGGTTAACAGTTGACTTCCGAATATCAATTTCATCGGGCGATGTATCAATATCGTCAGGAGCACGCGTGTTGTGCACCAGGTATTTTCACAATTGAGGAGTTATGTAATAATGTCTATATGGAAGGACTTTAGCACACCAAGTTATGTCAAAATAACAATAAGATTTTTGTACAAAAATGTATTTTTCAGAACAAGTTTTTATTCAATTAGTGATTGTATCCGTAAGGAAAAAATGGTAACAAAGGTTGGTAATATTAGGTATTGCGGATTTCACTAAATGCGAAATGAGTAAAGGACTACTAACGCTTTTGCATTATTGGCTGCGTACTAACTGAGAGAATAGTTAGTAGTGTTTTAGTATATGTATAGTCTCGGCTGCCTCGCGAGGCTGCTCGTTCATTCAGTACTCATCTATAGTTAAGCGAAAAAAGACCGATAATGTGTAGATATAAAGGTACGTACTGGTGATGCAAAGCGAGTTCAAATACTTAATGCGTAAGGAGCGATAGACTACTAACGCGTTTACACTGTTGGCAGGGTACTAACTGAGAGAGTAGCATTTAAGTATTTCTATAGCCTCGGCAAACGTCGCGAGGCTGCTAGATCTGTCAGTACCCAGCCATAGGCGGGTGAAAAAGGCCTCCTGAACTCATATAACATGGGAAGATCAAAGTCTTACCAACGCGTAGCATCGTAGCCATTGAGGTCTACGCCGTAGATCTCACTGGCGGCATAGTGGCTGCCGCTATTACAACCAAGAGCTGCGTTTCTATCACACGCGGCGAGCAACAAGCAGCGCTTATGTGGTAGTTCACGGTGGCGACCCGGCGAGTCACCTTACTATACGCGCTGCTCTACCTTTACCCTCAATGACACCCGGATGACCTACATAGCGCGGCGGGTGAGTATCCGGCTGAGACGCAAGATATGCGGGTTCAATTCTCGCTGCGGGACAAATGTTTGCATGATCTGCAAATATTTGTTCCGGGTCTGAGTGTTGCGGTACCATGATACTCGTAGTTCTTGATATCCACGACACAAGGTAACCTAGTGTAGGATCAGGCGGGTGATTACGTAATTCTGTTGCTAATAATTTCAATCGATTTCGAAGATAAAGACTGATGAAAATGACATTAATGAAACGCTCAAAGAAATTGTTACCTGGTTAGAAGGTAATAATCTCCGTGTTAATCTAAAGAAAACCAATATAATGCACTTTTATCAACGAATTTCTAAATCTAATAATATCAATGTAGAATATGAAAATGAATTAATTAATGAATCCGATGTTACGAAATTTTTGGGATTATTTATAGATAAAAGTTTAACATGGAAAATTCAAACAGAAAATTTAATTAAAAGAATTAATAGTTTTTCATACGCTTTGCATCATTTGTCAAGAGTGGTGAGCAATGACACTGCATTGACTGCATACTATGGATCTGTAACTTCTAACTTAAGATACGGTGTAATATTTTGGGGCAATAGTACAAATAAACAGGATGTATTTATTGCACAAAAAAGGTGTCTGAGAGCTATTTTCAAGCTAAAAAGTACTGACAGCTGTGTAACATATTTCAAATCTTATAAATACTACTTCATAAATAATATTTATGAAGTAGTATTTGTAAAAAATGACACCAGTAAATTTAAGAAATTCTGTGACATCACTAATTTTAATATGCGTAATAAGGATAGATTATGTAATATAAAATGGAAAACTACACTTATGCAAAATAGTATTTTGTGTAAGACTACAAAAATATTTAATAAGGTACCAAAGAGCATAAAAGAGAATGACACTGTACGTTTTAAAATAAGCTAAAGGCACTTCTGCTTGAGAAATGGTACTACACAGTGACAGAGTTTTTAACGGACGACCTGAGCAATGTTTAGTTTTTTAGTATACTTTTAAATATTTACCTACCTGTAACTACATAATATATTTGCATGCCTAAAGAGTGTAATGGATCTATTTTAATTGTTTGAAATCTACATCATGTACCTACATTCTGACAAATAAATTACTATGACTATGACTATGAAACCTATAGCAACATGGTTACGTAATCACCCGGCTGGACTATGTATGCTCTCCTGGATGCGAGCTCTGAATTTGATGTGTTTGTGGATGGATGGAAGATGATTCTGTCGGAGTGCCTGGGGTTCTATGAGAAGAATGTGTGAAAGTTGCTGTTTGACATTATGCTTGACGTTATTTTTGACATTGTTTTTAAATTTTCATTTTTATTATTATCACTATCGTTTTCCTGAGTGAATAAAGTTTAGTATGTAGTGTACTTAATGCACCCGGAAATGACCTGGGTGAATCAAGTCTACTAACTAGTGTACTTAGTGCACCCAGGTGAATTACCCCAGGTGAATTAAGTATACCGCCCCGTTTTTTCTGTTATTTTGACTAATGTTATTTTTATTGTATTTCTTTTGTTTAATATTATTTATTAGTGTAACTGGTACCTTGCCGTTCTAATTAAAGTAAATAAATAAATAAATAACCAGCGGCTGCCATGTACTGGTGACAACTATTTCAACGTTTTTACCTTGCAGGAGGATGTGCTGCACCAGCTGGATTGTCAAATCTCGTGAACACAGGCAACTGAGCACCCATGACGTGTAGCCTGGCCGCCAGCAGCGCCAGTGTCGCACAGCATACGGTGGCTACACGGCGAGCCGCCTCCCCGCAAGCGCTTCCCCATCCTGATCCTTTGCCCCACGCGTCCACCCACGACCAGCGGCTTAGGCCACCTGAACTCCGGCGCTATGGAAATTAAAACATGATTCTATAAAATAACATTGAGAACCAGTTACTAAATTGAAGCGTTCCAGGACTTCCAAGAAAGGTCATGATCCAAGCAGAACCAAACATTTCTCATTAATATTTTACAAGACTTGAGTAGAAAAATGAATATTATATATACTCTATATAATATTCATTTTTTTTTATTGTGGTAAAAAAAACAGAAGCCGTAATTAAAAGAAGAAGAACTCCAAATTTAGCTTCGTACAACCAATGGCAATCTCTAAAACCTAGATTTAAATCATATTTTGTAGACTTCCACTTTCATTTGTAACTTACACCCTGTATCCAGTCTAAAAAATATGTAAGTCAAGGTCACATTGAATTGAATTAATGTTACACAGAATTAAATTTCGCAATTTGGCTGTAGGTTGGAGAAAAGGAAAGTATTTTTCCCCTAAAAATGTAAATAAGAAAATATGAAACCTAATAACATTGCTATTCGTTGGCAAACGGTCTGTGAAATAACAAGTAAAATAAAGCAGTAATGGCATTATAATTCTGTCTGCACGAAAAAAATGTGCAAAACGAGAGTTGTGAAGCAATCCTTCTTTTTGTCTTATATCAACAATCTAGGGCGCGAATAACAAAGTGAAACAAATTTTGCGCGATGGAAGAGGTGGGAATATTCGTTTGATGTCGCGTTTGTTTTTAAGTTAAGAGCTAGGATCATATTTATTTACGATATTTTAATCCAAAATTTGTATTTTTAAATGTCCCTAAAAACTCATGGGGTTATAGTATTTCTTTAAAATATTTTTTGTTTTTTTGTCACGGGTATTCATCGCGTGTTACCTTGTTATTTATTAAGATACATCGGGAATAATAAATAATAAGGTAACACGCGATAAATACGCGTGACAATATAAATAAATATCATGGGGTTGTATCGTGATGGTTTAAAGTTAAACTCTGCTTAAAACCTATTAAATTTGGTAGTTTGTATTGCAGTGGCAATTATTAAAGGACTTTCGGCTGTTAGAATAACACACTATTGATCATTTATTTATGCCATTGAGTCACAAAATGTAAACGAAAAAAGTTTTCAGTGTAAACTAAGTGTCGATTCTTCTATTAGTATTTTCTTTCTCCCCAGCTCCTAGTCTATAGGGTCGTGGTTCGTGCGGAAGGCATCGACCGCGTGTTACATAATTAGGGCGTTTTCCGTGTTTTATATCACGGCCTTACCCTTGCGTATACTCGGAGGCGTAATTAATTAGACGTGTGTCGGTACAGTCAGCGACATCAACTTTCCATGTTCCGTAAAAAAGAAAAAAAGAAAACTGGAATAAATGAAAACTTATAGAATTAGACACTGGGATTTTCTCTAATTTTGCACGAAGATAGGAAGTGGTAGCGGTCACCACTCTTATAGGCAAAAATGAATTTTGATTTTTAGGGAGCTTGATTACAAACAAAATTAATTGGCAAGGTTTTATGATCCAATTTAATAAAAATTGTTGAAATGGACATCTGAACAATATTATTAGCATTTATATTTTTTACCTTTTCTAACTGACTGTACTCTTCTGACAAGTCACTGTTTATAATAAGGTGGTTGCTGAATAATTATGATTGTTGCAAGGTTATGGAACAAAACTGGGCTTCGCCTCCGTCAGATCTTCCCGGTTTATTTGATCAAAAAATACTAGAGTGAGGCACTAATATGCAAACCTAAACCTTGCCTTACGACTATGAGTCAAAATGATATCTCTGACATTGTTTAGTATTATTTAATCCTCGTAACTATTGTTCTTTTTTTCTTTTTTTTTCTTTACAACAACGGATAATATGTGCTTAGATAGATATTTACATAAAAAACGACCAAAACTATTATTACTAAGTAGAAGATAGAGAGGTTATTTTCTTTCATCTTTAAATAATGGTCTCAGAGGAAAGTCTCCTCAACATTTAGTACAGTCAAATTAGGTGATTTTTTGCACAAGTGTGGAACTAATTATCATCAAAACTTTGTTGAAACAAAAAAAAAGTCATGAAAACTTTTCTAATTGTTTTGTATGGCTTAAAAATCACCTCTAATAATAAGCATCAGTAATTTCACCCTTCGGAACAGGGTGAAATAGGGTGAAAACCATAAAAATATCCCTAACTTAATGGGGGAAATAGAAGTAGTCGGTGCAATTTGGCATAGACTTTGAACCGTTATGATCTACATTTGCACCAAGTATTTTTTAAATCCGACATACGGAACATACAAAAAAAATCATTTACAAAAAAAACTTTTTGTGGTTATTACGGCTCCGGGAACAGTAAGGTAGTCGGTGCAAATTGATAGACTTATCAGAAAAATTATCGAAATACATTACCATCCACCAAATAGGATCATCAAATCAAGCCAAGCTGTGTTTTGTTTTTCTAGGCTTGGTCGCGTTGGAAAGGAGTAATTTTAGACGATTCAAAATGATCCTAGTCATTTCAATGAATAAAATAGGTAGGTACTTTTGACTTTGACTTTGAATATAACGTGATCCTAAATTTACCTTCTGCGCGACGAAGAGTTCATAAACTACGCAGACTCCAGTAACAGTGATGCCTTGTTCCTTGCAGAGCATAGCAATGCCAACACAGGCGGTGCAGGCAGCCACGTACCTCCAGTCTGAAATAAATGTTATTTTAAGAGAGGAAGAAAACATTTTTCTTCGTGATTTAGGCCCAATATACACCTAAGATGAGAGATACTCAAGCGCTCGTTATCTAGCAAAGAAAACACTCCAATTGATATTCCCCTAATAACATTTTTCTTGTTCAGATTGTTTTTATAATAACGTCTTATTCAGGACGTCAGGATCGTTCTTAATGGCATTCTATGGACGCATATATCCAGCTGTGTACGTCTCGATGATGATGATAATTACTACATCCAACATAATAATATCCAATCAACAAAACCACATACATAAATAAACCCAACAAAACAACATATACCCACCAATGTTGAATAAATGCCTTTTTATTTTATAGTCCTGATACCACACTAGAATTCCCTGGAGAATTCCTATAAGGTACTACGAGTACCACGGTACCACAACATACAGAATAGAAAAAAATATTTGCAGATCATACATTTGTATTGCAGCGGGAAATCAACCCGCAACTCTCGCATCTCAGCCCGCCGTACAAAGGAGGCCGTCAAATTACGGATGCATGTTATGTGGATACCTGTCTGTCTTCGTCTGCTAGATGCTCGGGCGTAGCACAGTAAGGCACCAAGGAAGAACAGTGATGACAGCATTTCTGCTCTGCCAACCACACCTGTCACCTGGATAAAGAAAACACGAATTAGCATTACACTAAAAATTCATCCGACGCAGTAGAAGAATAAAGGTCGCAGAAAGTCGGTGGATGGAGGCGTGGCATTCTATGGGGAAGACTGACAACACCCTGAGACATTCACAGACATGACATCATCATATTCTGAGACATGTGTCTCAGAGTCGGCAGCGCGCGTGTCGGCCTCTGGTGTTGCAGGCGTCCATAATATGCTACGATAATTACTTTTCATCAGGTGGGCTGTATGCATGTTTGCTTACCAAGTAGTATAAATAAAAAGAAACTTATGTCCAGCAGTGGACTTTTATAGTTTTAAGGACTTTATGGTAATGACAAGTTCATATTTATTAATTTTTAACCCTGAAATGCGAAGATTATATAATTTGGGAAATAAGACCTGATATAGAACGCATCGTGGCAAAATTGGTTAGCTTATCCCCATATCTAGGGGAGGTCACGGGCTTGATATCCAACCAGCAGGTAGTTTTGCGTCAACATTTCCTACATTTGTTAACATATTATTCAAAGTCACCGAAACAGATACAAAGCTTCAAATTGTAATAATAAACCTGATAGCTGGCTATTATCTGGCTCAACACATTGGTATTGCCAATCAGCGTGGCAATGCATGCAGCCAGCGTCTTAGACGCTTCCGTCTGGTATATTTAGATATAATCCTTTCATCGTTTCGTCTTTAGATCGTAAGCAACTGCTTAATTTGTGTTTTTTTTAAATTTATGTATTTAGTTATACTAGTATTAGTTGTATTATTAGTTTTGTAAATAAAGATAGGTATACACATAAAAAAGGTAGTTGAATATCTACATCATTGTCTTGCCCTTATCCCAATTTATTTTGGGTCGGCGCAGTATGTCTTTCTCTTCCACTCTCTCCTGTCAGCCGTCATCTCATCATTCACTCCCTTCTCATTCATATCATCTTTCACGCAATCCATCCATCTTTTCTTAGGTCTTCCCTTCCTTTCCATCCACTAACCTTCATATTCATCACTCTCCTAGTTACATGTGTTTCATCCCTCCTCTTAACATGCCCATACCAAGCTAAACCCTTTCAACTTTTCTGTCACTGGTGCAATTTTCAAACTTCCTGTTATATACTCATTCCTTATTTTATCCATTTTTGTTACTCCACACATCCATCTTAACATTCTCATCTCTGCTGCATGCAATCTTCTTTCATCCTTCTTCTTCGTGGCCCAGTTGAATATCTACAAAAAGTAAACAAATCTCAGCAAACTACAAATAATGTTACGTAAGTCGAGAAAACATTGCTAGTTCAGTCAATACGTTTGCCTGTGGAATATCAGGAAAAGTCGGCAAATATCTGCACTGTATAGCCTCGGCCATATGGTTTCGGACATTTTAGTCGGTCACCTTTTCATAAAACTTTGTTTTGGCAAAATGTTTGAAAGTACTCGTAGGTAATTAACTAGTTAATAGAAAGGTCTATTGACTTTCTTTTCTTTTAAGAAGTCTAAGCTCAAAGTCATCTCTGAGTTTGAGCTTTTATGTCGAAATTGTTTTGTTTTTTTATCCTTGTTTGTTTTAAAATGGCACTTCTGTCAGTACCCTTATCAAGTATATTTTGACAGGTGCGTTTCTGTGGGGTTTCATGAAAAATATATGGCGTTTAAGAAAATAAATTGAATAACCAATTACTTTTATGAAGGGAGGCTTTAGAAAAGTACACCTTTTTAGTTACTCAAGTCCATACGTATAGTCCCGAATAAAAACACAACAATGAGTACCTAGTGTTTGCAATACTGTGGGACCAACAACATTTTAAAGGTAGCAAGAGTCAGTGGATGGAGGCGGGTCAAGACCGTTGGTCGTGCACCATCCTATGTTGCCACGCCTATGTCCAGCAGTGGACTTCTACAGGCTGATGATGATGATGATTATTATTCAGAAGTGTTCGTCAGCTTTGTAAGCTTTTATGTTAATTGGATCTAGATTGAGATTTCGTGGTGGAAGTTTGGATTTTGGCCAGCTTGGATATACAATTGTATGACATGTCCGGCTAACACCGTCTGGCATCGAGCAACTCTAGGATAGGAGTATGTTGACTATAAGACCGCAAACAGTGTGAGTACTTAGTTATTTACTATTCCACGGCCACAGGGAGGCGGCAGTTCTCGGTGCTTTCTTACGACTTCATTACATACATGTCCCGGAGATTTTCGTGGTCTCTCCTCCAAAATATACGAGGTCCTCGCAATTTGCTTTCTTTATTTTATCAGAGTTGCTTGCGGTGGCTACAATAAAATCGGATAAAACTGGCTGTAACAAATGTTTCTTTTTGGAGAAAAGACTACGTAGAATGGAATTTGTCACTAAAAATCTCTGTAGACATTTATACATTTTTACCTACTTATATACAAACGAATAACACACATCAATTGAAATAAGCATAACACGTTTTTGTTATTGTTGTAGGATAAAAAGAGGTACGAGAGACGTGATGTACAACCATACCTAATGATTTACGTGCGCATATATCACCCACTCGCTCAGGGAAAGGTTCATAAGAAACTGGCTACAAAAAGATATTGCTATTTGTTAATTCTGTTTACTCTCCCCAGCTGAGAGTAGGTTTGATTTAACATAGGTCTGACGATGTTATGAATTCTAAGGAGCAATCGAACAATGTTGCGCGAAAGTAGCTCTACGTTAAGTTTGTTTTCCAAAGCCTCTTTACATCTTTGTTTACAAAATATCCTAGCAACAACTAAGCTTACGAGTTCATACTACTTAGGTTACATTTGGTAACCTTATATGCTTCCTATGCTATTTTAAATAGACGCGAAGTGTTATGGGTAATGTGCATTGTCTGGTAGAGTAAATTATATTATGTTAATTTGAGCACAACCACTGAATAACAAAACGGAAACCAAAGCCTCTTAAAATAAATGTTTAAAGTTTAAAAAACACAATATTTCGTATTTTTAGGGTTCTGTTCTTCAGAAGGTTCCAACGACACCATTATAGGTTCACTCAGGTGCCTGTCTGTCTATGTATCTGTCTATTTTCTCTGAATCTACTGGACCAAAAACGACGTTGACATTTGGTACATAATTATAGAGAACCTAATCACGGATGTATAGCTTAAATAAACGAATTCTGATCAGGGGTTGGTTTTGGGGGCGGGGCTATTAAACTTAATAGCTTGTGTCAAATGTATCATGTGGCATCAAATTCCCACCCGTACTCTCCACTCTATGAACCGATGATATTGTGTATTAAGGAAGTCAGTGGAATGAGGCAAAAATATCCTTCGTTGGGGCATTCTAAAAGCCTATGAAGCCCATCAGTGGACTAATGTTGGATGGTGATGATGATGAGTTAAGTAGTGTTGTAAACCTAAGCGTCGCAAACAGTAAAAGAAAAGCGCTTCCCTCAGCTATAATGCGTGGGAAGTGTAACAGTTGATGAGTTCTGTGTTTTCACTTACGGAGAATGAGCGTATTTAAATAAATTATTTTCAGGAACAGAACAGAACATAATTTGTTGAACGATCTACGATATAAGTTTAGTTGAAAAAAGTATTAAAGACTTTGGTAAAATAACTTCAATTCCATCGAAATTAAACAGAAAACTCATTTAAAACTAGGTAGATCAGAACTGCAATGTCCAAACAAAAACTCTCATAGGATCGAGCGTGTCTATTTTGCGAAATGAAACGTTTAATTCCCAAAGGAGCATTAACCGTAAACTGGACAGCACATTTGATCGAATCAGAGTAAAAGCCTTCAATCCATACCGGAAATGAAAACGAGTTCAGCCCAATCGTCCATCTAACGTTTGGCATAAAATTCGTTTTAGGGTTGAACCACATCTACAGGTTATTGATCTGTGTAGTACGCACCAAATTTACGGAAGTTAAACTGTCAAAGATCATAAACAATAATCTGTGTTTATATAAATCCAAGATTCAAGTTGAAAATCGACCTTCGAATAGTGCGGTTTGTATGGATTTTCAACTTGAATGCTGAATTGAAATAAACACAGTTACGGATCTGGGGCAAAAAAAACTCTGTAAATATGGTAAGTGAACAGATCAACACTGTATAACCACGCATCAGCAAAAGCAACGCCATTACTAGAAGCGTGTGATTTATGGAATGCTACAAGACCGCGCGTGCGATCGAATGTAATTGCACAAAACACGCTCATAATGGCTGACAGACAAGAGTTGCTGATGCGTGCTTGCAGATGTGGTCCTACCCTTACTGGGATTCATTTTAACCCCCGAAGCAGAGGGTTTATAAGTTTGGAATGTTTGTTTCATGTTAGCTTGTTTGGTTTTAGTATTCATGAAGGTTTTAATCGGATTTCCTTTACATTTAAAGCGGTATTTTTTCACTGTTTCCGGAATTTGCTTTTACGAATTAACCCAATATAACTATCCACATAATGCATACCATGTAATAAATTATGAGAAATGAAAATGAATGAATGAATGCTCTTGATGAAAGTTGCGAGTTCAAAGAACTACCTGAATATTCTTGAAACGTATAGAGGTATTTTTAGATTCAACATTATCATCAGCCTGTAGAATTCCACTGCTGGAAATAAGCCTTCACCATAAAATTACACAACGAACGGTCATGGGCCACCTCCATCCACCGACTTCCTGCTACGTACTAGGTGCTTGGAAGTTAAAACAACTGAGAATCTAACCTGATGCCCTGTCTCTATGCGTATATCCGGTTATTACTTAGTAATGTTGAAAGAAAATGAAATAACTACTGTCTATAACTTTATATAGGACAAGTTTCTTGTTCTATTGAATCGAGTGTGAATATAAAAATGAATGAAATAAGATTTTCAATAAAATACCAGAAGAATTAAAATGGGAAATTAAGGACCAGTTATTCTATAATAAATTAAAATCTATGCTTTTGAGAAAATGTTATTACTCGCTGGATGAATTTATTAGTGACAAATTATAGGATGTTTATATTATATGTTCTGATGTAAAAAATAGTTAGTTAATTCCTGTGTTGACTAGCCTACTCATTTACCTATTTAATTTAATTTAATGGTTTTGTCGTATACCCAAGCTACTAATTGACATAGATAATTGATTTGACTTGCCTACCTTCTTTTAGTTTTTGACATATTATTGTATTGTATACATGCGAGAGATTAAATTTGATAAACCTACTGCTCTAATGTGATTATGACATTGTTTTAAATTGTTTTGACTTGTATTTTAATAACTAACATAAGTATTGTCCTGTAATTTTTATTCTTGATCTTGACTTCAAATTGCAGCGCCCTGACGGGGTTCATGTACCTACCTGACTAACAGTAAAAATAAGACCTATTACTAACTATATTGTATGTACATGTGAGCAATAAATAAATACAAAAACAAATACAAATACAAAAACTTACAAATATAAAATGTTCGCATGTGAGCTTGATCTGGAAGTTCGTTTTATTTCCATTGGACATTTGCAAGCAACAAACTAAAATGAACTAAACTAAGGGTAGGTATTTATTACGGCACCATGTACCATTAGGCACCTAATACCTTTCTATGACACCTGTTAACGGAAAACCATATTCAGTTCACTGACCTTATGCAGGGAGACCAAGATATAACCAGTCACACAACGTACAAACTAACGAACTTATCAATCGATAATATTACTTACTGCTTCAGTGTGTATCGGGTGTACGGCAAACAAGATGGCGGCGACGAAACTTGCAAATTCTGGGAGGAACATCGCGCACACTCTGTAACAAGAGAAGACACTAGCGTCAAGTTCATTCGATAGAGCACGTATACAACTTTCGATAATGACTGTATAACGATAAGGAAAAAGAGTGCGTTCTCATTAAGACAGCTTCCGTGGCATTTTCGGCATAGTTCGGCTGAGACGTGAGAGGTGCAGGTTCAACTCCCGCTGCGGGACCAATGCTTGCATAATCTATCTAAATAAATGTATAAATAAATCATCAGATTAGGTAAATCGTTGTCACCATAATATTGTATTGCCCTTGGAACTGAGCAGGTAGATACTGTACTTCAACTCTTACTTGCTGTATTTACTCCGTATTAATGGACGATTCAGTATATTTTAGTCCACTCAGGACTTTGCCAGACACACCTGCCAACTTCATTTCAATCCACAAACCATTCACACAACTGGAGGATTCATTATCTGTGCTCGTTTCGAGGGAAGTTCGTTCGTACTTCACTTTAAACTTGCATTCTGAATAATCTAGTCATGAATGCAAGCTTATAGTGAAGTACGAAAACAAACACAAACAAATACAAAATTGTTGTTGTGAATAAAACCATTAAAAACTAAGATTTACATCAAGTTAGTAGCTGAAGCTGTGCCTGGGTACTGTGTGTGACAGCATAATCGTGCAAAGATGAGTGGACTGTTAAAGTTTTTTCGACAATGCAATTAAGCTTAGTATTTATCAGAATAATCTCTCGGCATCTCGGATATCGGATCTGATCTATGCGTTTACCATTGTGTGACAAAGTTGAATACAGTAGTGCCTGTTGTCACAGATAGGTACATGTGTGATGTTACCAACACCATCTTAAGCTGGGTCCACTGCGTCATATTATGGTGCTTTACAAACATATTATAACATTGTTTTCTAACAGAAAGGGAGCGTAGCCTAACTGTTTTGTGTTAGCAAAAACACATGTTTGCCGCGACGAACGGTAAATATCCCGCGCGTTCGCCTGTGGGGTGTTAAGTCATTAATTTTTATGCTCTTTAGAGGAAGACGTCAGAACTCATAATTTGAAAAGAGATGTAACACAATAGTAACATGTTTTGTTAGAAAATTTGGTGCAGCGGACCCGGCTTAATACTTGCAATTAAAAAGTCTCATCAATTCTAAATCTTAGATCTAACTCAATCGGATGATAGGAACTGCGTCCAAATCATATCCTATGATTTGACCCACATAAAATAAATACATGTACAAACGGAAGTTAAATAATAGCTTTTAAATAGAATTTACCATCATGCGTCTACAAACTAAAATATACTTGATCGCTACTATGCGATAAATTTAGCCATACTGTTACATTTTTAAAGTCCAGTCCAAACTGGGAAATATCTCAGGCCAACACAAAGTTTCCGCTACGACGCAGTGGCATCGAATGACAATAATTGAGCAAGTTTGCCGCAGACGTGGGAACTGCCAACTGAAAGGCAGAGTCGGAGCTAGGATTTTTTTGCACCCAGTTCAGTAATATTACATTACTGCACTCAGTAATGCAGCATGTTTGAGATGTTTGATCACGTAAAACAGAAATTACCCGGATCATTATGACTATTCACGCTTGCTAGATGGTCGTGAGTTGCAAGTAACAGGCTTAAATACACCTAATTTGTTACTTTTTCGACTACACCGTAAAAATACTATTGACTTTGAGTTGAGAGAACGCTTGAACGAAACGAGTCCGAACATTGAGAATATTAATAATTGGCTCATTAAAACAAAAGAATTCTAGGAAATGGAGACCTTAGAGTTTTAACTGTCCAATTTCAAAAGTGCTTTACTAACAAAGATTATTTTGAATCGTCTTATAAACTAAATTTGCTCCGGTTCGAACGGGACGGAAACTGTCTGGAAAATTTCCATGATTCAACAATGTTATTGGAAGCCTGATAGAAGTAACTTAAACCCTAGTCACAATTTTTGTTTCAAAGTGTGTAACAGCTGTATTTTAAAACATGAATATAGTCAAGTACACGCCAAGTAAGTTTAAAAAACACGGCTGTAAGCGGTTGCACCCGTTGCATTCCCTAGCTACATGACTGACGGGTTCAAACTACGTCTAATTGAGACTAACGCCAGGAAGGTGCTCCCAACTTTCTTCAGACGGAATTAAGCCACTCGTTAGCGACTTTTTGCAAAAACGAAGCAATCTCTTCACGAAGCAAAAACACGAGCGTAGATAGGTAAGTGGAGTAGATGTCTATGCAATGCGTTTATTTTACCTATTTATGCTGCTTTGAGCTGTTTTATTTTCACAGTGATTAAGTACTAGTTGCCGTGGTGTATTTGGCTTAAAAAAAGACTTCTCCATCTCTTCCCGTGGATATCATAAAAGCCGACTAAAAGGATTCATCACGGGATGGGCAGCATTATATACCTGAGTACTCAACACCAGTACTACGATCACCAATCCGCTTACCAAGCGTTCTGGTTATGGCAACTCCCCAGGGTTTTTTTACGTAACAGTAAGAAAACTTGGTTCGTATTTAAAATTCGCGCAAATATGTTTGATCAATAAGGGAAAGATTACGTCGCAATTCTAAGATACTGAAGTTTTACATGTTGTTTTGTTACGTTGAAAATAAAAGTTTAATTTTAGTCGAAATACTATTCAGAGCACTAAATAAAAAGCCAGCTCAAGTCGAATGAAGTGTGCCGCGATTGCGGCTGGCTAGTGCAAGTGCCAAGTGTGTCAGAATCTTTGGCATCGGGGGGCTGATTCCGTTCATGCTCTAGCGAAAGATGTTTCAGGAGTGACAGAAAAGGATCGAGTTACAGGAAAATACGCTTCTAGGTGGACTTTTGTTGGCCCAACCCTAAGTACTATGTAGTGTTAAAAGTGGTATAAAAATAACTTTTCTGTGAGGTGTACGGAATCTTATTACAACACTGGTTCTGTAATTTTTTTAGCTATCATTCATAACACCCTTTTCAGGGTCAGTATACTTAGACACTCACCTAAAGCAGGGTGATTAAGAAAGAACCGTAAATCTAAGAAAAAGAGGGTTGACTTGTTACGTTCTTACAGTAGCGAAAACTAACCTACTCTCGCAAAGCGTACGATAGTTCCTCTACAAAAAGTCTTGACATCCAATTTTACATAATAGTACGTACTTAATACTTACTTATATGGCTTGCTGTGTAAACCCAGTTGTGATAATGTCAGGACATAAATCTCTCACCACATTTTATAACGAGCAAAGTAAATGAGCCGTATATAATATACGTAAATTAGTTTATTGTTGAAAAATGTATTTTTCAAAACAAGCTTTTGTTAAATTCGTTATCGGAACCTGATCAAAATGAGCCTAAACACTGCCAGGCTACTACTAATCATCGAGGAGTTCCGTTGTCCACCTTCCGTCTCCATCATCAGATCAGCTTGCCGTCACCCTAAATATATACAAATTGTATTGTCATCTGAACTTGACAGGTATGAAAAATTTCAGCTCAATCGGTTAAAGATAACTAATTTAAAATTAACCACCCGGACAAACATACATTGCAAGTTAAATAAAAGCTTGTAATATACGTAATTATATACGTATTTTATTTCAAATTTAAATTACAAATTCATTGTAATTTTACAGGCAGCAAATGTTGGTAAGGTATAAATCTTAATTAGGACATAAATAATGTTAATTAAAGTTTAAATTACTTTATAGTATACATCCAAAGGTTGTTTTCTGTATTACAAAAAAGTACCCTCATGTACGGCAGATTCTACCAGATGTATAAAAAAATACAGATATTTATTTGTTGATAAAGTATCTAATAGTTTATTAGACGATTAAAAAGGATTCTTGAGTCATGTTTTGCTTTTGCCTGCTACGCGATCTGCTACGCAGCGTAGCAGATGTCTACGTCAAACAAGAATAATTCTACCCAATTTAACTCATAATAATTTTGGTTATTACCAATATTCGTTCCATTTCGCTATTATTTTGGACCGTAATAACTTCTGAATTCTGCTCAGGTGCCAAGTTATTATAAGATTTAGCCAGCTAATTGAGACGAAAAAGAAACGTGACCTATCAAAGTCGGCCAAGTTTTATCTTAGAGTCGACTAGTTCGCGAAAATGTTATCTGAATCGCAATAACTTTGGTCGTCATTCTAGTTTCAGTGGTATCTTGCTGGAAATCCTTCTAATATTATAAATGTGAAAGTTTTGGACGTTTGGTTGTTTGGTACTCTATCACGCCATAATAGCGGACCTTTAGGTAAAAAATATGTGAGAGTTAGATTTTGCCTAGATTGAGATATTGGTCTACTATTTTGGTACTTTTATCCCGTAATCCCGCAAGCGAAGTCACGAAAAAATGCTAGTGTTCAGTAAAATGGAGTACACGGTAGGTACAGGCGTTACCAGAAAGTATTTTTTTTCCCGATTTTTAAGATGTTATAAAGTGTAAGGTGATGACGACGCTTCGTGCACAGAGGCCGATAATTTATAACAAGGAATTGACACGGATTTGATTTAGTCAGTTGAATTGTAAAATTACATTTGGTGGTGTCTGTACCCATAACGAGCTCCTTTTGTGAAGATGTTTGTACAATTTGTTAAATTATTTTACAAATTGAAAATGTAGTTTATTCTTTCAGGCATAAAGCCACCCCAGAGGCCTTAGACAAAGTAACAGTCTAATAGCGATGACGCCAGTAGAAAAGTCCAAAATGTATGGGATTGACGTTAGCTATCGATATGTCACGTGGCCTATTGTATTGAATTACGACTGTAGAAATGGAATCGCTTCGAAGCGAATGCCGTTTGGCTAGGCCCTCAGATAACTATAAAAAATTTCTTTCAACTTTCAACAGGAATAACAACGGTTCAAACGTTATAAAACGCAAATCGACTATGCAGCGTTGTTCTAGTGGACAGTGGACCTAATCGGCGCGGCGGCTCTGTTTCGATCCGCTACGTTGGCAACCGCAGTACAATTAATCAAATCAGGACAGCTTGCGTATTTATTTCTCATCTGTTTTTGGGTAAAGCCTCCACATTTACAATTTACGGGTATTTATATCTTCGTTCTACAACTCTCAGCTTTCAGACAAATAAATACCCATTCGAAGAAAAATTCTAGAATCTTCTCTGTGAATTTTGTTGATTTTACTACATGGTTATGGTACAAGACAGAAGAAAATTAAAAAAAAGACTCTTGGGCCTTAACTCGGGTCTCGAATTTAACCGCAAGAGCATCGGAAAGGATGAACGTCACTGTAAAAATGTAAAAAAAAAACAAAATTAGACTTTTTTCACAAATAGCGTAACGTAACTGACAAAAAAAAACATAAAATTCAAAATTGTTCTTTATTGAATCTAGCTCAAAGTCTAGGAATACTTTTTCTTTTTGCTCGTAAGTCTGGTAGTTAAGAACAATATTTAATACGATCTTTAGTAATAGCAAACAAGTGCGTGTTAGACCACGCATAGTCAAGGGTGCCGAAATAAATAAGGATTGGTTACAAAAAAATAACCGAAAATATCCACTCAAAACTACTAAACAACATTATTGAAACCAATTTTCGTTTAAAGTGTCTTTAAAAGCTTTCAATTTTTTCAGAACTTTTCACCCCATATTTGAAAAGTTAGAGGGCGTCGCATACACTTTTTATGACTTTATAAGAAGCGCCTCGCTCATCCCGCCATTTTGTATTATTACCTATAATACAAAAGTCATTTCAAAACCTCTATATACTATAAAGAAAGACCTATCTAAAGAAACCCCACTTATGTACATACACTTTTTTGTCATCCCTCTGTAACCTGTCACCCCGATTTTTTTTTCATAATTTCGCTTTACTATTGTATAAGTGGTTCATAGAATACACCTACCTATCAAATTAAATCAATATAGTTCCAATAGTCTCGGAGTAAAATTATTGTGATATATGGTTTTTGCCATTAGGACGCACGTAGGTGTTTCCTACAAAACATCTGAGGCCTTACCATGAGCTCTTGGAGCGATTTAGTTCAAAAACTATTCAGTACAAAATATCGGTTCCGTTATATTCATATTCATTTATTCAATAACAATTATAAAATCGTGTCTGAACTAAAATTATAACCTAATACTAAAAATCATCAAAATAGGAATAAAATATGTCACTCAAAATCAAAATACGCATACGTTATGTCCGCAGCTATATTTAAAGGCACAGTAGCAGAATACCTATAGACTTCTGCGATTAAAGTTATTCAATGATGACGGATAGCAACGACTAACCGATATTTTGTACTCGAGTTGATTGTGCTGTTGCTGAGAGTGAGACAGACTCTATAGCTGTCCATGGCTGCCTGGTATCATCAATTCTTGATTTGATTTCTCCGTTTTCTCATGAGACAATTTAGAAAATAGAGAAATCTTATCACGATGATACCAGTCAGCCAATTCATTTGGCTAAATAACCTCGAAAACATAATCATAATTGCAAACAAAATTGATTCGACATTCGGTAGTCTTTCATTAGTAATATCGGCGTCAATTATTCACAAATTTTGAACAACCTCGTCACAAAACTTTTTGGCTGAATTATGCTATTTTTTGTAATATTATTTGACTATAATGTTTTTAATAGGTTAGTATTTATTTTTGTAGATAGTATTCCTTTATTTAAAAAAAATAATTGTATATTGAGTTTTCAAATCAGTGTCATCATTATTAATAATAAATTCATACATAACATAACACCCAACAGTCACATATATAGTCCTAATCCCACACTATAATTATTTGTGTCGTGGCTATTAGGAACTACGAGTACTATGTACTATAGTAACATTTGTCCCACAGCGGGAATCGAACCCGCACATCTCGTATCTCAGCCGGAAACTCGCCTGCCGCGCCACAAAGGTATTCCATACAAAACCATACCTAAAACACACTTCAGCGACTTGTTACTGACTTGTTTCAGCAATCCTAAAAACAGCTACTTTTCAAGCACCAAACTTTGCCCGTACAATTATTAGACACAAAGACTTTTGCTACACAAACCAGCCAGTGCCGTACCTACTTACTGCTACAACACAAATAAGAATCTCAACTTCCGAACGACGAATCGAGTATCCTGGGGAAATTGTCGGCCTCTGTAGGACACGAAATTACTTTGGCCATTCATCCAGACAAATATAAAAAAGTTAAACGTTGTCTGTTTGCGAGTGTGTTTATTTATGTGTTTGTCGGTATTTAACGCTAAAACACAGATTTCAATTAACTTATGCAAAAAGATCGTTTACGAGTCGTGGTAGTCTCGGCCTACGAATATAGGCCGATATATATATATAATTACTTAATACTGAACTGCGATCAACAATCCACCTGCCAAGCATGGTGATTATGGCAAATTCCCGAATTGCACGCAATGGGTTGTATGTTATGCATGGTATGAGGGAGGCCTCATACAACTGTGGATGTCTACCGGATGGTGATGATCCACAAAGATAATGTCACAAAAGACCTCAACATAGGCTACTATTTATCCCAAAATTCAGTACCTCCAGGAAAAAAACGTGAGTAACATCGCGGGTGACCGCTTGTATACAGCTAAAGAAGGGATGTTAGATGATAATAAAAAGGACCGGTAAAATTGCGACAACAATAACAACATAAATAAAATAAATAAATAGAATATTAACATTTAATATTCTTGTCCGGTCATTGACGCAGGTTCAGATTTAAACTCAAGTTTAGAATAATAATAATAATGATTATTATTAAACTCAAGGCCGTGCAACGTGTGATGGAGCGTAGCATCCTGGGTGTTAGGCAACGATCTTATAATTCACAATAGATCCAGGGTCACGTACAAAATGAAAGCTAAAAACTGTCCGCATGGATACATACTTATACAGCTACATTTGTTTACTACCGAACAAAGATGAAAGTTTTAAAACAGTTCTAAGTTCAACCTAATTACAACCATGACACCTAGCAAAAAAGTAGCAAATCTTCAAAATATTATCTTACACTTACGATCATTCGTCACAAAAAACGAGCAAAGCAATTATATTACTCCTGTCACTTGTCAAATCAAAAGACATAGGTTAAACAACTAGTGTGAAATCAACCTTAAAGAGCTACAAATAAAGTTCTTTTTCCCGTTATTACCTTGCGAGCTACATCCATCCGTTTCCATGGTTTCGCTTCTGTTTGCTTCTTCAAATTTAACTACAGAAGGTATGGAGTCGCGTTGATCACTTAAATAATTTATAATATGCACGTTAAAGTTAAGTTAAAATTATTTATGTTTTGGGCATGTATGTTTGATATTGATAGTATATATACTTGTTATTTTATTAACGTTCTGTTGTGTGTATATTTATGTGTATGTTTATGTTTTTGGCCAAGATGTCTATCGCTGGATGTCACAAATAAAAATATCACTAAATTCCACATCTTTATATTCATGTTTACAATCTTTATAATACAAGTACAGTTTAGTGCAATAATTTGATCAAAACCCAAAATGTTTAAAACAGCTCAACATTAAAAAATTTCCATTCTGCGTACCTACAGGCTGATAATGAAGCCCTAGTTATAAAAAGCTCAAATATAAAAATATATGTTCTGTTACGTTTGTCTCGTTTCATAATAAAAAAAGATATCGACCATCAAAGTTTTCCAACAAAAACCGTAAAGTGCTTGAGGGCGGGCGTACAGGCGCCTGCCGTAGGTTGGGCATTTATTTGATATTTGGGAAATATACCTATAATATGATAAAAGAATTTGAAAAAGTACTGTTTTTTTACGATAATGTGTTCTATAAGTGATTCTGGTTCATAAATTTTAACAAAGCGAGAGGACTCATTATCAGTTGGTATAGATGTAAAGGGGTTGTTAACCAAAGATTTGGTTAAATAACAGTAGCGTAAATGGATTGCTCGGAAAGCTAAAATAAAAAAAAGGAAAGCCAAGTATCTGATGAGAGTTCAACAAACAGACACAAAAGTAGTATTAAATTTTTTTAAAGTTCTGGTAAAAACAAATTATTACAATACAAATCTACTCCATGCATCTACTGTTCTGTTACAGACAATTTTGCGTCAACGTTGGCCAAACATTTGTAGCGGTGGTTTAAAATCGGTAATTTTGATCAAAATTTCATACTTTTTGTTAGTTTAAAGCTTAAAATACAACTTATTCTACATGTACTTAACGAAAGTAAGACACTCCGGCCGTTAAATTGTTTTTTCGGGGATTATTTTTGCAACTTTTAAATATACATTGCGGCATTGTGACACGTGTTTACATTGGCTTTGTTTGAAGCGAACTAAATCAAATACAAACTCACTTTTCAAGTGAGCTTAAATTCACCGAGACGTTTTTATTGCGCCGACCCGATATCTATGTGAGTATTAGAGATCGTTGGTGTTAGGCTAATGGATATAATTTGAAATACCGACTTGCGCTCACGAAACCAAATTGTAGATGTAGCTTCGGAAGCCGCTAAGCTGAAATGTGACTGGGTGGCCTTGTCTATTGGTTGCAAAGCGAGCTACTGGCAAAGGTAGCCACCGAGTGGCATCCAAATCTAGCGAGAAAGCGACGCGACAGAAAAAAACGGAGATACTGAGAGGAAATTGATAAGTTTGGTGATCGCAGTTTGGTGTTAAGTACTTAGGTGGATGCTGCCCATCCCCTAGCGTGGTCGCCTTCTACAATATCTACAGGTAGAGTTGGGGGAGTCCTATTCTTATACTGAGACTACCGTACTTTACCGCTGAATAAAACCAATCGCCGGACACTGGACAGCCCTAAGCAAAGACCCGAACAAGGACGGAGAAACCCGTACAACTTTTTTGCCACAGAGTTAAATTAGTTTTTCATAGCCCTGCCTGCGTCATAACCTTAATTACGGCCCTTTGTCTTATCATACGAGTTATTAATTATAATTACATTTTGTAATAAATTCGCTCATATAGCTGGCGGATATAGCTGTCGAAATAATTAAGCCAATTGCTAATTATAATTATAACTCCCCAGTTATTGTAACACAACGTTTTCTGAGTACGGGAGTTTTGTTCAAAACATTGATATCTTTGTTTGTTTCGCGTGTGTTGTGATTAGAAGAATTATTTGTGCTAAGGTTCAATGAACTTATCTGAAGGAGAACTTTATCCTTGTTTGATAAGAGCATGTAGGTAGGTATTACGTTCATAAACGATATACCTACCCTCCTCTTCCTTGCGTCGATATCCTCACTGCTGAGGGTCGTGACCTTTATGCAGGACCTTTGAATGCATGATGTTCCTCCAACGGGATCTGTCTTCTGCGGAACGGATGGCATCACTCACAGAAGAATCCAGTGCTGAGCGAACTTGATCGCTCCAACGCATAGGGCTCCGTCCTCGCGACCTCTTTCCTTCCACCTTACCAGTGACCATCAGTTTTTCAAGGATATCACCTCCTTTCCTGGCAATGTGACCGGAAAAGTCGAGGATTCTGCGAAGACATATGGTGGAAAGCCTGGTTTTAATGTTGAGCTCTTTTAGAATTGATGCGTTGGTGCGATGTGCTGTCCATGGAATTCTGAGCAACTTCCGCCAGCACCACATTTCAAAGGCATCTATGCGCATCCGATCAGCCTTCTTAAGCGTCCAAGTCTCTGCCCCGTATTGAAAGATGGAGAATACTAAGGTGGTCATAACTTGCGTTTTGTCCTGACTGATATTAATTGTTATATCGAATTTACTTAGGACTAATTATTATTATTACGTAGGACTATGAAATGCGTTTATTTACATATTAATATTACGTTACGTTTATAAACATAACATAACACCCAACAGTCAAATACATAGTCCTGATCCCACACTAGGATTCTCTGTGTCATGAGTATCAGGAACTACGAGTACCATGGTACCATAACACCCAGACCCGGAACAAATATTTACAGATCATGCAAATATTTGTCCCGCACCTCTTGCGTCTCAGCCAGCTACTCGCCCGCCGCGCTACAGAGGTCGTCAAACGAAGCTCTTGTGCATCTTCTCTGAACTAATCATGGTTTCATTATCATCATCATGCAGCCTTTAGACGTCATAGAATGCAATGGGGAAAATTACCACAATCACCAACGCTTAATGGCATATAAAACAGAAATCGAACTGTAGAAGTGAATATTGAATAAAATAAAAAATTATGATAGGTATAGGATGTGTCTAGTCTAAAACTGCACGCCCCTCCACCGGTTTTACTTGGCACTTGACATAGGCTTGACGTTCGAAAACGGTCCTTGTGGTTACGGATTAAGACATATTTTATTTTGACGGAATGAAATAGCGGGCATTCAGTTTTACTTTACTTGCACTAGAGTGCATGTAAAGAAGATTTTTTCCTCCCTTACATCAAAGAGCCTAAAACTAACCAACAGTTAAACAACAGGAAACTCTTATCAATATATCTAGGTCTAGTTTAGGTTAGTAAAACTGAACCATGCAAAATTGGACTGCTTGGCAAACATGATTCCGTTTCAATTTAGGACTTCCGATGCAACAGGGAAACAGCCATGAATTTAAAAGTAACTCCATTATAAGTTTCCAGTTGAAAATTTTACGAGTCGAGAATAATGTGGGGCCTGAAACTTTCCCCTGATACACTAATGTGATTGGCCGGTAACCAAATCTGCAACTTTTGAGTGGCGTAAACAAGTTGCCTGTTGACTGTAATTTGACTACATAATTTATTGGGCCATGTACGTGGGGTTTGCGAACTTTTAGGCAATAAATATAAGAAAAGGACGATCAACGTGGGACATGAAAAGTTATACGTAAACAAATCAGAGAATAATAGGGGGAATTTTACAAGAAAACTATTGAAGTTTTACAACCACAGTAAAACATTTTTGAAAACCCATAATCTGATTTAATTGATGTGTGATGGTGTGGTATTCATTACCATACTATCACCTCATAAAAAGACGCCAATTGTAATGTTTTTTTTAATGTTTAATTAAGTTTGTTTGTGAAGACTGTTACTATTAATATCGTGATTAAAATATAATAATGTATATGTGTTTAAACATGTAAAAATTGGTTTGATTTTTCATAAAAAGTACATACTTCAAATTTCAATGAACCCATCATGATCATGAGTAGTCAAGTTGTACCTGAAGCACACGGTCACGGGGTTAGTATTGAGTTAACTTTAGGCATGAGATTTATTCAGTTTCTTTTTTCAGCTCCTTGGACTGAGTAAAAGGCTAACAAAAAGGTTCCAAAAAAAATTTAAAAAAAAAACCGTCGGGTGTAAAGGGATATGCAGAGGTTACCGCTTAACATGGTCCAACGGTATGCGTCGTTACTTATTTAAATAAAAAATACAAGCAAGACATAGGTTGAAAATTGCGGTCACAAACAATTTACTTCAGCCACTGCTAAATAGTACCTATGACCGTCATATATCTTATGGTGGCACTTCACTTGGTGTATATAAGCAAATTTTTGCGTTATTTTGCCTAAGAAAACAACATGTACCGATAGACTCATGGTTGATTTTACCTTAGAAAAATAACGCAAACATTTGCGAATATACACCAAGTGAAGTGCCGGCATTATGAAAAACATTGGCTTTAGCTACTGGGATGGACATTCGCCTGTAGAAAGTTTCGACATCAGCAAGTTCCTTTAATAGGAGCGCAAACTGTTTGAGAAGCGATGAGTTGTTGGTTTTACATTTCTTGCAAGTTGAGCTCTTTAGATCAAGTTTAACCTCACTGAGTAAAGTTTTATGACTCGATTGTAATGAGATTCTCAAACTAGAGCATAGCGTATATTTGCACAAATATTTTCTTTCTTTGTTCTTCTACCACACGTACCTAAAATACTAACAGGGTTGATTTTGTTTTCCAAAAACTTCATCACAAGATCACTAACCGTGTTCTCGTGCAATTTAATATTTATTTCACTAAACTTTTTAAGTATTTAAAATATACTTTTAAAATAATATGTTATTTACCCTGCAATAATACAAGACATGATCAAAGTTAAACTGTGATTTAGTTAATACGCAGTTTCAGTCTTTACGAGGGTGAACCTCAAGGAAATTTTCACGTCATTAAATAGATATAGTCGTACTTTAATGGGTAAGAAGTCAAGCGGTACTTAGATATAAATTTTAGCACCCATTAGTGAGCGGGGATGAAAACTGTTTCGCCGCAGAATAATGTGCAGTTAGTTCTGTGCTCCTTTTCGTTACAGATTGTGGCAGTGCGGAAGTAGGCCAGCAAAGCTTGTGCCAAACTTTAATGCGTTTAGACTGAAGTTAGCTTCATTGCATTGCTCAAATGTATAGATAGTAGGTAAGTAGGTCTATTTCATGGTCAACTTTTTGATGTAACTTGCAAGAGCATTTAAGTTTGACTTTCACCTTTCGTGTCGATATTGACTAAACCACTTTTTCGCCAAATTATTTTCTTCCAATAATTACTAGCTCATAAGCAGTAACACATCTACTGCTGGACAAAGCCTCCCTCATAAAATACAATTGGCATAATCACCACGCTTGGCAGGCGGATTGGTGATTGAAGTATTCATGTTGTCTGTTCCCGTCTCACGACCTTTCAGCGTGGTCGCGGTCGGTGCTCATGAGGAAGGACCTCAAAACGGTCAACGAAACTTCAGCAGGAGAATAGTAAAGTACGTGGTGTATAGTCGTTATTTTTTAAAATGATACCAAGCAACGATAACTTCAATTCTATTATTCATGTTGAGTTCTCAGGTGGATGCTGCTGCCCGTGGTGTAATCTCTCAGTCGGCTTTACGACATCCACGGGAGGAGATGAAGGCCCCTTCATCTCTCCCCTATCTATTCTTAGGCTGGACACATCACGGCATTACAAACTAAATACTTTAACTTATTTGCCGATAGATGAATTGTTGCCCATTATCGGTTTATCGTCTAAAATTTGTTTCCATTGAAAAATATCTTAGCAACCATTTTCAAAAGAACGAGTCCAGAAAGTTTTATTAAAAACTCGTAACTTGGAACGTCACTTGATGAAGCTTGTTTGAAAAGTTTGTGGCCATAGTCGCATTATTGACAAGGCCATTGTATGTTAAACTTTTCAGCCATAAGGTATCAATGGATGCTTATCACAAATTGTTATGATGTCATGCATCATTCTAAAGATTCACATATGGTATTTATTAACTATGACTCTGATTACCTACTTTTTAACCGACTAGAACCACAGAAGAACAGAATCAATTTTTGATGATAGGATCAATGAGGAATTGAGAGAACTCCTCAAATATTGTAGGCATACATATGGTGATTTTGATATTTTCAGCAACAAACCAAGCATTTGCATTCAGAAAGTATCATAATCCGTTCACCACTATGGTTCTTTCATAATTTTTTTTTCATCCAAATATGGGGCGGTATACTTAATTCACCTGGGGTAATTCACCATTTAGTCGAATACAATGGCGGCAGTCGGTTTTTTAAATGAAAAGTTATTGTAAGTCATTGAAGATGAGGAGAATGTACGAGGTGTCGTTTAGTGCCATTCTAAAACAACATTACAATAGCGATTGATTAAAATATAATTATATATAAATATTATGCATATTATTATATTATACAAATAGGCTATATATGATGAGCCATAACAATATCAAACGCTATAAACATTTTAATTTTAAACTACTAACTACTTTAGTTACTAACTGCATACCAAAATTAAAATGATAATGCGCGCTCAAATATCGTTAAAAGGATTACAGAGGCAAATTGGATATTGAACATAAACCCGGATAAGGCGGTGGACACACCAAGTATAATTAGCAGTAACTAAGGGGATCGGGTGGCTGATTAAAACAGGCTTAACTGAAATGTTTCGCCTGCAAGCTGGCACCCGCCCGGACGACCCGAATTCAAACTTACTAGTGATGGGACGGAAATCCGGTATCCGATATCCGGTAGTAGAAATTATACGGAAAAAGTATATCATAAGCCGCTATACGTCTACTGCTGGACGTCATCACTGGCGAAAACCCTATAGGATGAAATGCAATGAGTTTTCTATAGTCACTATGGTAGGCGGTCATCGCAGTATTGGTGTTAAGTTCTCAGGTGGATGCTGCTGCCCATCTCCAGGTGTTATACTATTGTACAAAATTCACGGGAGAAAACAGAGGGATATATTCTTAGTCCAAACAAACCGCAGCCGGAAAACGTATTACTGCTAATTCGATACGAAGACAAGAGCCAAATAATTTAATTTATAAAAAAAAACAAGTTTTTTTACTCTAATAAACTACTACTACTAAACTAATTATTAAAAACTGTGAAGTTTATTTATTACTACAGAATATTGTAAATGCACAAAACCTGATACAATGACCGAATTACATAAGAAATGTGATTTGAATCCTTTCTGTATAATCTTTCCTAGAGCGAAGCCATAAACCATCATGATCAAATGACAGCAACTGGATGGGTAAAGCCGGGAGGGATACTTTGGCGCTACACAGGAGAGACAAATACTTACAGAATACTCAAGATCTGTACCCTCTTACGGGTCTTGATAGGTTTTGTTCCGTAACTCGTACCACATCACTAGTTCACTAGGGTAACATCTCCGGTTATTGCACTTCTAGCTAAACCAATTTAGAAGGTATAATTGCGTTTTGTTTTAACGAACGGGAGGGTTCGTTCAATTTGGAATCGATCAGGCCCGTCAAATAAAACGGTTAATAGTTTTCTTCGAGGTATTTACTTTGAACGGAATACTTAATTTGAAAGGAGTTAGAATGATGATTGGCTGAAGAAGTATCTCGATTAAGTTTCCAGTAAAGCGAAAACACGTAAGTATTTCAGTTTTAATTATGTATTGGTTATATTACCCAGCCTGATATCAAAATCATTTATTAAATAAAAAATAGCATGAACATTAATTGATTGGTCCGTCAAGGAGGCACCATTGTCCAATGTGTCGTCCAGTTCGTGGTCGCCACTTGAGAACATTTGTTCCCCAGCGTTTGCCTGCCCATAGCCACTTCAACTCCATTCAGAGTTGCTAATTCAGAGAGCTATGTCGCTGATCTTAGTTCTATGGATCTTTATATTACTTGTTGTTTGAGCTTATATAATGGAAAATAATTAACCGTTGAAAATATAAGCGTGGCTAGACAGCTCACGACGTAATGGGAAATTAAAAAGCACTAACTAAGCTTCATCCACAAAGTTCTTATTTGCTGCAATGCAAGCCATTTCAGTAAGGCTTTAAAAACAAATTAAAATACAAGTTGATGATGGCGTAAACAGCCGGTGCTAGTAGACTGGAGCGCTCACTAGTAATTATACATTGAGCATGTAATTATTCCGAGAGGGCACTGAGTTTCGACATAAAAAGTACCTACTATATCTTTTAATCCAGGTTTTGATCTATCGGTGTACCAAATTACATTATAATCGGCCTTTTCGGTGTCCACACTTGGCAGGTGGATTGGTTATCGCAGTATTAGAGTGCAGTACTCAGGTGTTACAATATACATATAGACATATAGACACACAGAGTATATTATGATTATATTTACATTAGTCTGGCTTTTAACGTGACTTTATTAGAACCTTGGTGTGTCCGGCCTAAGAAAAAACCTCTCCTTCTCCCGTGGATGTAGTAAAAGCCTTAGGGATTACACCAAGAGGGTGGGCAGTAGCTACCACCTGAGTGTTTGACACCGATCTGCGATCACCAATCCACCTGCTAAGCGTGGTCAATTTGGCCAATTGCATTGAAATGAGGAGGCTTTGTCCAGCAGTAGACGTAAACCAGCTAGTGATGATGGTGATGATGATTAGAATACTATTAATTAAAAAATAATGCTCTAGTATAGTGCACGTTGGCTGAGGTGAACAACATTGCGTTCGTTTGTTCCGAATAATTAAACGCCAGCTTCGAATGAACCAATGTACCATTGGGTCATTGAGACCCTATTTAAAAGTTTTCGTATTTAGTTAATGGTTTGCTTCACTAATTTGCCGGATCTGATGCAATCAATTTATTCAGTAAACATTAGAGGAGGGCTTACTGAAACGAGCATGGGCTGATCAATTGATGGTGTGATTTACTTTTGTCAAATTGTATCCCTTATTCACAGAGTATGGGTTTTATGTTCCTGCAACATGTGATTGCAGTCATCATTTTCATCACCAGTCTGTTTATCCACTGTATTGTATTTGTATTCAATGGAGGGCCATTGAATACAATTAGGGATTTGCCATAATCACCACGCTTGGCAGGCGGACTGATCGCAATTTGGTGTTAAAAACTCAGGCGGTTGACGCCGCTTCATGTGCACATTCAGCAGGAAGCGATGGCGGCAGCTCTGAGAATAAAATCCACGAGCCAGTGGAAAGGCAGTGCCAAGTTAACGAATCACAGCAGGATACTGGATAAGGCTACTAACATTATCCCCGAAGCCATAAAAGGTACAGACAGAATAGCCACAACTTACCTGACCAATAAAAGGTATCAAGTGGCTAGGCAAGAGGAAGTAGAGGAACCAGCCTCCGCCTCCTCCTCTTCAGTAGTAGACTTTGGAACTCCCTTCCCCACGCTATCCGCGCTAGCCCTTCACTTAACATTTTCAAATCCAAAGTAAAAGAGCATTATTTCTCCTTGTAATTTGTGTTTAGAGTATGATGGTTTATTTATATTTTATATAGGTATGTATAGGTACATATATATATAATATTTATTTATTGAAACTTGTATGTATGTATGGTTGTTTATTCGTTATTTGTAGGTATTTAGTATTATGTCTTTGGTTTTATTTATATTTTTAGATTTCACGTTGTTTTGCACACCTTCTACCAACATTATCACCTTCTCTCTAGCCTCAAAGGTTTGCTGGAAGAAAACTCTTTTAAGGGTTAAGCTCGCCTTTGTACATGTCTTTATTTTTTTACTTATTTATATAATATTTTCTGTGTGCAATAAAGAATTATAAGAATTATAAGAATTCAGTCTATCACATCTACACAGATGGCGCCAAACAAAAGACAGGAGCAGGTTGCGGCTTTTATTGCCCAGAAACGGGACAATCAAGATCACAGCCTCTAAACCAAACGACTACTGCGTTTCAAGCAGAAACTATTGGGCTCCTCATGGCAGCTAGTGAAGTATCAACATCATCAGAGTCCACAGATAGCGTTGTAAATGCTAATCTACAAACACAGATCATCTTCACAACAGATAGCGCAGCACTTTTGTATGCACTCGGCAGACCTGACACGAGGTCTAAATCCGTTGCAGAATGCCACAGTGCCCTCCAAAAACTAGCTGAAAAGCACATGGTTATAATAAAATGGACTAAAGGCCACAGCTCTTGCCCATGGAATGACAAGGCCAACTTCCTAGCAAGGAGAGCAGCTAAACTCACACCTACTTCTAAAGACATCAGCTTATCCAACCCACCAACAGTGGAGATTAAAAACAGGCTGAGACTAAACTCCGAAAGGGAGCACCAAAAAATATGGGAACGTAGACTGGACTGTAAGCAAACAAAGAAAATGCTTCCAGCTAAAAACAAAAGGATAACAAACACATTGTTAAAGATGAAACGCGAAGACCTACGGATGATGGTGGGCATCATCACGGGACACTGTGATCTCAACCACCATCTGCTGAAGACAGGGGCTACGGACAGTGGGCTATGTCGTGGCTGTCTTCAGGACGAGGAGACAGTGGAGCATGTTATATTGTACTGCACAGCCACAAATGAAGCCAGGAAAAAAACCGGACTCCAGGAGCTGATAGAGTCCTGTTTAACTTCATCCGTTACTCATTCGGGGACACTGGAACAGTGCTTCCATCAACCCAGAGTCCTTCTCCGTTATTTTAAGGAGTTGGGCTGGCTGGGGTAGGGTTAGCAGGGGGACAATGCACAATACACCCCAATGCGGGAAGTCAGTGCAGATCTTATCTCCCCCATTTTCAATTAGAATTAGAATTAGAACTCAGGCGGATGCTTCTACCCATCCCCTGGTGTAATCCCTTAGTAAAGTTTTTACTACATCATTTTGATAAGTTTTCTCGAAACACCAATTTGGTATTATCGAACCATATTGGCAACTTTTAATCGAAAATAGGATATTCCACGAAATCGTGATAGCTACTCGAATATTAAAGTCATTTTCCAAAAACCATGTCTGAGAAAACTCAATAACCCCGACTGATCCACCCAAAGATCTTCCGGAGATAAGATAGCCACGTTTCTAATCAAATTAATACTCTCTTCCACTTTCGTCGTATTTGCAAGACCTTACCTTTCCCCTTCGATTATTTTCCCTATTTCTTTCGGCTTGGAAAGTTTTCAGTTGCACTTACGTAAAATAGCTATAAACACGAATACAATATGTTGCCGCCGACAGTCTACCGGTGCTTCCACACGTGAGGGCAACACACCAACAGAAGCAAGGCTGTAGTCAATACACTGCATAGTTTCATAGGTCTTTGACAGTTGTCCGATAAAGGGTAAATTGTCAACGGAGAGTACGACTTAGAGATATTGGAGGGCCTAGCTTCACTTGTGGGATTGTGGTGAACACTCACCTGTAGTACAGTAGAGAGACCAGCGCATGTAGAAGCAGGTTGACGAGGTGGTACCCTGCCGGCTGCAGTCCATGCACCGCATAATTCCATCGGAATGTCAGCACTGTCAGTGGACGGTACGACTTGTGCGATTGCTCCTGTGAACAAAAATAAAATCATATAAGTCTGTGAAAAAACAGTCATAGTAAAAGCTATTTCTCAAAAGTCGAGAGTAGACGACCCCAGAAAGACTGGCAAAAGAAAGACAGGCATCTAAACGCCAAGGACCAAAAGAAGTGGAGGGATTTTGACAAACTTTTGCCCAACAGTGAGGAGATTTTGTTAAGCCTCTCTAAGTTATTCATGGTAAATTGTGGCTGTCATGACATATCACTCCGCAATTCTGCTATATATGGAATGTTTTAGTTAAAATCCACTGCACATTACTGCACTTATCATGCAGACTTGCAAGTCCGCATGATTGATTGGCTCTGCAGAGCCAATCAGGCTGAGAGGAATAAATTAATTGCCCATTCACATCCCAAGGTTTTCACATCAGGATCAGTGATTGATCAATCACAAAATGGATAGGCTTTATAGACTATTTACAGAGTTGTCGCGACAGTGTTTGCGTAAAAAATAATCATTTTTTTTGTTTCAACGTCTAGTCAGGACTGCTATTACTTAAATAAACAGGCTACAATTAATTTACTGAAATCAAGGACAGAAAAAAGCTTTGATCAACAATAAACTTTCTAGACAGTAAATAATACACAGATACGTGACAATTAAATAAATCAGCTCTACAATAATATAGCGCAGGTCCGCACGCACAAAAATGCGGCTGTCTCATAAACATGATTCATATGCGAACTAAATTAGCAAATGGTCCAATTCGGGCCGCTCTTTCTAAATGAAATTCCATGTAAGGTAGACTAGTGTCGTTATGGGAGCTAGGGAGGGAGCGAAGCTAAGTCAACTCCGAAGGGTTTGGAATGATCTAAATTGTACCTCTGACTCAGCTTTGGCTCAGGTGTTAGCAATATCAGAGATTATCACATCAGTTTTCGTAAGAACTACATGTAAGACTGTATAATTGCAATAGAAAGCACAGCAATTAAAATCATTATTGATAAAAAGTGTGATATAGGCAAGTTTTTCCTCAGTTCTTCCGCTTTCACTATCATGATGGACGTCAAAGCAACATGTATCAAAGCGTCATAACCCCAAGTGGTACGCGTTGATGATGTTTTTCGAATAATCTCCTTCATGATAGAGGCTCGGTTTCCAACACCGAAACCGCCTCACATTCTTCGTAATAGGCGCGCATATATCACGAACAACAATATGGCTACGCTAATAAATATCAGTTGTCACAACTTCCCAAATCCTATTAAAAGGTCTCGCTACGTGCGGTGTCGGGCGGAACCAGGCAAACGGATAAAAGTGATTTTTCAAATGCTTAGTTCTGACGTTGTGGTTCTAACGTTTTGGTTCTGGCAATAATTAGCGTTCGCATTGCGGTCACAAAGGTTGCGGAGAATAATATGTTACTGTGGTTTCGGGCTGTTACGCCTACAGCCATTGAGTTATATAACATAATCATGCATACATATACATACATGCCTACAGCGCCAAACGTATCTCTGCTTGGAAATGCGAAAGCTTTGAAGAATACTTTTTGCTTAGGTATCTGATTTAAATCCGGGAGACCAAACACATTTCTTAGGATGGATCACAAACCAGGTCGAGGTTAGCACCATATTATTTTCCACCATTCATCAGTCACCCCTTACAAATTGATGGGTAAATATGATAAATAATAGACACCCCCGACCCAACCGTAGCTTCTGTCAAATTTGCCACCGTGTCGTGCGTCAACATTACAAAATACCTCCACAAATACTTGCCCCGCATTCCGCATTCAAATTTAATGTTTATTCTCATTCTGGTAAGGTGCAGTTACGGATGAAAACATTGTAAAGCCAGATGTTACGTATTTTTTTTAATTCAGCTGTGTTTGTGCTTTAATGGGAGCTGTTATGCAAGTTAAAGCGAGCATGCTAACCACTGTAAGCCTCTATGCGGGGTTATCGGGCGGCAAGATTTAACGGTTTACCACAGGAGCTTAGATTTTTCTGGAGTCACTTATTTTGTGCGCTTTAGGTATTAAACGCTTAATTAAAATCAGGCGATGGTAAAGAGAGATTTAGCGAAGCTTCCAAATAATTTTAAGGTGATGGCGTAGGTAGAAAAGATTATTTTAACTTAATTAGAAAATAGGATTCCGGTCTCATTTTTGAAAACTTTGGCTGTTTTCGGCTCTGATAGAGCTATCTACCGTGGTGTACTTTACTTACCAAATTACCACTCTAAATAATCTAAAGAGGCTTTAATCAAATCAAATCATCAATTACACTTCCTAGTAATTCAATTTTATAGAGAAAAAGGTCCAAGATTATGTTACGCAATAAGGTAAATTGCGACAAAGAAATCCCTAGTCACATGATTAACAAAGAACATAATTTGTTCAAATTTGACGCAGAAAAGACACATTTCACCTCGGAGTCCATCAATTAGTTCCCTCCCTGAGTGAAACACGCTCCTGCATAGGTATAAAATGCTGAAACAGATAGTACAGTGCAAACGATCTCCAAATTTACTATTTACCTATTCCATTACCATGAAAACGTGGTGGCCAAGTGGGAGACACCCAGGTGAGTTTCCGATTCTGGTCATGTACCAAAAGGCAATTTTAAATGTTTGTGTTAATTAATTATTCCGTGCTTAACACATGGTGTAGAAACCAGTATACCCTACAACCACAAATTAGAAGACACCACTAACCCGCATTAGGGTAGAGTGATGGATTAATACCTATTAATACTCGTCGAGAGTAGACCCTGATTCCCAGCAGTGGGAACATTATGGGTATGTTTACTATACCCCAGAGTTTAATGTAATTTTTTCTGCTATTATTAGTACTTAGCCGTTTCGGCTGATTTATATTCAATTCAGAATGCTATTCAAACACAATATTGAATCAAGTAATGAAGCCATGTTCAAATTACTGTATCGCCTTCCAACAGAGGAGAAAAAAATTCAATAATCGGCACTTTGGAGACTGTCAACGAAAGCTACGCTCTAAATCAGCTAATCATTCCATTTACCTATACTTTAGAACTCTACTACACTATTATTGAATGTAGAGTACATTTAATAACAGTTAATGTAGAGTACATTAAATAACAGTTAATGTAGAGTACATTCAGTAATAGTGTTTTGTTTTGCAAGTCACGAAGACAGTTTCTGCTTGAATGTTTCGAAACACCTGTAAAAAAGTGTGCTAGCTTTTCTGTACGGTCTGGTTTCCATTTTATTTATTTTGGCAAATTCATCTTTATAAATCGGCAGATGCTTACCGCTCCTTATGTTTGCCGCGAAGATTAATGTCTCCCGTTATTATCACGCGCCGACACGCCAACAATCCCATATTTCGAAACGGAAGGGTGTTTTCCGAGTTTACGTAGGATTAGAAATGCTAAATTCGTGAGGATAATGAATGTGACTTTTACTTTCAATGTAAGTTTTGAGATAGCTTTAGTATTGGAGATTTCATCAGAACCAGTATTCTTCTTGTTTATCTTTTCAGATAGTAAACTAGACTAAAAAGCTTCTTTGACTGACCAACAACTGGTATCCAATAGCCATTGATTTTATTAATTGCAATAACACAATTAAGCACCTCCTCCTAAAGTGGAATACTAACCAATTTTTCTACACAAATAAAACATAAAAACTACCACACAATAAAAGTAGTATAAAATCAAAATTAATTAGTTTTGTATTCTCCCGGCAAACTACATGAGTACTTACAGTACACCGTACACAAACAAAAGCGTTCACCACTTTTTTTATTCGCAAAGGGAGAAAAACGTCTGCTAACTAAAAAGCCGAGTATCGCCCAGAGCTAAAGGTCGTCTTTGCGTAATCTCAACCTGGATTGTAGCTGTTGGAGAAAAAAGCAATTTGTGCTGTAGAGGGTGCTACGTCGTAGGCGTCTACGAAATGCACCATTGTGACACTGCTTTTATTCACTGAGGATAGAAACTGTTAAAAACTTCATTGGAAACTTTGCGTTTAAACATTGCGGATAATCTTTTATGAATATCACTCTTGCTGTTATCAGAAATATAATGGTATCTCACATCGATCGGTTCATCGGAAGCTCGGCTCAGCAAATATTGTAATGATTATTGCAAATATCACTTATCACTGTACTTTATTGGAAATACGCTGCATTGAAAACAGTATCATCAATAAACAAAATCGTTGCGTGAGTATGTAATAGTAGCTCACAGACGGACCTTCCTTTATCAGAGCCTTCTGGATCAGCTTTAGGTGCTTTAACACACATTGCAACATGTGCATCGCAGAGTCAGGCTAAACCTACTGTTCAGGTTGAAGTAGTTTCCACACCTGGTACGCAGTCTCCGGTTAGACAGATTAAATCCTGTTGTCAGACCCGGAAGACTGTGGTGTATTCAGATAAGATAGGTGTTGGGATGGGCTTGCTCCTTAGTGACCTGTTAGGGCAAGTTGTGACAAATAATTGCTTTCCTAATGCCCCTATTAACAAACTTATAGATACTATAAAGAGGGAGGATTGCTTTGACAACAACACCACTCTGTTAGTACAATTAGGTGAGAGTAGTGGTGTAACGCGTTTGGATATTATTAAGTTAGTTGAGACTTTGCTACAAAAGCTAGATTCAGGACTGGGAAAATTAATTTTATGTGCTTTCCCTTACTCAAAATGTTTGAGTACAAAAGATAATCAAAAAATTTGGAATCTTAATTTAATGCTGTATAATTTGACATGTCGTCATAGAGACGTTTTGTATTTTGATACTAATAATTTTATTAGTAATTTTATTTTGACACAAGATACTATGTATTTGAGTAGACATAGTAAATTAATAATTGCTAAATTGTTAGCATTTAATATTTTTGATCCCGTTATAAGTACTATAACGCAGTTCACCGACAAGCCCGTAGTTAGTAGTAGTACTAATGAGGGCAAACAAGTAGGAGTAGCTGACAGTCATTTAAACTGACGAGTTCGACAATGAGACAGCCGGGCACATTACATGTAGTACATCAAAATGTGCAAGGCCTTCCCAGCAAAATCTTAGAATTAGAATTATTTTTAAATCTTTTTAATGTTGATATTATGTGTGTAACTGAACACTGGATGTTACAATTTGATTTACTCCCTTATTATGAGAATTATAATATTGTAAGTTCATACAAACGCAAAAACGCCATACGTGGGGGTTCCTTAATTGTTGTTCGAAATACTTTAAAATGCAAGGAACGTAAAGATGTTGCAAATCTCACTATTGAGAGGACTATTGAGCTATCTTGTGTTGAGCTAGAGCGGCATATCATTGTGAGCGTTTACCGTCCCCCTGACGCAGACTTCGCATTATTTGAATCCACTATGGAAGAAGCATTGCTTAAAACTTTTGTTTGTAATAAAATGCTAATAGTCTGCGGAGATTTCAATATAGATATTCCGGTTAATCCTCTATCTGAGAGGCTGCTTAATTTATTTAAATGCTATAACTTAAATCACCTCTTCGAAGAACCTACAAGGGTGACACTAACAACATCCACCTGTTTAGATAATATTTATTGCAGTAGTGTTCCAATTGATAAATCAGTAATTAAACATTTCACCTCAGATCACTATGGTCAAAGTGCTATATTTACTTGTAATTTTGTAGATGAACCTAAGGAATTCACTTATCGGCCTATCACAGAAAGTCGCATTAAGAAGTTCCAGGGCAGTATTGAACTTAAAATGCCCCTTGTACCGTGCGTAGATGATCCGAATGACCTTTTTACTAGTTTGTTTAAGTTGATATGTGAGGAACATAGTGAGATATTTAAGTTAAAAAAATGTAAAGCTAGAGCTAATGTCGGGTTAGCTGATTGGGCTACAACCGGTATTTATAGAAGTAGGAATAAATTATATGAACTCTATGCGGCTAGAGAATCAATGTTGCACGATCCAACGTTTATCTTGTACATAAAGAACTATTCCAAGACCTTCAAAAAAGTTTGTCATGCAGCAAAATCATTGCATTTGAGAAATAAAATAGAAAAATCAACAAATAAAATGAAGACAACTTGGAAATTAATAAATAATGAAACAGGTAAAGCAAAACCTCGTAGTAAACAAATTAATTTAAACGTAAACAATACAATATTATCAAATAATATTGAGGTCGCAAATGCCTTTGATAGTTTTTTTTCTCTAGTATACCTAATATTGTGACTCAATCTTTAAAATCAACTGCCTCTGGAGCATCTACTTTATTGGAATTAAGTGTTGATAAGTGTGAGGTCGCGTTTAGTTTCAGATACGTTAATGCCATTGATATTGTTAAGACATTTAAGTCACTTAATATTAAAAATACTGAAGACCTTTGGGGAATATCTACAAAGGTGTTAGGTGTTATAATTATTGATATTGCACCGTGTATGGCCTATATTTTCAATGGATGTGTTGACGAGGGAGTCTTTCCTGATCTTATGAAACATAGTAAATTAATTCCTTTGTTCAAGTCTGGTAATGAAAAAGATCCAGGTAATTATAGGCCAATTTCTATATTGCCTGCGTTAAGTAAAATCTTTGAGAAACTTATTCTTACTCAGTCATTGTCACACTTCAACCTCCACGGACTTCTTCATAGTCATCAATTTGGATTTACTAAGGGTCGTTCGACAGCCGATGCTGGTACCATGCTCTTAGAACACATATTTGAAGCATGGGAGAACTCGCAGGACGCGATCGGAGTTTTCTGCGACCTGTCCAAAGCTTTTGACTGCGTGAGGCATGATACTTTAATTTCCAAGTTAAAACATTATGGCATACAAAATCAGGCAATTAATCTTGTAAATTCTTACTTATCCAATAGAGTCCAAAAAGTTGATGTTGGTGGTGAAAGGTCTTCAGGATCGACTATTGTCATGGGGGTGCCACAGGGTTCAATACTAGGCCCATTTTTATTCCTAGTTTACATTAACGATCTCCCTTTTTTTGTGAAAGACATATGTGACATAGTTCTGTTTGCTGACGATACTTCTTTGATTTTCAAAGTTGATAGATCTAAATCTAATTACGATGATGTAAATGATTCACTATCGCGTGTTCTTGAGTGGTTCAGAGTTAATAATCTTTTGCTTAATGCTAAAAAAACTAAATGCATCAAATTCACATTGCCAAATGTAAAACATTATCCAACTAATATTAAAATAAATGGGGAGACACTTGATCTTGTCAAGTCTACCATTTTCTTAGGGCTTAATATTGATGCAGGGTTGCAGTGGGCACCACAAATTGTGGCTCTTGCTGGTAGACTTAGTTCCGCTGCATATGCAGTTCGTATAATAAGGCAGCTTACTGATGAAGCTACAGCTAGGCTTGTTTATTATAGCTACTTCCATAGTGTTATGTCATATGGTATCATACTGTGGGGTAAAGCAGCAGATATCCAAGCTATTTTTGTCTTGCAAAAACGGGCAATACGTGCCATTTATAAAATGAAGTCGCGTGACTCCTTGAGAGAGCGTTTCAAAGAAATCAATATTCTTACAGTAATATCGCAATATATCTATGAAATATTATTACATACACATAAACACTTGGATAGTTTTATGATAAAAAGTGACGTGCATGGTATTAACACGAGAAATAAACACAAACTAAATATACCAAAATTTCGATTAAAGAAAGTAAGTGGGTCTTTTATGGGGAATTCTGTACGGTTCTATAATAAACTTCCAGAAGGTGCATTTAAACTTCCTATTCGAAGATTTAAATCCTACATAAAGATGAATCTAATTAAGAAAGCGTATTACACTCTTGATGACTATATTAATGATAAAGCCGCGTGGCCTGATGTCGCTCTGCCCCTCGACTGCTAAAATGGAAATTTACAATATCTGTACTTACCTATTTACATGTTTGTATTAGATTATTATTTATAAGTATAACAAGCGTAGCGTGTGCTGTCTTGCATATTTTTGCTGATGTTTATTTACTTTTGACTACCTTCCTAAGGTTTTTAAGTTCTCATTTACTATGTATCAGCAACTCCTTGCTCCGAGGCACCACACAGGCGCTTCTCACCTAGTGGTAAGACGGACCATTTATGTAAGCCAAGCCGAGTTTGTTGCCTGATTCTTCTAGGCTTGGTCGCGTTGGAACAGGAGTAATTTAATTTTATATAAGACGATTCAAAATGATCCTTGTGATTTCAATGAATAAAGTTCTTTTTGACTTTTGACTTTGACTTTGATTGACTGACTCACTCACTGACTGTCTATCAACGCACAGCCTAAGCAGCAAGTCCAAGAGACCTCATCGAAGAGAAGTAAAGTCGCGGGCGCGTTCCACTAGTTAAAATATAAAGCGATATAATTTCCTTCAATAGCTTACGACCGAGAAAATAACTTTATCTGATAGGATTCATCCAAGGGTAAAAATACGAATCGAAATTTAGAATTTAGGTGTAATCACAGGAGAAATAATAGTATGTACTAAGGAAATTTCACCCGCTAAAAGTTGACACTATGTATGAACCTGTAGGACGCATGCGTGCTCATTTTCCATTTCACAAAATCAATCAGCGCCGACAGTAACCTAAATTACTCGCATCCGAACCATATTCAATCTAAACTCATTGCAATAAAGCTCGTTTAACATTCAACACTAATTTGGAATGGCACAGACTTGCTATAATAATAACGCCAAAAATTATCGAAGCAGGAAAGCTGACGGGAATCCATTATCAAGTTTCGGGAAGCGGAAATTGCTCCAGTTTTAAGTTAAATTCTATTATAGTAGATAAATCAATCAAGTTATTTTATCGAGCTTGGTGAGTGATAAATTATGGGATTGGATACACCTAACGGCCGTTAATCTGGCACATGACTGATAGAGAGAGAAGGTTGTCTTTGTACATGCTTTGCAAACTAGGACGATGTTTTATCTCATTGGTCACCTATTACTGATTATTCGTTTTTTTTTGACACTATAACTATTTTTCTATTTGAGCAATATTTTAATGCATGCCATTGGATCCTCTTATTGAAGGAACACATAATAGTTAGACTTTTTATATTAATATTCCTTTTAATGTTGTCTCCTTTGTTGGGTGTCACTTCAGTGCTGAAAACACAAAGTCTGTGTTTTTCGGTTTTTGGTGATTGCATTTAATTTGTATACAATTTTTTCTTATCTCTAGTTTTTTCCTTTAACGGGCGGCGATACTCAGCCGGATTTATTATATATTATGATTAATTTATATATATTATCATTTTTATATTATGACGTAGCCATACTAATGTGGGTCACACACACATATGTGTTTCAATTCGGAAAAACCGTATTTACACGCGAAATCACGTAAAATAGTCCGCACTGAACGTGTTATGTAAGAAAAGTGTAAGCCTAAACATAATTTATTATTTTTATTATTTCACGCAACTTATTTTCAAACACAGGCTTATCCTAGACCTTTATGAGATGTTACTGGGGCCGTTTGAGCCAAAAGTAAGAGGCCCTTTTAAAAGTAGTATAAAAAACTATTAGCCTGTGCTGTCTCATTGTTGGACTAAGGCATCCCCCTCACTTCCGCCAGTCATTACGATCTTTTATTACAAATAAATACTTTATGATCGTTAGGTGTAAGAGTTTTAGTATACGTTATTGACGTTGAGAGATCTCTATTTTAGAATAGGGAGGTACTTATTTCCTTATAACCAATCAGCCTGCCAAGCGAGGTGATTACGACAAACCCAACCATTGCAATCTAAGGTCTTATCCAACACATAATGTCGTAAAATCATTAACTTTTTACCGTAGTCGTCTAGTTAGTAGAGTATCTAGTTAGCTATATAATCAGCTTGAGCCTACGAACGAATTGCTTTGAAATAAATTATTCGCATAGCCCTTTGGCAATATTCGAGTAAGAAACCCAATCTGTAAACAACTTGGATAGGTAGACAATTAGATAGGTATATTAGATATGTAAGTAATTTAATACACAATTTGAGTTCGATGTAACAATGATTGTGTCGTAAAATCTGCCTACCACTGATTGATTTCAACACACACACACACACACACACACACACACACACACACACACACACACACACACAGTGTTCTAAAGGTTGGTGATGATGATGATTTATGTAAATGTAGTTTATAAGTAGCCTACAGGTTAGTGAAAATGGGTACTGGACCCCCGGGACCAAGTCATAGTTGGCAAAAACAAAGTGGTTTAAATTCCTGTGATATTTCCCATCCGTTATCAATAAGGGATCCAATTTCGTGAGAATAGCCGTCATAGATGATGGCAGGAAACTGACACATCATTACGTGACTGTACCTTTTGACACCTCCAATATTATAATGTTATGGAAGGAAGGTCGGGCTCGTATTTCAGGAACTTTCAATTTTATCTTCCCTATAAAAGAAGATGAGAAAGCTCGATACATAATATCTTCTTTCTATCTTTTGCGTCAAACGAGTTGCAATATTACTATATTGCTACTCGTTTGACGCAAAAGACGGAGGGGTCTATTTTTAAGCCGGACACGCCACGGCATGAATTTAGTCTAGTAAGAGTTTTTAGTCTAGTAAGACTAAATTCATGCCAAGGCGTGGTTGTCGTAAAAGCCGACCTCTCTAGTACACTAGAGAATGGGCACCGGCTTCTACCTGAGTACTCAACACCAATACTGCGATCACTAAACCACGTGGTGATTATGGTAAGTCCCCCCAATGAATTCTATGGGGGAGGCCTCGTCCAGCAGTGGACGTCGGCTGCTGATGATGATGATGCTAATCAAATGATATATAGAGATTGATAACCACTCGGGAATAAAGGTTCTCGAGTGACGACCACGAACCAAAAAACGCACGACCGCCGACATTTTGAGGTCGCAGGAAATTGGTGGATGAAGGCGGCTTAGGATTGATCTAAGTCGTTGCATTTTTTTAAATAGGAGTTTTCGCGGCCCATCTGATCTTAAGCGGTAACCCTAGCCAATTACAAATGTGATACTTCTTAGCTCAGTGGGGTCAGCACAAATAATTTACGTTACCAAGACGCTAGCGAGACGATCGCAAATGTCAAATATTGGCCAATGACATCAGGGTAACTTGAAATCTTAGTAAGTTGATTGGTTCATATTTGACATGTACTATCGTAACGCTAGCGTCTCGATAACGTTAGATGTTCGTGCTGCGGCCTCTGGTCTACCTATGACGCACCCAACTTGGCACTGAACTGCGTCCGTCATCCTGAGACACAAAGCTGAAAAATTACATGTGCCTGTAATTTCACCAGCCCCCAAACCCTTCAAGCTGGAACACAGCAATGCGAGCATACTGCTTGGTAGCAGAAATAGGTATCATGGTGGTCGTACTTCGTGAGACGAACTTATTCACAAGGACTACCACTAGCTACTGAGTTACATTGATGGCCGATGCTTATTATACAGGGATTGCAGGGCATGGTACCATGCTCTTAAAATACATATTTAAAGCATGGGAGAACTCGCAAGACGCGACTGGTTATTCTGTGACCTCTCCTATAATTTTGACTGTGTGAGTCATAATACTGGCTTATTCCATTTATCATATTCATTTCCAAGTTTAACACAATATGGCATCCAAAATCAGGCAACTAACCTTTGTTAATTCTTACTTATCTAACATAATGTTGGTAAAGAAAGGTCTTTAGGATCGACTAAAATCATGGGGTGCCATAGGGTTTAATACATAGCCCCTTTTTGTTTCTGGTTAACATTAACGTTGGCATTAACGGTTAAAATATATTTTTTGCTCCTGTTCTCGAGTGTCGCAGTGTCGAGTGTTACACAGGCGCTTTCCACCTAGTAAAGGATCATCAAATCAAGCCCTGATTTTTTTAGGCTTGTTCGCATTGGAGCAAGAGTAATTGTAGTTTATAAGACGATTCAAAATGATCCTTGCGATTTCAATGAACACAATACTTTGAACTTTTTTTTGTTAATTTTGCGAGTTTTGCTTGTGTCTAGCAGTGGCCGACTTGGATGATAAAGATGATGATTCATTGTGAAATGTGAACTGACTCCTGATTAAATAATTGTATTGGTAACTACGTTATAGGTAGCTCTTTCCTTTGAAACATGTTTCCAGAAACTTGACTTCCCAATTCTAATGATTGCAGAGCATTTTATAAAGTCCGATTCCAGAACAACAATGTCTATTGTACTTTTAAGTGCTTGCACAGCTCTTGAACGTTACCTAGGGGCATGGAGGTTCATTTGTTTTTTACCGAAATTAAAAAAGTTTCATTGCGTAGGCCCCAAGCACACTTGCCAACTTTGCTAGTCACATTCAGCGGTTACTTCAAAAAAATTATAGGTACTCATAATTGGAATACTTTTATGTACATTTGTTTATTATTTTCTTCTTTGGGCTCTAGATTAACAAATACAAGGTAAATCACATATTTAAAACAGAGACAATTAAATCTATCGACGTGATAGGTATGATTCAACAAATCTATCAGTCTTTTTCCTTCATACAGTTACTAACTTGACGTCCCTATTTTTTTTACACTCGTGACTTTGTGACAGTGGCGCCAGCCATTAAACGTGGCGTTTGAGTGATGGCACTATCCATACAAAAACTTTGCTGCAAACAAAAAAAACTCCTTCCATTGACTTTTCAAGTTTATGAAATTCGGAAAGCAAAACCATCACTGTTCTATTCTTAAAGTCCCGTTGGCCAAATCAGTTGCCCTTTTAAATGATACTAGAACCCGTCAATATTAATAGTGGACCGAGTTACGTCAGTAACGAACGCCAGAAACGTTTGGAAAGTGTGACAGCCGTGATTGATAGCCGTAGAATAGTTAAGTTTAAACAGAAACGAACCGTTTCCGCTTAAAACAACATCAATAACCATTCGACTGGATATAACAAACCAGTGCTTATGTAAAACTGATTGCATTGAAACTGCTTTGTTACCAATGTAAGTCAGTTGCAGTCGTCGAACCACGCAGAGATTGAATAATGAATACCTAGATATATTGTTAGTAATTCATTATCATGTTAATCTAACCTTATAGTTTTTAACATGAGATAGAAGATTTTGTTTGCAACGCATTAAGAAAAATAAACCTTGCATCTTTAATCTCATGTGCCAAAATAAAAGCTATGTAACATATTTGACATTACCCATTGGCAGTTTCTACCTTTTTATAAAAATGGGACCATATTAAACTTCCAAGAAGTGGTATTTGGAACCTTGTTGTTTATTTAGTAATTGTACTCAAAGGAATTCCTGACGGTGAATATTAAATTAGAAAGTTAAATCAAATTATCAGTAATTTTCTAGACTTAATTTGGGCCACAGCTACGTTTTTGAGATGACAATAATATTTCCATTGGAAAATAAGTTATCTCTGTGTTTGTGACAGTCTAAGGCGACTGGTATTTCACAAATAAAATCAGTTTCCCTATATAGTTTCATCAATCAGAAAATAATTAGGAACTTGAATCAAACTGCTCGACCACAAGCAGTAAATCATTATTTTTGTACCAAACTGAAGTGGGTTAATTTGGGTAATATTGTCAACGTAATTCAGTCGTCATTATAATCATCATCAGCCTATATAAGTCCACTGCTGGACTGGACATAGGCCTCTCCCATAGAATGCAACGACAAACGACGACGTCCAGTAAAGTAATTCTGTAAAAACTCGAAAGCTAACTCGAATTCACTCAAGGTGACCGCACTCACTTCGAAAGCTCGCGAGTGAGGCGACACAGGCATTTTTGAGTTGGACGGAATACGAAATTTTAATCTCACGGCGGATTCAGCTCTTCGAGGTTCGAGTGATGTTTACAGAATGACTCTACTGAGACGTCTCCCATCTATTAACTTCCTGCGACCTTCATCTTTGGTCGATCGAGAGGGCGACCATCGAACACTGCTTCGTCCAGTTTGTGGTCGCCACTTGAGAATCTTTATTCCCCAACGGTTGTCAGTTCTGCGAGCTATATGACCTGCTTATTGACACTTCAACTGCTAATTCAGAGGGCTATGTCAGTGATTTGGGTTAGTATCATTTCGTCTAAAAAAGCAGCTGGTCTAATTAGCAAGTGGTCTAAAAAGTAGCTGGTCTAAGTACAAACTGTTAAATTTATCAAATAAATATTATTAAATATAATGAAATAAATATACAATAAAATAATATAGTAAAAATTTTAATAATAAATTATCATCTAAGTCAGTTAAGTTTTAGACCACTTTGCACTTAGACCAGCTACTTTTTAGACCAATTGCTAATTAGACCAGCTGCTTTTTTAGACGAAATGATAATAACCCGGTGATTTTGGTTCTTCTACGAATGTCCTAATTTCAAATTATATCACGTTAAACAGTCACTACTTTAATAAAACGTAATTTTTGATCAATCAAGTATCGATGACGTAAATATCTATTTAAATACCTTTGATAGACAGAATATGGAAGGCAGTATGTTTTCAGTAAGAACGTATCTATAACTACTGAGGAAGGTTAAGCGAGACTGTGTTGCCACAAGAAAGAAAACAAAACCCCCGCTGAGCCATATCACATAAATAAAATAATGTTGTTTTCAAGAGGAGAGAATAAGAGTAATGTGTTTAGAATACAAGCACCGCGGGCGCCTCACGCTATTTCTATTTGTATAAATCATTCAGGAGCATACATTAGTTATTCTACTATGTTTTTTATTGTATTTCTTCAGGATTGGTTCATTAAACTTACCTATAGAGAAGGCGCGTAATACAATTTAATGCCGGGCTTTACAACGAGCATTAATCTAATCTCACTAAATATATCATTAATGCGAAAGTATAGATGTCAAGATTTTAATTACGCAATCACGTTACGGCTGAACCGATTTCGATGAAATTTAGAACTATAATAGACTATGACCTGGATTGATCTAAAGGATACTTTTAATCCAGAAAAACAATTATTAGAGGAGTGAAAAGAGGGGCAACCAATATCCGGTATTCATTATCCAGTTATCCGGAATTTATCCAATATAACAGACGGGAAGAAGGCCCGTAGGAGTAGTTTTGTTTGTTAGACAGATAGTTATATCAAAACCTCCATTAAAACATACTTGACTTGTGACTTTATAGGAAAATAACGCGGGTGAGACTGCAGAAGACATCTAGTAATAGTAGTAGTTAGTTAGTAGGAGAACTTCTTGTGAAAGAGTTCGTCCGCGGAAGTACAACCATACCTATTTCTGCCACCAAGCAATAGTGCTCACATTTCTGTGTTTCGGTTTGAAGGGTTTCTACAGGTAGGTAGGTAGGTAGTTTTTAATTACAGGCACAGTAGACTTCTCATCTTTATGTCTCAGGGTCGGCAGCGCGCGTCTGATGCCTCTGGTGTTGCAGGCGTCCATAGGCTACTGTAATTACTTTCCAGCCAGGTGGGCTTTTTGCTTTTCAAGTAGTATAAAAAAAACTTCTGTATTGTAAAAGCTACCAATACCTAGATACAGGGAATGTTGCTCAGAGCAATAATCACGTAGAAATGTGCTCGTGCTATCGTTTTGTGCTAGATACACTTTTATCCCTACATTACCATCTTAGGAAGCTTTTCTTGCTCCATATGCAGGATTTCGCACCAAGCCATTTGTTAAATTGTCTTCGCGCAATTGCTACAAAGCCGCAGAAACAACGTAAGTGGGGTGCGGCATTATGCCACGCCTCATTTTCATAGGACGACAGCCGCTGTGCGCGCATGACCTAATTTAGAATGGTCGCTGTCTTTGAACGTTATAATTATCGCGAGATATTAAGTCAATTCACTTTTTAACGTCTTCCATATAAAAAAACCAAATTGAACTAAAAATCATTAAAAACCTAGTAGTAAGAAAATTAACGTAACTTAGTACCTATGTAAAGAACTAACCCCCTTATTCATAATCATTTTTTAAAACTAGTTTTGTTAAAATAACTTTTGTTTTGTTCTATGACAAACACCAAAACAATACAAAAGCTATTTTAGCTATCTAAGGTTTAAAAATGTATTATGAATAAAAGAAGAAAAAAAAGAAAGAAAAAAGAAGATGGGTAAGAATCTATTGACTAAGGAAATAGTGGCCGTGGTGTGTCCGACTAAGAATAGACCCCTCCATCGCCTTCCGTGAATCAATCAATCGATCAATCAAAAATAATTTTACTCATTGAAATCACAGGGATCATTTTGAATCGTCTTATAAACTAAAATTACTCCTGTTCCAACGCGACCAAGCCTAGAAGAATCAGGCAACAAATACGGCTTAGATGGGCAGCAGCATCCATCTGAGTAGGTACTCAACACGAATACTGCGATCACCAATCCGTTTGTCAAGTGTGGTGATTAAGGTAATTCTCGTTTTATTTTACCAGCAGTTCCGTCCAATAGTGAACGTCGCTTCTGATAAAGGAGATATTTGTTCTGCAACACGCGTGACGAAAGTGCATCTAAATAGCTGCGACGTTTTTTGGACGTAACAAGTTGCGACATGTCTAAAGCGGTGTCTGGCGATGCTTGGATACACTATGTTCAGGCTACTCAACATTTATCGGTTTATAAAAACACGGCACAAAAACTATTGAAAATACGTTTTATCTGGCCTTTTGGTTGCTGAAACTCTTACCTACGCACTTAAATTGCCATTTCGTTCGTAACTTCATACAATTGCTATTTCTCCATTCCTCGGCGCAATCAAACCTCACTCTGCAATCAATTCGTAGATTTACGGCTGCACTTAATACGAAATCGGTGGGTTAGTGTCCTCCGATAGAATTTATTTGGGGTCTGGATAGACTTGTTTCGACTTTCAGTGAAACAGCTACAATAAAGTGGTTAGTTTTATCATAAAAATTTTATGTGCCGTTATTCTTTAGTAGGTACGAGGTATCGCTTTACCATTGTGGCTATTATTCTTTATGCTTTTTCACCTTCACTGTACTTACATAAACCATGGGTCTTAATTATATAAACGTCAGTTTGCCTGTGTAATTACAGTTAGTAGGTACTAGTATGTATAGTCTGAAAATATGGTGGTGTGAGATGAGGGCATACATAAACTTAACATAACACCTAACAGTCACATACATAGTTCTGATCCCATACTAGTTTTTTTTTTATACTACTTGTCAAGCAAGCAAGCAAGCATACGGCCCACCTGATGGAAAGTAGTAACCGTATAGCCTATGGACGCCTGCAACACCAGAGGTATCAAAAGCGCGCTGCCGACCCTGAGACATAAAGATGAAAAGTCTCATGAACCTGTAATTTCACAGGCACCGCCCTTCAAACCAAAACAACAGTAATTGCACTTTTGCTTGGCGGCAGAAATAGGTACGGTAGTAGTACTTCCCCGGACGAACTCTTTCACAAGAAGTTCTACTATTTCTACAAATACCTGTGTCGTGGGTATCAGGAACTACGAGTACCATAGTACTATAACACCCAAACCCGGAACAAATATTTGCATATCATGCAAACATTTGTACCGCAGCGGGAATCAAACCCGCACCTCTTGCTCCTCAGCCGGCTACTAGCCCACTACGCCACGGAGGTCGTCAAAACACAGATTTAGTAGAAAGATTTAAAATAAACCAGTCAAGTTACAAGTAGGCTAACTTTACTACAAGTCAAAGATTTTGTATTTTCGTTTACGTTTTCCTGTAAACTCTAAGCAAGGCATTCAATTCAGTATTGTTTTTGGCTCTGTAGGTTTGGAGAGGGCGGTGCGGGGAACGCTCAATTTTGGTACATCTTCTTTAATTATCTTTTTAACAATGCATTTAAAAATTATAAATAAAAAAAAATATTATAAAATATTATATTTGTGTTTCTCATAACGAGCCCTTTCATCAGAGGCCCAATTCTCTAATTTAAAAACATTCAATTCGTGTATAATCTCATCTCAGTCGCACTGTCGCGTATAGGTAGTAACTATTACTTAATCTTCGCGTTTCTTGCGAAGAATATGTAATAGTTACTATACGAGACGGTGTGACTGACACGAGATTATATTGTGACTGGAATGTTTTTAAATAAGAGAATTGGGCCTCTGATGTCATGATGTGTCTCACAGGTGTTTTTTTCTTGTTTGCTCCCCAAAGTTATAATTTCTTTATTTACATTATACGTCTATGGTCTGCTAATTTTGTATTGTATATTATGAACTTTTAACTTTTTTCATGTCGTATATAGTTTCGGAGATAGACAGACACGAGAATGATCCTGTAATGGTTCCGTTGACACCTTTTGAGGGACGTGACCCTAAAATAAAACGATTTATTTTAACTGCAGTAGCTACTCTGTTGGATAAAAGAGACGGGCTGTTGATAGACAAACAGGCCCTTATAGACCTTTTTCTCTTTCTTTTTTGAATTTTAATTGGAAAAAAGCGAGCACAACGCTTTTTCCTTTGTCTATGAACTTCTCACATCACACCCTTATGGTGCCTTCGTTTTAACGACTTCAGGGTCGTTAGATCCTGTACCTGCCATTAATTTAGTCGTTGCGTTAAAGTAGGTATACTTTAGATATGGGCTGAGCTTTGGCAGAAGTAGGTAGGGGTTAGTGCTACAAACATTAAAAAGTATAGATAGATAGATAGAAAATACTATATTGAACAAGACAAAAAAAACAAAACATAGGCGAACTTAATGCTAATTAGCATTTTCTTCCAGCTAACCTTTGTGTTATGTAGAGTGGGTGTAGTGCTATAGGGAAATAATACATATCGACATTAAAGTAAACATCATTAATTACTTACCTACTTAAAATAACTACATATTATAATAAATATATGATTATAACCTACCAAATACATATACATACTTATAAAGAAAACAAATAAATAACATAAGCGCTCAATTTTGTTCAACATTCTGACTCGACAAAAACTATTGGTACAGTAGTAGTATTTGGACTTGAAGATTCCTAAAAGTATAATCTTTTGTGTTAAGTGCGAACGTATTCAAAATGGTAATTTTAAGTATGAAAGCGGCATTTAATAGAAATAAATATTTAATAGAAATAAATATTGGAAGGCATGTGAAACTAATCGTGAACAATCTAAAACCAACTGCTCATAAACTGAGTCCCACCACTAGGTGCTAATTGATTGACTGAATACCTAAGAAGCACAAGCGTAATATTTTTTAAAAACATTCTATAAAACTTTGTATTAAAAATTATACCATTAAGCTCTTCACCGCTCAATGTTTGCACGCAAACTTCCGCCTTATTTATAAAGTCAACAACGCATAATTTGCTGTGTTTTACTTTTATAAAACTTAATCGCAAGTGGCTCTGAACGGGCTCATTTATTTGGGAAACGCTACAATTAAGGCAGGCTGTACACCAAAGATGCATTCAGCAAACGATGTTATAGGAATACAATAATATCTACTGACGTAGGAACAGTAACCTTCACAAAGAGCTTTATAAATATTATATGTGAAGACGTTTTGTGCCTTTGTACGTGTGTAAGTTTTTTTTGTCTGTAATTTGTGTACAATAAAGAATACCTTTGACGCGCTGGGTACAGTGAAATCCTTAATTGTAGAATTCTGAGGTCCATGGTCCTTAGGTATGATAGGTTTATGGCTTGGTTTCTAACCCAATGCAATAACCCAAACCTAGCATAAGGTCTTTATTGTCTGATTGACGCACACACTCATAATAAAAATCTGATCAAGTTTTAAAATATAAAAATGAAGAAACAAGATGCTAAAATTATGTTATGTTAATGTTATGTAATTTTAGCATTTCTTTCAGAGTTTTTTGTACAGAAAAACATAGAAATAGATGTATTTGTTTTTTTTTCTCACGTAACCCACACGGGGAGTTCATGCATTTTTCGTCTTTATTACTTATGAATACAATCGAGGAGGATCATGCTTCTTCAATGTGCGGCTTGACTGAGCTGTATTAATTTGTATGCAAATATAGTGAAGAACGACGACCGAGGGCAAGTCAAAGACCCTCGCAAACTTACTGCTGAAATGATGAACACGTCTTTTTGTACAGTGAATAAATGAGGTGAATAATTTTGTGCTTTCTTAGTACAAAACATTATGTTCGACAAAAGGTTTACGACTACGCAGTCATTTAATAATTTTTACTTAAAAAAGAAGTAGCGTGTGTAAGAAAGGTAGATACATAGATTAACACTTTATTGATCACCACACAGAATCAATAAACAAGTAATTTTACTGCTGAGAGCGATCTCTTCCAGGCAACCTTTGGATGGAACAAAATAAATAAAAAAATACTTAATAAATAAATGCTGGACACATTTCACACAACATTATCTAGTCCCAAGCTAAGCAGAGCTTGTGTTATGGGTACTAGATAGCTGATATACTTAATACAATACATTATATAGATATATATTTAATGAGCTTTGTTAAGCCATATACCATTTAAAAACTTAGTAATGAATATGACCTAACGGCCACACCCAGAGCATGTATCTTACTTATTGGTTAAATTATTCAGTTATTCCATTTTCAATTTTCATACCAAACCTTAACTAGGAAGCATTATAATCATATTTAAGAGACGACTTCGAATTATGGGTTTTCTTTCATCATCATTATTGCCTGTAGAAGTACACTGTTAGATATGGGCCTCTACTATACCGGGAGTAAAAAGACTACTCCCGAAAACTCAAACAGTGCATTCAGACCATGATTCTGAAAATATTTAAGCTGATAAAACACGAAAAAAAAATGCTTACTTTTGGTCCGCTTTTTTCGTGTTTTCTTTATAAGTATCCATAAAATATCGTTAAAGGAACACAAAAACCTATTTTCCATCATTAAAAACACGTTAATAAATAAAAACGTCAAAAAAAGCAATGAAAAGCACATGAGAAATATTGGCCCCACGGGTCGATCAGCTGACCGGGAGCGTTGAACTCGCGTGGCCGGAATAAATGCGTACATTGCTGGCTGACAAATACGATACGAAACGAAAAAAAAAGTTTTCTCGGGTATGAATCACCTATCAGGCGTAAGCTATTTTATATAGCTATGATATAGGTAGCTTTACCGGTACCTTCAGTATTCGGGAGCTGTCTTTTTGTACCCCGTATAACGTATGGACGACCTGAACGAAGTCTCCATCCACCGACTTTCTGCGACCATCAAAATGTCATTGGTTCATCGAAAGGGGGGCTTCCTACACGGCGTCGTCCAGTTCGTGGTGGATACTTGAGAACTTTTATGCCCCAACGATTATGGGTTCTGCGAGCTAATTCAGAATATTATCTTGGTGATCTTGGTTCTTCTACAGATCTTATCGATACAGATTCTATCAAGTAGTGAAAGTCCAAGCATAGCTCGTTAGCATAGGGTTCACTTTGGCTTGTTAGAAAAATATAATTACCTTATTTTTAATATTTTATTTTGTTAGCCATCATCATCAGCCGATAGACGGTTTACAAGTTGACGAAGCCTCCCTCAGCCAGCTTCAGGCGCATTGTTGATAGCAGTGGGTATTCTAAGATAAATGCTACATTCCTTTGGTAATCCTGGCTTTAACAACATCCACGGGAGGAGACAGAAGGGTTTATTATACCTGGCACACTACACAGCCATCTTTTTAGTAAATAAAAACAAAGCATTAAGCTTTGTTTTTGTTAAAAAATATAAAATTACTTTCAATCATTTAATTTAAAAAAACTCACCCCGTTAAAACGTGAAAGCCCTGCCGGGGTACACAGTTCGCGCTTGACCTAAGTAATGAAAACAACCCTGTCACTAAAAACAACAGTCGGCCTTTTCTATTAAATAACGAACGTGTTATTGTTAAGTAGCAATTTTGGCGAAACGAATTGACCTCGGGCGTTTACTCCGTAGACAAGTGACAAACGAAAAAAAAAAGCTCTGAGGGCGTAGACAAAGTAACATTCTAATAGCGATGACGCTAGTAGAAACGTCCAAAATGTATGAGATTGACGTAAGCTATCGATACGTCACGTGGTCTTTTGTATTGTATTACGACTGTAGAAATAGAATCGCTTCGAAGCGTATGCCGTTTGGCTAGGCTTGCTGAACGGCAACTTTGACGAAGGCTGATCAAAAAGAAACTGGCTTATCTTCTATCTATCTTGTCAGCTGTTGATAAATTACAATGCTGTGTTAGCAATGGCATAAACAAACAGAGATTTATTATTATGAAAGTTGTTTTCTGCTGACCTAGCTGCTTTTTTGTTACACTGTGTCATATATTTGATTAAGATTATATAAATTTGCAATAAGTAGGTGTCGGATGAAACGATAAATAACATAAAATGGGTCGAACCGATATAAATACCTAACGGGTTGAACATTTGTAGATTGAAGCGATGGGCAAATATATTATTTTGTTGCTGTTTTCGTTTCATCTTGCGTTTTCGATTGCCACTTATCTAGGGTAGATTTTATCGTAGAGTTTTACTTAGTCCCTTCGCCGGAAATAATTTTATGTTTATAGGGAAAACAACCCGCATAGGTACCTACCTACATGGCCACTTATATATTTCTTCATGAAAAACATGGGCAATTCCTGGAAATACGTCCATAAACTCCATTTTACCCGCTAGCCAGCGAGCCAAAGCAAATTAAGAATAGTTAAATAGTGTGACTTTACTTTCACCTGTTTACTGAGAAGTGACCTAAAGTAACCACATGCAATATTTTTATAAATATTCAATGATCAAAAAAACAATGAAGAAGGCCATGTGGACGATGGACTAAACATATTAGGTAATACAAGTATTTACAAGTACTTACCTAAATCTTTTAAAAGTAAAAAGTAAAAAGTTTTAAAGTAGATTGTTGCACCGAGCGGAAAGTGGCTTCTTGTTGCTCTAAAAGCAAGAGTGCAACAAGAAGTCACTCGTAGTGAGGTGCACTATATGCTTTTGTTTCAATTAGAGCAACGAAAGTTGATAAAAAAATAAAAAACATGGGTCAAAATAACAAAAAACACAAAATAATAAAAACTTTACAATGTCACTTTCAGTCGCATTCACTTGATTCGCGCCAATTCATTTCGTTCGCAAATTAAGGCTGGGAATTTTTCAAAATTTATTATCGGCCTAGACGTTCTGTTTTTAAAATTTTTTGCTTTATATGAAACCTACGGAATCATTTGGGTCAACTAAGTTTAAATACTGAATACAAAACGATTCGCAAAAATTAGAATAGAAACCGGGGGTTAATTGATTTTCATGCACTATTACTGCACTGTTTTTATAAGAGCAGAAAAATGCCGTTTTCCGCTTGCGTTTTTGGGTAACAATTATGAAATTACTTGGTAGTAGAAAAAAAATTGATTATAAACTATTTATTGCACATAATACCAATATAAGAGAGAGCAATCAACGATAACATGGCTCGCTCTTACACTCAAGTCTACCGCACAGTGCCTTTCATTAAACAAGTTAATGTTGAGTTTCATTGTACACCATTTCAAGAAATTGATCCACAAGTAGGTACTATGTCTTCAAAGGTCCTGGCGAGCAATTTGTCGATGTCGCCGTCCGCCATACTTCACGCTAACTTGGCTCAGCACCTTTCGTTTGAACTCACGCCATGTCGCATAGTATATAATATATAGATAGATGAACACTTTATTGTACACTAGAGAATGTTATAACAAAAAAAATTTAATTAATGCTGTACAATCGGCGGCCTTATTGCTGAAAGCGATTTTTCCCAGGCAAACTTTACTACATTACATAGTGAAAACGTACAGAAGTCTCACTTCGACGATACGAAAACTGACACTATAAATTTGGGGTCCGCACGAAATATGTTTAAATCATCATTTGAGCTAGTTGACCCACTGCTGAACATAGGCCATATGTTCGTGTTTGAACCTGTAATTCCTACCAAATGTCGGCTTTGCGAGCCGTGGCCTGTCCATTGCCACTTGCAGCTGGATCAACACTGTCTACTGAGTTCGGAAGCCCTCATTGGGCGTGGTCCGACAAGCGCTTGGCTGATTTTTTATATATCTTGTAAGGAAGCGCACTGTAACGACACACATACACTAAGTAGTTTTTTTTATTATTTATTTATTTATTTAAGGAAGACCAACAGCTTAATTTAAAAACAATCTATGCTAACAAAATAGGCGTTGGAAAAGCCAATTAATGAAATTAAAGCGTTTTTATGAACATTCATCTAGTAGGTGGATGACAATGAATCGGTACAATACACACGAGGCAATTCCAACCACATGACAAGGGCATGCAGCCGAACGACGTTTTAACATATCCTAAGGGTTGCCAGATTGCTATTCATCAGTATAATATTAAAAAAAAATACACATATTTTAGTGTAATCATATGGCAATGACACAAGCATAAATCTATTACAGCACTCTTCAATTGCATGTTGTTTGTCCCTAATTTACAATTCGGTAAATTTGTTCGTTGCGGCCAATTTCAATGCCCACATTAGAATTATAATTTTCACATTACACAATTCATATCAAATTAAAACGCCTATTTTGAATTCGTATTCAGGGACGCGAGTTTATCATAAAGTTCCCATTTGGACGCGACAGCCCTAAGTATTAAACTGGAGTAATGTCTCCCTGGGGGCTATACGACCATCCGAGGACAACTTTATCGAGTACGCATTTGGAAGCACGATGTTTAGGAGTTGTTTGAACCACAGCCGAGGGTAACTTGAGAGCTGTAATTACAAACTAAAGTAGCCAGTCCAAATTGTATGGCTTATTTTATTGTTTGTCGCGACTGTCCAAAACCGACACAGTCGTATTGTCGGTGGGAGTTCTTCCTCTTCGTTTCCTTTGCTCAAAATAGCAGCATTACTATTCTACGAATCTTATTTCATACACCTAATCTCTCTTCTTGAAGTAAATGCCACTTCTTCTGCATGCATGGCTGTGCATGATACTAGCAAGTTCAAGAAGGATGGCGAACGTTACAATATATTAAAAAAATTGACAATTAACTTGAAGGTAGGTAATATAGTCATTAAAGACCTCGATGGCGTGGCGGGCGAGTCACTGGGTTCGATTCTCGCTGTGGGTCAAATATTTGCATGATCTGTAAATATTTGTTCCGGGTCTGGCTGTTGTGGTAACATGGTACTCGTAGTTCCTGATACCCACGACACAGGGATTTCTAGTGTGGGATCAGTAAAAAAATATAGTAGTTACTTGCGAGAATTATGTTATGAATCTTATGTGATTTTTTTCACGAAATCTAAATCATTCGATAGGTACCTACCGACACAGACGCTTCCCGCCTTGTAGAAGGTTCGTCAAAACAAAGACCCCCTGATTTTTCTAGATTTGGTCGCATAGGAACAAAGTATTTAAGTACAATTGTTTTATAAGATGATTCAAAATTTATCCTGTGATTATAATTAATAAAATGCTTTTGAATTTGAATTCTGCGCATGTTCTGCACCGTAGGTAGATAAATGAATAATCAGCACAGAATCAAACAAAAGCTAAAGTTTTGCTTGAATCACTTTTCTAAGCAAATAAAAGTCCTATAATGTTGCTAGAGGAATATTCCCATTCCCTACTGCATAATGAAACTTCAAGATTCTATCTACTAAAAACAAAGTCGATGTAAAAGAAAGTAGAAACATTAAAAACTCATAACATTCCAACAAGTTCGCGAAATGTAAATTTATCGCTCCTCGCCTAAGGCTAAGGACGGAGTTCTGGTACGCTTAGTTTCTTTCTGAAGCCCTCGGGCACACTATGTATTGCTAAATATAAATTGAACTATTTGTTGCCGGCTGCTTTGTCTGTGGAGACGTTATTCATAGCATTCTTATGTTATGTTTTTATTATTTCGTAGCACACGCTACGCACCATGCTACGCAGTTCGTAGCACTTATAAAGGCAGGAAATTGCACTAATACCGATGCAATGCAACTTTAGTGCAATTTACTGCACCAGATGTCACAACACGATATATGCATTAGTCAATTTGGTCCCTAAGAGCCGCAGGAATCAGAATCGAGCCACATTTGCTTGTTTACAAGGCACTTCGTGCATGATGGCAGTTTGTATACAGCCTTAAGCAGGTCTTTACTAATTAGTAACATATCAAACATAGCTATGAATGCAACGAAAATATACTTGAAAACTTTAGAGGTATTTAATTTGGATAATTAGGTAATTGGCTTGCAAAACAAGCCAATATTGACTCACTTTCCGATGTCCGATTGAGCTGATTTTTGTTAATACCCGATGTAAGTTGTCAGATAATAGGTACCATGTATAATTATGTGACAGCTAGCTGATCTGATGATGAAGACTGTAAGTGGACTACCTATGGAATTCTTAAATGGAAAATAGTGGACTGGTCGTGTTTTAGATCAGCTCACGGGACTTAATACTAATTTAATCTTCACTAAGCCAAGTAAAGCATGTTTTAAAAATAGATTTTTATACAAAAAATTGTTTTCTCACGACTTGTTTTGATACAAAAATCATACGGGACCTAGTTGTAAAATCTTTGGTTATAACATAGTACGCAATTATATTGTTCTGAATTTGATTAATGGTAAAAATTTGCCACATGCGGTTCCTTAGTACGAATGCTGATATTTTATAACTAATGTTTTAAAACTATTGAAAGAAATAGGTCAAATTTCTACGTTGGAATGGCTGTTGGACGGCTTCCAGGCACAATACGAATAACACTCTTTCTCTAATTCCCATTATAACGTTTAATACGAGGCCTTTATTAATAAATGCTACCTAAAACAACAATCAGTTAAATTGCGGTGTAAAACTTTTCCACAATCCTGCGTCTCTAAAAAGTAATTGAGCCGCAGGACGTAAAGTAAACTTTCGCAAATCAGCTGTCATAAAAATGCTATGTAAATGAAAATGAATATTTCCACTGGGAATTTTCCTAGTAATTCCTCAGGATTTGTTTTTGCGAAATCACTTAATAATGCGGCGGGTGTACGGGTCCGAAGTAGGTAAATTCACAGGGGTCGGACCCGGGTGTCCCTTCACGGCTTAATTCAGAAAAACCGTGAGATTGCCGGATCTTTATGTACTGTTTGTAAATCCGACCGTCGATGTTTCAACCCTTCAAGGATTCAGCACCTTTAATATAAAAAGTTATTTTGGTGACGGTGAGACGACATTTTTTACGTCACAGTCTTGGTTTCGCGACCATCAATAACCGTCATATAATGGCATTAAATTTCAACCTTATGTCAAAGCAAATCGTCCAGCACATCTCCGCTATATCCTGTCAGTTATATTACGGCCACCATTTCTTAGAAAACCAAGGCTTAAAATGGCTGGGAATAGATACTTTCATTTTCGCTGAATAAGCAAACTTCGAGAATGGGTACGGGGAAGTTCCCGTTCACATGAAACTTGCCGCAAGTAAGTTAAACTTGTATATGGTTATCGGAAGGAAGTATTTCTGTTTTATACAAATCATCCAATCGATAGGGAAAGTTTAAGTGTTGGCAACCACTTCCGAAGATTCGTACGGTTTGTGAATTTCGTAGATCAATTATGTGATAAAACGCAAGACTGTGCAAGTGACAAAATTACAGAGAGGCTCTTAATTTTCCCCGTCGTTGTGTCATTTTCAGTTTCAATTGAAAAACAATAGGAAAAGCCATCTGGTTTAGTTCACAGGTACTGTACAAAGGTTTCCCGAAAAGGTTTAGGGTCCTACGCAAAATGCGAAATTCGCACGAAGCGATATTACCCCCTAATTCGTTTCAATATTTCACGACATCAAGGCTCCTGCAAATAATTTAAATAATTAAATTTTAACCTTCAAACTCTTAGCGCAAGTACATTAAAACTTGAAATCGACGCTGCGAACTAGACAGAAGTTGAAAATGTTCTTTCCAGATTGTTCAAATTAAGGCAGCAGAAAAAATCCATTTGCAGTTGGTAAAGTCTCAAATTCGCTGACACGAGGCGCTTGGATGGGGCCCTCCCTGACAGTCTGATTACAAAGTTTCAACAGTATGGATGCCGAGAGAGATTTTTTAATGAATATTAATTCCTTTAGAGTGAAACAAAGTTTGGTTTCAAGTAAGAATCGGTAATTGCTTCGTTTTGCTTTTGAGAACCTTAATCCTCCCAAAGATTGTCGAATGCTAATACAGCTGACTTGTGCAAAGGGTCGGCCTTTGTGTAGATAGATGAAGTCTTATATATATACCTACCAACTCGCAATCTTATTTCTTTTAACAATGGGTTAAATGGTCACTGAGCTCGTATTGAATCGATGGAGAGATCTAATAAGGTTGTTATTTTTGTTCCTTCCATGCTGACATCTCAAGCAATCTACGATCTCATTATTTAGGATAGGAATAAGTTTTTTTTCGTATAAATGACGTATATTATGATTGCATTTGTGACCTAAATGTATCATTCATATTCATTGGTAAATAAGTGGTACCTCATTATTCTCTGGTGTCTTTTACAAAATTTGTTTTTATTCTGTACGTTCTATGATTCTATAGATATCATCACTATATTTACCTTGTTCAAAAACATAATATTTTTTTGCCAGATAGACGAAACTGAAAGTAGATGTAGGGTACTGTGTGTTTACTTTTGTTTGTGTACTATTCTGGATTTTAAAAATACATTTTGCAACGAAATCCCGACTACGCAAAATCTGGTATCAAAATGTTGTAGAAATCAAACATCAAAATGTATTTATTTAGAAGAATTCAATCTTGTTGACATGTCAATTTAAAATAAAAAATATAGTTTGCACTTTAGATATTATTTTTACATTTGTTTGGATCGTGTTGCAGCAAATTCAATCCCAAACTTTATTATCTTAATAATCTGAGATTTTATAGTACGCTTTTTTTAGAAAGCTTAATGTTTGATCAAGTTTTTAAATTTGGTTATTGTCAATTATAGCATGCTGCCTGGGATTTTGTTATAGAAGAGTGCACATTGCTCTGTTAACGATTTACTAACTTTATTGAGTCTAATAGTGGGAATAGCGAGTTTATCTTTGTTTCTACTACTACTTTTTTGTATGATTGTCGCTATTTTAGTAAATAAATTTATACTTTTGTGAACATACATCAGGTTTTCATAAATGTACTGACATAAAAAAGGAAGGCCTTAATCCAAGATTTAGATAAAGAGACCTTCAACTTAATTAATAGTTGTAGTTGGAGGGTTTTCCAAAGCTTCTGTTTTCGAGGTTGGAAAATTGAGTTTAATTTCCGCCATATAGAATTTAGTGTGACGTCATATACTTACCGTATTCATAATAATTTTTCAAACCTATTATAGTTTGACATAAGTCAAAACAAGACAAAAGCTATCAAAGGTTTAAAAATTGATTATACATTAAGAGGGTTAGTGTAAAACACACGGCACATCAAGAAGCTTAAACGATATCTCCTTTGTCTGTTCTTCCAAGTAGTTGTAGAGCTACGAGGGAACAGATCAACAAACATACCATACATATAGTTACATAAATTATGACTTTACTGGTAATATCATAACCCTCGTTTTGCTTCACCGTAGTCGGATAGAAATGTGAATGAGGCGTCGTCGTAATAAACCCTATCTATTGTATCGGAACAGCTAGGCACTCAAAGTGCGAGCTACTTCCGGCGCAAAGTAACACCAGAGTCGATCAACTCGATAATCCTATTAAAACTTGCACCAGCAGTGGGTTAGGCTACTAGACTATTTACTAGTTGTAAACAAGTTAGTATAGCTTAGGTTCGTGACTAGCACCTGCAAAAATGTAGCGTGCCCAGCTTATAATTAAAAGTTGTAAAATTCATGAAAATACCTGGGTGACCGAGCTTTGTTCGAAAAACAAAAAAAAAAATCGCGTTTTCCCAGAGATGAAACCTAGTTAGATCGATTTTTTGCCCCCAAAAACTACCATATAGCACAGCGAAAAACACATATTACATTTGTGTGTGTATTGGTATACAAATATTGCTCGTTTAAGAGGATAAGAAATGGCATAAATAGGATGTCAAATAAAATATTGCTATATGAATCACCGTTAACCGTCTAGCTAACAAACAAAAAAAACACAAATAAAAAAACAAGGAAACGCGGTTATGACACAAGTAGCATACAGTTAACAAAGATTGTAAAAATACCGCATATGGCCCATATATTTAAGAGTTACATTTCTTTGCTATAAAAGGCTAGTAAAGAATGAACTAAACATGAGCATATCTACCAGTAAATGGACAAACGTGGTGCAGGAGTGGGTAACTATACTCCTATTAAGTTGGAAGTTCATTCCACAACAATGTGCATTGTCGCAGCTGGTGCTGTTCCGTCCAATACGATCAACAGCGATATCATTACGGGAAACTGCATTTACACGGGATAAGCTCTACATCTATAGAGCAGCAGAGTATGTACCTACGTATACTATAGTAATTTACACAGAACAAATACCTAAGTATGTGTACGTATACATTTTTATATACTCATCATCACCAGCCTGTGTACGTCCACTGCTGGACGAGACCTAACCACGCTTGGCAGGCAGATTGGTGATGAAGTACTCAGATGGATGCTGTTATCCCTTAGTAAGGCTTTTATTACACCCACGGGAGGAAAAGGAGGGCTTTATTCTCAGGCTGGACACACCACGGCACATACATAATACTAGGTAATGATATCAATGTCATAGGTACCAAAATTATGGAGACCTGTCTGTAAGAATGGAAGATGGCGTACCTATATCAGCCGGACAGTAAGGTTATAGATCAAAAGATTTGTTAGTAGTAGAACTTTTTGTGAAAGAGTTCGTCCGGGGAAGTACTACCACTGTACCAATTTCTGCCTCCAAGCAGTAGTGCTCGCATTGCTGTGTTTAGGTTTGAAGGGTACCGTGCCGGTGAAATTACAGGCACATGAGACTTTTCATCTTTATGTCTCAGGGTCGGCAGCGCGTGATACCTCTGGTGTTGCAGGCGTCCATTGGCTAAGGTAACTGCTTTCCATCAGGTGGTCCGTATGCTTGTTTGCTTGCCAAGTAGCATAAAAAAATGATTAATAACATCATCAATCCACTGCTGGATGGACATAGGTCTCCCATATATAATGCCACGATGAACAGTCTTGTAGTTTCAACTTTGCAGGCTTTATAACTTCGGAACTCTGAAGATTTTTTGGTTTTGCTTATATACAAATATTAATAGATTATATTTCTAGATGCAATTTGTGAACGGCAAAAGCTGCGGGTATAATCCAGTCAAAGATAAAACGTTTTTATGATCAGCGTTTCCAATGTAGGGTTAATTGAACGAGTTTAATTCTGAATCCGCAAGATTAGAAGGTGGGATAAGCATTCGTTTGAATTGCCAATCGCCACGGTTATTGCAGGAACCATAGAGGAACAAAGAGTAAAACATAAGATAATAGAGCCCATGTTTTCTTATTGTTTTGTTTTTATCTCTTTTCGAATATCAATTAATTAAAATTAAAATAAATAAATGCTGGACATTTCACACAACGTTATCTAGCCCCAAGATAAGTGTGTTATGGGTACTAGATAACTGATATACTTAATACAATACATTACATAGATAGATATTTTTTATTATACATAGAAAATACCCAGAACACACTGAACAAATATCTGCAGATCGTACAAATATTTGTTCCGAGGCGGGAATCGAACCAGCAACCTCCTAATCAATTAATTGGATCGGTATTGGGGACTTTTTGTTTTTGTATCGGTGATAACAGACGATGTGACTGATTGACAACCGTTGTAGTACAGGCAAATTAGCAAAAAGTGTGGACCTAAGTCGTGTAGTCGTGGATTCTTATGGAAACGTTAGATGACACGAAAAAGAAGCTTATCCTAGGTTTGCACCGTTTCTGGCGCTTACGGAACCCTTTTAAATATTAGGTACAAACTTAAAAAAGCCGTAAATTTTAAAATAGAAAGAAATTACTTGATGCAAGTTAAATTACGTATAGAGAGACTGTCTTAGTGCATTATGATTTTAATAAAAACCACGTGCATGTAGGGAAAACAGTGTTGAACAAATGCATCTTCCGTAAAAAAAAAACAGTATAAAACTTCCGGTGGATGTAGTACTAATTAAATGAATAAGATTAAGTCGATTTCCAGAACTACATTAATTTTCCCCGAAGTAGAGCGACAATAAAATATGGAAAAGTGCCTTCCGTGAGACGCACCATGGTGCAAACCTGGTAATGTATTTCGAACATTTTTCTGATAAGTCTATCAATTTGCACCGACTACCTTAATTTTCCCGGAGCCGTAATAACCACAAAAAGTTTTTTTTGTAAATGTTTTTTTTTGTATGTTCCGTATGTCGAATTTAAAAAATACTTGGTGCAAATGTAGATCATAACGGTTCAAAGTCTATGCCAAATTGCACCGACTACTTCTATTTCCCCCATTAAGTTACGGATATTTTTATGGTTTTCACCCTACTTCACCCTGTTCCGGAGGGTGAAATTACTGATGCTTATTATTAGAGGTGATTTTTAAGCCATACAAAACAATTAGAAAAGTTTTCATGACTACATCTAATTAGTTCCACACTTGAGCAAAAAATCACCTAATTTCTCTCGAGTGGTGACCACAAACCGGACGACGTGGTAGAGAAAGGTCCTCCACTCAATGGACTAAAGACATTATAAACGTTGCATGAAGTCGGTGGATGGAGGCGGCTCAAGACCGTTCGTCGTGGCATTCTAAGGGGTAGGCCTAAGTCAAGCAGTGGACTTCTACAGGATGATGATGATGAAGATGATCCGTGATAGCTTTAGTAGCACACACATCAGTAAAAACAGTGTTAGGAATATTTTCTGCTTAGATTACGTTCCGTTAATATTAGTTTTAGTAAGAAAATACTGTTTACCTAGTAATTTAGTTTAGTGCTTATCTTTTTATTCAATTTGTGAAGTGTTAAGATATCTGCCTGAGTAACATTAGATTTTTGGAGCTGACTGTACTGCACGCCGTGAAAGACAACAATGACGAATTTACACTGAGTATTATTTGGATAATGACAAATTTACCATACATTTTTCTAATGACGTAATTTGTAGATATCGAAAAACACCTAACCCGATTTATCCGAGAGTGCTTGTCTAACTGTTGTCTTAAATATTTGATCTATCTATAATCTGTCGATAGGGGTTAGGATCCTTTCATCGCAAGACGATTTTTGTGCTACTTTTAAGTTCCATATTTTGAGGGTAATTTCGTCATCAACAAATTAATTATTTTATTTTTAGGGTAAACTCGTCATAGGCAACATTTTGTTTGGTTTTTTTTATGGTGACTTAGGTATTATAGAAGCTTTGTTGATTGTTAAAACAATGAAATGGATTGATCACATAAAAAAATGCAGGTATTTAAATTGATTCATATTTTACTTCATAATCACAGTAAAAAATACAACATCACTTGGAAAGACTTCACAGGGTATGGAGTGTATCTTTATTCATTTAATTAAATTGTAGTATAAGCATTTTAAACCGTGATATTATCTCGTTACACTTGAATAAACCTTCCCTAGATAAGATTTCCATTGTGATAGGTAGCGTATCACAATGGCCGGCCAATGCACAATGCTCCACATCTCTCCCATTCCAGAAAACAATGGGCCAACACTTTTATTGTCCGCTAAATTGGAACAGATGGTAATGGAAGCTTTCATAACGATGTTGTCGAAAGTTTTGCTTTGTTTTCAATCTAGCCGGTTGTCAAAGCAGTTTACCGTATCCGCTATCACCTGATTATCTTCTGGGTGTGCCTCTCGTTGCGAGACCGCTCAACTCGTCAACGTATAACAATTTTGAACTCTCGTCATTATAAACTCAATTCACCTAAATGGTAGCGGTCGGGAGAACAGCCAATATTTACGTAGCATTTTAAACTTTATCTTCATTAATAAAATACATAGTATCGCTTGACGCAAGGCCGCGCGGCTAGTTAAGGCGTGAAGGTGCTGCCGGCCGCTGCCATCTTGGTGTGAATCGAGCCTTAGGGCTTCAAGTAGAGTATAGTGTATTTGTATATAGGCGAACAGGAGGCAAATGTATATAAATTATTTTCTCAAAAAATTATTAGATTAAATGAACTTACCTTAAGTGAAGTTCTATCATAATTGTATGGAACTTCTTGCCTATAATAGCGCGGGCACATAACCCTACTTCATAAAAAACTTAGGCAAGGAGTAAAATACAATTAATTATATAAAATTTAGGTTTAAAGGGAATTAATTTGTGTCAATATCATAGCCCTGGCATTCATCATCAGATACACTCTGTTTTTGTATAGAAAAGCTCCGCCATATAATGCTTGGACGAACGATCTTGAACCGCCTCTACCCACCTACTTCTTGACTTGTTACAATACCAACGATCCTTTTTATAAATATTTATTATTTGTTTATTCACAATATTACTTACAGAGTTTATTATAATATTGCAAGTAAAAAACCAAAGGTTCGACTACGTGGGTCAAGTGGGGGTTTAAACAGCGCCCGCGTAGTCCGGTTCGTGGTCTTCACTCGAGAACCTTAATTCCCTAGCGGTTATAGGATCTACGAACCTGGCATTGGTAATAAAAAAACACTTTCCTATATATTGCATATTATTTAGGTGCTTTACTCAGTTCAGGTAGAATTATAAAATCAATTCGCCACGCAGTGCTATCGGACGTAACGGGAACCAATTAATTATTTATCAGCCTCGTTAACTGCCTATAAGGTATAACTTTTGTTACAAATTGTGATGATAGATATGTCTTTTTAATTGATCTAATGGTTGTTTGTGTTAAAGAATTTTAAACGAAAGACGACTTGTTAACCTTTCAATATACACAGATTATCTACAACTACAATTGGGTCACAAGGTGAATAAATACATATTTTCTATTAGTTAAGCATTATTTTATATTCCATTATTTATATATTATTATCTATTGTTGACGCCCTCTGTGGCGCGGCGGGCGTGTAGGTGGCTGAGATGCGAGAGGTTGTGGGTTCAATTCCCGCTGTGGGACGAATGTTTGTATGATCTGCAAATATTTGTTCCGGGTCTGGGTGTTATGGTACCATGGTACTCGTAGTTCCTGATACCCACGACACAGGGAATCCTAGTGTGTGATAAGGACTATGTATGTATGACTGTTGGGTGTTATGTAATGTATTTAAAAATATTTCCATAAATTGACTAAAAAACAGGACTGCTTCGGTTACTCCCGTGGATGTTAAAAAAGGCGACTAAGGGATTAAGCTCGGAGAGAGCATCTAAGTACTTAACACCAATCCGCCTGCCAAGCGTGGTGATTATGGCAATTCCTCTATATCTTATGAGGGACTTACCACTTAAGTAGTGGATGTCTAGCGGTTGCTGATGAAGAAGAAACATTATATTTTACCCTAAATATTAAAAAACATTCCTTTATATTGGGCCCTAAATAAACCTTGCATCAAAGCAAAGAAGATATCAAAAGAGCTAATATGTATTCCGAGCAGTTTTCAGGATAATGGATCTATTTTTGGAAATGTAATTATGTGAGATTGAAACATGAAACTGATTTTAGGAAAATTTTATTTTTACTTACTCTTTGCTGAGGAAAATGATACAAGGAAATGTTGTGTAACCTAATGTTTACTTAAGTAGCTTGCTAACGTGCTTCGTTTAAATCATCATCATCATCAACGTCAACCTGTAGAAGCCCACTGCTAGACATAGACCTCCCCCTAGAATGCCACGACGAACAATCTTGGCCACCTCCATCCACCAACTTCCCGCGACCTTTGAAAAGTGTTTAGTCCACCTAGGGCCTTCCTTAAAAAAAATAATGAACATAGAAAACCAACAAAAAAGATTCAAAAGAGCTTTTAACAAATTATACTTATTGTGGTTAATTAAATAAATGTATATCATTATATTAATTATGGAACTGGTAAATGTGGTCCACCTGATGTTAAGCGATAACAAATGCAATACTTCTATGGTTAAGACCACCTAGGACGCGTCCTACTTGGCATTGTACTGCACCCATCATCCTGAGACATAAAGTTAAAAAGTCTCATGTGCTTGTAATTTCACCGGCACCCCATACCCTACAAACCAAACACAGCAATTCAAGCAATTGCGATTTGATTTGCGGCAGAAATAGTAATAGTAGAATGGTTTACAAAATTATTCTTGTGATTTTAATGAATAAATATTTTGATTTGATTTAATTTGTACTTCCCGGACGAACGCTTAGAAGCTCCTAGTGAGAGCTACTGCTACTCTTTTCAATTTATACCTATGTATAGCTACATTATGTATAGCTTACTATATTTGAGTAGAAAGCTGACAAAAGGAGGGTGGGTAATGCGAGGGGAAGCCACGATTACGGAATGCATAACAAGTTGAGTGCGTCGCGTGCTTCCCATGTTAATAAAAGATTACTGGCTTGGTAATTACGTTATAAACTAGCTGGTAATGTCTTCAGCGTTTCAAAGGAATGACTTTTACCTACCAGTTAAAGTTATAAGTTGTTGGGTGATCGAGCTTTGCTCGAAATTCTAGGAAAAACGAGTTTTCCCAGAGATGAGACCTAGCTATATCGATTGTTTGCCCACCCAAACAAAAAAAAAAGAAGCTAATTTCATTAAAGTCGTTAGAGCCGCTTTCGAAATCTCAAAACATATAATATAGACGACCTCTGTGGCGCGGCGCGGGGGAGTAGCCTAGACGCTAGAGGTTGCGGGTTCAATTCCCGCTGCGGGACAAATGTTTATTTGACCTGTAAATATTTGTTTCGGGTCTGGGTGTTGTGTTACCATGGTACTAGTAGTTCCTGATACACACGACACAGGAAACCCTAGTGTGGGACCAAGACTACCTAAGTGACTACTGGGTGTTATGTTATGTACGTTATAATATGAATACATATAAATATTACTCGTTGTAATATCATATAAGTATATATATTATATAATTGAAGTAGTTTGACAGATATCGAACGAACGAGTGAATGACCACAATTTTTATCGTATTGAAGGTAAAGACGGATTGTGGGCGACGTTTTATTTCACTTCGTTCAGTGATCTCTGTTCCAGTCCGTGTTTATGGGCGAGCTTCGCTTTAAGGCATTGTTCTGGTATTTGACCTAAGTTCAGCCATTGCGGTTTTGCTTACGATTATCATAGACATTCCAATTTTTATCACACGTCACAATTCTAACCAAAATCCCTTCATATCAGTGCCGTCAATCAAAGCAAGGCAAGTTTCAACGCGTGCTCCACTATGCTCATCAGTTAATTAATTAAGGAGTTTTTTATCATGCCAATTTGTTGTAAATAAGTCAATATTGTGCGTAAACTAACGTCAAACCATGACGTTAGTTTACATGACTAATTCTTTGGTTGTTTGTATGGATCGGTTTGCACCATTAAGTTTAATTCATTGTTATTCACCTTATTGCTTGGTCTTCCTCGTTGTTCATAAGTTTCTGCTACGAAAGCGATTACACCAGAAACGCAGTGCATCCGTTAGTCGTATCCACTCCAAACGCATTGATATTTGTATTTACTGTGTAAGAACCACGTCGAAACGATTCAAATATAGATAAACTGAAATATTGAATGTAAAAACAATTGAAAGTCAAATATCATAATTTTTTTAATCAAGAATGTTTTAGTTTTTGTTTAAAAAACTTTTAATAACAATTATTTGACCATGTAGGTTTAATTTTAATTTGAAGTGGCTACATTAAAACGGCAACTTCATACTTACCTATTGAATAGTTGCCAACTGGCTGTCAGAATTGAGACCTCGCGAATACACATTACATACTTTCTAACTTCAAGGAATATTTAAATAACGGGTTGAACTCGGAGAACTCGCTTCGCTCGTTCAAAAAACGACGGTAAGCTTAATCTATAGGCATACCTGCCGAAAACCAAACAAGAACGAGTCTGTAAAAAGGGCATATTCCAAAAATCCGTTGAAATATCTTTATTTTTCTAACGTGAGCGAGGCTCGAAATTTGTGAAATGCCGGTGGGAAGCAGAGACTCAGCAGAGATTTAAAAAAAAAAAAGATAGAATGAGATGGTTTTGGTAGCTCAAATGATGGAGAGAAAATTTCATAGAGCGTTTAATTTTTTACAAATGTATAGGAAATGTAATCTAGGCTTTCGGGATATGGATGTAACGTAGGACGCATCTTCTTGATTATTTCTTGATGAGGCCTGCCTATAGAATGCAACGGGGGACTTGCCATAACCACCACGCTTGGCAGGCGGATTGGTGTTGAGTTCTCAGGTGGATGGTGCTGCCATCCCCTGGTATAATCCCTTAGCCGACTTTTACGACGTCCTCGGGAGGAGACGAAGGGGTGTAGTTATAGGTCAGTATTGTGCAAAACATCAAGCAAAGAAAAGTTGCTTGATGTTGACGTAATTATGAATTATTATCTAACCTCTTAAACTTATTATCTTAGGGCCTTATTCATAATAATTTTTTTAACCTATTTTAGTTAAAATAGGTTTTGTTTTGTTCTCTCTGATGTCAAAAATGTCTGTAAAATGTCATACGTCAAAACAAGACAAAAGGTTTAAAAAATGATTATGAATAAATCTAACCTGACATTGGCAATATTGTCTCCTGACAAAGGGCCAGGAAAAAAAAAAAAAAAAAAAAAAAGGGGGTTAGGCTATTAGCCGTGAACAAGGAGAAATCCACCACAGAATATCTACCACCCTTGGATAGAGAGCCACCATAAGAAGAAGGCAATCTCTTTTATCACACTTTTTAAGGTTTGCTAAGGTATGTATGCTATGCAACGTTCAATTAGATTTTCATGGGTGTTCACATGGTGTTCGTATTGGTTCGGTTCGTACCTACTCATTGAATAATACTAAAGGGGATTTTGCACCCCTACAGTGTGTTTCGTCAGCTCAACCCCTGAAAATTTTAGCATGCACTGGCCTTCATCGCACCGGGAAAAGTGGTGAAAATTCCAAAGACTTCCTATTCGCATTGTAACTCCATTTCGGTTGAATAGCCCACGTTCCGTAGCGAAACTGGAACGAATTGGTGAGTTTCGCACGATACGTGAAACAGAATTGTGGAAAAAAAACTTATGTAGGTATTAGGAAAGTCTGAAGAACACAGTTCAAACATCCAGTAGGTATATTATTGTAAATGCGTATTGGCCACGAGTAGTTCTGAAATTTAAGCTCATTCAACATACTAATTTGGCAAACGTTTATTGATACTATAGTAATTAGGTAAGAATTAAGTTGGACTGAAATGCCGATGCTATCATGATTTTCAAAATAACAGGTTATTTGCTGTCAGCTACTAATACATTTAAGAGATGTCACGGAATTGTTTAATTATTTATTCATTTAAAGCGGTCAGTACAAAATGTTTTCGTGTAATATAAATTATTATGCTTATTTGACACAACAAAGAGTAATAAAGAACAGAATACGGGGTTTCTTTAAACAATCACTAGCTATGAGGTGAAATATCACACGTGTCTATCCATTCACTGGATGGGTTCCAGAACATACTGTGTCTGTAATGAACAAAAGTGTTGAATTTAAAAAAAAAAATTTGCAAAATGTTGAATCCCAGAATGTCAAATTCAAATGTTGAATCTCAGAATTATGAATTTTGAATTCGCAAATCCCAAAATGTTGAATTTTTTATTTAAGTATAGCCTATAGCCATAGTGGTATCGACCTAAGAATAGGACTCCTCCAACTCCTCCCGTGAATATCGTAAAGACGATTAAGGGATTCAGGGAATGGACAGCAGCATCTAACACCAATAATGCGATCAGCAATCTACCTACCAAGCAAGGCCTCGGGCAGAAGTTGACATTTACCAGCTGATGAAGAAGTTACCTAACCCTTTTTTAATCGGGCAAATCATACCAATGTCTGTTCTTAAGAACATAAAGATAAGATCAGTGAATGTTATCTGCGAAGGAATGCTATGCCTTAAAATACATATAAACAAATGTCTACGCAACAAATATAAGTAGAATTGCTTGCTGGCTTTTGTTGTGAAAATACTCGTGAGGAAATGAGGATAAATAGGTAATTAGTTGCGTAATAAGATGGCGGGTGGATTAATTGCGACCCTTCAGTTCGCATTCGATGGCTTCCACTATACCAACTTTCACAAAATACTATAGCTATAGAAGAAAAGTCGGTGCAGTTTGTGCGCACAACCAAAGAATTCATATTAAATTTAAAGAAAGAATAATACAACTTATACAAGTGCATAGAATAGGCCCCTCCTACCCCTCCCGTGGATGTAGTTAGTAAGGAACAGCAGGAGACGGGCAGCAGCATCGCACCTGAAAACTTAACACCAATTAATTGGTGTCAAGTGCGGTGCTTATGGACCCTATGGGGGGGGGGGGGAGCTATATCCAGCAATGGACATCTATAGGCTGACAATGAAAATGATAGATGAATATGATATTGATAGGCAGATTAACTTTAACCACATTTTTTTTTATATTGCCTCTTTCCCCAGGAGGTCTATTTGTTAACCTCTCTTGACTTGAACAAATGAGTGAGCTGTTCTCTCAGACTTTGCCAGAGCACCCCAAGACTCGATTTATAACGCCCAGGATCATTACACCCGTAATTATGTTTATGAGAGTTTTTACCGCGATTCTGGCAATTAAACCGATTTGAGGGGACGTCAACAACAGTGCCTTATTGACTGAAAAATTCTGGAAACAGGAAAATTACAAATAGACTCTATTTACTACAGAAAAATATTACTGGTAAAAAGACCGCTAATACATTCTATAAAACCTTATGTCTTAGGTTTTTGCGATTGCAAAATTCATTGCAAATTTGCAAATTTAACATTGCAAATTCAACAAAATCAAATGAATTTATTGCTTAGTTAATTTATTTTTGTTATTCCTGACGTTTCCGTTTTTAGGATCATTCGGTTGACTTTGCAAAATGTTGAAATCCCAACGAATGCTTTGAAGCTTCCGTAAAAACTAAAAAAACTAATAATATCTTGAACTAATAAAATCCGTTTGAAATTACTTCTTTTGAATGAAATACCTACCTCTGTGGCGCGGCGAGCGAAGGGTCGTCTGCGACGCAGGAGGTTACGGGTTCGATTCCCGCCTTGGAACAAATATTTATACGATTTGCAGATATTTGTTCAGGGTGTTCTGGGTATTTTCTATGTTTAATAAAAAATAGCTATCTATGTAATGTATTGTATAAGTATGTATATCAGTTATCTAGTTGCCATTACACAAGCTCTGCTTAGCGTGGGGCTTGATAATGTTGTGTGAAATGTCCAGCATTTATTTATTTATTTATTTAAATAAAAGAGGTGTATTGGCGGCATAATCAGAGGCTTATTCGTAGAAAAACTCAGTCTTCACTATGCTGTATGCGGCTTTTCCTTCCCGTTTTCTAGAAAAAAGGGCCAGAATTGTAACCTTTAGCAGTCCTTGGAGAGTTGTCTTGAAAAAATTACCTGCAACAATATAATCAATGGTTAGTTTAATTTGTCTTATAAAATGGCGTTTAAATATTTACGTTATTATAGAAAAACTATCATGGTGTGACATTATACTTTTATTGACATACGAATAAGAATTTTGAAACAATGAGTAGGTACCTATGCCAGATCAAATCAAGGGCAACGGGGAAAAACTCACGCTACATATTAAAACAGATTTGATGGGCAAAAAATCCGATTTTTGTTTAATTTATTAAAGCTCCAATTTTTCCAATCAAAACAAAGTTGCTATAATAAATCTATGAGCTTATCGCTCGCACGCCCTCATCTAAGCTATTACAAGGTTGTCTGTAGTCTGCACGCACCCTTAGTCACACAGAACACTGGAACCAGTATGTCAGCTTTAAAACAAATGAGCTGTTTTTGAATGCAACCCAAAACCCTTTAGAGCCGCTTTTTTTTTAAATTAGTCATGATGTTATCCGATTTTCTATAGGAGGCATATTGCGAAGAAGAAGATGATGATGGCATGGCCAAGCAGTCTAACAAATCTTTATTTCTTATTGCACACAAGTAAATACATTAATAAAAGTAAGAGTTAGCGGAAATTTTACAAAAGGCGAGCTGAACCCTAAACAGATTTATCAATCCAGAAAACTTTTGAGGCTATAGAGAGAGGTAAGTTGGTCGGTGAACATGGAAAAATCTTTAGATTTCAATTCACCTTGTATAATATGTATTTATTGTATTGTCCTTGTATTGTATCATGGCTCAACTAAGATATACAGCTTCAATATTTTCTGCAAACAAGCGTTCACAGATAAATAAATAAAAACCTACTCTATTGAGCAATCGTAGGTACTGCACCTAAACAAACACGTAAATATTTACCCTGCACGGCCAATTGTTTCCACTAAATTTGTCGTCTGAATTGGGTGTGTATCAACTTGAGTTACTGGTACCCTATTTATTTTCTGTGTGTACGATCTGCCTAAGATTTATGCGCCACGAACCTGCCCAAAAATAATTGGACGAGCGAAAAATAAATCGCTGCCTTGGCAGCGGCTGACCACTATAAACCTAACAATTTGTTACTTGGATATAACTTGGAACAACGAGCTTCCTGCTGGCTGGAGAAGGTGGAAATTGAGTTTTAAGATTTTCTTATAAATAATCAGACAAACTAATCATCATCATCATTATCATCATCAGTTGGTTGATGTCCACTACTGGGTGAGGCCTCCCCCATCGAATGCAACGGGAGGAGATTTGCCAGCATCCCGCTTAGCAGGCGAATTGGTGATCTCAGAGTATTAATGCTGCTGCCCATTCTCTGGTTTATTCCCTTAATCGGTTTGTACTAAATCCATGGGAGGAAATTGAGTAGTTATTCTTAAGCCGAACACACCAAGGTACCGGCTTGAGATGGTGAAAATTGAGTTTCAAGATTTTCTTACACTCACACAAACTACAGTGAGCAAAAAATAGTTTTAGGATGCTTAACTAATATAAGCATATTATATTCCCATATGTTTTCGTTCTCAGCAGAATAATAAAGTTCCTTAGATTTTTAATGGGCCGAAAACGAATACCAAATAGTTCATACAAGTAATAGTTTTATTTGGGTCATTCCTAGCATGCAATGCAGGGTTCTGCAACCAACAGGCAATAACATAAACCACTAAAAATGTCGTCATTTTATTTAAAAAGAAAATAAGTTCTTCACAGAACGTTTTACTTAGTTTTTTTTATTTTGAACTCGAAGCTATTGGCGTTCCTTTACAATTCTAGCGATCTAGAAGCGAATCAGCAAAGACTTCGTTTAGATTCGTAATTACGTGACGAAGCAGTCACATTAATGCCTTTTTGTACCTTTCGTATACTGAAACTTGACTGAAACGACTTCTAAGGCATTTTCAAATCATCACATCATCTCCCTGCCCTTATCCCACTTAGGTGGGGTCGGCACAACATGTTCTTTTCTTCCATTCTTCCCTATCTTCCGTCATATCAGTACTCACACCCTTCCTACACATGTCATCTTTTACACAGTCCATTCATTTCTTTTTAGGCCTTCCTCTACTCTTGTATCCATCCACATTCATATTCATCACTTTTCATGTAACATGGCTTTCTTCCCTCCGCATAAAATGCCCATACCACGCTAACCTATTACTCCTCATCTTGTCTGTCACTGGCGCTACTTTTAAACTTTCAAATCAAATCGAGTAATTGTTGCTACAAAACAAATAACAGAACAGAATAAATAATAGTACAATAAATATACCCTTTGTTCAATTAAGTTAGTAGCTTTTTTTCGCGCCCAAGTTCACCAACAAAATTGCCTGTTTCTGAAGGTTACAGCAACAAATCTAATATTTGTACTTAAGAGGGCACTATACTACAATTTGGGCTCCCTCTTTAACGCACGCAATAACCCACGCGCCATCTCGCTCGCGTTTGCGAGCGTCGTGCACAAAAATGTAGTTTTATGTTTATTAGTGCGAAAAAAAGTATTTATCAAAAAACTGGTTTTAGCATTAAAATTATAAATAGTTATTACCTACTTGTTGTAGTCAAATTAATCTTAAAACACCGTAGGGTTCCTAAGATCTTATTCAAAACGTGTGCGAAAGAAGGATTTTTCATTAAATAAAACTATCGAGGTTTTTTTTTACATATCATGGTTTTCAACTTTACACAATAAATGCAAAAATATAAAATTTTCATGTTGCAAAATATTTAACACGTAGAACCCGTAGATACTGAGTTCCAGATCAATTTTGTTGGGCAAAATCACATATTACGCCTGCTTAAGTGTGGTCTTTAGTCTAATGAATACAAAAGGACTCAAAAAAAATATTTTGTTAAATCGGAGAAATCGTATGGTGATGTAGCCTTAGACAAGTTAAACCCTTATTACATGAAAGGGTTTCGGTAAGAAAAGGTTAAAGGAATAACAAACGTTAGCGGCTTATTCTCTGAAATTGAAGCAGGTTTTCTTAGCCCTGATGTTATTTCTTTGCCACAAAAGCAACGGCGACGAATCTTAAACATCAAAGGGAAAGGAAACCGTCCTTGACATAGATAATTACAATATAAGTATGTATAGTAATAATGAAGGTGGATTTGAGAAACAAAAATCTTGTGGGAGACAACGCTTCTGATTTAACCATGGCAAATTTACTGTGAAAAGAACCAGTTGGTCGAATCGACTTTAGATTTTTTCACGCTTAGAAATCTCAGCAACGACATCAAATCAAATCAAGATATTTTTATTCATTAAAATCACAAGGATCATTTTGAATTTTCTTAAATACTAAAACTATTCCTGTTCCAACGCGACCAAGCCTAGAAGAACCAGGCAACACACACGGCATGGCTTACTTTGATGATCCGTCTTACTTCTAGGCGGGAAGCGCCTGGTGTCTCGGAGCAGGAAGAAGTTGATACAAACGAAGCTGATAAATTCTTTTAAACGCTCCATCAAGGAGTCACGCGACTTCATTTTATAAATAACGAATCCGAATACTATCAAGCAGAGTATTGTTACGGGTGGGTTATCAATTTCACAAATAGCACTAAGTACTAAATCAGTTGAGCACCAACAAGTCATTAAAATCATCATCATCATCAGCCTTTCGACGTCCACAGCATCATCAGCCTCCTCCATTAAATAGAATGGGGGGATTTACCATAATCACCACGCTTGGCAGGCGGATTGGTGATCGCTGTATCGGTGTTGAGTATATACTCAGGTGGATGCTGTTGCCCATCCCCTGTAATAATCCTTTGGTCGGTTTTTACGACATCCACGGTAGGAGACGGAAGTATATATTCTATTCTAAGGCCAGACACCCCACGGCCTGACTATTTTTTTATACTAAATTGTGTAAGAAAGATAAAAATCCTAGCACAAAAACTTGAAAACATTCAGCGTTGTCGCATTCGCATTGACTGATTTGCTTAGCCTCTAGATTCAGTTATCGATGTCAGATTACCAGGCAACGTGAGCATAACAGGCCATTGATGACTCATGACCGGTGACACAAATTGCTAGTACATCTTCTTCATCAGCCGGTAGGTATCCACTGCTGGACGTGGTCTCGCCATAAACTACGGGACATTTGCTGTAATCACCACGCTTGGCGGATTGGTGGTTGCAGTATTGGTGTTATGTTCTCAGCAGATGGATGCTGCCCATCCCATGGCGTAATCCCTTAGTCGCTTTCTGAAACATCGATGGGAGGAGTTAGAGGAGTCCTATTCTTAGGCCGAGACCACCACGGCCAGTACACATACGGTATTACAAACTATTAAGCAAAAGGTACCCTCTGGCCACGAAGGTAAGTATGCCCAAATACACTCTTCGGACTGCCTCCTAAGATTATCTGCTTCAAAGGAACACAGTCGTGTCACGTAGGTGCATTGCATGTACCTATTATATGAAAGATGGATGTCAATAAAAGTAAGAATTTTCTAAAACTTTCTTCGTCCAAGTCCAAAATTCTACATGCCTCGTAAAAATGTAAACAGCAGTAGAAATGTAAAACAGCGTATAGGAACGGGAGCTATGTGGCGGACAGTAAATATATCAGTCTGACAAGGGCATTCATCTTGAGGATGGAACGCCCAGCCTTTAAACGATTTACGAGGGGCAGTGGGCTCTACTGGTAAACACCACGAGTTCAATATAAATAACCGTTGGTATACTTCTTTCTATCACTTAGATGCCATAAAATTTACAATAAGGTCATGAGATAGCTACCTTGTCAACGAGGTCCAGTGGGAATCGACCCACCTTCTAATCCGGTCGTGTATGTATAATAATTCAATGAATCTTTGAATATTGGAATGTCTGGGGATAATATTGGTAATCCCTATACATAACACACGTGTGTACCGACCGCAGTATACGTAAACAGAAATGACATAACAGCTCGGCAGGGCTATTCTCTATCTCGTGACCGGTTTGTAACAGGCGTGAATTGTGCAATTAGGGCTGCCAAACGGTATTTTTTGTATGAGAAAAGCGACGTTTAACAGCCATGATCGCACAATTTACGCCTGTTACAAACCTTTCGCGAGATAGAGAATACAGTTGCTCTGTACACATTAATTCCTGTCAGATGGACTGCTGACTGGTGATGCTACAGGTATCTATATTTGCTGTTACCATAATTTGTGGAGCAATGTTGCTGAACATTTTTAATATCTTGACGGAATTCTGAACAGAAAAATGATTGTAAAACAAAATTAATGAATGCAACAACCGCTCTGGAGGATGCAAATGCGCAGCTTGGAGCATCAGTTACAAAATGTAAATTTAACGGTCACAAGATTCATGAATTAAGCATCCCCTTAAAATTTCACATTTAAGGACGGGACAAACAGGACCAGTCCGATGTTCTAATTTAATTTGCAATCTGACGGACCTTTGTTACCGAGTGACGAACGGATAACGATGTTCGGACCGCACTGTGGGTTACGAGCTTTTTGTCTAAATGTCCTAAAGAGGTTATTAATGAGAAGGCATAGAAAGGTTTCTTGTGTCACATCGGGTAAACAATAAATATTTGTGGACGGAATGGCGACCCTGTGTAGGAACTAGCAAGCGTAATGAATTACACATTCTAGAACATGTTACGTGGATTTCGCCGCGTAATTTATTTTTATTGGCAGCTGCCCATTAATACGGTTACGGATATTGGATATTGTTATTTTTACGTCAAATATTCGATAGGAAAAGAGCGGTCATTGTTATTCGAATGAAATATGAGTGAGTAGCCAATTCGAGGATATTGTCTGGCGGATAAAAGGTCGGCGCCGTCTATTCGGGCGAACTTCTTCCAAAAGGTACAAAATTAAATTTCTATGACTTCGACGTCGTTTCTTTCACGAATACGGGCGCTTTTGTCGTCGATGCCCTTTATGTGCCTCGAGTTGGATTCCAGTCAATAGAGACGCAATATTACGTAGCATTTTGTACGAAATTACTAGCACATCTGCAGTGTCTCTGAACATCCCGGCCTCTGAGATATAAAACGAATTTGTGGAGCTCTGCGCAATATCGTGAAAGTTTCATTTTTCTGTTCATGTTCCAAACATATTGTAGGCTGTGCTGTACTACAAGTAAATCAAGCTTTTGTATTCGATTGTTGCTATTGTAAATATAATTTTATAAACGGTATGTATTATTTGCTGTTAACTGAAATCGACTACTGGTATCGAGATTTGATTACCATAAGGTTAGGTTGATAAAGATAGGTGACCTAAAGAGAGTTCAGAATATCAAAATAACTTTGTGCAGTTTTGTGTAAATCGTTTAGCGGAGAAAAATCTCCAGTGCCCTAATGTTTTTAATGGCCTTTCAATTAAATTTGTTCATAGTAACTTGACAACAGCGATGTGGGCTGCATTATTACTAAAACTATGTTTTATAACTACTTTGTAATATTTTTTATAATGTAGCTGTTTGTTGTTGCAATAAAAAAATAAAATAAAGAGCTACAATTCTTTTTCTCTTTTTTCTTCTTTTTCTGCTTTTCGGGCTACAATATAGGCGTTTTATTTTACGCACGAATCCCGTTTTTGGGACTGAGTACAAGCAAGCTTTTAAAATATATTTTACAAATCGGCGGTGTTTGCTACCAGGTAGGTACATATGTACCCTATAAAGTAAAATTAACAAAAGTTTTTCCAAACAAAATAAGGTACTTGTAAAAAGTCGATTTTATTTTAACAAAATTAACAACAAATAAGTTTCTTCAAGTTAAGTTAAGTTTTTTTAAGTTTTAGGTACCCACGACACAGGGAATCCTAGTGTGGGATCAGCCCCCCTATTCCCTGTCTTGAAAGTCACTCAGTGACCAACGTTTGACAAGTAAAATTACCATCAATTTAGAATTCTTCACAATATTATTTTTTTATGATTTTTTGTCATTCTACTTGTCAAACGTGACTGAGTGACTTTCAGCTAGGGAATAGGGGGACAGGACTACGTATGTAATTGTTTGGTGTTATGTTTCTCTGTGTGTATGTATGTCTTCTCAAGTTGACCATAAGTATAGAAATACAATACAATACAATAATACAAAGGATAGAAATTACATTTGGACAATGTTCTTGACATTGTCCAAATGTCACTTCTATCCTTTGTCTGTAGACTTGCAAGAGAGAAGTCAAATAAATTCCTCAACAATACAGTCGAATAAATAAACCAAATTGAAATAAATTGGCACACACAATTCGAGAAACAGGTAAAGTTGTTTAGAAAAGTGCTATTTCCTATTGAAGCAATCTCTCTCGTATATTTACACTTTCTTGGATAAGTATTTTCTTTAGGACTGGTGTTGAATTGAACTCAGGTTAGCGTGAGATTGGATGGATGAAATTTATTGTTGCAGTGACAAGTTTAAATGAAGAATGGTTCAGGTGCAGACGGCTCTGAATCGTTCGTAGAAATCGATTTGGTCACTCTATATTTTATGCTTGGCCTTTCTACTGGACTATACATGAATTTCTGCCATACATAATGTTTACTTGAACTACAAAACCATCTTTTGTTTATAAATAAGAGATGACTTATAAGTAAGGGTTAAATGCAAAGTCTACGCGGTTGATGAACCAGAAACGTTGCAAATGTCACTATAACCACAGAATAAATAATACACCGAAACCTTGAAACTGTGGCTTTTTGTTTCAACTTTACGCATTAGCTTGGAAGTTAGAGCTATTAACATGTACTTAATTGCTGTAAACTAATGTTTATACTCGCTTCGCTGGTAAATGGTTCACAAAAGCTCTATTTTAGCTTAATTGCAGAGTTACTTAACCAGTTTTATAGGTGAAATGAGACTCTATTACCCTGTATCATTAGTATCCAACTATAATGAGTTAACATAATTTTAACATCATTATGAAAGAGAAGGGATAGTCTTTTTTTTATTATGTAATTTTATTTTCACCTTCATAAAATAAAATGGGCTAGTGTGAGCAAGACTCGCGACCTAAGGGTTCCAATCCATAAATGATTTCGAAATCATCAGTGCCCATTTCGAGCTTCAGACACTTTTTCCTACAAACTTTATCATCTCATTTAAGGGGTAAAAAGCCGAAATACCTCAATTTTAGACTTTTAATTTATTTGATTCACAAAGCCTCTTATTAGCATTTTAAATTTAAGAATTGTGAGGGTACTGGAAGTTTTTCATTTTTATACAAAAATTAAACATAAACTGCCATATATTTTGAATGCATTGAGTTAGAAAATGGAATAAAGTACGTCACTTTAGGCTTGCAAACATTTACCTATATTTGGTATAAATTTCAAGTTAGCTGTTTCTGAGAAAAGGTGTCTTGACAGACAGACGGACGGATATCAAAGTCCCAATATAAGGGGGAGGGGAGTATGGGTCCCATTTTTTCCTGGAGTTACGGAACCAAGATCAATTTTTTATTTTTTTTATTCTACAGCTTATAAAACAAAAATAACTTTTTTCACTCTATAAAAAAAGTATTTGATATCGTGAAAAGCTTTCAAGCGGGTTTTCCTCATATTTAATAAAAACTTTACAGACCCAAGAGCACAGAGATATATCTTTACAAAAACAGAATTTAATTTGGGACAACTTATTCGAGGGAATGCGTTTTAATTTGTAGAAAGGCAGGGGTGGGTACCGTGTTCCTAAATGTTTTCCACGTCCCAGCCTATTTACAAGGCGCTATTTACCAAGGGTTAGCGGGCTTCGTTACAGGCTATATAGGGCTTATTGTCTAACTGTATGCTGTTATGGAAGACGTCTTTATTCCAAACAATTACACGCTTTAAGATTAAAATAAAATTTCGATTGGTAGAATCACTGCGCAATGAGATTTTATTTTTTGACTACGACGGTTTTCTGTTGGCTTTTATCACTTAATTTACAATTGTTTTGTATGACTTCAAAATGAAGGTTCTTTACGAATGAGACGGTCAACCTCAGATTACTATACCCTGATTTTAAATTTCAGACAATTTTTGTAAACATACAATAATGTCAAGATATGCCACTGTGAGTATAAGTGTCATGATTGTGTAGCATACGTGTAAATTCACATATGACACACATACATGACACTTATACACACAGTGGCATATCTTGACATTTGTTTGTTTCCAAAAATTGTCTAAAATTAAAAATCAGAGTATAGGGGCGTTCCAATTTATGATGGAATGTTTAAGGTAGGTAACACAGATTTTAATGGAAATAAGTACGTCAAATGCATTTTAGAGAAAGTTTAATGTCAAAATCAAAATGAAAATGTATTTATGTACTAGGACTTTTAAATTCTCTTTTCCTGACATTTTTTTTATAAAATTTAGTTTGCACTTTTGTTTTTAATTTTAACATATGTTTAGACCTGGGGGAGTTTTGCCTATCAAACTGGTTATCGCTTTTGATTAAAATTTTGCAGTACATTGCGCTGCGTGTTTTAGCTTTTTCCCAAGAGCAGAAATATTCGAAACATAAAGTGCAATGTACCTTAAAATCGTATTCGAAAGTGATTACCAGTTTGATAGACAATACGGGAGCGTATTGGAGACAATTCAGTCCCAAGCTTTATTATAATCTAAATAATCGTAGATTTATAAACTTTTAAAATAGTATAATAACATAGTTTTTAAATGCTTACTAAAAATAGTCGATAAACATGCAGCATGCCACTTGGGCTTTTGTTATAGAAGTGTACCACACACTTCTATATCAAAATCACAAGTGACATGCTAAAATAGTCGATAAACAAGTTAAAAAACTTGATAACATCAAGTTTTTAAACATATTTATAGACTATCTTTTAATAAGTTTTTTTTATAAATATTATTATACTTTCTGAGAAGCTTACTATTAAATCTCTGGTTATTTATATTATAATAAAGCTTCCAAACAAATGTAAAAATTAATATCAAAAGTGCAAACTATATTTTATGAAAAAAATGCTCTGTAAATGACTAATCAAATTCACATATTGACAATCGAACATCACAAGATTACAGACAAAAGTGGTTAATCTGTATTTTAGCACCTAACTACCTCAATTTGATATTTCGTAAACATGAGCCATCAATAATCGAATTGAAACTCTCAATTCGTCATTTTACCATCAGTTTTGATTACGGTACATTGGACAGTTACCTAGCGAATTCCAATTCAATTTGCCATCGGATTGGACGTAAGGGATCATTTGTAGTTACCATATCGGAGCATTTGTCGGGCCCCAATGTTTATGCAATGAGGCAGACAATCGGCATGTAGCACGGAACTTGCTGTAGGTACTATCTAGATTCTAGATCTAGACATTTGACCAGGGCAACTATGTTGGCTACCAGATATATAGCGTCAACAAAGTCTGTTTATCTACTCTCATACTGAAATATAAAGATTAAAAAACTAAAAACAAAACTAAAATGACAGTCTTAACGCACACGCCATCGAAATAACTTAAAAAAATTACATTATGATACAGCTCTTCTATGGACAACTGTATCATAATATAACTTTTTTTCCATTACGATACAACTTCAGTTGGACCAAGGAGGTTGCAATGCAGTTTTTCTATACATAATCTGTGGACGCGGCGCAACACGCTCGCGCATATGGATTTTGGCGCTAAACGTTTACAAGTAAATGCAAACATAAGTTGTAATTTTCTGCAAATTTCATAACATTGTCAAATTAGTATTTGTTTTAAAAAAACGTCTGAAAACGACAGTAGCGATACTGAAGAAAATTTTACACCACCGGACATTCTTGAAGCTGCAACGAACAAATGAACCTCTTACCGGCGAAATCTAGAAGGTATTTACAATAAAATGCTAAATATAATATTATCTATTTCATGAGATTACATAGAGTAGTGTATGAAACTGCACATCATTTGGTCTTAAAACACTCGTAAGATGCTATAAACAAACTCGCCTGTGGCTCGTTTTTTTATTTAACACTCGTATTTTAAGAACACTTATTATGCAACAGTTTCATAAACTTTGTTTATTTTTCATTCTGTTTACCTTACCAAGTATAAAAACAACTTACTTTTACAGTTGAAAAAATCTTGCTTCTCATTGGTAGCTCCTTCCTGCACTCGCTTGGTTGTATGTTCCAAATGTAACCAAAACATATATGCGATATAGGTAGGTACTTATCAAAATAACGACTTCCCGACGAGCTAAAGGCCTATTACGAGTTTTGCATTGCAACAATCACTTTGCGAGTCGTGAGTATTCAACGTGACTTACTATTTATGAATCTGTTCTGTTTCTATCATCTGCGTGGCACATAATGATGAATAGTTACTATGTAACTCACGGTAAAAGCTCACGATCCACAAAGTGATTGTTGCAATGCAAAACTCGTAATAGGCCTACAGTTGACTGAGATGGTTTGCGAAGCCGTCTAACCAAAATTTTTTTTCCATGTTGGTGCATCGCCTGTGACGGTCTTATGTCGGGCTATTCCCAGTAGTTTTACCGAGTAGTCTTACCAGGTCGCTTCTCAGAAACATCGGTGAACTCAGTGTGAACAAGGTGGATAATTGAACTCGTAGGTCAGTTTGTGTTGGCGCGGCGCCTGCTACGTGTTTGTGTACCAAAGCCAGATTGTCACCAGTCTGCCAGGTGGTAAATTGCCCCTTATCGCTTATAGACTAGTAGTTCTATTGATAAAGATTTTGAAAGGAACACCATAATTTGTTAATATATCACAAGAGTATGGGTATTTAGAGCTCTAATATAGGTAGAGCTGTTCTTAAAACGATATCTGCACACTCTTAATTTCTCACAATTAAATCATCATTATCAGCAGCATCAAAATTAAATAGTTCAGTACAATACAAGGTAGGCATTTAGACTAAGTGTGTTGCATCGGGCAAGTAGCCGGCTGAGACGCAAGAGGTGCGGGTTCAATTCTCGGTGTGGGACAATTGTTTGCATGATCTGCAATGTTTGTTCCGGGTCTCCGGGTCTGGGTGTTGTGGTACAATGGCACTCGTAGTTCAGGGGTTATATTAATTTGAACGGACGTTCTTATTTTGAGTAAAAAAAGTTTGTAAGTACTCATAAAAAAAACTTTACACAACGAAAATACCAGAACTCGTTTCAACAATGTATTTGCTCAAACTGGCAGAAATCACGAGGCACTGAAAATTACCGTACAAAACATAATTTACTTTATTATAAAAATTCAGAGTTTTATTTAGAGGTTAAAACATTTCATATGGCTTTTCTGAGAAGTTCCGTAATTTATCGCAAATTATTTGCTTCCATTCAAAGCGCTTTTACGTGTACATGCGCCGCATTTATTAAAATTAATGCCACCCAAAGAGTCCAGTTTACGAAGCGTAACCGACACCGTAGTCTGTAGAGTGTCGAATTTGTGCCTTACAATTTCGACAGGTGAAAGCGAAATTCCCTCAAACACATTAGAGCAAGTACTCCCCGCGATAGGCAATGTAGATAAAACATTAATATGTATGAATCGTGTAGCTTGTTTGTGGGGAGTTAAGATTTGGAGCCCCTCTTCAGCTCGATGAATAAAGAACGTAGATGAATGAAGAAATAAAACATATCCGTGTAGGATAATTGATGTTGACAGAGCTGTAATGTGAGCGCAGAAAAATATCAGAGGGTATGATTAGTACCTTAGATATGGGCTGTGTTTCCATGATGAGCGAGGATGCGTAGCGAGGGATATGTTAGTTAAGAACCAATAGAAACATTTCATTTATCTATAGTCTCGCTCAGCGCAGCTCTGGTGGAAACGACTTAGCGAGCGAGGTTTTTATACGTACAAAACAAGCGAGGGATGTGTACGAGGGATGTGTGAGAGGAATGTGTACGAGGGATGTGTGCAAAGGATGGACGCGAGCGAGAAACTACTAGCAGTGAGTCTGAAAAGAGCCCGCTACACATCCTCGCACCACTAATCTACCTCGCACATCTTTGGTGGAAACGCAGCCTTAGGTAATGTATAATAAACTGTCAGTTTGGCGAGCACCTCACGACGCACAACGTTTGAACGTTATTCTCGATATTCACCAATATTCTCGACCTGCTCCTATTAGGTCAACACACCAATACTAGCAATAATAGAATTGAAATTATCGTGGTTTTGGATTTTAGAAAAATTAAGAGTATAAACCACGTACTTTACTATTAACGGGAACTTCCCGTCTCACGACCTTCGAGCGTGGTCGCGGTCGGTGCTCATGAGGAAGGACTTCTTAATGGTCAACAAGACGTCAGCAGGAGAATAGTAAAGTACGTGGTGTATAGTCGTAATTTTTCTAAAATACTGTTAGGTAATAGTTAGTATAAATGATTTTACTTAAGTATTGGTGTATTGGCGACAAAACAAAGAACTGACGGGACTCAGTTTCATTGTTCGCTCAGGCTCCGCGCGCCGTGTCCCTGCACAGTGAATGGGTCGACGTCCCAGTGAAAGGACTGACACTGACAAGTGAACGAGTTCCGAGAGAATCTGTGTAACATGTGGAAAACAGTGTGTTTTTAAGTCACTGCCATCGAAAAAAATAACTATAATTTGATAACGTCAAACGCAGCATTTGATGGGTGGCGTAACCTGCGTTCACTGGGAGTAAATGACAACTAATAAGTGAAGTTTTCTTCACCTCGCCAGCCATGTTCACAGGCAGGTGTGGAAGACGCATTTGGTTTTGTAAAGCGCTGTCAAAGCGTCGTCTGTTATTCTGAAAATAAGTGAAATAAACACAACTGAAGCTAAGAAGCAGAAGCCCAATTCTTGTAGTAATAAATACTCTAAATAAAGTACGGACTATCATCCGATCTCGTGTTGATGTCATGAATGACAGTGGCATTCTCCGAGACCGAAATACACTAACAATATATCTATCATATACTATTAAACAAGCAATATTTGTATACTTTTATGTACCTAATTATTCAGTTTTTGAAAACGGCTCTAACGATTTCGATGAAATTTGCTGTTGGGGGTTTGCGGGGCAAAACATCGATCTAGGAAAACGCGTTTTTCCGAGTTTCGAAAGCAAAGCTTGGTCACTATGAATTATGGAACTTAAAAGAAGCACTCAAAAAACTCTTGTGATGAAAGGCCACAAACCCCTTGAAACTACTTATGTCTAGGAGAGCCGGATCATGTTCCGATCTAGTGTCAATGCCATAAATATCACATTTTACCGAAACTTGAACGCTTATTATGAAAATAATTAATTGATTCAAGCGTGACTTTGCGGAAATCCATTCTACAATATAAAATAGATGAACAAATATATAGTAACAATTCCGCTCCTCTCCAACGAAAACTCTGAAAGAATTCGACTCGTGTTCCGCCTCTCAACGAAGCATCCTCAGGAAACACTGCGTGCTAGAACAACAAAGACACACTACTGCAAAAACTCCTCAGCCATGTTGCCTCGCCGAACGCCGAAAGTCTTTCTGTTCGGCGTTCAGCGAGGCAACATGGCTGCGTCCTACTGTTTCCTGAGGATGCTTCGTTGAGAGGCGAAACACGTGTCGAATTCTTTCAGAGTTTTCGTTGGAGAGGAGCGGAATTGTTACTTATATATGTTCATCTATTTTATATTGCGCTTATTATGAATTATCAATAACTTCAAAGGTTTTCCAACAATTTTTGCTAGAATTTTAGCTTAAAACGCACGTCTCTCTTTACTTTTTCCAATGATATGACCATTGATGTAAATAGGAATATAACACTATCCTACTCTAATCTACAATCGCCATCAATCAAAAGTAGATTAAATTGTTATTTTAAGAAAGCAAAATACCAATTTTCAGTCAATTCACAATTCAGTCTCGATTCGGTCAACTTTCAGTGTTGTTTTAAAATAATAACGAGAAATGGCCCGCTGTTCGTTTGCATAGTGAAAACAACTGTCATTGGAATACTAGAGCAAGTCGAACTACTTTCTCTTGTCCACCGAGAGCTGATTCTGAGTTTTGATAAGCAATTGACACGGACGTATGGTGTAGTGTAACACGGATTTTTGTATGGAAAATGAGGTTCACAGAGTGTACGCTAGGGGCGCTCATCGGTGTCGCCATACAAAAATCCACACTACACTACACCAGACGTCCGTGTCATTTGCTTGTCAAAACTCAGAATCAGAGGCCTAATTCTCTAATTTAAAAAACATTCAATTCGCAGTATAATCTCGTCTCAGTCGCACTGTCACGTATAATAACTATTACTTAATCTTCACGTTTCTTGCGAAGAATAATGTAATAGTTACTATACCAGACAGTGTGACTGACACGAGATTATATTGTGACTGGAATGTTTTTAAATTAAAGAATTGGGCCTCAGCTCTCAGTATAACAGCCAGGAGCTGTTGTTCCTGTCACGTCCCTGACCCTACATAAATGCGTGGCTTAAGAAGGCGACCGACGTCCCAGTTAAGCATCGCGTGACTAAATGCGATGCTATCGCACTGATATCCGCCCTCCGTTATCAGCCCCTGCCAGGAAATAAAACATTCAGCCAGTAGTGATTACTGAATGTTAAAGACCACGACCCTGTTTAAGGAATTATAAAAAACGCCCGGTGAAAATTCAACAGAGTTGCGGCAATATATTAATAATAATAATAATATTGGACATTTCACACAACATTATTTAGCCCCAAGCTAAGCAGAGCTTGTGTTATGGGTACTAGGTAACTGATATACTTAATACAATACATTAAATAGATAAATATTTGATACATAAAGTTGAAAAGTCTCATGTGCCGTGTAATTTCACCGGCACCCGGTACCCTTCAAACTGAAACACAGCAATGCGAGCACTACTGCTTGGCAGCAGAAATAGGTACGGTGGTAGTACTTCCCCGGCCGAACTCTTTCACAAGAAGTTCTACTACCTACTAACAAAAGTATTATGAAAATAACTAAGTAATTTTAATGAATTTGAGTGTTGTTGAGAAGCTAAACTTAATTCTGAGAGGGGCTAATAGTTGCAGCTATGTTCAACTAAAATAGTAAGGTATAGTATTCTTATATAACCTAACCTACTTTAAAGAAAGTCTGTGATTGGGAATACTGCATCCATTGGAGAAACAATTTTAATATTTATTGCTTATAGGTCAGCTTCGGTATACTCCAAAACTGTCCACTGTGACCTAGTTAAGCCTTTCAAATGGTCAGTTAGTTAAAGTAGGAATTGCTGTTCGCAGAGCTAATAATAAAAGCATTAAATGGTCTTATGTCATGTCTGAGCCGTAGAATTTTACGTAATAACGTCATGTTCTCAGATTTCTTTGCTTGATTTCATCTTTGCAGGAATTCAATTTTAATTTTTGTTATTGAAGGCAACCTTGCTTAGACTCTTTTCGGGTTTCGTTTAGATTAGTCTTTTCCATTAATTGCTGTATCCTTCGCTTCTGGTCATATTTTTGTTTTAAATAAGCAAATATTTCTGAATAAATATAATTTTTCAACTTTGCAATGTGAGTTTGATTATTGTTATTAAAGCCAACTTAGCGTTAATGAGAAAGACCGCTTCTAAAATATAGATACTTCTATATTTCTGTCTTTTTCTCACGCGGCGGTTATGCTCTTAGATTACTTACTTAAATTGTTGAAAGTAGCAAGAATTTTGAAAGAGCAAGCTTTCTGAATTTCGTCGGTAACATCTTATCGGTTCATTATTCACTAAGTGATCGCGTCAAGAAATTCGGCATATGATTTCGTTGCATTAAAAAACCTGGATACTAAACTGATTATTATAGAAGTTTGTACATCAAAAAAGATTCGTTTGTTTTGCCAATTATTTCGTGCCTAGGTCTGTGTTATTTTACAATGATGAAATTTCAAACTTATTTTTAGGCCAGACGCGTGAAATAGGAGTTTCGAGCAAGAATATCCTTGTTATTCCAGCAGGATTATATTTAGATTTGTATTGTATCAAATTTTGATTAGTTGTTGTGCTCCAGCATCAATGCTAGATTATTATTATTATAAGGTAATTCCAGCATTGCTAAAATTTCCCGACAGTGGTAGCGATTCCGTGCATCGTTCTCTAAATTTAAACTGCACTAAAATAATCGCGGTCCCTTTTATTTCAGTCTATTAGAAAGGGCACGCGATAATTTTAGCGCATTTTATGTTTAGTTAATACTGCACAGAATCGCTAAATATTTGTGAAGAGAAAATATATTATGAATAAAATGTGTAATTGAACTAATATTTCAATTGGTCTAGTGGTTACAATGGTGGCCTTATTACTTGTACGGACTCCTCTCCACGCGAGTTCAACTCGCACTTGACCGGTTTTTTGTATGAAATAAACCAGGCGTCAGAACTTGATGATTTCAGGCTCTCAGGATTTCTGAAGTAGTTTAACGGAGTAGTCGCCGGCGTTTGGAAATGGAATTAAATTTGTAGGAGATTCAAACGTCCAACTTTTAAATTCATGCTGATACTAAGTTCTGCAGTCGTAGAAAGTATTTTCTAGGTTTTCTCATCGTGATAACTTTTTTCATTTGTTTATTTCGACGGTTCCTACTTTTGTATCAAATGTCCCATTTTCACCAACCCATTTTAATTTTAAAGGGCACTTAACGCATGTCAAACTGACAGGTTTCTATGAAAAAATATTTTCTATGTACCTTATAAGCTTTTGGTGAAAGTGATCATAAATCTCCATGACCGCGATTAGAGTCTCAGTTAGAGTCTGTGCGATAAGAGAAAAATATAACTACAATTAGTACAGATTTTAACAAATCAACTAAATCTTAGATGACTATAAGGTTTTCATTGGACTATTAACATATTTAATGACGAGACAGTGTTCCTAGCAAATTAACAATACAAATCGGTAATTGAACACTGCGCACACCCTAATCTTCCGCACGTATACTTATACTCATTCTACGTATATAACCTTTACATTCTTTTCCCTGACATACAGATGGTATATCACTATGATGAGTTTTTCTCAATCAACGTGAGTGTGTCTAACTACAAGCAATTTCGTAAAACCAAAGTGTATTGGTTCTTTGCCACTACAATATACCAATGCAATTTGTTTGATGAAAAACACGTTTGTTTCAAGATATTGGATTGTTTTGTAGCAAACCAACAATTATATCGAAACAATGTTCTTCCGATCAAAACTGAGTTTCACCTTTGATTTTTGTTTCACCCTTGCCACCAAAAAAGTAGTTCCAACTGGCTTTGACCTAATTTCAACTGTCAAAAATTATTTACGTTCATTCGGTTCATTTGTGTTGTTTGTCAAAGTCATATTGCCATCAAACTTTCTTTGGACAGTTTATCCACAGTGCAGCGCCATTTTCAACGCTGAAAGCATGATTGGAGTCGGCCCTGAAAACCCCCCGTTAAATGGGGAATCGATTGATGCTTGAAAAACCGTGTTATAAAAAAGTCTTCAAAGAACCAACTATTTGTTGTTGTCCGTTATTTTTAATCTGTTGGCTTGTTTCTGTGACAAAAGATGTTGATAATAATCTTCTATTCAGAAAGTAACTGCACTGCGGTTTCAGAGATAATCTGGTCCGCAGTCATTTTTCAACGCCGAAGTCAGGTTTAGGAAAATACATGTGCTGGCGGAGTAAAAGAAGCTGTATTTCTGTATTTGTAAAGTGCCAATATGCACCTTCTGTATACGGATTGGGTATAAAAGTCATGAAAACATTAAACGTGGTAAGACAATCATTAAGACTTGTTTGCATACTTATAGCTGGTTCCAACAAAAGATTTTTGAAAATGAAAGTCGTGAAATGAATCTCGGTCAGTCATACATATCATCTTTAACAAATTCCTTAGAATTTCTTTCATCTTACCTTCAAACGTTTTACTCCGTAGCCCACCCCTCTATCACAGAGAAGGTACAGAGAGTAGCGTTCTGCCATTGATTCAAAAGGCTATTATTTTAATGTAGCAACAAAGAATTTAGCCATGCATTATGACCGTACAAAATGTTCGAACATTTGGCTCAAAGGAACCGCGTGTTGTTCAGCTCAAGAGCCTAATAATTACATACCATCTCGTCCCCTACAAAACTAAACAAAAGACTAGCTTCCCCAATTAGAACAATGAAAATAACAGTGAAAGAAGCGTTCTGTGTAATAATAGGGAGACCTTTCATTAATACGAAAACTAATAGCCTACTTAAATGGTGAGTGTTTTCTAGCACAAAAGTATATTCTTAGGAGTAATGAATAAAAGGGCATATCGGTGATAATGATGGCACTAGCGACCTCTCTTGGAGTAACATAACGACTATAGGGGAGTAAAATCTAATAGGGAACTCGAACAGAAGTTGTACGAGCGTTCATTTATCTACGTGGATGGTCTATCAGAAATTTGGGTCGCGACCTCCGGAGGGGGTCGGGAACATACGGAAAGTTGGTTTTCCTTTGTCGATGAATATGATATAAGTATTTATAGTAGCACCCGTATGTAACTAGGTTTGCAATGGTCAATTAAGCTTAAAATTAGAAAAAGAAGATCACTCAGTTTTTTTATAAAAGGTCAAGGTCTTAAAACAATTATCACCACTGGTCGATATCGTTCGCGAGTCAAACTGGCAACGACTTCCCAGAAGTCTCAGCCCATAAATTTTGCATACCGCATTGTCGTCTCCGGGGTCTAATTGTAGTTCACGAAGTACGAAATAGTTTTGTTATACACGTCAAACTGAAATCAATAATAAAACAAAGCAACTCTTAGGCTCCAGAATTAAACTCGAACTGAATCGAGACTCGAGCATAGATTTTTTGACAGATTGCAATGAAAAAATGTCACTAAATCTGTGCTCAAGTCTCGATTCACGCTTGAGTTCAGGAATACGGGCCCTAATCTGATATTTATCCTAATGGCCGTACTAATTTTCAACCAGACTTTATCGACTTTCGTTAGCATAGAAACAAAGCGTTCTGCTTTTTTAAGAATAATGCAATAGCAAAAAGTAGAAAAAAGGATTTATTCTTGGCTGGCAGTTGGCAGTCACTGTTAGCGAAGTTTAATGAAACCCGAGATCTTTTTGCCGTAGCATATTGTGGAGTTCTAATCTAATTATATACAGCCGTCGCAGTTTGCTATTGTTCGGACTCTCTAAAGCTACGGTCACACTTCAGCCATAGCGACAGTGTCAGTCAAGCGAACAAGTGACCAATGAAAAACGAGGCTAGAGTGACTGCAAAACTGTGTAGTGCCAGAAAACTAGGTCACTCTCGCCACACACGTTTTCAGATAAGTTCCCATCAAAACCATTTACTTTGCTGACGTATTAGGCTTCCCCCTTCTCGGTACAGTTGATAAGGAAAACGCTAAGCAACGAATGGGTTATGAATAAGTAAAGCAGATAGGGTGCGTCTTGTCTAAAACTGCAACTTGGCTCTTGACACAAGCTTGACGTTCGAAAACAATCCTTGTGGTTACGGATTATGGAATATTTTATAATGACGTAATTCAACAGTGGAGCGTTAAGTTTTAGATTAGACACACTACTATGTTTGAAGATCTTGTATGTGCTGATCTGGAATCTAAACTACTTAAACCCGTATTAATAGACTAAACTCAACTCTGAGAACGATCTTCAGAACACCAAAAATTTAATTTTTGTATAATTTTTATTTTTGAAATTGGAACACACTCAAGATCGTTCTCAGATTCATGTTTAATTTATTATTAATTTGTACCAGACATATATATATATATATACTGCATACGCACTGCAAACACGTCTTTTGTATTTGTCGGTATGGCTAAAGCTTTATATTTTCCTCCTGTATTACATTATTTCCGTTTTATCTCCCTAAGTTAGTGTGACGTTTTGTATTGCTTTTATAACGTTAGAGCATTAATATGTAGCAGACTAGCAGGGTTGGCTTTGTGCATGTAATCAAAAGAAACGAGGGATTATTCCAGCTGTTTCAAGCATGAATTTGTGGTCAGAAATTTGCTTTGAAATTCAGCAAGATGCATTTCTATTTAGCACTCGGATTACCATAATTTAAAAAGCCTTTGTGTCTTTTGCGCTTGTAAATATATTTGAGTCGTACCCCAACTCCCTTATGGTTAAACATGAGTGCAGTTCCAACCACAAACGTAGGTAACTAGTCTAGGTAGGTACTAAGTTATAAACCATAGATCCATGATCAACCAAGGTGGACTATACGGCACTGTGTTAAATGTACCACAAAACTTTCGACTATTATGTAGCAGAAACTAAGGTAATAAACCATAATATGACGTAGGTACTAAAATAAATTTCTTAATAAAACACCCAGTTAAAAACAATAATTATGATGCGTGAATCGTTGAACCCGGCGTGCAAACTAACCGACACGCCGCAAATCCGACGGATGTTGAAATTCAAAACAAACAATATGGACGATTTGCATGGACAAAATTGCTTTCGTGTTGGCTGTGACATCACGCTTAGCTGGTTATTGTCGCTGTAAATTTTCAGTGTCACTGATGGAAAAAGTTTTGCATCGGATAGGACGTTGTTACAAACTAATCTGACATAGTATTTACTATGGGTTCCTTATAACAGCTGAAGCAATAGTTATTCTATGCTTCTATGATAGCAGGATGGCTGATAGAAACTTTTTTGGGTTGCTTTTCTACACAAGAATTGTACAGTTGCTATTTAGCAGTTCAATGCTGAGAAGCTGCACACTATTACGAAAGCTATCACAAAATGTTATCATCATTAGCCTGTAAAAGTCCATTGCTCAACATAGGCCCCCTTAGAATGCCACTAAGAACAATCTTGAGCTGTCTCAATCAATTTAACAGTCCTCTATAAATTTTACCAGGCCTTCCTAAACTGCTTCGTACGGTTTGTGGTCACCACAAAATGTATCAAATGAACAAAATTATGACCCTAAAAGTTACTGTCCAAATCACGCAGCTTTTTGATCAACTTGGAGTTCCATACTAGTAGCCCAATTTCGGCGGAAAGTGTTGCCCACATACTATATTATTTAAGCTTTGGGATTCGACACATCCAAGTAAGATTCGTGCAACTTTAATTTATGATTCCGAGCTAAGGTGTTTTTGTAAAATGTGGGCCAAGGATCACGGCCACTACACATTTGATTCAGGCTAAAACGATTGGTAAAATACAGAGTACGGTGAAAACAACGAATATATAGTGGAACCTTGGTGCTTTTAACTTAACTTAAGCTGATGCAACATTAAAGTCACCATCATCGTTTTAGATATCCATCATAAGTAAAATCATAATTGAGTTCTCAACCAATTCATTTGATTTATGAAATCATCATAGGGTAAAGGTTCAACATAACATAACAGCTAACAGCCACATACATAGTCCTGATCACACACTAGGATTCCCTGTGTCGTGGGTATCAGGAACTACGAGTACCATATGGTACCACAACACCTGAAACAAATATTTACAGATCATGCAAACATTTATCCCGTAGCGGTAATCGAACCCGCACCTCTTGCGTCGCAGCAAGCTACTCTCCCGCCGCGCCACTGAGGTCGTGCCATCCGTTCCAATATTAGATGAATTTGGACCACCCACGTTTGTACAACCCGAAATCTTTACAATATCGTCACCACATTATGATAGGAGGATAGGGGTCATGCCACGCAGGAGAGATAGTGTAACAACGGAAGAGAGAGTTTAATAATAATGATGATAAGACTGAAACAAAAACCACGACAAGCAGACTGAACAATAACAGTTTTTTGTTGAAAATGTATTTCACCGTATTGTCGTGGTGCGTCCGGATTAAGAATAGAACCGTTAATATCCTACCGTGGATGTCATAAAAGCTGATTAAGGGATTACACCAGAAGATAGGCAGCAGCATCCACCTGAGTATACTCAACACGAATACTGCGAACACCAATCCGCCCGCCAAACGTGGTGATTATGGCAAATACAGCAAATATAAGTGGACGACAAAAAACTGCTGAGGAATGTCACCATAATGCTATTGTCTTCAGAAGTGGTAAAGTATGCAAATATCAATAGATTCGGTGGACACTTTAAAATTAAAACACAAGATACTAACAGGTAATAAAATCTTTTAAAAATAAAAGCGGAAACTTACAAGGTGAACTAGTGCAATAACATAGAAATTATGCACTACTGAATCATGGGAATTGTAACGTAATAGGAAAACTTTTTGCGCAATGGCGTAGGCTATTCTGAATTATATTCGCTCAAAACTACTTGTACACAGGCAATTCAAAATGAGCAATAGTAAGTATATTGACGATTTTCAGCCACATAAAGCCATAGCATGTTTTTATAATGTGTACAATAATAATGTAAACAATATAAAATAATAATGTGTGTTATATATTTGCTATACTAAAACTGGAACGTGTTGTATCAACGTTTGCTCTATAGCCGCTGAAATCTAATTTAATTCGTCATGACACTAGTTTTTTCTTTGTCACTTGTGCTACAAGCGTTAGTAGTTAGTTGCGTGGATGCTATCTCTATAAAAGGCCCAGTAAGCGCTGATATAGAACCCAGTGTGGTGGCAAAATTTAGTGCTCTTTACAATTTCAATAAAATGAGCTTACCAAAATTATTGGAACAGTTGAAGATATTTTTTTTTTAAATTGTTGCTATACCTACAGGTAGGTATCATCATTATCAGGCTGTAGAAGCCCACTGATGGTCATATGTCTCCCCCCTACAATGCCACGATGAACGGTCATAAGCCACCAAGTAGGTATATACCTACAACCCTCAAAATATCACTCCAAATTGCTTTTCAATGTATCCGACAAATGTCAGCAGACAAAAATTGCTCTGAGATTGTTTATTGAAGAGCACTTACAAAAAACAACGTTTCAGGGTTCAATGCTTGGGGTTGGCTGATTCGGGACAATTATACGCTATGTCAGATTTATAGAGATTATTGCTGAATATCGCTGCAACCGTGCTCATGTCGCATGAAATTATTATGAGAATGTGCACTCTGCTTTTAATTTTGGTTCGGCGTTTTCATTTAGCGCTTTATGTTCGACTATTCTACGTTTATTACCTACTGGTTTATGTTTATCGCTTATAATTATTATCCCGTTTGAATGATGTTTGATATCATGAACAGTTGCCGCATTTAATTATATTGATTCTTATAATACCCCATTACCTACTTACCTTTAGAGGGATCTACAATCGTTTTATAGCCAAAGCATTAATGACTAACAGTAGGGACACGCTTACCAGATGCTTTTTGTAGCGGTAATATATTTCACGAAACTCCATTAGTATTTCTTTCAATATTTTCGTATAAATCCTCTAACGCAAAAATATCTGACCCTGTTAACATCATACTTACTACTACTACCGCGCATACTACTAACGCGTTCTAAGGCGTGTGTTGCCATGGTGTGTCCGCACGGCTATTCTCTATCTCGCGACAGATTTGCAATCAGGGCTGTCAAACGGTAAATTTTGTATGAGTAAAGCGACGTTTGACATAATTGCACAATTTACGCCTGTTTTTAAACTGTTGCGAGATAGAGAATAGCCCTGCCGGTCTAAGAATAGAACCATCCTTCTCCTCCTGTGAATGTTGTAGAAACTTTATAATTAATTACCTACCATGGGATGTGCACTGTGCAGTAGCATTCGCCTGCGATCACCAATTTGCCTGCCAAGCGTGGTAATTATGTATGGTAAATCCCCCCATTGTTTTTAATGGGGGAGGCCTCGTCCAGCATTAGACGTAAACAGGCTGGTGATGATGACTACTATCACTCGCTTGGATGTTTAGTTTTACGTATGATGCACCTGATAACCAAATTTAATGAAAATATTCGAAGCAACCAATATGATTTTCAATTTTCAGTTCACCGACTTTGAACGTGTCACGTTCTTGTTGTGCCGCTGAACGAACAAAAACACGGTCGTTTGGCACGTACGATGCGATGCAGCCTCCGCCTGCCAAACCGACAACTCAACTCCAATGGGTAAAGGAACGTTATAAATTTTTCTCTGTCGAAAAATTCAATACTGTCACTGCAAACCACATAATAGCTTTTGTAGGTTTCTGTAGTGTTCAGCCAAAGGATTTTTGTTTTGAATCATATTTTTGTGTTATTTTATGATTTTACGGACCGGACCTTTAAATTAGGGTTTTCGAAGAAGTGGTAACTGGGATAAGACCGCCGTCATTTAGCAGAAACTTAGCTCATAATCATCATCATCATCATATAGAAGTTCAATGCTGGGCACAGACATCCCCCATATAATCCCCCAACGAACAATACCCTACTGGAGGGGTCTGCCTTAATCTCCTCATTGGTGATCGTAGTATTTGTTTTAATTTCTAAGGTGGATGCTGCTGCTCATCCCCTGGTATAATTCCTTTCGGCTTTTACGACATCCAACGGGAGGAGAGACAGGGATCTATTCTAGTCCGAACACATGGCATTTGGACACACCACGGCATACGGTAAACGTATAGTCATAGTAGTTTATTGATAACAAAAACGGTTACAGGTCATTAAACAACATATACGTCAATAACTTTTTGACGTACAGATAACCTTCATATGTCCGCCGCGCCGCTTCATAAGAATCCAATGGCTTTATGGATCTCAGTAATCAGCAGTTTCTGTCCACAAAGCCCGTAGCTAATTTCGTATTGCACTTCGTCCATCGCACGCCTTAAATGCCTGTAATATTACCGGGAACCCAATGTCAAATGGAATACAGCTGGGATGGAATGGGTATTGGCTTTCGTGTCAAACAAAATTACCAAAAAAAGCAGCTAGTTACAGCCACTCATGAAATTTCACGTATCAAAGACTAACCAGATTACTGGTCACTGACAGAACCCGAGTGCATTGTAAAAATACGACTATTGGCTTTGGATTTAAAATCCGGTCAGTCTGTGAACGATATAAAACCACCTATACCTCGATATACGAGTAGATACCTACTAACGGCTTCAGCAGTAAAGGGACATTTTCGATATTGGTGTTATTATTGTAAAACCCATGATAATTTTACTAAAATAAGATTGAAACACACGCATGAGATTAAAATGTAGTAAAACAAGGCACTTGTAAAGGCAGCTATTTGATGATAGTAGATTGAGAAAGACCCTGGCTTAATGATTGCTCAATGAGAGCAACCTGCCAAATGGGTTCATGGAGAGTTTGTGGAATAGATTAGGCGATAAATCAAATTAGGAACTAATAAAGGTCCAAGTTCCGGAACAAATAAACGAAAACAATATAAGCGTTTGGCGTAACCTCAGAATAAGGACTAGCATAGAAATTGTCATATTACCTACATAGCGTACATGGCCAGTGTGTGTATTATTTATCAAAGTGGCCAGCTGTCAAATGTGTATCCTTTGGAGCTTTTTAATGCTACAAAATTAAATTACCCTCCTTTGACATAGCCTTTCACCCAACCACTCGGACGAACAACGTCTTGAATTTTGTCATATAATATTTGTGTGAACGGCTTGCCCTTGTGTTTTGTTGTGTAAAATAAATATTGAGTGAATTTATGTGTTTTTATGGTTAAAATACTATTGTTGACATAAATAAATCTGTAAACCATGGCGTGCGTCATCGGGAAATGTAAATCAAGCACGGGATGTAAAGAAAATGAAAGTGAAATCGTCAGCAAGTAAGTAAAATTTTTATGTTTAATTACCTATATATTTGCTTTTTAAAGATATAGTATCATACGAATAAGTTAGTAATACATTGCCTTTCATACAGTATTGTAATTAACGTTTGCATTACCGTAATAAGAGTTAAAATTCATTTTAAGATTTTCGTAGATAGTGTTGTGAAAAATGATATCGATAAGTCTGTCGAGTTTCTAGTCGTTATGTTGTTTTCCCCTATGCGCTCTCCGCTACTGCAACCTAACTGACTGCACAATGTCCTTTATAATAATGTTGTTGTGTACAAAAGTTCATATTGTAATAAATGTTTAATTTACAAATAACATTTATATAATTTATTTCATCTTCCAGTTCATGCTTCGTTCTTCTACAAACTCTCAGACATCTTCAGGCACTGCGACACCCGTGAACTCTACATTGTCTGTGGTTATCAAAAGGTCTTCACCAATAGAATCGGTGTTGATACGCATGCTTCATATGAGTGCGCAGAACATTTGGAAAACTTATACGCTTGAAAAACTTGCCAAAAAACGATTTTTAATTTTTAGTTAATTAAAATTACATACTGTAGGTACGTGTTTTAGTAAGTTTATTGTAACCGTGCAAATTAGACAAAAGTACTGTACAAGTCTCGGCCGAAATAGCAATTAACGGCCTCATTTACTAAAAATCACTTCGGAAAGGGTTCGGCTTTGCCTTGTACTTCCAATATTACTCGGCTGTCAATTGCTTTATTTCAGGCCTGGACAGTAATGTTCTATTATTATGAAATATGTAAATATAACACTGCGTGTAAGCTTATTCGATGTTGAAATAACAAAAATGTACCTTAACAATTAAATTTAATGTTTTTACAACTTGTTTTTATTAGTTCCTGATCCAAACTTTTTGTACGTAGGAATACTTGCGCATTCTTCAAATAATAAAAACATCAAGTTTTATTCACAAAATACAAAAAGACAATAATATTTATAACATTGGTGTGATATTGAATCGACAGTCACTCTTTAATCGATGTCGATAGACATCACGTTCCAATCCCTAGTAGAATGAAAATGTGTACAACCTTGTTATTTGCCGTCCTGTGAAAAGTATATCTCTCTTGTTCTGGCAATAACAATTGTGCCGTAAGAGTAAAGAGCGGTGCCATATTTAATCAGTTTATACTACTACTAAGTTTCATTATTTCTATGCTAGTCCTTATTCTGAGGCCGTAACCATTGGCCAAGGTGACAGATGATCTTTGAAAACACCTGTCAAAAAGAGTTGGCTAGGCTAAACAGTTGTTTAACAGCCTCTTTATTTGTTGGTGAAGCCCTAAGTAGGTATATTACTATACTATTGTACTTTTTATCCTTCTCGTGTCATTGTTAGGTACTTATTTGGTCAGCCTGCCTGAGCTGTGTGGTTTTGAAACGAGCTTTGATTATGTTAAAAGGCATGGAGTGGTAAAAGCTGGTTAAAAGGTTTCAAGGATGCACCCCATAGTCTTAATTCCCCATTAATTCACAGCATTTTTCGATGGCGCAAGATATCAACTTTATGCATTCCTGACAAAATAAACCGAACGAAAATACGAAACTTAAAATAGTGTTCCATTTATCACTTTAATCTCTACTCTACCCAACGCAATATAAAAGCAAAGAAAAGAGGTCGTCGCTCTTTTTATCCCCACTGCATTGCATTGTATTCGTTTTACTATCTTCTGCATCCATGTCTCAATATCGTGCAAAACCAATACGTGAGTAGTGGGTACCTACCCCGCAGCCAGTCGTAATGTTTTAAGTATTCTTCTTTGTGTTTTATCCTGGTATTACAAAAGTCATTTTCGAATATTGCAGTAAATATTTTTATTTTTCGTTTGCGTCAATGACGGATCTGGCATGTGGCCCATCACCAGCCCATTACAAATGCAATTCCTCTTAGGACACGTCCACCTTGGCATTGCACTACGCCCGTCCTGAGACTTTAAGATGAAAAGTCTCATGAGCTTGCCATTTCACCGGCAACCAAACCCAATAACATACATAATCGGAACATAGTAATGCCAGCATTATATACAGATATAGGTATGGTGGTAGTACTTCCCCGGATGAACTCTTTCACAAGGAGCTTTACTACTACTAAGCTGTCTAAAAGCTGGGCTGGGCTTCAACTGTTCTTTCATTTTGATAACATCAATGCATATACTCAAAACTTGAATCTCCATTATTATTAATAACTCAATGATCCCCATAGTAGGTAGTAATAGAGTTAGCATCCCATAGGTACGTTGTGGTTTACAAGCCCATCGCCGCTTATTGGAGTACTAACTAACCACTGATCTGTCTATCTTTAAAGGACCATCCTAAAAATACCAGCAACCAAGTACCTACCGAATTTTACGACCTTATTATCTCTAGCTTAAAGCAGCAGTCCCTGTCTATCTTACTAGATTCACAAATTCGGTTCAAATACATGTATACCAGTATGTTTATTCCTGAGATTTTTCTGTATATTATTAAAAGAGTGAGTTCTCTTCAAGTCTTTTCATATTGACATTAGGCAGCTGATAGGCATCGCGTGCTCCCTTCCAATCAATCTCTTTTAGCACCGGAAGTCGATATGTATCACCTCACCTCACTTCATCTCAAACCGTGGCCATAAAGTCGGTATTAGCATCATTCTGTGTGTTACATATTGAGTACATTTCTAGCTTTTACGATTTGTAAAAATCTTTTTACACTAAGTGACCAAGTAGTTTTTAGTCCACGTTTCTAGTAGTGGCAATGTGCTTATGTATTATATAAAACTACCTGTGTGTCATCATCTACGAAGCAATGGGAAATCTGTAATCCACTTTCCAATTTTCTTCTTTTTTAAATTAATTCTTTTAATCTTCTATGTTGATACATACAAGCTTTAGATAGGAATATAATCAAATCTTATAGTGTTCTCAGCCAACACACGATGATAAAGCAGACTACCATTATACACTTCTATCTCTATCATCGATCTATATACGTGGTACATAGATACATATCCTTTGTAAGTAGAGGTTTCTTTGATAAAGTGTCGTCGAGTTTGTATACGAGGGTGTCATATCTACGCACATCCCGTTTTTGTCTCAATGATTGATGGTATCTGTTCTTGCCTCTCGAATTTCATTGACGTACGAGATCCTTCGTGACCTCAGTGATCTATTGAGGCTGTTTAGAGTTTTGGGGTAAGGAATTTCTGGCTAACATATGTATTTGGCTCCAAATTATAGACGAAATCATATCTTCTACCAGAGCAGAAATGTAAATATACCTGCCCCTACACTACTTTTGTACATTTGTCTACATAATCAATTTAACAATTTGAAACCAAACTCTTCGAGATAGGTGACTGACACTACATAAAGCTGCTGATTTAAATGTTGGGGAAGGTCATGTTATTGATACGGAGAGAAAAACTGTCTAGATGCACCGAGAGCTCCTTGAAAGCTATTCAGCACTCACGTTCTTGTAGGCTATTTTCATCTATATATTTTCATATATATCTAATTATGTTTCATATAATTTTTCATGATAAGCCCCTAACCTATAACAAAAAGACGCTCTTCCTAAGATGGGCTTAGACTAAACGAGCAAAGAGTACCAGCAAAGCAAGAACTACAACTACCTAACTAACTGGTACTGGTGGTGGCGATGACTACTGGTTCTAAGAACTATTCTTGCTCTACAATAAGAACTATCACTGCATGCATAAACTAAGTGAATGCTCGTACTATCCAAACAGTCTGCAGGCAAATGCTTTTTTGCCTTTGTATGTGGAACATTGTCCGTGTAGGTATGCGTTTTACACTGAACGAGTGATTCTTAGAGCCCTCTTCTACAAATTGTTTAAAAATGTGGTCGAGCAACTAAAGAATGCTCGGAGCACTTTAAACTAAACGAAAACTAGGATAGTGAGATAGAATGAATATTCGCTTGCTTGGTCTAAGCGCAGCTAGTGATAATACAGCCGACATTCTGCACATACGACAGGACATACGGAGGGTGAAGCTATTCGATCATATCGTCCGAGACGAGACCGCCTGGAATTTCGCTTCTCGTGAGCTTTCAGCTAGGGATGTGACTCCACAAAAAGGTTGGCAAATTCATGTTCAATTGTATGATCACAATAATCGTCATCCCTATAGTGTGACTAAACTTCATTCTACTGCTGTGATTGTGTAGAGAGGACCTCTTTAACTATAAGCCTTCAACTATAGTGATGCTGTATTTCGTCAGGTCATTAAACGTCTGAACGTTTTTCTTTTCATTCGACTTTAGTTAATCATCATATAGACGACTCCGAAAATCGATGCCTTCTCCGATTCCAAAACGATCCTACAACCATCGAATTAAATAACTAGGTTTATTCCGATAAAGCCACCTGCGTCACACCCCTATTTCCAACTATGCCCCATTTATTTTAGTTCTTCGATTTGTTATGGACGAGGTATATTTGTGAACGTGGAATACTTGCGGATTTTGTACTATAAAAATGTGGTTTGTTTTGCTCGCTCTGAAGTGTGTATTTTCTATTGTTGAAAAGTAATATCTACCAGCTTATTAACTGGCTGATTATTTGAGGACTCGTTTTTGTTTTAGGGGATGCCGTTGGAACGGAAAATATTCCACGATTACGATTACACAGGTACTAGGCATAGATCAATTCTAGGGTACAGTAAAAAAAACGTTGTGGTCCGACGTCTTACTGATGTAATTCAAACTTTGATAAGAAAAACTTACTAAGTAATAGGCAGGTTCTCGTTTCTTCCTTCAAAACATACCTGAAACAAAAATAAAGAGAAAGATAAATGTCAAATTCCCAACAAAAAACGATACTTACCCGAAATTCCAGTTCACCCTAATCACCCAAGTAAACCAGATAAGCTAAAAACAACAACTTATCTTTTTCAAAGTCTACAAAATTAAATTATAACATGCGGGCAGTCAAACCAGAAGTGTAGGATATCAATATGGCCAGCTATCAATATACAGGGTGTGCCGCAATGAGTAGATAACCTTTTTCCTGCAGGTGGGACAGGCAAAAGGTTCATAAAGGTTAAGGACATCATGATTGTTGAGAAATTTAAAATTGAATTTAGGAAATAAATTATAAAACATCCAATACTTTGAAAACCGTGAGACTTTTACTGGATACGATTTTGAATTTTCTGAACAGTTATGATGTCCCTCACCCGCAGGTTATGTACTCTTTACGCCACATCCTGTAAATATCGTTGCGTGACCTGATAGATTATTAACGCACAGCCTAAGCCATAAGTCTTAGAGACCTAAAATTTGGACCCAGAATTTGGTTTAGAGACCCAGGGCTGTCAAACGGTATTTTTTAATGAGAAAAGCGACGTTTATGACAGCCATGATCGCACAATTTACGCCTGTTACAAACCTGTCGCGAGATAGAGAATACGGGGCCTATGCTGAATTGAAGCCGTAGCATCAGAGATGTTTTTTTTATATTTGGTTCAGAGGCTACAGAAGGCACGGAACAGCGAAATTTAAATTTATCAAATTAATAAAGAATCTATGCTTACTTAATTTAATCAAGCATTAATCTCGTTTGAATCCTTTGAATTTTATTAACTCTCAAAATTATTTTATAAGATCAAACACCCAGATACATTTCATAATTTATATTTAATACAAAACTAAAACCCTTTGAAGTTTTATCATACTCTTGCCAATTAAGAAAGTAACCAGAGGCGTGTCTAATATTTAGCTGTCAGCCACACCACACCACATACCACAGGGCACTCCTCTGGGACCACCTTGCCGATATTGGGTGTACTGTTACGTTGATGGCGACGGGGACGTAATGTACTTACAACTAAATGTATTTTAACGCAATATTAGATAGGTGAGGTTATATTTGGTGTATATTAGCTTTGTATATAAATTTGGTTATATTTATTATATCCGTTATAACTTATATATTTATGTACGATAGATCCGGTGGTTTCAATGCTATTCTCTATCTCGCGACAGGTTTGCAACAGGCGTAAATTGTGCAATTAGGGCTGTCAAACGGTAACTATGTCTTATGGTATTTTATATGAGAAAAGCGACTTTTGACAGCCCTGACTGCACAATTCACCCCTGAGGCCCAAGCACGAACATTTAACGTTATCGAGACGCTAGCGAGACGATTGTAAACGTCAAATATTAACCAATCAACTTACAAAGATTTCAAAGCACCCTAATATCATTGGTCAATATTTGACATTGGCAATCGTCTCGCTAGCGTTTCAATAACGTTCGATATTCGTGCTTACCCCACTGTTGCAAACTTGTCGTTAGATAAAGAATGCGACAAGATGCTAGATGAAGATGGGCGGTGTAAAAAAAATCCCGTATGCTTATAATGTAGTTGCTGATAGATAGATAGAAAATTCTTTATTGCACATAAAAAAGAAGTACAAAGGCGAACTTAATGCTAAGAAGCATTCTCTTCCAGATAACCTTGGTGTATTGTGGACAAAAATATGCGTCGGTAGTGCACAGAAAGAGAATAGTGATAGTTATACAGAAAAGAATTGCAAAAATAAAAATAAAATAAAAGTTCAATAACTAATATTAACTAAGTCCCTACTAATAATGCCTAAGATATTAAATAAACTAATATATGATGAATATAAATATAAATAATATTATTATATATACCATTTATAATAATTACAGATAGAAAAGTAAACATACTTAAATAAAAATAAATAAATAAATTAATTTTTCTTTATTCGATCTTACTGAGGAAATGACTATAGATTCTAGACCTGAACACCTCCACTGAAGAGGCATCACAAAAATTGGGAGGGAGATGATTCCAGAGACGAATTGCAGTCATTGTGAAAGAGTCAGAGAATGAAGCCGTTTTATGCAGTGGCAGTTTTATAGGATCCGGTGACCAACGGACATACACAGAATTAGCAAGTTGAAGTGACAATAGGCAGGTCATATTAGCTCGCAGAACTGACAACCGTTGGGGAATAAACGTTCTCGAGTGGCAACCATAAACTGGACGTCGCGGTAGAAGGCCCTCCACTCGATGGACTAAAGACATTATACCTAAACGTAGCAGGAAGTCGGTGGATGGTGGCGGCTCAAGACTGTTCGTCGTGGTAATATAGGGGGAAGGCTTATGTCCAGCAGTGGGCTTCTACAGAATAATGATGATATTATGTTATAACTTTGGTTATTATCCGAGTTATTTATTTTTGATGTAATTATTGATAAGTATTTTTTTATAAATGTTATTGTATTTGTAATATATACGAAATATATTGATGATTACATGATTTTTATTTCAATTCTATACCGTACATAGTTTGGGAGGGATTGTAGTTTTTCTGTGACCCTATTTCATTGCACGCCTGTTTATTTTGAAACCATGTAGGTTATAGCATAAATATGATAAGTAAAGCAAATAAGGAACGGTTTTCATGGCGTAGGTAAGTAGGTAGTTTATTTTAATCGGTTTTAGAAAGGGAGGGCCAAGTCCCCAAGGGATGCCGTGATGTTATTAAGTACTTACTTATTTTTAATGTAACCTACTTGCCTAATAATTGTCATATGAATTTTAGTAAGTTACCCAACTACAGCGGTTGAATACTGCCTTTGTGTATACGAGCCACTGTCTAAAAATCAGTAAACAACTTTTGTTCTAAAAACATGTATCCGTTCAGCGATGACTTCCGTGGCGCAGTGTGCGAGTAGCCGGCTGAGACGCAAGAGAAGCGAGTTCGATTCCCGCTGCGGGACAATTTTTGATCTGCAAATATTTGTGTCGGGTCTGGGTGTTGTGGTAACATGGTGCTCGTAGTTGCTGTAATACCCACGACACAGAATCCTAGTGTGGGGTGTACTGTTGTGTTGATGTGTGTTAATGTATAAATGTTAAGCGCTCTAAAGTACATCACAGAACGCGTATTATACTTAGGGCCTGATTCATAATCATTAGTTATAATAGCTTTTGTTTTGTTCTTTCTAATGTAAAAAATGTCTTACGTCAAAGGAAAAACTAATTTAACTAAAATAGGTTTCAAAAAATTATGAATAAGGGGGTTAGGAACTGATTTTACTTATTTATGGTTACTCGGCTTTACAGGCACATGAGACTTTTCATCTTTATGTCTTAGGGTCAATGCGGCAGCGCGGGTGTGATGCCTCTGTGGTGTTGCAGGCGTCAGGTGGGCCGTATGCTTTTTTGTTATACATATTGCTGTTGGCGACTGTACTTAGGCAGATATCTGTCTGTTTGTAGGTAAGTAGGGTGCGTCTTCTCAAAACCTGCACGCTCGCGCCCCCCTCTGCTCCACCGCATTAACTTGGCACTTGACACGAGCTTGACGTTCGAAAACGAACCTTGTGGTTATGGATTATGGAATATTTTATTTTGATGTATTGAAATACTAGGGCTTTCAGTTTTAGATCAGACGCACTCCATCTACTTAGGTACTTACTCAGGTATCATCTATATACTTTTTAATGCCTTTTTTAATATATCTATGACTCATAATCTTTTTTAAAATATTTACTGTTCGCGTTATACTTAACTGAACACGCAGCAAATGTGCGTTTTCGCATTGCACCTACACATTTGCTCGTGCTACCTAAAATTTAACCAGTTCGTGTTTAAACTCCTAGTGAGACATCGCGTGCTCAAACCACGTCACCAAATTGAATAGTTATACCATTTCAAGTGACTTTGTTAATATTCAGTGTAAATGTTAAAAAACTTGCTTATTATAACCATTTACCTGCAAACTCGAGATTTTCAACCATACTAACCCTACCATAAAGTATTAAGCTAAGAAGGAATATATAAAGTCACCATAGCACCCTACACCCTTTTTTACACTACCTAAAAATAAATGTAAGCGAATTCTATCCTACTAATACTATAAACGCGAAAGTTTGTGAGTATGGATGGATGTTTGTTACTCTTTCACGTAAAAACTACTGAATGGATTTGAGTGAAATTTGGAATAGAGATACTTTACGCCCTGGATTAACACATAGGCTACTTTTCATCATCATCATCATCATCAATTTTCATCATAATTCACGCGGGTAAAACCGCGGGGCGCCACTAGTTCTTTATATTTTTTCGACTTATTTGTTTCATATTAAATACAATGAATTGTTGAGTAGTTAAGTGCATAATATTAACAAGATATAAAAAAAACATTTAAGTTTTTATGTATTGTGTGGAAATAAAAAAAATATTAATAATGTGTAAATATAATACCTACTGCGGACAATATAGAAAATTTAAAAAAAAAAATTGGGAAAATTAATGATGTGGACAATAATAGAACTTGAAAAATTAATCATTCGGAATGAAACGCTGATACCATCATTTTTGGTGTTACGGAACACGATGACCTAATTTGTTCCAAATTCTGAACGGTTTGTATACCCATCGCGCATGTACGGGGAGCCCGGTGCCAAACAGGGATAGCAATATTCAGGCCGATTTTTGCACTCGACTCGGATTGAATTCGTGTGTGACCTTTTGAAAAATAGTAATAATTGTTTTTCCTTTTTTTTAAAACCTTTTATATTTTATTTTCTTTTGTTAATGCCTATTTATGTAGTGAAAAAAAGATTACGCTAAAATTACGTTAAAAACGTTACGCATGTGTTTCAAGAATTTTAAACCAGTTCCACCCAACCGATTAAGCTGAAATTTTGCATACCTAGCAAGTTCCAATGATAATACAATATTATAGTGATACCAAACTGATCTTATTATATAGTATCCTGGCAGTGTTTGAGCTCATTTTGATTTTGATTTGGTTCTGATCACTAATATCAAAAAGGCTTATTTATTTTTGAAAAACATATTTTTCAACAAAAAATCGTGTTATTTTCCGTAGACCACCATAAGCGTAACTCTTTTATCCGAGTACAAAATTAAGTTTAAAAAAAAAATCATCAAACTCTAAACAATATTTTGATAATCATAAAAACGCGTCAAATTATGTGAAAAGCTTTGGAAAAGTCCGTCATGCCTGTGGATCGGAAAAAGAGGGATGGCTCATAAATATTCATGTCTCAATTTTAACGTCAAAAAGTCAGACTAAATTTTCAAGACAGATAGAATTGAAATTCAGCTGGATGAATGAATGGAAGTTAACTGAACAAAAGACACACACACAAAAATGACCGCTTTAAACAAATAGGTAGCTAGGGTAGCTATTATAACATAGGTACATAGCAAAACAAAATAAAAGTGGCATTTAGCAAATCCCTGTTTACGAATTGACTACCTTATGTTGTTATAATAATAAGGTATGACATCCGATTCAGTTATATTTGGAGATGCATAGAAGTTTCTGGAGGTTGCGGAAATAACGCAGAATACACAAAGAATGTATCTAGGTCAACAGCGTAATAGGATGCCAATAATAGGGAAGTATCTTTGGTGTAAGTAATAATGGTGTTATTCTATAACCTAAATTACGATTATAATTTTGATAGTTACCTAATGAGCATGGATAAATTGATATAGGTACGGCCAATTTAAGATTTGGTAGGTTCAGCTGCTGTCAGAAGTAGCCTAACAACACAAGTGACCAATAACCATTGTGATCAAAGAGTCCTGTGCAGTGCACCCAGCACTATTTAAAAACATGTTTACATACAAAACGACATAACTATGCACTTTTAGGTAGGTACTAATATTGAGTGTAAAGGTGCTTTTAAAGCATTGGGTGCACTGATAATGGGTTGTTTTCGTATGAAAAGCAAAACAAAAAAAGGGGCAGCTATTTAAAAAAAATAGTCCATAATCTCCCTCGACATTCTGATTTGAATAATGTTCCTGAATTACATTTTGTGCAAAAAGTTTTCCTGCTTTAATTAGGTCGGCTCGGCTGTATAATTTGGAACCATGTTTCAGTTGACAGATCTTTTAGTCGAAGCTATGAAGTTTCAATCGGATTCACATTAAAAAAAATACAGCCTGGGTAAAGTTATTTGATAAATTTGAGTACCTATGTGTCCCATATCGGTTCATCGCTTCCGTAAATATATGCATCTCACTTCACCAAAACAAAATGCCAAAATAAAACGTTGGTTGGACCCACAGTCTCACACCGATTACTGCGCAGATCGGCATCTAAATTCAGCCGCCGCAAGAATCTGTGTCACGTAATCCCAAGATAGAGTACGTTCCTCAGTTCAGCACTAGTGCCACAGAATACGTAGAGTGGGCTTTGTTGATAGATAGTAAGATAAGGGAGAAACTAGACGGAGAAACAATTACTCATTGTAAACCCAGATTTGGGAAATTCGTAGAGAAAATATATCAGTGTTTACTTTACCACAATGCTCTCATTTGAAAGCTGGTTGCCAGTTTCATTCGAACCTATCTCACGGTATGTACCTTAAGGTACGTAAGGTGGGTATGAAAACGTCATACCTTGGTAAGTCTTATCCGATTATATTTACGAAATTGTATGAAAATCTTGACTTGTAGGTTTTTAACTAAAAATAAACTAGAGCTGAAACGAAAAAACGAAGTTTCTCATTTACTTAAAAACTAAAAGTCAAATCTGCATAAATTTGTGGATATAATTGGATAAAACTTATAAAATTTTAACGGTTCTAGATTTTTGAAACAAAGAACCAGAAAAAAAAATCGTAATTGAGGCAAAAAGTTTGGCGGCTCATTACTTGGAAAGCTAAAGCTTCAGTAGAGAAGCCTTAGCCAAAAAAATACTTAGGTGGGCTGACACATACGCACAGCACAGGATAGCTATTCCGCCCCTGTATTCTCTATCTCGCGACAGGTTTGAAACAGGCTTAAATTGAGCAGTCATGCTCAATTTAAGCCTGTTGCTAACCTGTGGCGAGATAGAGAATAGCCCTGCTGGTATCATGTAAGCGAAACTGCAGACAGATGCTAGCTCAGTATAAAGAGTTCCAATTACCTAGCCCCATTAATAATGGTATTATGTAGTCTCTTAGAAGCTGAAAGTTATTGATTGGTGTTGATAATACTGCTCATCAGCGGCTTCCTTTTATAATATATAAAAGGAATATGTATTCTTAATATGAAATAATTACAATAGATTGATTGATATGCTTCGTTTATTGAAGTTACCAAATAGCCCACGCACTGTGGTGGCAGATTGAATGGAATACAAATGTGGTCTGGTAAAATATGGCTACACGACAGGTATTATAATGCGACCTGTGTTATGTTTGTGTAGGTAGGTAAGTACCCATCTTTCATAGCTATGTGTAAAAGTGAATGGTTGTTCATAAGGACTTACCTTTACATAGCTTAGGTACAAAACAATTTCAAAAGTTCATAGCTGGGGTCATCGCCAGGAACTGCCTATAGAACTTTGCATGTAGAAGATAACTGAATGGATTTTGATCCAGTTTTAATGACCGAAGGTCTGTTACCTGAGGAATTGATATACCTACCGATTTATTATCTACTGTACCTACTCTTACAAAGCTTGGAAATGTTCTAACATAAACTAACACTGTCTATTTTATTACCTGTGCCTATCAGAAAGTATCAGCTCTATAATCTAGCGTTTGGTACGTCCCTTACTAATCCAAGGATTATGTGGTTACGGCTTTTGGGGACTCGGGGGACTTAGGGAGAGAGCAATCAATAAGCCAGCCGCTGCACTGGGATCATCAGTATAAATGAGGAACATCTTTCAGGGATCTTTCAAGCTTGAGGTACCTAAATGTTTTCTCGGTTCAATATCACCTATTGCTTTCGTGGCTTTAGAGAATATACAAGGACAATTTTTCTTTATTTCAAAGGCTTGTTCAATGTCAGAAGCTTTAACCAGGAACTCAAAATATTGTGCTTCTTTAAAAACGAGATATTTTATTCACTCCCTACAAATCTTTACTTGTCAACTTCCCCCATCTTTTGGCGCTCTTATAATATTACAAATTCTAATTTCTACCTCTTGTCGAAGGGATTGCGTCTAAATTCATTATGCGGAAGACGAGGATTTAAGATCATTGCGACGTCGGTCTTTGTGGATCGATATTACCTACCTACCTTAAAAATTGTAGGTAGGTACCTATTGACTACATGGAAGTTTTAGCAGAGGACGTAAACAAGTATCATAATGTGGTTGGAATACTACACGTAACTACTACAAACCTATTACCTACCTGTCTGCTTACTTACCATACCTTACCTATTGTGTTACCTAACTAGGGATATAACGGTTGTTGTGTTGACTTAAATAAAATAAAATGGAGGTCAAAAGGTATGACGTTTTAAATGTGAAGATTGTATAGGTATTTTTGAGTTCGTGTAACTAGGTGTATTTTATGGTGGGCTTGGTCTGAGTTGCTCAATTAGGCTTTTTTTATTTATTTGAACTTCAAAGGCGTGTGATGCCTTTGGCTCGCTTTTAATATAAGTATAAAGTGTATAGATGTTTTGGAGTTCGTGTAACTAGTTGTATTTTGTGGTAGATTTGATACGGGTATGACCTTTCTGATCACAATAAACCGATCACGTCCTTTCAGCCTTTGGAATTATTGTATTTTTGTAGATCAGTAGTTTTGTAGTCATGGAATATAGTATTGGACAGGGTCTGTGATGCTAATATTGCAAAGCTTTATGACCTATAAGTACTTTTAACCTACCTACCAGGTACGTTATAGTTAAGCATATACTATGCTATAATGAAGATTTCAAAAAAGTTACGCTTCGTGCTATTGGAATAAAATTTCACTTATGGTAAGTTTGATTAACTTTAATGTAATTTTTGACCTTGGTTTTAAGGCCATATTTCAAAACTTTATTGATGAATCAAGATAATTATCAAGATTTTAATTACGAACACTAAAATGAATTCACTTGAATTTATTAATTTAGGTGACTTGGAGCCGAGATATTTAACCTCAAAGTTATGATGTTTAACGTCAATGAATCTAAGTATAGTTTTCAGTTAATTAAAAATCCATTTATCAATGACTTATCAATCATGTCTAAAAGGTAGCCGTGAAAGTATTTTTTTTTTGGTAAATGCTATCTAAAGTTATATTAGTTTTACTCTATGATGCAAAACGATTTGGTAGAACAATCATAGGTACTGATAGCTCCTGAATAAACTTAGCACGCTCTTGAGACCGGACCATAGCGTTGTTATTAACAAATAGTCAATAGTCGCTTGTATAAATAATCCGTATTGTAGAAAGCAGGTTGCCGTTACTTGTCTATCGGCGCTTACCAGTAAACACGAATACCCGTACGGTGCGTCTGGTCTAGTCAACTGCACGCCACTCCACCGCTTTTACTTAGCACTTCACACAAGCGTGACGTTCGAAAACGGTCCTTGTGGTTATGTATTATGGAATATTTTATTTTGACGTAATGTAATAGTGGGGCGTTCGGTTTTAGATTAGACGTATTTTACCGACATAAAACAGTTGATGGCCGCTGCTTATTCATATTGTGGAAAAGACTGAGATCTTTCCAAAGAACGGCTTTCTTCGATTTTGTAAAACATTTTATCTACCAAAAAAGCGAGAAGCTCTTTCTTTTGATAACACATTGACACACCCACTACAGGCAGATGATGCGATACAAACAGCTACAGCGAGAACTGTAAGGTACAATGACGTATTTATTGTTATTATGTAGCAGTGCGCAGGTTAACGTACCTAGTTGCCAGTAGATTAACGTGCCGGAAACCTGCTTCCTAAGTGAATTCGATCTTCGCATTCAACGCCACTGCAAGTTCGTTCTGAGACCAAAGCAAACATAGCCATGTGACTCGAAACAAACTTTGTTGACAATGACTGATGCGGTCCAACCCCTTCTCGGCAATGTGCAATTCGAACGTGCCATTGAAAGAAAGTTTACCCCCTGTCTAACACAATTTCGAGAGACACAATAGACGACCCACTTCAAGTTTTGCAATGTACTTTGATATCAAGTTTGTAGTTTGGAACATGTTGTGCTTTCAACCGTCTGAATAATGTGTCATTCATTAGTGTGGGGATACGTGACAGACTACCTTTAAGGTAAATATTTGAATAAGGTAAGTACTTATCTTCATTGTGTCTTGGCTGTTGGCTGATTTAAGATGGAACTTATAGTTTACCTGCAACAAAAGATGAAAATTTGGTTAAAAGACAAACAAAACTAAAGCGCATTTAATCCTTGCCTGTTTCTGTTACTATAAGGTAAAAACTCAAAAAGTTTACAAAATACAGTTCGGATTATGTTTCAATCTAGTGTCGATATCATTAATGTCACAAATGGTATTTTCCTCAACTGACAATACAATGCGGATATGTGACTATATCGAAAATTGAATGCATAAAATTAACTGTATTAAATCCATCAAAAAAATCAGGGAATTTTGGCTAGAATTTCAGCAAAATATACGAGTCTCTTTTCACTTTTTTCAATGATATAAGTATAATAATATTCTACTCTAATATACTGTTGCCATGAATCGAAAGTAGACTAAATTGTTATTATGATGGAGTGTGATTTCAGTTCCAGGCTTTCAGTGTGGTTTAAAAATAATTGGCCTTCAGTTAAAAGTATGCGCTTTTTTCTGTTATTTCTATGGTACATTCATCGATATTATAACACTAAAAAAGTACTTAAGTAACGGTAAATTGGTCTTAGTAATTGGCCATCTTATTGATCCTCATAATCCGACCGGCTATGGTCTATAATATCCCTACAATGAGTTAAACCAATTTAATACTTTATTGTCTTACAAGTATACTTTTAAAAACAGCCTTATAATCACTTGTAGCATTACTTAACTAAAAAGTAAATAGCACAAAAATTTTCTTACTCCTAAACGTTATTTACGTGTTTAGTCAACGTATCAAAAATATAGAAAATAGAATAATAAAATCTATTAAAATGATAATAACTCAAAAAATAGAATTCTACTACCAACTTTAGAACTAGGTATGTACAGTACTAAAGTTGGCCAGTAGATTGTGTATGAATCTAACTATGAGTTATCAGATTTGTAATGATCTTTTTTAGTTTTATTCCTCCAAGATCTTTTTGCTCGGCTGGCGAAGGAGTTTGGATATTGTAGGTACAAGGTGTTTAGGGGTTATTTTGTTAGGTATTACCCTTAGCGTAGCTCCAAAACATGTTCTTACTGCTATTTTAAATCGTTAAACATGTGCAGGGTTGTGCTGATGCATCTTATAGCGTTTATGAGAAAGAAAATCTTAAACAACGATTTAAGCCTTACTTAAATTAAAATAAGGGATTATTAAGTAATGCCTGTGTTTCTGAGGCCTGTGTTAATACCCTAATGTGATAACCTCCGTGACGTGGCGGGAGAGTAGCCGGCTGAGACGCAAGAGGTGCGGATTCAATTCCCGCTCTGGGACTAATGGTTGCAGGAAAGCAATATATACACAGAATAAAATTTTCACGACGGTCTGGCAATGTTCTTTTCTGTTACTGACTCGACATTTTGACATAGTTTTTCTATAGGAAGTATACTTATACAAAGTTTTGACGCATCAAAGTTAAATGTAGGTAGATAACCAAATAAACAACCATTTCTTTGACTGTTTTATTTTACTTTACTGTTTCATGAGGTAGATCGAAAATGCGCAAAGTTTCAACATATTAGCAAAGTTATATTATAGTGTGGCGTTGGTTGGTAGGCTTCTTGGCTCATTAAAGCGGTCACGCCAACATGAAGGAAACGATAAAAGCCTTGCTAGACAGAACAGCTTGTTGGGAAGCTTTTAGCGGCATATTATTGTCGTAGTTATCCCAGCTTATACTATAATTACCTACTTAGCTCCGTTTTATGAATGAGGGGTTTTCACGGCCGTTTCAAATCATGCTTTCCGTGTTAAAAATAGATGGCGCTGCTCTGTAACTTAGCTGTCGAACATCAACAACGTAGAAATAATTTTCGTTTCGTGGTATTTATTTTTGCCTACTTCTAAAAACACCATGAAATCATTACCGCACACTCAAGAAAGCAAACACAAACAGAATATCATGACTAATAGCCACAGACTAGTTAGATAGTAGCTTATTACGCGTGCACCACAGATAATACATTTGAATATCTTGACAGCTACATTGGACTCAGCTCCATCTATCAAACCAATTTGAAATACTTTTTTTTAATCGAAGATGAATAAATGGATCTATCGGAAACCAGTGTTGGATCAGAACTTGTTAGCATCATAGTAGCAGACATGCTCTCATTCGATATTAGATCGTTTGTACGTTGAAAGCTTTTATCGAGTGGCCATTTTTTGATGTGAAAAACATCTATAAATTCATTAAATATATAATATGTTATGCTTTAATAAAAAGAAACAATAAGAAATCGGGGGACATGTTGTTTTTCATGTAAAATCCTGCGGCTCGGACACCACTGTACTCATTTCATATTTTTGCCGCCAAAAATGATCAGCTGGAGTGAGGTCTAATCAAGTGAGGCTTTTTCATCTATGATGGAGCTTTAGGCCATTTGTCATTCAAAATTGCTCAGCCTCCTTTGATAAGAACTTTTTTACTTCAATAATAATTTGGTACTTATGATCAAAAGTCTGCTTTTGATCATAAGTACCAAATATATATTAGAGAGATAGGCCTAACGGTTCGGAAATTCAGCCGAATCAAGCGTTGCTGAATCGGGGCCCCAAATGGCGTGCCTCGTTTATTAATACGAAGCTTTGGTCTGGTAATGTTTTTGGCGGGTAATGGGCGAAACATGATTTTGATTAATACACAATCATTTCTAGCGCTGCTTTTCCAAAGTGCCCTTAGCCGTCGTACCTAGACAAGTTGCTGCTACAGAAGCGAAATATTCATTTGTTTATTTATTTATTTATTTATTAACACGCACAAAACACATTACAATGTCAAATAAAAAAGAGATTCCAAAATTATTGGTTTGAACTAGGTAGTAACATAAACATAATATGCGCGCACATCAAAAATAAGTAACCTTAACGCGCTTAATTAGTTTTTTTTCGTTGTTTTGCAGCAAGTTGTAAATGCTTTTTTTATGAGTGAGCTACGACAATGCCAATACCAATGCTTGTAACCAAATCACCTGCCAGATAACTTCAGGCAATAAAATAACATAACATAACACCCAACAGTCAAATAGGTACGTAGTATTGATCCCACACTAAGATTCCCTGTGTCGTGGGTATCGTGAACTACGAGTACCATAGTACCATAACACCCAGAACCGAAACAAATATTTGGCGATTATACAAACATTTGTCCCGCAGCGGGAATCGAACCCGCAACCTCGCATGCATACGTAGAAATCTCAACCGGCTACTCGACCGCCGCGCCACAGAGGTCGTCAAAACAATACTAACAATATCAACTACAATACCACCTGGGTTGGGATTTACGGCGTTTTGCATTGCGTCTGTCCCCAGAGTTCTCCTGAGACGTGCCTGTCATTTACCGGCACATTAGCGTTCAACTGTCTGTACGTACCTAATAATGGGATTGGGATGACAATGGCAGATTTCCCTATACTTTATACTTAATTGAACAAGCGAAGCGAGTTCTTCTAGTCAACTTGGAAGAATCGGCGTTTGTATGTATGTAGGTATGTATGTCCGATGAAAACTTCCAACCGACAGTAATGCTGAAATTTATTATTTTGTTCTACAAGGAGAAGTCGAACATTGAGGATTTTTGCTTTGTAATATTCATTTTTAGCGTAGAAAACGTAAGTCTTTAAAAATTAGGTTGCTAAACTACAGCTATAAGTACCCTAATTTTTAATTTCAGACAATTTTTGTAAACAAACATATGTCAAGATATGCCACTGTGGGTATAAGTGTCATGATTGTGTAGCATACGTGTAAATTCACATAAATGGCACACATACATGACACTTATACCCACAGTGGCATATCTTGACATTTGCTTGTTTACAAAAATTGTCTAAAATTAAAAATCAGAGTTATTAGATAGCGCTGTTTATTAAAAAAATCTTTTTTTGTTTTTTTTTAATCTCTCTCTTGTTAGAGAAATTGACTCGGTAGTATTAGATTTTTGATGGATCAAACAAACATACTTACATTATAGCCATTAAATACAAATCCTTTTCTTCCCCTCTTAAGTAGTCGGGCTGATATAGGTGTCATCGCGAGGTTTTGTGTTGTTGTGTTGTTTGTGTTGTGTTGTTGTGTTGTGTTGTGTCATCGTGTTCGTGGCGAACCACTAGTGATTTATATTTTATAATTATCAACATCAGCCGTTATTACGTCCACTGTTGGACGAGACCTCCACCATAGAATACAATGGGGGCGTTTTCCATAACCAGCACGCGTGGCAGGCGGATTGGTGATCGGTATGGCGTTAAAAAAAAAAAAAGAAGCCTAATAAATATCTACTTACTCAAACTTATCAACATTCTACTAACTGGGTTATTCTTTGCGTGTGGTTGTCGCGATTGGTTTCACTGACGGCCACTTGTCTATAGCCAAAGCTAGGAATGGCAGGATATTATTTACTTATTGGGGGGATATGGAAATAAACAACGTTAATGGAAACGTATTAATTCTTTGGTAATGGATATGGACTACGGAGCGAAAGGAATATTGAAAACGGAATTGTGAAATAATAACGAAGGTAAAAATTGTGAAGTCAGTGACAAGTATATTAACCATGTAGTAAGTTTTTTTTAAATGTGAGAACGACAATGTGAATGTGTGTGTGTGTGTGTGTGAGTGTGTTATGTGTGTGATGTAATGTGTGCATATTTTGTACTCAGATGGATGTTGCTGCCCATCCCCTGGTGTAAGGCTTTTACTACATCCATGGGAGAAGGAGGGGTCTATTCTTAGGCCAGATACACCACGGGAACAAGGGGATGGGCAGCAGCCACCGATATACTTATCCATCCGATTATACTTATCACCAACTGCGATCACCAATCCGCTAGCAAGCGTGGTGATTATAGCCACGCTGTTAAGTCCAGCAGTGGATTTCTACAGGCTGATGATGATGACTCAGATATGTATGGTTTTCATCTGTCAGTTTACTAAACCGAAGTTTACCACAATCATCAGCCGGTTGATGTCCACAGCTGGACATTAGGCATCCCCTCACAACAGATAAGCAGTTATTTTATTTGCCGTAGCTATACTAGTCGATAAGTCAGCTAAATCGAGCGGTCCCTAATCTGGGGCTTCACACACTTAGAATGTTTTGTGCTAACTATACCCACATTTATCTAAGTGAAATATTTTTGAAACTATCCTGGTTATTAACATAATTATCACTAGAAACAGGATATTTACTATGATTTTTGAGCTTTATTGATTCCCGATATTTCGGCACAGTTTCATGCGCCATGATCACGGGTAAACTCACCCACTCACGGGGGTTTATATTAATCATACCTATATATAAATATATATAATGTTTTGTATCTTGTCCTCTAATTCGGAAGGTACCTACTTAAAAGCATTAACATTTCAAACAGCCTTGATGTCATTTTAGTAGCGTCAAGCCAGGATTTACATGATTTCCAATTTACCTACCTGCCTCATCTTATTCAAAATCAGTATTCAGTCTTTGATAGCTCCAATAAAGCTATGCAGAGCTGAATTACCCACAAGGACGGCCAACAATCCCGCCGCCCATTCGAAGAAAAAAATCTACAATGACAGGAAGGCAATTATCGTAATTATTTGACACTAAATTCACAATTTTAAGTAATCTCATCTCAGTTATCTTTCAATTAATCATCAACCTCTCTGTCGCTCTGAAAAGCGTTCGTTAGAGCGAGAAAGACAACGTATGCATGCGAAGATTAAGTAACAGTTACTACGCAGTGACAGCCGTGACATTTGACTTCAATATTAAATGTTCCATTATTACGAGAATCCGGTGTCTATGTACTATATAAATCACGCCATTTTGAAAAATTCAAATTTGATTAATTTATTCTTACTTAAAAAGGGCCCCATTACGAACAACTCTAAATGTAAAATCAGTGAATCAATAAGTTTAGGTTTAGCTCAGGTTCGTAATAAATGGACCCAGGAGGACTCAAAACTACAAAAAAAAACACGATGAATGTCATTCACACATTCACTAATTTTTTTATTGTAATAAAAGATTTACTTACCTTATTTTATTTTTATTTTTTAGATAACAGATGGCGTGACTTGCAAGTCAACGCAGGTTTTTCAAATCTTAGGCACCAGTCTCGCACAAAGTTGGTTTTAGATTAGTACTACATTTCTGTACTTAGTATTAAGATAAACCTAAGGTGTCGAGAGAATAAAATCATTAAAAATTAAATTAAAAATTAAGTAAGTAAATACATAAAGGTATATAATAACCTACCTACATATTACTGCTACAATTTGTGAAACTTTTGCAAGATTTTCAAAAGTCGTTCTTCGAACGGGTCATTTATATAACCACAGTCAACCTACATACATAATATGATTATCATCATCAGTCAGAGCTCTGCTTAGAAGTTACGATTATTTTATGAGGCGATTTGCGAAGTAGACGGGGTTGGTCCATAACCAAAGGTAGTGAGAGCTTGGCGTGGCTTGGGTCGTCCCAAGGGACAAAGGCTGCGTCCTAGTATACGCGGAATGCTTAGGAGCGTTGAAATACGTAATATATAGCCATACTTGTAGCGTCAGTAGTGCTAAGTGAGAACAGCCGAGAAGGGAACATACGGGAATTTTTGCGCCGTGGTGTGTCCGGCCTAAAAAGACCCCTCCGTCTCCTCCCGTTTATGTAGTAAAAGCCTTACTAAGGGATTACACCATGGGATGGGCAGCAGCATTCACCTGGGTACTGAACACCAAACTACGATCACCAATCCGCCTGCCAAGCGTGGTGATTATGGCAAAGCCTCGTCCAGTAGTGGACGTAAACAGGCTGGTGATAATGATGATAAATAAATACTCAGACTAAATAAATTACTAGACGAGTCCAGTAGGGTGGACTTTTGGAAATCTAAAGATCGTATTCAGGTCTAACATCCCAAGCCCAACATATCCGATTACGAACGACCACGAGCATGCCGTGTAAGGCGTCTCACTAATTGACCGAAAACCCAACTTCGAGATTCGACGAAGAACTAAAGCCGTGAATATGGGTAGGTGGATAAATCAGTTCGGAGTGGAGATTGGCGGGATACTTGGCATGGCTGGAAGACGGCAGGTGTACAAATGCATTTATCGAGTGGTAGCCACGCGAGGACCACATATTACCTATCATAACAAGACATCCAACAGTCAAATGTATAGTACATAGTCCCACACTAGGATTCCCTGTGTTGTAGGTATAACTACGAGTACCATTATGGTACCACAATACCCAGATCCAAAACAAATCCAAATTCCAATCTGTCCGACAGGTCAGGCTAACAGTTTGGAATAATTTTGTCCAAACTGTTAGACTATCGAACTCATGGTAGGAAAGATTGGAATAAACGATATTTGCAGATCATGTAAAAATTTGTCCCGCAGCGGAAATTGAATCCGCACCTCTTGCATCTTAGCCTAGTAGTTAGTGGGTTACTCACCCACGGAGGTCGATTACCAAGCAGGCAACCAGCCAAATAGTCGGATGTTATTGTGAAGACGGTAGGATCTCACTGGATGCGATTAGCGTAAGGTGCTGCTGGAGAGGAAGCTCATAACTGGGATTGTGGGGTGTGTGAAAACTGTACTAAGCTAATATCTTGGGTCGTTAGCCCTCGATGCTTAGACCAATTCGCTATGCTCGCTTCTAAGGGCTAGGCCTAACTCTATATTGTATGCGGCAAGTTACCAACACCTCTAGTTTGTAGCGGTTATTGTGTTTGAAATTCTGATTTATGAGGTAAGACGAGTAACAAGGTCCTGATTTGCTGCTGTAAACAGCCGGCTATTGAAGTGGCGATAATTCAATGTGAGGTTTGATAGGCATACATAACTAAACAGACCTGATAATTGGAAGCAAACATTACTCAGACATTGCCCAGAATAAGTCGTTACCTACCGACCTATCTCGCTGAACGAGCGAAGCAAGTTCTTTGAGTAACTTGGATATTTCGGCAGCGCGGCTTTTGTATATTACGTGATGTTTGTCTGCGGATAACTTTCTAACTAACCGATCTTCATGAAATTGGGTAGGTGGGTTTATAGTACTGCTACAATTTGTAAGGGTACTTCCAGTATTTCAAAATGCTGAAATTTGCATTGAGGGAACAACAGTGGAATAGACGTTTCAAAAGAGAAGTACCTAGGTATAGGTACCTAAATGGCTTTGAATAAAATAGAATTTAAAGTAGGTGCATTTGGGGGAAACGCAAATTAATATTGGTAATTAAATATGATTAATTACGTAGAGTAAGTAGCAAATAACATTGGTTTGTAATTAATTGGAAAATAGCCTTACACTTAGATAAAAATGTAGAAATATTATAGAAACAGACGGAATGAACCAGTTTTTAACCGACTTCCCAAAAAGGAGGAGGTTCTCAATTCGATTGTATTTTTTTTTTTTTTTTTTTAATGTTTGTTACCGCATATCTCCGGCATTTATGAACTGATTTGGAAAATTCTTTTTTTATTTGATTAGATATACTTCCAGATTGGTCCCATTTTTTTCAGAATCCAGTTCTGATGATGGAATCCATGAGGAATTGAGGGAACTCCTCAAATATTGTAGGCATACCTATGGCGATTTTGATATTTTCAGCAAGACACCAAGCATTTGCATTCAGAAAGTATCATAATCCTTTCACCACTATGGTTCTTTCATAATTTTTTTTCATCCAAAATTATTTAGTCGAGTACAGTGGCGGAAGTCGGTTTTTTAAATGAAAAGTTATATTATTACCTTTTAAATTTTTTGTAAGTATATAAGTGTGAGGCTATTTTCCAATTACTTGCCAACGTAATTAATCACAGTAAATTACCAATCTTAATTTGCGTTTCCGCCAAATGTACCTACCTACTTTAAATTCTATTTTATTTAAAGTCAATTAGGTACCTACCTACTTCCCTTTTAAAACGTCTATTCCACTGTTTGTTCCCTCAAAGAAAATTAAATTCGTAATTATATTGTTCTAATTAGTAAGCTGGACTTTAGTACATTTACTTTACGTTGGTTATTTCCCGCAATTTTCTTCGTGTAGGCTACCAATTATGTTAGGTTTTGTTTAAATTATTGGTTATTAAATAAGAGGAGTTCGCTCGGACTGATGAATGATACCATCATTTACTGAAATATATAAGTATGTACCTACTTAGCAATAGTAATGTCTTAAAAATGTATTGATTAAATTGATTATTTTTGTATGCTTTATGTATTATGCAGTTGTCATGTAAGCCATCCCTGATAGACCAGTTATTTGTTCCATGTTCACTGCACACAATAATCTGTTGCGAAGTTCTTATATTTACCAAATAAATACATATAATATTATTACCTACACTTTTTGTGTACCTACTCGTACATCTCACACTACGCTCACATTTCACACTCCACAAATACACACACACACACACACACACACACACACACACACACTTTTATGCGATTGTGAATAATGTTAAAACCGGTACAAATGTAGCTACATTTGTACCTATTTTTAGTTATTAATGTTTAATTTTAGTTTATATCTATTCTTTCAGTTTTATTTTGTCAATGCATGCGTACCTACCACAGACTACCACTGTATAAAGTATCTGGCTATAAAATGTGGATTCGATTTGGTTAAAGAACGGCATACTATATTTAATTGCATAAAAACTAGTATAAGATAACTGTGAATCCTAGATTAATAAAATAAATAAATAAATACCTAAGTACAATAGTTATTTGTTATACAAGAGTGCAGAGTTGCTTTTTAACCACGTGCTCAATTTTGATGACCGAGCAAGCGAAGGATTCTAAAATAGGCGTAACGAGTGATTCAAAAGTTAGAATCCTGAGCGTTAGCGAGGGAATCAAAAGAGCACGACGTGAAAAATCTTTGCACAAGACTTTACTAGATACTTTTGTGCATTTTTAACAATTTCAGTCAATTCTGTTTGTCAAATAAACTTCCTCGTCGTTAGAATCACTCATTTTAGGTTTTTACTTGTTTTCAAGTTTCTTGTTTTTAACCACTTTTTAACCTAAGGTTTTAAAAATATGACGTGAAAAGAAAATAGCGCGCGTAAAGCAAATTAAAAAAGAAAGTAATACACCGAGAAGGTTTCGAGTCTGAGTTTTTGACAAATTAAAAAAGGTTGTATGATAAATTCGGCACCATGTAAAGTAAATAGGTTTAATGATGTTTTGAATTCACAAACTTAGTGCACACGATGTTCTAAGTTAAATTTTACTTTATCCTCTAGCGAATAAAAACGGCTTTTACAATCAGATATCGAATAGTAAAAATACTCTTTCCGAGATGGTGGGATGAAAAATAACATACCCAACAGTTACATACCTACATAGTCCTGATCCCACACTAGGATTCCCTGTGTCGTAGGTATCAGGAACTACCATTATCGTGGTACCTCCTCACTCAGAACCGGAACAAATATTTGCAGATCATGCAAACATTTGTTCCGCAGGGGAAATTGAACCCGCAACCTCTTGCATCTCAGCCGGCTGCTCGCCCGCTGCGCCACGGAGGTCATCTTAGGTTTTCGCTATTACTAAACATCGTACATTATCGCGACCACGGAAGCAACAAAGCATTGGAAACGTCAGGAACAACAAAAATTAATAAAATACGTGAAAAATCAGTTTAATATCGTTTAAAATACCTAGCAATGTTCACCAATAGCCTCACTTGTTCTTTCTTTGTTAACCGTCAAGGCCTACCACATGAGAAAGAAAAAAATATCTAGCTAGCTAGTCGTTTCCTAGGTATCGGATATAAAGGCCCTAGTACCTACGATTTACGTAGGATTATGTGCGAGGAAAATTATCTTGAAAAGAGGCTCTGAAAAACCTGTTTTTGATAGAACAGAGCTATTATAAAATGATCTATTGTTATTTGCCTTATTTGCCATGCTTTATACAGTAGGTATTATAAGCTTTTATCAAAACAAATCAAAACACAATCGTCTGAACATCGCCCGTGACGTGAGTCTACAAGAAGACTTCTTGAAACCATTAAGGGGCGAGTTCGCCAACTACAACATAACCGTAGATTACGTAACCTTGTTACAATTTAACAGTTGTTTAAACAGACAACGCTTTTTTCGAGTTCATCATCTAATTTCAAACAACGGTTAGTTAACCGGACGTTTTTGAATGAATGAGTCGAAAATGATCGAATGGTATACATTACTTTGTGAAGATGGCAATGCTTCCGCTTATATTTGCTTTCAACCAAACGACATCCAACAATGGTAGGGTACAGTATAATACTACTAATTCTAATGCCACTTTTGTCAAAGCTATGACCGTAACGTAACCGTATTTTTTTATTGGCATCCTTTTAATGGTCATGTCAGTCAGTCAGTCAATTGTTTTGTCAAACCCAGTGATCAAACTCATGTTTATGTTTCTTATTTGTAAAGCAGTTTTAAGTTTTGTTTTCTTTGGAATTATCAGTGAATATGGAAGATAAACGTGTGTACAAATGAAATCTTGTGCCAAATGCTCTCTCGTCATATTCCTCGGAATAATTGCGTCGTATCTGGTAAATACGGGGAGCGCGCAAAATAATAAATGTTCTTCAAAGTCATCTAATACATTATTCAAAGATATAATTCAAAGCATCTTCCAATAATAGTTAGTAATTGTTCTTGTTTTTACTTCACTTCATGTCACGGAGCAATAAACCATTGGTTAAACTAAGGTGGCTACTACGTTTAGGCTAATCAGTCGATTACAGTACTTAATCAATGGTTAGTGTGTGGTGAACACCAAAATATTGTTTAACAGCCGTTTATGACTTAAACGACTGTTTAAATTATCAACATCTGTTGGCGAACTCGACCCTGAAGATTTAATTAGGAAATAGTTTCTGAAACCGCCACTGACTTCAATCTATAACCGGCTGTAAATGAATGCAGTTATGACACAATTTCAAAAGCTACACAGATGGGTGAAGCTACACTGGCCACTGGCTGTAACATGAATAAATTGTCACCCCAAGGACGCTGTTGAAGCTAAGAAAAATTCTAAACTTTTGTTTAAAAAATTAAACTGCTATCTGCATTAAAGTTGGAAACTCTTTCCTGTAGATTCTGGAGAACAAACACATTAGGGATCTCGCGGCGGTGATGCTGCCGGCGCGTCTGCGGGGGGACTCTGCGCGATAAACTTGTGCTGACGTTGATTTATGTCTCCGTTTGTTTGTCCCGGAGACAGCCGGCTCCCAGTCCCGGTTCATCCGGAATACCGGTTAAGATAAGGCGTCTCTAATGCATACTACAAATTACTGGACGAAATTGCTGTTTACGCATACATGGGGGACAGCAGGTACAGGTTATGGATGTAACAGCTGGATTACTATATATAGTTTGTTACAAAAGTAACGCATATTTTGCCACTAAAAAATTGTGCTCAAATAACCTTCTGAGTGTCAGATGAATGCGTGTTGCCATGCCATTTCAATAATATCGGACAAATTGTAGTGCAGTTTCTGCTGCAATCACAGCTTCTTAATCCGCGTAATGTGCTTTTTTTTAACCATTATGTTAACTTTTTATGTTGGTCTTGGTACCTTTTAGACTAATGTGTACAGTTTTTTTTTAAAAAATTTTTTTTAGACTCAGAGCAATGGAATAGAACCACCCACCATCGGTAAGTGGCCGCGTTGCTCTAATTTAGTATCTAACTATGCCATAGAATATTTAGTAGGCATTAGGTAACTAATTTTTAATGGTAATTGGTAATTTTGTCATTTGGATATAAGTTACCCTAAGTGGCGAAAAGTATGTTTGATTAGGTACTAATCAAAGTATAATGGACCATTATTCTTAAAAATATTTTGAGCCCTAGGACTATACCTACTTTTGATCGATTGGTTTCCGTTACGTCCGATAACGGACTCGTGCAAGGCTGTACTGGTATGTTTGTTCTAGCTGTTTTGTTCTTAACTGTAGTGCCGGTAATTGTCTAGGGGAATACGCAGACTATCCTAGGCCTTGTAGAGATTGTAGAAATGTTATGGCAGTTGCTAATGTTAGAGGCTGTTGATCTTGTAAATTATACCTAAGCCTTTGCTGGGTTCGCTCAAACATTCAGAATAGTAAAGTGTATTGGTAAATATCCCATTTTTAGTGATAATTAAGTAGGTATTAGTAGGTACCTACTAGACGTACCTACTTATACAAAATAACAGTTTTAAAAAATCCTAGTTTTGTATATACTTCCTAGATAGGTTTACTTACATAGGTAACAACGTATATGAACTCAAGGTACGTATACCTACGTGGAGGTTGTATGCGTGGATATATTATTACGGTGGTAGCGGCTTGGTAGCGGATGTATGTTTTTTTTTCAATAATAGATAGATAATTAATAGATAAGTAGGTATGTGTCTACACCTATACTTTAGCAGTTATACAACCAAAATTACCGTCACTGGTTCATAAGTATTAGATGGGGTGGTTAGTTCAAAACTCGAACCCATGCTAGGTTTCCGCAAATCCGATTGAAATGTTACATCATGGGATAATTTATAGCTCACCGTCCGAAGCCATCTCTTTGTGGTCACAATAAAAAAAACACCTATCAATTTCACGAGCTAACAGGAAACAGAAGCCTTTTCATTGTCCAACCAAATACAATTACAGCAGTGAATAAATTAATGCTTTTCTCCTAATATGCTTACCTAGCGATAGGCGACTTACAGTAGGGTGTAACACCACGCGATCTCATAAATAAACCGCGTATCTACCTACTTCTAACTATGGATGTCGGGCTTAGAGGAAAAAGCCGGACAAAGTCAAAAGACGGAAAAGAGTCAAGTGCCTACCTGCTAGTAACTTATAATGAATTTACCTTTACATTAAGTAGGCATAGCATATACAGCTTTATTCAGGTAATAAAAGCGACTCTGATAGATTCAGTGATATTTTTAGAATCATTATTTTATTTTATTTTTGAAACAAAGCAGACTTTTATTTTTATTAATTTTTCATTCTCTTCTGTTATTTAACTATTTTATGTTTTATGGACACCAGACTGCAAAAAATGTGTTTGGTCCTTCGAGCCGGGTATAATAATAATAATTATACTATAAGTAGTATATTATTGACTTATGATTTTGACTTTCATGATATTATGCACTTATTCAAAAAATTGCCGTGGTGTGTTTGGTCTGAGAATAGAACCCTTCTCCCGCGGATGACGTAAAAGCCGACTTAACAGGTGATTACACTAGGAGATAGGCAGCGGCATCCTCCTGAGTACTTCATTTCATACCAATTCTGCAATCACTAATTCACCTGCCAAGCGTGGTATTTGTGGTACTTAAATCCCCCATTGCTTTCCATGGGGGAGGCCTCTACCTCATCCAGCAGTGGACATTAACTGGCTGATAACGATGATTCAAAAAGAATTATTCGTTTAACTGGTTCAAGTCCTAAAAGCCGGAATTAATAGCATAGCATAGCATCAGGCAGCTCTATCCCCAAATGAATTTCATGAAAAGGTCGTCGAAATTAGAAGTTCACGTGAGTGTCCGGTCACGCAAGCCCGAAACGGCCGAAACCCCTTGTACAAATTTACCTCTTCTATTATTTAGATTGGCTACCGCAAACGTAGTTCATGACTGGTAATTTAAAAGTACTAAACTATCACTGTATTGGTTTTCTAAAACTATATAAGTACTTAGATTAGTACTAATATCTAAAACTCAAAATCAGATGTAGGTGCTGAGTTCATTGTCACCACTGTCTAGTTCCAAAAGGTTTACTTTAATTTGAATTAACCCAATCTGCAATAAACTTTATGGTTCATAAGAATTCTCAGTTTTTGCATTTTAGATGAACAAAATACTCTTGAAAATTGAAGTTTGCCGTCCTTGGCTACAACAGTCTGTGAGTGATGTGACATGCATGTTAATGTCCGTTCAATTAATGTTAAAGTCCTCTTTGTGCAAATGTCATGCTCGACTTTTACAAATTACTCTCACGACTCGGAAATGATAATCGAGGTGGACGTCAAAAAATAACCGGCGAACGCGGACCTTTCATAAATCGTCATCTGGATAATCGAGTGAACGTATTCGAAGTGGCATCATCCCCGATATTTTCATGAATAACCGATATAAAAAGTACTTTGCCTCTGTGAATAATTTATTCCCCAGTTGTCACCCTCGACCCCACCAAACTTTGTTCACCAGGTGTTCAATCAAACAATTACCTACATACGAGGATCATGTCATGAAAATTGATTGTGGATGTCGAGCAGTGTAAATGACTATTTATCCTTTTCTTCGACTTTATACGCATTAGCAGCCGCTACCAGAATCTAAGTTATGAGAACAACGTGAATAATCGCCTCGAATTCTCCGCGCTTAGGCCACGGCTCACAAAAATTAATCAAAGCCATAGAGCTAATACTTTAAGTGACACTGGCTGAAAGTTTGTAAACAAAAACAGAGGGCGAAGGCTTCGACGGAACCTACGGAACCCAGCGAAAAACTTGTTCTACTGACATTGATGGATGCGAACGGCAAACGCGCTAACGCGGGCCGTTTTGCTAAAAGGTAAACCCAAAAAATTGGTAGGCACGTTCGCCTATTTGTTATTCTGTAACAGTGCTTTGTGCGTTGTTATAATTGAAACGAAAGCTTTGTTTTATCACTTGAAAAACGAGTTTTGTGTTGCATTGTAGGGGAAGGTATTGATTAAGTGTACGAAAAATATTCATGTGTAAGTAGATGAAACAAATTGAAATGACTGTCGTTGACTCGTCGTGAAAGACGTTGATATAGGTCTGGTAGTATGTCAGCGAGAAAATTAGATTTGTAGATGTAATCGTACAAACGTTATCAGCAAACAAGAACCATACTGTTTAGTGATAAAAGAAGAATGGAAAAAGAATTTGATAAAAACGAGGAAGGTGTAAAAGGAAAGAAAAAGGCTTGCGGAAATAATGATTTATGTAAATTTGCGCAACTGTTGATTGCAAAAAATAAGATGGTTAGGCCAGAAACAGTAATATAAAATATTAATAAATTAATTCACAATTCATATTACTCGTAACATTATTGTCCGTTTATTTGCACGTGAAACATTAGTCTGGATTTCTGAAAAGCCGACATGTGAAATGGCGGTAATCCCGTATCGACCCCTTGGTTCACAAACACTACGCGCGGTCACTTGTGACACTTGGATTATTATTTGTTTGTGAATTACAGTATGAAATTGTATGATGAGTTATTCAAATAACTCAGTTCAGTTTTACGATAGTGCTTTACCGCGAGCATGGTAAAAAAAAAATTGTCCATTCACTGGTCTCTTCTTTTGCGAAACCGTTGCTAGATTGGATAGAGCGGTGATAACTGTCAACAACCCAAAAAGCAGAATACTTTTAGAATAAAAAAACTGAATTTCGAATTGATTATAAAGAATCGATTCCAAGTTTTGAAGCCTTCCACTTAACAGCCAAGACACGGTCAGGTTTGAAAAGAAGTTAAAAAAGAAAACAATGAAAACGTAACATGTATGTTTTGTGTGATTGGAATCATCTGTGCATTGTAATTCAAATAATTTTAAGTTAACAACGCGACAATATCAACAACTGAACACTATTATAATAATACTGTCAAATATCCAGTAGCAAGTAAAATCATGCAGGGATGATGCATTAACATTATTTAGGCAAGGTAGAAGCAGTGTATCTACTCTTTAGTGCAATCGACGCTATAATACCGTAACTCATTACTACAAAACTCAGTTGCCTATATAGCATGTCAGAACACTCCACGCTTCGCTCTTTCAGTGAGATACACTTCTTTCTTTCTTTTTTCTTTTCAGCTTTCGCAACTCGCTTAAGGACTATTATTTGATACTTTTTCATATTTTACCACGTGAAAAATGGGTATGCAAAAATTATATTGTAGACTAAAAACGAAAAAAAGAAGAGTTGTAAATTGGTAGTAGAGTTGCTTACTAACAATTTTTTATGTCAGAAAAAGATTTTGATTGAACTTTTAATATCAGATAAGAGAACTCCTAAGTTCCATACAAGTCCGAACAAAAAGTTGTCAACATCAATAAGGTAATAATTCCTTGGGATAAGCCCTTTCCCTAATACAGACATCACGTATCGTTGCCATTCAGTTGCTAATGAACGTTAGGGTCTTTATGTGCTGCAGAAATACAAACACTTTGATTAAAACCCCAATAATATACAGCTGAGGTGAACTAGGGAGAAGAAAGAACAGTTAAGTTTTTCATGAACTCTTGAAAATAGTAATACGTTAAATAGAAGAAATTACCCAGCTAGATGAAACCAAAACTATCTAATAGTATATGTATCAACACTGGGTATCAGGGTAAAGGTTGCATGTAAGTAGAGGGGAAACAGGTTATACGAGCATGATTGAGATCGTGTCACAAAAATAAAATAAAATTTGCCAAACTAGACTAATAAAATTGTGTCAAAGAATTATACTAGTGAAGGTATTGGTAACCTAGCAATCTAAACGTTATGCTATGAAAGTTTGAATCGGTTGCGAACCAAATATTTCAGTATCCATCAACATTGCATAAATGTGCAAAGATGTCAAATAGTGCTTAATTGACGCACGTAATTGATTAAATTTTCAGTTTACATTCCAAAGGAAGATTTATTAACAGTGACGATAGTGGATGAATGCAAACGAATCAAACTTGCCACGATTAAAGCCATAAATCTGTATGGGAGCAATTTGTTGATTTATTGAGTTCACGGAGGATATGCAGTTGTGTAGGTACTTGTATTTATTTAATTTAGTTTTGTTTTCTACTATTACCGCAAAATATGTCACCATAACGCGTTTGGTTTGTTTGATTGCGTGTTAATCTTGAAAAGTAATTAACCGATATTAATCCAATTTTCACACTGAAAACACTTCCTTAGAATACCTTACCTTAGAATTGTTCTGGAATTGAACCTGACTGTTAGTTTCTTAAGATGGGCTTTAAAAATATTTTAATTAAAAGATACTTTTGATTTTGACGTAGTTACTGCTCTTGAATTGCTTGTTATAGGTAATTGAGAACAGAAAGATGTAGTGAGGTTTCATATGAATTAAAAGACTGTCTGATAAATTAATTAGCCAAATGATTTGATATCACTCAAAGATTTTAAGACCAAGTGAAAATATTCTTATTTGAGTTCCTCATAGGTCAAAATAGGATTCAAGTTCTGTTACTGATATTTTGGATTTGCTGATAGCGCTTTAACTTAACTTTAACTTTAAAAACTTAAGCATTTGATATGAATTTAAATATATTATTACTGAAAGAAAGCGTTAGTCGAGTTGGTCGTGGAAAGTAATGGCGGCGATGAGCTCACCACTTGTCACGTCTATACTCCTGCGGCTGTGCAACCCACGGTGAAAAGATGCCCTTTGAGGTCTATCCCTTCGGGGAAAAAGGCGTGTGTTTATGTATGTATCATTTATATTAATAGATGTTAAATGGGCATTCTCTGTTGACCAAATGCGAAAGAAACTTCTGCAACTTCGGATTAAAATCCCTTTGCCGAAAACTGTCATCCAGAAAATAATACGAATGTAAGATAAAACTCTTGGGTATCTAACTCATAGAAAATGATCTCTCGACAGAGACGTGACTTCAAAGGCAAACTTAACCTGTTTACCATATTTTTTCCATCTTACTAGGAACTTAGGAAGGTCTTAGAAATTTGTTTGATTATTTTATTAACATTCTTATATCTGTCAATATTTGTACTCAAAAACTGTTGAATAACATCACTAGAATGATTCTGGATGATGACAATAGCAGCATCTACGTAACGGAACGACCAAGCTTACCTTGTGTATAGGGGTTCCCCAGAAGTCATTGAGGAAGATGTTCGAAATAGGAGTTTGAGGTCTAAGGTCTCTGTTATCTTTTATGGCACTTATATCGTCAAACACGAATCCGCAATAGAGGCAGTTGTGGTAAACAAGCACACATGCAAGAACAAGAATGGCTCCAAGGCCTCTCCTTGGTGCTTCTGGCACTTCTTCAGTCACATTATTCTGGCCAGGTAGACGTCTTCTACTCCGACCAGTTCTGGTTCTCACAGCTGACACCATTCCACCAAATCTGCACACTCCACCCACGCGGTCCATCGTTACCACTAAAAAACTATAAAGGAACACACTAACACTATAATATCAAAATTGTCTTTCATCCATTTAAAAAATCACCGAGTCCCGAATCGCTAAGAACATCGAAGTGGCGAAAACACAATCACCAAGAGAAACCGGGACTATAAATTTTGCTACACTAACTCAAGGCATAGTAAATTGAATATTATCGAGTGTTTCACTGGAGCAGTATAGAAATGAAATGTTTGGGGGCTAGTGTAGGTTACTTTCTAGCACATGTCACCATATTTTGTTTCGAAATAAACGCTTTTGACATTGGGGTGTAATTTGAGTAACACACGCGCGGACACACCCGGTTGCCGGGCCAGCTCGCCGATCACTGCCGAAGTTCGCCGAGCGAGTGCCGTGTCGGGTCACGTGACCAGTCGTTTTACTGCGGGTCGTTTTGAGACGACGCATGCGTGCAGTGAGAATTGTGAAGGGGCAGTGGCGGTAAAATATTTTCTTGCACACTATTAATTGGATCTCCGAATAGATTGCTGCTGTGATAATATGATCCACCTGCGTGACGCTGTGGAAGTATTTGAATTAGGTTAGTACTTATGTACCTATATGTAATGAAGTCATTGAGCAACCTCTTCTTTTCTTTTACTAAGGTAGGTACTTTTTTGTTAATATCAAACCTACCTAGGCATCTATTACTGCAAACTTGGTACCTACATAAAATTTAAAAAAGCGTGTTTAGAAAAATGAAAGTAGGTAAGTGTATTTAGAGAATTATTAATTGCACACACAATTATGACACACACTTATGAAACAAAGAAAATCACATTTTAATTTGCCTTTTAAAATTCATGAAAAAAACTTGTGGGACCTTTTTCCCCAACTAAGTATAGTTTTACCTATTTATTGATATTGTCACGGGCATGTATTATTTATTAAATATTTTTCCGACGTTTCGAATTTGTTACAACAATTAAATAGAACAATAGAGAAGCGGTGGCAGCTGCAGTAACTACCCTCACTTGGTCTTACGCAAAATAAATGTCACACACGCTGACTGTACCTCGCACTGAGATCTATATCCAAAATTTGTGTTCTATCGTGAAAATTACCGTCCGACTTTTATCGTTCACAAGTCCGGCTTTTTCAATAAATTGCAAACACTTTTTAAAACACAAAGGTTACACGAATTTGTTTTTGATTTTACGGATTATTATGATGATGATGTACCAATCAGTAAAAAGAGATTGAATGTAGGTACGTACACATTCTCACTCAGTAAAGGTAAAAGTTACAAACTTGATGTTTATACAGTGATTACTTGAGGATGTACTCTAACGAAATCATAGATCAGAAAGACGATTGGTAAAGCTTTTCTCGATAGATTTATTTTTTGAAACCGGCCTTCTTAATACCTTTATTACGTCCGTCCGTCCGTCGAATCTAGAAGATATAGACAATAAATTTTATACAATTCGGTAGAAAATCACAGCACGTAACAAAATAGAAGATGATTTATTTTTATATATGCTACTTTTTAAGCAAAACGAAGTTTTAGTACATGTCGCTTACGTCATTTACCTCTGAGTGCTTCTGGGTGAGACAGAATCAGTGGCGGATTTACACATTTGCCGCCAGTAGGCTATTCAAATTTTGCCGCCCCTACCGATCTCTACAGTTTTATACCAGGCGCGGTCACAGGCAAAGATTTCGGGGGGGTCATCATCATGGTGTCCTTTTTCATATTTCCCTGACGAACTATTCGTACTTAATTAAGAAGTGTGAACAGCCAATTTTTTGTGATTTTGTTATCCAAACTAGCCGAACAAGCAATAAAACGTGTGGCAGCGGCGAGCGGAGCGAGCCGCGAAAATTTCGTATTCATATTAACAGCAAAATCAGTTGAGCAAATTGGAAATTCATTGCACTAAAAATAAAGTACCGAAATCACAAAAATGCCAGTCTTCTATTCTTATTGCCAAATCAATCTTTTAGATTCAATTGTTAAGAAGTTTTAAGTAGGAAATCTAAAATTTATTAAATTTTTTCGTGAATTGAATTCGAATCTCGAAGATAATTTCGAAAAAGATAAAAATGTTGCCCCCAAATTTGCCGCCCCTGCCGCCCTAGGCTCCAGCCTACTCAGCCTGCTGGTAAATCCGCCACTGGACAGAATCTATACCGCATCTCTTCTTGGGCTCAAGTGAGCGCTATCACATTCTTATCGGGGCTCATGGGCGGAGTTAGCGTGGTACATTTTTTCAAGGAGTATCGTCTTAAATGCTCTAAGCAATATCGATATTCAACTGTCGAGGGTTTGTCAGAAACCGTCGTCAGAAGTGGCCTCTTCTATTCTCTAATAGAAGAGGCCACTTCTGACGACGGTTTCTGACAAACCCTCGACAATTGAATATCGATATTGCTTAGAAAAACAAAAGTGGTTTGTTACCGCATATCTCCGGCGTATATGAACCGATTTGGAAAATTATTTTTTTAATTGAATAGATATACTTCCAGATTGGTCCCATTTTTTTCAGAATCCAGTTCTGATGATGGAATCCATGAGGAATTGAGGGAACTTCTCAAATATTGTAGGCATACATATAGCGATTTTGACATTTTCAGCAACAAACCAAGCATTTGCATTCAAAAAGTATCATAATCCTTTCACCACTATGGTTCTTTCATAATTTTTTTTTCATCCAAATATTTTAGTCGAATACAATGGCGGAAGTCGGTTTTTTAAATGAAAAGTTATTAAGTTTAGTGTTAGTTTAGTTCGATGAACAACAGAATCGACACTATTGCTAACCATACATTTTGGAGCGCCTGGGAATAAGCCTTTTTTCAGAGCTTCCCATCAAGGGCTGTCGCTTGCAACTCGCGTCCAGCGGGAGCGCTAACCCTGAAAAAACTGGCTCCGAGTGATTGATGGAGAAGCGGGTCCGAATAAACAGACCCTCACGTCCCGCAATGGCCCTCAGGTGGTCCCTGATTTTTTTGTTTTGAATCCACACCCTGGTCACAGAACGATAATAAGCTTTTAAAACCAGTAGGTAAGGACACACTGAGTCGATACGCATTAAAAAAAATGTGATCAGAACAACTCATTTTCATGGAGAACTCACGCTTGACCAAAATAATAACTATGCGAAAATCGTTTTCATACAAAATGAGCAAATGGTTCCAAAGACAGTTTTCCAGTATCTCTTATGGATTCGAATATCCCCATACTGTCCCATTTCAAAAAAACACCCTGTATAAGACTATACTCTAGCTAGTCCCCTGTTTTTTTCACGTTATTCTCCCGAGGGCACTGATTTTCGAAATGAGAAGTATTCCATGTTTAAATGCAGGTTCTGTTTTATCTCTGTACTAACGTCCATCCAAATTAAACCAGCCGTTTGAGGATCATTCCCAATAACCCCACCAGCAAAACCACATCAGTGGGGTTTTTGGGAAAATAAAAATATACCAAAACCGCGCGATCACTGATGGCATGGCAGTGGAGATTTTGAGACTATAAGTATGGCTATGTTCTATACGTGACGTATTTAATCCCAATCTCTCGCTGCGCTCAAGATTCTACTCAAAAACAATAGTATATAAAAATGTATAGCGTAAATATATTACATTCCTCCCTTGTAATACAATCTACTACTCAGTGTCATTTCTGCTTGTAAACAGTAACCCCGTACTGTGCTACACAGTTGTTTAATACAGTGCTCAGTAATGAGATTAGGCTTGTGTTTGAAATTTTTTGTTACCGCTAATAATGTGAAGTGTATGCTGATGGATGTGTTTGCGAAAATTATGTTTAAAAGTTAAACAAAATAATGAATTATGATTTTTACTTACTACTTGTTTCATTGCTAAGAGTAAGGCGTTGGATGAGGCCTTCCCCCATAAAATACAATCGAGGGAACTTCCATAATTTGCTAACGTTCCTCCTTAAAAAAACATACATAACACCCAACAGACACATATGTAGCCCTATTCCCACACTAGGATTCCCTACTACGAGTAACTACGAGTACCATGGTACCATAACACCCAGAACTGGAACAAACATTTGCAGAGCATACAAACATTTGTCCCGTAGCAGGTATCGAGTCCGCAACCTCTCGCATCTCGGCCAAATTCTCGCCCGCCGCGCCACATAGGTCGTCAATCGAACCCGCAACCTCTCGCATCTCAGCAAATGGCTCAATTATGTGTGAGCAAGGATCAAAAATGTGTCTCTCTTTACTTGCTCGATTACGTTTTGGCCGATCCTCTCCATCATATATCTAAGCACCCGGCTTGTATGCCACTCCACACCGCATGTATAAATGGGGCCTTAGAGGCTTATGATGTATGTTTACTGTTTATTAATTGTAAAGATCTTTGGAAATTACTAAAAGTGGCTGAAGGGGTAATTGCAAACGTTCTCCAATATATGGTAAGTATGTATTACCCAATACGTGTTGCCAGTGATGACTTACGGCACTGAGACGTGGTCGCTAACTATTGGCCGTATAGACTCTAAGTCGCGCAGCGGGCTATGGAGAGAGCTATGCTAGGAGTTTCACTACGTGATAGAATTCGAAATGAGGTAATCCGTAGAAGAACCAAGGTCACCGAAATAGCTCTCCGAATTAGCAAGTTGAAGTGGCAATGGGCAGGTCATAAAGCTCGAAGAACTGATAATCGTTGGGGATCTCGAGTGGCGACCACAAACCGGACGACGCGGTAGAGGAAGGCCCTCCACTCGATGGACTAAAGACATTATAAAAGTCGCTCAAGACCATTCGTCGTGGCATTCTAAGGGGGAGGCCTGTGTCCAGCAGTGGACTTTTACAGGCTGATGATGATGATGATGATGATGATGTATTACCCTTGGTATTACCTAATCAATGAATATCATCTTCATCATCGTCCTGAAGTATTCCACTGCTGGATATAGGCCTGCTACTACGAACGATCTTGAGCCGCTTCCATCCACCGACTTCTTGCAACCCTAGTCGTAACGTGATAGAATCCGAAATGAGGAAATCCGTAGAAGAACCAAGGTCACCGAAATAGCTCCCCAAATTAGCAAGTTGAAGTGGCAATGGGCAGGTCATATAGCTCGAAGAACTGATAACCGTTGGGGAATAAAGGTTCTCGATGTGGCGATCACAAACCGGATGACGCAGTAAAGGAAAGCCCTCTCGATAGACTAAAAGTAGCCGGCTGAGATGCAAGAGGTTGCGGGTTCGATTCCCGTTTCGGGACAAATGTTTGTACTATGATCTACAAATATTTGTTCCGGGTCTGGGTGTTATGGTACCATGGTACTCTAAGTTCCTGATACCCACGACTCAGGGAAACCTAGTGTGGGATCAAGATTACGTATATGACTGTGTTGTTGTGTGTGTTATGTTATGTTGTGTGTGTTATGTTTTGTTATGTTATGTTATGTTATGTTATGTTATGTTATGTTATGTTATGTTATGTTATGTTATGTTATGTTATGTTATGTTATGTTATGTTATGTTATGTTATGTTATGTTATGTTATGTTATGTTATGTTATGCTATGTTATGTTATGTTATGTTATGTTATGTTATGTTATGTTATGTTATGTTATGTTATGTTATGTTATGCTATGCTATGCTATGTTATGTTATGTTATGAAAGATCACAGGAATATTATGTTATAAATTCTTATTATCTTGTCAATGTACTGAACTGATGTCAAGAAAATAGGATATAACTAACATGTACATGACAAGGGGTTGACCAATCTCCCTTCATCCCTTTTCACCGTGAGTTTAATTAATGAGGTAGGAGTAGATACTTACTATCTTACTACCACTTTTACTGGTGCTTTCGGACACTGTCGATAAAATGTAAACAAACGCTTAGTTCAAGAGAGATATTGAGATAGCCATACCAAACGTTCTATAAGTAAATAGTAATATAAATATAACGTAACATAACACCCAACTCATAGTCCTGATCCCACACTAGGATACCGTATTGTGGGTATCAGGAACTACGAGTACTATGGTAGGTACCATAACACCCAGATCCGTAACAAATATTCGCAGATCATGTAAACATTTGTCTCGCAGCTGGAATTGAACTTGCATCTCTTGCGTCTCAGCTGGCTACTCGCCCGCCTTGCCACAGGGGTCGTCAACGAGTAGGTACTCTCAAATGGAGGCGCCCTTTCATTACAGTACCTCTCATTATTGATTACTAGTTGCGCCCCGCGGTTTCACCCGCGTGAATAATGATGAAAATTGATGATGATGATGATGATGATGAAAATTAGCCTATGTGTTAATCCAGGGCGTAAAGTATCTCCATTCCAAATTTCACTCAAATCCATTCAGTAGTTTTTACGTGAAAGAGTAACAAACATCCATCCATACTCACAAACTTTCGCGTTTATAATATTAGTAGGAGTAGGATAGTAGGAAGTAGGATTATTTTAGTCGACCTCTGTGGCGCGGCGGGCGAACGTTTGCCTGCGACGCAGGAGGTTGCGGTTTGATTCGGGAACAAATATTTGTACGATCTGCAGATAATTGTTCCGGGTGTTCTGGGTATTTTTTATGTATAATAAAAAATATCTATCTATGCAATGTATTGTATTAAGTATATCAATTATCTAGAAGCCATAACACAAGCGCTGCTTAGCTTGGGGCTAGATAATGTTGTGTGAAATGTCCAGCATTTATTTATTATTGTTATTAGCTAAGAAATCAAGAAATATCGTTTACTTACATTCAAATACGAGTAAAACCATGTGGATTGGAATAACATGCTCTAATTATTTCAAACAAAGCAACTTTCGAGTTGATTAAAAGCTTTAGAGGAATTGTGGCCACGAGCTCGGAGGGGACGATAAATCAAAACTTTGCAATTACCTACCAAGCGCGGGGTTGCGATACATTGGGTCGGAGTGGGATCAACTATCCCACGGAATCGAGTCAGACCTGTGTGACTTCCAAATTGTACTTAGCTTTATGACGCTGGGTTTAGATTGGTTTTAGATGGTTGGTTTTAGATGTGAGAGATTCTTAAATTTGTAATCGTGAACATAATTCGTATACTAGGACATGTTCATATTCTGGGGTGTCAAAAAAAAAATCATAAGTCTATATTTTTTCTGAAAACTTATGAAAATTGTTTTGAATTCTGTCAAATCAAGGTTTCTAAGATTCTGTACCTCAAAAGATACCAACGGAACCATTATAGAAAAAAATATAATATTGAATAGATCTGTTGGTGAAACTACTTACCGGATCTATCAGGAAGTAAATTTTATTATAAGTATACGGGATCTATCAGTAACTACTCAAGGGTGTTTGGGTGACGAGCGTCTAATCTAAACTGAACGCTATTATAAATATAACTAAGGGTTAAGGTTCGTTGTAAATAATTATACAATCCACAATAATTATAAAGTCTACAGTAAAACAATACGAATAAATAAATACATAATTAAAAAACCTTTTACTTCGTAAGTAATTTGTGTATGATTTTCATATTTACTTTTGGTCTTGTTGCTCTCCTGGTAAATAATATGAACCTCATCGATGTACAACATAAATTTAAGGTTAATTTAAGGCCTTTAATTCAGGCTGGACTAAAAACCCCATTTATAGCCTTAAAACTTACGGAAGTAGGTATCCATCAAAAGCAATTTACGATATAAAATTCCATCTAACGTAGATGCTTGTAGAGGTTAAGAATCAAGTGTTCAGAATTGCTTTAAGTTTGATGTATTTGCACCGACTCCTCTGTGATAAATTTGTTCGAAAACTTGCTGAATGTGAAAAGTTTGAAGCTCAATTCAATCCATTACACGAGTGAAATATTTCTTTGTTTTCTGGCTTCGCGGGAGACCTTACAAATCCCGTGTTTAGCATTTGGTTCGTCTTGGAAACTGGGAAATTTTACGTGAAAAACAATAACTCACTGAACAATATCACGATGAATTTTCGCGATTAATTGTTTAGAGAAACCTTTGTCTTCGACACCTCTTTTAAAGAGAGTTCCAGGATTGGTTGCTATGCCGAGTGGAGGTCTTGTTGCTGGTAGTAGGGCCTTATTTGAGAAAGCCACCATACCTATGTCTGCGTTACTGTGTTCCGGTTTGAAGGTGATTCCGGTGACAGGCACATGAGACTTTTCACCTTTATATCTCGCGCTGGTAATAGGGTGCGTTCTGAGTGAACTGACCTGTAATGTAAGTCTAAATATAGGCAGAGGTTGCCGCTTAACATCAGATGGGCATTTTGTCGATCCATGAAGTAGGTCAATTGCTTTACGACTGTTGGGAATTTGACTCTATTTTAACTGACTTCAAAAAAGGAGGAGGTTCTCAATTCGTCTGTATGTTTTTTTTTGTTGATTACGCCGCCAATAATAATTATATATTGATTTTGATGTTTTGTTCATATACTTTAGAGGTGGTCCCATCCAAATTGATTAAGCGCTTTTTAAAAGAAGTTTTTGTTTTCTTGTCTTAAAAGTAACTTTATTATAAAAGGCGAATGTTAATTATGTCTTACTTCAAACCGTATAAAATCAACTGTTTCTTGAACTGAAAAGTCATTGACCTCAAGATTAGTATTCTTAAGTAACTATATTAAAGCACAAATAAATATGTATTGATTTTGTTTCAAGATTACAGCCCATGATATATTTCAACATAATAAGGCTGGAAAACTGTGTAGGCTGAGATCTCGATCTTTCACGTAAGTACCTCTTACTTCAACCTTTTTATTTTATCTTTGTATATACTTCACAGCATTATTTATTATTATTATTTATTATTACTAACATGTTTTCTGTGTAATAAGTGTTCATGTCTTCTATTTATTTAAAAAATTCTTAATGAAAGTTTAATCAGACGAGTCACAGATCAGACGAGCTCATAAATTTGGTAAAAACAGTTTTTTTTTCATGTACCGTTACCACAAAATTTTAAAGGCGCAGAAGGCCAGCTCAGTATACAACAAGTGATAACAGGCGCATGCACATAAATAGACACGCGTACCCAGTCCCACGTAGAACTCGGTCAACTCGCGAGATCGTCCCGTCGTGAGTACGCGTCTATGTGTGCCTGCGCCTGTTACCGCTTGTTGTACTGAGCTTGCCTTCTGTACCTAGATAATATTTTGTGCCGTTACATCGGTGCAGGTACCAACAAAATAATCCAACTAAACGGGATGCGGAGGGAGTGCGTCGCGTTCACTCACCCTGATGAAGACTCATTTAAATAAATAAATTAATGCTGGACATTTCACACAACATTATGTAGCCCCAAGCTAAGCAGAGCTTGTTTTATGGGTACTAGATAACTGATATACTTAATACAATAAGTAGATTATATAGATAGATATTTTTTATTATATTACATAGAAAAATAACCAGAACACCCTGAACAAATATCTGCATATCGTACAAATATTTGTTCCGAGGCCGGAATCGAACCCGCAACCTCCTGCGTCGCAGGCGAACCTTCGCCCGCCGCGCCACAGAGGTCGTCAATTCAATTTCAATTTGAGTTGAAACTTGTCGGTCCCTACACCGATATAACGGTACTTACGTGAAAAATTCCCGTTTTTATAAAATTAATGAGTTACTATTCTGATTTATGCTTTTTTTTTCTTTTTTAATATTTTTGCAAATCATTGAAAATTGGTCCCAGCACGAATTGAATTCACATAATGTAGCCTAGATAATAGTAAATAGATGTTTTTTAAAATAGATTTAGTGATGTCTGCTTGCACCGCAATAGTTGCAGAGATTTGCCAAGCAATTGCGTACAAGGTCTGGCGAAGGCGACTTTGAGGCACGCCTGTGTCACTCCGAATTGACTTTCAAAGGAAGTGAAATGAGCTCTAACGCGGTAACCTTAGTTTTAATATTCAATACCATCGCTAATAGTCTGGTCATAGCAAACTGAGTTTGATTGATCACTTACTAATGGCAAGCGTCCGTTTGACGTACCAAAGGAGAAAATTCCGGATTCTTAAATCAAACTCATTTAGTGCATGCATTTTTAGTAGTTTTAAAACTGGCAGGGTCTTGCCAAGTTGTCAGTTGAGATATCATTAGAGCGTTTGCAACGGTCTTTTGATAGCTCAACTGTTTCATTTGTATTTTAACATTTTGTATATGTAATGATTTCCGTAAATTAAGTTATTTTGATGTAACGAAAAAAAACTCCATTATGTTTTTGTCCAAAATTGTTACTTTACAATATCACCTTATTATACAAAAGAGAAGAAAACATACGTATATATATAGTGAAACTTTTAGAAGTTGCCACTTATATTTCATCTGTAGCCGAGGTAGTCCCGAAAATGGTTTTGTGACGATTTGGACGCTTTCCAACACAAGGCTATAGAGGTGGATTCAGGTCAAGATGTGTAAGATTTGAGGATTTTTGAACTTAACCCTATATAGAAAAGTGGTTAGCTGTTGGAATACTAAAACTGTAATCAAAGCCAAAGTAAGTAATACTCATAATTAATCGATAAAAAGAGGTTGGTTTTTGGTTGAATAAGTTGTTGATAATTTTAATCACTTGAGTTTTAAATCACATTTTTAATGGTCACTTTTTCAGATGGCTGAAATATTTAATTTCCTTATTGGATATCACTAGTTACGTTTGACGCTACGAAATAAAGGTTCTCGATTGGTGGAACCTGATGGACCCGACTCGATAGATCGACGGAATTTTAAAGGTATAGCAGGAAGTCGATGGATGGGTATATTCCCGCTGTTATTCGTCCATGTTAACGTGGACAGTGGAAAGTCACTAATTCCCTTCTGACAGGGCTATATTCTCTATCTCGCGACGGTTTTGCAACAGGCGTAAATTGTGCAATCAGGGATGTCAAACGTCAATTTCTCTTGTAAAAGTTACCGTTTGACAACCCTGATTGCACAATTTACGCCTATTTCAAACCTGTCGCGAGATAGAGAATAGCCCTCCGTTTTGTTCACGTTATGTTTCTTACGATCAAGTCAGTAATACTTTATGTAAAGCACTGTCTCCATGGGATTGTTCAACTGTACAAAACTTAAATAAGACACACTGTACGACTAGTGGACTATATTTCATAGGATTTTAAATTATTATATTTGAGGCAGCTTGAGACCGTTTATCGTGGCAATTCTGTAGAGAGACCTAGTGATCTTCTATCAGCTGATAATGATGCCCCTTGAGCTAAGAGGATACAAGTCTCAGGGTCATGTGTTTTCTCTGACTGTCTAGTCTACTTGTTAACATAGAGTTCATTACAATTTTGTTTATAGCTGTACTCAATCTGTGATTTTGGAAAATGGTGTTTAGCGTTTTAAATGATTCAATCGTTGGCTCCATAGGTGTACTTATATATAAAAAATCATAATATTTCTACTCAAAAGGAAGACACGGTGTCATATAATATCATGTACTCGGAATTAGAGTTTAGTTACTTATGAATACACCGATCAATCTTCTGTTCAAAGCGATATATTTGAAATGTAATATTGGGTGGGGGTGGTTTATTTAATATATCGTCCATCAATCATGGCCAGACGTTATCCTGCCGAAATGGTGACAGATCGCTGAGCAACATGTGATGCGGTTCTGAAGGATTTGGAAGGAAGGAGAACAGTTTTTTTAATAAACTTTATCATTCCCTTTTGTAGGAGTCGAATTTTTTTTTTCTCAGGCAGCTAAAAGCCAAAAGGAGTTTTGTATATCTGAGGCCTTTTCGCTTATACAATCATCATAATCAGCCTGTAGAAGTCCACTGCTGGACATAGGCCTCCCCCTTAGAATGCTTATACAAATAGATACCACCATTTCTTACGAAGCCTTGTAAAATAATCAACGAGGCAAGATTGTAATTTTCTTACCTAAGAGTTCTTAACAACTCTTAACGGCAAAGATTTTTACCCGACAACCCAGAAATAGAGTTATGTCTGTTCCTGTTGCCTTTGATGTAATTTGATAAACGGAGTGTCTTTGGGATTCGTCTCAGCCTCGAGAGTGTCATATAGGTTTTCCTGTGAAAATCTCGAGGCTGAAGAAAAAAAAAAGTAATAAATACAATGTGTCACTAGGGGGCGCTGCAATAGATAATGGAAGTACTTATGCTTAAGTTTATTAACATTTGTATCAAACTTAATATTAATACAATAGCTACAATTAATTATGTAATGTTGCATATAAATAATAACACAAGTAATACAAGTACACACATATAAAATACAAATGAAACTGTTGAGTTATCTAAAGACCACTTCAAAGTATTTAAAACAATAACATGATTGAAAAATTTATTTGTAAGTGTGCTAGCTCCCACCCTAATAGGAAAACCTGTTATTGTGGGTAAAAATAAATAATAAATGAGGTGTGTTTGGATTCGTCGGATATATGAAGTGTCAAAAAGTCACCAGGGGGTGCTGCAATAGATGATAGAAGTATTTTTTTTTGCCATGCTCTCTCGTGGAACATTTTTGTGGATGATTCTATGAATATTGATCGTCTTTTGTTTTCTTCGCCTGATATTATCATCGTTATGTTAGGAAAAATCTTGCAAAGCCAATTAACACCCAGTTTGACCCAGTTTCCGTTACATGATTGAGTTGAAATTTAACATACCTGTCAAGTTTCAAGGTAAATACTATATAATGGTAAAAAGGGCTGATTTAATAAAGGTGGAAAACAGAGATCCTTGATGGATAATCCAACTGTGTTTCAATTGAAATATAAAATTATATCATCATGCTTCGATGACAATACATTGTTATGGCGACAGCGAGCTAAACTGGTGATGAAGGCGTTCAACTGAACTCCTCGATAGGTGATAGTAGATTAGCCATGTTTCGACTCATTTTCTTATTACTAATTATATTATCATCATCAGGATTTCATACAACATTTTTTTAAATAAGTTTAATACTTAATAGAAAAACACTAGAATAAATTACCACTTTTCAGTTCTATTCGCAGTCAGGTTTTTTTGTTGTGTATAAAATTAATTGTTTTATGGTAATGATGAAAGTGCCTTGTTTTGGTAAGCACTACTGTTTCAATGTACCTACAGTAGGTAAATATTTATCTATTATATTATTTAACGATGAACTTTTGTGGAACTAATTCTGGGCTGTCATTTGGTATGACATTAAAATTACGTTGCTTCCGTAAATGTCAAGTAGATTCTCTAATGATGGTGGCACATGACGTGACCCAGATACTTATGGAACACGAGTTCGTTTGGTTACAGGAAAAATACTCGATGACTGGAAAATTCGACAGTCTTTAGGTTTATATAAGAATACCTATGTTGGTAAACCTATGTGTTGTGTTATGTCCGGCCTAAGAATAGAACCCCTTCGTCTCCTCCCGTGGATGTCGTAAAAGCTGACTAAAGGATTACACCAGGGGATGGACAGCAGCCTCCACCTGCGTAATCAACACTAACACTGCGATCACCAATCCGCCTACCAAGCGTAGTGGTTATGGTAAATCCCCCCCATATTGCATTCTATGCGGGAGGCCTCGTCCAATAGTGGACGTCTAAAGGCTGCTAATGATGATGATAATAATGTCAGTAAGACCACTAATAACCTCAGATATAACGGAGTATAAATAATCCCCCAGAGTACTTTAGATCTATTTCAGCTCTGCGATGCTTGCTGTCGAAAGATCCTTAGAAAAAATCTACATCAATTATGAAAGCAATAATTTACGAACCAAGTATTGGTCGACGTTTTAGCTTACCACGTACCTAAGGAGGAACCCTAATTGCTATTGCAAATGATACAACTTGCTTGGCACATAAAAATTTAAGTACCTAGTGGTGTTTTTATTGAGTAATAGGACTGCTTCAACTCCTCCCGTTGATGATGTACACGGCGACTAAGGGATTACGCGAAGCTGCGACCACTCTTCCGCCTGCCAAGCGTGGATTATATGGCAAAAAGCAGTGGATATCTACCGGCTGATAAAGAATATAGATTCGTTCACCGATTGCTCAGTTAATGGATGGTACAATAAGAATAGCTTATATCCGCTTTTGGGGTATTTTCCATTATATACGTTCCCAATTGTTGTGGGGACATGTCCTCGTCACTTTAATTGACAAGGGAGCTATTAGAATCATGTGGTTTTAACTGTAACTACATGTTATTATACTGAGTTTGCCTACACGGTAACTATTAAAATAATCATCATCATTAGCCTGCAGAAGTCCACTGCTGGACATAGGTCTTCCCGCTAAAATGCCAAGACAGAATGTTCTGAGCCGCCGCCGTCCATCGTCTTCCTGCAACCTTTATAATGTCTTTAGTCCATCGAGAGAGGGACCTTCCTCAACTGCGTTGTCAGGTTTGTGGTCGCCATTCGAGAACCTTTATTCTCCAATGGTTGTTAGTTCTGCGAGCTATAATGATCTGCCTATTGCCATTTCAACCTGCTAATTTTGAGAGCTATTTCAGTAATCTTGGTTCTTCTACGGATTTCCTCATTTTGGATTCTAGCACGTAGTAAAACTCCCAGAAAAGTTATCTCCATAGCCCACTGCACGACTTGTAGCCTGTCTTTACGGCCAATAGTTAGTTACCACGTCTCAAGCTAGACTTTCGTCTTGTGGCTCTACGGTATCTGTGACGAAAAGATATACCGTAGTTTCCCGAACGCTGCCCATCCGAGTTCCAACTATTAAAAACTTCTATGTTTTAATGTACCTATATGAATGTAAATATACCCCTCAGTCTCCGCCCGTGAAAAGCTAAATCAGGGACAACACCATAGAATGGGCAGCAGCGCTGTCCCGAGTTCTGAACACCAATACTGCAATCACCAATTCGCTTGCCAAGCGTGTTGATTATGGCAAATCTCCCCATTGTATTCTACGGGGGCCTCGTCTAATAAGTACTGGAAGTCTACGGCTGTAGGTGATGATGATAATGAATGTATGAGAGTTTGAATCGTAGATATTGGCTGGGCAATATAAATATCCAATCTATTCGTATATATTACACAGTTTTTAACTTACAAAATCTATGGCCTGTCGAAATTGGCTATTACAATGACTCTACAATTTCCTTATCCTGGAAGGATCCCGATAAAATATTGTTCTATCAAACTTCCTGGACCCTCACGGTGTTTGTATGGAAAACGGACCGTTTAGGCCAGCCACCAACCATAGGTATTCACTTGAAATAGTCGAGCGCCGAACCTCCGGTAAAGTTTTGATTTAGTGCTTATAGCTGTCCCAGTCGGAACCCTCTTTAAAGTTTTAGCTGAGTAATAGAATAAAATTGGTCGAACAATGCTTGTCCTCCGGCATTCATACCCGCACTTCGGTTAAGCATAAAGCTTTAGTTCACTGGGAGTCTTTCAATGTATCTTACGCTTACCAAATAATCATAAAAGAGCATGTCTGAACATGTTCAGAGACAATACAGATAGGAATACTAGCTTACGGCCACCTGGTGCAAACTGGTCACCGTCAGCGTCACTTTTAGGCACCGGCAACATCAGGGGCACTGTAGATTCCGTACCGAACCTGTCTTACTAAGCGGGAAAACTTTAGACGGTAATTTATTCCACAGCTTGTAGGTAAGTATGAGGAAGAAAAGATCTCGAGGAACGAGTCGTTCGTGAAACTCAGGGTTCTATGATGTTGTGGTGTGTGATGCGAGCCTAACCCATAAATCAAAAACGACACTACACTTTGCGCTATTGAAAAGTTTGCTTTATTCATTATTCTGAGTGAAAAGTTGTCAATTGGGTAAGCTACACAGTTCTTACATAAGAACAAGCACAGATAATATTGCACTCTACTAAATTAATAATCTAGAGTTCGTTAGATATGGTGGTCTTGAGTTTTGGTGATTTTGCCAGGTATAAATTTACTGTCGTGTCTCTTTGTTTTATGCCCTGGTGCGTTGATCTTGTAAGATACCAGGTTCGCGGTACACCACTAGTCGCAAGTTCGCAACACCTCCAATATGTATTTAGTAAATGTTGCTCGATCCAGGTGACTTATTTTTTCTAATTATTATTTCTCATCATCATCATCAGCAGCTTATTATATATACGACTGCTGGACGAGGCCTCCCCCATAGACTGCATCCTCATTTACTAAATGTTGGTAGTCATTACTATTTTTGGCAACAAAACATACTTTTTTTAGATTATGTTACTATATCGTGGTCAGTTATGCAAAGTTTGGTCGTCATTTACTAAATTTTGGTGGTCAGTTAAACATAAACCTTATTTTAAAACGAGATTTTTTTAAACTCAGTAGCATTTATTTTATAAAACGTCATACTAAGAAAGTTCGCAGTCAAAACGTTCCCAGTGAATACTAGCCATTACAGCAAATGTACGTGAACTCATAGCTGGCAGCGCTCGGGGACATAAAATCTAATGTTACTTCATCGAATGAATATTCTAAACTTGGTTGAGCTGAACCGACCGACGATTTGGATCGCTCAGCGAGCGTCCCGGGAGACCAGTACCTAGAGGATTTTTGAATTTCCATGAGGTGGCTCTTTACGCCAATAACATAGAACACACTAAAACGACAAATTCAATTAATACAACAACGTAGACATGACTTTTTCCCTGAAAGAGAGAGAGAGAGAGAGAGAGAGAGAGAGAGAGAGTGAGAGAGAGAGAGAGAGAGAAAGAAGAGTCTCACGTGGGTCGCACAATCGCAGAAATATAGAAGTAATCAGTAGTGAGCTCATCGCCACCATTGCGTACCCACGACCAACTCGGTTAACACTTTCTACCAGTAATACCATACGCCTAAGTCAATCAGCAGCTAGGAAAAATCTTGTACCAAAGAAATTTGTTCAACAGGTCCTTCTGAATTTTAGAACTATATGTTTATGAACATAATTCATCATATAATTAATCACTAAAAACAGGATATTTACCATGATTTTTGAATATTGTATTATGTTCCCTTTAAATATCACTAGCGTATTAACTACATGGACTTGGCCAGGGTTTAACATTAACAAGCAGGTTGTCACTGACTAACTAAAGGATGAAAGAAAATATCGTGAATAAACCAATATTATGTTCTACCAGAACCAAAGTATCAGTAAGAAATGGATAAAATAAGTCATCACTTTAAAAAAATCTGCCATAACCTACTGCTTCATTTCATTTAAAAGCAGCCCATAATTTTTATACTTTCAAAAAAATCTAATCATTATAAAGGTTGGTTTACGACTGCGAACCAAAGTTAAATCTTGATTTTATTATTTAAGAATCGGGTCTGCTTAAACGTCTGGCAGAGCAGTTCAAAATATTAGACTCTGAAAAATAGCCACTAATTAATAGTGTAATATGTAATATAATACTCATTATCATCAGCATATAGAAGTCCACTGCTCCTCGATAGGCCTCCACGATAGAATGCCACGAAGAACTTGATTTCTAATGACTTAATCGTAATAAAAAAACAGCGTAGTTCAACCGAAAATTTCGCTGAGGTGTACGTGGGAATCTTAGGTAAACCTACAAATTGGTAGGCCGTGCTGTGGTATAACCAGCTTAAGAATGGACTCTTCCTTCTCCCGTGGGTGTAGAAAAACATTACTGAGGGATTACACCAGGAGATGGGCAGCAGCATCCGCCTGAGTACTCAACACCAAACTACGATCACCAACCCGCCTGCCAAGCGTTGTGATTATGGCAAATCCCCTCATTGTTTCAATGGGGGGTCCAGCAGTGGACGTAAACAGACGGTGATGATTATGATGGTTTCATGAGCTAATAAATAAATAGAGAGTAAATCATAGTAGTAAAAACTGTTGATATGATAAATAAATAATGATGCCCAAGGATCACAAACACACAACTTCTGTGGTTGACATTAGATATCCAACTTCAAGTTTAGATAACTAACTGGCTTGATGTTCCCAATTCGAAGTTTACCTAACCCAATAACTAAGAACTTATGAATTACTCTGTTATAAGCTATTTCTTTACAAGCGAAGACTGTCAAGACCCATAAGGTATCAACTTAAAATTTATACCAAATAAAAAGGTCTGTGTGCTTAAAGTGCCTTAAAAAAATATAGCTTCCATGTAACAAAAAGATATGGCAGTGAATGTTTAAAAACCTCGTAATTCTAAAATTTGGAACGCTTTATAGGTTTGAAAAATAAAGGAATTTCAACTTTTTAACCCACTCAAACCCTCAGGGCACGATTCTCACTTGCACTTGTCTATTTTTTAGGGTTCCGTACCTCAAAAGGTACCAACGGAACCACTATAGTATCACTCAGGTGTCTGTCTGTCTGTGACAGCCTATTTCTCTGAATGATGGACAAAAAAAGTTGAAAGGTACAAATAAAGACCCAATCACGGACAAATTAGAAATTTAAAAAAAACTTGTGTCAAATGTATCATGTGATATAATTTTAAATGAAAGAGCTCGTTATGAGAGGAACACAGTTTATTTTTATAATTTTAAAATGCTTAGTTTATGAGATATTAAAGAAAATATGCGAAAATTTACCAAATCAGGGGGGATTTGGTAAATCTTCGAAACTACTCAGCCAAAATTTTTGTAAAAAAAGCGGAATATTTAACTCTCATAGCTTACAGAAAAACCTAAATGAAAATCTTAAAATTCCCACAAGAAACGGAAAATACTCGTAATGAGAGAAGGCGTATAAACTTGTTTTGATTGACTAAAAGCTAATTGGTCTAGTGGTAACTATGGTAGCCTACTTGTAAGGAACCCACTCCACGCAAACCCTAATCGCACTTGACTGGTTTTTCAATATACGTGCAGTTCTTGTTTTTGATAAACACGTCTTGGTTCCGCTCAGCTTTGTAAGAAATCCATGTAAGCTTGAAGTGAGTAACAGAGGAAAGATTTTTAACTTATATATAAAATAGAAAATGTAACGAAAGAAAACACCGCACAGACCGTCGACTTCGGATTATGTATTGTGACACGCCATATATTTTTCACAAGAATATAAAATGTTACTCTGAAAGTCGCGTAATAGTTTTGTGTTGCTCTCTCGGTCTATTACAAAGTTTCTTACTTGTAAAGCTCACAAAGAACAAGAACAAATGGGATCAGCTTGAAAAATGTGTAACAATAACGAAATGGGGAAACTTGAAAGTGACATCGGGCCATTAGGTAGGCACCACAGTGACAGGACAAAGGGCAGGGACTGACTTACTTATGGACGCTGATAATAGAACATGGATGAATGCCACTCAGCAGCAGACACAAACGCATAGAATGTCTTGCCTCAGACCGTTTTACGCAATTCACGTGTACACCCCCTCTTACGAGCCAAAACACAGAAGCGTATGTGAGCCACACTGTAGTAGCGCTGCGTACCTATACGTATCGCTGCACTGCTGAAATAAAAATATCGCTTAACAAACACACGTAGAATGTCTTGCTTCGGACCGATTTACGTGAGTCGCGTGTACATACCCTCTTTCGAGTCGAGAGACGCGTGTGTGAGACTGTAGTAGCGTCGCGTCAAACACACAAGGCTGCGTACTGCAGCACAGATAAAGGAAAAAATTGCTCGAAAAAAAACACAGCCACAAGCAAATATAGGTAAAGGAATTGCTCAAAAACCACAGGCGTTCGTATTTTCAGCAGTCATTGTGCTAAGAGGTAAAAGAAGCCGACAAGACTAGAGTTTATATCAACTCCTACTGTCATAAGGAATTTGAATCCGTTTATTAAGGTAATCACTAATGAGCAGATATATAGGTACTGAAAAGATTTTGATGCTGGTTCTCCTTGCCCGTGCCATTCAATGCATGGTCCTGCGTCAGCCTAATAAGCGTTCGCGATGTTTGCTATAGCATCTGCGAACCCCTCTATTAATTTTCTTCTTACTAATTCTGAATTGATTCTTCTAATTTAGAAGTTGTTGTACTTTTACTGTTCCAAGCAAAGAAGGCTTTTCATTTTTATTACACCGGTACGTTCGTGGTGTATCCAGCCTATGAACAGACTCCTCCTTCTTGTCTCGTTGATGTAATTAAAGCCGACTAAGGGATTACACCAGGGGATGGGCAGCAGCATCTACTCGATAACTCAACTCCAAGCGTGGTGAATACGCCAAATCCCTCCATTGTATTTTATGGGGTGGCATACCATTCAGCAGTTGACGTTATAATGGTGCTGATGATGATGGTTTGTTTTTAAATTATGGTTGGTTTGTATAAAATCGTAATGTTTTTGTCCAGGATTTGATCCGTTTGTGAATAGATCCACGGCGTAGGATCGGGCCTAATGAATCAAAAGTTTCGAACCAAATGGAATAGGCACTCCTGAAGCTTGCAACTTTGAAGATGAATTTCGAATGTTTGGTTTTAGTGTTTGTTTTTCTATCTTTGCGTATCCTTTGTAATTTATCTTTGTCTAGAGAAAAGTAAATAAATGTGCAGTATAACGTATAGTGGTCACTTCTGTATTACGTTGTTATATTATGGGTAGCTAAGTAAGAATGACAGACTTAACACACCCAACAGTCACATAAATAGTCCTGATACCACACTAGAGTTAGAACTTCACGCAGCAGTAATCAAGCCCGCACCTCTTGTGTCTCAGCCCGCTACGCGCCTGCTGCGCCACGGAGGTCGTCAATTCAGAATGGTCAGAATGGAGTAACAAGAATGGATAAAGTAATGAATGAGTACAGAGGAAGTAGTGAGGGAAAAGATGAGGAGTTATAAGTTAGCGTGATGACCATGTTATGCGGAGGGAAGAATGTCATGTGACGTCATGTGACGAGAAGAGCAAACAATCACTCATCGACACATTCACACACCACATAAACGCAGTATTAGTTTTTTTTTTTTGTTATTTTCATTTTAGTTAAGTTTTTTTTGTTTTTATTGAAACCGGGACCTTATTTTTTTATAAGCTTAGCAGTTGTCAACGTTTTTCATTGTTACGATTTTATATGTTTACCCCCTTATTCATAATCATTTTTTAAACCTATTTTAGTAAAAATATGTTTTGTCTTGTTTTGACGTATGACATTTTACATCAGAGAAAAGAAAACAAAAGCTATTTTAACTAAAATAGGTTTAAAAAATGATTATGAATAAGACCCTTAGTTTTTAGTTACTAATAAATAGTTTTGTATTTGCTTCAAGTGTTTCCAAGTTTTGTTTTACTAAAACACTGATGTTTTTGTATTGCCCTAGGGCATTCAGCGTGTGATCTTCAAGTACCTAAGCTGGCACTTTAAGTTGAAGATACGTTTTGAGGACATATTCTTGACAAAAAGCTTTACATCAAAGAAAGTGGTAGGTATACATAGATTATACAAACTTTGAATAAAGTAGACTTACCTTATATGGCGGCAAGAAATTGTCTTTTCTTGGCATCTGGTACTTTCATCTGGATACTTAAGTACTAAGAAAATAAGCTCAGTGTCTTCTTATTATTTTGTACTACGGTGCGGGTGCCGTTATTTTCTCTGGCTAGAAGGCATCAATGAGAACATAAAACATTTAACAATAGCGATAAAAACTTATCACTTGGCAACTTCTACTGTAGTTTGCGAGGCTTTCTAAGAATCACTTGTAAAGTGGGTGCTTGCTTTAGTAATAAAACTGGGCAAGATGCGTCGATCCATGTATATCTAAGGGTTCCAAAGTTACATGTCTCAAAGCTCCTAAAGTTATCATTGCAAGTTTGTCATACTAACTAGACTAACTAACTACTCTTATATCTAGTTCGGGAGCCTATGGAATCTATAGTATAATGTATCACGTATTATGTCAATAAAGGTTTTTTTTGTCAATTTAATTTATGTTACTTCATTAATTTAGTTTAAGTCTAGCAGTATAGCACACAATTTTACTATTACAAACATTTTCTGAGTTTTCCTTAACCGAGGTTTTAGGTGGTGAAGGAAACCTTACAATATTTATCAGAAAATCTCTTCATACTCAACTCAATAATAATAATTAAACTCTTAAACTCTGCAACTAATAGAAATTTTTTATATTTTAAAATGTTTGTTTTTGGGTTAGGTACGTCTGAATGGCAAAATTAATAATGACAGATGCGAAATTAATGGTACTATTGTGTAACAACACACGGACAGATAAAACGGAATTATGAAGGTTTTTGCCGTTTTTGCCATTTAGCTGCTGAACCCTTAATATGTCCCCACGTTTCTTTGATTCGTAAGTTTTTGACACATTTCAGCAAAGGACAAGTTTTAACAAGATCCTATTGAATGAAAGTCGCTGAGCAACCAACTTGTACTTAAATCTTTATTTAAACAACAAAGTTTCGTCTATTACGTGTACCGCAGTGATTTTCTTTGAAAATGTTTTAAGGGTTTCGTAGTTACTAAGAAATTCACGTCTGGGATGTAATTAATTAATATTGAACTAATATCTACACATATAATAAAAAGATAGAACCCAGTGTGTCTGTACATTGAAGAAAAGTAATAAAAATTTAAAGGGAGTGAGTAAAAATGAGTAAGAGTGGTTTCGCACTACGTCCAATCCGAGTTCGATCCGAATCCGTGAAAATTTGGATCTATAGAGAAATCGAATGACATATTTTCACGGGTTCGGATCGGATTTGGATCGGACGTAGTGCGAAACCACTCTGAAAGAACAGAAATCTGCGATTTTTAGAATGGTTTTCTGTATGTCTGTTTGTCTATTTAATTGTTCGCTCACATCTCCGAAACTACTGCACGGATTTTCATGTAGTTTTTACAGGCGAACAAACCTTAATGGTACATGTCCTTTGTGTAAGTTTTTTGTCTGTAGTTTTGTGTACAATAACGAATTAAGAATTAATTTGGAGCAGAATATAGGATTTGTTTCATTAAAAGCGAATGTCTGATGTACGACACAGTGTATGAAGCCCCTCTCGATGGACCTCCGACATTTTGAATGTCACAGAAAGTCGCTGGATAGAGGCAGCTTAAGACCAGACATCGTAGAATTCTATGGGGGAGGCATAGCAGTAGACAACAACAGAGGCGAGTGTTGAATTCTTTCAGAGTTTTCGTTGGAGAAGAGCGGAATTGTTACTATATTATTACCTATTATTTTGTTCGTCTATTCAATATTTTTGAATGGATTTTCGCAAAGTCACGCTTGTATCAATTAATTATCTGAAACCTGCCAATTGGACATAATGTGTTAAGTGTCCCGTAGAATACGAATTGGTTGGTTAAAATGGGTATTGGACTCTTAATAAATAATAATTCTAAAAACCCTTATTTATAGAAGCATTTAACTTAGTTAACTTACGTTACCTACTTATCAAATCTGTGACTTACCCAACTGGCATACAACATAAATCTTTATCCGTACACTTTGCTAAATAAGTACAACTTGATAAATAACAATGGCATCGTGATATTCGGATCACGTTACTCATCCCCTTGTCAATTGTTCATCTCTCCTTGCCAAATTATTAAACGTTTTTGAAAACAACCCCTGCACATGGCGCAAATGAACAACAGTCAAAATGTGAACAGGGAACGGATTTAATGAAATATACATCCACGAACTAAACCTAATATCTGTGACGCGGCAGGCAAGTAGCTGCTGAGATGCAAGAGGTTTGATTGGTTAGAGGGGTTTGATTCCCACTGCAGCATATTGTTTGCATGATCAGCAAATATTTGTTTTAGGTCTGATTGTAGCGTTACCATGGTACTGGTAGACTTTGATATGCACGACAAAGGGAATCCTAATGTGGGGTCTGGAATAAAATGTCACTGTTAGATGTTATTTGTTTATCTACATGTATCTATTTATTTTCTAATAATCATCATCATCATAATCAGCCGATAGATGTCCACTGCTGGATTAGAAATCCCCTATACAATGCATTAAGGGGGTTTGGCCATCAGCACGATTTGCAGGTGGATTGGCGATCGCAATGCTGGTGTTAGTCTCAGGTAAGATGCTGCTGCCCATCCTCTGGTTTATTTACCTAAGTCGGTTTTGACGACCACCATGGGTGGAGACCGAGGAGTCTATTCTTAAACCTGACACACCACTTTTTACTTCAACCTTATTATATATTTGTATAAAATTATACAAAAATATGACTAAGAGCTCAGAACGTCATAATAACTTCCATTTTAGTCAATAATCCCTAGAGTATAACAAAAGTAATTCCACACGAGCGAAGCCGCAGCCAACATTTCCGTAGATAATAAACCTGCAGGTCCAAAGTTATTCCCTCATATTTTGCAGCTAAGGGGCACTTCACGCAGAACGGTGCGACTAAAGGTCGCGGGTCGTACGGACCACGTGTTCAAAAGTATTATTCGGTTGTTTGATTTAGTAAGATAGACCCAAAAAGGGGCCTGTAGTAGGTAGAGTAAGGGGCTGATGGGTCAGCGATAATGTAAATTATTGACAGTAGGGCACATGAGCGAGACGAGTCTGCCGACTAAAGGCATACCTACCTACCATAGATGCCTAGGCTTTTAGGAGATGTCATTTAACGTAACCGACTGCCTAAAAATTACAAATTGTCAATGTAATTGACATTTGACATTTGTGTACTGACCTGCAGAATTTGATTGATTAATCTTACTATACCAGCTTTAAATATAGTAAGAATAAATAGTAATGCATGCATACAATAAAAAAAAAACATACAGTTGAATTGAGAACCTCCTCCTTTTTTTGAAGTCGGTAAAAAATTTAATCTAATAAAATTGTAGTGCCCTACCGGGGTTTATGTTTAAGTACCTAACTACCAAAAAGTATAAATAAAATCAATACTAATTTATGAATGTACCTACTAAATAAGAGCAATAAATGAATCAATGAATGAATAATTAACAATAAGATTTTTTTTATTAAAAAACAATCGTGATGAGATCTTCCAGTGGGTCTTCTAACACTGACTTGAAAAACAAAGAAGTTCACTGCATGCTGCGTTCATTGTAATGCTCTTGTTCTCAGGTAATGTTTTGACATACAGTATGCGTGCTGTCCGCGCAGTGTAAAAACGCCTTACCATCTCACCGTTGCGACTTCACCGACTAATATAAACGCTGAATTTATTGAGGCTTCTTGGCTGAATATGATAGTGTGTACTATTTTACTGACATTATTACGTTCCCGGCTTCCTTGCACTTTATTACTATTCAGACAGACACTTCCTTGACTCGTAAAATATGTAACTGATGCCGTTTTGACGCTCCGTGACTTTTGAGATTGGTTCGTTTCACAGTTTATTTGTGGAAACGTTTCTATTACTTTGCTCTACCTATGTTTTCGAATTTATTTTCTATGATATCAAGTCCGTAAGTATAAGAAATTCGCTTCTACGTAGTATTTATTAATAAAACTCACTGTATGAAGCTCTACAATGTGTTCAATTTATATCGATGAAACAATAAAATTCCATTCTGTATAACCTGTCTTCTGTCTTGGAAAGTTCATAATAATCATCACCACATAGGCCTCCCCTTGAATGATACGACGAGCGGTCTTGAGCCGCCTCCATCCATCGACTTCCTGCTACTTTTATTATGTCTTTAGTCCATCGAGAAGGAGACCTTCATCTACTGCAGCGCCCGGTTTGTGGTTGCCATTCCAGAACCTTTATTCCCTAACTGTTGTCAGTTCTGCTAGCTACATGGAAAGGTTATAACGCCTATTTATTTTGCCATATTACAGGCGACTTTGGTAGTTGGTGTTTGACTTTGGTAGAGTACGAAAAAAGTAATACGTTGAACTTCTTAACGAGCTATGAATTCTACTAAAATTATCATAAAATAAATTTAAACTATCTATTATCTTTTACCTTCGCTATCACCCTATTAAAAACAAATATTTGTCTATATTTGTTGTGTAGGGATAGGAATAATTGCTTTGTTTATCGGAAAATTTTATAGACCCAAAATAACATTTGATATTTATCCCAAAAACTTTCCACGTAAATCTAACTTTAAGAATATTCTAACCTAAATTGAAAAAGGATGGAATTTTAATTTGGGTAAACATAAACAATCAGTCTATCGGGTAAACCAGGCGGGTAGATAATTATGAAAATAGTTTTACCAGGTACTAATCACATTGCAGCTTTTGATAAATAAGGAACACAACCACTGATCAGAGTTCAGTAACACAGAGAGTACGTACACCACAGGTAATTCTTCTACTTTAACGAAGAAAACTTCATCCCACTCTTGCATAAATACCTTAAAACCAGTGGCTCCTGTTCTAATTATTCAATACCTAAAACTAAATTTTAGAACAATACCCTGGTTCTAAATTTAATCTCATCGGTACATCGTAAAGTACGCCAAGTGGCTGTCGAACAATTTAATAACATTAAAATGAACGGTGTGAATGTTCAGATGTATTTTAATTAACTCGCTTGCCCTTTCGTTACAGCCCTTACGTCGTTATAACACTGTAAATAACTGAGCAGAAGCGAAGCTTCCTAAATGATACAAAAACAGCTATTTTAAAAAATAACCAAGGACTTACTTGCCTATTCTTGGTTTGCATTCGTTTATCATCATCTCAAAGAGATCTCAATATTGTTATCAATATTGAAGTTCATTGAGTGGACGCAAACCAGCTTTTCTCTTAGTCGCGTGGCGAATTGTGCATGTGTCGCCATCAGTCGAGAGCTTTTCAAAAGCTTTTATTTAACTTGCAATGTATTTATGTTTGTCCGGGTGGAATCTTGCAAATGAATTTTAAATCAGTTATCTTTAACCGATTGAGCTGAATTTTTTTCATACCTGTCAAATTCAGATGACAATACAATATTATGGTGACGGCGGGCTGATGTGATGATGGAGACGGAAAGTGGGCAAAGGAACTCCTCGATCATTAATAGTAGCCTGGTAGTAATAGGGTTCATGTTGATCAGCTCACGGTTCCGATCACTAATTTAAAAAAAAAATTTTTTTGAAAAATTCATTAAAAAAAAAATTATAAAGCTTTGAAACACTGTCAATGACCTGGCTGGTGATCGGAATTTTCCTCAGCTCGAGTTGGTGAACGTTTGTATGCAAATCGGTCGCGGCGCAAGTTTAGTATGGTAACCTCTGTACATGTACACTGTGGTTACGATGCCGGAGAGGTTTTATAACATGTTATTATTTTCCCATATTGTTTCGATGTAGGATAAGGGTTGCCTCTTTATGGCAATCTAGATTGGACACTGTCGTTTAATTTTGGAGCGAAAAGTATTCTCACTCGTGTACTCCTTAAGGCCGTTACACACGGGAGCTATAATGTAAAGATATATTTAAATATATTATGCCATGTAAATCCTGTTTTTTTTTACGGGTGTAGTTCGTCTCATTTCCCTTCGTCTATCCAACCATTACATTTTTCAAACTAACATCATAGTTATCATCAGCTTATATATAGAAATCGTTTGCTGGACATAGGTCACCACCTTAGAATGCCACAATGAACGGTCTTGAGCCGCCTCCATCCAGTGAATTCCTACTAACAAACTAACTAAACTAATTAACTTCACTATAACTAACTTTACTACCTTTACTAACTTAACAAAATGTCATAAACCTCAAACCAAAAAATTTTTACTTTTAGTAAGTAGGTAGGTCTAAAAATTTGGAACAGGCTGCACGCAGAACTTCACGGTCAACTGAGGTTAATTATATTATAATAATATGTAGTATCTGCTGCGCGTGTTTGGTAATAAAATATATAAATAAATAAATGCTGGACATTTCACACAACATTATCTAGCCCCAAGCTAAGCAGAACTTGTGTTATGGCAACTAGATAACTGATAGACTTAATACAATACATTACATAGATAGATATTTTTTATTATACATAGAAAAATACCCACAACACTCTGAACAAATATCTGCAGATCGTACAAATATTTGTTCCGAGACGGAAATATATATATATCCGTATATATATGGTTTTGTTATTAGATTTGTGACAAAGAAAACAGGCAGCCATTTATAATGTAGCTAGTTTTTTCTATGTCTCTGAGTAAATCTTTATTCTTTATCTGACAAAGAGAGAGTTGATGAAAAATATGAAAATCAATGGACTGTCGACGTTGAAAAATTGCAACGGATTTCGAGAGCTTATAAAACGTGAATAGTACGTGAATTTTCAGCATCTAGTGATTCAAAATATCTTGTAGAGTGTCGTACGGACAGCAGGAAGCACGTTCCTACTATTTGCGGTTCCATTTTTGAACAGCCTTCTTCACGTTTACTTTATATGCCGGTCTTTTGGGAAAGAAAATGCATATATATAAACTGGCGCAATGAAATAGGGTCACTTAGAAAAACCACAATACCTTCCAAACTATGCAAGATATCGAATTGATATAAAATACTACATATTGTATGTAGGTACTTTACATTTTATAGATATTCAAGAAAATATGCGAAAATTTACCATTCCTCCCATAAACAATTGAATCAAAAATTTTGAAAACCATAGAATTACAACGGTTCTTTTTCTGAGAGCGATCTCTTCCAGACAAACTTAGGATCAACTAGATTTGACGAGAACGATAATGGGTCAAATAAAATAATGACGATAATAAATAAATAATAATAAATAAATAATAACGATAATGGATGGTGTCAAATAAATAAAAGTATTATGAAGTATTGAATATAAATAAAAATTATATCTATATAATTTAAATAAATTAATTGTTAATTTTTTAATAAATGAATACCATATAACTATGCATATATATAAAATTTCAATTAAAAATAAAATTAAATTTGTGTCAGGTTTTAAATCCTGGACATGAATTATTATATTATTGCAAGATGGACAAAAGCAATAGCTATTTGAAGATTTTCTTCAAAAAGCTTCAGAAGATAAGAAGCTATACGATGCTACGGCGTAGCAGCTACGCATCTTCTACGCCCGCTAAACGGATCCAGGGTTGTACCAGACCCCAATCTCTAGATCAAAGACGGATACTTTTCTCAGTTAATTCAGAATAGTCACAAGATATTTATAAACGACCCAGTCCTCTTGTAGGACAAAAAGAACCGTCAAAAGCTCTCAATATCAGGTCACCTCAAGGATTTCAGTAACTTTATCTTTAGAGCTCCAGTTTTCCGGGCCAAAGGGTTTCGAGAGGGTTCTAAGGTTCTATCATCGCTTTCAATCTGAATACATTAATTAGTTATCCCAATTTGAGTGTTTGAATTGAAGCGTTCTATATCAATAACTTTGGAAGCAGGTAGATAGGTACAGAATATAGTTTCATAGAATTTACCTATCTACTTTGAATGAATAAATAAAATTATATATAGTAAATAAATTGGATTGTTAGAAATTTTAGTTATAACTCTTGAGTTAATCTAGTGGTGCTTGGGGAATATACGGAGTTTACGAAGCACATAACGTGTTTATTGTAGTGTTTTGATAGTCAAAGACAGAACTATAGAAGACCTCTCTGACGCGGTGGGTGAGTAGCCGGCTGAGATGCAAGAGGTTGCGGGTTCGATTCCTGCTGCAGGATAAATGTTTGTATGATCTGCAAATATTTTCCGGGTCTGGGTTTTATGGTACTCGTAGTTCCTTATACCTACAGTGTGGGTTCAGGACTATAGACACCGCGCCACGACTGAAGTCCCGTGGCTGGGGCGCTAGTGTCTATGCGCAAAGGTGCAAAAAGCTAAAATCCTTCTCTATTAAACCGTTAGTTCCTCAAATGGCCGTGGGATTTCTCTGGTGGTGCGAAGTCTACGTTTGTGACTGTTGGGTGTTATGTGTAATCTTATGTAATATTGTATAGTTTTTTTTTAAATTGGTTCATACTGACATGTTGCAACGTAAAAACCCTTTTGGCTGTCAATCTCATTAATCAAGCAATCTTAATATTGACATACATACAAAGAAAACCCTTCTATACCACTGAAAATGATGGTCCTAGAGTTATTCCCCAACGTCTCTGCAAACAACTTACCTCTAACCAGAAACTACTTTAGAGCGAACGATCGATAGTATATTGAATAACGGCCCCTAATTCGCTTTTGGACGGGATGTCGAGAATTGAGGGGAATGCAATTATTGTCGGCTTGCCCTCGGGCACCCTTAAATATTTGGAAATGGAGAGTTTATCTAAAACTACGCTTCCCTCTCTCTGCTCGCCGTAACTTCCGATCGATAAGTTTGGCTTGTTGGATTAGGGTTTAACCCTTGACAAATATTATGGTTGTTTGCTATACACAAACTTTTGCTTTGATACCTTACTTCCGAGAATGAGTTATGATGAGATGTTGTCCTGCCTGAGGGTCTTCCTATAATTAGAATAGGATTATATTTACCATTGAAGTATCGATCTACTCAAGTACCAGTAAATACCAGTATTTATTAGTATAAAATAATGTCATCCAGCTAAAATGAGCTTTGTATATTGGGTATGTCTTCATAGGCACGAATAGTACATTACTGCTATGCCGGCAATCACAGGACGACTCACGTTCATCGATCAGCGCCTAATTGTGGCCAAGGATTGAATATTATTTTTCTCAAACAATGAGCGGATGTTCTAACAAATAAATAATGTAAGAGTTAGTTCATTAGCAGCGTTAGCTCACGATGCATACCACCACCACTGCTGGAAATTGAAGTCATATCTCGACTAGAGTCATTAGCTTAAAATAGCTTAGGTACATTAAGCTTAATACTTTACGGTCTCGTCGTATTGGTATAAGCCGGTATAACTATTTTTTAGGGGGCCTACGCCGTCTGCCCTTATATTTGTCTAGATTTTGTCATACAGGTACCTATACCTCAGCAGACGAAAGACGTACCCAGCTGAAAATTTCTCAGATTATTTTGTTGTTGTGGCACAAATCTTGCTAATTGAAATATGCAAAAAAAAACAAATCTAAAGGGGTTTCCTCGTGCAAGAGTTCTCCAACCGAAGAATTTAACATGCAACAATGCATCAACTATCATCGACAAAGTACTGTGACAGTGCTGTCTCCTCCCGTGGATGTTTTAAAAGCTGACTAAGGGACTACATCAGAGGATGGGCAGCAGCGTCCACCAGAGTACTCAACACCAATACTGCGATTACCAATCTGCCTGCTAAGCTTAGTGAATATGGAAAATCCCCTATTGCATTCTATGGTGGAAGCCTCGTCCAACAGTGCACGTCTAAAGGCTGCTGATGTGATGTGAATAAATAGTAACCTTTAGTTTGATATAATTAAGTAATTTTCATAAAAAAAATCTTAGGAAGGACTATGGGTTGACTTACAGTGTGCTTGGTTCGAGACGCATTTGGCTGGGTTATTATATTATTTTTTCAAAAAAGTAATTTACCTTAATTAAACCTTATTCTTGAATGTATGTTTCGCAACAATTATTACAGTAACTGTTTGCCCTTGGATGATTGCTCGATTTGAAACAATTTACCTCGAGCCTTCTCTGTCTACAATTTCCCCAGTTGGCAACAATGTTTGATTACTTTTCTGAATGATTTGCTTGCTTTTGTAAGGATTGGAATAGATAATGAAAATTGGTAACGTGGTTACGAAATCATAAACTGAAAATTACGTTGAAAATTGAGGTAACCAACGAAAATACTCCAACACAAAAAGATTTCCCGAAATATAAAAAACAGCTTGGCCACGGCTCATGACCGTACATAGCATTGAAGAAAAGAAATATGTATGGTATGGTTAGAGCATAGATACACCTCTTACCTCCGTGAATTGGCGGGCAAGTAGCCGGATGAGACGCAAAGGTGCGGGTTCGATTCTCGCTGCGGGACAAATGTTTGCATGATCTACCAAGTTTTGTTTCGGCTCTGGGTGTTGTGGTACCATAGTACTCGTAGTTCCTGATACTCACGACACAGGGAATTGGATCAGGACTATGTATGTGACTGTTAAGTGTTATGATATGTTACATTTTATTTTATTCTCGTTGATCTTCTATTGCATCGGTATTATCGCTTGGCAAGTCAATCCTATGGTGTCAAATCCCGCTGCAGGCTAATTGTATTAAATCATAAGATGGATTACGATAACTACGGCGGTAATGCGTTAATTGATCTCAATGCGCCTGGACGGTTGTAGATAACAGTGTAATTACCAGTTTCATAACGTGATGAGTGTGGTACTGACGTGCTGTGGGTGAAATATGAATATGCGCAAATTTAAATTATGTATTCAATGAAAACGTAAATTAATAATTTCAATTATATCTAGAATGCGAATCCTAATTTGTATAGAATTCTATCCAACTTTGGCTTCGCTAGCGTACCGGGATAAAATTGCCTCAATTCAGGTCACTATCTTTTTACTTAGTTCAGTTTTTATATCATGAATGAGGAACAAAAATCGAATTTTTTGCTGTAACTAATATTGGTTTGTTGCCCGTGGCACTACCAGTATTACTGCCAGTAATAACACGGGTAAAAAAAAACCCGTAGAACTACCAAGCGATCTAGTAGTACCACGGGAAGTTTTTTTTTACCCGCGTTAACATACACTCATAGCCAACATTTCATAGTTTGACACCTGTGGGATTAACTGAAAAAAAAATTGAACTCAAAACTCACGTAATTGATTTGATAACGCAACGCAGGTTCATTCAATTAAATAAGCTATAAAAGAAACCGGTTAAAATTTAACTATAAAGCTTACTATTATTAAACAATCTAGCATACATTATTTGTTAGAAGTATACCATCCAAGTTTCTTAGTATATAAGTATCTACAAAGAGTCAATACGGGTTGATACGGGTCCCCTAGGAGAGCTTCTGAAGACGGACTTTCGGATTTAAACCATGGGGACATTACTTATTAATACAAAATGGCTGACAAAACCATTTGAACTGTTGAAGCATTCGATATCAAATACAAAATAGCGTTTAAGTAGTTTTTACTCGTTTCGTGTACCGTGGCGTGTTTGCCTTAAGAATAGACTTCTCCGTCTCCTCCCGTGGAGGTTGTAAAAGCCGACTATAGGATAACCAGGGGATAGGCAGCAGCATCCACCGGAGTACCGCCAATACTGCGATCACCATTCCCCTGCTAAGCGTGGTGATTGTAGCAAATCCCTCCATTGCATTCTATGGAAAAGCCTCGGTCAGCAGTAGACGTCTAATGACTGCTGATGATGATGATGACTCGTTTTGTGTGGTCTCGAATCACCCTGCTGTCCTGTAATAAAGGATTATTGGCCACCAGTGAAATTTCTAGAACTACAGTTATTACAGTTGTTACAGATCCAATCAACGTGTTTGTACAAACAACTGTTTGCAACACTTGCGGTCTGTTCCATACAACATCAGCGGAATTACACAGGATATTGAACAATTTCCTTCGTTCTAGCACCTGGGTAATTGCTTTAATTCCTATGAGTGTAGCGTGGATGAACAAACCCTGGACTAGAATTAAGGACATATTTTAATAAACTGAGTTGCGTCTTAAAAACTTTTTTAGGATTTTGGTTTTAATATCACATCTAAGTTGCAGTAACATTAGCCTAAGTAATTATTTATGCACTAATTCCTGGAGTTTATTTGGAGTCTAATAACTCTTACAAGTTTTGTCAAGTATGTAGGGGTTTTTTATAGCTAGTTTCTAGTACGTTGATAGGTGTAGTAGAACTCATTCTAAAATGAGTTCATTCGGGAATGTATTACCACTAGTTTCTATCACGAAGCAGATTGCATTACTATGTTATTATTTGAAGGTTCCGATAAAATAAGACACTATGCCACGTACTAGATGATCGGTAGCCTACGGGTATTTCAGTTGTAATGAGCAGGAGGGCAGACGTTTTCATCACTACCTCAAATAAAAAAACTTGGGAAAAATATTCGGCGATCGGCGGTCTGGAAGAGATCGCTCTCAGCGATAATACCACCCATTGTATTTCCATACGTATAAAGTATGATTACTTTAATTTGTCAATTTTTAATGTTGTGTACAATAAATTGTTTTCTATCTATCTATGCCTACGGCCATACAAAAAAACTTGTGTATTTCATGCAGTACTTTTAGAGGTCCATCCAAAAATCTGGAGTTCAGTTGTAAGTGCCTCCGTGGAATATAGGTAAGGCAAAGTAAGGGTAACGTTACCTATGAACTGTAACTGTAACACTTAATCTTTGTTAATGACTACAATTCGAACCGATGCAAATCGAATCTGAGAAACTCCCGTTACCTCGAATTGGAATAAAGTTCTAGATTAAAAAAACTTACTGTAAAATTTTACTATCGCTACTTAAGGCGCAAAAACAACGTTTTTCAGAAAAAAAAAGTGACTTGGACTACTCATCTTAACAGATAGGTATCTTCTTTTTCACCAACCGGTAGAAATCCACTGCTGAACAAGGTATGTGCTGCGTTAAGTGTTATTTGCCATAATCACCACGCTTGGCAGGCAGAAATGGTGATCGCAGTTTCGTGGTAAGTACTCAGGTGGATGCTGGAGCCCATTCCAAGGCGTAATCCCTTTTAGGACATCCACAAGAGGAGTTGGAGGAGTCCTATTCGAAAAATCCCTTGCTCAATTTGATTTAAATGTATGGGACCAGTGCATGTCCATTGTCCAATATTCATTTGTACTTACCAAAAAAAATGTACCTACGCGCTGTCACTTTGTGACTCTCGAAAAGTCGTGACCGCGAGTCTCACCAAAAAGTTTTGCTCCTTATTTATATAGAAACTTAAGGCAAGTTCACATAACAGAATCCTAATTTTTCCTGTTTATTAAGAAACACATAGAAAGACTATTTTAAAGAATGTACGTTCCTACAAACAAAGCTGACCCAAGAAACGAACACTGATCCTAATGCTTTATTGAAGCGGCGGTCTTACATTGAGATTTATCGCCGCGCCTTTTGGACTAACGAAGTTCTATTGGTATCCTACTTCCCCGGCTCTAATAGAATCCATAAACAACAATTTTGCTGAACAACCAGTCAATACCTTCTTAGTTTTTGTGCTTTAGCTTTGGATCGTAAGAGAAAGACAATAAGAATCACTTTTGAATTAAATAATACATTTTAAGTTTTTTTCAATACACATGAAATTACGTGTTTCTTGGAGGAGGCGGAGACGTCGGCTTTACACAATGATTTTGAGATTTACATTTTTTTGACGAATTATTGCACAATGTAGTTTACAAAAACTGCATCCATTTACGAAAAATCCAACAACCAGAAGCCCAATTCTTGTAATTATAAAACATTAAATTCACAGTATAATCTAATTTCAGTCCACTGCCACGTCTGTCACGTAGACTTAGTAACTGTTACTTAATCTTCGCATTCATACGTTATCTTTCTCGCTCTAACGAACGCCTTCCAGAGCGACAGAAAGGAAAAGATTAATTGTGAAAGTTGACTGAGATTATTTTGCGAATTGAATGTCAAACCATTACGAGAAGAGGACAGCCTTACAGCATTGTGTCATTCTGGTTGTAAGAAGATTAATATTATGTAATAGGTATAAGTAGTTTTATAGTTCCTACACCATGGCACAGTACACATATCTCTACTGCGCCAAATATTACATTCCGATTCACGTGACTGTCCCAAGACTACAACAGACCAATAGAACTCAGCCATTTCACAATCAGACCAATAGGATTACTTGATTGTTACGTAGACATGGGACATCGCGTGAACACCTTGTTTTTCTATACCACGGCGCTAACTTAAGCCTCATTCAATTCCTTTCTTTTCCGGTACAAGCCGTTGCTTTTCCATACTTTCATTTCATTCAGACAAAGAACTTTATGCCCACTTTGCCTGTCTCAATGTAGTCCCGTCTCTATTATTGATCAATATTCATTTAAGACTGTAAATTCAAACCTATAGTTTCAGGGGCTTCAAGTATCTCAATTATTTCATAAATTTAACCAATTCATTGGAAACTGGTAGTGTCTTTGTTTTGCACAACAAAATGAGTAACTCTTCCAATTAAATTTTATGGAATTACTAAGAAGTAGATTCTGGAAATTATAGAGTTGTTCTCTGAATACAATTTATTTTCGGTCGTTCTATATAAACACGTCTTAAAGTTTATGCTGTAGTTCAAGTTTGTACCTAGGTAAACCGGTACATTCGTTTGTCTAGTCTTAATATCTTATGACCTAGTAAAAACCTTAAAAGGTATCAAAAAGAAAAGAAAAATAATTTCTAAATTGTCTCTAAATAAACAAGAAACCTTTCATCTTAGTCCAACACCCACACCATAGCAGCTAGAGAAATTAAAACTCCCTCCAATAGTTTATTTCATCAACAGAAATATACTTAAAAAGGTCTCAGGGAAACCTTAATTTATTTAAGCAAAGTATTAATTTCAGCGGGAGCGTCCAAAGCTTTGAATTTGATTTTCTTCAGAATTTGCAAAATTCGTAATACGAATCCGATTAGTGAATAAAATCTTCGGATCGGGAGATTCCTACGTAATGTATTCAGAAACTTTGCACCCTTTTGTTTCATTAGTGATATTTTATTCTGTTTAACAAGTTTTTTTTTGGTATTTTTTTACAAAAACTGTTTCTTCACAATCATGAACTTCAAATTCTTTATTTTTGGTATTTTTCCCTTCATCCTTATTCCTATTTCTTTGTAGTTAATTACTTTTTTTATTTCATAACGGTACTGCCATGTGGCCCAACTGGTGTTTAGCAGTAACCCCAGCCCATTACAAATGCAATACCTTTAGAGGTATTGCATTTTTTGAGGTAGGGCGCGTCCTAGGTGGGCGTGACCTTAGGGTCACGCCCACCTAGGACGCGCCCTACGTGGAATTGCACTACGCCTGTCATCCTGTGACATGAAGATGAAAAGTCTCATGTGTCTGTAATTTCACCGGCACCCATTCCCCTTAAACTGGAACACAGCAACGCGAGTATTAATTACTGCTTGGCGGCAAGAATAGGAACTACCACTAGATTTTTTTTTTTTTAAATAAATGTTTTTCTTAATGACCGATTTTTTTCTTCATAAATTAATTTGAATATTCATCACCAGTTTGTTTACGTTCACTGCTGAACAAGCCCTATAGTTATTATTATAAATAGCTATAATCTCCATGCTTGGCAGGCTTATTTGATGATCGCAGTTTGGTATTCAGTACTCAGACGTATGATGCTGCCCATCCACTGGTGTAATCCCTTAGTAAGGCTTTTACTACATCCAAAGGAGGAGAAAGAGGGTTGTATTCTATTCTAATTTTGATAGTTATTTAAAGATGTTGAATTCGCTAAGAATATATTCCAACTATTGTTTTGTGTGAGAATTTTGATTTATCGCTCATAGACCGACGTCGAGGTCATCTGTAACAAAGTCGGTTGGCAAACAATTAGGCAGAGTTAGGCTGTTTGCACAAACTAGTCGATGTTTGCCAACCAACATTCCTGCCGGATATTAGTCCGTGTCCGGATGTGTAAAAGAATGTGTAGAACTTAAAGAGGGTGATGAATCAGGGAAGAGGCTCATATTTGAGATGTGTATTGCAAAGTTTTCGGCGCAGATATTTAAAAACATCCAATAGTCAACATAGTCATCCTACACTAGGATTCCCTGTATCGTGGGTACCTATCAGAAACTACGAGAATCATGGTACCACAACTGCGGGAATCGAATCGTTAGTACCTACTACTCGTCCACTGCACCACGAAGGTCAATTACGGTAATTATCAATAAAAATAAAATAAATAGGTAAATAGTAAGATCTGCTTAGTCTTCGAGTTCTCCCGCGTTCTGATCATCTGGTAAGATTTAAATCAAATAAAATAGGTTTTTAAAATTTGATTAACCAATCATAATATTCTTGGAAACAATAAGTACTAATCCAGATCGAAAGATACAAAAACAACGGTCGGTATTTGTTATTTCCCTACAACATATTTCATTTCCGCCAATGAGTAACGTTTCAAACATCGCAGGATCAAGCAAGACTTATCTCTATCACCTACTTGCAGCAAATGAACCGATGCGAACAGACTTATGTGTTAGTTTGTAAGACGGCCATTTTATCAAGAGCTTTCTGTGATGCTGAGATTGTAATATTCTAAGGGTGGAAAAGAGTCTATGTTAATTGGTCATGTGAAGCAAAATTCATATAGGATGTTATCTGCCATGCGACAAGCGTTCTTCGAGGAAATAGACTTGCGAAGCGGAAAATGCTACGCCTTGTCGGTTGCAGCGCTAATGACTAGTCAATTTGTCTAGGCATCACAATCAATTTGGAATGTAGGTTTAAAAGTACGAAATGTTTTATAATTTTATGGCGTTACCATTATTTCACCAACTAACTATTAACTATAGTTCTATGGTGTCTCAACCTAAAAAAAGACTCCTCCAACTTCTCCCGTGGATGTAATAAAAGCCAATTAGGGATAATACCAGGTACAGCAGCATCCACTTGAGTACTTAACACTGCGATCACCAATCCGCCTGATAAGGGTATAATTATGGAAAATCCCCCCATTTTATGTATTGGGAGAGGCTATGCCAGGTTTTTATGTCTACCCTCTGATGAAGAAAGAGCAGAAGAAACAAAAGAATATCTCACTCTCTCTCTTGTTTTTTGAAAGTTTGAAAACTTTTTCTATGCCTCAAAAAATCGTCTTGAGATTTCTAAACTGTTTACGTGAACTGGATAAAAACCAAGTCTGAGCTCTGAGGGTTGTTAGTTCATAAAGTAGTTAACGTAGTGAATATTTAAATAAATTTATTCTATCAGATCTACCGATATTGAATCCACCAAACATTTAATATCGAACATAATATAAACAAACATTTTATTCGTGTTTCCGGGAATAAACACATTTGCGATTGATTGTTTTGGCCGGGTAAATACGGCTATGACATTGTGCAAACAGACAGCCGTACATTAACTTAGGGCTCCCCCATAGCATACAAAAACAAATCAACCGTAGGAAAACACTGGCTAATGTGTTTTTGGCGGGGGTGGGGTCTTCAATTGCTGAACTCTGCCAGTCGCAGTGACTTCTTTACTCAACTATACCAAATCCACTGTTAAGAGGTTGAAAATGAAATCGTTTTTTACAAATTTTTTGAAAATATAAAAAGAAACATCAGTCTATCAAACTTCTATCAAGAGATAAATAAGTAAACAAGTGCGGGTGGGACTCGCGTCGAGAAGATTCCGTGCAAGTAGGCTACCATTAGTAACCACTAGAGTCTAGTGGTTACTAATGGTAGCCTACTAATACTAATACGTGTAATTATTATTGATCTAGTCACTAGTCAATCAATACATTTTATAATAATAATAATAATAATATCTCTCTCTGCAGCCCTAGCCTCCGACCGCTTGGGCCTTGCTCCGCGGCCGGAGGTTTCCCGTTTAGATATTTATTTTTTACTAAAATGTTTTTTATGCTTATTAAGTTTTTGGAGATAGTAGGTATTTTTTTATAGTAAAAAATATATTTTTGTAACGATATTTTAAATAAATGAATGTCATAATAATAAAGTTTTTATTCAGACAACTAATAGTCCAATATTGTTAGTCAGCTTATGATTAAGGGTTAGTACTTAATAACTAATACAGATTCAGTCCTCTGAGAGAGCTTCCACACCAGAGGACATGCGTAATTATTTGTAATTTTATACGCATTTTCTCTTTATGGATTTTCTTTTCCCGTGGGACTTTAAGGAATTAAGATTTTCATTTAGGTTTTCTTGGTACCTATGCATAAAACCCAACATTTTTTTATTTTTTTTGTCTCGGTAGGTTTCGTTGCTCAATCTTAGCATATTTATTTAATATATTTTAAACTAAGCATTTTCAAATTATAAAAAAAAAATATTTCTCATAACATACTTCATACAAACTTTGTTAATACAAACTGAGAAATAGATTTTGTGTTAGTTTTCTAAAACTAAATTTAATACAATTTGATAATAATGGTATGTATGGCGGTGAGCTATTTGCCAGTCTCTACATTTAACGTAGGTATGTAAAGTAGGTTCATTACTCAAATGCCACTTAATTATACTGAATTATATCTCTTCCTATTTTTGCATGGTCACTCAAGATTGTCTGTCATCACTCTGTACGTCATCTTATATGTGTATCAATAATATTTATGTAGGTATATAATTGTGTGTATTATATTATACTGGTAGAATATATTTATAATATATTTATTATTTTGTTTTTTAAATCAATTTGTTTTACTGTAGGTACTTGTCGTTTTGTGATTATACTAAGATGTACGCCACCGTTCTTATTTGTTAAATAGTTTCTGTCCATCCAAAGGTTGTCTGGAAGAGATCGCTCTAAAGCGATAAGACCGCTCATTGTACCTCTGATTTGAAACTTTGTATCCTTATTTTTTTGTTTATGGTGTACAATAAAGTTATAATCTATCTAATCTATCTATACTGAAATAAAAAACCAAGTTATTTAAAACAATATTTTTTTATTAAATTCTACTTATATAAAGCTATGTTAAAAAAATACGGTGGTTAGGTAGCTAAATAATGACAGTAGTGAATATTGTTGATATTATGGAAGTTTCACTTACATTATAAAACTTAATATAATTATGAATCAGTTTTTGTAAACTGACGATTCCTCCTCTTCTTTCTTCACCGCTTGGATAAGGACCAATGACATAACGGCATTCACCACCTATAAAAACAATGTAATAAATTAACATTTTTGACGACCTCGGTGGTTCGGCGGGCGAGTCGCCGGCTTAGACGCAAGAGGTGCGGGTTCAATTCTCGTTGCGGGACATTTGCGTGATCTGTAAATATTTGTTCTGGGTCTGGGTGTTGTGGTACCATGGTACTCGTAGTTCCTGATACCCACGACACAGGGTATCCTAGTGTGGGCTCAGGACTATGTATGAGACTGTTGGGTGTTATGTTATATCATGAAATACTTTTTCATTATTATTATATTCGTAGCGCCAACAAGTGGCTCTGACGGAAGACCAGCGTTGGTTGCTATTTTGCTAGTCAACCAACTCATGCGGAGCAGAGCCATTTTGTTACTGGAGTTACACTTCGTACCTTCGGGTCTGTTTCCTCTAAGTCTAAGTTTTTTATGTCTCTGTGTAACTCTTGTATACAAATAAATTTATATTATACTAGTTGCGCCCCGCGGTTTCACCCGCGTGAATAATGATGAAAATTGATGATGATGATGATGATGATGATGATGAAAAGTAGCCTATGTGTTAATCCAGGGCGTAAAGTATCTCCATTCCAAATTTCACTCAAATCCATTCAGTAGTTTTTACGTGAAAGAGTAACAAACATCCATATACTCACAAACTTTCGCATTTGATGATGATGATGATGATGAAAAGTAGCCTATTTGTTAATTCAGGGCATAAAGTATCTCCATTCCAAATTTCACTCAAATAAATTCAGTAGTTTTTACGTGAAAGAGTAACAAACATCCATCCATACTCACAAATTTTCGCGTTTATAATATTAGTAGGATTCTATTCTATTAATTAGCAGCCGATAGACGCCCACCGCTGGACGAGGCCATTGAGTAAGGGGATGTGCCGTAATCACCACGCTTGGCAGGCGGATTGGTGATCGCAGTATTAGTGCTATGTACACAGATCGATGTTGTTTCCCGTTCTCTGGCACTTGGATAGCTCAGTAGCACAGTATGTGAGAGCTGTAAGCTCGTGGGCTAGTATTATTATAATCCAAGATTACATTCTAAACTTACAGATATCATGCAAGAAGCGAGCACGATGCCAGCCAGCCAGCTGGTCTTGCCCTCCAGGTACCAGGTCAGCTCATCAATGCAGCCGTGGAAGTAAGCATTGCCAGTGACGGAGTCGCGGCATTCGGAGGGAAGTGGCTTGTTCATGTTTAGGTAGTCCATTGGACCCTCGGCTCCGCAGCAGCCAATCTGGAAATTCAAAACGAAATGAATGCTAAAAATATACACAACTAGTGTCCCGTGGCTTTACTCGCGTTAAACGGAATAATTAGTCTATGCATAAATCTAGGTATTTTTCTGTGTGTACATACCAAATTTCATCGAAATCGGGTTAGTCGTAGAAATATCTAAACTTTTGCTTGTTAATGTAAAATGCCGATTGTCAATATCGGAGCTGATTGGGATAAAGATAAAAACACTGAAATACAAATGAATCTAGGGTCAACCTATCTCCGTGTTCCAAATGCATTGGCGATGGAAAGCATCCTCGTTATCACGAGCATGTCAAGATACAATGTAGTAGACACCGCTGAGGAGCTTAGTTCCTTGTCACCTTCATGTATAATTATGTTAAGGCAAGAGCAATTACAACTACTAGAATTAATTGCAGTTGAGTCACCAAACGTTAGCACTTTAGACAGCTAGCACGTTCGGTAGCTCTACTAAAAACTGTTTTTCTACGAGTGTTGTTGTTAGGTATGTCTCAGTCGACATTTACCTAGGTACCGGTCCATAATCCAACTTTGGTTTATAGTCTTTTGTTTGAATTCGCGACCTTTGTATGATATCTAAGAAAATTATGATGTACCCAAACATATCAAACATATAATAACTTTCGTCTTAATTTCATATTATTCATAACTTTTACTTGTTTTTCTCAGAAGAAAGGTACAATTTGTCTTGTTAAAAAGTGAGTCTAATTAATTGAATTAATAAATTGGATACAGTTTCATTTGTACAGATAATTTTATTTCAATGCTAGTTGCAGTCAGCGCCATGCCGTTTGAATCATTAATAGGTTAGTTAAAATATAAATGTTTTTATATTTAAGTCAGTCCTTAAAGGTATTGTAATCTCCTCATGTAATACACCGAGAAATTTCATTAGTTGATTTCCCGAAAGTAAATTGTTCAGACTATGGCCTTTCAGTGTACCTATTAACATCAAATTACAAAAAAGCTTTACAATTTTACACCCTCGTCTAGAAATGAATGTTCAATAAATCTGAAAAGATTTTTTAGCTAACACAAAAATTTTTGTTACCCTCGCCCAGTGCACAATCTCACTGGTGATTCTATTAGCTCTAAACTGAGCCACAGAGCATCAGCAATTTCAAGCTGTGTTTCTGTACACAGGTTTCGAATTGACAAGCTAACTGCAGGTAACTTATTGGGTTGGACCCCATTAAATCGCACACTCGCTTACTAAAAATCCATGTTTTGTATGGAATTGCTGCGTTCAATTATGGCAATTACAAAACCAAAACAATATAAGCCTCTAAGTTTTGGACAAATTCGATGTCCGTGTTCTATGTTGAGCAGCTCATTGTAGCGAATTATTATGTATCCAACGATTATTAGTTGTCTTTGTGGATTGTTTGTAAACTATAGAAGTTTCTGAGCTTTGTTTCATGCTCTGTGTTGGCGTCAAGCGGCTGCTAGCCGTCACCCAACCCAATATTCGCCAAAAACGTTGTGATGTTTGCTTCGTTAGGTGTTACAATTTGCTAGCCATTTTTAAAACTCGGTTCGACAGCAATATCATATTCCTTTTCAACTACGTTGTTCGAAACAAAGCGAGGTAGGGATTTAAAAATAAATAAATTTAACCACTCTATTGTTAAATTTTGATTTTAACACAAATTCAGAATTTTTATATGCTACAAATATTTAAGATATTTTATGTGATACAATTACGTGATATTTAATACCGTACTTTTGTGGCATATTTCAAAGTATTTTTCTACCCACGCTTGAGCCCAGAGAGAACCCCTAATTTTAGGTGGTTTAAGCAGACTTCTACTTACGCCTTCCTGCACCATTCTCAGAATCTCCCGACTGCCTTCATGCTGCGGATTGTTCATGAGTCTCATGATGACGTCACGGATGAGAGGCTGAATGTTTGAGTCATAGGTAGAAAAGTCGAGCACCACGCAGGCACCGACGAGGCCGAAGACAAATATAGCAATTTGTGATGCTATGTACTATAATAACAAAAAAGATAGTATTACAATAGTTCCAGAATCTAACCGTATTCTACATCACAACTATATCAACATTGCAGACCATAATTTTGACGATAACGTGGGGGTCCCACCCATAAGGGTAGATTCTTATTTAGAATTATTTGAAATGTGGGTAGGTCATGCCACTCCCTGAAAAAAAACATGAATGACTCCTAGTATTAAGTGGTTTTTCTGTGAAATACTGATTTCCCAACTAGATATCTGGAGGATATATTTCAATATCATGTGGTGAATTCCGACGACTGAGTTTCACTCAATGAACCTGTCTTTTAATATAGTGAGTGCCTAAGATAACAGGATTACCCGCCGAGTACAGTGTAAGGCTTTTTAAAACACTTCCAATATCTAGGATTAGAATCATGTTATGACAACATGTCCTGAACAAGGCATAACATCCTCATCATCCGCCTGTAAAAGCTATTGCAAAACCACGGCGAATGGTAGTGTTTCCACTATTGGTTTGCCATAATCACTGCGCTAGGCAGGCGGATAAGTGATCGTAATATTGGAGTTAAATAATCAGGTAGGTGCTGCTGCCCATCTTTTGGTGTTATCCTTTACGAAATATACTGGATATAATACAAATTTGCACTCGGCTAATAAAAAGTAAAAAAGTAGATTCACTTACACCATCATCATCATCACCAACCTGTTTACGTCCACTGCCAGCAGTGGACGCCTTGTCCAGACAAGGCGTCCCCCATTGAATGGGGGATTTACCATAATCACCACGCTTGGCAAGCGGAATGGTGGAGGCGGTTGCAGCTGTCTATCCTCTGGCAATCCCTTAGTAAGACTTTTACTACATCTACGGGAGGACAAGGAGGGGCTTATTCTCAGGCCGGACATACCATGGCAATGGTCACTTACACCATAAAGGAGTAAAACGTTTTCCATAAGAGCCGACCCGCAACCCAGGAAAGCAACCACCATGATGCCGAGAGATGCTATGAGGATAATGTAGATTCCGATGAAGTACTTCTGCAGTTCCAGTATCCTCATCCACTCGTTAAAACCCGGCTCGATGCATATCCAGAGACATAGCGCGAATATCGACACGCCGAATAACTGAAAAGGAAATGAAAATACACATTATGTAAATACTCAAATAGTTTTGTCTATTGTTGTGTGTTTGTTTTTAAAAAGACTTTTTTTTTTAAATAAATTTTTGGGGTTCGAAACTTAAGAGGGCCTGCCTATTAGAAAAATACTGTAACACCAATGAAAACTATCCTGGCACTATCAAGAGTTTATTGAACACTGACATAAAAACAAAAATTTAAAACTAGTAAAAAAGGAATAACTTTAAATTCAATAACCAGACAGCACCCTTGTGAAGGAGGCTGGCACTATCGGTAGAAAAGTATGGTTGCCAACATAATATATTGTTAAATACAATCGGGTTCAGAACGTCGGCAAAGTTTTCGCGCAGTTACACATGTTTGTGTATCGTCGCGATGTCATACAAACTTCCAGCCAATTTGGATTAGTGTTTTGAGTCATATACGCAACAGTTAAGAGTTAATAAGTATCTTCTGGGTGAAAGACCTTATTATTGCTTCCCATCAGGCTAGATCTAGTCAAAGTTGCGCGTTGGAGCATCTTGGATTGCAAGTTATTTGACAAGGGATTTTGTGGATTGGATGTTGGTAGGTACTTGAATGGTGTAGCATTTTTTAAACTGTTAAAACAGAATGCTATTGCATTGCTTGCATAATTTCTTGGTAGCAAATATAATGGTAAAGCTTCCCCAAACGGTCGTTAACACAGAGATAGAAATGGGTAAGTAGTTTGGAAATAATAAAAATTTGAACTTTGGAGAGGAAGGAATAAGACAAGTAATTATAAGTTTTGTTAGAGCCATTTAAACTTAACGAGCTATCTTTTTATGGATACTACCAAACTATTTGACGACTTTTGGAAAACTTATGCAAAACAAATCTAAAGAGTGATTCCATTATAAAGCTTTAGGGTTCTATTCAATAATATGTCCGATGGGATTGTTACGAAATTCCGATCATATCAAATTCACAACAAAAATGTCTCAGAAATTCTTCATCCTGCTTCTTACTCTCATGTACACCAATACAGACATCAAAACACTCTACAATCTGCTGTTTCTTCCCTGCAAACCAAGCATCTTCTAATTAAGAACTTTCCTAACTATTGCTTCACCTTCATATCTATAATAGTGAACAAAATACAAACGTATGCTGATCCCCAAAAACGATAAAGCTAGCAGTAAGATAAAAACACGAACTATTGCTTCGAAGAAGTAAAAGTTTTATATTCTCATTAATGCCGTGAGTCCTGTCAAGTTTTATTCGGCGGCGGAATGAGTCTTCTCAGAGTAATAATTAGGAAGTTTAGGATAATAAAACTATTATGTATAATAATAATAATATAGATTTTATTCAAATCAACATAGAAATCTATAACTTATGAATAAAATATTAAAACGTCTATGTAGTCTTGTATTTGATTCTTGGTTGTTTTCTGTAGATCTGTTTGCCAGTCGGCAAAAACCTTCTCCATATTAATTTAATTGTTTAGCTACTCTGTTCCACGTCACTCCTGCCACTTGTCTAATGTCGTCATCCCAACTATTCTGTGGTCGACCTCTCTTTCTTTTTTTTCTCTAGGGTACCATCGTGTCACTTTTTTACTCCATTTGTCCTGTCCCCTTATCATGTGCCCTGCCCATCTATGCCACTATTATGTATTAATAATAAATATTTTGAATCCAGTTTTTTCTAAAGGTAAACAATGAACAGATAAGCATATCGCGGCCTGATTGTCACTGCGGGGTAAGACATCTTTACTCGAGCCATTGACCTTGGGCTACTCGTATCCATGTACGACCCTAGACGCTGGTTCGCTTTCGTCTATCTATCTAACTAACCAATCACCATAAGCAACTACTAGGTATATAGCTGTGCCTAGGTTTATACCTGTGTATAGGCTCGCTATAAGCTTTTTGCTCCGAGGTCTCCGCGATCACGGCATCCCTTATAATAGTCTTGTTTTTGTCTTGCAAACAGGCGAGATAAAAACGGAGCCATTGTCCCGGTAATATACAAGATCTATATTTTGCCATAAACGTAGATGTTAATAATACTTGTTTTGTTTGCGCAGACTGTGATTTTCTACAGAACGTCTACAAGAAGAAATACCTAGTTTCTTGTAATGTACGAATAGGTATTTCATTTCGTTTCTACGTAAAACGAAACTTCTGAGTAATACAATCAGGGTTATACTCTGGACTATAATGTTAACGTTTTCAATTAAGTTACGAGAATATTATGTTGTATGTAGGTTTAAATATAGGTAGGTATATAATACACGAGCAAACAAACAAGCTGAAACTGAAGTTGGAAAATTATTTTATACGATAACTTGCTTATATTTTTTTTTATATAAAGATATTTTGCTTCAAATCATAAACAGGCAATTACAAAGGTTCATTGGTGCATGCCTATTCCTGGTTTATAGATAGGCTTAAATATTATTATGAATAAGGGGGCAACCCTTATTCATAATAATTTTTAAGCCTATTTTAGTTAAAATATTTTTTGTCTTGTTTTGACGTATGATATTTTACATCAGAGAGAACAAAACAAAAGCTATTTTAACTAAAATAGGTTTAAAAAATATGGTTATGAATAAGGTCCTCTGATCCAAAGGTGACCTTTATATTAAAATATGGCATAAGTTCCAACTGGGTTAGTGTTACATCGCTCACAGAGTATCTGTACCTACCTAAAGACAAATCGGTTAGTAGTTGCAAAAACAAACGAATGCGGGTTTTGTCTTGCCAACTTTTCTCTTGTTTATTTTCATCCATTGCGATTTATATTAATCTGCCAAGGAGAGTCATATAAATGTCTGTCTATTATTTTGTTTGTTTGCTATAAAATAGCATGAACTGACACAACAACGATTTACTTCAACGTGCTCTAGTCATTATGCTAAGACTTCAACAATGATTATTATTTTATGAGTCAGATCATGACTGACGGTATATAGCCGGCAGGTTTTTCATCGTTTCTTTAGTGTAATTGGCAACAAGGAGGTAATTTTTAAAAAACAATAAAATTCTCTTTTATTTTTTATAACGAAGTGTACTTAGTGAGGAGTATGGCTAAAACAAGATATCAATGTTAGAGCCAATCTGAGTTCCCAAGTGAGCCCATGTAGGTCACTCACAAGAACAAGCAATGTAATATAGCTACCTAAATCCACTACAAAATAAGCGAAACTGAAGAACTGGGCCGCATGATCATTATACTTTCTCGGCAAAAAGCGCTATTGAGACAACAGCTCACTCGGCAATCCATTAAAGTCCCGACGAATGATGCGGAAAGTTGACTATAGATACTGTGGAGGAAGTAGATTACTTGTTTCATTTGCATTGATAATTTAACAAGAGATTGATAGGTAAGTATTTCGTTCATTATAAGAATTAACAATATTCCTTAAATTTGTATGTTTTGTAAGGAGTTTCGCAGATTATATACGGGCTTTTATCTGTATATATTAGCTATGCTGACAGATAAACATAAAAACATGTAACCCGTTACTGTGTTGGTTAATTTGGGCCTTTGGAATACAATTTTCGAAGAACATAGTTATTTGGTCGGATTATAGCGAATGATCAGTAACCTAGTGGTAACCTCGTGGCGCGGCGGGCAATTAGCCGGCTGAGATGCAAGAGGGTTCAACTCCAACTGCGGGACAAATGTTTGCATTATCTGCAAATATTCGTTCCGGGTCTGGGTGTTGTGTTACTCGTAGACATACCCACGACACAGGGAGGCCTAGTGTGGGATCAGGACTGTGGGGTATTTGACTGTTGAGTGTTATGCTATACTATGGGCTTGAAATAAAGTCTATCCCTTTTACGTCAAATATATTTGTCTTTCACATAAACAAAAAAATGTATTTGCAAGCTTTTACGTGAACTTAAACCTAACATGCAGCACTGCAAATACAGTTAATTCAATGTGACTAGGCGAGTGTTGAACTCTAAACTCTTTCCACCTTCTTATCAGCTGTTTTACGGTGGAAAATTAGATTTCAACCACGATTAGGTCCGATTGAAATTGTCTCTTTGCTCGCAATATTTATCTGTTCCCATGATATAGGATATTTTATTGAAATTGAATTTAACAAAACACTGATCAAATTGTAATAATAATAATTGTTTATTTCAGCTAAGCTTTACAACAGTGCTGTTTAATACTGTTTGTTTTTGCGGATGGTATTTGCTTATTATTGTTAGCTTATCTCTTTAAGTTAATTAGTGACCAACAAAGTGTCTTTTTAAGTCTCTATTTGTTAAGAGACTTTTACATTAACATCAGGTAGGTAAGTAGCTGTTAAATCATTTGTACGTGAAATATTGGATTATCATAATTTATTATAGCTAATGTAGAAGTCCTCTACCGGGCATAGACCTCTCCCCTAGAATGCCACGACGAACGGTCTTGAGCCGCCTTCATCTACCGATTTCCTACGACCTTTTAAATAAAATAAATATATGCTGGACATTTCACACAACATTATCTAGCCCCAAGCTAAGCAGAGCTTGTGTTATGGGTACTAGATAAATGATATATACTTAATACAATATAATATTACATAGATAGATATTTTTTTATTATACATAGAAAATACCCAGAACACCCTGAACAAATATCTGCAGATCGTACAAATATTTGTTCCGAGGCGGGAATTGAACCCACAACCTCCTGCGACGCAGGCGAACCTTCGCCCGCCGCGGCACAGAGGTCGTTGAATGTTTTAATGTCTTTAGCCCATTGAGAGTGGAGCCTTCCTCTACTGCGTCGTCCGGTTTGTGGTCACCACTTAAGAACCACAAAAAAAAACTACACTCGAGAGCAATGAATCCGGGTCACTTAAAGAATGTTAAAAATCTCGTATTTACACTACTTACGTAAAAAAGTACTTTGCTTTATTTTACTAATAATTTATATTAGTAAAATATATTTATATATATATATATAATATATATTTTTTTTCCCTAACCGTACAGATCCGTTTGCGGGAAAAATCATAAAGCATCGAGTCCTGTAACCGTTGGATTAATGCTCGGATAAACACTATACAGGCTCGTGTGGTGATTAATGTCCGCGTCTGCAAACGATGTTGACTAACTACTCACTTTACAGATTTTATTGTTAACGTTAAATTGTTCACATGCAATTTGTATCACTTTATTGGGGATGTGAAAGAGGCGTTGCATTACTTGCTTAGCATTATCATCATCATTATCATAAGCCGTTAGACATCCACTGTTGGACAAGGCCTCCCCCATAGAATGCAATGAGGGATTTTAGCTATAATCACCAAACTTGTCAGGCAAATTGGTGATCTCATTATTGGTGTTGAGTACTCAGTAGCTTAGTATAATCAGGTAATATTGGTTACGTATCAGTTTTTAACGCGGACAAAGTCGCGGGTTTCTGCTAGTATATTATAATAATGCAGAGAAGTACCGTATTTAGCATTTATTTAAGTTCACATTGTAAAAAAATTATGTGTGTAGTAAAAAAGAAACAAAAACGAAAACAATACGCGTATGTAGGCAAATCTTGCTACTGAATTTTATACCAGTTCCATCTATCAGATTGAGCTGAAATTTTGCTAACCTGTCAAGTTCTAATGAAAATACAATATTATGGTGACAGCGAGCTGATCTGATGATAGTCAACAACGAAACTGCTCGATGGTTATTAGGAGCTTTGTATTGTTTGGACTCATTTTGATCAGCTCACGGTTTCGATCACTAATTTCAGAAAATCTTTTTATCTTGTTTTTATAAACATTATTTCAACAAAAAACTTGTTTCAAATCAAAAGCTAACTCTTCACATCTTGTAATGATATGTAACCCCTTCAATCGATAAAAAATAATCGGAATCAATCGACCTTATCCTCTAAAACCCACTGTAGCGTGGCCAAATTTACGATTTGGCTGCACCACATCTATTAGGTATTCGCATCAGAGAAACGTCTACGTAACTACGTTTTGCTCTTTTTCGGAAGCGAAAGAGGTACTTTTTTGAGACGTTAAAAATTTATAGGGTCGTAAAAACTCCCATCAAGCTCGTTTGCTACCCCCGAGTGCCGTACGTACGAATATGATGTTACAATGTAAGGAATGTTAACGTAATGTATGAGAATAATGACCTCAAGATCGCAATGATAATCTTAGATGTCATATTTTATTATCTATGAAGTATTTTTGGAAAACTAATGAACAGTTTATGATTTAATGGCCGTGGTTTGTCTAGACTAAGAATATGCCCCTATGTTGTAAAAGCCGATTAATAACCCCGCTTGCGGCAGGCGGATTTATGGTTGCAGTTTTGGTGTTGAGAACTCAGGTGGATGCTGTGGCCCATCCGCTGGTGTAACGAATAAACCCAACCCCAATGACCAATGAAAATGAATGAATGAAATAACCCAAATTGACCCAATAATCTGCACCATCGAACCTATCCAAAAATACCTTTCCTTCGTTTTTTTGATCATCAACATATTGACCTATCGTGTTTTCGTAGCTTCCTTAGAAAAACATAATTATATATATGTTTAATCTCATACCTGATTTACTTAGGTAAGAATTCAATTTAAGATTTACATTTTGCATTAGGCGCTTAGGCCATACAATAGGCGTCAAAACCAACATACTCAACAAACTTTCGCATTGATTATATTAGTATGATGTGATGAATGCTGGTCACTGACCTGTAGAATGACTATGAACGAACCAGTAACACGACGAACGAACAAATCCGTGAAGATGAAACTTTTTTGTACAAACATCGATCAAGATGGTTCAACATGGTCTCACCATGTTGAACCACATAAATAAGGAGTGAAGTAAGCAAGTAACAGACATTAGCGACACGCGGCGTCCGCAGTAAATCGCACTTGGAACTTTCCTCCCGCAAGATCAGTGTTGCTAGCTTTTCCTTGACTCGTTTAGCTTACTTTGCCCAAAAAATAAAGCTAGATTTGATGATCTCTGCACGAAATAAATATCATTAAGTTACTAAAATTACAAAAACCTAGAAAACACTTATGTACAGATAGCAAAGCTAACTGATTTAACCCGTGCCACAGATTAAATCATAGTTACTTAGTCTCGCGTGCCAAATAACTTTACTTTTTTATCGCATTGGTAGACATTTAATTTGTTTTTCTTTCACATAAATATAGCTTAGTGCTAAATACACAATTGTGAATATGAGTTATTGCGTTTCTACTTTAATCTTAAGCACACGGGGCAGCTTAGCCGTCTTTACATTGGATAGGAAAATCAATTTGTCAAACCAATAACGCAAATTCTTAAGGTAAAATCAATATTTAGTTACATGAATATGGTGATCAACTTCTTTTCTCTTATACCTATACCCTTTTCCTTAGAAATAAATGCACATCAAGTAGGTAACATATAGCGATTAAGTTAAACCACCTCAAAAAGTTGCTAGATCTACCTATAAAGCAGCTAAGTTGGCAACAGTTCCGCAAAATGTTAGGTTATTGAGCGTGGTTTAGTAATTACTTCGAATAATGTTAGCTTAGCATAAAAGTTTGGATGGGATGTTACTATACTTTGTTGTACGAATTTTAATTGAAAAGCTGTAATTTTCTTTGTTTCGACAGCTTTATTTTTGTATTTTGACTTGTATTTACAGCTACGGTAACTTTGCCAGACACACTGTTCTGACGTCAACTCTTTATAAAGATACTTGACAGTTGTTCATCTAGCGGAACACTTGAATTATTCAAAATTTTATCACTGAAAAGCTCTGAAAAGCTATTTCGTGGCTTAATCCGCGTTATATCCAAGAATAGATCTTCCGTATCCTAAAACGTTTCTAGGCTAAGGTTCTTTATGATTGTCACACTGAAATCCGTCTAAGAAAACTTAATTTATGAGTGTGTATCATCATCATCAATCCATATTAGTCCACTGCTGGGCATAGACCTCTTCCAATAAGCGCCACTGAGCCCAGAGTTCGGTGTTCTGAGTCTTTCGGAAGTCATCGCTCTACCTAACCGCACCACGCTACGTTTACCAAGACGGAGAGACGTAAAGAACTTGCTTACCCCAACTGGTGTTGGTTCTTCGGCATATAATGACCAGCCCATTGCCACTTGCAATGCTTGCTAATCCACCCCCTAATTACAGTAGGAAATGGCAATGGAGAACGCAACAATGGGAATCATTTTGGCGCCTTAGCGAAGTCCAAACCTTTTGAAATTTGAAAGGAGGGATATTTAGGTCAAGAAGTTTCTCCTATTCAAGTTTGCTATGATTTAGATCTGGTTTAAGAATTTATTTCTCTTAAGAATTTACAATTCACTTATAAGAGAACTTATGGTCTAACTAAACATTATGTAAATATATATTGTAAAACACGAGCGTGCTACACGAAAAAAAATATAGTACATATAATATATAAAATATAGGTACATCTCGAATAACTTAAATCTATGTAACGTTAGATAGCGCTAAAGATGACAAAATGATTCCCATTGTTGCCTTCCCCATTGCCATATGTGCTACTGAATTTGGGGGGCCGGTGGGCTATGTCGATGACTATAATTCTCTGTCGGATAATCTCTTTACGGATTTTATCTTTTAGAGAAAAGTAAGTTACTTTTGTAAGTACATTTACAGTATATAAATTATCATCTATAAACCTCGCTCTCGGCTCAACCCCGAGACAGTTAAACAAAGGCAAGTCGTCCATTAGTTTCTGCTTCAAGCATAGCTTTTGTTCGATCTTAATCACAGACAAAGAGCAAGAAAAAATATGAAATCCGTAGTTAACCCCTGTAGCAAACATTGGGGTTTGAACAATCGACCACTTCATAGAACTCCGCGCTCAAACTCAAAAGTTAAATCACCCGAGTCGTTATAAATTGGAGAGCCGAGTGCGCGCCAAAAACTCGCGCTGCGGCGTCAAGTGTCATTCAAACCGCACCTGAATTCTCGTTAAGGTGTTTCTGCACAAATGAGAAATAATTGCTGAAGTTGCCAGCCATCGATAATTGACATTGGATCCCTGCCAAGCCCAATTGTGCAAAGACGAATTCATTTAGAGACTTACCGCAGTTAGGTTTGTATGAGTTCAACATATGCTTAATCGTGACTCTAATTAGGAAACAGGTTGAATACTCCTACTATGAGTGGCTAGGTATGTACTATAAGGACTAGTATCCATTTCATCACCATCAGCCTATATTGGTCTACTGCTGGACAAAGTCTGGTCTTCAACCCCGCCGGCGGGGTCGCTGTATCTGTGTAGTGTTTACTCTGTCGTGATTGGATGACGACGCCTCCGCATTCGCGGCGGTGATTTCGTCATCCGGGTCACCAAGAACGTGTCTTGGTCGTCGAAGGGATTGTGCCATTTGCTACTGTAATTAGGGGGCTTATCTGTAGAAGCAGATCATCGTGAGGAGTAAAAGAAAGGAAGGGAGACTTTATCTTGCTGTGGGATTATATCTGAAAACTAAAATTAAATAAATATTTTTGAACAAACTTAATTTCAAGTGCCTCAAATGCTTAAAGATAAAAATATTAGTGCTTTTTCGTCAAATCCACAAACTCGTACAATATTAAACGGGCATAAAGACGAAAGAAACATCAAAAGAAACAAGCGCAAGGCTTCAGAGCACTCGTCCTGTCATCTTTGAGCCGTCTCATTCCATTTGCAAAATTTATTTTCCACAATCTTCCGTGTTAAAGCCTCCGACAATAAAGAAGTTACTTAGCTCTTATGAAACACCATGATAATCTTGTTTATAAAGATGATTTTAAATGTGATTTGTGTCTCGATATTCAGACCCTATTTGACAAGTATAAAACGGCATTGATTTGAAAAGGCAAACGCACACTAACAAGGGTTCCATTGTGCCATAGTTACACAATTATTGAAGAAATCTTTATTTACAGAAAGAACAATAAAACCATATAAAAAAAAATATTAAGCATGACATGACCGCATTCAGTACTCAGGTGGATGCTGCCGATCCTCTGGTGTAATTCCTTAGTCAGCTTCTACGAAATCCACGGGAGGAGATGGAGGGTCTTAGACAGTAAACACCACGGCATATTTTCCTTAATATCTTTTACAATAGGCATTTTTAAAATTATCAAAAATAGAGAAATGGGTTATTTCATTTGATATGTCAATAAATTTCATACAAGTTTATTTTTTATTTTCTAGTTTGTGACAGACAGACATACAGCTAGACAGACACCTGAGTGATACTAAAATGGTTCCGTTAGTATCTTTGCAGGTACGCAACCCTAAAAACAATATTGGCTGATTATAAAGAAGGAGTTAGAAGCGGTTCTTTTTATCTAATTAAAAGCAAAGTTCTAAGCAAAGCGACTTCTCCGAGTCAACTCGGAAGAATCGGCGTTTGTATGTATGTATGTGTGTTTGTCCGATGAAAACTTCCTAACCGTTAATCCGATTTTCATGAAATTTAGTATGGGGGTAGATAGTATTGGCACAATTTGAAGGTAAAGTTATGAGCTATATCGGTCTTCTTCGATAAAGGTAAATAGTCCGGCTGATAAAGGTGTCATCGCGAGGTCTCAGTTCGGGGCCAACCACTAGTCTAACTAAGGTAGGATTCAATACACTTGCTTGATTTGAATCCATAGGTATATTCAATTTGTATATTAGCTTGCTGCAAATATTAGCTTAATCAAATTCCTAATACATACAAACCGGTGTGATCAAGCTACAACCAATGTTGTATTCAAACATGGATGTTGTTTGATGAAATTAGCCAACAAATTATATTGAACAATGTCTGATAAATACGTTCATTACAAGTATCGCATCACATCAGCACACCTCCCCCATAGCATGCAATGGGGACATAGATTTGCCATTATCACCATGCTTAACAGGCAGATTGGTGATCGCACAATATCGGTGATAGTTACTTAGGTGGATGCTCCTGCCCGTCCCTTGCTGTAATCTTTTAGTCGGCTCTTACTACATCCACGGAAGGAGACGTAGGGGTATATTTTAAGGCCAGACACACTACAGCACAACAATAGTAACAGTTATGTCACAGCTAAGTTACTTGTTCTTCGGTGGTTGAGTGGTTTATTCCTATAGACCACACCCAAAACTGCCACCCAACTGGTTGTTTCCACTAAATTTGTAAAATCGGTCGCAACGAATACCACTTACCCGAGCTAATAGCTGGTCCAAGCTATTTTGATCTTGGCAAAGATCAAGCACGATGGTGATTTAATTGGTTAAGACTTCGTCGTGTCGATAGCCAAATCGATTTTGTATGGGCTGTATCGTTAAATGCAGTGTTTGGCACAACCAACCCACACAAAAGTAATTTGGCTGTCAGAACGTCTGTAAACTCCTTTATTGATGGTCAAGAGGATTCATTCTTTCTACCAGCCTAACTGACTTGGGTCAATTTAGTCTTTCATCATAACCACCAGCCTGTTAACGTTCACTACTGGATAAGGCCTCCCCCCGCCCCCCATTGAATACATTGGGGGTATTTGTCATAATCACTTTCTTGGCAAGAGGATTGGTGATCGCAGTTGGTGATAAGTACTCAGATGGAGGCTGCTGCCCATCCGCTGGTGTAATCTCTTAGTAAGGCTATTACTATATCCACGGTATGAAAAGGAGGGGTATATTCTTAAGCACATTTAGCCTGTTTATATGTACAAATAAATCAAAAACGTATTGCCTACTGAGTTATCCGTAAAGTGGCTGCCCCAAGTTTTATTTGCCCAACATCTCCGGTAATACATCCGTTGTTTTGTTACATTTTACACATTATTTAGTGATTGCGCAATCTTCCTATCTCAACATATAAACGTTAAGGGAATTGCTAAAGTAAAGCGTCGAGACGAATTCCTTCGTCGGCATAGATAAAACCTGCCGTAAGATATTCAAATCCCTTAAGTGCACGTTGTGGTTGAATTGCGGGAAAAAGTCCCATTTTGAAACGTTGTAAAACCCTATTATTTCAGCTTTGCAGGTGTCTTAGAGAAAGTACAATAGGAAGGGAGAGTGACGGGTTCTGGTAGATAACCCGGAAGTACCTATGCTATAAAGCTCTGTTTTTTAGAGACCTGTATTAAGAGAGCGGTCAGATGCATTTTGTTGTCAGCTTTTCACAAAAAACCAACACTGACAAAAGTTATTATTTTGAAAAGGTATTTTAGGTGCTACGCTAAGAAGATATACGAAAATTCAGAACTCGATAGAAGGCGATATCATACGGTTTACTGTGACGCCACGAAATGTGTGACGTCATAATCCACCCTCACCTCAGAGCAATTACTAAAGCAAATTGCTCTGAGAACCACACTGATTTATCGGCATCTCTTTCTACTCTCTTGTCTCTCTTTATCGTTGTTCATGTTTTCTTTTTTATAATAAATTGTTGATAAAATCAATTTGACTTGAAGGACAAATTTACTTTTCTAGTGACCAAATTGTAATTTACTAAAAATTAACAATTTTAAAATTCCCTGGCGGACTCAACAAATAATAATAGCACAATTTCCGGGTAAAAACAGCGACATTTTCAGAAACAATGACGTTAGTCTGCTGTTTATGAATGTATGAATCATACTTGTATTTTACTTGGAAAACAGGACAAGTGGCTTATCAGTGCGATAACGTACCTACGCCTGGCCCTTTATATTAGGTTAGAGTGATATGAGAATTCTTTTTTTAATCGATAAACAGCAAAATGTGTATAAATGTATGCTACTATTTCAGGTCTTGCCGAGGCTTGACTGGAGCAAGCCCTTGCCGAGGCGTGACCGGAGCAAGCCCTTGCCGAGGCGTGACCGGAGCAAGCCCTTGCCGAAGCTTGACCGGAGCAAGCCCTTGCCAAAGCGTGACCGGAAGAAGCCCTTGCCGAGGCTTGACCAGAGCAAGCCCTTGCCAGCTCTTCTTCGGAATAAGTTGCTGACAAAGCACGCGCTCTCTAACAACGCGTCAGCCGCCGTAAAGTCGAAATTCGCAAAATGACTACATTTCAGTATCGCCAGTACCGTTAATGGTACTGTCTAATGGTATTCACGATAACAACAACTCTATAGTCTTAATTTTGCTGTTTTTGGTTTCTTTACCTGTGACAAACATTGTTGCTTACTTGTGTACAAATAAATTGTCTCTCTGTCTGTATTCTATGTGTCTTAATTCTGGCAGAGATCACTGTTTACTATCTGTTTCTGGATATTTACGTGTTGTGTTCAATAAGAAATAATTATATTATCTATATAAAGTTATCGAGTGGCGACCACAAACTGGACGACGCGGTAAAGGAAGGCCCTCCACTCGATGGACTAAAGACATTACAAACGTCTCAGGAAGTCGGTGGATGGAAGCGGCTCAAGACCGTTCGTCGTGGCAATCTAAGGGGGAGGCCTATGCCCAGTTGTACATTTTATGGGAGGCCTAAGTCCAGCAGTACATTTTATTTAAGTAAATAGTTGGTAAGATATGCGCTTCTAAAGCCGTGAAAAATTTAGCCCCCTCTAATTTTTTAAATATGGGGCGGAAAAGATACTGTAGCTTAAACACACTTTTAGCTTCAACATTTTCTCCGAAAATTGGTTTGCATTAGGTTTGCATAACATAATTATGCTGTGTAGTTTTTGAGATATTAGCTACAGAACAGGGATTTTACAATTGAAAGATTTATTATATTCAATTGATTGCAAAATTGACAGCGTTAAGTTGTTGCAGCTGTGGTGTTGTTTTAGTCTGGTAGTCACCATCATCATCAGTCTGTAAAAGTCCACTTTTGGACTTAGGCCTCTCCCCTAGAATGAAAAACGAATATTGTTATATTTTTACAGGTCTTTATTTTTTAAAGTTATTAAAAAAAAAAATTGTATTGCACATAACGAGTTCTTTCATTTGATTAACGAAATTTATACATTGAGTGCATCACTTGACAATTTTTATAGTTTTTCTTCCATATGAACCCCAAAATCAGAATTTGTTTATTTACATTCGTGATTGGGTCGTCTGACACTGTGTATGTACCAAATTTCAACTTATTTGGTCTGATAGTCAGATAGATAGTCAGATGGTCCCGTAGCTTCGGAGAAAATAGGCTGTGACAGACACATGAGTGATCCTATAATGATTCCGTTGTTACTTTTAAGGTACGGAACCTTTAAAACAGAAGTTTTTTTAGATAAGGCAATAATCAGGTAGATAAGCAATTTTCGTAAGTAAAAATATCGACTGAACCAACCCACGCTTCAATGAACAACAATGGCGATGCCTAACAAACCCTTCACGAAACTGAAAGAAGCCAATCGTCCCTTTCCTCTCTACATAAGTACTGTAAACAATGGTTGTAAATGTTTAGAGCTAAATTCAGATTTGCCTATTGGCCAAAGTGATTGGTCTTTCTTTCCATCTTAGAATATTAAAATACCAAACCTTTCTTTGCCAATTTGTGAAAAAACCTTTTATTTTGTAGCCTCACTTTACTTAATTTTTTTTAAGACAAACAATACTGATATTAAGCTCAATACAACTGCAATACCACATAGGTCACATGTTGACGTGAACAACTACGTGGTTTCATTACGCTTGTTACCTTATGTGCGTATAATTTTACCGGCACCTACACAATATCTTTCAAACCGTTTCCCGTATTCTCTATCTCGCGACAGGTTGCAACAGGCGTAAATTGTGCAATAAGAGCTGTTAATTGTCGCTTTTCTCATACAAAAGTTACCGTTTCACAGCCCTGATTGGACAATTTATGCCTGTTGCAAAGAAACCTGTCGCGAGATAGAGAATAGCTCTGCTTAACACAGTAATGCTGCGTGGCGCAAAAAAAGTTATTTTGGTAGTTTTTCCCTGAATGAATAACTTCACAAGGAGCAGTTTTACTACCAAAAGTGCTACTTATTAGTTCTAAGAGTTAGTTAACTTTGAAGTAAAAATCAAGATTATTTGTTAAGCAGTAGTGTGTTTTGTATCCTCCAATTTAAGCACAATATTCAATGACGCCCAACTTCAAAACGATTATTTTTTTGTCTTCTATCTGGTTTATTCTAAGTCACCTTGTCTGAGTTGACCCTAAAAAGAGCCTCTGATTGTAACAATCAAAAGGCGTATAATTCAAAGCAGTATTGACGATAAACAATTAAAACTCGACAGGTAAATCAGTTCAAGACGCTTCAATTACAATCCTTTCGACTGATATCTTCTCTGTGGCCTCTACGAACTTGCTTAACTTCGTACGAGTACAAATACGTGTTCCATTTGCGAGTAGATTGTGAGGTAAGCCACAGAGAATAAACCCACGGATTGCATTGTCGGCGAGATGCCATCAATGCATTACTATGCAACTCCCCTGAACATTTCAAACCCTCTGCAATTCTGATCTTGTGGATGCTTAGTACGAGGTTTGAATTTAAGTTTCGATTGAGGTCGTTTTCAGGTATTCTGATCTTTATTGGTGATTATAGTAGGCTCGAATTGGACGCAATCTATCTGTTCATTGAAGTGTATATTGCTAACAAAATGACTCACTAGTTACTATGACTATCATACATACCTACAGCTTAGGTACAAAGATAATAATTCAAAAAAAAAAAATTACTATGTTGTCATTATGACAATTGGTTGTTAATCTTAATGAGCCTAAATTAATAGTAACAACAGTAATACTAATTTAAGCATTCTTAAATTGTATCCATGTATCATACCGTGATTCATTGTTCAAACCTAATAGCATGTAAATTGCACTCACCCACAAAACAACGTTGAAGCAGAACAGTGTATACTTGATACAGTAAATTTGTGACTCCAGTTTGCCCACTGCTGGGCCTAGCCCTTCGCCTCTTCCTGCACCTGCCATATCACTTCACTATACACTTTACACAAAAAAATGGACAGGTTCATTCACGATCTCGATCGAGTAGTAACTACGGTATCTATAGATAAAGCGTAACACATAGCCAGGTTATCTCATGTTTGCTGAGATAAAGTACGAAAAGATAACGAGTATGAGCTAGAAATTGCCACACCTGAATTGTTTGTATGCTATTGTTGGAACTTGGTACATTTAATTCGAAAATGTGACGTCCTTTTTAATTGGCTGATCGCAGGCCGAAAATTTCACTACTAAATAATAAATTTAAAGTTTATCATTAACCGACTCCTCCTGTTATCTTTCTTTGTCTCTTATGCGTAGAGTACACAATACATTATCTGACCATGACGTCATGTTATTCGAGTTGCTGAAAACTTGTTTTGCTATCACGATATCCATAGGATATGGAAGACGTTAAAACTAATGTTATTGAAGAGGGTGGATTAAGATCTTGTGTCATTATTTTGCCTACTGCTAGTGAGATTTTTTATACATTTTCTTCGTCGTTATCCTCGCATACAAAAACATCCGTTCCGGAGATAATCTTCCTTTATTACATTCGACAGATGCTCACATTTTAAATGAGAAATTTGACCTTAATCCCGAAACGTAAGAAATAAATATGAGTACAATGATACAACATCTGAAATAAACGGTCTCGCTTTTCTATATTCATGTAGCAATCTTGGAAATTTGAATATCCTTTTTTATCCTCATTGGATTTGGTATCATTGCGATTCTTTTTCCCGGTAGTAATTTTGTGAGGGTATCCAACCGCGCTTATATATCAAGTCCGCCGTATAGTATCCGACCAAAACGTGTTCGAAATCCGATAAACGGATTCAAACTATATCGGCCGGTATAAGCTGTAAACATAAATAAAGAAGATGTACGGCGTTTTAGAAAGCCCCACGCACCAACCGTGCACGATAAATCTTGAACTAGCAATATTATAAATTTAAGAATTCTCGATGGCGTCTCTGGAAGAACGGCATTTTCAAATAAGATTCCTCCAAAATTTTAAAAATTAAACAAACAATAGTTTTAATGTAATTATGTGAAAAAATATTGCTACAATTAAAACGTAGGAGGCAGGTATTACCCCATACCTTTCAGCAGCAGCCTTTTGGCGTCCACTGTTGGATGAGGCCTTTCTCATTAAACACAATGTGGGGAATTGCCATAATCACCATGGTTGGCAGGTGGATTGGTGATCGTAGTATTCATGATGAGTACTCAGGTAATTGCTGCTGCCTATCTCCTGGTGTAATCCTTTGATTGACTTTTACGACATTGACTGGTGGAAATGGAGGGGTCTATTCTTAGGCTGGACACACCACGGCCACCTACAGATCAATATTACAACCATCTGATGTGATTGATAATCAATCTCTAAATAATATAATATGAAGACTGTTCGATGAAACGTACGGTTGATGTACCATACGAACGATGCCACATAGGTACCTTTGGTGCATCGTGTTCGATGTTTTGACCATCGATATACTTAGTTTATAGCTGAGATAATTAGCCTTGACTCATCAGCATCAGCTTATCAAATTCCACAGCTGAATATAAATTATTATCTCGTATATACGATGAACAGTCTTGACCCGCAACCTACCACCGACTTCCTTCGACTAAAATGTCGTCGATCCATCGGGGTCTTCCTACACTGCGTTGTCCAGTTCTTGGTTGCCCTTGAGTACCTTTATTCACCAACGGTTCTGCGGTCTATATGTCCAGATCATTGCCACTTAAACTTCCAAGAGTTATGTAGGTGATCTTGGTTCTTTAAAAACACAAAAAGAGTCGAAATTGCAATTTGCCATGACTTGCTACATGGCAAATTGCAATTTTATGCTTCGTTTACCAGCTCCTCTATTGAATTATAATAGAACTGTGACTGCAACCACACAAACACTACCAATTAAATTATGCTGTTTATTTTTACGACGTGAGCAAACTCACTTGATAAATTCGTTTATATTTTAGTTTATGCAGTTTTGAACCCATATTTGTTCAGATTTACTTGCGATTGTGCAACTTTTCAGAGTTTTCAAGCTATGCTATAAAAATAGTTTGAAATTATAACATTCATCTAATTATTGGCCATGGTGAAGAATAGTACTCCTCCAACTACTGCAGCAGATGTCGTAAAGGTGACTAAGGGATTACGCCACGGGATGGCAGCAACATCCAAATCCTTGTAGTATAAACTGCAACGTGCCCGTGTAGTTGTAGCTTTTTACATTTCTAGTCTAGGCTCACAGATGAGATGGCGCAAGAGTATCAACGCCCTCTAGTGTTAAGTACTCAGATAGATGCTACTGCCCATTCCCTGGTGTAATCCCTTTGTAAAACTTTTACTAAATCCACGAGAATAGAGTAGGAAGGGTCTATTTTTAGACCGGACACACCGCGGCAAAATATAAAAATACACATAATCAAATACATAGCATAAATCATGACATGCATTGTGCGTGCAAATAGCTTCGAATTCTTTCACCAAACTAGTTTTTTCTACTAAAATCATAGAAATGGTGACCAAGAAAGCATCAGTGCGCTTTGTGGCATGACAAGACGGTACAAAAAGACAAAAAGAAAAAGAAAATAATAATAAATTCTGTTCGAAATATTCCAAAAAGAAAGTAGGTATTCATTTCTTGAATGCCCCAAAGCAACACACGAATACTAACTACAATACTAGTATCGTCTCCTTCACGCCAATTAAATTAAACTTTCACAGCAAACGTACCTGTTCCATTAAATTGCATCTTGGAATACGTTACGGGAAATCAATTTGCTTCGACGACTCGATGAGACGAGGGAACTACAGGGTACCATTCTAAGAAAATCTCAGACTCCATGAGAAAAACTCTACAACTCTCTTGCAGCAGAAGTTTTTACTGTGAAGACTTATTTCGTAGTTATGAATGTCATATCCCCGTGCGTGGTTAAAGGTTAATAATGTGGCTTACCCTGGGTTTAGTTTTACTTAGGTTTAGCTGTCTTTATGTGTTTTCTTTTTCAAATAACAGGCTGAGAGAAAGAACGCTTAACCAAAACTTAGTTATATTAAAAACACTTTTATACAAAATTTAATGTAAAAATATTGTTCTTATCTGAGTCTGTGCTTAGACTACAGTCTGACGAAAGAAACAGAATGGAGATAACAGTTACTTAAAACTAACTCTTTGCAAATGCAGACAGCAAACATGCTAAGTCGTTCTTCGAATGGAGTCCAGACGACTCCCATTGTAAGGTCGAGTCGAGTTTTTAATATTTTGTCGAGCGAGGCGAGGTTGGGCCCAGACTTACGTAGCGCGAAGACGGGGCACGGTAATCAGGAAAATTATTTACTCATGTCTACGGGGCTTGTCTGAACACAAGTTTAGGGTTGTTGCATTTTTTTTCTGTAGTTTCTACACAGATTTGTGGATGCGCTAACTAACTGCGCCACCGGTCTACAAACGACAGTTTTAAATTGGGATGGTATCGGCTTGAAGCGGGCAGACCGATGATGGCGTATGCGGTTACCGCATCCTCGAATCTCGTAACTTTTTTAGATAGATAAAAATGTTCTTCATTGATGAGCTTTGAGGCGCGGCGGGTGAGTGCCTGAAAATTTTAGTTCTGCGTGCGGGTGCTTGATACCCAGAGAAACCTGGTGTGGGATCAGGACTACGTATGTGAGTTTTGGGTGTATTATGTTGTTAACTTGTATAAGTGTGGGTTAATATTTAAAAAAACAGTGATGACGGTGTTGGCTACTGGTAGAGACTTGCCGACTTCGAAAAAGTTATGGATTCATATATCCCGGATAACAAATACGGGCGTGTAAAATGGGATTCTGCATTCAAAAAATTACCACGAGCTCAAAATGGTGTAAATATGGAAAATATTGTGATGAAACCTACCAAATTAGTTAGGTTTCTAAATGTAAAGTCATTTGCCTCCAATAAACAACATATCGATATTTTTACTTACAAATGGTTAAGTAAAGTAAACAACGATGTCATGTCGTTACTAATTACACAACCGATGTGATCAACCGAAATGGATAGTTCATGATACTATTACCTGCTACATATAACATAAAAATACAATTAACTGTAGTGGAATGATACCCAATCATACTTTTATTGAGCAATCAACAGCTGACAAAGCTAATGGTCCTATTCTTAGCTAGAAAGTAATTTGAAACCACTATTCACCTGTTTTTAGAAACTTATATTTAACTTGACCTGTTAGTAGTAGCGTTTCTGTGCAGGTAATACTAAATTTAATGTGCCCTAAAATTATCGCGCGCTCTTTTTAATTGACTGAAATAAAAGGGACCGCGATAACTTTAGCACAGTTTAAATTTAAATAATGATGCACATCATTGCTACCAGTATGTTAGTTAGTGTGGGACAAATCTTAAAAATGAATTTTGAACCAGCTCCACCCAAAAAATCGAGCTGAAACTTTTCATAACTGTCAAGTTCAGATGACAATACAACATAATGGTGACAGCGCGCTGATCTGATGATGGGGAGGTAAGGTGAACAACGGAACTCCTCGATGATTAATAGTTGCCTGACAGGGTTTGTGCTTATTTTGATCAACGGTTCCGATTTCGAATTAAATAAAAGCATGTTATGAAAAAATACATTATCAACAAAAAAAAAAATTTGAAACGTAAACTATGAATACTGATTTATTACACTAGGATTTTCAAAAAAATCACAATCACTACCGTTACGCTTAATTTATTATATGAACGGTTGAGTGGTTGAACCGACTGTGATTTTCTAGTGCAGTTGCATCATACGTCATAATATTTCTTGGCATCTGTTAAGTACGTTATAAATGCGCCAAAAAGGCAGAGAAGCGAGAGGAGTGCCGTTGATCTAGAAACCCTACACGATATCCTTGAGCCTCTGCCAAGAGGAAAAACTCTACTAAGAAGAAGAAGTCAGGTAGATTCATGGCTAGAAATAATCCTCGTTTGACATTTTAGATGATTCGGTAGCGCTTGAAACTTGTGATAAGGTTACTGAATTAAATGAAAAAATATTTTGAAACAAAATAATGAACAACTCGTTTAAAATTATTTTTAAGGTTTGCACTAAAGTGGTAGCCCTTGAGTATTTCGCAGAGAATGAAGAGCCAAGGGGAAATTCACTCCGAGTACGTTTGTAAATAGTCACCGGAGTGGTTTCTCGCAAATTATTTTCAAGTGATAGTAGGTACAGACGTGAATTAAAGCTGTGGCTTCTTTGATGTTGTAGTAAAATAAAATTTGAGCGCTACAATATTTTATAGCGTTATTTTTATTGGAGATGTTGATTTCCGAACTTAGAACAACTTTTTAACTATTCCTAGCAACTATAAATTTTGGTAACCCTACGTTAGGTAAGTAATCGTTTTATACTAACCATATAGAACTACTATAAATGAATTTGGGCGGACTGTTTCCGACGAAATATAATAAGCGTATTTTTATTACCAAGTTAGTATGTAGACACACGAGACTTTTCACACTCTTTTGTCAGGGATAACAGACGTAATATAGGACAAGTCCTAGACACTTCCAAGTAGCCTTCGAGGCAGTTAGAAAAAACGCTTGAAAAGTGGTGTTTTCAAAGGCTAAGAATTCCTTGAATTTAACTTCATTCTTAACATTACTTAATTCAGAAAAACACTTCAGAAATCAAAAATCTTATAGAACAGGCAAATTGAAAATATATTTCGTGTTTTCACACATTTTTGTAGGAAAAAATAAAGGTTAGTATAGTAGGTATTATACTTCTAATAAACCTATTAAAACCCTGAATTACTATATAACGGGTGTAAAAAGACTACTCCCGAAAACTGAAATAGTGCACTCAGGCCATTATTAAGCTGAACAGAGCTGATGAAAAAGCGAAAAAAAATGCTCACTTTGGGGCCGCTTTTTTCGTGTTTTCTTTAAATATTAATAAAACATCATAAAAGGAACACAAAAACCTAATTTCCATCAGTAAAAACACGTTTATAAATAAAAACGTCAAAAAAGCAATGAAAACCACCTAAGAAATACTAGCGCAGCGTGTCGATCAGTTGACCAGGAGCGTTGAACTCACGCAGCCGGTGCGCTATGCGAACTAACGCTATTTTATATAGTTATGATATAGGTAGCTTTACCAATACCTTCAGTATTCGGGAGCTGTCCTTTTACACCCTGTATAAACCTATTACTAAGGTTTTTTATTTTTCAGAAATAGCTGTAATCCCGTGGAATTTGCCACATGTTTATAAGCCCTCTTTTTTGAAATGGCAGGTATTATTTCAATTCACACAAAATCTAGAATTCAATTTAGAAAAGTCCCACAAGCTTTTTTTTCTATTGATTTATATTTTGTTAGGAATAAAACGAAATTCGGGGAGTCTCACAGTTTTAGCCAAAAAAAACACGTTTGCTTGCCTTGCTACGTTAACGCACACCAATTTCTTAACACAAGTACTTTGTAGAAATCGTTTTGTACTCATCAGATGGATCTTAAATTACATTTCGCCAGACTGCCCCGACGTAATGTAATAAACGGATCTCCCTTACCAAATATCTGGAGTAGCACGTGTGTCCAGTTTGTAAGCGGCAAGGAATAAAATATCTTTACGATCCGGATGCCTGTGATAATTTTATTTTATCACTAACTCACCAATTGTTGGCACACCAGCGTTTTCTTTTCTCACACTCAAAGTTATGTGGAAAAATATCGTGAGAAAAATACAGTCCTAGAAACGAAAAGTCAAGAAATAATGACATGTATACAGAAGGAGACTCTTCTCTGAATTTATTCACCACCAGGCCCTTTTCAAGGCCACGAAACTTTAACCTGGTTAGTGACCTATCGCAGAGTGACCAAGAAGTAACCACAGACATGACAAACAAACAAACTGCCCTACTTTCGAAGTAGGTATGTTTTTTATACTACTATGCAAGCAAACAATCAAACGACCCACCTGATGGAAAGTAGTTACTGTAGCCTATGGACGTCTGCAACACTAGAAGCCTCACACGCGCACTACCGACCCCGAGACATAAAGATAAAAAGTCTCCTGTATCTGTAATTTCACCGGCACCCGTACCCTTTAAACCGAAACACAGCAATGCGAGCACTGCTGGAAGAAATAGGTACGGTGGTAGAACTTCCCCGGACGAACTCTTACACAAAAAGTTCTACTACTATAAATGGATGTTATGCCAGTGTCAGTGGTTTATCTTCCGTCACGTTTCATAGCTGGTTTGATAGCTGAAAGCAATTTCTTCCAAGCAACCATTATAGTTTGTTTATACAACTTCAAACGCGCATATTTCAAAGTGCACTACTCTCTGATTCTGTTAACGCAGACATTTATCTAATCGCATACATGCATTAAACATTAGTACTACTAGAAATAGCGCTTGAAAGGCCAGTGCAAATTGCTAGAATGGTTTGAAATGTTGCGGTCCATTTTCTCAGCTGTTTTGCTTTTCTATTCAGTCTGTGCTATTGTCAGAACCTCTGGCGTTGATATTAATGTATAAACCATTATAATTATGTACACCAATGATGGGAATAGTAAAAAGGCTGTTGACAACGTGAATCGAAATAACCCATTATATCATTACACATGCAGCTGTTATCCTATACATTAGATCCGTATCTTGAGATAATGTCTGGTTGCAATTGAATGCAAAAACACGTGCGGTGCTGATGTCATTTCATAAAACAAGCTTTTAGTATAAACGCAATGATGATGGTAGCATTCATTGTGTACCCTTAATAATTTAATTTACTAGCTACCAGTAAACTATCTTTGATTTATTTTAAAAAAGGTATGTTTTTAAATACCCCTTCCATCCCATACCTGTACCCACGGCTTTAATTAGAGTGAATACTGCTTAGGGTTGTAAAGATTTTCTAAGATAAGGCTAGCTCAACTTATGTGTATCTTGGGATCCCAATATCACAAATAATATACATTATTTATATATTTAGCGTCATTGAAAATCTTTCATAATTTCTCGGATTATTCAACCATGGCAAATATACTAATTGACCCACTCGCGAATTCGTCCAAGCGTAATCCACCCAGAAGTACAAATACACAAGGTACAAGTGGAATGACTTGGGAGACCAGTGCCCAGCAGTGGTATGAAATCAATTAGCAAAATAAATATCATCTGCCGCGTCTCCACTTTATTATTTATTTATTTTATTTATTTGTCAAACAAAGTGATTACAAAAAATTTGGTTAGTAATGTCTTAAAACCTAAATTAAAGCCATCATTATGACGTTTGCCATGTTTTTTGAACCCAGTTTGGTCAAGAGAATAATTTGTGTTTGATAATAATTATGTAATCAGAAACAAACAGTATTCTTTCGTGCAATAATATAAAATAAATCAATATCTCCTCGAATACGGAATCGTGAAATGTGAATGTGGAAATTGGTATGTTTCAAGCATCGTGTACGATCAGCTTCCCGATTCAGGACCATTCGATTCGGAGGACTATCCAAACTGATACGACAAAATCGAACTTTAAATCTTAGTAAAAAAAAATCTCTTGTTGCGTCAATTAAGGGTACATAATGAATGCTTGCAACAATATTGTGTTTATAATATATTCGCTTGTTTTATGGAATGTCATCAGCACTGTGCTTGTCTTTGCATGCAATTGCAACGCAGGCGTCATCTCAAGATACGCTTCTAATGTATGGGATAACAGCCGTACAGTCATGAAAAGTAAGGAGAAATTTAGCCCAAAACATTTAAAAAAATATACCAGGTACATTAATTTGTGGTACAGAGTTAGCCGAATCAAACATTCCCAAATCGGAGGGCTGACTCAGATTCCGGATCGAACTCCATACATTTTACATTAGCAACCGGAAAATACTCGTCTGAAAGGGTGTTGTCTTCAAGATAGAGCAGTTTTGACTGCTAATGTTTCTGATCGATGATCGCTCGAGTGTTAGCGCTAATTTTGAGGCTGACTGACAGCAGAGTGAGATCCTAAAACACAAGTTAAAACGACTACCGCAATGCTTTACAATGTATTTTGTTAGGTATAGTATATACAAAGTATGTGTATACCGAATGAGTCAAGAAATCACGTGTCAGTAAAGTTTGCTCTATTATTTCTGGAGGCTTAGTACGGGTTTTGATAGTTTACGAAACTATATGAAGTTTCATTTCCTTCCATACATTTACTTGCAGCGCCCCTAGCGAAAACGAGAAGAAAACTAAGGACGCTGTCAGTAAATGTAAGGATGAATACGCTGTGGCTACTTTTGTAGCTCACCATTCGTAGCGCGTCACTGCTACGGTGCGTAGCAGCTCTACGAGTGAAGTAACTCACAGCATTCAGCTATGAAACACTTACCTACTGGAAATATCTTTGAGAACGTTATTTTAAAATGCCTGTCGAGTGCCCAAGCAAAAAATATGAAAAAGTTTTTGAGTATGAAAAATCTTGCCCGCTTTCTAAGTTACAGCGGGCAACTTAAAAGTGCTCAGTAGTAATTAAATACGGAGCTTAGCATAAAGTATGGCAATTGCTCAATGTCGTCCGGTCGCCTTTTAAAAATTTATTTTCCCTAACGCAATAGTAAATTACGCTAAATTAATCTTTTATTTTGGTGAAATCTACAACTTAAATGAAAAAAACTCTTTTTTAATATCTGATAAGCATACATGGACAAAACGACTACATTTCTCGTTAATTTGCTTTTCAGCGTATGTTAGCCTATTTCCGTCTCTGGACTACATTTGTTAGTAATCTATAATTTGAGTTCTACTGAACGGATTTCGATACCGTTATCTTTAAAGTATGTTAAATATATACTAGTCAGCTAGTTTATACGGTTGTTGTCTTAATTAGAACATAATATGTATAATCCTACAGCCTCCCACACATTTCCAACCCTGACGGGTTCCCATTTCAGTATCCCTTGAGAACCTTATCTACGCAAAACAAATCACCAACCGTCTCCATAGTCGAAAACAAGTTTTTCATTAATATTCTATTCATATTCAAATCTGATTCGACAGGCGTTATCGTAAGCTTTGCCATAAAACAAATAATGTTGTGTATAGAACCGAAACTACTGTATCATACGTGCTAGAAACGAGACTTTTGATGCACCGCTTAGTTGCTAGTGAGCAATTTTGAATTCAGTATAAACCAAAAGCTCACTTAACCGCTTCTGTTATCATGGAACTATTTGTCATTTTGTATTTGTCAGACAAGACTGACAAAATCTCACGCGATATAAATTTGTACGTGCTGCCACCGTCACGTGTGTGTTCACCTTGCTTTAAATTTGATTCTGTTCTACACTTTGGTATTATTATTTATTTTATGATTTCATGGATCTGTAGTGGATTCCGATCACGCGCTTGGAGTCTATCTCTATAGCTCGAAGACAAATCTACACTGAAACTCATGATTGCTTTCAATAACAAACTTAAACACACCGATATTAACATCACTTGTTTTGACGAGAGACTAACTGATTTAGCTGCCATGAAAAGGGTAAATTGCGCGTCTCCCCGAGTTAGGGAGAGTGATATAATTAAATGAGATAAAATTGAGAATGGGCGCGCATAAAGTACAACAGTCTACTCACAAATTGTATACAAAGGAAACGTTCAAGAAAGACTCGACTCGTTCACTAAGCTGAAAAGTTACAAAGAAATTATTGCCCATGGTTTTAGGGGAGAACAGTGGAATAAGCCATGGATTTGAAATAGGTTTCTATAGCATTGAGTTCGAGTCTAAGTTTTTAGCAAACTTTGTTTGCTAAAAACAAATTTGTTTGCTAAACTTAGACAACGGCCTTATGGTGTAGTGAAACACGGACTTTTTATGAAGACACCGGTGAGCGTACACACAGTGAACCTCATTTTCCATGCAAAAATTTGTGTTGACACCATATGTCCGTGTCAATTTCTTTTTAAAACATATACTCAAGACTCTAGACGAGCGACAGTGAAGTGATATAGTCAGTGTCAAAAGATATACGCTTAATAGGTATTACACGCGGGTTATCTTTTTCTTCATCAGCCGTTTGACGTCTACTGTTGGACAAGGCCTCCCTTATAGTATGCAATGCCTCATAGTATTTGCCATAGCCACCAATTAACGCATCTCTGCATCAACGAGACGATTACGGGTTCAATACCCGCCTGGTTGGAATTTTTTGGGATGCAAATACATGTTAAATGGATTCCGGGACTGGGTAGAGCAGAGGTCAAAATGACTATACGGACCGTCGGTCTATATAGCAAAAAGTATGAACGTCAAAATGCCCCAGTGGCTTATAGCATTCTATGCTTATAGTACAACTTTGATTACTTATCCGCCTTAGCAACGGAGAGGTTTCTACTAAGGTAACATTTATTTACTCAAGCTGCTAAAACGTGACAAAATGTCTTCAGGGAGTTGCAAGCTGGCCAAGATAAATAAAATGAATGTCTCTACAGGGACCGCGCCTGGGGTCAATGGAATTATTGCAATGCTAATTAAACAAGAGCCATGTTGGTTCAGTGGGAGAAATAAATGATTTGTATAGTATAGTTTTGGTTCATTGACATTCGTAGCTAAACTAATGTTACGAGATACTATCAATTAAAACATGTTTTTATGTATCCCGATTCCCGCAAAATCAGTGATTAGAATTAGAATTAGAATTAGATTTATTTATTTCAGACAGACAGAAAGCTAACAGCATACAACAAAATGCTAACCATCTTAATTATAACTTAAATATACTATTAGGGAATTAAAAATACAACACAGGCTATCATTAAAAATATCGATATGTTGGACCTTGTACGAATGCGAAAACTATCTCAAGAAGTGTTGATGAGTAAAAAACATAATAAAATTTGAATTTCGCACCAGTTTGACACGAAATAAGTTTTTGTTTCGTTTTACTAACACGTCTCCTTATAGAAACGAAACCATTGGTCTTACAGTGACATATTTCTACTGACAACGACACAAAGTGATGGCCAATTTCTGCGGTTAACTTAGTGTTACAAGATCGTGCCTAAAGATATTCGGTATTCACTGCATTACTTAGCGGTATCATGGTGAAAAAAAAAGAGAAAAAAATCGTATAAAAAAATAGTAAATTACTAAAATTCGTAGAGGGAGTATAAAAAGCCCAACAATCACATATATAGTCCTGACTCCACACTAGGATTGCCTGTATCGTGGGTATCAAAAACTATGAGTACCATGGTACCACAACACCTAGACCCAGACAGTATGGGGAAGAGAAGCCATCATAACAACAATATCAGCAAAACTGGGATGTTAAACCTAAACAAAAACTTAAACTTAAAAAAAAATACCTTAGAGTGAGTATAAGACACATTTCAAGTTTTTTTTATCTCACCTGTGCGTGATTATATGTTTTAGCTATCTGACTGTACTGTTGAACAAAAGCACACTGGTAACATTGTTACTAAACCTAAATGACTACGCCAGACCACGACCATGCCAGAACCACATATCGAATGTCAGCTACTGTCAAAAGAAAATGGCTGCGTTCATTCAACTTTTCTTTCGGCATGCTATGTCGAACGCTAGTCGAAGGCTTTTGGTCGACTTATGCCTAATGGTGTCATCACAAGAACAGCAAATGTATATTAAGAAAATAACAAAACTTTGGACCAAACTTGTTTACACCTAGACAAGCCAACTCATTGACTATAATCAAACTTTGGAAACTTAGCTTTACGTGCTGACTGGAGTTGCTGACAAAGGAGATTATTTATGTTATTACCTTACTACTGGGTACCAACCAAGGAAAAAACTAACAGCAAGGTGTTCATTGCGAATGTGTCTGTTGTTTTACAAAGGTTTTGTCTGTTTCCCAATGTGTGTCAATACGCACAGATTATTAGTAAAGTAAAGCATTATCTCTTCATTGATATAAAGTTGTACGAAACCTTCTAGGGAATAAAGTGATTTGAATTTGGAACGTCAAATTCGTGTGGAAACTCGTGGAAAACTCTTAGTAAAAATATATAATGCCCATATGGCATTATAAATAGGTTTGTTCTAAAATTTACCTGGCCACCATAAGCAGAACTTAAAAAAAAAGAAAAAGGTGTGTTTACAAAGAATGTGAAACAAAAGACTCCTTACTAAAATAACATTCGTGAATAATATCATTCATTTTGTAAGACGGTTAACTGTTTTTGCTTTCACCAACATATCGTACATGAAAATTTCCCGTTTTACAAAATGAAAAGACTCCTTAGTGCACAATCTACTATTAACCGACTGCCCAAAATTATAAAGAAAAAACCTATACATATAATATATTATGATTTAATGGGTGTTTGTATGTATGTCTCTTTTTTTGGCTGTTTCTGTAGTCTTTAGATTTTTCATACCCTTGAAATGTCATAAAATGTAAGAAGTGTAAAAAAAACATAATGGGAGCTGCGATCGATTATAGTATTAGAAATGGCTTAACTAATTGAAGTGCAGTATTTTTGGAATCGTTTTGTATAACTTCAAGGAATGTTTTTAGATATGTTTAATCACCACACGTCATTGGAGGTCGCTGCATTAGATTATAGATAGCACAAAGTGCTCCAAATGCACTTCAGATTAGGTTATTAAAATGTTTAAAGTCATGTTCCGATGACAATATATTGCGATGTCACCAGCGAGCTGAACAGTAAGTGCTATATTCTGAACTCTATATCCAATGGCATAAGTATCCTAGTAAGAGTGTCTGCAGCAACAAGGCAACGACTGAGGACCAACAAAGTTACCAACAGCATCATGGCGAGCATTATTTAATCACAATAGGTTATTGTTATTGAAATATAGCATATGTAAGTAAATGTATCACACTCTGTCTGTTGAACTTCTTGTGAAAGAGTTCGTCCGGGGAAGTACTATCTATTTCTGCCGTCAAGCAGTAGTGCTCGCATTGCTGTGTTTTGGTTTGATGGGTACGAGTGCCAGTGAAATTACAGGCACATTAGACTTTTCAACTCTATGTCTCAGGGTCGGCAACGCGCGTGTGATGCCTCTGGTGTTGCAGGCGTTCATAGGCTACGGTAACTACTTTCCATCAGGTGGGTCGTATGCTTGTTTGCTTGCCAAGAAAAATACAAAAAAAAAAACTCTCATTCTAGACATTCTATGTTTCGTGTTTCAAGCAACATCCAATTTAAATGCATTTTAAATGCAGTAGGGCTTTCCAGTTTTTAGGGTTCCGCACCCAAAGGGTAAAACGGGCCCTAAGGCTCCGCCGTCCGTCCGTCCGTCCGTCTGACACCAGGCTGTATCTCATGAACCTTGATAGTTAGACACTTAAAATTTTCACAGGTGATGTATTTTTGTTGCCGCTATAACAAAAAATACTAAAAACCAGAATAAAATAATTATTTAAGGGGGCTCCCATACAACAAACGTGATTTTTTTGCCGTTTTTATAGGATACGGAACCTTTCGTGCGCAAGTCCTACTCGCACTTGGCCGGTTTTTAAATTGGTAACTGATAAAAACGGAATGTGTCCAACGGAAAGATACGGTAGATTATTCCAACACGGTTATGATAACTAAATTTATAATTATATTTATCATCATCTAAGAAATACATTTCATAAAAGCTTTTTGATAAATATATTTTCAACGAAAACCTTATAAATTTTACCACTGTTTAGTTGCGTACGTCTCGTTTTTTGTATTTTTTATAGTTTAACTTGTAAATACCTCTTCCTTCCGTCCCAGTCTCATTGCAGTATGAACATCCAGTAGAATATTTTACGGCGTTCTTAAATCCAATGTTATCACGAGACTGTACCCCACGAGGCTTTGACAAGAGCTTTCTATAAAATTTTGCATGAATTTCAGTCGTTTAAGATAAGACTGGCTTTGCCATCAATCTGTCTGGCACCTAACGTTTGATGATTAGAAAATAAGCAAGCGAAGGAGCTGAAACGCGGTTTGCCTTTATGTGTCGGAGAATAACGTAGGTATATTGCAGAATTTACTTTTGCTTTAAGAATTTTTGACGACCTCTGTGGTGTAGCGGGCCGACTGAGATGCAAGAGGTGCAAATTCCTGACGATTCCTGCTGCGGGACAAATATTTGCATGATCTGCAAATATTTGTTCCGGGTCTGAGTATTGTGTTACCATGGTACTCGTAGTTCCTGATACCCACGACACAGGGAATCCTAGTGTGGGATCAGGACTATGTATGTGACTGTTGGGTGTTATTTTTTCTAAGCTATCATCATCATTAACTTTTAGACGTCGTTTGGTTTTACACTTGTCACAATTAGGGAAGTTTATCTAGCCTTAAATTCTGAACACTAATTTATGTTTTCCTTAATACTTAAGTTGAAAATCAACCTTTCTATACCAACCACCATATCTAGTCGCCAAAATATAATAGTGGATTTTCAACTTAAATCTTGGATTGATCCAGAAACTAAGGCAAGTGTATCAATAGCCTGTATTTCGTTATTTTTTGTGTTCAAGCACTTACACTAATTGACAAATCAGTTTTAATAGGCAGAGGACACTATCTTAACTTGCGTTAGTGTGTCAGCCAAGTTGCAAGTAAAAGAAAAATGCGACGCACTTGCCACCACCAGCCCCCTTATTCGCTATGACCAAACGTCACATACCGCGGGCTCGTTACGATATCTGCGTGGAATCATCGCTAAATAGCATGGGTGACGACACACGTTATTGACAAGGAATCTCTTAGGTCATAGCGAATAACCACCCAAGACAATTTCAAGAATAAAACAGGTACATATAACACTGATACTGGTATTGATGATACTTGTAGAGAAAGGTAGGTACAGTGGCATATTCCACACAGTAAATAAACATCAACGTATAATTATAGTTTTTTGATGTTGCTGTAGTAAATGTTTTAGAGGTTATGTAGAGCATTTACCTGTCTGTACTAACTGTGCTCTCTGGATGTCATAATATCACGCATACGTAAACAATGATTGCTTTGGAGAATACTCATCATCAACAACATCAGCCTGTAGAAGTCCACTGGTATACATAAGACATAGGCCTTCCCCCATATAATGCCACAACGAACGGTCTTGAGCCACCTCTATCCACCGACTTCCTGCGACCTTTACAATGTCGTTGGTCCATCGAGAAGAGAGCCTTCCTTTACTGCGGTTTGGGGTGTAGATTCTGCTAGCTATATGACCATACTATATAAAATACTGAAATTAACCAAATACACTAGTTCTTTTGCCATAGTAACAGCTGATAACTTATAGTAAGTAAGTACGTTGTTATATAATAATGTTATATTATTAGTTGAGATGTTTGCTATAATGAATTGGCTGTTATCTAAGCCTCGTGTTACACCCCCGCACTATGTTTATTTACAGGAGCCCGAGGGTACGAAACATGGTGATTATGATAAAGGTGTCTAAGCTCTTATGTCTAAACAATGTCTTGTCTAATACACTGTCTCTACACTAATACCTTATATCTATTATTACCTGAAAAGTAAAGCGGAATGAGGAACGGACGAAGCCCCACTATAGAATAGGGAGATTATGTAAGAGGATTGGTGATAGCAGTATTATTTCTACCTACTCAGGTGGATGTGGCTGTCCATTCCCTTGCGTACTCCCTTTGTCACCTTTTACGATATCCATGCAGTATATCAACGTCATTCAACTCATCAGGTCTTTCTACGTGATTCATTATAAAAATGCAATAAAAATATAGGATACCGTTGTGCCTAAATGGGTTATCCGTGTGTTTTATTTTCTTAAATACAATGGGAGGATCTATCAGTAGGTACCTGATACTGTTTCATTACATACCTACTTCCCTTCTACTTGATCTTATAGTAAGTGCCTTTAGTTCCATGGTTTAAGGCCACAGCACACCGGCTGCGTATGCGTAGACGCAGACGTAAACATCGACGTACCATTACGTTGTAATGTATGGAACTGTATGAGACGTGGCACACCGCTTGCGTGACGTTCACGTCTCTACGGCGTAGAGACGCGCGTGTCTACGTTATGACACGTGATGCATACGCATCTGGTGTGCTTTGGCCTTTAAGTATCTTGTATGTAGTACCTACAGACACAAACTATGCGACATTCATTTGTCACTATTGTAAAGTTCCTGGATAATATACTATTATTGGTATGTTAGAATGTTTCTCGAATCGCTGAAGGGTATATTGATAAATGAGCTCTATGAGCCCGACACGCATACAAATATTGTCGGGAATATATCAAGTTTAACGTCTCGGTGTGAGCTCGATCGCGACGTTTCAAAGTCTGATATATTTAAGATCTGGCTTCGGGTTACACCTACAAACAAACGTTTGTGGCAAAAATGTTAAAACTGTACATTCGTATTTATTTGCGTCACGAAAATAGCGGAAGCATACAGGATACCGCATAACCTTTTGTGCCAAGCGATATCTTATAGGTTTTTAATGTGTTAACCTTCCACAACCTCCTTGTGTTTTCCTTCGTTTGTTGAGAAGTCCTTGACTTCTCTAAGGTGTGGGTTAACACTTTAAAAGATAAGAAACTAAGGTTTTAAAATATCCCAAAAAATCCCGTCCTGTCAGATCATAAAATCTTAAGCCGTATTGTACAGCAAGAAACTCCATCAGTTCATCACAAAATCAAGTACATATTATATTGAATTAGCTCTGTTTTTAATAATACTGGTAATGGTGCTTGCCACATAACCAGTTGCGTGGAAATATAATAATGAACTCATATTGTTCCTAAAACACATCTATTGTTATATTATACTAAATCAGTCAGCAGCAAACTTGAAATTGTTGAGTGCGAATCCTTCGACCCTCGTCGCTTACCTGATTGCGGAATGCAAATCGGTCCCACGGGACCCTCGGTCTAAAATATGGTGGGAATAAAGCCGTTTCTTGCATGAACCCACCAAGTTTCCGACCGCCAGTACAGTAACAGACACGTAAATGGTTGAAATGGTTTTGAATAGTTTATTTTGCTTTATTTCAATGGTCGTTTATTATTTACCTACCGACAGGCACGTACCAAATTAGAACTCTTCATTTAGTTTTTATTTTATACTATTTCAGTTACCAATATACGGTTTAACAGAGTTCCTTAGTCTGTCAAGGAAATCTTTTAAGGTCATCCAGCCCACTGGATGTTACAGACTGGGACGGACGGGGCCTTCCCAGTCTATCACAGCGTCATAGTTTTCTATAGTTATAAGTATAGATAGCACCCACGTACCTACGTGTAAAGTGGTTATTTTTTTTTGTACTCGCCCTCTTGTATAACTTTTAATACTTTTTGTCCAAGAGGTCTTTTCAAATAAGTCAGTATTTCGATACAACTTTTTTATCAGGCGTACCATTCGCGATTTATAAGCCAAAGTCGTTAAAAATTAATCCCCCTCTTGGAAGTCCTCATAAAGTAATGCTGTTGTGAAAATTTGACAAAGCCACGGAGGAAAAACTGAAATATTGCGTCATGTCATACAGAACCTCAACACAGCGCGTGGGCTTACACGCATTTGACCGGTTCCGGTTATTTATAAAAGTGGAAAGTGCATTGCAAATTAATGTTTATTCCGGAAAATTGCTTTTAAAAACTCGTCTGTGGATGAAATCCGAATAGGTAAATTCATCTTTACGTAGTGAAAAAATCATCATCAGTTTTCAAGTCGTATTAGATGGCAATAAAAAAATACACCTTTATTATAAAGTACATGCCTGTTTAACATAACTACCATAAATGCAGGTACAGTGATTTCAGGCGAGCTATAAACAGACAACTCAATTTCATCTGGCGCGAGCATAATTGAATCCGAGGCTCCCCCGGCTCCGGCTCGGGAAACTGTTTTTGACGATACTAGACTGTAATTATGTCTTGCCTTCCTGTTTAATCTAAAAAGCATAGAAACTACTTAAAAGCTTATTAAGCTAATGTTACTGGGATGGCATTATTTTGATGATAAAAACATTTATATTCCTTGTTTTCCGAAGCTACATCATAACTAAATACTCTACATTCTACTAATATTATAAACGCGAAAATTTTTATGTTTGTTTGTGACTCAATCATGTCGTAATGGCTAAACTGATTTTGATGAAATTTGGTAAATGGATAGTTTATGACCGGAATTAAAGTTTTGTTATTTTTTATCCCAATTCCACGTAAGTGACACTTAAGGCGGACGTTAATAACGGTTAGCCTAAAGTTACAAAATCTATAGAAACAGGCATCTGTTTCTATTACGACTTAAAAAGTTCGTTTGAATACTATATAATTTCAGTTTCATGTTGCTACGCAGTTACAAGTAAGAAATGTAAATTTCTCAACGTTGATAAAAAAAGCCTTAAAAGGTTTTATTTCATTGATAACTGGGTTTGTTGCTTATATTTGTCCAATTTACTTGCAACCCAGTAAAATGCGGCGGAACTCAAAACGTCAACTCATACAAGTAACTACACAGTGAATCAAGTGCAAGTTGGACTAGCGTGGTAAGGGTTCCGCACAAGTAGGCTGCCAGTAACCACTAGAGTCTAGACTAGACCAATGGGGAAGATCACTGTCAATTAGTTCCATCTAGAGGGCGCCAAATGTTTATTCCCTGTGAACTGTCCATCTACATAGAAAATGTATGTTTTTTGGCTTGTTTTCTCGTAAAACGTAAAATATGGGTCGCTGTGTAGCATAAGCGGTAAAAAATAGGTGTACACAAATTTCCAAATGATTTAGCATTAAAGAGAAAATGGGAAAGTACTCGGAAGACTAAATTATTAATCAATAGATATTTCGAGGTCGTTATAGTGGTGTTCACATCACGAAACATTTCCTGCTCTGGCAATACCATCCAGGATTCCAGTTTGTTTTGGCAAACACTCTCAAAGTTGAAATTTAAATCGTAAGCTTTCAATCTGTGCGTAAAGAAAAAAATGTTTATCATGAAATATTTTATACCTTACCTCACATTTTGTAAGCTAACATTCGATAAATCAATTTATGTATAAAATAGATACATCACAAAAACTATAAAAACTCGACAAAAACCAAACCAATTCTAAGAAAATCTAAAAGGCAAAGAAAAGTTTTTAACAAGGTATTATGACAGGTAACAAACACACGGCGCCCTCAGCCTGAAAAGTTTTTGATAATCTTCCCCATTGAATTTATTAGTCAGTCACAATTTATACACATTTTCACTTCAAGAATATTTTCTGTTTCCCCTAGGGATTTAAATACTTAGGATTTTCATGTAAACTATGAATGTATTCTTATAGAATTTAAACTTTCGTTGTTGGGAATCATTTAAAAAAAACGGCTAATTACTTTTCGTCACTTTTGAGTTCAGAAGCCTATCCATCATGAGCATCAATGTATTTTTTTTAAATGTTTGGCTCATTAGTTTTGAAGAAGCATTTTAAAATTATAAAAAATAAAATTGGTATTTCCCATACAGAGCCATTTCATTTGATAGTTAGTTTCGGAGAAAATAGGCCGTGACAGATAGACAGACAGACACATAAACAGACACCAGAGTGATCCAATAATGGTTCCATTGGTAATTTTTGAGGTGCGGAACCCTAAAAAACTAAAGAAAGTTTTCTGTTCACAGTTCCGTGTTTCTTCTTAAGTTTTACAAAATGCCTTGTAAGAATCACAGCTAAAAAGTCAACCGTGTGCCCAAACAGCTGCTTCCTAAAAGCCATATGGCTAAGCCGATAATGCGGATGTGGTTTAAACTTCACCATTTTGGCAAACCTTTCACTCTCACTTAAAGTGATGTTTTAAGAGGCTTTTCGCATAGGCCCATATTGTTAATTTTCGGTAGTGACTAGAGGTAGAGTGGTAGGAAAAGTTATGTATCAAAAGGTTGTGCTTGACTAAATAGAAGCTTTCATTGTTAGCTTTACACGGTATATTTACAATTAAGTTATTCAAAAGAATGTCGGTACCTTAATTTAGTCTAGTTTAAACTTAGATAGATTTTTTTTGCACGACGTAAAGGTACTATGTACTACTTGTACATGGGGTAACTTAATACTAGATTATCTTCTACCTAACCTTTTTTATCTTGTTTGTGTTGTGTAGCATCGCACAGAGCAGACTAATTGGCACTTTGTTAATTAAAGATTATGTTTCTAATGTATTGTTTGTGTTATGTTATGTAATTTTTACGCTTTCCTTTCTTCTACTTGCCTATCCTGCGTAGGTATCTGTATGTTTGTTTAATATAATGTATTTAATTTCATGATATTTCAATTTGTATAGTTTTACAGCGTTTTTTTTCCAAAAATTACTCTGTGTATTGCTCAAATCTCCCAAAAAGCTTAATAGCTAGCAATCTTAAATAAGTACAAAAGGTAATACTTAAGTAAGAATCTCTTTACGTAAAATTGTGTTACATTTAATATTAACCAGACTCCCTTCCCCTTTTCATAAATCAAAAGTCCTCATTTACCAATTCATGGCTTTCATTAAGCTAATTACATCATCTCAATCCCCGAAAGCCTTATCTATCGGGCGGGCCTTTGTCCAAGCCAATTATACTAACACCTTCCCTTAGGCCCCGTCCCTACGTCCTTACCAGTGACCGTTGAACTGTGAAGGGAGCTTAACAAAAACAAGGACAGATTGTAACAGAAAGAGACACGTCACACAATCCTATATGTATAGATGAAAACCTATTTTGATAGTGACTTCTAATCTGCTTTACCCTCGAAACTGAAAGAGGGGTTGCAATATTCGATCCAATCTTTGATGAAAAGCAAAAATTTGGGCGAGTGCTATAGACATTTGCAAGCTTCGGTAAACTGACAGATACTAAGGTTTTTTATGCTGTTACTACTGTCATTATCATTATCAGTCGTTAGACGTCCACTTTTAGAAGTGGCCTCACTTGTATAATACAATGGGGGGATTTGCCACGCTTGGCTGGTGGATAGATTGGTGATCACAATATTGGTGTTGAGTACTCAGGTAGATGCTGCTGCCCATCCCCTAGTTTAATGCCTTGGTTGGCTTTTACTACATCCACGGGAGGAAACGGAGGAGTCTAATCTTAGGCAGCTAATTTTAAGCAAAAGTTTATGTTTGAGCTCTCTCACGATTGAAAAACAAATCTCACTCTTGCCCCGCGAGTATTTATGCGTGTGAATGAGTAACTTTCATAAAACAATTACCGATAACGTAGGACAATGGATGGTTTACTGTAATGGGACGAGCTTTATCAGATAATAGCCCATTTGCTGCCTCTAGACAAAGCTATAATAATGGTGTGGTCAAAATCGTTTTTTTTTTTTTAAAGCTTTGGCCTTCATATGACGGCTGTTTTATACTAGTGACGTCATGGATATCTATTATTTCTTTGTAAGTTGATTGAAAATAAAAATATCCAACATTTACCTACGTCACATACGTAGTCATGATAGCACACTAGAATTCCCTGTATTGTGGGTATCAGAAACTACGACCATAAAACACAGACTCGGGACGAATATTTGCAGATCATACAAATATTTGTCCCGCAGCAGGATACGAACTATTTTATTACACCATTTCATTGTGAAATTTTGTGAGTAGGTATGTTTGTTACTCTTTCACGCTGAAAGTAAAACACTGTGTGGACAATTTCCACCTCTTTGAAAAGTCAAGCCACTTCAATTTAATTTTACTACACTATTTATTTTAAAATAAGCTACACCGATTAGAACGCCACCAAAATTACACGAGATAACTTAAAAACTAAACTAGAAAATAAAACAAAATTAAAGTAGCCAACGTCTCTTTCCAAAAAAGATGATCAATATAACTCAATTTTCAAATTCTAGGTACTTTCGTAACAAAAAAATATAATTCTATAAACCGTCTGTTAGCTGTTCCTCATTTGCGATGTCACCCTCTAACAAGCTTCCATAAAAACATGGTTTCTCACCCCAATACTTATTATCTTACCCGTAAAAATGTAGGTGCCAACATCCCCTAGCATAAAGTACCGAATTTATTCCCAATACACGTCTGGGGAAGGGTGGCAATGGAGGAATATCTTTATGAAAACGACATTGTCCAGCATTCGAAATGGCGGCCCTTAAACTTATCATAGCGGTCGGTTTATATCACTTTCTGCCTACTATTGCTGTTCTGTGAGAGTCCTAATTCTTATTAGAAGTAGCTTATGACTTTATTCAGTACTTTGTTATTATTATGAGTCGAAACCTTTAATTTAAACTGCCTCTATCTGTAACATAGTTATTTTATTCAGTAGTGGGTGTTAGTAATATAACTTCTTGTGAAAGAGTTCGTCCGGGGAAGTACTACCACCGTGATTATTTCTGCCACCAAGCAGTAGCACGGTGTTTTGGCTTAAAGGGTACGGGTGCCGGTGAAATTACAGGCACATAAGACTTTTCATCTTTATGTTTCAGGGTCGGCAGCGTACGTGTTATGCCTTTGGTACTACAGGTGTCCGTAGGCTACTATAACTACTTTCCGATAAGCTTGTTAGCAGGCCGAGTAGTATAAAAAATACACGATCCTGTAGAAGTTCCCTACTGCTGAACATAGACTTTCCCCATCGAATGTCATGTCGACCAATCTTGAGCCACTTCTATCAAACGCCTTTCTACAATGCGTTGCCAAGTTTGTGGTTGCCACTCGAGAACTTGAACCTCCCAACGGCTCTCGGTTCAGCGAACCACTACGTCTATTTAGATCAGACGATTCAATTAGGAAGATCCTACTTCGACAAAGAGATCAGTCGACGAATTCAACTGGGACAGGCTGTGCGTTTGAGAAAACTACGCCATATTTTCTCGTCACCGATACTGTGATTGTCTTGAGGCTCTGCTCAAGACAAAAGTCTATAATCAGTGCGTGTTGTTAGTGTTGACTTAAGGCACTAAGAGATGGTTGCTTAACTATCGCCTCATCATCGTCATCATCATCATCTGCGGCCTTATGATGTCCACTAATGGACTAGGCCTCCCTTATAAAATACAATGCAGGGAATTGCCATAATCACCACGCTTGGCAGGTGGATCGGTGATCGCAGTATTGGTGCTAAGTACTCAGATGGATATTACTGCCCATCCCCTGGCGTAGTAGCTTTTTTGACATCCACGAGAGGAGTTGGAGGATTCCTATTCTTAGGCCGAGACCACCGCAGCTAAATTTAACAAAATTTTATCGCTCTTTAAATATAAACACACACGTCCTACATAAACGACTTTGCACAACAAGGGAACAAAAGGCCGAAGTACGATTAATCACTTCACAAACAAAGCACGTTCGACCGTTAGCGCCCGACTTAGCCTTGCACCACTGCAAATTCGAACTGATACGCAACACAGTATCGGCACAAGAGTTAATAAAAAACAGAGATAACACTTTTTAACCACTCCGGTCGACATCGGTACAACTAGCGTGGCAATCTAAACGTAGACCATGTAGAGATCATTTGGGATAGCATCATGGCCCACCCTTATTTTATCAAGCCACTCCACTATGAACAATTTACGTAGGTACCTATGTAGTTTAGGATATAAAATATATATTTTTAATAACATTATTAAATGTAATAAAATGATAAAGCTTTTATTTCTTGCTTAAAAAAATATATGTACATAATGATAAAAAAAACAACTGATATTCAAATTCAATATAAATTCGTTTATATTACCATCAAATAAAATAACAGTATAAAAAAAGCAAAGCGTTAAAACTACAAAAAAACTGTCTCACCTTCCTTCAGAGATCTGTAATCTCATCTGATGGAAAGTCTCGATGTGGGTAAAGATGTACCTAACCTTGTCTGGAAAATACCTACGAATGAATGAATTAGATTCATCGTCAGCCAACAGACATCCTGCTAGACACACTGCTGGATGAGGTCTCTCCCATAGCCGTAACTCATAGTGTGTAATGTACACACTAGGTACACATAGTGCAACTATTCTACTAACTAAGCTGGTTCTAGCTAAAGCGTCAATAGCTTCCAAATATAAAACATAAAAAAAACTGTGAAAACGTTCTACGAAGTTTGTACTCTATTACAAACTCGTGTGACACTGTATCGGATTCCAGTTCTAGTCAACGGCTTTGGCAACAATGGGACGACTTCAATCCATTTCGTAGCACAAATCTCGTGGCGAAGTTGACTTTACTCGAATATCGGACAAATCTCCTGGATTGTGTTTTCGGAATTACTTCCGCGCCGGTTTCCGATGGCTGATGGATATGATGCTTCTTCGATTACGTGTTTGGTTTTTTTCCCTTTCAATCATATCGAAGTCAATATAGCTTCCTATACTATTTGTTTTGCACATTAATTGCAAAATTATTTTTCTGGACACATCTTGGTTGGATGAACTTGACTATAAATCAAATTCGTTTTGACCGTTTATGTGTAACTTCATCATCATCATCATCATCATATAGAAGTCCACTGCTAGACATAGGCCCTCTCAAAGAATGGCCTCGAGCAGCTTCCATCCACCGACTCCCTCACCGTCTTTGGTCCATCGAGAGAAACACTCTTCCTACGCTGCTTCGTCCGGTTTATGGTCGCCACAAACCAGTGGTGGTATGAGGTGGTGGTGGTTTCTGTGCCAAAAAGTTACCAATGTGCCAAATATCTAGTGGTTTTATACAAAGGACTGACGTAGTAGGTGGAAAAATCAACATAGGAGCGACAAAAAATTTGACAAAGACATTGGCTTCGTATAGTTTCTAACCTCTTTCTGTAATACTTTCCCAAGTTTAGGTTCCTGAACTGTGATCAGAAAATACTGTGCCTTTACACTCCGCGATGGACCGATAAGGATCTTACTCGAAACAAGATTTAGAAATCCAATGGGATTTCACGCTATTTTTAGTTATTCTACATACCAATGCACATCAAGAATAGTTATTTGATATGCAAGACTGCAAAGAAGGGTTTCTAAGGTACAAGACACAAAATAACTTTGCTGCCGAGCGAAACATAATATTTCACCTCACAAGCTCGGAAAGGTTTTGTTTATTACTTGAAATCTGCTTTTATCAACTAGCGTGTCTTTTTTTAAATTGGAACCTTTCTACTCAAAAAGTTTTTGACGTTTTTGCACTTTTTCACGCAGATTTTTAATGATAAACAAACCCATTCCGATCTTTTAAGGATGACCCTTTGACTTGACTTTATTCAATGGATTTGCTTACTTGACACTTATTTACACTTATTTGACAGGTACATTTTATGTAAGTTATTTTTTTTTATCACTGTCTGCTAATATTATTAGGTATGTCTGCTGTGCATCGTTAGTACCATATAAGAAAAAAATTCAGGGTCTATTCATGCTTCTGGCTTCAGTTTTGCAACAGGCTTTGTTTAATTAAAAAGAGAAGGGCATCAACGTAGAAAACCAACTTTATTTTAACGTTCCTCAATTCAAAGAAATGAGTCCTAAAAGTCCAGATACTTTATTGAAACAGAGTTATTAAAGCGTTTTATACACTTTCATTTCAGTAAAGCAATCTGTAGGAGTATTGAGAAAACCACAGAGTAAGAAGCAGCTATAGAGCCCGCATGATATAACTACTCGGGTATCGTGCGTGTACTATAGAACAAGCAAGAAAGGATGTTGACGATTTGGTAGAAAAGCAGCTACGGTAACCAGCTGCAAAGGTGATTGTATTCCTAAGCGTAGGTGATAAAAAGTAACATATTAATAGAAAAATGGACTTCATTTATTTTACCATTTCTGCACGTCAACACATTAAAAGTTTGCATGACTTATTAGGAATCTTTCATTTGTACAAATGTTGTCCTGGTAGCTGGCTTATTTAGGAATGTGTTTCTGCAGTAGTAATACTGGAAGAAACTGCCAGCCGAGTTAGTAATGAGAAAACAATGGCGGCGATGAGCTCACGACTAGTCACGTCTATATTTCAATGATTGTGTGACCCACAGTGAAAGGCCCAGGTATGTCTATATATATTTTCTTAGAATTAATCGACCACCGTATCTGTTACAGTTTATCAAGTTGAGTTGCTACAGGGATTTGATGCCAAGCTTGGTCGGTATGAATCCTTCTATTGCTGTTACGCTTGAATGCAGCTTAGCTTTCATTAGCGCCCCGTATATTATTGCTACTTTGTGGAAAAACCCCATCAATCCAGCCTTGATTTCAATGAAGCGTTTCTTATTCAGTTTCGGTATTAACGATGCCTATTACTTACCGAGAATACTATTGAGGTCGGATCGCTTTGAGGCTAATTTAAGATTCAAATACGGTTTCGTAAAGGTAAAGATTTACCTAGAAAATGGAATGACTGATATAAATTAACGTATTGGGCATAAAGTAAATAAAATCTTTATTGGCAAAATATTTGCTTAGATTATTGGATAGAGATAGCTTATTGGATAGAGGCGGCTCAAGACTGTTCGATATGGCACTATGTGGGTCTAAGTGCAGCAGCGGTGATAATGATGATGATGAACTATTTACAAGTAAAGAAAAAGAAAGAAAATAAATTTATTTACAGCATCAACAAATCCGGTAATATATAAACTAAGCTATTTCATTTAATAACACCATTAAACTTGGTAGGTACTAACGGTTTTAATAAAAACCGGACAATGCTGAAACTGACTGCATAATCTAAAGAAGTGTCTATCGACGGCCCTCACACTAGGCCGAGCCTGTATCGTGAGGACCAAGGTTACGATTAACAAAATAATAAAATATTTTAGCGTCTTGGTACAACTAAGATTCTAGTAAAGAGGTACCTACGATTTTACATGCGCAACTTTCAGGTAAGTCTAGATTAATAGGAAAACTGGTAGGTAAGTAGGGATCTAAGTTTTACAGAGATGTATAATAATGTGTAAAACAAAAAAAAACAGATATAAATATAAAGATACAATTATAGAAAATACTTATAATAAATATGACAGATAATAATGTAAAGTAATATGTAGATAAATATGCTATAAAGTTATAAATAGGTAATGCTAATACTAAAAGTCGTATATTAGATAATTATTTAAATAAGTTCTTATATTATGGTTATGATAAATAGTACCTACGGTAAAAAACTTTTAGTTTATGATACCGAGGATATCCTCGGTGTCCTTGTATGAAAGAGTCAGTAACCAGCCAAATATGATATGTTTTGCTTCCCGGACAGACTTATTTTTAATAAGTAAGTAATTTAGTACAAATAAAAGTATGAATTTTGAACACCTTAAACCTTGCTGGCGTAATTGGCATCTGATTCTGCATTTAATAAAAACTTGTTTAAAATGTTATTTTTCATTAATGCTAATTTTATTGTATTTATATTTAGGAGTGTGTTATTACTGGAAGAATGCGTTAGCAGAGTTGTTCGTGGAAAGCAATGGTGGCAATGGGCTCACCATTTGTCACGTCTATATTCCAGTGATTGTGTAACCCATGGTGAAATGAGACCTTTTGCTCTGCCTACCCCTTTGAGGGAAAAGGGGTGTGTTTATGTTGTATGTTATATTATAAACATACGAAAGTTTGTACGTATGTTTGTTACTTCTTCATGCCCAAACTGCTGAACGGATTGAAGTGAAATTTGAAATGGAGATACCTTATACCCTGGATTAATATTTAGGCTACTTTTCTTCATCATCGTCAACTTTCATCATTGTTCACGTAGGTTTTCACCGTGGGGCGCAGCTAGTTATATTAAATTGTAGCCATTATCACTAACACCAGCTATAGGACTGGGCCCGTATTATCGGATTGATTTCGTCCACGAAATGACGTCACATTTCGTATGAAGCCCATACAAAATTATGGTTTTCATTCGAAATTTAACGTCATCACGTACATTTTATTTTTCCGAGTCTTGGAGGCCTACTCAGCATCACTATTTCGGAGTCAAATAAATAAAAGCAAGTTCATAAATTTAGCTCTTTAAAATTTCTTTGATTAATTCATTTGAAATGCGTATAGCTCTAAGGTAGATTGTCGTTCCAAACTAAGACTTACCACGTGACATCACAATAAATTACCACTTAGTTCCTGACGTGCGATTTCAGTAGAAATCCAGTTTGTCTAATTGGAACACAACTGTACCTGCTGTTAAACAAGCACTTTAAAGCCACTATAGCCAGATCAGATTACAAACTAGTCCTTTCTTAGTCACCATGCGTTAGATCAAACATCAGATATGGTGGCCCTAAATGACCCTGGCCAACGAAAGAACCAATGTAGTAAAAGAATTCAATGTGCTTCGCAAGAGCTCCTTCGTGTACATACTGCATGTCTTCGAATGTTTGGTTCTAGGATATGCCAGTTTCTTCACAATACTTTTCACAACCGGTTGGTAGGAATGAATATTACGTTCCTGTGGTGTGTCTGGCTTCAGAATAAATCCCACCATCTCCTCCAGTAGATTTCGTGAAAGCGGATTAAGGGATTACAAGAGATAGGCAGCAGCATCCACCTGGGTACTCAACACCAATACTGCAATCACTAATCCGCCTGCCAAAATTGGTGGTTATGGCAATTCTCACCATTATATTTTATGGGGAGGCCTCGTCCAGCAGTGGAGGCCTAAAGGCCGCTGATGATATTTTTCGAGTCCGAAAATCCATTAGTGTGCGAATGGGACCCACGACCTTAGTATTGGAAGTTGGGGTCCCTCCCACCAGACCATTATTGCTTTTAGTTTATATAATTTATGGTTACTCAATATCTGTATCTTGTAAACACAAGTTGACTAGTTGTTCCATAATTTATAATTATAGTTTCAGCGATTTTGTAGACTGTTGCTGTATGACCATTACTCGATGTTGGTCAATTTTGATCGCTCGTTTAGGAGCACATTAAACATGTTACTGTTGGAAGTAAATCAGACAGGGTGATGCCAACCGAAGTAGCTGATGAGCTCAGATACCAGAGAAGATGTAATTTATAGATGCGCTCATATTATACTCTACTCTGTAAACATAACTCACTGATTGAAAGATTAAATAAGTGGATAGATTGATCATCATCATTCTAGATTCGTTCGGTACTTCATCATCATCATCATCAGCCTATTTAGGAGCCCACAGCTGAACATAGGTCTCCGCAATATAGAATGTTACAACGAACGGTTCGGTACTTACTATATGTTATAGTAAAAATGTCGCACATCCTATATTAGAAATATCAGAAATCTAAGAAAACCGTGTTCTCCACTTTGGCCTCATAAATCTTCAAAATAATTCCATTATTCTTTCTCCATAAAAATAATAATGACAAACAAATAAATCTGTTTGTTTGTGTACAATAGGAAGTCGTATTGTGTTTGTCGTTTTCCAATAGATTTGCACTAACAAGACAAATATACACGGTTGGCGCGGACCCCGCCGGTTGATCATATTTCGCTACTGTCTGATAAACAGGAAATTCAAGATATATCTACCTGAATATTGTTGTTCTCGGGGAGACAGTTTGATATAGATTGAGCCATATTTTTGTTTTCTGAGCTTAACGTATCTACTGTAAGTACGTAGCTAGTAGGTTATTTACGTATCGAGTTCTCGAACAAAGATATAAACGTATTATATAAGTCTTCACTCGTTGGTGTCTTCTCTTGTTGGTAATCTTTACCTTTCACGAATCATCACCTTACCGAGCAAATAATTAAACATCTGCCAACTCGTCCTGTAAAGTTTATTTATTTTATTATTGAACGAGCGAAGCGAGTTCAACTAGTCAAGTTGGAAGAATCAGCGTTTGTATGTATATATGTATGTATGTATGTTTGTCCGATGAAAACTTCCAAACCGTTAATCCGATCTTCATGAAATTTCGTATATAGAATTTGGTAGATAGTATTGTTACAATTTGTAGGTAAGGTTATGAGCCATATCGGTCAGGGGGTTGCTGAGATATTGGGGTCCAAGAGGGGGTAAAAAAAATAAAAGTGAGACAGTCAGATCAAGTGGGGTGTCTAATGAAAGTTCTTTGGTTGGACATTTCAAAACTGTTTTTAATAAGTATTTAGCCTTAGTAGTTTTAGAGATATTAGGGAAAATACAAAACGTAAAAATCAAAAATTCTAGGGTACTTCCAGCAATTCCACAATGCTGAAATTTGGTATGCTTGTGGCTTTTGTGTCACAACTACAGGGAAAAGTCTGAAACTGAAGAATTTAGAAACTTGTACTCCATAAAACATAAACCAATATAACATCCATTGTTGACCTCCCATTTCTAGGAATTTGAATGACGCTGGAGTTCTATGGTTTTCGTTAAAAGGACGTTATCAATTAATTCGTCAGGTACTTTATATAGGTACTAACAGGTATGTAGTATTACGCCCCGTTGCTTAGCCCTATTCAAAGGTTATTTCGATGATGTGTAGGAAATTAGAGTTGTTACTGACAGATCCTGTAGTGTACTGGTAGACCTCGAGGTGAAAATTTTCAAAAATAATAATTGAAAAATTGAAATTACTTGGTTAAGTAGTCGGGCTGATAAAGGTGTTATCGCGAGGTCTCAGTTCGGGGCGAACCACTAGTTAATTTGTTTTCACACCACCTGCTCGACAATTTCCAATTACATAATCATGCAACCTCAACGTATAGTAAAGCATTACCTCTCTAGGGATATAACGTTGTATGAAACTCCCTAGAGAATAAAGTGATTTGACGTCCATTGCTGGGTATAGGTTCCTCCAATAGAATGCCACAATGAACAATTTTAAGCCGACTCCATCTACCGACTTCATTTTGGAGCATGTAAAAACATAATTCTGTTTATATGTAGAAGTAGTAGGGTACTCAAATCAAGAAATTTGTATGTAGTGGCCGGGATGTGGTAGATACTATCACCATGCATTTTTGCAGTTCATGCAATTGAACCCCTCGCTTCACTCAAGACTCTATATAACTCCCTCGCTGCAATCGGAGCTCCAAAATGAAGTAGGTAGATGGAGTCGGCTCAAAACTGTTCATTGTGGCATTCTATTGAAGGAACCTATATTCCGCAATGGGCGTCTACCGTCTGATAGTGATCAATAAAATTAAAATAACTCCTACTTTCTTTAACCTCGCTCAATTGAATATCCCATTCACTGAAACAAGATATCGCGTCCAACGTATTGCAACACAAAAATATGAGTTAATCTCGCTAAACAAGAATGCTCCTGACATTTCAATTACAGTTTATCTCTGAACTTTGCCCCGGAACGGAATCCAGCTAACCAGTACCAATCTCAGCTTCATCCGCACTAGGGCACAAATCGTGAGTATGTATCGCGACAAACGTTGGGTTCGCAACTTGAATGTAGAATCGCGTCTTCCCAACTGCTCAATTAAATTGTTCAACTGGATCAAGTTGAGCAGTGGGTAATACCAACAACGGCTCAACTGGTGATTGGTGATTGCTCGACTAAGAGTGCGTCTAATCTAAAACTGAACGCCCCACTATTCCAATACGACAAACTAAAATGATCCATAATCCGTAACTACAATGACCGTTTTCGAACGTCAAGTTTGTGTCAAGTGCCAAGTAAAAGCGGTGGAGGGAAATTTTAGACAAGACGTACCTGGCTCGATTCTTATCAAGTCATAGAAAACGTTTCAAATCGGTGTACCTAATGCAAAGGCTTGGTCGCGTTGGAACAGGAGTAATTTAATTTTATATAAGACGATTCAAAATGATCTTTGTGATTTCAATGAATAAAGTTCTTTTTGACTTTGACTTTGACTTTGACAAAGAGGGACTAAATATATAAAGTATAACTTTATCGGCACCATGGAATTGGCACAAGATATGAAATTCAATCTTAAAATGTCTACGAAATAACAATGTTTTCGATAATGTCAGAAGTTCGGCTATGTCTCGCGACTTCTATCCTAGTGTAGACGCTCTCTAACCAGCGATGGCAATCTCTGATATACGTGTAAAACTTCCATTCGTTTAAGCAACAAGGAAACTTTGATTAAGAAAAACAATGGGATGAGCCTTTGGAAAACATACCAATTTTAGTATATTACGAAACACTGTTGAAATAAGGTTCCTCTTTTGGAACTATCATGGTTATGAAAATAGTTATTACTATAAACGGGATATTTACCATGGTTTTTGAGCTGTATTATTTCCCAATATTTCACACCGCACAGTTGCATGCGCCATGATCATAGTCTTTGCGATTACCTATATGCTATCGAATTTATATAGGCATAACGATCTACCCTCTTTCTCGATATTTTATTACGTATCCCCCCCATCAGCTTCATTGACACACTTAACTTTATCTCTAAACACAAAACTAGCGGTATCCGGACGCGTAGCTGGTACCACACTATTCATTCGATCCCTACACATTCTCACCACAGGATTCCAGACCCCAGATAATTGAAAACTATCTGCCCTATTGAAATTTCTGTGTTTGGTAATCTCAATGTCCTCTTGCTCCAGTCTTGGTACGTAATGTCGCTCTGTTGAGATTAACATAGCTCGCATAACATCTAACAGTCACATAGTATGTAGTCATGATCCCACACTAGAATTCTCTGTATCGTGGGTATCAGGAACTACGAATACCACAGAACCGTAACACCTAGACCTGGAACAAATATTTGCAGGTCATACAAACATTTATTCCTCAGCGGGAATCGAACCTGCACCCTCTCGTATCTCAAACGGATGCTCGCCCGCCGCGCCACTGAGGTCGTCGACCTCTCGATCGATTACCTGTGGATTGTGTAGCTCAATCCAATGGTTTGAGCTAGATTCTAAGAGGTTTTGTTATGCCTGTGTACTTCTGTTTGTCGATGTTTTTAACCACTTTGATTGGCTTCGAAAAATCAAAAATCATGGTAAATATCCCGTTTTTACTGATAATTAAGGCTCCTCACTTAATTATCAGTAAACTTTACTTGTGCCTCAGTGTTGGTATTTATACACACACACACACACACAGGGAATCCTAGTGTGAGATCATGATTACGTAACATAATTATGACTGTTGGGTGTTATGTTATATCTAACTAGAGGTCGCCCGTTTTTTCACCCGCGTTAGTTTCGGGGGTTTTGTTCAGGTTTTGATCTATCTATATCCCAAATTACATGGAAATTGTCTTAGCCGTAAATAAATAAACACTACACCATTTCACTTTTAAATTTGTATGGGTGTAATAAGGGTAAGCCATGTATGATATTAATATGGATATTAATTCCAATAATGAATGATAGGTTTGAGTCCCGCTTCTCAGCTTTAATGCAAAACAATGGTACTACTCTCGGTTATGATTTTAGAGTACATTGCACTATGTTTTTTGAATATTTCTTGCTCTTGAAAAGATGCTAAAGCAAGCTGCGCAATATACTGCAAAATAGTGATTGAAAGCGATTAAGTTTATTAGACAATAGGGGGGGTCACATTTAAATTTAACCTATATGAACAGTTAGATCGCAATCACCGTACAATCATAAATAATCCCTCGTTCACAATCATATTTCGCGGAAAAGCCAATATTGCTCTCTATAGATACGATCTATAGCCAAATAAAAGTGCATTGGTTATACCTTTCAACACATATTTTTATTTTTGTAAAACACATAATTGATTAAAAAATTGTCAAAAACACAATTGACTTTTTACATACCTCATCATGGCAGATTTTTGCCAAGTTTATACGTTTTCGTTTTGACAATCATAAGCCTGTAAAAGTCCAATGTTGGACATAGTGGACATAGTCCTCCCCCATAGAATGCCACGATGAACGGTTTCAAATTGCCTCCATCCACCGACTTCCTGCGATCTTTATAATGGTCTTTGGACCATCGAGAGGCAGGCCTTCCTTGCGTCTTCCAGTTTATTGTCGCCACTCCAGAACCTTTATTCCACAGTGATTGTCAGTTCTGTAAGCTAATAATAATTATGACCTTTGGCTATGTCGGTTTATGTAATTATGAATACTCTTGAATTAAAACTATAAATTCAATACTTTACGTCTCTTTTTTGTAACTACTTTAAAATACAACTATTATAAAATAATGATTTTAATAACAATATTCCCAGGTCATAGGAACCAAACAGTTTTACTACTTTGGTAATCTCATTAATGGCCACAAATAACTTTCAATGCTTAAATTTATGGCGCGTAAATGTTTTACGTACATTTTTTATAGTACCTTTCAAGAAAATAACAGGCATTTGAAGATAAAGCGCTTTTCTTATTTTTCCTCGGCCCAATACGGAGAATGTGTTCTCAAAACCCAGTAAATGGGATGGGTACAAGACCAGTAGGGTTGAAAGCTATATCCGGCTAATGATTTGCATTCCGGCCCCATTTCCCCCCTATTCTCTATCTCGCGACAGGTTTGTAACAGGCGTAAAATTTGCGATCATCGCTGTCAAACGTCGCTTTTTTCATACCAAAGTTACCGAAGAAAACAAAGACAAACAAGCAAGAAAGAAAAGTACTTGTGATGACTCACAACCAATTCTACTAAACAAATTGTGTTTGAATTGTTAATGAAGTATCTCAAAATGGTCACTTTTGACACTTTTGCCATACCAAAAGTGTCAAAAATTACAATTTTATGATAATTGATTAACAATTCAAACACAACTTGTTATTAGAATTGGGGCCCTCAATATGTATGATGTAGGTGTGTTTAACAGAGTTTTATCTGACCCAACTTCTGAGGCAGCAAAAGCTGTGTAGCTATGAACACAGCTTTCACACGTCATCATCATGTTAATCACAAGTGAAAAATTATATCTATTGCATTAAAATTTAAATTAGTAATTAAATTATATAGGTCCTTATAATAAATATGAAGAAAAAAAAACAAGTTACCGTTTGACAGCAACGATTGCACAATTTACACTTATTGCAAATCTGTCGCGAGATAGAGAATAGCCCTGCCGGTGTCTATAAAACATTCAGATACATACAAAATGTTAATGAAAAAGTTGTAGCTATATTATACACTACCTTACGGTCATAAACTAATTATTTTGCACCGGGTCTAACGGTAGCTATATAGTTTCTTTAGTAAATATTACAACATTGTTAAAAAAAATAGAATGCAAAGTAGAGATTGACAGATTGAAAGCAGAGAGCCATTTATTAATTTAAATGTTTCATGATTGTGCAACTTCTAGTTTGCCATTATCAACATAAAAATCCGTCCGTTTTCGTGTCCGTGGTGTGTCCGGCTTAAGAATAGGCCCCTCCGTCTCCTCCCGTGGATACCTTAACAGCCGACTAAGGGATTAAACCAGGGGATGGGCAGTAACATCCTCCTGAGTACTCAACACCAATACACCTGCCAAGCGAGGTGATTATGGCAAATCCCCTCATTGCATTCTACAATAATACAATGTGGGAGGCCTCGTCCAGCAATGGACGTCTAAAGGCTGCTGATCATGATATGATGATGATGATGACATCAAAACATAGGTAACAGACCGGCCTTTTAATTATATATTTTCCACTAGAGTCAAAATGTGATTAGTCCGGCTATTTGGATAGTCATGTGACAACCTTAGGCGGGTGTAAAAAGCCTTTCCAATCTGAGCCTCTAAAAAGAATAGAATAAACAATAGTACCTTCGTGAAACTTTTCTTATTATTTAAGAGGCTCTGAATGTTTAATGCATGAGCTACGATTTATTCGAGACCAAATAAGGCAGGGTATAATTCCTGTGATTGCGTTTGTGCACTCGGCTTTATTTGGATTTTTATTTATGTGGTTTTACGGTATGAGAGAAAAATTATAATCAAATAATGAAGTAAAATTCACTGTATTTTTATGAATGCTTCTAGAAATTCGATAATATTGAAAACATACTGCTTTGCAAAGGTGTTCAGAAACCATGAACAATTTATACTACAAATTAGAGGTTACCAAAGGCAGCAGGAAAATATCAAATTAAAAATAATAAAGCTTTCTATGTAAATTGTGTCCTTTTCCAAGAAATTGTGTTTTTTCTTGTTTTGTTACATTAAGGTTATTACAACCTTCAATAACTAAGCCAATTAAACACTGATAAAATATAAGTACAAACTCATTTGACTTTTACGATACAAAAAGATAACCAATACAGAACGTTTGAAACAAAAATAAAATGTCTCATAAATAAAATTCTCCCGAAATATATCGCGTCGCACAGCCGATAAATTAGGCTCGTTACTGGTGTATAACAAATGCGGAGAACTAGAAGGAAGCCTGCATCACTTATAATCAACTGGCAATGTAAAATGAACTTTATTGCGCTATTATCAAGTGTTTTTTTAACATTAATTGATTGACCTTCTTTTGTTTTCTGTTTAAGAGTTGATGAGGCTGATTATGAAGTACGAAGGTCCAGAAGGCACCTATAGAGACCCAAATTATAGTTTTCAGGGTGGTTATTCGCTATGACCTAAGAGATTCCTTGTCAATAACGTGTGACGTCACCCATACGATTCAGCGATGATTCCACGCAGATATCGTAACGAGCCCGCGTTATGTTAAGTTTGGTCATGGCGAATAAGGGCCCAGGAAAGACAAGACGACGGTAGTGTATTCCACACCTCAGAAATTTGCATATAAAGGAACCGACACATTTAGTGCGAATAGGGTATACTAATGAGGTAAGGATAGTACTAAGATATATGTAACAAGGCGATAACTGCAATTCCGACAAAATTCAAACCTCTATGCGCTGAATATGTTATTTTATCATATTGAAATAAGCTGTTATGGGTTTAATTTAAGTTTCATAGCTCGCCATAGATTACAAATTGTGCCAGTTTAGTAACGTTACTGGTTGAGAGTGGAACTTCTGTTCGATTACTAATACTTATTCTGTGCTAGAAGTCGGCGACTAATAATATATCACGGCGCGATAACACTGACCAGGGATTTATGTTGTCGAATTTTTTTCGATACCGGATATTGTGGACTACCCTTTACCGTGACTTTGGCAATGTTATTGTTAATACTGAGAATACGTACTGACTGAAATCATACGGTTCTTCCACGAAGTCAAACTATTTAGTCCAACTGGTTTGACAACAAGGAATTATGTTTCCTCGTGGTCAAACTTCATTGATATTGCACCTTTTCAGCACGTCATAGACAATAGTTAATGTCAAACTTCGAATGCTGCGACATTTGAATAAATTGTTTATTACTTTAAAATAAAAATAGTCAATTTGACATTCACTCTAAATTTTGACAGAAACAGTCTGTTTTCTGCTTTTTCTGTATGATTATCTTGGATTTGTGATAGTTGCTGTCACATCTGACAGTAAGTATCTATTTGACAGCTGTCAAAGTGTTTTCTTAAGCACTTTTACTCTGTAAAGTTGTTTGCGAATAGTCAATTTGAAACGCTGAAAAACACTGAACTATGTTGTGAGAAAAAATAATAGCTACACGTAAGATTGACTGTATGTATTTTTTACTTGACATTGATACAGGGAGGATCATTTGAATAGTTTGACCACGAGTAAACATAATTCCTCGTGGTCAAACCAGTTTGACTAAATAGTTTGACTACGTGGAAGAACTGAAATCATATAGGTACCTAACTTGCAGATACTGGGTCGTTTTTTAAACAGTCCTGGGGCCCAGTCGTTGGTTTATTTTGAACGATAATACCACAACAAAACCCACCGAAAACCATTATATTATGCACATGTATTGTACTAATAATTTTAATTAAAACGAATAAGCTTTTTTTTTGGAAAATTCGTTGTTGTTGTGGTCGATCGAACTTTTTTTGATTGACAGCGTCTAAAACCAAAAGCATTTTTTTAGAAACTATTATTTTGTCCTTATATAAAATGCTCTATGCTTTTGTCTATTCCATTATCAAACAAATGATAAACTTTCAATAATAATAAAATAAATAATAAATGAAATACTGAAACCAAAAACCGTTATGTTCGAACGATAAAACCGTTTAAGAATAGCGCGATGGGCACCCTGGTTATTGTAGACTAGTGTTTGGTTAAACAGAGTTATTGAAAAAAAAAAACGCTATTTATTATGAGCGGCCGAATTATACCTAATTATACTGTGGCAGTATTTCAAATACTTCCTAAATATTTTTATATACATTTTGAAGGTATTTTTAAACCTTTCCCATGTTTTTAAAGCCATTATAAGGACGTAATAAATTTCTTCGTAACAAATGGATTAATTCAAAATAAATGATTGATACCATTTTAATTGAATTGGATTTGATGTTCCTTGCTTTAGTTAATGGGTGTTCTAATTAATTTGACTTTGATTTATGACTGTAATATTGTTTTTGTAACGTAATTGAACTGAAAACCCTCATGGTAATGGTCATAAATCGTTTCCATTAAACCATCTAGGTTCAGACCTAGTAATTCTTTCACATATTACATGTCACTTGTATGATTCAGTGGTTGGCATAATTACCAGCAACGTGGTAAGTGGTGACTGGTGATTGATTATAGCTTAGTTCTTTTCTAGACACAGAACTAAAAGTAAAGTAAGTTACGACATTAATTCTGATTTGTTGGTCTATTTTCGTTGGTATAACATTTGTCTTGAATGCTGGCTTATTAAGGAGTATTTTATTACTGAAAGAAAGCGTTAGCAGAGTTGGTCGTGGAAAGCAATGGTGGCAATGAGCTCTCCACCTGTCACGTCTATATTTCTGTGACTGTTAAAAGAGGATCTTTGAGGTTCTGCCTACTCCTTTGGGAAAGAAGGTGTGTGTAAGGGAGTAAAGTGCAACATTGCTCAATATTTTAGGTAAAAAAAGCTGCTCCCTTATCTCTGAAGAATTCCCTGGCAAAAACTTTCAAGAAATTCAAACGTAAGTATAGATGATTAATGGACAAGTGCGAGTGAGATTCGCTCCTTGGGGGTTCCAATCCGTATATTATTTGTAAATAATCAGAGCCATTTTCGAGTTTCAGCCACTTTTTACTACAAACTACACCATTCCATTTTGGGCGTAAAAAAGTCGAAATCCCTCAATTTTAGACCTTTTCCTTCATTTGTGTCACAAAATTTATAAGCATACTTCATTTCAGCATTATGAGTTCACTGGTTCAACCCCAAAGGTGTTACATTTTCGCAATTTCTATACAATAATTGGGCATTCATTGCATTGATTACTTTTTAATGCATTGAGTTAGAACCTTTTTTATTTATTTATTTATTTATTATTCATTTATTTCAATCAACATATGGATCATATTTAATTAGTTTGTTATCCTAGATTAGTTAAAGGTCAAAAAATCAAATAGAATTTACACAATCATAAAACACTTGCTTTTTGTTTACGACAAATTACGATTCAAGTTGATATCTATCATTAACCGTTCCTGAGTAAAAGTATATTGGCAGAAAGCCAGACAGACAGACGGACACAATGTGATCCTATAAGGGTCCCGGGTTTTAACCTGTACGGAACTCTAAAAACTGTTTTCACTGCTAATTTAAGAAAAACTTCAGATATTGATTTCTCTATAGGTTATCGAATACTCACACCAACTTCGCTATCATACTATAGTAAACGTTCAAACTTATAACTAGCTCACGACTCACGATATCGTCCGTGTAAAAGTGAATAACTCTATAAATTTTATAACGTGCTATCAATAAGCTCGTTCTGGTGGATAAATATTTTAACGTTCCTCACACGACCTGAGGGATGTTACCGTATAGATTTACGGATAAGTTTCAACTTGTGATAATCTAAGTTGTAAACATGACGGGTGTATACCTACAGAGAGTCGTAGATAGTATATGTTGTTGAAGGATGGGTTTCTATAAACATAATGAAACATTGATAGTTATTCTGTGCAGCATTATCTAAACTTAAAGTGTACTTAAATTATCGTGCAGTAATAGACTGAAATAAAAGAGACCGCGATCATTTTAGTGATGTTTAATTTAGACAATGCACAGAATCGTTTCTACTACACTCGAGAGCAATGAATCCGGATCACTTAAAGAATGTTAAAAATCTCGGAAACTAAAAATGATAGATTAATGCAATAAATTGTATTTAATAGACAATGTAATACTCCTTAAATGAAGGTAAAAAAATATGAGTCACCATACATTTTATTAACACAAAATTACATAAAGAAAAAAACTGCTGATCTCTCCTTAAAACAAAAATAGGAAACATGAAATTTTTGAACTTTATTACGATTTTCTTGAATTTTAATACTTCGTATTGCCTCCTCGTGCTTCCATATAATGAATATAGAGCACTATCAACATGGTTTATGTACCCACATAAATGACAGATTACAAACAAAAGCAAAACCAAATGCTGTAATTTCGTAGTTCCATCTTCGAAAGTGGCCCTTTTTCAAATTTGATTTTTTTATGATATAACTTTACAATAACTAAGAAGTTTTAATACCTTCATTTAAGGAGTATTACATTGTCTATTAAATACAATTTATTGCATTAACCTAGCATTTTTAGTTTCCGAGATTTTTAGGATTCTTTAAGTGACCCGGATTCATTGCTCTCGAGTGTATTTGGAATTATATTGTGTAGAATCTGTTATGTAGATTTTACCACCTTCTCATTTGTTACTGATACCCACGACATCCTAGATCCTAGTGTGGGATCAGGGACTATGTATGTGACTGTTGGGTGTTTTTTTATGCGTTTTATTTTTGCAGAACATAACATAACACCCAAGTCACATACGTAGTGTTGATCCCACATTAGCATTTTCTGTGTCGTGGGTATCAGGAACTACGAGTACCATGGTACCATAACACCCAGACCTGGAACAAATATTTGCAGATCATACAAACATTTGTCCCGCAGTGGGAATTGAACCCGCAACCTCTTGCATCTCAGCCGGGTACTCGCACGCCGCGCCACAGGTTGTCGCTTTGGTCACGGTGCCTGTTATATGTTCATGGTGTATGTGTGATGTGTTATTTTGTAGTTTTATCTATCATATCGGAGAGCACTCTCGTTGTAGACACTACAACGGTTCGTCCGTTAGATATGCACGGTTGCATAAAGTAGTTTCAGTTTTAAAATGAAATGCGCGTATTTGAGTACTCTCCGCTTCACAAATATTTAGCTCATTGTGAAATCTTAAGTTGAACGACATCGTGTTATTTCATCACGATTCTCAGAAATACTACCTTAGAATATAATTATCTAATATAATATTTAAATTGTCTTTAAAGGCTTGAAATATGTTTTATCTAAGACTGATAGAGAGCAGGTGTTTTATGAATTTTACTATAAAAAGCTCGTTTTTACAAAAATCCATGAAAAGATTTTCATGGGATTTTTTAATCTAAAGCGAGTCATCTAAAACGTAATGATTAAATTATCTTTGGGGTAGACTACCCTCATACGTCGATTGTGGATCGTGATTTTAATCTGTCCAATCAGCACGTGTCAGCATTCCTCATATTGGTGCACACAATATGAGGAATGCTGACACGTGCTGACAGCCAAATCGATTTAGTGTGCCAGAGACTCGAAAGTATCTGAGGTCCAACCATGGATATAATTATGCAAATTTCCTTGGGTCCAACATAATAGGACCACTCGCACCAAAGTAGCCAGCAGTAGTAGCATATGTGCCAACTGTCAAATGCAGCTGTAAAAATCTACTCAGTTCCGTGTTTAATAATTGTAAAGTTTTGTAAAAACTGTGTGATTTGTTATAGAAATAATTTTGTCGTGCTTAGCGTGAGTTTCAAGTTACCTTGTACGTTTCAGCTATTATTATAGGGTGTAGCCTACACTTTAATGAAATATGTCACGCAATTTCACTCGGCTGTTACTAAAAATAATCTAAACTAAAAAATTAGCAATCCTTCGTTATATTATTGGTACCGTTGTAGGTAAACTTAATTTACACGATAAAAAAATTAACTACGAGATAGGCTGTGTTTCCACCAGAGATGATCGAAGATGCGTAGCGAGGAATGTGTTTGTAAAGAACCAATAGAACCACTTCATTTGCCTCGCTCAGTGCAGCTATGGTGGAAACGGCTTAGCAGAGCAAAGTTTTTATACGTACAAAATAAGCGAGGGATGTGTGCGAGGGATGTGTGCGAGGGATGTTTGCGAGGGATGTGTGCGAGAGATGTGCACGAGGGATGTGTGCAACAGTCACTAGACGGAGTTTTTTAGAGATAGATGTGTATTGTACGGAAAATATGGATCAGTGGAAAAAAACACTATTATATTTAACAATTAGTGACCACACCGCTCATCTGCGCATCGGTTTACAGCGTCGCTACGCATCTTCGCACCGCTCTGCTGCCTAGCACATCTCTGGTGGAAACACTCACATCATTCCACAGCCTCGCTACATAATCCTCACAACCTCACACATCTTTGGTGGAAACGCATCCACTTGACTCTGACCATCAAAGATCTTACTAAAGTTTGTGGTTGTTTCTCAAGGGGGGAATACAGTCATAAGACTATATGATGTGATTATCATACGAGTGAGATAGTTCATGCGATAGTTAGGAAACAGAATATGCAATGCCTCATTATATTTTGTGAACATCAAGACGGGTTATTCCTAAAATCCCCTTTAGAAATCCCTTTTAATGGGATATGACGGCTGGCAGGCAAGGTTTTCAAAATACATGAAACACTTCTTTGAAATACCACTGTGATACAGTTTCATAGCAAAAGTTAACAGTGGCGGTCCGAGGGTGGTCGTAGTGGTCATACCCCTCAAAATTGCGTTGACAAATCTATTCAAAATAGACAATTGACGAAAAAAATTAAAACGTCTTAACAAATAAAACTTAAAAACAAAATAACATTCAAAATAATTTTGAAAAATGCTCAAAATACGGTATTTCACGGTACGTCGGCACTAATCAGCGCATTAAGATTGACTGATTGTTCCAAAACTCGAGTAAAGAGGCAGCACTGAGCTGTCACTACATAAAGCGCTTGCAATGTTACTCTGTTAGGTAATAATACCTAAGTAATTTACTTTGTGTTATATAATGACCACCCACCCGCAAAGTCTTTGGCTGCGACCGCGCCTGAAATTTACCAACCTACCTTATTATCATCATCATCATCATATCATCAGTTATTAGACGTCCACTACTGAACAAGGCCTCCCCTGTAGAATGTTATAGGAGTATTTGCCAGAATCACCACGATTAGCAGACGGATTGGTGGTAGTAATCAGGTATACTGCTGCATATTCTCTGGTGTAATCCCTTAGTTGGCTTTTACGACATCCACGGGTCCACCAGTCATTAACAAAACCAACTAACCCCTGGAGGCGGAGGGGTCCATTCTTAGGCCGGGAACACCACGGCACCTACCTTATAAAACACCATTATCATCAAAGCAGACAAACTCGTCCAATATACGTAGTCTCCGCGGCTTGCCCTCAATAACCGGAGGCTTTACCAGTCATTCATCAACTATCCGGGATAGATACAGGGCATCTAGATAGCGTTGGCCGTCATTTTACGGACAACATTTAAAACTGAATGGTTTTTAGCCTACGTGTCCAGATAGATTAACTCTTTATTGTTCTAAACAACAGTGAAACACATTAATACATAAAACAAAAGAAATACACAATGGGCAGTCATTTGTTTATAGCGATCAGCTACACTACTTCGCACTGCATAACTGATTGATCGCATGCGAAGTGTTGATGACATTCCATAAAAAACCCCTTAGTTTGTCGCGATGCTGAAGCATGCAATGTAGATAGCTTGATCCTTATGGCGCTTCCGAGCATATTTACAACCAAATTTTTGCATTGTTAAACGATGTATAAAAGATTTGAATATCGAATAAATATTATAGGCCCCTACTATTACGACCGTCTTATGAAATCTAACGCTATCTTAGGGACCCTGCTTAACTGCTGTATAAATAATTCTCAAAATGAAGGTGCCCCACATCATAGAATAAAGATGAGAGCATTGAGAGCTCATTGGAGGATATTGTTGGCTAGACGAATATTGAACGCGCCGGTGAAATTCGATGGCTTATCTCGAGATTGGCTCTTTCGTTTCAGGCTCTATTTAACATAACGGACGTTTGGTGCCTGAAGTATCACAAGTCATAAAAAGGTTGTTTATAAATTCGGGTTTTCGAAAACGTTGATACATTAAAAACAAGCCTGTGTGTTTACACATTGTGGTCTAAGCTCACAGTTACGGTGGTAAGTGGTTTTAGTTGGTCGAATACATCTTTATTTGTAGGTATAGTTTCGCCGTTGAATTAATTTATTTTATTTTATTTATTCATAAAATCTGACTTAGGACCACCAGCGGATGTGCAGCAGCATCCACCTGAGTACTCAACACCAATCCGTTTGTTATCTAGAACTTTCTGAAACGTTCTTAAACATCACGTTTGTTATGGCAAAACCTTAGGAAACGTCCAACTTAACCTATAGAACCCCTAATTGTTTGTGCGTGACAACGCACTTGACAGTTTTGCTTAGAGCAGTAGCTTAGCTAAAGCCATTTTTAATGAAAAGGGTATCACAAAATGTTTTTGAATTGAGTGTGTGGGTTTGTTTATGTAGTTCAGAATTATTATTTAACTTAATAGCTCTGGCAAAAGCAATAAGACTGAAGATTAAATTAAGTCGTCTAGACGAAGCCATTGATGTACATAAATAAGCTTTCACCTAAATTGGCTAGTTTTCAGTCGTAGAAAGAGAAGCGTGTCACTAACGGGATTTACCTCAACGATTTGTGGATCTCATGTCTGGAATACTGGTGATGGTGCTTGCTAGTGACCCAGACTTGAATCTGTAGAACGTGGGTTCCAATCTCGATCAACAAGATGTTATTGCGACTTTTGTGTATTATGCATGAATGCCTATACCTCAGAAAATTACACTGAGTCCTTTCACCATACTGTTTCATAGCATCCGGTCGCATGGCTATTTTAAGGGGCACTATACGTCGTCCTGATCGGTCACTAACCTCACTCAGATTCGGATTTTTCTCTTTACTTGTGCTATACGAATTGCTTTTTGCCAAATTTCATGATACCTACTAGGTCAACGGGAAGTACCCTTCAGGTTTTGATTCCCTCGCGAGTGTCAAAATATGCGGCATAAACAGCCGTAGAAGCTTGTTTTATTGCAGCTCTAAGGGATTACATTGTTGAGTATTTAATATTAATTTCAACTTTATAGCACCACGCGGTCCTGAAAACAGGGTCTTGACAGACAGATAGACGGACAATGAAGTGATCCTATAAGGGTTCCTTTTTTCCTTTTGAGGTATGGAACCCTAAAAAGTAAGATAAAATGTAAGGTTTTCATTTCGTATTTTCGCTTTTTTATGGTGCGACTTCCTCGATCGTAAGGGATGGGATATTTATACATGTATTCATGGAGTGCCTTTATTTTTGCCGCGAATTTTGGGTCTCATGCTTTTTGCTGATGATATTGGATTGGATATGACCATAAAGGAAGTCTCCACACAGGGATGTGGAGAGGATTATGGCTAGATGTAGCATTTTGATGGCTTCCCTAGAACTTGTTATGTAAGTGTTAGGTTTAAAATTATTAGTATTTTGTTTGAGTTTAAAGTACTTTGTTTTAATTTACTAAATGCTTAAAGTTAAGATGTATCTGATTTGATTTTGGGAGTACCGGATTTGACGGCAATCGAAGGGAGGAAAAAGAATAAGTAAGATGGCGCGTCGTAGGTTGGAACTGAAGAGAACGTGGCTGTTGAACGTGTGTTGAGAACGGTGGCTGGTACAAAAACACCTCTCGCAATATGTATCTAGGGTGACGGTCGAAAATAATAGTACCTACTGATATAAACGGGTATTATGGAAAAGTGGTTGAATAAAGTTACAGGCAAGTTATAAACGGAGTTTTATTACATAATTCTAGAATTAAACATGACGGGATAGAGGCTATCGAGTAATTTCGTCATCAGCCAAATAACGTTGCTTTTATGACATCCATAGGAGGATACGGAGGAGTCTATTCTTAGGTTGGATACACCACGGTAACTAATTTACAGTTTGGAAACGGGCCCTGAACTATTAGCTATTACATAGCCTTATATTATAAACAGCGCACAGCTAATTAATACAAAAGCAAAGGTAGATCAATTTTATAAGATGATCTCATTGAATCTAAGTGTATCATGAAGGGAAAATACACAATGTATTTTCATCAGCACTGTTTACCAAATGAATTCCACGTAGGCCTCTATTATGTCGAGACGGTACTTACTGGTAACGATTATTGAACCATTGAGCCAAGAAAGCGAAAGTTGGTAAAGTTAATTGGATTGCTGCCATTGATTTTGTTTGTTATTGTAACCTTTAACCTCTTAGATTAACAGCTTTGTTATTTCGTAGTTTTTCTTTAGATGTTTTTTTGACAGTATCATGTTATATATTAATTAGATATCATCCTACCATTTGTATAAGATAAATGGGTAGTAAGTAAAGTTTTTTGGAAAATAATATATCAAGCCCTTAGTCTATGCTGACATTCAAGAGTGTGGTAACTCTCTCTAGGTATATTAGAACGAATGGCAAGGTCCAATATTTCATCAGAGCTCATTCAATAGTGTGCTAAGTCTGTGTGAATGTAGTCTACTGAGAACGTAAGGCAAGGACCAGTATTTTAGTCGAGAGGTCATTTAAGTGCTGTGGTGTGTCCGGCCTTAGAACAGCCCCCTCCATCTCCTCCCGTAGATGTCGTAAATTCGACGAATCCACCTGAGTTACTCAACACCAATACTGCAATCACAAATCCGCCTGCCAAGAGTGGTGATTATGGCAAATCCCTCCTATTGTATTCTCTGGGGGAGGTCTTTTTCAACAGTGGACGTATAAAGGCTGCTGATGTGAACTCTTCTGCTGTGAACGTACGGCAATGTCCAATATTTCGGTTGAGAGGTCATTTAACAGTATGGTAAGTCTGTGGTAGGATACAGAGACATGAGGCCTATGCTGAAAAGCAAAACAAATACTTTACCGATGTCTAAGGATAAGATTTTATAAACAAGAATTAATATTTTGCTAATATATATAATTATATATTAATAGGCTATTGAAATTGATGTCTCTGTGTGAATGTCTGCTGAGAACGTACGGTAAGGTTCAATATTTCAGTCAAAATGTCTTAGCACCAAAATTCTCGCTCGTATTATATTATGACCGTGATTCCAAGTATAATTACATTATACGGTAGAAAGTATAATTATAAGTCATTGCTTATTGACTTTTGTTTAAATCATGGCCAAATGAGACGATGGGTGCTCATTAATGCAAGTAAGGTTTATTGGGTAAGTCTAAGATTATACTCAATTTAGGGATTTCCAAGATAACCTCTGCATATTTATTTTAGTATCAAAAATACTGGCAGTTAGATCATACATTATCACCCTATTATTATAAAATTTGAAAGTTTGTGAGTATGTTTTTTACTCTTTCACGTTGAAACAGCTGAAACGATTTAGTTGAAATTTGGAATGAACATAGCTTATACCTTGAATTAACATATAGGCTACCTTTTATCCCAATATTCCCACCGGAACGAGACTTATACGGGTGAAACCACTAGGCGCAGCTAGTAATATATAAATCTCATATTCAAACACATCATGAGGTTCCTTACTTCAACTTAATATTACTTTTAACATTGAGCCCAAGCTTATACAGTGAACCTTCCATTAGATTATGATAAAATAAGACCATAAACTGGCATCACGGTATCTCACGACTCATTCTAAACAAATGCTTTTGATCTTGTTAGGGTAAATCTTTTCGATTTATATGTTAATTTAACAATTTGAATTTTCCACGTTGCGTATTTGGGTGTTACTGGTTAATCCGACTTGCAGCTTGCTTCAAGGAAACATGATTTAATATTTTCTTGTCTGTAATTTACCTTTTTTTTATGCGAATTTATGAGATTACCACTGCTTATAAGATCAGAAGCTAACGTTGGTTTTTAAGCAAGGTTTTACCCATTTTCTAATTAGATGCCACGTTAATGCCACTATCAGCAAAGCCTCAATGTTGAAGTAATATAAGAATTAGGTTGAGAAAGTATGGAAAAATAACAACTATTTAAAAATTCTGACTAGTCGTAGGTATATACGTACTACAGGGGGAATTACTGACCAAATCCATACAATTTAATTTTCATGGCAGAGTTTTAAACGTGAAACTGGAACATTAGATTAAGCACTATAATTAAATGGTACCTATATACCTACTATTAAAATACAGAGTAGAATTTCAATTCATTCATTTATTTATCTTTACAAGAGTCATCATCATCATCATCAGCATGTAGAAGTCCACTGCTGGACATAGGCCTCCCCCTTAGAATGCCACCAAGAACGGTCTTGAGCCGCCTCCATCCACCGACTTCCTGCGACGTCCATCGAGTGGAGGGCCTTCCTCTACCGCGTAGTCCGGTTTGTGGTTGCCACTCGAGGACCTTTACAAGAGTAGGTAATTTTAGTTGTAGTAGGTCAATCAACAATGAATATGCCCAAAAAATTTTTCAAAAATCATTTCAGAGATGGATTCGAGGTATGCAAACAAGACACTCGCTGCTGAATATCTTTGCGTGGCACAAATTTTTATCGAAGACGTAATTCCTTTGATCCCTCATCTATATTCAATGATCTGAGGACCGAATCGCTTGGTAGGCGCTTTCATAATATCTGTATGAAGTCGCACGACCCACACACAGGTATAGTCAACGGGGAGAAATACCATAGAGCACTCATATACGAACCGTAAGTCTTGTAACCGTAAGTTTGACAGGCATAGGTACTTGTCCATATAAATTACATTGGCAGAGACAAAGTAACGTAAGGGATTCAGAATGATTCACTCACAGGAAGAAAAAAGATAGACTTTTGATCGGTGGACAACTAATTTTTAATTGACAACCTCCGTGGCACAGTGGGTGAATAGCTGACTGACGCAAGAGTTGCGGGTTTATCCCCGCTGCGGGGCAAATATTTGTTCCGTGTCTAGGTGTTGTGGTACAATGGTACTAGTAGCTCCTGATACCCACGACACAGGGAATCTTAGTGTGGGATCAGGGCTACGTATGTGACTGTCGGGTGTTATGTTTATTGTTTATTATTCATTAAAATATACGTTATCTCGCCTATAAATTACATCTTGCACAGAATCCAGAATTACGTTCCAAGGTGCTTGAAAAATATATTGTATAGCGTGCTTGGCTGCTATAGCATATACTTCAACCGTGCACGCTCTATGATATTTGATACTCTATGGTATGGTATGGATAGGTAGGTACAGTGGAAGTAGATACGTGTAGAAGAGAAGAACCAAAGGGCCGTCATATAATGTTATGTTTCTTGTTGAGAGGACGTCTACGAATCCATGTGACGATCAAAGAGGCGAGTTTGTGTCGATGAACAACATCTCGTAACGTTCTTCAAAAAATGTGTTTTAGTTACTTGTTTGATGAATTAAATATTAATATGTTTTATTTGCCGTTTTTTGCGTATTTTTGTGCCGTGGTGTGTCCAGCCCAAGAATAGACCCCTCCTTCTCCTCCCGTGGATGTAGTAAAAGCCTTACTAAGGGATTACACCAGGGTATGGCCAGCAGCATCTACTTGAGTACTTAACACCAAACTGCGATTATCTAACTATTCCATGACTATTCCACTTAAAGCAACGATCGAAAATGTGAATCTTTGCTCAAATAGGAATTGTATCGGTGCTCATAATGTGGAAGGCTTCACCAATCCGCCTGCCAAGCGTGGTGATTATGGCAAATCTCCTCATTGTATTCAACGGAGGAGGCTTCGTCCAGCAGTGGACATAAACAGGCTGGTGATGATGATGATGTTTAATTTAATGATAATGCCATGGGTATATTTTATCACAATTAGGTATTACCATTTTAATAAGATACATGCCCATAACCGCGATATTTCATATATTTTATTCATACTGGCTAATTGATGCACTGTCCTGCCTCACCACGTCCTGCTGCAAGACGTTTGGGGAAACAACCTTGGACAATGTGTTATTCATCACCATTATCCAGCAGATATCCACTGTTTGATATATGCCAAACAGTGGACATCTGCTGTCTCTCATCTGTGTTCATCGTGGTATTCTATGGCCTCCCATAGAATACCATAGGCGGATGAGAACGCCTCGTTTTGAGATGTTCTCATTCACCGACTTCCTGCGTCCTTCAAAATGTTGTCGGTCCATCGAAAGGTCTACCACATGGATCACATGTGGAGCAACATTTAAATCTTCATTTTAATGATTGGAATCATGTCAGAGCTTGTTCATAGCTGTTTCTTAGGTACCTATTTGACGACAAGCGACCGTCAAAAATGACGTGTCGTTGTTTTATTTAAATGTTGCTAACATTCATCTTATTCCTTTGTAAATTCTTATTCTTTGTAACTTTTGTAACTTCTACTATACTTTAGTCATTATTCTGAGCTTCTACTGTAACTTGTTGTAGTGATGTGACATTTTGCCATGATGTCATTCATGGTCTAAACGACCAATCGAGATAATGGTAGATCATGAACAAAGTTGATCGTGAACAAAGTTGAAATTAAACTTATACAAAAAATATTGCCATTTTCACTTGTAAGAGTTTAAATCAAAAAGGGCTATTATTATCGTGCGCAAAGCTGACTACACAAAAGATTAAAGTCACACAAAATAAAGCTCCAAACATAAAAATGTGTATATCAAAGAACGTGACGTTACGTAATTTTATGTTCGCAAAAAACTCCATATCGTTCTCCGAATCGTTTTTGTGAAAACAACGGGAGCTATAAAGGGTCTTATTGTTATCCTTTGAATTTATACTCAGATATTATCGCTCTCATAAATTGCTACCACGTACCCAATCGGATGCTTGAAAAAAGTGACCGGGGCAGCCGGAGCTAGCCCTGTTTATCTACGACCACCGATAAAACCTAATACACCCCTGGATATCAGATATGGCTTTTCTCTTTTTCGAATATTTCACGGTCTAATTAGTAAGCTTGGATAAAAATGCATCAATTTTGGATTAGGGAGCCACATCTGTTTTAAAAATGCGTCATTATCCGCGGATTGAGTGGATTAATCTGTTTTGGCAACTCTGGTTTGGTAAGTGATATGTTATGAATGAAAGAATAAAAATACTTTATCGTACACTGGTCGTGTACTAGTTAAGAAATACATACATAGATAAAATAAAACTAAATGTATAATTGGTGGTCTTATCGCTTAAAAGCAATCTATTTCAGATAACCATTTGATGGAGACAAGCAACCTACAGTATAAACAATTTGTTGGGTTATGCTTAAATATCTTAAGTACCTGGTGACCGAGCTTTGCTCTCGGAACTTGGAAAAACGCGTTTTCTCTGAAATGAAACCTAGCTTGATAATTTTTTTGCCCCAAAAACCCGCGTTATATATTTTATTGAAACCGTCAGAGCCGTTTACGGGATCTTAAACATATTTATAAATAATATATTCACATATTGCTCGTTTAATAGTAGGTATAATAAGACTTGATACTTTTATAACTTTTCATTTAAAAAACCGACTTCCGCCATTGTATTCGACTAAATATTTGGATGAAAAAAAATTATGAAAGAACCATAGTGGTGAAAGAATTATGATACTTTTTGAATGCAAATGCTTGGTTTGTTGCTGAAAATATCAAAATCGCCATATGTATGCCTACAATTTGAGGAGTTCCGTCAATTCCTCGTGGATCCCATCATTAGAACTGGATTTTGAAAAAAATGGGACCAATTTGGAAGTATATCTATTCAAATAAAAAAAGATGTTTTCAAATCGGTTCATAAACACCGAAAATATGGGGTAACAAACATTCAAAAAAAAAAAAAAAAAAACCAACCGAATTGAGAAAAAGGAGGAGGTCCTTTTTTGGAAGTCAGTTAAAAATAGAAGAACAACCTAACAAAAACAAATATACTGATGACAATGACAATTACATTTAACTTTGGTGAGCGTTTCATAATGTGAACCTAATACCTAGCACAATTCTCCCATAAAGAGCCAAATCAATCATACTGTTTTATGATGGAGAATGATGGAACACTTCTCCATCATAAAACTCTTCTTGAACAGTATATAGACCACAACACTGCATGCTATACACTATCTTTATTTTCCCTCAGAGCTCGCAGACCAAAACATGAAACTCAGTATTCCAGAGGTCGTTTCGCAGCACTCATGTCAATTATCCGGAGTTTACCCGGACAACAATTGCGGCCAATGGCCATCATTTACCCAGCCGCTCGTTTCTGTAATGCCGTACATCCCGGCTGCCATCACTTATGTATGTCGATTATTAAAGGCGATCCATTCACTCGATCCGCGGCTAATGTCTCAATTAGAAAACAGATGTTGCGGCACGGCAGCCATAATTGACAGTTGCGTTTATGCGTTCCTTGTGGAAATTCATCATCATCACCATCATCATTTCTCTCGGCTTGTAAAGGCCTGGGCCTGCATAGCTAAGCAAGCTTAGTATCAGTCATGCTTTCAAAGTCTTGGTTCGTGAACGTGTTTTTGGCATGATGTTATCCCTCTTGTTAATTTTTTTACTTGAATAAATCTTATCTTATCTCTACCAATATGAGCACGTGGGTAAAAACTCAACGGTGTCGCCCACTACTGGATTCAAACCACCTTTTGAGCTAATTCAGTACCCAATTCACATTAAACTATCAAACACTTATTGCCAGATATAAAAGGCGATATCTCAATAAGAAATCAGATATTATAGTAGCCATATAGATTGTGTGCGTCTGTGTTAATACCATGAATTCAATTGTTACGCCATAATAGTTGAATTTTTTGTGTTCTTTGTGGAAACTCACCATCAGCTTCAGCTAATGAGATCGTTTTCACTGATGGGAATCAGGACTTATCTCAACTAGTGAAATAAAGACCAACTAGGTATTGGTGTCTTCGAATTTTAGGTAGGTAATCGTAGGTGTCAAGTTTAGCAAAATATGCCTCTTAGTTTTCAACATTCGCAGAGCAACGAACTCACAATGCTCTCGACACGGCGAAATGCTAAAGGAATATTTTCGCTAAAACGTTGTCCTCGGGTTTAGTTGAGCCATTAACTTGAGCTGGAGAGTAGACGCATATAAAGGATCTGAGTACGTTTCACACCAAAATTAATTAGCACTCAGCTACAGCTTGTTATAATTTTATACTCTTACACATATCTAGAAAAAAAATGATGCTCATGTAATTTAATTGCCGACAAATCCAACTCTGATGTTGCGTTCAGGAAACTACGCCATATCTTCTCGTCACAGATACCGCAGAGCCTCAAGACGAAGGTCTATAATCAGTGCGTGTCAGTGATGACTTACGGCACTGAGACGTGGTCGCCAGCTATTAAACGTATATGCAAGCTCAAAGTCGCGCAACGGGCTATGGAGAGAGCTATGATAGGAATTTCACTACGTTATAGCTTAGCGTTAGAATCCGAAATGAGGAAATCCATAGAAGAACCAAGGTCACCGACATAGCTCTCAGAATTAGCAAGTTGAAGTGGCAATGGGCAGGTCATTTAGCTAGAAGAACTGATAACCGTTGTGGAATAAAGGTTCTCGAGTGGCGACCACAAACTGGACGACGCGGTAGAGAAAGGCCTTCCACTCGATGGACTAAAGAAATTATAAACGTCACAGGAAGTTGGGGGATGGAGGCGGTTCGAGACCGTTCGTCGTAGCATTCTAAGGAAGAGGCCTATCTTCAGCAGTGGACTTCGCTGATGATGATGATGATTATGAATTTAAATCAAAATGGAAAGAGTCTGTACGATTGGTGAATACCTATTTATGTGAAGGCTGGATTAATCAAGTTGGAAGTGGTGCTGGGTTGGATAAAATGATGTCAGGTAAATTAGAGCTCTGGCTTACTCTGAAAAAGGCCAAAGAAGACTTTCAAAGATAAGTATACGATTGGCTTTCGTGGGCAAGATTTAGTTGCTGATAAGCAATTGGAAGGAATGCTATTCGATGGGGCTTAGCATGATTAGGTAGTAGTAGGATTTCTTTGAGCTCTGCGTATCTGAACACCGTTTAACCTGTCAAATAATGGGGTTTTTCACATGATTGCACATCGAGATAATAAAGTTTATCAAATCCAGCAGGTGTGTCTATAGGCAATTGTTTTTATCATTGCTTATGGACGAACGTAGTCGTGGTGATTCGAATAAAACAAGTTTTTTGCAAGCCTTACTGACTTGTTTTGTCATATTTTTAACTTAAAAACAAATTATACTAAGCAACGAACAATATTTTCTAACCACAAAGCTGTCTTCAGCAGCGAATAGAAAATTGCTAGTAGTAGCATGGCGGTATTTTTGTTAGAAACATTGCGGCAAAAAGAAATTGTAAATTAATTAATGAAAAAATCATTAATACCTACTTTTATCATCATCATCACCAACTTACTCTGGAAAAGCGCGAGTCAAGTCAATCGTTCAATTAAAACTTTTCATCGCCAGCCAAGGTGGGAAGCCTTATGAAAACCAGACTTAAATTATTCTTTACAACAAATTCAAGATCGACTAACCTACGATATAAGCCAGCTGTCAGCTCATGCTACAAAAGGATAATACCAGTTCTATATCAGAGGGGTCATCATTCATCCGCTTGTCAAATATGTCCGCTCACTCGGCAAATACAAAAGGAATGACGTTTTATTTTCGGTCTCAACCGCAGCGTGTTGTATGATAAATCGCTTCTAGCTCCTGGCTCAAGTGCGGGGCAAAAACATTTGATTCTGTCTAGCTCGCAGCAAAAAGGTGCTGTGGAGCCGATGTTCACTTTATCAAAAATAACAAATGTCTCATTACGTTCCTTGTAAAACTAGGTAGAAACTTTGCACATTTTGTTTAACGCTATCAAGACAACACAGCAGAATGAATCGTAACTATGTAGCCTACATCGATTTTACTCTGCCAAATATCCTAACATCAGTTGATTTGGGTTAGATTAATTTTTCGGGTCTACATTTTTCAATAGGAATTTTGAAATTGGCCCTCTCTCAAAGTCACTCTCGATAATATGACTCCGATTTATTATTACGGGTCAGACTAAAAATATAAACACAGTACTTTTCGCAAAATGATAAAACCTAATTTTATCGTCTCAAAATACATATTTTAAGGAAATAAAATCGTATCTTAATAACGTCCCTGTCCATGAAAAAGACATAACAGTGCGTTGAATTTATTGTGGACGAGCAAGACCCCAGATGGCTTCTCTCATAAAATACAACGAGTGGGTTCTGTTGGTAGCACCATGGAATATTAAATAAAAGAAAATTATTCTTTTGAACTTATTTGAAGGCTTTTTGCAGACTTGTTTTATTAGCATTAATTCTGTTGGCTCATTAGAAAAAAAAGGTAAATAGCACTGGGTAAATTCCTAGAAAAACTCTAGAAGAAACAAAAGTCGCCTGAGTAACAATTTTTCTTCCACTCAAACGAGTTCTTATTCTTATAGTTTTTTAAATGGGGTCAGAACCTTCGTAGAATTTTCTTACCTTCCATGAAAATTTATTTGATTCCTGGGTAGTTCTTATTCCAGTTCTACAATTAAATAACATACAGCCATTCTTCCAATATTATAGATTTATCTCCATAAAAAGGTTGTCTGAAATCACTTCTGAGTGATAAAACTGTCCATTGTACTTTTAATTATCCTGTTTTGTTATTTTTTTTATTTTATGTTGCACAATAAAGCATTTTCTATTCTATTTTTTTTAAGCTCTACCGGTTGGTACAAAACAAACGTCTTCTGAAATTCTGTTTAGCTATAAATTTTCTATCGTAGAATTCCCAAATTCCCAAACAAAATTTAGAGTCATGTTCTATGTATTACCTAGTTTACAGTTACAGCAGAAGTCAACATGTTTCCATGATTTTGTCTACTCAATTCATAGAGGTGATACCACTTCCGTTTTTCCCTATTCCGTGGTCAACGGTACACTTAAAGATAATCACAATTTACGGGAAGACCCTCCCAAAAATACTTCTTTTAGTACGTGCGAGCAATTAGAGAGGTTCTAATGATGGACTGCCTTCAAGGAAGTCCAGTCTTCAACGTAATGGCGTGTCTAATCATTTTATTGGCACTTACACTTGTAACTTCGCTTCGCAATGAAAGTGGAATGTGAATTTGATAGCCGTTAATTGTAAAATCATGATTTACTTAGTTTGTAGTTTCAGTGTATACAGCTTTTTATGAACGAATCTATGAGAAATATTGAGATACTTTAAACTTAAAAATTCCGACACTTCGCTTGAATTCGGAGTAATAACACACTTTTCACTTAAGAAGATACCTGAAATATTTTATTTTTACTGATTTCAACTGCAGTGCTTTCAATAAACAATGTACAACATTGATTACTTGAAGCAAAAACAAAATATAATATACCTATCTCCAACAATCTCCAAATACCAATATTTCCCAAAACAGATTAAGTTGAAAACCTTCCCAGCCCTGCTCCTAAAGCGCCATTATTACACTAATAAACGTCAACCGCAAACCCTGTAACTCCTGAAACACAGTTTGTCGATCATAAAAATGTTAATATCAAACATTGTTATAACATCAACACAGAACAAACTGGAGTGCCTACTAGGGACCGTCGTAAAATTACGGGCCGTCGCGACAGACCCACGTTCAATACCCTCTCAAGAAGTATTACTCGTATTATGAAGGGGTCACAAAGTGGGGACGGCGATATTGGCAGCCCTTACTGAGTATCGTGAGAAGGTGAGGAAACTTCTCATAAAACGTAAGGAGGCAGGTGCATACCATTTCTAGGGTACCGAAATGTGAGCGTATTTCACGCTCGGAACATTACGACAACGCCACGTTACAACAAAAAGGGTAAGTATAATAATAAAAATCTTATGGCGCCGGGTGATGTGAATAAAGTAAAAATTCATGTTTTCTCAGGCTCCAGAGAAAACTTTGTTGCGAAAAACTATGTAAGGTGCGAAACCCTGAAATTAACCGAAGGACCGGTGTGAGTTTTATGAGAAGGGGTAAGTTTATCTGTGCATTTTATTTGTTATGCCTATGAACATGTATCTACCAACAACAAATAATGTTTTTATTTCTTTTGTAAAAGAGTTAGCACCCCAAAATAGCCTCAAAAGCACCACTAGAATGCTTTATCACGGATTATGAATCACTGTAGATAAGACATTCAACGCGTCCTCATTAAAAATACAAAAAAAACAGTGGGAAGCTGGTCTAATTTGTCAACTTCCTAGCATTGCATGCGGCCTAGTTCCACAGAAAATGAAGCTTTACACACAGTAGAGCGACTATAATCAAGGTATGGTCGACTTCAAGATTAAAACATCCCTCTCCGTGCGGTGCGTTTAAGTTTTTACGGGTTTGTGGGCTGACAATCAAACCGATCAGTCAAGTTCTTAATATATTTTTCTTATAATCAAACTCGAGACAAAGACCGTCCTACTTATAGTACTACTTCGTATCACCGGTTTTTTTATCACCCTGCTTTAGGTCGAAGACTACAACAAGCACAGGCTGGCTAAAGTTACCATGATGACAACTGCTAATGTTAATATTGGCCAATGACATCGGAGTAGCTTGATTTTTTTTAAATTTAATTGGTTAGTATTTTACGTTTACTATCGTCTCGCTATCGTTACTAACGTAAGTCAGCCTGTGTTAACATTATGGTGGCCCTGAAAAGGCTAGTGATCAATAAAAGAACCAGTGTCCTGAGAGAATTCAGTGCGACTCGCAGAGAATATATGCACATGTCTTCGAATTGACGACCTCTGTGGCGCGGCGAGCGAAGGTTCACCTGCGACGCGCACGACGCACGAGGGTTCGATTCCTGCCTCGGAACAAATATTTGTACGATCTGCAGATATGTATTCAGGGTATTTTCTATGCGTAATTAAAAAACGTCTATCTATGTAATGTATTGTATTAAGTATATCGGTTATCTAGTATCCAATAACACAAGCTCTGCTTAGCTTGGAACTAGATAATGTTGTGTGAAATGTCCAGCATTTACTTTTATATTTAGTTTATGCCAGTGGTTTTTTATTGTTTGAGAGCACGTTATATTTCGCACATTATATTTATTCCTGGATTAATCCTTTGGCTAATATTTGAAACTACGACATGCTCCGTATATAGTTGGAGTCCCTCGCAACAGATTCAAGTAGGAGGAACCCCAACTTCCGACAACGTCTTTTTTACTAGTGACGTCATGGTTTTTCTACTGCTTGTACGGCTATATCATTTCTGTGCTTCTCTCGACGAGTGGCCGAGTTTTATTCATACGCGTAGAAGTCGTAGCACGTCCCCCACACGAGTTTAACATTCAAAATTAACATACAGTATAGTATAACATTTCTATCACGTTCCTTCGTGCGAAAGGGCAATCCAGTAATGAAGATAAGGAAAATGACGACAGACTTACGAGTGAGCGTACTTATTTAGAGTTTTTATAAACATGTATTAAAAACTGGGGGTGGCGTCTAGGTAGTTTCATGAGGCGATTGAGAGCGGTTCAGTAGTGCTAGCCACGCGACTGCTCGAGTATATTTTGTTACTATAAATTCACCCTTATAAGTGTATGTGGTCACGTTTATTTGCTTGATTTCAAAGTCAAGAGGACTAGAAGTATTGGAGTTATTTGGAATAGGCTACAGGAAAGGGCCTCGAGCTTATAATATTAACACAAGCTTCATCATCATCCTGTAGAAGTCCGATACTGGGCACAGAATGCCATGATGAACGGTTTTGAGCCGCCTCTATCCAACAAATCTTCCTAGGCTCTTTATTCTTAAATAACCATCTATTGGTATTCTCACGTGTTTGTAGCATTACAGGGCTTTTTGGGCGTTAGTAGACCTCTTATGTGTTTAATAAGATTTGACCTTAACAACAATACATTAAAAAATATTGTACATTTGTATGTTAAATTAACCGAGCCAAAAATAAACTTAACAACAACAGTTTTACAGTTTATTATGCTTAAAATTGAAAACTCGCCTAATTTATGGCCCTGTAAGAGTACATAAAGCACGCAAAGGGCCACTTTCATAATTCAGTGTCATAATTGGCTAACACATTAATTCTTAATGTCGCTGCCTAAACATTATCTAAATTAGAGTTGGTCACGATTTCGGGCTAAAAATTTTACGCACTTTACTAGTGAGGTTTAAAATATAGCCTTAATTAATTTTATCAGTCTTGTAGTTTTTCTTTGTAACACAATTACTTTAGAAATAATAAATACTGCCAAGAAAACCGTATCGTACTAGTCATTTAAGAACAAGTGTTCCTTGTAATGAAATAAAGAAGATATTTACCAATAAGTAATTAAATAAATAAATAAATAGAAAAATTCTACCTCTAAAAACCCAGTGGTCATGTACATGTGTGGAATTAGGGTTACTTTTCAGTTTTCCTTAATTATTTATACATGGAACGTTAAGTATACTCATTGCTAATGACATTTTGGCCTCTACACAAGCACAAAGTCGTGCAGCGGGCTATGATGAGAGCTAAACTTGAAGTTTTAGTAAGTAATACGGTGATAGAAAATGAAACGAGAAAGAACCAAGATAAATGACATAACCTTCAGAATTAGCAAGTTGAAATGGCAATAGACAGGTCATAAGCCTCGCAGAACTGACTCAAGAAACAACCAAATGGAGGGGCCCTAATGGCAAGAGGAATAGAGGGAGACCACTGGAAAGGTGGCAGGACGATATAGTCAAGTTAACAGGAAAGTCATGGATGGAGAAAGCTAAGGGAAGAAAAGTTTGGCAACTTTTGGAGGAGGCCTATACCCGCAAGGGGTCCTTAACTAAGTTTTAAGAGTTATGTATTAAAGTCAATTTTTATTTTAAGTTTATTTTAGTTTAAGGAATATTAAAGGCTTTTTTATTTTTTATTTTTTTTTTATAAGCCTCGCAGAACTGATAACCTTTATTGGCAGAAAAAGGTTCTCGAGTGGCGACTACGAACAGGACGACGCAATGCGATATTCGTCTCAATCTATGGATCGACTATATTTTATAGGTTTTATAAGAAGTCAGTTCATGGAGGCGGTTCAAGACCGTTCGTCGTGGCATTGGGGGAGGTCTATGACCATATAAGGACTTCTAAAGGTTGATGATGGCGTAGACACTCCCAGTAGTCACTAGGTAGGTTGTTAGGTTTTTTTTATTGGTATACATTCAGCTTATTCTCTTAGCGATCTGACCAGCCATCTGATAGCGTGTGATAGCGGGTCAGATCAATATAACATATTAGATTGATCAGTCTCCCAGGTCATATACAAGAACTTAAGTAGGTAACTAAATAAGTACTTAAATAGGTAGGTACCCATCTAGTTACTTCTCATGATATACGTGATACATACGCAATAATAAATAAATACGTAATACCTACTATTACGCCGCGGACGAAGTCGCAAAGTCGGATACAAAATGTTTAGTATCAATTACTGTTCACTATAAGATATATTATGTAACTATAAGCTAAAAAATTAAGCTTAAATAAACGTTTATTATTATTATTATTATTAAAAATATGTCGATAACAACGACAAAATATTCCACATTTTGAATCTTCATAAAACTTTGACACAAGAAAAACAAATTCAGAGAGTTGACGCTTTTAAAGCATCGAGGTTGATTTTAGAAAGGGCCTTTGTTTCTGTTAACCGTGCCGCCTACCCTCGTTGATTTAAAGTGTATTTGCATGATGACAAAACGGGAACGGCTCAGACAAGTTATAGTATGAAATAGCACTTCTAGGAGTGTAAATTAACTTCTTTCTATTCCGCAGATACCTAAAAAATACTGCCATCGATTCTTACTTCGAAATTTGTATGAAACTGGACTGTCCGTGGTTAAGTTTTAATAAGGCTACATTTCACAAAATAGCACATAATACCATATCAGAAATAGCTGTTTTGATGTTGGTAAATGAGATTTTTCAGAAAAGCATTTTCATTATTCCCTATCGTTCCCGTCTCGTTGCAATATCGATATCCCTATTGTGCACAATAGCACCCCCACATCTTGACAATACCCCGATAGCTTAGAAAACGTTCACAATAAAAATGTAAAAGACAATGAAATTGGATGGAAATGAAGATATCGTTTCACTTCCGACGGCTATTGTTATCTATCTCGTTTAATTTAAAATTCCAGAGCAATATTCTTTATGAAGTAGATGGAATCAATTTGTTGAAGGAATTATTAATGAATGGAAGAATGTCTTTTTATCAAGGATTCAGACTGTTGGGAACGTAGATGTAGTGTAGGTTGGGAATGAAGGTTTTTGAAGTTTAGTGCTCGGCCTCAGAAAGGTGCGCTCGCAAACGTGAAAGGGCGTAGGGTTGTCAAATGTATGAAAACGCGCCGCAGAAAATCCCACGACCATTAGGATAGAGACAATTCGGTTTACATTGCATTAATATTCTACTACTTACGATTAAAATTTATGAATTTTAGAGCCATTTGGACCAATTTATGGTACTAACTGAAACACCCTGCAAACCCTTCTAATGCTTCTACCTATCGAAGAGATTCTTTGAGCCTCTCCGCTTTCATCTTTGGATGCTGGCTGTCACGTAATTGTCAACCGTCTCACAAAAAAACAATTCAAAAGAGCCCAAACACTACCATTCTACTTTTATCGGTTACGGAGATCCGTTGAACATGTCCCGGCTTCACCATCAGACTGTGGCCTCATCTACCGTAAACATTTGATAAAAAATACTTAAAAGAGACTATTGTAGGTGTTGCAAATCGTTGAGGAGTTCAGTTGACTCCTTCCGATTCCATCATCAGACCTGCTCAGTGGTCTTAATCAAGGTAGATCATCTATCATTATCTTTAAACAATATATAAATAAAAAGTATTTAAATAAAACATTTATGACCAGATTTGAAACGACACCACAAACAAGTTTTTCAACTAAGGGGTCCCATTTCCCTTTAGGTTCATAAAGACCACTTCCCAAAATCTCTGTTAACAATTTCATCCTTGAGGTACTAAGTTATTTTGAAAAAAGTGATACTACATTTTACTTCGTAAAAGACGAAATATTCACTGAAATCTCGCTTAAACACAAGTGTATTTTTTTTTAAAAAAACATGCCCGTTCTTCTTTCCAGGAAAATTTCAGGTAACGCTGAAACATGTGTCTGGTTTATTTTGTTTGAGGAATGTACATGTAAAACTTTTAGTGTCTACTACCAATAGTTTTTAAAATACAGAACATTTTTGTTTTACATTTAATGCCCTTTCTGTACTCTTGAAGGACGAATATTTTAATATTTTTTTTTTGAACACCTCTACATCCTAAAAGGAACATACCCACTAAATTTCAAGTCTCTAGATCCAACGGTTTGGGCTTTGCGTTGGTAGACAGTCAGTCAGTCAGGACATTGATTGCTACAGACCGTCCACCATAAGATGCCCCCTATCTGGGAATGGTTGGTATACACGGCAAGGGACATCTTTCGTTGAATGATCTGTATATATTTGGTAAGTTCAAAACTGAATTTAGACGAAGATAATACAGATTTAAATTTATCCTGAATATTGTGCAATTTCATTCGACGAGGAAGGCCTCACCGTACAATATCAACCGACGGATGATGATGTAGGTGTACATTTTAAGCCCTCAAATTCTGCCACAGTTACTTAGCGTACAAATACATATAAGGTATGCAAGTGTATTCATTCTCGTCCATGATGTTCTTGTGCACTCATGTGCATGACTTAAAGTAGATACCTACTAACTGTCTGTTAGGAAAAACATAACCGAAGCAGAAAAACTAATTATGATTCTAATTTCAAAGTTACAAGGCACATAAATTTCGCCTGTTGTTTGATTCTAATAAAGCTGGTCCTTTATGGGTTCTTACTGCTGGCAGGCCCCATCAATGTTATTTATTGCAAGGTAAGGGAGAGTGATTCTGCTTATTAATTTTCCGCGGCCGCCGAGCAGCGGTTTCGCTGCTTACACGAATGAAGTCTTTAATCATGGCCTCGTCGACAAACCTTGAGGAAAAGTGCCTTTTGATTTTAAATTTTGATAAAAATTGAAAAGGAAATTATGTCTCATTCAGTGAAATAAAAATAAAGATTTTACCATAATGATATTCACGGAAAACTGATTATTATTCAGACACATTTTGATTTGATTTTGTAATATCATTTTCAAGTCAAACCCAGCAATTAAAATCGAATTTATTATTATGTAAAATCAAATTATTACTTTTAAAGTTGTACGATTTCTTTGCATTTGTTCTTTTTCTTTTAATTTATAGAATAGAATATTCTTTATTGCACAAAAAACAAAACATGTACATAGGCGAACTTAATGCTATGAATCATTCTCTACCAGCTAACCTTTGTGTAGTGCAGATAAATTTTAAATTAATAGTTATATAAATTATCTCCTTATATTTTAGTTAAATCTCTATCAAAATAAATGCATGTTTTCTTTCGTCTTCGTTGGTATTTTTGTGTAGCCATTAGATTCGGATTTAGTAAATCCTTAGCGTAGTACATTAAGAGTGGAATGGCCCATTGAGACAAACCCCTATTGTATTATTCTTTCCCCTTTAGTGATAGCACAAGTTTAGTATCGTTTACTGTTGACGAAACGATGGCTCTTTTGTTTCTATTATTATGGTTGAAATTGAACATGAAACTTTGGAGTATTTCTCAAACTAATTGTTGGTATGAAATAACTTTTGACTGAAAACAGTAAGCCATAAACTAAAATACACTTCAAAATTGAGGTAGGTTAAACTAGTGGTTCACCCCGAACTGAGACCTAGTGAGCGCACACGATGTATATATCCTTTAACATTCTAACCAAATTTAAAAAAAAAAAACATTTTAATCGGACTAACCAACGTTAATCGCGCATACCTACCTATTAGTGGATACATTGCTGACGATTTCGATTATAACCTCCTTTTTTCAGTTAATATTTGAAAATAATCTAGCAAGTATACCATGATGACATGAAGGAAAACTACAGGCAATAATATAAAGTTTAGTGTATCGAAAAAATGAGTGTCCAACCTAAATTAACTATAAAATAAAAATAAAAAAAACAGTTTCAATTCAATTTCATTTCAAATACCAAGAAACGGGAGGCCAGAAATGTTGGTTTTTAATGTTATAAGGCAGTAATTTCAAAATTATTTATGGAATTTCCGTGAGTATGTGTCACATAAGCCAAATTACAGTATATTGGGATTACTGGAAGCCTATCCTACCCTAGTGGTAGTGCATTTTTGTGTTTTGTGTTAAGTCTAAAATAAAATTGAAATAGTTTTAAAATGTACAAACAAAGCCCTTTCATGTGACACCCCACTGACCTGACTGTCCCACTTTTTTTACTCCCGCTTGAACCCTAATATCTCAACAACCCCTTGACCGATTTATATCATAACCTTACTTGCGAATGTACCAGTACTATCTATCCCATGTTCACCTACAAAATACCACGAAGATCGGATAAACGATTCGAAGTTATCCTCGGACTAGCATTACACAGAAGTACAAAAGCCGTTCGCCCAAGTTGACTAAAAAAAACTTGCTTCGCTCGTTCAATGAATATATTACATTGATTGAATTTTCACAACAGTGTACAAGAACACATCTAGAACTTTTTCGTTTACTCAAAGATTAAAGCTAGTTTTATATATTTTTCGTGCCGTGACTCGTTTGCCAAGGATATATTTTGAGCAATAAATCCGTGTCAATTACGATCAAAGTTTATGGTCAATCGAAAACTATTGGCTGTTTGTTACTTTGTTTCTGTATTGAGGCAATGATTGACTAGGATTGAACTAACATGGTCCAACTCGTAAAATGTTTACAGTCTAGTACAATGCAACTGTAACGAATTTAAGATACATTTCAATAAAAGAAAAGCTCATCTACATAAATACACGAAATGTGTATCGTGGTATTAGATTAAATTTTAATCAGTAGAGTTTAACCAAATAAAAAAAAAAACATGGTGTTAAAAATTTAATCCTACTATAAATGTAAAAGTTTGTGAGGATGGATGGATGTTTGTTATGCTTTCACGGAAAAACTACTGAACGGATTTTGATGAAACTTTATAGATGCTAAGTAAATAATAAATAAATAATTTTGCTAGTAGTAGAGCGCCTTGGAATACAGATGGAGACGTCTCAAAATCGTTCATTGTGGCATTCTAGGGGCTGGCCTACGCCCAGCAGTAGACTTCTACAGGCTGATGATGATGAGAGCTCCATGTGAAAGAGTTCCGGGGAAGTACTACCACCATACCTATTTTTGCATTTTTGCCGCCAAGCAGTAGTGTTCGCATTGCTGTATTCGGGTTTGAAGGGTATGGGTGCTGGTGAAACTACAGCCATTTATGAGACTTTTTATCTTTTTTTCTCAGGATGACGGGTGCCATGTAATGCCGCGTAGGGCGCATCCTAAATGGACATGACCTAAGAGATATTGCATTTGTAATGGGGGTTACCACTTAATATCAGGTGCATGGGCCAATTGAGAGATCAGTCATAAATATTAAACTCAAAAAAGTTTTAGCGCACTGCTCTTAAGAAGATGCCCTGCATTTAAATAAAGTTAAATATTCCAAAAAACACCGTAACGCGTGTCGACGTCTCTAAGAAAAAATAACAATGATCAATATTCAATTATTTCGTTAAGAAAAAAAAAAGATTAATAATAAAAAATTACGTTCATAAATTTTTACGAATTAATTATTACCATAATAAACGGATATCTTAAACTTGTATGCATATATTTTTTTTTTACTGGGTGTATGTCAGCTTGGACTGCCGTCTATATGCGCTTGAAAGCAGGTAGACGGCACTCAATGTATAGAAAACCGGCAATACGTCCGGCAGCGTCAACAGGCACCAATACACTGGCGTGGATGACCGCTCTTTCTTACGCCGGAGTCGCCGGATCGTTGTCCGTCGCGCCGACGGGAAGCGGTGGTGCATCCGGCATAAATTGTTCGCCGGACCGATGTCCGGTGCAAGTAAACACATTCATTATAAACCATACACCACCGCAAATCCGGTAAAAAATATGGTCCGTTATCCGGTAAAAAAACGGACGTTTACAAGCGCTCTAAGGGAATTTCGCCAAAAAACTACAAAGGTAACAATTAATTTTAGTATTCTGAAAACAAAAGACGATTCAAATAATCGTCAATATTGATAGTTTTTCCTAACACCCCGTAATTATAATAAATCGCTGATAATTTGACAGGCCACGTAGACCAATCAACTGCCTACTCCCTGCGTTAATATTGTCTAAGTAATGGACTAGGGTGTGTTGATAAGGAACGTCTAGCGCAATTATTCTGACACGCGATTGCTTTTATATCCTCGGCTATGGTAATTAACCTTGTTACCGCCGTAGAAGAAATTATAGTTGGTACAAATGTACGGCAGTTTCGTTCTGATGTGACGTACCAACTGACACCACGCACGCAAGTGACACTGAAACTAAAAGACTCGTCAAATCATAGTTCATAGTTTTACTAATTTGTGGCGGTTATTTTGGGTTGCGTTGTGTGTGATACAACAAAATTTACGAGAGCTAGCAGCGGTCTGCGAGATTTTAGCGCGATTATACCGCGCTGCAATTGCTAAGAAAGCGAGCTGTTATGTCAAAACTGACATACGATTGTATCAGTCAAAATGACAAAAAAAAACTAAATAGTTCTTTATTGAAACTAGCTCAAAGTCTAGGAATACTTCTTCTTCTTTTTGCTCGCAATTCTAGAAGGTTCCCACGTATACCTAGTCGAACTTTCCGGAGGCCTAAAGGCATTATTTTTTTTCTTGTTCATTGTTCAGTAATTCAGCCGAAATGTCCAGTGAGGTAGGTATACGTGGGAACCTTAAGAAGCCGCGAGGACGGGATGCAATAGCAATGATGATGTCAGTTCATAAACAATTTGATTACTTCTTATAGAATATATAGAAGCGAGCCGCATTCGGATACGTTGCAGTGAGAGCGAGATAGTTTTACTCACTTAGACAATACAAGGAAGGAAATCAGGATGTCGGTGGATGGAAAAGGTTATAAAAAGTTAAATCCAAAATTCTATAGAAATGGAAAAATAAACTTAATAGATGTAGTCGGAGGCATCTCTAAAGAAAAATCTTGGATTTGACCTCCGACTAAAACTATTAATTAAGTAGAACTTTGTTTTTTTAACTGAATGGTTTGATTGAGCCAAGCTCTATCTGGCGTCTGAAAGGTGGAGCGCAATGTGCGTGTACATTTTTGTATTGTCGACAAAATATAAACACAAGGCGTGCAGACATGTAACATCATAAATAACTGTATACCTACATTTGTTTTGTAGCGAACTTTTAATTAGTACGATTTTGGTACTTATGTACATTGGAGTGGATCGCGATAACGGATCACGCGACTGCGGCCTTTTGTTTGTCCATTTTAGTATAAATTTTCTATAGTTTACTGTGAACAAGTTTCACGCATTTTTGCATTTTTTGTGAAATAAAAAAAAATCTAGTCAAGAGCAAGTCAGACTTTCGTGGAGAGGGTATCTTACAAGCTGTAGGCCTTATGTTGTAACCTAGACCATAGTTAGTAAACTTTTTAGTCCCAACACAGTTTATACGCATTTTCTCTTTACGAATAAGTACTTCCCTTTTTCTGTGAAAATTTAAGGACTCAGGATTTTTAATTAGGGGTTCCTTAAATTATAAGTAATGACCAAAATTTGCTTTTTGTTTTTAATTTAGCCTTTTTGTTACTGAAATGGTTATTATATTTTCGCACATTTCCTTTAATAGTATTTTAAACTGAGCACATTTAAAATTATAAAAAAAATGTACTGTATTTCTCATAACGAGTTATTACATTTGATTATGTCAGATGATGCATTGACACAAGTTTTATTTTTATTTTCTATTCATCCCCACTAAATTAATCCCCAAAATCAGAATTCGTTAATTTACGCTGTACGCCCATGATTGGGTCCCTCAATTCTATATACAAAATTGCAAATTATTTGATCCAGTAGATAGGAGAAAACGGGCTGTGACCAAACACTTAAGTGATCCTATAATGGTTCTGTTGGTACCTTTTGAGGCATGGAACCCTAAAAACTAAGAAGTCGTATATAGTATTTTAAATAACCTACAACGGTATTTTATTTTCCATCTACTAGAGCAGCGCCCGATTTCACGATTTAAAGCGCGATTAAACTTTATTTATGACACTGCTTTGAAATGACATGTATTTTGTGGCTGTTTTATTCAAATCTGTGTTATATTAGACATCATTATAATATAAGAAATGTACAATATAAAGTAGATGAACAAATATATAGTAACAATTCCGCTCCTCTCCAACGAAAACTCTGAAAGAATTCGACACGTGTTTCGCCTCTTAACGAAGCATACTCAGGAAACAGTAGGCTCACTGCGTGCATATATGAAATGCTCAACAAAATTAGGTACTTATGTTATTTATTTGATTTATTTTTAGGTATGTTGTAATATACATAATATGTATCTTGTTATTTTGCGTAGGTACCTAATTAATAAAATTAACTATTTATTCTCGATCACAAAGGTTAGCTGGATGAAAATGCTAATTAGCATTTAGATCACCTGTGTACTTGTTTTTTTGTCTTGTACAATAAAGCATTTTCTATCTATCTATCTAAAGGTGTATGTATACGCTGACCGAATATTGTGTTATGATGAGCTAATATTCATGAGTCAAACACACAAACTGTTCCCAAGTAAAATATCAAAGTTGGTTGTTGAATTTCTATCAACTTATCAGCTTTGAATTAACTTTTACTTAAATTAACTTACATCTACTTGGATTACAAGTGTCAAAAATGAATGAACCACGAAAAATATGGGACTCTACTAATACATGTTTTAATAACTTAAAAGAAGAGTAATTTATAACTAAATTATTTGAATTTGGAATTGCGTGAAAGCCAGGTAAAATTAAAAAACAAACCAAAATTCGAAAACTATCTCGAATAAGAATACTTCCACATCTTCTCATTTCTCAGAGTCTCATTAAGTATTCCATGACAGCAAGAAGGTTAGCCTCGAATAAACTGAAATTAGTCCAAGACGGAAAGCACATTACGCGGAAGCCTCTGGATTATGTCGGGTAGAACATTGCCCTTGTTATCTCTGAAGCCCTACGGCCTTTAAAAGGGGTCAATAAGTTTAAGATTATTGTAAGCTTATTTGTTTTGTCAGGATTAAATAGTGGGTACGTATGTACAACAGCGTACATTATATATTTACACAAATAATAATCATCTACATTATATATATATAAAATCGATGTGTTTATGTATGTTCCATATGGGTTCCAAAACGGCTGGACTGATTTAGATAAAAACAAACTTAATATATATTTTGGGTCCCGTTTAGGGACGGAACCCTAAAAATGTAAGACTAAGTAACTGTGATTTAAAACGAGGCATAAAGTTCCTACTATGAGGTAATTTCAATATTTAATAGATTTTTTCTACAAGCATAAACGACTTCTATTATCAAAATAAACTGACCAAGCAAAGCGAGGTCTCATCGCTAACTCGAGGGGTCAGCTTTGGTATATATGTTTGATGTGAGCTTCTTAGACGATCACTTTTGAACCAATGATCCAATTGCCATGAAATTTGATACGACGTTGGTGATACCGATACAACTTTGTATGAGCTTAATCGGTAAAGGATTAGTCGAGATTTAGGGGTGAATATCAAAACATCGCGCGGTCTCAGTTCGGGGCAAACTATACTAGTAACATGATGGCTGGAGGATATAAAGACCTTATCAATCTATCGGATATCTGCCAGCAGCCGGCTCATTGTTCGGCTAACTGATCGCGTCTGTACTAGAAGCTTTGTGTCGTAGATAAATGTACAGATGCGCCAAAAAGGGACAATAAAACAGATTTTCGAGCTTCAAAATTGAATGTTATATTTCAAGTATCATGTTCAAATCCTTGACTAGCTAGACGAGAGGAGAGGGTGTAATTGGCAAATTGATTTTCAGTGAAGGACATTCAGTTTAACTTTTTTTTTATCACAGTGTCTTCACTTTTAATAAAAGCTTGCTTCACCTTTGACGGCCACTGTGGCGTAGCGGGTGAACAGCCGGCTGAGATGCGAGAGGTTGCGTGTTCAATTCCGGCTGCGAGACAAAATGTTTGTATGATCTGCAAATATTTGTTCCGGGTTTGGGTGTTTATGGTACCATGGTACTCGTAGTTCCTGATAACCACGACACAGGGAGTTCTAGTGTGGGGACTACGTATGTGTCTGTTGGGTGTCATGTTATGTTCTGGATTCAAAGATTAGTTAAGAAAACCCACCTTTGCTCGCACTATAGACTACAAATTGTCATTCATTCAATTTAGAATTATTTCTTCTTTTCTCATAATCAGTTAGCACGTACTAACATGCCATTTTCTGCATCAGTTAATTGCAATTCGCCTCTCAAGACCGGTCAATAAGGGCACACAAGGTGGTGATATGTCCGTGACATACCGCTGTACACACCATTGTCCACGTCACTGTACACGTCATGAACCTATCAACTGGATTAATTAAGTGCTTAGGCGTTTTGTCTGTACTATATGTAGAAAATAGACAGTGTAGATATACCTAGGTAAGGTAGTTATTAAGAATGAAGAATATGAATAACTTTATATAATATTATGATATGTATTCTGTTCATGTTTACCTTGATAATTTAGATTGATTGGGCTCTATGGTACGCCAGAGCTAAGATTTATGGATATTATGACAACTGTCACAACTAAAATTATTATCTGTCAAAAAGATTCACTTACGTATTTTGTACCCGAAAATTTATCTGTAAAACGAAATAGATCTTTATATTAGTACAGATAAGTAATTCAGGCACAACAAAATGTTCACGTTGATTACTCAGGGTGATGCTGCTGCCCGTTCGCTGGTGTAATCCCTGAGTTGGCTTTTATGAAATCCACGGAAGGACATAACCTACTTTAACTATTAAACTACTATCTGTTAAACCACTTAACTATTAACACAAAAAGAACACCATGCAACACCACCATTAATAAAATGTTGACTACCTTACTTTTGATCTTCACATCAAAGGGAATCCTAGTGTGGAGATCAAAGTTACCTATGTATTTATGACTGTTGGGTGTTTTGTTAAGTTATGTTATTGCAAAACATACCTGAATACTTACCTACTTAAGCTAACAATGTGATTGGGTGATGTTTATTATAATAATACCTAGTTATGTGCTTCCGTGTCTAACATTATTATATAGTTTTGTTAATAATAAATTATCTCAAATTAACTTTATAAAATAAGAAATAAGTATAAAGAATTATTAGAATTTATCCAGTTAAAGTATTAGGGATTTTTGTATTTCTCCTCTTTTGGATGTAGTAAAGGTCTTACTAAGGGATAACACCAGGGGATTGGCAGCAGTATCCTGCTGGAGTACTCAACACCAAACTACGATCATCAATACGCAATCGCAAATCCTCCCATTTTCCACTAACACAAAACATAAAAATATTTCAACACCGCAAAATATCTTTGCAGAAAAGTCCTTTCCCATTCACATAACACATGCACACTCAATACTCACAATAGTCATGTATTCTTTACTAATGTCGCGCGGGTAATGTGCGACGACATTAAAAGCCCATAAATACACAATCGCCCTCTATAAATGTCACCGAGTTTCGTAGTTTGTCGTGTAAATAAACTGCAGTGTACAATGTTGCTCTTTTATTACGCTCGTAGCAGGTTCATTAACTTTCTGTAGGTAAATGTGGGAAGTTTGTTGCGTTCTATGTTTGAATTTTACAAAAGTTACTTTGGATGCCATGGGAAATATATACCTACACTTTTCAGTGTTACAACATCTACACTCGAGAGCAATGAATCCGGGTCACTTAAAGAATCCTAAAAATCACGGAAACTAAAAATGCTAGGTTAATGCAATAAATTGTATTTAATAGACAATGTAATACTCCTTAAATGAAGGTATTAAAACTTCTTAGTTATTGTAAAGTTATATCATAAAAAAAACAAATTTGAAAAAGGGCCACTTTCGAAGATGGAACTACGAAATTACAGCATTTGGTTTTGCTTTTGTTTGTAATCTGTCATTTATCATTGTTTGATTTCTGTTTTTTTGTTGTTTTTTTTCTGCGTAAGCGCAGTAATGGAAGCACGAGGAGGCAATACGAAGTATTAAAATTCAAGAAAATCGTAATAAAGTTCAAAAATTTCATGTTTCCTATTTTTGTTTTAAGGAGAGATCAGCAGTTTTTTTCTTTATGTAATTTTGTGTTAATAAAATGTATGGTGACTCATATTTTTTTTACCTTCATTTAAGGAGTATTACATTGTCTATTAAATACAATTTATTGCATTAATCTATCATTTTTAGTTTCCGAGATTTTTAACATTCTTTAAGTGACCCGGATTCATTGCTCTCGAGTGTATATAACTTTGAAAATTACAAGCATGATTACTGCTAAGAATTGAAATAAGTTAACAATCTAGGACCGGCCCCTTTATTGGCTACATTGCGCTTTATGTTTTGAATATTTCTACTTGTGATAATAAGCTGAAGCATGCGGCGCAATGTAATGCAAAATCGTAATTGAAAGCGATTATCAGTTCGTTAGACAATACCGGGGCTGTTCTAAATATCAGTTGCCTTTCGTTTTTCTTTAATCTACGAAACACGTGCCAGATAAATATTGCTTAGGTATGTTTATTTTCATTTAATTGATTCATGCTCAATGTACATATTAAGCTTGCATCTAATAGTAGGTATAGCTTTTATGTTAGTACATGGACCCTAAAACACACCATGGACCTTGGTTAGTAAAGGCACCGCATGTCGTTATAAGTTATTAGAATTAAATATTGCACATTCAGTAATGTGAATAGTTACTAATTCAAGTAGGATAAAATAAGTTGTTTGTCAAATTAATTTATTAAAAAATGTCAGAACATGACATGTACTTATATTTATATCTACCTATTTTTTTTATTTATTTTTTATTCTTAAAATTTTATAAGGACTTTAAGTCGCTTTGCGACTATGTCAGCCCTGTTACGTCTTGCAATAAAAACTTAACTACTAATAATATTATTCACTATACTAAAAAGTGCCTTAGCCGCCTCACATAAAGGGGCGGATAAGATACATTGAAACGCGCCAACATCTAATAAGTTAAGACCATATTGGCTGCACATGTGTGTTCTTAAAAACTGGCTCCGTACACATTCCACCAGAAGATGATGAACGTCTTCTGATCTACCTATATAATACACTCGAGAGCAATGAATCCGGGTCACTTAAAGAATCCTAAAAATCTCGGAAACTAAAAATGCTAGGTTAATGCAATAAATTGTATTTAATAGACAATGTAATACTCCTTAAATGAAGGTATTAAAACTTCTTAGTTATTGTAAAGTTATATCATAAAAAAATCAAATTTGAAAAAGGGCCACTTTCGAAGATGGAACTACGAAATTACAGCATTTGGTTTTGCTTTTGTTTGTAATCTGTCATTTATCATTGTTTGATTTCTGTTTTTTTGTTGTTTTTTTTCTGCGTAAACGCAGTAATGGAAGCACGAGGAGGCAATACGAAGTATTAAAATTCAAGAAAATCGTAATAAAGTTCAAAAATTTCATGTTTCCTATTTTTGTTTTAAGGAGAGATCAGCAGTTTTTTTCTTTATGTAATTTTGTGTTAATAAAATGTATGGTGACTCATATTTTTTTTACCTTCATTTAAGGAATATTACATTGCCTATTAAATACAATTTATTGCATTAATCTATCATTTTTAGTTTCCGAGATTTTTAACATTCTTTAAGTGACCCGGATTCATTGCTCTCGAGTGTATATACAATGCATGTTAAAATGTCAATGTCAGGATAACTAACTAATATACTTTCCTACTTATTAAAATATACAATATTTGCAGAGACATTACAATTTTACGGATCATACTTTATTCTTCTCGTGGTGTGTCGGCCTAAGAATTGGCCCCTCCTTTCCTCTTGTGGATGTCATAAAAACTGACTAAAAGATAGGCAAGAGGATAGCCATGGCCACCAGGGGATGGACCGCACTATCCACCTCAGTACTCTACACCAATACTGCGATCACCAATCCACCTGCCAAGCGTGTTGATTCCCCTCATTTGGTTTGAAGAGCAAGTCCAGCAGTGGACGTCTAAAGACTGATGATGATGTTTCCTTTCTTTTATGTTAACTAATACTCTTCCTTACTTCTTATTTTTTTTGTAGGTCTTTGAAAATAATACCTGAATTGTTGATATTTAAAACCTGGCTTTGGTCAAAACCTAACAAGCTTTTATTTTACCAAAAATCAAATCTCTAGATTATACCGTTTAGCTAGTAGGGAGATGATACACAGTCCGACAGACAGACACTGAAGTGAGACCATAAACGTTCCGTTTTCCCAAACTTAGTGTGGAACACTAAAAATGGTAAAAACGATATGGAATATATTTCGTTCTATCTTACAAATATGGTTCATAACGTATTAGTAGGTTTCCGCCTGTCCTTAAATTATCAGTTACCGTAGAGGCTCTTGAGGTGGGGTGGTGGGTGGGGGTGGGGAAAAAGCAGTTGAATACCTTTTTTGTGATTTGAGCTCGATCGGCCCATCGGCGAAAAAATTCCGTGTTGATGTTCCGTAGACTAGACATGGACTTTTCCCCCCTATGGTATATTTAGGGGGGGGAGTGGAATAAGTTGTAGTGAGTACGATCGGACTCATTTTTAACATGTCTACGTAGTTTTACATTCACATCCAACGTGTTATTCATGAGATTTAATCCAATAACAAAGTTATACTAGTTTAAACAATGATATTGCATTCGTCATAGCAATGAAACAAATCTCGTAGCAACGTAGACAACTCTACGATGAATCATAGTGCATTCTACGGCGTAGCCTTTAAGTTTATATAGCTCACGTATATTCCCTAGAATTGGATATAAACAAAACAGTTATTCTTGTTTCGTTTTTGATTAAAAAATTTGCAGTATAACTTCTGATAACACTAGTAAAACGTGTATTTTGATAGCAGTTACAGATGGTTTTTCAAAATATTATATTTAATAACTAAAATGAATTCAACTGAAAACATCAAATGAATTGATATGAAAGGAAATGTACACACAATAAAAACTCAAAAAATTATGAGCGTAGTAGTATTTAGAGTTTATAATAGAGATCGATAGAAATAATATTTAATTCAAAGTATACCATACTGATTCACGTACTTTATGCCGCCGAATATAAATATACAACCAACGAAATAAAAACATTTCAAAAATTCATGAATTTAAGGTCAACCATAAAGCGATGTAAAATATCGTAAAACAGGATGGCACTTTAAATTGAGGCTGGCACTGTTGCCAACTTAGTGAATTTTCTGTTATTTTTAGCAAATTTTCTCAAATTCACTGATTTTATAGCTTACAAAAAAATATTCATTAAATATTCATTGCATTGTAGATGGATACCGAAATTAACATATTTATATATATATATGACTACAAAAATTTGCAGTAATGGAACACAGAATTAGATAGTTTATTAATAAATATTTATTTTTGGATAAACCGTTATCTATTTTGCTCCGACCCATTTCAAGTAAGTAAAAAAAAATTTAAAAGAAACTAACCTAAAAAATCTTAAACTGGCAACAGTACGCCCGCTGAAAATATTTCCTCTGAAATATGAAAAGATACTTGTGCGTTTTTACCGTGTAATCAGCGCGGGTAAGTAGTGATTCCGGGATTAAACGCGACGAAATTACCCTAAGCCAGGTGTGGGGTCGTACCCGGGCCGGGGCAAATTGAATTTTTTAATAAAACCCCGGAAGCAGCGGGCTTAAGAATAGCTAAGCCATTTTTACCTATGAGCTGGAATGTGCTGTGCATTTCTTTATGACAATTTTAAAAAGGGATTGTTTTACTTAAATATATTATTACGTTACGTTACGTTGTGTTCGTTATCATCTGTTTCCACTTTCAGAATCAGAAGCCGTACCTTGAGCTCCCATAGCGATACAGTTCAAAAACTATTTAGGACCAAATATCGGTTCGTCGTTGACATCCGTCATCATTGAATAACTTTAATCGCAGAAGTCTATAGATATTCTGCTACTGTGCCTTTAAATATAGCTGCGGACATCACGGAACCGATATTGTGTGCTGAATAGTTTTTAAACTGAATCGCTATAAGAGCTTATGGTACGGCCTCTGGTCATTAGCCTTTGCTTTTTGAATCTTGCATGCCAATATATTCTTCCGATGTACGGTATAACCATTTCAAACATTTTGACGTCAGGTAGGCCCACCATCTACTATTTTGGGTCCCGATCATTGGTAGTAAGACCTTATACTACCAATGACCGAGACCCACTATTATGCACTATAATTTCATGTTCACAAAAATACTACAGGTACTTTTTGTAGGTGTAATATACTAATATTTTAGATTTTATGAAATTTAGACGTTTTAACTTTTGGACTAATGTTACTCATAACCCTACGAAGCATGCACATATAGTAGAGTTTACCAGCTGTTCTTCAATGCCACAGGACACCGCGTTTTCGTATTAATTTTCACTGGAAAGTCTTTGGCGGAGATACCAATTAGCAACCAGGAAACTAAGCAATAACGTAGCATAAAGCTAGATTAATTACTGTGTGGTATTAAACTGATTTTTTATCTCTGTTCATTAAACGCTCCAGTTAAGGAAGATATTCATAAGGTTCTTAAGTTAAGTTAAGCCAAAGTTTGTGGCCAATGTGATACCGCTTTCCCCTTCACACCCGCTTCCACCATCATTCTCCCCACCTTCAAATAAAACCGATTTTTTAACCATCTAACACCTGATTATTTTTACCCGCGATGGAAAGGAGGACGCATAGAAATTAGCTCAGATTTGATTTATTAAACTGTTATTTTCTACTGTGAAGCCGTCGTTGATTTAGACTTTAATCTAGGGTTACAATTCTAACCCTGGTTTGCGCAATTGGGCTCCGTATGTTAGTTGACTGTCTCCGAAGCGATCTAACCGATTCTAATGCGGTTTTTTTGCAATCGTTATGTGGAACTAGAACTAAGCTTTTATCATCTAAGGCTAAGGGAGTTGTATTATATGAAGCAAAGTAAAAAACCTTGGGTTTTTTAAAATGAGCCTTGATTGCCAGCATCTACCGTTGCGTTTTTGGTACTCGAGAGTAGTTGGTATGTAACTTTATTATGCTTACAACTAACTAAAAAACTATAAAAGTTTATTGATTTAAAAAGTAGACTAAGTTCCATTACTTAAAACATTCACGTATGAAAATATTTTTATTTCAAAGAGCGCTATCAACATAACCCGAGCTCCAGCTGAAGAAATCTTGAAATATGTGTTTATATTTAATCTGAAGATGGAGACATCCCCTCGAATCCAATACGAGAGAGCGCCATCACCCATTTTTTTAAGAAAATGCCTTTTGCCTCTCCCTTTTTATGATTGTTCTTCTTTTATTAGAGTACTTTTGTTTCTTAAGTGAAATTTCTTAAGTTGGAAAGGCTGGGTTTACGCTACAAATCCGTACTTACTCTTTGTGTCGTAAAAGTTTGCCGATTGAAAAAATTGTTTTCCTTTGTTACTTGGCTATTTAGAATGCCGTTTGATTTACCTCAGATTCATTGTTTGATTGTTGCTTACTTTCGTTGAATGGGTTTTCCTTGTGTTTTCAATTGAATTTTAGATTGGTCAAAAGCCAAGTTTGCTCTGCTGCGTTCCACTCATTTCGCTTTGTAGGTAGAATAGTGGTTTAAAATCATTTTATTTGACTGGGCCAGCAATTCTACAAAGTGGTGGTTATTTTCCCTAGTTTTATATGTCTAAAGTCCTCATGTAAAACTTTTTCCAAGAATTCCCCGTGGTTTGCGATGCTGGTTGGGACGCAGAAACTTAAATAACTCGGAAACTTTGGCCATCAACTTTAAAATTTGATTGTTTTCTCATTGTGAAGTTTTCTCTATGCTTCTTTGATTTACACTGCAATCATTTTTCTATAACTAGGCGCTTTCAAATTCATCAATGAAAATATCGATGGATTTAGGAAGTAACATCCTTTCCCCTTATTCATAATAATGTTTAAACCTATTTTAGTTAAAATAGCTTATGTTTTGTTCTCTCTGATGTAAAATTACATACGCCAAAACAAGACAAAAGCTATTTTAGCTATCAAAGGTTTAAAAATGATTATGAATAAGGGATAAGCCTCTATATCGACAATTATCGAGAAATATATGTTTTCATGACATGTCCGGTAAAAATACGCTTTCGGCCGTACCTACGAGTATTTTCCTTTCAATACCGCCAAAACAATATCCTGTATATTGGATAGTGAACAAACTGACTGGTAGCAATACAATACGCGGTTTCTCTTATTGAATATTTACTTTGTGGGTACCCTGCATCGTGTATTGGATTTTAAACTTTTATACAGAGTGTCCGAAAAGCTGTGAACGCGCTGAGGTAGGTGATATTTGAATAGCGTAATTCAAAATTTGTGAATGCTCCAAGAATCAGTTTGTATATTTAAAAAAAAAATTGAAAAAAAATCTATCAATAAAACAGTTAAAGGTCAGCTGCATAAACTAGTACAAAGGGTGCGACTTCAAAAAAACTGTACGCCCCTCCACCGCTTTTACTTGGCACTTAACACAAGCTTATCGTTCGAAAACGGTTCTTGTGGTTACGGATAATGGAATATTTTATTTTGACGTAATTAAATAACAAGACGTTGAATTTTAGATTAGACGCACTCTACCTATTCTAATTCCAACCTTTTGAAGTAAAATTGAATATTTTTGGACATACTCATGGAAATGTACATTTTATCGTGAACAATTATTTTTTAATAAGCCAGTGAACCACAATGTAATAATCAAACTAAATATTTGATTGAATACTGTTTATATTTTCAAATATTTAAACGTTAAACAAGATTTTTCGCCATGTTTTGTCGTTCAGCGAACAGTGGTAGAGAGGTATACATACGTGCGATTATACTTCCTACTTTCTACTATCAACATCCTATGCGAATCAATGAGCAAGTCGTTCCTGCACTTAGCCTGGAGGCTAAGACAACATTTTTCTATGTGAAATTACTTTTCAACTACAGTTAATCCAAAGTATTGTTGCTTTGGATGCTTTCAGTACCTATCATTGAAAACAGTGAGGTCTTTTCCAAAAATGTTACCCGTTAGTTTTCTTAAATATAATTCATAATTCATAATATTACGTCAATAGAAGAAACCTACTGGATATCCAGTTCATAATTAAACTTTTGAAAAACCATAAATAAAGACACCTTAACTTGTCGAAAGAAAACATTATAAAGATCCCGCTAACTACCCTTGTGGCATTATGTTACCACAACTAAATGTTCCTTTCAGAAGAACTGTCTTGATTGAAAACTTTCCGATACAACGACTTTGTAAGCTTTTTAATTCCTTATCGAACTTGACATTAACTTAGTCCATCACAGATACGATCTACCTACTTTCTTTTGAGGCTTGGTGTGCGTATTGAAGGTCCATTTCACTTGACAATGACTACAATTAATAATTATGAGTGTTACACGTTCTTCGTTATTTCGGTTTTCTTGTTGGTTTTGTTAACTTTTGGTTCTCAAATCTCTACTTCGTTTTATTACTTCACATAAACATTAAACATTGCATATCTTATTTTGCATATTGTGTTTACCTAATAAGAGTTTCTGCTTGTGGCGTAGAATTCTTAGCATAAGAATATCACTCATTTTTATGTATCAACTGTTGGTAGATGAAATAAATAAAATAAATAAATCAGTCTAGATTATTCCACTACTAGATAAAGGCATTTCTCAATATACACCTCTCGAAAACAATAGTCAACAAAATGATTTATGCACAAATACTTTTTCGTAGAGCTTCTCAAAAATCTTAGAATAAACACTCCGTTGCTCGCTTGCTTACATAAAAATGCAACACATGCATTTTACAACGGTTGCTAATTATGAAAAGCTATGGGTTGGCGTGCATTCGCTCGACGCAATTATGCTAATCTTATTAGTATATCCACTTCGCTTGTGCAGGTTTTGTTGGAGCTAAATTGTTCGAGCTGAGTTTAATATTTTATGATGCTGAGTAGCGTGTCTAAAATAGCGTTTATAATCGTGCAATCACTAATTGGTTCAAACAAATCTTATTATTATGTATACACTACTAACCATTGATTCAAGAGCCAAGAGCTGTGGTACGAGTAATTTTCGAACAAGAATAATGACTCTAATTACGATGCATAGTTCTTGTGTTTCAATCTAGTATAGAGAAAAAAAAATGATATTTGTATTCAGATAAGCTGAAAACAAATATCAAAATTTTTGGAGAGGAAGGCCAAATTTTATAGATTCTAGATTCAATAGTAAGTTCTTTAGTGGGTTTTAGTTTTTTAACTTTTATTTTTTTAAATCGTATCAATTGAATGTTGTAAATTTGATCTAAGCACGGTCAAGGTCAGTAAGTTACTGCGGTTAGGCGTTCCAAGATCACCGACATAGCTCTCAGAATAAGTAGATTGAAGTGGCAATGGGCAGGTCATATCGCTAGCAACTGTTAAAGCGTAACCGTGGAATAAAGGTTATCGAGTGGCGACCACATACCAAATGACACAGTAGAGGAAGGCTCTTGAGGGACTAAAAACATTATAAAGGTCGCATGAAGCCGTTGAATGGAGGCGGCTCAAGACCGTTCACCGTAGCATTCTCACTCATTAGGCATTTCCCCATATAAGATAAGATAGATTAGATAAGATAATGTTTATTGCCAAACTTAAGTTTACAAAATTAAGTTTTACATTATTTTTTAAGGTAGGTACAACAAAACACAAGGATTTCCTTAGTTATATAAGAGGTTAGCTGCTGTAAGGCCCAAATTAGGCATAAAAGCCTGTATTAATATAGAGGGGGCATTCATATAGAATGCTATTATTATTATTTCCAGTGGACTTTAACACGCTGATGATGATGATGACGGTTGCCACTACATATCAACGTAATACAATGAAATACAAGTGCGTAGCGTAGGGGTTGCTTTTATTCCCGCCTAAAAGGGATTTTAATGAAATTAAAACACTGTCAAACCTAACATATTAAGGGTGCCCCGGCAATTTCGGGAGGTAGTTGAATTTTATGGACGGACCAGATGGAAACGTCACTAGGACGGTCTCCGCGGTATAACATTTGGATTTATTCAGTCGTGAAATTAAACAAGTCCCGGCGCTCCCCTCTATCACAATTTATGTTCGCACTAGATTGTAGGCGTACTGCTGTGCACCTTCATTAGTTTCAGGATATTAGATGTGATTGGCATCAGAATTGATAACCTATTCGTGTATACTCAGTTTAGAACTTCTATTATTAAGATATAAGCTCAGTCAGAAATTGTGAAGCGTAGAATTAATCATCATTATGTAGAATTTTATTGCTGGTCTGCCAATAGAGTGAAGCAACGATTGGTCTGGAGCCACCTCCATCCACCTACATACATCCATCCATGTAATCCGTGTAGTCTAGTGTTTTGCCTTGGTCTGGGTCTAGTTTAATCGTCTGACTCAAATAGTGCATAGTGGTCAACAAACTACGATGATAACGTGTACTGCCCTTTTAGGCGCGACATTGGCATTTGACATGATGCTCGTCATGCTCATGTTAATTTTAAGACCCACCTATTTGGAGACGGTATTGAGGTCTCTGAAAATTATCCCATAGTCTCCAGCTATTTTGCCATTATGACTAGTTCATCGTCAAATCAAAGGTGAGTTTGATATTTATTGAATATTCACCATTGATGTTAATGCCATATCCGTTCCAGTTGCAGAAGCATGAAAATATCTTCCAATGCAGAGGTAAACCGTTTTGAAGAAATAACATTTCCCTCGTTCACATCCTTCTCAAATTGGATAGGACCCGTGTACTGGTCCTGAATACGTATAGAATAGTGGTCATGCTGTACAATCACTTCAATATTATATACCGGTAGACAATCAGGCACCGCTGCCGCGCTGCAAAGACAACCTAACCTTCTGTCAAAAAAAACTGTGTTGACAGGTGAATTGTTCTCAAGAACAGAAAGCCAATGGAAATCAAAAATAAATAACATGTACAATTTATTAGACTTCCTTTCATAAAACAAATGTATTTGGTGTGTTGTTCGATTTGTTTCCATAAAACCCATACCTAAATTTTTTCTTAATAGTATAAGTTACTAGTTGCGCCCCGCGGTTTCACCCGCGTGAATAATGATGAAAATTAATGATGATGATGATGATGAAAAGTAGCCTGTGTTAATCCAGGGCGTAAAGTATCTCCATTCCAAATTTCACTCAAATCCATTCAGTAGTTTTTACGTGAAAGAGTAACAAACATCCATACTCACAAACTTTCGCGTTTATAATATTAGTAGGATAATTATTAATACTTATAAAGATGGCGGTAGTAATAATATTCTTTGTAAAGTCATAAACGTGTCACTCACTTATATAAAGACTTTTTCTCTTGTGTGCTCATCATCTGATCTGAACCTTTTAATCCCACTTGACTTTTCCACATCATCATGCTCCCTCTTGATCATTTTCATTTGAGCTACTTCATCATTTTTCATATCATCAATACTTGGCATTAGGAGAGCACAATTTGTAAGTTGATTCTCCACATCGTTACACGTATACTGAAACTTTTACTCGAGAATATTCTGGGTACGTCATAATCACTAGTTTTCCCGATAAATTGGTTACCAGATCCTGTAACAATTTGTAGGTAGTCTAAAGTTTTAAAGATGCTTTTGTGTTATCTCAAAAATATTGCTTTTAACTTGCCGTTGTTGCTGTATGCAACAAAGGTAATTTCATTAATGTGCTATTTTGTGTTGTAGCACATGTAGGTTACACAATTTGTAAATGTTACGAGAAAATGATATTCACCAAGCCCTATTACGTAGGTACTCTCCACTGTATTTCACAAATTTATTTTCGTCGCTCAAATAAAGCGCAAGAAAATGAACCCATAAAAATGAAATCAGAAACTCGTATGGAACATATTCGCTCCGGGGACGGGATGTCAGGACAATCCTCTTATTTCATTTGTCTGAAGATGGCCGACGCTGACAATGCGCCCTGTCACACGAGCAAGACTGATGTCTATATCACTGCTGTTTTTATGAGGAATGATTTATTGGGGTCATCAGAATTTGCTAGCTACAATATGCTAGACTAGTCTTTAATATAGTGAAGAGCTGACGATCATTGAAAATCGATCCTGATGGGCAACGAGGTCTTCTACTTGACCCTTTTTTCAAAGGAGATCCAAAATACATATTTAAGTACCTATGAGTAGAGTAAAAGCCGAGCGAACCTTCCAAAAATAAAAAATTCCAGCATTATCCAAATTTTAGCCCATCTCTGATTTTTTAAACAGGCTTAACAATGTGTATCGTCCAAAATTCAATTTAAAATCTTTCGACATAAAGTCCTCGACAGCTTAATTAAACGACCAATAATTGAATCCGTGTGAACCCAATACTTTGTTCGTATTTTAATTAAGGATAACATGTTAATGCTGCAATTACGCCCAGAATAAATAATAGTCAGTGCGTACCGTAGACTTCGTTTGCGTTTATTAAAGCCCATAGATTCTGCGGGTCGCTCGGGCAAAATTACACAAGCATTATCCCTAAATTATTACTGCTAATATGTCGGTGAGACTTCCTTTGCTTGCTGCTTCTGAATCATAGATCATAGAGGACAGCAGAACCTCTTTTGTAGCAAAATTTTACGAGTCTACATACCTAAGTAGGTACAGTACAGGTTGGTACGAAAAACGATAGAAGAAACAAAAACAAATGGTGCCAGTTTATTGGCAATGAGTAAACCAGCAGTTAAATAATTAATTTAAAGCTCTTTAAGAAAGAATTGGACTGGGGAAGTTCTACTTACCACGTAACCATTTTCTGCTACCAAGAAGCGCAAGCGGTTTGAAAGGTGGGTGCTGGTGAAAATACAGACACATAAGACTATTTAACTTTATGTCTCAGGATGGTGGAGTGCAAGTTCTAACGATTTATTGCAGTTGCAATGATTAGGGGTTAACGCTTAACACCAACTGGTCCAGGGAGTAGTATAACTTTCTCAAAAAATAAATTGGTGCTATAGACCCGGCCTCAGATGGAACCAGCTATTTTCTCACTACTGTGTCTGAATGGTAGGAGAATTATAGTGTCGATCTTCATTGCCCGTTTTTAGCGAAATGAGACTCGAAGCTTTGTTTAGGGAAATTGAGATTGATGTTACACTATCTAACGTTAAAAATAGTTTAAATACCTACTCTCTTTCGCAGGTACCTCTGCAAAGTGGTTCATTTGAAAGTTAGTAGAATTCAAAGTCATTATCATCATCAATGCCCCATAGAAGTCTATTGTTAAACAAATACCTCCTATAGAACGCCATGACAAAGTTGTAGTGGCAGGCCATATAGAGTGGTGACCACAAACCGGACGACGAAGTATTCCCCCCTCTCAATATATAGGTACCAACGACATTTTAAAGGTTGCGTCTGTGGATGAAGTCTTGGTTGCGATCGCGGATGAGATGCTTAAGTAAATAGGTACTACAGAGACTTGTAAAGTAAATTATTCAAAGTGTATCTTTTAAAGTTTGTAGATAGTGTACCTATAAACTTTTACGCGGAATTCATAAATTGAAAGAAGTTGAATTATCTATCGTACCATAAAAAGCCATTACATTGAAATAAAGTTAACTATCTAAAAACAAAGTTGAGAGTGCTTATTCCTGTCGCGTGACCGCGGCGACTCGAGCTGCTAAACAGCTTTTTGTTTCTTTTTTATGAAGTATTTTTATTTCTGTCTTTCCATTTCAAAATATATGGAAATTATTGAAAACACTGATACGAAAAGATATAAATCGTTAGAAACGCGCTACGTACTCATAGATCTCTGACTAATGGTTAGTAACGATAGTGAGCCGCTAGCGAGACTATAGTAAATATAAAAAAATAATCATTTAAATTACAATGGTTTCAAGCTACCCCGATGTCATTGGCCAATATAAACATTTCCGGTCGTCTCGCTATTGTTGCTAACGTTAGTCCAAGGAACATTATTTACTCTAGGGAGCGTTAGTCAGTCTGTGCTAGCCGTACTGATATGTCGTCATATTGAATGGTGTGAGCTTTGACTATTTGAATCAGTGCGTTGGACCAATGCATTTTTAAATAATACTATCCTGCGCACATAATGTACCGATAACATCAGAAACACCAACAAATTATTTAATATTTGATTACTACATAAGCGCTTTTAATGCTTATTTTGTTTTTGAAATAATTAATAAATAATAATAAATAAATGCTGGACATTATAACACAACGTTATCTAGCCCCAAGATAATCAGAGCTTGTGTTATGGGTACTAGATAACTGATATACTTAATACAATAGATTACATAGATAGATATTTTTTATTATGCATAGAAAATACCCAGAACACCCTGAACAAATATCTGCAGATCGTACAAATATTTGTCCCGAGGCGGGAATCGCACCCGCAACCTCCTGCGTCCACCTATTTTCTTTTTTTTCAAGGTCCTGGCTTAATTAACGAAACAAATCTTTGCGTATACGTCTTGGTTCCCAGCACATAAATACTTATACCAAAACATATACAGACAGCAAAACAAACTATTTTATACTTCAGGAAGTTCCTACTTGCTGGTTCATCACTATCTTCAGCTGTCAAACACGAATTAATGTTAGTTTATTCACAATATCGTTGTCGTATTTTCCCTCGTTCTATTTCTATACGGATTCTTTTACACACAATATATTGAAAATTATTTACTGGTCTGAAAATTTTAGCATAACAATGTAATACAAGCCTGAAAGTTAAGAAAGTTCAAAGACCTTCGTAACTCTCGCATGGTTTGAAGCCTTGTAATACATACCATATCAAGAGCAGCTAGCTCGCTACTGATGCTGACGTCATCGTGATCTAAAGCGCAAATAAGTTGAACCCCGGGCACATGTACCACGTGACTGCACAGGAGGAAATTAAAACTAAGCACCACACACTACTCTACTCTATAAACTCTATGGACATAATGACATGGCTTGCAAAGTCTCTTGTTTCAGCGAATTTAATGAATGTCAACTAAAATTCTACCCTTGTGTACACAGTGAACAAGCTATCCCCAAATGTCTTAAAATTTATAAAATATCAAGTAAATGTTTCGAAACATCAGCGTGAGTGGATTCTAAAGGGTTAACACGCACCCTTTGTAAATTAAATCGCACAAGTGTAAGAAAGTTTCCCGATCACAGCCCGTGTAAGTTCCGCCCGAATTTGTATCAGGTAAGTGGTTAAAGTTCGGTGTACGGAATATTGAAAGGCTTTACTGGAACTCTTTCTACCGAACTACAGTTTACATTGAGTTTGTAAGTTTTGTTTGAAGTTTTCGTTCAAAAGCTATTGGAAAAAACCGTTTCATTGATTGGGCATATCAAAATATACAAACTGAAACATTTTCATTTTGACAGAATTTTTATTGAATTCTTGAGAGGCCTTGAACAGAGGTATTGGTGTACACCAAAATTCTACCAATACATGCATTCAAATTCACGTACTATAATATGCCGTGGTGTGTCTGGACTAACAAAAGACCCCTCCACCTCTTCCCGTGGATGTAGCAAAAGCCTGCCAAGCGAAGTGATTATGGCAAATCCCCCATTTTATTCATTGGTGGAGGCCTCATCCAGTAGTGGACGTAAACAGGCTGGTGATGATGATGATGATGTTTTGATTAAATTTCAACTCCACGGTCATAAATGGGGAAAGTCATACATAGAAAAGGAAACTATTTCACTTATTTCAAATTATTAGCCCTGAACATAGTATAGGTAACATGTAAAAATACCTATATTTCCCTCAATTTCCTACAGTAACACCCAAAAAAATATACTTACAATATATATAGGGTTTTTATATTCCACGGTCAGTTCTACCGGTTTAATTAAGTCAGACTCGTTTATTTTAATGTTCAAACCATTTAACGTCTTAACTTCTATAATTTGAGCGGAAATTAAGTTGCAAGTTCATTGTTAATATTAATGTTGGCCGACATGATTTATATTTTAAAGTACGTGCTCTAATATTTTTATTCTTTTTTAAATATATCACTAAAAAGATATCGCTCAAGGACCAGAAGAGGAAAAGACTGAAACTTGTCGATATTTAATTCATATAAAAAATCAAACCACTTGACTGGTTTTTATTTTTGACGAGATTTGACACGCGAGTCGGACTCACGTGAAGAGGATTCCGTACAAGTAGGCTACCATAGTGACTAATTAACTTATTAGTAATTTTATACACATTTTCTCATTACGAGTACTTTCCTTTTCCCGTAGGAATTTGCGTAATTCAGCGAAAAAGTTAGATGGAGTGTCGGTGGTAACCTCAGAGCTGCTATTTGAAACCTACACAATTTTTTGCTTACCCTAGAACTTTCTGATTTATCAGCGCTCTATAACTCACGTAACCATCAGATAGGGATTCCTGATTCCAGAACAGAAAGCCCCAATTAGCCTCCAGAAACCGCTTATAACTAATGATTCAATAAATCAGCCTTATGGCCTTTATTACACATCTTACATCTCTGTAATTAAGGCGTAAACGCAGCCAGGAGATAAATTTTGGCTGGAACCTCGACTAAGTAACTTGTAATTCATCTGTTCCCTATATATAGCCTTGTTTGTTGTGGCATTATATCGAGTACTATTATTATCTTAATCTATCAAAATTTGTTATGGAAACAGATACTTACTTATTGAACGGTTTGCGGTTTGTTAGTAACAATAATCCTGCCTTTTACTTGAATTAATATTTCCATTTATATTTTAGTTTCAGCTATGGTTGAATTATTTCTAGTCGGCTTTTTTAATGTAGTTTTAGGGTTCCGTACCTTAACAGGAAAAAACGGGATCACTTTGTTGTCAGTCTGTCTTTCTGTCTGTCAAGATAATTTTTCTCAGGAACGATTAAAGGCAACTTGAAATTATTGGTATTGGTATACCCAATTAATCTCTGAGTAAATTTCTGATCATAAAATGCCATAATAAACCACGACCATAATGAGCTTCTTAACTAAAAAAATGCCAGTGAATGTCATATTACTTAATGGAAATCGCGAAAATGAAAAACCTCATCTGTACTTCCAGTAAACTGATAAATTTGAAAAATTGGAATGCGAGGCAGTTTTGTTACACAATTAAAGGAAAAAGTCTAAAGTTAAGAAATTTTTACTTTTTACCCCTAAAATGGAATTTAGATGTTTATAGGAAAAAATAGCTAGTCGAAAAGGGCTTTTACGATTTCAAAATTATTTACGGGTCGGAACCCTTTGGGCGCGAGTCTGGCTCGGACTTGTCCGTTTTGTTTCTTTTACACGGAGAATACCGTTATCAGTCGTTGTCTGAACGCGAAATAGTAATACTTACTATTTGTAGAATGGTGTAGGTATTATTATTTCGCTGGCTTACATCTCCGCTGTACATGTATAGAGCACTGATGCACCAGTCCTCCAACTGAAGACTTTTAGATTATTCACTATTAATTCTATATGAATTGGAAATAAATTTTATCGTCCGTAGAAGCTATAACGGATTTTTGATAACAACTGGAAAATTTAATAGAGATAGAAAAAAGGGAGAATGAAAACAGAAGGCCCACAAAAATGGCCGCTAAACACCGCCATAAAAGGTTGAAGAGAATTGCTTTGTCATATTATTGTGTATTACGAAGGTAGAAATGAAACGTAAGGTTCCGTCAGCCGTCCGCACCGGTAAAACAGTGATTTATTATATTAAAAACTCTGCGTTAAACCAGGGTGTCCTAAGAAGTGGCGACCGTAATAGATATGACGGCTGTATAGCCGTTTCTAATTTTTTTTCCAAATATCAAAGTAATATAATTGACGTTCCCTGCGTATCTTGTAGACAACGTGTTCCGAACATCTACCCAAGAAAAACGTCATGTTCTTAGACATAATGTATTACAGTCGTCACATGAATGGCCGCCGCTTGTTAGAAAACAGAGCTGGATTAGATAGTCTCCCGCTTTTCCGCTATATTACGGCCGTAATGAAGGTTAACACTTCTTATAAAACCTTAGTTTTATCCCGAAACACAATGCTGACGTAGTCCTCGTAAACTGTTCCCGGATTTAATAAAATTTATTCAGCACCGTTCTATGGGGACCGACAAATCATAATATTCTTTGAATACGTACTTATTTAGTTGGGTCGGAAGTTTTAGAGCCAGTAAAGTTTATTTGCGACGATGCTTGAGAAAATTTGAGCGGCCGATGGGATGAATTTCACTGTTTTACGCTTCAGGGTCGGCTGCCGATAATGCCATTTAGCCGAGTACTGTTTATAAATTCGGCCTGGGAAATGTAGATGAAAATATCATGAAAGTCGCTTTCAAAGGACTTGGACGGAAGGTTTTCAAATATTCTATTGAGTTATATGTATACATAAAGCATAAGAAACAGGTCTAGAATATCTATAGGTACTCATTAAAACAAATACAGATTATTGTTCAAGATCTCAGACAGAATAACCTACAAAAATTAATTATACCAATTCACAATAGAAAAGAGCCTCATTACAAGGTACACAAGATTAATTTCATCACACTGGTCTTTGCTCAGAATGATCACAATCATAGGACTATAGAAAGCCATGGTGACAAAGAAAGAACCAGATAAGAATAAGACATCGTTTTTATCTTACATAAACAATTTATTTCAACAAAACATGAACCGTCTTCTTTCTAAACCGCTGAATCAGTTTTGATAAAATTTATATGGGACCACCTCTGAATATATCATACGATACCTATTAAACCAACAAACAAACAAAGAACCAAACAAAAAATGAATCATCACAATCTATTCATAATTGGCACAGTATAATCAAACATACAAAAAACGATTCATTCCCACTAGCGAATTGAGAACCTCCACCTTTTTTTGAAGTCGGTTAATAAAAGAAGGATAATATTGTTGAACTCACTATGTTACAAAGTGATAAAAAGCATCAGTAAAATGTATGGGTTTTCTCAAGAGTTAAGTCGAGTTAAACAGCGAAGTGCTCATACGGTTACTAATACAACATGATTGATGCTGAGACGGAAACCATTTTACATTCTGAGGGTGCAAGTAACTCCGGTGTGCACTAATGAGTCAAATTACTTATGTGCGCATTTATCACTCTGTAACATGGTAAGGATCTTATAGAAACTTTAGACATATTGCATGTAGCAGTATGGTAGTGAATAATTAATGAAAATACTAAAACATTTTCTGAATTCAATATCAGTAGTTCATCTTTAGATGATAATGAGTAGATGAATAGACTACTAAATAGAGTAAGAGCCAATTTCACCATACTCTGTTAGTTAGTAAATGTCTCGTTAAATCTAACCATTGGTCAAGGTGACAGATAATCTTTTAAAACACCTGTCAAAACTTAACAGGTGTTTAACCGCCTGTGTATTGTTGGTGAAATCACCTCTAAGAGTCCGTTGTAAATAGTAAATTTTGACCAATGACTGCAGCTAGAGTCAAAGTAAAAGTCAAAAGTATTTTATTAATTAACATCACAAGGATCAGTTTGAATAGTTCTATAAACTAAAACTCGGCAACAAATACGATGATTTGATGCTTTATTCGATGATCCTTCGTACTACCAGGTGTTAGGCGCCGGTGTGGTGCTTTTCTTTTTCTAAAAAAAGATAACTCAAAAACCTTAGGTAATATACAAAAGTAAAATATAAAGAGAATCAACAAAAAATAATTAGGCAGCATACGCTACGCTTGCTATACATAAATATCAAACCAATACTAACATGTAGGCAGGTGTACAGAATTTCAAATTGAGCTGTACCTTGTCTTAGTAATATTTTTAAAGGTATTTTAAAGGATCTCGCCGAGAGCTAGTACCAATTGCGTCAAAATCAAATGTATTTCATAAAATTACCCATATTTTTAAATTACGTAAACATTTTCGATTGATTTACATGAACCCGTGATCTTGAAATGAAGTTAAATGGGATTTTGTATTGTTTACTTCCGTGCGGTGACGGTGCCATTGCTTGGCAATGAACCTCACAAAGAGAAATTATTGCAGGTAGGTATAGTCTATGCTCACAAACAAAGAGGATGCAATTACTATACGTAAGACCTCAGAATAATGACTACGTAAGACTCACAAATGACATTATCATTCATGACAGGATAGCTCTGTGAAAGACAGCGGCTTTTTTAAAATACGTATACTCGATTTACATAAACTAACTAGAAACTAGAAATAATGCATCTCAACTTGCGATGGATGATTGCTTTGATGAACCCAGGTCATCATACTTGGCATTAGTGCTGCGAAACTTACGGATACATGTCATGCCCTTGAGGCATGACATACGCTGTGATCAATGTGGATTATCTGATCATGGATTGAGCCCACACCCCCCGTAAGTATTGTTTGTACTATCTGCATTAAAATAAAATAAGGACTTTAGTTTAGTGTTAGATATTGATTGTATAAACATTAATTTGTTACAGTTAACCCCTGATAAAATACTGGGCCATGAATGTTTCATATTAAATACAAGAATCAACGCCCTTGAATTCTGAAAGTGTACCTAAACCTAGCATTGGTCACCATAGTGTGTGTTTTGCATGCATAAATATTTGGAACCACCTTTTTTTTTCTTTTATTATTATTTATTGGCTTTTGAACATCATGCCTTTTTTTATAATATCGTTTCTTTTCCTATATATACCCCACTCGACGAATCAACGACACTGTTAATGATCGCGTGAAGTCAGTGGATAGGGGCGGCACAACCCCGTTCATTGTGAAATTCTATGGGAAAGGCCTATGTCCAGCAGGGGACGTCAAATGGATGAAATTATAATGATAATGAAAATGATGCTACGTACCTATCTAGTGTTTTATTGTACATTAGAAATGTTTTATTGTACCTATACTTGCTACTTTCCTGACTTTACTAATAGCTGGCACTAATTAATAATATTTAAATATATACCTCATCGAGTTATTAGATCGTACTTAACAGTTACTGATCCCGCACTAGGATCTCCTGTGTCATGGGTATCACGAGTAGGTACCTACTTACCATGTTACCAAAATGTTGGATATTGTAACTACCTAAGTGCTAAGATTATGCAGACTATTTATGAAGTAAGTTATTTTTTATCAGAACATCCTTTTTATCATGCCAAGGCCCAAAAGATACTAAAGAATGTATTTATTTTAAAACTAACCTCACAACTTTATGGCCCAAAAACTATGAATTACGGTCATGAATCTTAAAAAGGCTTGTTGGTAAAGCAAAAACGGTTTATTATCCTCATAATACACGAGGTATTGTTTTGACGCAATTATTTTTGGTGTGGTACGAGCTGCCTTTTTGAAACGGCAAGATCCTTTGCGATGGACATGGAGTATAAACGATAACAGTATAACTCGAGTTATGATATTATATTTGTCCTTTAAATGTAACTTGAGTTATTCTGGACGGTTTTAATGGTGTTTTTACTAGAAAACTATTGGAGCTTACTTAAATTATACAAAGACAAATCCCTTATTACATATCTATCTACTAACTAACATTATCGAATATTGTTCAATGCTATAATAAATAAGACGTTTTTGGTTAAATTCTTGTTATTATCTAGACATACATCATATTCATTAACACATGGTCATCTTGATTCTCCATCAGAAAAATAAATATTATTACTTACAACCAATAACGCAAAGTAGTCCTTTTCTTCCATTTGATTTGTCCCTGTCCTTTCCTTCTTTTGTTTATCACAGTTCCATTAAGAATAATTGAATATAGAAACTACTAGAAATGTTCTAACATTATGCTTTGGTAGCAGTAGCCGAGTGCACAGTCCGCTATTTTAAGCCATTTACACACCTGCTGGTAAGCATGGCTGGCAATGAAAATGTATTACGACAAAACTAGACGGCTTTATTATTTTTGTTGGTTGGTGCGAATTTACATACAAACGAAACTTACATTTTCTGATAGCAGGTGTGGAAGACGAACTATGTTCCAAGTTTTGTGTTTTTGAGTTAATTTTTCTACCATTCATGTGTATTATGTATGTAATTATGTTGGCCATGCTGTCCTGTCTTCTAGTTTAGTAGGTGCATGGTAGAGGGCTTCCTGTTGTTTGGTCCCTTCGTCAAATGATTTGTGAGCTGTATGTTACGACAGGCGGCGACATGGAAGAGAATGGATGTTGGGGAATTATTTTTGTAGACTTGTTTCATAAAAAGCCTTTTGATTTACTTAATTAATATTTTCAATTACATGTAATTAAAGCCAATTTGGCTTGATGAACTTACTAATTGAGGTGAAGGTGTGCAGCAGTCATCTATATCATCTCATCGTTATACACGTTTGCACGAACTAATGGTTGTGATGCGTCCGGATTAATAAAATGCCCCGTTTCCTATCGTTGAAGTAATGAACTAATGGATTACACCAGGGGAGGGGCAGCAGCATCCACCTGAGTACTTAACACGAAACTGGCAGATACCAATCCATTTGACAAGCGTGGTGATTATGGCACATCCCCCCATTGTATTCAATGGGGGAGGTCTCATCCAGCAGTGGAGGTAAACATGCTGGTAAAACTTAGAATAGGTATCCTTGTGCAATCAAGCATCAGTCTCTTTATCAGCTCATGTTCTGTAAAGAGTATCGTGTATTGGTGCACAAGAAAATATCTACCCTACCAATTTATTATCATATGGCAGGAATAACCAAGTTAAAAAGATTCTATATGAAGTGATACATTTTTTAAATTCAAGTACCTACAGTGGGTACTTTAAAGGAACTAAATGGTGGCCTTATTGAATAGAACACGCACTTTGTTTAACTGGTACCTAGTGAAACTAACTTACGTGTTCATTAGTACCTACGGTTTTGAAAAGCTAAAAATATGACTGTACCTCTAAATCACACCGTCCCACACGACAGCCCACACAATGTATTTATTTTGTGTTGTATTTCTCGAAAAACTTATTTATCTTCCCTTTTCAATAACGGTAACGAATTTTCCAGAGAGGGCCTTGATAAATTAATTGTCTGGCTAGTTTTTTAGTAAATTGATTTTCAGTCTAGCGTTATTTTTGTCTTCGATTCCTGAAATCTATCAACTTTGGCTTCGATTTTGTCATCATGATTTCATAAAATATACGGTTAACAAGACTATAAAAATCCTACTCTACTAATACTTATAAACCCGTATCATAGAATAAATCAGAGCTTATTTTTATCCCGTTTACACTGAAGCCTCGGTCAGAAGCTAGTATTTTTATGCGTAAATAACATTATTCAATAGAGAATTGAACCAGCAATATTTTTATTTCTTAGGCTGGCGTATTATTTGCCACGCTATAGAGGTGTAGCTAACGCGTTTCCAGCAGCAATTGAAAAAGTCAAATACAATTGCCAAACCCACGTTAACATTTTCTTTGCCAAGCAAAAAGAAAAGAATTACTACTACTGAATTGCAAACGACGGGAAGAAAACTACAAGAGATAGAGCCATTGGAAAATTAGAAAAGACACATTGAATAATAAAATTATTTTCCAGTAATAAAGTTTTACCCGTTGGTATCAAAAATCATTCATATACCTAACACCAAAATACTGAACATTGTCTGTGTCAAAACGAAAAAGATAGAGCACCAAGATTGTAAACTGAAAAACGACAAGAGAAAAAATGTCTAAAAAAAACAAAAGCTTGTTAAAAAGCAGGATAAAAGTAGACACACCGAGTAATCCCATTCATATAAAAAATGTGATTGCAATTAAAGCACTGTAATAAATTGACATTGTCATAACAAACTATTCACAAATGATCAGTATCGTGTATGCCAAGCTGACACATAATATTAGTAATAATAATTTTACCAACCAAAACATGATGATTGAAATAAAATGTGGCCCTGACTCACCGACTGACTCTGAAGAAGAAACACTTACTGTTAAAATACAAGAGAAACCCTCATTTAAATATGGACAAAAAAACAAAATTGAAAAAGAGAAAAGAGGTAGGGACACACTCATGCATAGTAGAAATATAAGGAATATAAAATTTGCCGACACAAATGATTCACATGTCACTAAAAGACTGAAAAAGAAAAAGATAAACCTCAACATAACATACAAAAAAGCAAGCATAAATACGAGAAAAGAGGTAGACACACCAATTAATCCCATCCAAATAAAAAAGATCAATGCTTATAATATACCAGCAAAACAAGGGATGAAAACGTTGAGCGGCCACCCGGCACCGCGCTCGGACCGCAATTCGCGTCTAAATTCGCATTCCTACGAATTTTTGCAGCATTATTTTTAAATTACCAGCACCGGGCTTGATGGCGATTTTATTTCCTGGCGTCGTTGCAGGAAATGAGGAAAACAAGACTCCATGGGATGTTTGGATATAGCACGGATCCACTGCCTTCTTTGTGTTGACTACCGTAGATAATACGAAAATAAATCGTGCAATGAGTCTGCAAATAAATTTTATGAGTTTGTGGTAGTCGCAGCGAAGTCTTGAATGAAAAAGAAAGCTCGGTATTTATTAGGTACCAGTGCCCGCTCACGGCTTGGCTCATGTTATACAGGGATACAAAGTATAATAAAATATTGTTCAAGCTAGGTCATAATCTATTTGTATACCTAGCAAATTTCATCAAAATCGATAACCTCCGCCGGTTCCGCTTATCGCCGGTTTCGGCGACATTTTACTCAATCACGTAAAAACAAAGATTCAAACATTCGCACATAGCACTTCGCATTTTTTAAATTCTGGCCACGCCTAGCCCGAGAGGTAGATCTTTGCTGACTGAACGCAATGGTATTGCCATTCAGCGAGCCAATGTAGCCAGCGTCATAGGGACGCTTCCGTGTGTTAGTGATTTGGATAAGTTGAGCTGTGTGATCTTTAGATCGTTTACAACGGTATTTAGATAGCTTGACTGTTTCATAAAATACTTGTTTCGTATAGGTAATTGTATAAGTTGTTGTATTCTTTCTGTATAAAAAGTCACTTATCAAATATTTTATTTTAAAACTCAGAATGAACCAATCAGTTTTGTGTAATGTGTAGTTGTGTTTTCTTTATTACTTTCACGTCGCTTTCAATCTCCATAAAATTAACTTAATGCGATAGAACGTTTATGAACATAACTAGCTGGTGCCCGCGACTTCGTCTGCGCAGGATCAGTATTTCGAGTAGCTTATACCAGCGTGGCGTAGAAAAGAATATAACCTATATATATATATACTGTGGCGGGCTTATTTGTAGGACTATTTAAGATAAACATTTCCATCATACATTACATATGTGTAACTCTAGCGTTTTGGCAGCGCACGCCAGTTAACCTCCTTTCCTACTTACTAGACACTTATCGTCATATTATGGACAATTCACACAATATCTTTATAAATTGTAGCCTATGTGTTATTCTGATGTATAAGCTATAATATTGTAAAGTTTCATTAAAATCCATTCAGTAGTTTTTACGTGAAAGAGTAACAAACATTCATCCATCCATCCATCCATACTTACAAACTTTCGCGTTTGTAATATTAGTAGGATGACGCGCCCTGCTTTGCTTGAAAATATAATGTTTCTCAACTTTACAAACTCCTTATTTATTATTTTTAAATCAATATCTCCTTGTTAATATTCGTATATTATAAAAAAAAAGAAAAAACAAACGTCTTTAAGTAGGTGGTATTTTGATCTTGTGTGCCTTTTGTGAGTCAAGAAAACTATATCTTTTGATGGAGTAGTATAAAGTGGTTATTTGTATTGGTTATTGTTTGAGTTCACCACTTTAAGTTTGCAACACAGTAAGTTAATAATTCTAGATCCCATTTCTCAAGCTAACTGCGGCTTCAACTGGCAACTTCTCAAATGATATTGAGTAAGATGTGTAGCTTTCGAAGAAGTTATGAAGTGTCTATCCGTTATCGTATTTATAGCTGTAATGGAGCTTCCAGACTTGCTTACGGTCGAACGTTCTATTTGACTGTCGGCACAACCATCAACTTATACAAAACCAATTTGGCTGTTACCACTTGTGGAAGCTCCATAAACTAGAAGCAGACTGAACTAAAGTTATTTATATGACGAACTAATTTGATTTCTACTATTTGTGGAAACGGGCTGTGGCAGGCCCGCAATCAATTTATTTAAAACTAGCGGTTGTCCGTGACTTTGTTCACGTGGACCACGGAGTTACAGAAATTGATAATTTTTTTTTTTTTTGTTTTTTTGTTTGACTTCAAATTACTCGAATAACAAAAAACTAATTTCTCAATTTGACGTTGGTTAACAATTAATCAGTTCAAGGCATAGATAAAATTATAATCCATCAGCGTTTTAGCTCTATGATCACCAACTCCTTTTACAGAGCAAAGCTGCTTTTCTTCGCATATAAAACAAAATTAAAAAAACTGAAAAATTAAATTTTGTGTATATCAAACGCATAATAATAAGATCCACAAATGTTCCTCTTCATCCTATCCTCGGAGTTATATTTTTCTTCTTGCATAACCATAACAATATGCGGTTACATTATGCGATAAAGTCAAACGTACATTTTATGCGGAGACTTCTCGCAATAAACTTTGTTTATAAGAAAAAAACAAAGACATTATTACATGATGTCTTTTATATAAAAATGTTATATGTATATTATAGGAAAAGCTTTTACGACATAAGCCTCCGGCTTGATGATTATGATGAAGCGTTATGGTAATTTACTTAACTCATCCAAAATGTAAGGAATATAAATCAATAAAATTTAAACTCAACGTCTCGTTATCAAATAATGGCAGATGGCTTAGGGTTGACGTACTAAGCCATTCGCCATTATTTCTTAACGAGACAATTTCCCCAACACCCCCACCCCTTGTTTAGACTCTTCATAAAAACAAATTAAACTTCACAATCAGTATTAGACAAGTAATCGCATTAATCCTGTCTGATTTACCGGGATTAGAATTAAATAACGTCGAGTTCCGCTTAATCAAAATCTTCGCGAACAACAGAGTAATCAGAACTACGTATAATATTGTTAGTTTTTGCCCTTGGTTTCTCTTGTAGGTTTTCGCGAATGCTTAACATAGTAAATACATCTATTTTAAATGGATTTATCCAATTATTTATTTAGTTTTTGTTATTCCTGAGTGGCGTTTGAGGAACGGGCCTTATACCCAGTAGTGGGGCATTATTTGAGAGCCACTAATCATCATCATCATCAGCCATTTCCTGTCAACTGTTGGATGCCTCCAGGCCATGCATATTTGCCATATTCAAACTATGCTACACCAACGCTTTAACGCTTGGCAGGCCGTTTGGTGATCGCAGTATGGGTGTTAAGTACTCAGGTGTATGTTGCTGCCCATCCCCTGGTGTAATCCCTCGGACGGTTTTTACGACATCCACGGGAGGAGACGGAGCGGTTTATTCTTAGGCCCATGGCACCCATGGCAGTTTTATTTGTTGTTCCTGAAATCACAACATGAAGTAAAATACGCGATAAAGCTCTTTAAAACTGTTTAATTTGAAATTTTTGGGAAGTACTTACTTAAGTACTTAGCAAGTTTTTTATTAAACTCTACGCTCTAAATAAACCAGGGCGAAAACTTGTACAACTTTTAACATTAAACGTATAATCTGATTGCTCTGTTAATTTACTAATAAATAAAATGTTTATCAATCACAACATGAAGTAAAATACGCGATGAAGCTGTTTCAAACTGTTCAATTTAAATTTTTTGGGAATCAAAACTAAAGACAAATTAAAGATAACTTAAGTAACTTACTTATGTACTAATTAGTTTTTTATCAAACTCTACGCACTAAAGAAACCAGGGCGAAAACTTGTAACATTGTACATCATACGTATTTCTGATTGCTCTGTTAATTTACTAATAAATAAAATGTTTATCAAACAGACAAACAGATGTTGTGTTTAAAAATATACAGACAGAAGGTATTTTCGTTTTCATTATAACTTCATCGGAGGAGAAATTACTTGTGGCTGACTGCAAATGAAAAGATCACAATCGGGTCCATTACTGGGGCTGATGAGTCAGCATCGGTGGACTAAAGAATCACGAATATTGCTTTTTTATATCTCTATCCGCACTACGTACCGTCGCAGACAGAATGCCTATGAAAAAAGACAATTACACCTTATTAAAATGTAGAACTTTATGATTTAAAATTAAAATAAATAATATTAATATTAGCTGTGCGTGTGTCCGGCCTAAATATAGAACCCCACGGATGTAGTAAAAGCCATATTGAGGGATTACACCAGGGGATGGGCAACAGCAATTAACTGAGGACTTAACACCAAACTGCGATTACCAATCCGCATGCCAAACGTAGTGATTATGGCAAATTCCCCCATTGTATTCAATAGGGGACGCGCCGTCCAGCAGTGGACGTAAACAGTGAGGAGAGGCTAAACAACCGTAAAACTCATTGAATAATTATATCCAACTATCAGTGATTAAAACAAAAATCTATTTACAACTATAAAAATGATCATGGATCTAAACCATAGGATCTATCAGTATATCGTAACTTTCACTAAAATCAGCATATTTTTTATGATTTGCGAGTTCATTTTATTTTGGGTGTGTTTAATTCAACTAAACAACATGTGACCAAAAAAGACTAGGACAATTGTTTTAGTTTTTTAGGGTTCCGTACCGAAAGGTGTCAAACGGGGCCAGATAGCCAGTTTTCACAGATTATTTGTTGTTTTGGTATGATTAGGTTCATACCGAAACAACAAATAATCTGTCAATAAATGAGCACATGACATACATAACCAAATCCCGTACAAGGATTTTCAACAAAACAATAAAATCAATAGCCCGTTCTTATCTACTAGTAGCGACATCTAGTCTTAAGTTGAGTAAACTTCGGAACCCTACATTATGCGAGGTTCGAGATGCAGTGCTTGGCTTATGTTTTCATAAAATATGCAAAGTTCACAAAACCCAAAAAAACTAAGCCTTAAATTTTTCAGAAGACTCGTAGGCCACTGTAAAATGTCAAGTAATAAAAATAGGTTTTCACAATATTAAGTAAAAAGCTTTATACGAGAAAACCCTGACTGTTTTTACAAGTCTCACCGTAAAAAAGGGATGATGAAAGTTATGAGGGTAGGGGAGAGTCTCGTAAATAGCACGGGGGAGAATGAGGATAAAGGAATAATATATCAATACGAATCTTTAATATTCGCGCCGGTGTCGTAAATCAACGCGAATGAAACTAGAACATAAATCAAGGGTTTTGGTGTATGTTTATTGTGGTACTGAAAAACGTCTCATGTCTAGTGCTCTTCGAATGTAAGTTAGTAATAGGAAAAAACCTGTCATGTCTGTGCAAGTCGGACTCATATGGTTCCGTACAAGTAAGCTACCATAGTAACTAACCTACTAAACTAACCTAACCTAGACCAATTATTTTTTTTGTCAATCAACACAATTTTATACTCATTTTCTCATTATGAGTATTTTCCATTTCTACGGTTACGCTACATAACTTTCATGGTTACTTGAACACACACCATTCATACTAACTTTTTGTAAAATGCATTATATTCCAACTAAAACTAAAATTATGGAACTTTTAGCTGTGATTTCTTTCATTTTATCCCAAGACAGTTCATAAGCACTGTCAGTCTTTAGACCAACCGCATTACCATTGAAACGAGACATTTAAGCTACTTTGAACCCGTTATTTTCTCGAATTCACCATTTTGCTTGCTTAAAATTTCAATACAGAGTCGGCGAAAGATCCACCAACCACATTTAAGGCCCTACCACTAGCTCATGATACAACTCACATAAAGTCCTAAATAGTGACTGGCAAGATGGTAAAATGCTGGTTGGATTTTCCGAATGTACAAATATTTTGCCTTTAATGTTTGACACAGAATACACCAGAGGCCCAATTCACTAACTAAAAAATAGTTAAAATAGAGTTCGGATCATGTTTCGATCTTGTGTCGATGTCTTAAATGTCAGAAATGGTATTCTCCTGACATAAAATACAACACTGTAATGTGATGATATCGAAATATGACCGAAACTTGAACGATTCAAAGTTTTTTCGTTCATTTTAGCATAAGTAGATGGAGTCTCTCTTTACTCTTTCCAATTATATATCTAACTATCCTACTCTAATGGTGGTCACCATTAATTGAAAGTAGACTAAATTGTTATTTATGAGGGACTAGAAATTCAACTTTCAGTCAATTTACAATGCAGTCTCGATTCGGTCAACTTTCAGTGTAGTTTTAAAATAACTTAGAGAGTTGGGCCTCAGCTCTACGTACCAGCATTGTACCAAAATTTTGTACATGTGGTTTATTATAAGCAATTTTCTTTTTTGTTTAATTTTAAACTCACATTTTTGGTGGCCTGCAGGAGTCACAATATTATGATTTAGAACAATACTAATAGTAGGGCCCAGACACGTCGATATGAGAATTTTATTCGGCTCCAAGCGACGGGATACTTTGAATCGAATTTGCTGAATCCATGAAAATGTCTTATGAAGTCGATCTATAAAATTTGGATACTAAAATTCTACAGCTATTAGATACGACGACGTTTTATTAAAGGTACCTACTTTAGATGGAAATTGCCGATGGTTTGAAATTATGGCGCCGCTTTTGAAATTTCGATTTTATAAACGCGTTAGCGTCTTTGAAAAGCCTTTTGTTTTTAGTGTTTTGAGTAAATTTGAGTTTTGTGTATAAGCTATCTTCTGAGATAGATAAGCGTATCTTTTGAATCTAATTAATAATTAAATTATGCTATTATACCATTTTGAAGGTAAGTCTACTGATTTCGTGGGCGATTTTATGTTTTATCATAATCTAGGTAGTGCAAGACTGTGCAAAAATCTTGAGACGCAGAAGTGCAAACAGCTAGGTAACAAGCAAGTAAGATTAGTGATTTAGCTTTTTCTCCGTATATAATTTATAAATGTAGCGTCTCGGTCTATGCGTGTGCTTATGCACCTGTAATATACGTTCTACTACACGAACATGTATAAAGTTTTGTGTAATTCCAGTTTGTACCGCTCGTCCAGAATTTAAATTCGGTACAAAGCATATCTAAAACTTCAATTTCGTTTAAATTTCATTTTATCCTGCGCCCATTATTCACTAATGTATAAGGTCTTGGGTATTTATCGATAAAGATTTCAGTTATTCAAAAATTTATGCTATATTTGTGAAGGAAGTCGGAGGCTAGGATAAATCAAGTTCAGCGTGGTTGGAACCTTTATGGATAACCAATTTTTGGTTAAGTTTCTAGCTGGTGAAGCGGTGGGCAATGAAAAATGAAATTGTGCAGTATCCCGGAAACTTTGCATGTAAGTAAGTACCCACTAAATGTTGACTATAAAATTTGCTTCGCATGTGCATGGAATTTACGACTTAATTAAAGCGAGTGTATGTTGGAGATGGTGAGGAATATTGAGCAGAACACAATTTTTTTTTTCACTTAATAATAAGGAAGAAAAATAATCAAATTAACTTTACAAGGGGAAGAAAACAATTTGCAACCTACCACTTTACTGTCATATTTATCATCGACCGCGCGCCATCTAGCGAGACGGTGGTTGAACGCTTGCCCAAACATTTACACACACACAACATACATAATAGTTCTATTTTTTTCTGTACAACTTATAAAACTTGACAAGTGCACGTCGGACCACGAATTGTAGGGTTCTGAAGTTAAAATCACAGGAAAGTTTTCATCGCAAGATATTCAAAATATTTTTTGTTAATAAAATCACTATAATCATGACTACTACTTACATGGGGAATTGAAAGTTTCTTGGTTACATGGTTTAGAAATGGCAAGGAATAATTAATATTAAAAATAACTTACCATTATTGTAAGCCACTTAGTAAAGAAATTGTATATAAAACGCCCGCATTTAAGAAAACCTTTTTAAGAACTTAATACTACACAAGGGAGTGCCGCTAAATAAATACATGCCCAATTTTCATGTACAGGGAAGCATCCCTTAAAATCAAAATATATGATGTTTTATCCATAAAACCGGATCGTCGTAGATCAAATGTATCTATTATACCAAATATAAAATTTCATGCATTTTGGTTCTTAACTGCGGAAGTTATGACTCTGTGATAGACAGGGACAGACGCACGGACGGAGAACGGCCCGAACGATCTTTTAAGGGTTCCTTGTCAGACTCGGAACCCTAAAAACAAAGGCACACAGCGTTTTTAAAATGTATCACGAGGCATTTTAGGCCTTTTTCGAAAGGAGACATCGGCATCGTCTACTTTAATTTTATTTTAATTTCTAGTGTTTTTTGAGTTAATTTGTACATCGTGTAGTTTTGGTGTCATTTTAACTCATTTAGCTTATTTAAAAAGCACAAGTGTATTTTAATGAAATTAAAGTTTATTACGTGACTTCAAAGAAGTGGAAATTACCCACCAAAGTTTTAGTAAAACTGCCACCGCTTTATATGACCTGAATGAGACTTTGACGACTTTCAAAGAGAAAACGTTACTCTCTTTCAAAAGTATTTGCAACGCCAAATACTTGAAACTGGCAATGCGCAAGCCATGAGAACTCAAACACAAAAAAAATATCACAGCAGTTATTTTGTGTTGACTCTAAATTAATTTTTAATGTAATTGCCTTTACTTACTCCATTCCTCGTCAAAAAAACAAACAGAACACTCCATAATTTAAACATAGACGGCGTTATTTATTCATTCTGACATCAATGGACGGACACAGTTTATTGTGTTCGAGAATCCATCGACTTATTACTGGCTCCCAATTCATCAATGCTCGATGGACGACCTCCCCTCGACTGCCACAATACCTTATTTCGATTTCCCAATAAATTTTGCTCAATCTCCCTGAGAGCCTGGTTTATTTCTTGATGGCAGCCAAAGAATAAATTTTCCACTTCGAATATTAGAGAAGTTTCATCAAGTTTCACAATAGTCCCCTCTCGGAAACTCCCCAAATGCCGTTATTCAAATTTTACTTTTGATAAGAAATTGAATGGGTATCTGAATCGGGTTGTTGCTAACTTTAATGGTAGCAATAAAAAATATTTGTACTTTAAACTTTTTTCGGAATGAGCTGCTTTCCTTTGGTTTTTTTTTATTTTCAATCCGATTAGAATTTTTTGCAAATGAGGACAAGAGTAAGTTAAGAAATTGAACTGCTTGAAAATACATTTCAATTAGGGTTATTTATTTTAGCATGAATGGACTAAAGGAACTTTTCCTTTTAACCGCGAATGAGATGGAAAAGTTTTTTAAAAGGACGAAAATTACTAAACTTAGAATAGTTTTTCTAGGATTTCTTTTCACAGGGACAGTCACCCCCGTGGGATATCTAAATTGAAACAGAGAAGGGTCAAAACTCGTAAAGGCAGTAACTATAAGTTTTTTGACCATTGACAGATCGTGATGTATCCGAAAATGATTTAAAAATATAAATCATTTGCGTACTTACATACATTATCTAACCATCATCATCATCATCAGCAGCAGCCTTTAGCCATCATCTGCTGGACGAGGCCTCCCCCACAGAATAAAATGGGGGCTTGGCAGGCGGATTGGTGATCGCAGTATCGGCGTTGAGTACTCAGGTGGATGCTGCTGCCCATCCTCTGGTGTGATCCCATAGTCAGCTTTTACACGGAAGTAGATGGAGAGGGTCTTTTCTAAGACCGGCCACACCACGACAACTACCTACTTAGGTGTATAAGGTATATCTTAATAGGTGTAGGATACAATTTATCGGAAGTGCTGAGTCCCTATCAAAAAAAAAAGTTATGTTGATATCAATATATATAAAATCGTGGCGAGACTGACTGTTAACCGCTAAAACCGTAAGTCCTAGAGACCGATAACTTGGAGGGTACATTCCTTTTGTAGTCTAAGTGTGAACTACGAATGGAAGAAATTTACTCTCTAAGGGAGTGCAGCCGGGTGTTGAAGTTCAAACAGTAAAACTCCATGTGGTACCGTCCAGTCATTCAGTGAGCCGCGGGCGTTCCATAGTTATAGGTAAGTACATGAAAACTTAAAATTATCTGAAATACAAAACACAAAAACATGTTCATAAAAAAAATTACAAGTTCCATATACCTACTCCATAAACTAGCACTAGTTAAACATCAAAAATTGTATGAAATAGCACTGAAAAAAAAAACCACCCAGACATATTTTTTTTTCAACTAATTTATTATTTTCATTCAATTACGCGAAGGCGTAGCCGTTTTATTATTTATTTATTATTATTAACTCACATGTTTGTTTATCATGTGTATCAACATGATAAACGAGCAATATTAATAGTAAATACGCAACAGAAATCTGCGTATCCCATACAAGTATTTTTGTATGATCAATGAATCGAATGATTAACTTCAGTCTACTGGTTGTGCCATGGTACTCGTAGTTCTTAATATACAGAGAATCCTGGTATGAGATCAGCAGGGTGAGTCAAAATTGATAAAAAATTGTTTTAGTTACTTACTACATCAAAATGAAAAACTAACGAATCCGATTGGAAACGTTCCCGACGTTTTAGAATCGCCCTGCAGGACTATGTATGTAACTATTAGGTGTGTTATGTGGTAATTACCTACCAAGATTTGAGTGCTTCTTATCTCAACCCAATGACGCTCAACCCATTTAGATATTTATATCGACTCAACCCATTTTTATTAAATTATTTCAATATAACGCATCAAAAAACTTAAGTGTCCTCAAAGTGCAGTACCTTTTTCCATTATTAACAGGTCAATTATTAAGGTATTTTTAAACGATGGACTAGTATTCTGTAGAGGATTAGGAGAGGCTGTGTGTAATATCAACAATAGGAATAATGTAAAAATACGTCATGATTGTCATCTACATGTGGTTCTATTTGAGCTCATTGATCTCTGCTGAGATATAATTAAGTTCAATATATTACGAGCCCTAGAATTCAATGGAACATGACGCTCCTGAAATCTGATTCGGTTGATTGAACTGTGTCGCGTCAATTGCTCTTACTTGATTGGACATTCATTCTCGAAACAAAATACCTAGATTAATGAATACCAATATATATAGTTATATTGCGCAATGCTTTACAACGGCTTTACATAATGACAGTACATAAACCTGTCTTTTAAAAGATTAAACTGACACGGCCGTCAAGGCCCGTGTTCCATACTAAGTAATTCATACCTACTACTCTAGTAATTAATGGTACCTACATAAGTATTCCAGAACCAAATGGAAACTTAATTGAAGCTCATTTTTTATCTTTATCTATATCTATTCTTTCCTTGTGTTCTGAATTAGAGTCGCCAAATAAATCAATAACTGTTCTGTATTTGATGTTGTTATTTGATTGGCAATATTGAAAGTGGATTTTTGATAATTAGTTAATTATTTAGTTTATCCTTGTCCTTCCTCTGCGAAGTCCAATTATGTCGTTTTTAAAGTTCTATAATGTACCTACCCTGCACGTTTGCATGGATGCAAGAACATTTTTTTTAAAAGATGACACTTAGTTCATTATGTTCCCAGTAAAACAGAAAAGACTAGCATAACTGGACGTTTGAGATATTTCCGTGGAGGTGGCTGAGGCATTGCAAAAACTCGCTCCCACGATTTACCTTAGAATGCAATTTGCTAAGCTGTAACCCGCAGGTAACCTTTTTACCGGCCAGAGAGCGGTGGAGACGAAATTTTCTCATTTCAAGCTCAATTTAAAAATATTACACTTTGCTAAAATATTTCTAATTTTAGCGACAAGTTTAAGCTTGCTGGTGTTACAAGTTATACAGCCTTATCTGCCTTAATGTCTAATTAAAATCAAATTAATTTTAACAAAGTATAAAGCGTTAGTAAACCATTTTCTGATGCTGCTTGTATAAAACTGCTATATTTTTCGTATGTTAGAAGTATTTTAGAATACTGTTGTACTGTTTGGAACCCACATTATACAACATATATCAGCGATTTGGAACGCATTCAACACAAATTTGTTAAACATTTAAATTATAGAAAACATATTTATTCTCAAAGCTATGTTAAATCATGCAGTTATCATAATCTTACTAGTCTTCAAAATAGACGTACGCTCATGGATATGGCATTCCTTCATGGTATATGTAATGGATATATAGATTGTCCAGAACTTAGTTGTAGGGCTCTGCGGTTTTGTACGCCGAAATGTCGCACAAGACATACCAAGTTGTTTGCTGTCTCGCACTCATCTACGAACTATGCACGTTATTCTATAGTTAATCGATTACATAAAGCTTATAACGAGGATTTCTACTTATGTGATATATTTCATAGTAGCAAGGGAACTTTTAAAAGAGAAACTTTGAAAATTATGGAGGATGATAATTTAAAGTGAGTGTTTTGTTATTGTTGTTAAGTTCTTACATATACATTTATTTATATTATATGCTGTGTATATAATAGGTTTGTACACTTAATTACATTTAATTATTGTAAGTATTGTCCAGGGTACAAACTTGTAATTTGCCTGATTGCTCTATGATCTTGATACCTGCTATTCTGACAACTTTTGTTCTGCGACTTTTAGGGTTTAGACTCAAATGAATAACTCTTTTTATGTTTCCCAAAATTGAATTCTAAAATGAGTCCCTGGGGTCGTAGAGTGAGGATGTTGGTTTTGGTGGTGGGATTTGTAGTCCGTGAGCTTTCTGGTGGGTGGCAGGTGTCCCTGTATAGTATGCTAAACCACTAGTTTTTAATTTAGCGTACTTTCCTACACTTTGTTATTTTATTTAGCTTGTATGGTAAATTTGACTGTCTGTCTAAAAAATTATGTTGTATAAAATGTAAATCCATTATTGGCCATAAGATTTTAATTATAAGAATGTTCTGTTTTATATTAAGGGCTGTGGATTTTGTTCAATAAATAAAATAAAATAAAATAAAATAATTATTGTGAAAATTTGATCAACAACATTAACAGCAGAAATACTGGGTTCTTTCTCATACGCCACATAAATCGAACCAGCGCCATATGCATCAAGATCAATCCTTCTACGGCTTTTGGACCTAGTGGGATGATGGTCTACTGCTATTTATTTATTTAATGAAATTAAACAGTTTGCTTACAGTTTTGACCAAAGCGCAAACTGCCTTAACTAACACATATTACAAAACAAGACTTATTATCTAAAACTTAAATATACTCTAAGGGACACATAAATAGAACTTAAACTATCGTTAAATATGTCAACATGCTGGAACTCTAGCATAAAACCATTTAAAAGCGCGAGCGCCCGTTGCGTAGGCGCATTGTTAGCGTGTAGCGTTCGCGTTACGTGCGTGGCGAACAACCGACGATGGCGACTTCCCGCACTGACATAGTTATCGGGGACAAATAGGGACAAACTGCTTAATATGGTTGGATTGTTGACTTTGCCACGAAGTATTAGGCAGTAGTGCAAAGCAAGCTGTAATTTACGCCTTAGCTCTAAGGTGTCCAGACCGAGGTGAGGTGCTATGGCCTCTTGTGCTGTCCCTCAGCCATCCAATCCATCTTCCGTCACCAAATCTGTAATTTCTCTGAGCCGTGAATGAAACATTTCTTAAATGCAATTTCGTTATCAGTTTCGTATAAAAAATTTCTTTCAGTTCTTTTGTATGTAACCAGATTACGAAGCGATTTTAGTGTAGCCGTTTTGACGTCTTCGTTTGAAAACATTATGTTTAATAATTTCGACAAAGGACTACTCATCTTGAGTACATACGTAATAAGGGTCAGAAAATTAAAGGTTACGGATTTCTGGAGAGAATACGGAGCTACATGTAGACCTGACATAAAAGCCACTTAAAAATATTTTTAGAAATGCGAAATCCACTCAAGGGCTATTCTCCGGAGTGACTGTAATTGCCAAGTACCATTAGCAAATGGTCAGGCCTGTTATCGAACAATATCCTGCTACCTCGTGTTCTAGTGATCCGTGAAAACGAACAGCGATAACCTTTCACTGTCGCACAAAGGGCCCAGTCAGCCGCGAACGGACAAAATTGATTTTTGCTCATATTGGACTGAAGGCCAAGTGGCTGGTGGACACGACACGCGCACTCTTTGACGACGCATCTGCTTTGAAACTGGTAACTTAATTGTGACTGGCGTACGGCTGACAAATTTACCGAGGAATATAACGTAACACACAATGTTACACGTGCCGTGGTGTGTCCGGCCTAAGAATAGACTCTTTCTTGTCCTCCAGTGGATGTAGTAAAAGCCTTACTAAGGGGTTACACCAGGAGGTGGGCAGCAGCATCAACCTGAGTACTCAACACCAATACTGCGATCACCAATCCGCCTGCCAAGCGTGATTATTATGGAAAATCCCCCCCATTGCATTCTATGGGGGAGACCTCGTCCAACAGTGGACGTCTAAAGGCTGCTGATGATGATGAGATAAAATTTTGAAGGGAGGTGAATTCTATGAACCATTATTCAATGGAATAGTGGAATTACGTAACATAAAAATGAAGATAGATTCCATATATTATGTAACCAAGGCATGAAAAACAACTAGAGCACCTTAGCGTGTTTATGGATAGGTCTTAAAATTTAAGATTGAGATTTTAAAATTATAATTTTTACGTTAGTATAATTGTATAGCATAATTGTTTTTTAATTTAGATTAGTTGATGGTATACGCGCTTCTAAACTCGTAAAATATGTGTGTCCCTAACTTTTCAACTAGGTACGTATTGGGTGAAAATTCTCAATACATTTAGGGTAGTAAGTATTTAAAAACACTTAACAAAAATTTATTTGAGTTAAGATGTTGTGAAGTTTTGAGATATGGGATATTTTTGGTGATTTACTTATACACCGACTTAAGTTAGAAAAAGAGGTAACGCAACTATGGGACTCTGAGTAGGGAGTGGCTCGCCTTGGCCAGTTTTATTATTTGTTTCAAACAAACGCCTGATAGTTTTTCATTTTGGCATCTAGATTCGTATTTCAATCTGACAATCTCTTTCAAAGCGATGCTCCTGTTACAATTTCATTAAAATACCTCGAGAATATTTCGAGAAATAAACGCTGTGAAATTCTCGACATAACGTAATAATTTCAACAAGGAAATAACAGTGCTGCATCCGGCTCTCTTTAATCAAACTTGCAATAACGAAATATTCTTTGTTAGGAGTTTCATAAGAGTCCTCTTGAAAAATATGATGGCATTGCTTGCTTGTCTACCAATTAAGAGTGAAGTCGGAAATTGCTGAAGTAAAATGTTTCTGAGTTGTGAGGATTATTGAACTAACTAGCTTACTAACTGGCTTAAACTGAAGATTTTATCGAAACACCTGTTTTTGCTTTGTCGACGATTATTCCTAATAAATGATTGGAAAAACAACACTCCGGGGTTTTTTCCTAAATAATGTTATTTCAAAGGCATTTAAACTGAAAATACTTTTAAAAAGTATTTTGTTATTTGACCTAAACCAGGGTGAATAAGAAAAAGTGACACAATGATGAAAAAGAAAAGGGAAGTTTTGCTCTGAAATTACCACGGCATTGAAGAAATTTATTTCTCAAGCTATCTGCTTGGGAGAAGGTATTAAGATCTCTGAGCATTAGGCCAAGGTCTTCCAGCGATTTCAGCTATGACTATATTTTCGGCAAATCGAAGGTGAGTGATGTATTCGCCATTGTAGGACGGTCCTCCACTTAATGGAACAATGACATTTTAAAGTTCGCAGGAAGTTGGTGGATGAATGCGGCTTTAGATCGATCGTCGCGGCATTATATGAGGCCTATGTTCAGCAGTGGACGTCTACCAGCTGATGATGATGATGATGATTCTCCAGTTTTAAACGAGCGAAAATATTCAATTTATCATGTCCAAGACGTTGTGGGTTTAGTTTGTCCGTTATGAATGCATTCTCCGTGACATAGGGATTTGAAGAGAAATGTGTGAATAGCTGTGGTAGAAAGCTACAGATCAAATAATAGTATTTAATAACAAAAGTCTCACTCTGACAGTATAGGACATGAATATGTGGACCGCGGGTGAGCGATATCGATACGATACGATGCCAGATTGTATAATATACTCAATCCAATTTGACAAATAACATGAATTATTTTAGATTGAAATTGCTCTCAGCCCAATTGAATTTAAAACGATTGTATTAAAGCTCATTTTACATTGCAAGCTGATTTGAAGTGATACGTGCCTGACAGTGCTTTGTCCAAGACGCTTATCCCGGGAAAGGTTCGGATTCTGCACAAACTTCTTTGACGAGGGTGTTAGCATCGTAAATTAATATGTGTGACCGCATGCGTAATAATTCAAAGGTCTACGTTGTCAACAGAAAATTTACGATAGGTATATATTATATTTTCAATGTAAAACCATGAATATTACACATATTCATGTATACAAACAGAGAGTTTCTTCTTCGTTTAATTATGGCTTCTGAGAAAAGTCTCCTCAATTTTGTCAGTGTCAAGTAAGTATAATATTATTTTGATAAAATTAGGTCAAGTCGTAAGAGTCTCAGTCGAGTCTTGTTCTAGAAAAGCAGTGGCAAATTGAGAAAAGATTGTGTGTTAAGAAACCGCTAAAATTAAACAATATTACACTAGAAATTGAGACACAATAAAAATGAATAACGTCCTTTTCGAAATAGCGAAAACAGACCATAGAAAGTTTCAGCCAAGGCGACGAAAAAATTGTCGTTTAAAAAGAAACTGACGAAATAACATTCTAGCCTCTAAAATTTTGTAATCAGATATGTTTTCAGTCCTTAATTTTCAGTATACCAAATTTAAAATAGATTTTAACATAGAACTTATTTATACTGCTTTTTCTCAAGCTGAATTTCAAGTCATCGCACATAAAAATTGAATTGCAGTCAGCATACAACCGTTCTCAATCCAATTTATTTCCTCACTATCTGCGAACGTGAAAATCCAAGTTTCATATCGATTTTACTCTCAATTCCACACATATTTGGTCTGCTGCACCTTTTAGCGCAATAAAAATAATCTTCTTTGTTCAACGGTGCATAGCGCACGACACAGTAGGTACAGTTTGAGATACAGTAAAATCAACATTATTGATCTTGTGTTTATTTTATTAATTTATTAGGAAACCAACAGCGATATAGTTACTAAGTAGTGGAAAGTATGGCCTAACACAGGTAACCTTAAATGCACTAGGTAAACAATAGGTAAGATTAGGAGAACATATTATTAGGTAAGTATACCAGGGACACGCTAAAACCTCCCGTTTGACATCCAGCTGTACAATGAGTTGCCTATTCGATTTAAATCCATTTACAGTAAATATAAGTTTAAAAATAATCTAAAGGAATTCTTATTGAAAAGGTGCTACTACTCTATAGACAAATTTTGTAATGATACATCCTGATGACATTGACTAATTTAATATATATGAATATTATGTTATTTCTTCCAATATTTCAATTCAGGTATTTATTTGTATGTATTCTTTTTTTTTATTTAATGGTTTTTCTTTCATTTAATTCAATTTGACATTTTCTGTTTTGTGCTACATATTATTAACACTGTTTTTATTAGATGTTATGTAGAGAGCTGATGTTATTAGATGTTAGATGTATGGTGTGATTAACCTACCTATTATAAGTATTGAAAATAATTTTTATTTTTTTATTTTATTGCTATTTATTTTATATTTGGAGTTAAAGAAGTCCTATTCTTAGGGCGAGACTACCATTGCTCATAAATATATTAACATAATCATAGTATCTATCATAAACATATCGATAAATCATTAATTGAAATACACATTATTATAATACCAAGCCACTTTAGGCTTGGTATCATTTTAGAAAAAAGACCTTTAAATGGTCAACGAAACATCAGCAGGAGAATAATTAAAGAACGTGGTGTATAGTCGTAATTTTTCTGATATATTGATATATGTAATTTATTAAACAAAAGTCATAATATACCAAAAAAAAATATTAATAATCTTTAATTATATTATATGCTAGACTTGCACAATGATCAAAATAATAGCGTAAGAAAATTCATCCTCAAAGACCAAAAGTTTTAATGACCATGTCTGGAAAGTCAAGGTTCAACTTGACTAATCCCAGATTTGATTGTGGTATAAGTGTACCGTTCACATTATCAAAGGACCCCTTAACTTTACCTGAGAGTGACGAAGCGTTACCTAAAAGTAAGATTTCGATGCATTTATATCATGCTTCAATACTGTTTTTAAACTTTTCTGTATACACGTGGAGGGCGATAACAAAGCGGCCTTTACAAACAGGAATTGTTGTTCCAGTCTGAAATTGATATATTCATTGAGGCCTACATATTTTAATTGAGTTACTGAAAATACATTGGTGCTGTACGTTGCGGTAAAATAGCTCTGCGGTCTAGCGCCTGATAAATGTTGTACAATCTGAGAATAATCTTGCTATGATTTAAAATTCAGGCCTTAGAAAACGTGTGAAGTCACATTTATCTAACAGTACTGATACCTATTCCCTAACTGAAAGTCACTTGGTGACTAACGTTTGACAAGTAAGATTACCATAATGTTGACAATTCTTAATGATAATTTTGAGCAGTTGATCGTCATTTTACTTGACTTTCAATTAGGGAATAGGAGGGCTGATCTAACTGAGATGTCTAGGTAACTATACTGGGGTCCTATCATCAGCCGGTAGGCGTACACTGCCGGATGAGGCCTCCAGCCTCCACCATAGAATCCAATGGGAGGATTAGCCATAATCACTAAGTGTGGCCAAGTGGATTAGCGATGCGATCATATTGGTGTTAAATGCAGTGAAAGCTGACATACCATCACATTATAATTAAAGCGTAGTCCCTAAGTTGGTTTTTACGATATCCACGAGAGTAGACGCAGGGGTCTATTCTGAGGCCGGACACACCACAGCTCGTCATGGTAGATCTTTTAGCAAAGAAAAATCGAATGCTGACGTCGAGTGTTTTTAACGAAGCAAATGATTACAATAGAATCACGAGTGTACAGAGGCATTCAATATTTGGCCCTCAATGTATAAACGACTTTATTGCCTTGTATCGGATTAAAATTAATCAGCTTTATTTCGTTTATTAAAAAAGATTTTCTTAAGGATAAAATAAAAATAAATTCTGGATTATATATTAATTTTGGTTTTGGGATGGGTTTTTGCCTGATCAAGGATTTAAAAGGGCTTAAGAGATATCAGATGGGCAACTTCAGACTTTAAGCTTCTGCTAAAAGATTTACTTGGAGAAAGCTTTAATTCGATGAATAAAATGATAATCTGATGATAACCAGATAAAAAAAAATATCTTTTCATATTAAGAAAGTTTTGCCCAGAAAAGTGTTTTTCTTAATTCTGTAACAGGTTCGGTACAATCGAATAGATGTCATAGAAATCAAATATTGTTAACCTATCTAGATACTCACAAAATCTTTGCATGCTTATATCTCATACACCCTTAAGGTACAAACGATTTAAAGAGCGGTACAATCCAGTACAAACGCGGTACAATCGAATAGAAGTCAAAAAAATCAAATTTTGTATGAGTTGAAAACTAAATTTTTCCACCCCTATGTCTCTTACACCCTTAAGGTTCAAACGATTTAAAGATCGGTACAATCCGGTACAAACGCGGTACAATCGAATAGATATCATAGAAATCAAATATTGTAAACCCAGTTGCTGACCAAATTTTTCCACCCCTACCCCTCTTACACCCTTAAGGTACAAACGATTTAAAGAGCGGTACAATCCAGTACAAACGCGGTACAATCGAATAGAAGTCAAAAAAATCCAATTTTGTATGAGTTGAAAACTAAATTTTTCCACCCCTATGTCTCTTACACCCTTAAGGTTCAAACGATTTAAAGAGCGGTACAATCCGTTACAAACGCGGTACAATCGAATAGATGTCATAGAAATCAAATATTGTTCACCTATCTAGATACTCACAAAATCTTTGCATGCTTATATCTCATACACCCTTAAGGTACAAACGATTTAAAGAGCGGTACAATCCAGTACAAACGCGGTACAATCGAATAGAAGTCAAAAAAATCAAATTTTGTATGAGTAGAAAACTAAATTTTTCCACCCCTATGTCTCTTACACCCTTAAGGTTCAAACGATTTAAAGAGCGGTACAATCCGGTACAAACGCGGTACAATCGAATAGATGTCATAGAAATCAAATATTGTTCACCTATCTAGATACTCACAAAATCTTTGCACGCTTATATCTCATACACCCTTAAGGTACAAACGATTTAAAGAGCGGTACAATCCAGTACAAACGCGGTACAATCGAATAGAAGTCAAAAAAATCCAATTTTGTATGAGTTGAAAACTAAATTTTTCCACCCCTATGTCTCTTACACCCTTAAGGTTCAAACGATTTAAAGAGCGGTACAATCCGGTACAAACGCGGTACAATCGAATAGATGTCATAGAAATCAAATATTGTTCACCTATCTAGATACTCACAAAATCTTTGCATGCTTATATCTCATACACCCTTAAGGTACAAACGATTTAAAGAGCGGTACAATCCAGTACAAACGCGGTACAATCGAATAGAAGTCAAAAAAATCCAATTTTGTATGAGTTGAAAACTAAATTTTTCCACCCCTATGTCTCTTACACCCTTAAGGTTCAAACGATTTAAAGAGCGGTACAATCCGGTACAAACGCGGTACAATCGAATAGATGTCATAGAAATCAAATATTGTTCACCTATCTAGATACTCACAAAATCTTTGCATGCTTATATCTCATACACCCTTAAGGTACAAACGATTTAAAGAGCAGTACAATCCAGTACAAACGCGGTACAATCGAATAGAAGTCAAAAAAATCCAATTTTGTATGAGTTGAAAACTAAATTTTTCCACCCCTATGTCTCTTACAGGTTCAAACGATTTAAAGATCGGTACAATCCGGTACAAACGCGGTACAATCGAATAGATATCATAGAAATCAAATATTGTAAACCCAGTTGCTGACCAAATTTTTCCACCCCTACCCCTCTTACACCCTTAAGGTACAAACGATTTAAAGAGCGGTACAATCCGGTACAAACGCGGTACAATCGAATAGATATCATTTAAATTAAATATTGTATACCCGGTTGCCAACTTCACATAGGTACAGGGAAGGGAAGGTAATTGGATAAACGAACCTAAATGGATTTATCTATCAATATTCGATGCTTTCCCGAGCAGAAGGCGTCTTACAGAGGCTAGATTACTTTGGTTAGATACTTTAGTTTATCTGAGCTGGGGAATTGTATAATACTTAGTACCAATAGAACAACTGCATGTTCTGCAGACATTTGTTATAGGTCTGGATATTAAGGCACCGTACCATAGTACTCGTTCCTGACACACAGCGAAAAAGAGTAAGTTTTACAAATATTACTTTTATTAAACTGTTTTAACTTATTAATTTTCTTCACAAAATGTAAAATGTGTAAATGTTATTGTGTATTACAATGTAATTATTTCTGTAAAATGTTATTTTTTTGTATATTTACTGAATAAGGATTGAATTTAATTCAACCTGTTTTAGGTGAAACTCTGTAAATGATCTACCTAACCCAGCAAACCCAAACGAGGCAAAAGCAATTAATAAGAAAGCGCCTTGTTAGCATGCAAATGCAATCCTAAAGATTCCAACAATATTCAAGTCATTAGTGTTTGTGTGGACTGCACAAATGCAAAAAGGGAGCCGCGGTGTACACTGTAGATGACATTTTAATAATAGCACCACTTTTTGCAGAAAATAGCTTTTGTAGGGCTGTAAAAGCGTTTGTAATCTCTGTTTCATTGAGCAATTAGATACCAACCGGTATTATAATTGAGTCTAGAGTGGTTGCAATTATGTAATTAGGCGATAAGAATCAAAGCTTCGAAAGATACATAGTTATCTTGTTTATATCTGATAAGTTCTAAGCGATCGGAGTCTACAAAAAACGGACTTCCTACGGTTTGTTGCTGTTGGTTAGATATAATTCAGTACTCGCATTTTTTTTCGTACTAGAATGTATTTTTTCATCAGCCAGAAGAAATCCACTGCTGCATGTGGCCTCCCCCATAGCATGCATATAGCGTACCCATAGCGTGCAATGGGGAACCATAATCACCACGCTGGGCAGGTGGATTGGTGATTGCAGTTTGGTGTTATTCAGGCGGATGCTACACTGAGAAAACAGTTCATCAAAAAATATGGTGATTTCACGTAAAGTAGGGAGCATACGGAAATAACCATAAAGTACGATGAAACTACTGTTGCTGCTGCTAACCATATATTATGATGAGCTGTCACCATGCATTAGTAGTTCGTATCACCGTATGTCCGGACTTACGGTGACGGTAATCGTAATGGACCATTACTTTTTGAGAGAGAGCATAACATTACATATGACTGTCATCATATTTTTGTATGCTTTCCTACTATTTTTATGTGCTCTCCTCTAATTTCCGAGTAATCCCTATTATTTTATCATACTATTTATCCATGCTTTCCTACTATTATTGTATGCTTTACTACTATTTTGAATGTGCTTTCCTCTCATTTCCGAGTAACTCCTGTTATTTAATCCTACTATTTATCCATGCTTTCCTACTATTATTGTATGCTTTACTACAATTTTGAATGTGCTTTCCTCTTATTTCCGAGTAATTCCTGTTATTTCATCTTATACCATTTATCCATGCTTTCCTACTATTATTGATGTGCTTTCCTATTGATTTTTCTTACTATTTTTCTATGCCTCCTGTTGTAGTATGGCTCGGGTATTGTTCCTTTTTCTTAAATATGTATGGGCCAATTAATAAAGATAATTGACACATAGAATAAGCAAGAGTACGGTTAAGAGAATGATGATGATGTATAGTCGTTCATCGTCATCACTCCCGTAACCGTACTTTTGCACGGTTATGGGTCAGAGTAGATTACTAAGTGTCAATTATCTTTATAAATTGGCCCACACAAATTTAAGAAGAAGGAAAAATACCCGAGCCATGCTACAACAGGAGGCGTAGAAAATTAGTAAGAATAAACAATAGGAAAGCACATCAATAATAGTAGGAAAGCATGGATAAATAGTAGGATGAAATAACAGGAAATACTCGGAAATGAGAGGAAAGCACATTCAGAAAAAAGTACCTACGCAATACAGAAAATAACCCTAATAAAGTAGGTACTTCTAGACAGAAGTACCTACTTTATTAGGTATTATTCTAGAACAGTGGATTTGGGATTTGGTGAATTATTTGCTATAATGGAAAAACATATGACGGATTAACATTTTAATTAAAAATTACAAAATATTATTAAATAACGCAAAATATATAATTTTAACGGAGTAGTAGTTTTGGGGTAACGGAGGCGGGCTCGCACCGTCTCTTGCCAGAGGGCGCACGACCTCCTGTCACGGACCAGCTGAGGGTCGAGACCACTGTTCCAAAGCTGACTGCACCTTATCCGCGTCACCTGTACAAAATTGCAAGTGGTTAGGTCAAATAGATTTTTATATATGGGGGTCGAAAGTAGCTTTAAATTTGGGGTAGGAAATTCTGCCGAAGTCAGCCTACAAAACTCGAAAGGAAATTAGCTAAATTTACCTAAATACAGTATTTTGTGACATGTTTACTTTATGGTACCATAAAGAGTATCTCTAATTAACATGGGCTTTCACATTAGATATTTTACTTAATACGAGACTAAAATCAATACCTTATTCAAATCCCTGGTGATTGATCCTAGAACACGACGCGACTTCAGGCGTGCTGGACAGAGAACGGGATCGAGACTCGGGCTTTGCCAGGATACCCAACGTAATAAGATAGGCACGTTGAGCCCTCCAGGCGTTCACCAACCAGCCATGGTTTGGTAGGCGTCAGCAGGCAGATGCGTAGTAGAAAGGTGGAGATTATTTTATGTACAACCACATCATTTTAAATGGACATCAGCTGGGCATCAGTCGGCAAAACTGGGTCATGTACTGTCACAAGCTTTTACATCAACAGCTTGCATAAACTGGTGCACTAATCTTAAAACACTAATTTTTGTACACGAACAAATGTTAGGTATTATGAAACCCAGCTGATCTTTGTTGCACTTTGTTGCTTCAAATCACTTCACATTTTGTAACACTAACTATAGACAATCCGTAATATTTAAAATAAAATTACAAACAAAAGGCGGAGCGCATGTGCTTCCCTGCTAACTAAATAGAATAAAATGACCGGGCTAGGACCTACCCGCGTGCCGTTCGCAGTAGACTGGTGATTTCACAGTATTTTACTATGCCGGTCATCCAATATTATGAATCTGTAATCGTACTTTAGTAAAACGATAAACGTATTTTTGTGTGATGATCACGGTATTTTGGAGTGCCGCGTCAAATATTATGGTTCCGTAATCATATTCGATGGTAATTTGTTACGTAATTGTATTTTTGTGTGCTAGTCATGGTATTTTGGTGTGCGGTGTCAAATATGTATTATGATTCCGTAATCATTATTTGATGTTTGTTCATTTGTTAATTAATTTTTGTATGCCCGTAGTTACATAGATAGATAGATAGATTAACACTTTATTGTACACCAGGAATACATAAAAGGATTTATTAAAATTAGCAGTACAATGGGCGGCCTTATCGCTGAGAGCGATTTCTTCCAGACAACCTTTGGATGGACAGTAACAAGCGAAGCAGTAACGAAACGGCGGAAGATATAGTCCGTAGTCGTATATTATAAGGATTTTATGCATAGAAGCTTCAAGAAAATTGATGCTAACTACAAAAATAAAGTCACGAAAACTGTTATATCTTAGGTATCATCGAATTTCTGCCAACCAGACATCCAGCAGACCATTTCATATTACGTAGTGTTATTTTAAGAGGAAAGCATCGTAAAGTATCGATTTAATCTTCTTATATTCTGTCACCATTTATTACGGAGAATGGTCATCATAATATTGTATTACTTACTATTTAAACTAGATTATTTTATTATATATACATGATACAACCTTATTTTAGAACAATTCATCGTATTTTTGAAAGACGTATTGATATTTTATAATGAAGCCAAAATGACATTTTTCTCAGTGTACTTCCGATCCACTGGCGAAATCCATTAGTCTCCTATGACATTCACAGGAGGAGTTGGAGGAGAGAAAGATATTCTTAGATATTCTTAGACTGAGACTATCACGGATCTGAGATTACCACGACTAGAATGTATCAAGTTAGGTAGGTATATTGCGCGCATAAATTCGTGTGGAAAAATTGGTGCGTGAACAAAATTTAAACCTACGATCTAGGATTGGAAGTTGGGGCTTTTCCCTCTAGTCTCCAGACGATCAGTGCTCTTACAGAAATGCTGAATCAATTGCCCAAAAAAACAGGTCTTCGTGAAAGTCGCTGACAAGCAATTGCGTGATTGGAGGCTCAAAACTATTTTCCCTAGACGGATGTAACACAAAAGGATGTAAAGGGATAATTCAAAAAAGGACATCCTCGAAACGCCCAATTCTCCGCTTCATTTCACAATCCCCCTCTATCCGCGTTAAAAAGAGTGATTCGCTTCGCCCAGTCAATTTGTTCTTTCACGGTAAAATCTGAGTCAATCATGATTTAAATGCCATTAATCAATAGATAAGGATACACGATCTTATTATAGTGTCTAATGGGATCTTTTATCTCTGTCAACTAGTCGAGGTCTTTGTACTTAATTTTAAAGGTAATTTAAAACTTGTGGGTTTTTGTTTTAATTTAACAGTAACCGATGGAGCAGCTGGTAGCTGACGGTGTTGGAGCTACTACGTCTTGTATGAAGGTTGTTGTTAGTGGTAGAACTTTTTGTAAAACTGTTTATGCGGGGAAGTACTACCACCATATACCCTATTTCAGGCACCAAGTAGTAGTGCTCGCATTGCTGTGTTCCGGTTTGAAGGGTGTTGCCGGTGATATTACAGGCACATGGTACTTTTCATCTATATGTCTCAGGGTGACGGTCGCTGTGTAATGTTTTGTAGGGCATGTCCAAGGTGGTCATAAAGTCAACCAAAAAGAGAAGGGGAAGAAGAGAGAGAGAGAGAAGGTGGGTCAAGGTGGTTAGGTCTTAGAGGTATTGAATTTGTTATGGGCTGGGGTTATCGCTTAACATCAGCCTCTAGAAGTCCATTGCTGAACATAGGCCCCTAGAATGCCACGATCAGTCTTGAATCTTTATATAATATAAATAAACTTATAATATATAAACTTCATTACCCAACAGTTGCAAGTTCTGCGAGCTATAATATAACCTGCCCATCATTATCACTTCAACTTGCTAATTATGATAATTTATTTTAATTTAAAAACTCAGATCTTCAATAAATTTTGTAAATATAATTGGATAAGACTTATCAAAGTACGAGGATGTCTGTATTTTTTAAACAATGAATAACAAATTTTTGAGTTGTAGCATAATTCAAACGAAAATTTCGACGATGAGTACGGAGAAAACAAAATATGAAAACTGTGCCAGACTTATACTGTCATCATCACACTAATATATTTTTGTCCAACTGGTTGTATTAATAGTTGAACTTATTGGTATAGGTCCTTATTTATTGGTCGTAATACTAAACGTCATTTATTTATTTTAGCTCTATATCTAACGGCTTTAAGCTATCATGGATACAAATTTGGAACAGTTTTCGTCTCGGTACCTAATGTACAGATTCCCTTCTCGATGGCGCGATGATATTTTAAAAGTAGCTATAGAAGTCAGTGAATAGAGGTTCGTAGAGGCATTCTATGGGGGAGTCCAGAAGTGGACTTCAACAGGTTGATTATGACGATGCTATGAATTAACTAAATACTGAATACATAGTCAAATGATTTTGCCAAGTTCCTAGCAAATCCACTTAAATTTCCCAGGATTCATTAAAATGCAATAACTCCTTCAAACGAAAACTAATCTTCTAATCACGACAAGAGTTTCAAACAAATGAGGAAGGCCTGAATGAATTTTCAAAATTATTAGCAGGAACTCGCAGCCCCTGAGACTGAGTTAATTTGGTTTTACTTGGATTAGGTACTTTTAATATTATTTTGATTAGAGCCATGTATACATTATTTTTGGTTAAATATGACATACAAACATCTTGGAGAAATGCTTTTATAGTCCATCGAGAGGGGAGTAAATATTTGTTCACAATTTATACCGAATAGCTACCTTCTTATAGAGTAAAAGGGCTAAAAGCCGAGTACGCGGTAGTCGAATAAAGTCGCAAGAAGTCGGTGGATGGAGGCGGCTCAAAACCGTGCGTCTTGGCATTAAAAGGGGGAGGCCTATTTCCAGCACTGGACTTGTACAGGTTGTGATGATGATGCTAGCGCGGAGATTTCAATTGGATTTTATATTAAACGATGTTTTGTATTATTATATCCACCAATTCAAAATAATTATGTTTTTAAAATATAAACGCAACGAACTTCAGGTACATTGTACAGAATGTCGATAATATACTTTTGTGAAAAAAATCATAGATCAAATTGCATTTCAAGATGCCGGGTGAAATTTTGAAAATACAGAGGCTACTTTGGAAACCAATTCTATTGAGAAAATTTGATGTAGTTGTGTTTCCTCTTAAAATAAAGGTTTTAGAATAAAAGCTTAAAATTCATATACCTTAAATAATATCCACAGCTATTCTACAAATTAACGTACTATGTACAAAAATATCGTATTTTTTGGCACAAGTTCTTTAAAAAACACCTTTTGAAGAAAAAGCTGTCTTGTTATTGCTGCCCGCCCTTTACACACACGAACATTTGCCTTCCCGCCCAATGATGATGACCATAATTCACTGACTATTTACAATCATATTTGCTGAATTTTTGATTCTTACGTATCTTTGATGTTAATCAAAATAACATTTGGTTCATTGCCAAACGTTTACTCACTTATTTAATTTTATTTTTATCCCATCTATTCGAAAAGGACGACTTGGTTCGCTTTTATAAGTGCGCCGCAATTATCTTTGCCGCGCACTTTTTAAATTTGGAACTATCGAACTGAAATAAGTGCGCCGCAAAAATCTTTTACGCGCACTTTTTGAATTTGGAACATCTTGAAAAGAATCAAACACAAATAAGTGCGCCGCAATTATCTTTGCCGCGCCCTTTTTAAATTTGGAAATATTGCAAATATTGTTTAAATAAATACTGGCTGGTACGATCACCGGCTGAATAAAAAAACACAAATTAGAAACGCGCGAACTACAGCCCGCGATATCGTCATTTTTAACCGACTTTACAAAAAGGAGGAGGTTCTCAATTCGGTTGTATTTTTTTTAATGTTTGTTACCGCATGGCGTTTATGAACCGATTTGCAAAATTCTTTTTTTATTTGAATAGATATATTTCCAGATTGGTCCCATTTTTTTCAGAATCCAGTTCTGATGATGGAATCCATGAGGAATTGAGGAAACTCCTCAAATATTGCAGGCATACATATGGCGATTTTGATATTTTCAGCAACAAACCAAGCATTTGCATTCAGAAAGTATCATAATCCTTTCATCACTATGGTTCTTGCATAATTTTTTTTTCATCCAAATATTTAGTCGTATACAATGGCGGAAGTCTGTTTTTTAAATGAAAAGTTATTCACGGTTTCATGGTTTTGTTTTGAAATAAAATATGAGGCGCCTTTTATTTTCTCATAGTGGGTGATGAAAAGTAGAGTGTAACACTCGGGCGCAAAATATATTTTTGGCTCGGGCGACGTACTTTGAATCCCTCGCTACGTTCGGGATTCTACTAAAGAATCCCTCGCTATGCTCGGGATTCTACTCTAGAATCCCTCACTTCGCTCTGGAATCAAAAAAGCGCCCTCGCAGTAAAAATATTATTTTGCTCCCTTATGATACAATCTACTATTCTGCATAAAACCAACGTTATCCTATACCTACCTAGATCAGTTAGCATTCCCGTTAATGTAGTTAGAGTTTTACTGGAGAACTTGATCCCTAGACCGGCGAATAAATCTAGATTTATAACTTGCAGATTTCTTTCTTTATTGTAAGAGAGATTGGTCTGTAAAAAACTAATTGAGTTGCCTTTGAATATTAACATCGAGCTTTATAGATTTACCTACATTTATTGGTTTTGCAAGTCTATTGTTTGCAATCGTCAGTCGTCAATCGTCATCATAAACATCAGCCTTTAGAAGTCCATTACTGGACATAAGTGAGGCTATATATTTGTCCACTACGACTGGGCTTGCGCCGCCTTCATCCACCGTCGTCCTGCAACCTTAATGTCATCAGTCATTCGAGAGTGTCCTCATAAGCCTCCCCTATTTAATGTCTGCCCACCACAACTGATCTTGCGCCACCTCCATCCAACGACTTCCTGCAACAACAACTAACAACTGCTTAACGTCATCGGTCATTCGAGGGTGTCCTCTTTATATCGTATAATTTTTCTTGATACTTTGGTACCTACGTAGTCTTAGAAACACTACGAAGAGCTTTTTTTATTTAGAAAACTCAAGATCATTATCCTTTTCCATCGTGGAGGTATTTTAGTTTTAATTCAACGTCATACATGATACACGTGTTATCTTAGCTCATCACAGCGCCATGTTACCTGAGACCTATTATGTAGCAATCTAAAGCCATCTGCGCCCTTGCTATAATACAGTTAGGTACCTACGTAGTGAGGTAAACTTACAAGTAGTTATGAGCTGTGTACACACCTGCTATGCCAGTAGCTTGCACGTAATTTATGTTCCATCATATAATAATACAAAATAATTTTCTGAAAGCTTGTTAGTGAATGAGTATAATATATGTTGCGCTGGTACAATCTACACTAAGCTATTGTATACCTATTTGGGGAGGAGCTACTAAAACACATTTCTTAGACCTTGAAAGAGCGCAAAGATCCCTTAAAAAGTAATGTGCTTCAAACCATATAGGTTTTCCACCGAAATGTTGTACTCGGACGTGAATTTACTTTCTGTTCGGAAATTGTATGTTTTAAACTACATAAAACTCTTGCATATGACCACACAAAATTAAATAAAAGAAGAAAAGATATAGTTATAAATATAACTGGCGTAAAATCTAATTATGCAACGCGACAATATTTTAGACAATCAGCTCGGCTATACATAAAAATAAATAAACATTTAAACATACACCCCATGCACAATCATGAATGTAAAACAAATTTAATTAAATGGTTATTGTCTTTAAGCTATGATGATGTTGAAAAACTTTTGGATGTTATCACATAAAAGTACACACACGAACTACTGAAAATCTAAATTAGCAACACACACTTACTCAAACACACACACACACACACACACACACACACACACACTTACTCTCACACACCCACACACACATACACAGAGACACACGTGTTCACATGGCTTGGGTTCCATCTGTTGCCCAGACTCTTACGAGACTGGTGTTCTCAGTGGTACTCAGACTCACTAAACATACACTTTACACTCAGTGTAAAGCTCACCCTAATTTTTACCTATTTTGTTTTTAAATGTTAATAATTCTATTACCTTAAATACCGTAAAATAGACCTAAGCAAGAGCGAAATCTCCTATGACAAGTAATTTCTTACTTAAAAGGCGGTTTCATCATTGGTTTTTATATTGTATCTTTTGGAAACGCAATAATAACATTTTCACACCACCTGCTCGACAATGTCCAATTACAAATCATGCAACCTCAACGTAAAGTACAACATTGTCTCTCTAGGGATATAAAGTTGTATGAAACTCCCTAGGGATTAAAGTGATTTGAATTTAGAACGTCAAATTCGTGTTGGAAACTCGTGGAAAACTCTGAGTAAAAAAATGCCCATATGGCATTGTAAAGAGGTTTGTTCGAAAATCGAACTGGCCACTATAGCAAAACTCGGAAAAAAAAGAAATAGGCGCGATTTTAAAGAATGTGAAACAAAGGAGATGTTTGGTGCTGTGATTTTCAGTGAATTTTATTGCAATATTTTTGTAATATAATATTATGTCAGTGACAATATTAGTGTTAACAAAAAATGTCGAGCGATAATGATTTTACTCCAGAGTTTATCAAAACAGACGATACTTATTTAATAGAGCCCTGGCCTTTTATTGCCTCGCAGTAGGTGTGAAAAGTAGAGTATGCTCCTCTGGAATAAAGCATGTCTTCGTCTTGGGCAGCTTGAACCCCTCGCTTCACTCAGGACTCTATATAACTCCCTCGCTACACTCGGGAGTTAACTTTAGAGTCCCTCGTTACGCTCAGGGTTCAATATACCGCCCGCGACATAAGACACTGCTTTATTCCCTTAGTGCATAATCTACTATTGTATTTGTATTTGTATTGAGTATAAACTCAACTTGGGTTTTAAGTATTACAAACGTGAACTTACAACTCAATTAAACTTTTAGCTGTTTTATACCACGTGCCAGAACATGAGCCTATGTTCCAGACAAAAAAATTAACAACGTCGGAAATTATGTTCCTGGTGCGTACTTTATAGAAAAAAACAAAAGTCAGTTAACTCTTAAACTCTTCTTCATCAGCCGTGAGACGTCTATTGTTGAACGAGGCCTCCCCCCTAGAATGCAATGGGGGGATTTGCCATAATCACCACGCTTGACAGGTGGATTGGTGATCGCAGTATTGGTGTTAAGTACTCAGTTGAATGCTGCTGCCCATCCCCTGATTTATTTATTTATTTATTTTGATTCAATCCATTATAGTCGACTTTTACGACATTTATTTATTTATTTATTCATCTAAAAGTTGTTTACATACTGTTCAATTAAATAAGTACCATAAAAACCCTACAAGGTTTGTCTTGGTACTTAGAGACACTATAGCTGCTACACAATCAACAAAAAGGTTAGATCAAAACATTATTTAACAAACACAATAGGCAAAATAGTGACACATAAACTCACACTCACACATCACTCAGCCGAACGCGCCAAGCAGCGTGTCAGCGGAGCAAAACAACCTGGCAATATACAGGGTATCCAATATCTTATATATTTTTTTAAGATATTTGTAACTTTATAACTAGATTTTTCATAACATGAGGTCAAGCTGTGTTTTATACAATCATAAATCTTTATCGGGCATTCCAAATCGTCAACTTGACTACAATCTATATTTTTTAGCAATGGTTGTAATTTATTACATACCTACACGGGAGGAGACTGAGGGGTCTATTCTTACAACGGACACACCACGGCACAAGCCTCAGACTCAGTATAGTTTGTTATTTCAAACTGTTGATAGTTACAAATGCTTGTAAAAGTTTTTTTTTTGTATAAATGTTGGAAATTTCACACTACATTATCTAGCCCCAAGCTAAGCAGAGCTTGTGTTATGGGTACTAGATAGCAGATATACTTAATACAATACATTACATAGATAGATATTTTTTATTATACATAGAGAATACCCAGAACACCCTGAACAAATATCTGCAGATCGTACAAATATTTGTTCCGAGGCGGGAATCGAACCCGCAACCTCCTGCGTCGCAGGCAAACCTTCGCCCTCCACGCCACAGAGGTCGTCTATTAAATTTGATATCTTAGGATCAGCGCCTAGGGGCGCTTTATGCTGAAGATCGTAAAGGATGGTAGGTTCTACTGTATCTGTAACTTTTTATTTTAATGGAAGAGGGACAACAATGTCAAATTTATGCAAGGTGCGTCAACGCGAGCTGCAAGCATATTGTGTGTTCGCAGCCTAATGGTACGCGTTTACCAAACACATAGACGACAGCGACCGACATTTTGGAAGGTATCTATTTAGCTGAAAGGGTTGATCTATCAATACGCCATCAGGCTATACGGGCTTTTTCATAGAGATGAAAGCCGCGGTATTTTGAGCGAAGTGCTAAAATAAAACGACTTTTCATAACTATTGATAGAACAAGATTTATAGGTACGTCCTATATCAGATATGCGATTGTAGTTAAGAGCTCATCATCATCATCATCATCATTATCATGTAGAAGTCCACTGCTGGGCATAGGCCTCCCCTTTAGAATGCCACGACGAACGTCGTCCGGTTCGTGGTCGCCTCTCGAGAGCCTTAATCCCCCAACGATTGTCAGTTCTGCGAACTTTATGATCTGCCCATTGCCGAACTTGCTTATTCCGAGAGCTATGTCTATGAACTTGGTTCTTCTACGGATTTCGTCGTTTCGTATTATATCACGTAGTGAAACCCCTAGCATAGCTCTCTCCAGAGCCCACTGCGTAACTTTGAGCTTGTCTATACGACCAATAGTTAACGACCACGTCTCAGTGTCGTAAGTCATAACTGGCAACACGCACTTAATAGACTATATTATATTAATACTACTCGACTATAATATGTAACTTTATATACTACTATAGCTAAGTGTCAACTATATTATACATATAGTTAGGTATAGGTAAATATTTAGTAAAGAGAAGTAAGTGCTCACGTAATCACGTTAGAGCAGGACCCAGTCAACTTTTTCACTTTTGAAGCTTTTTATTTTATTTAGCAGTTAGGTATTTCCACAGAGAATATACTGTGATAAAAATTAGTGACGTATGCAAAACTAATCGATAATTAGTCATGATAAACGCTGTACATCACCACGTAAATAAGGTTTCAATGTCGTTTATACCTCGATACGTTGCAACGTCATTATCGTTTACCATTGACGACAACCAGACCCTGGGTGTTATTACAAAACATGGACTAAGTCTGAGTTTAAACCAGAGTTGGACTACCAGTCTAGGCTTAAATATCGACCTTTGGTATATACGACTGTAATACAAAAGCGAGCGGAAAAGATGGTTTGTTTTCCAGAAGCAACTTTCGAGCTGATAGTCCAAGCTTTTGCCAAAAAAGACAAGCATGGACTGTCTCTGGTTTTTCTAAAACCAGGCAGCCCCCTAGTTTAGCAATGGTCTACAAATTGACAGTTGATTTCTTGTTGGAAGAAGGTTGGAAGTATGAATTTCAACATCTCAACTGTGATGTGACACAATCCGTCAGTTTATACTTTGGAAATTTGTGTAGTAGCGCGGGAATTTATTTCGGAAAACAAACCATCTGTTTTCGTATTAAAGTCGTATAAGCCTAATGTCGATATTTAAGCCTAGACTAGTACGCCTGGACTAAATTTAGATTTAGACCATGTTCTTAAGGCCGTAAGGGACGGTATTCACTAACACGTCAAGGAGGAATTGTCTAATATCAAACAATAGTTATCAGTAGGTAGACATCGTGTCAAAATGCCATCACATTATCTTGAAGCATTAACATCCACATCTCCGCTCTGCTCAGCTTTGATCAATGCCAAGCCAACAACAAACATAGCCAGGTATGTAGAATGATATGAGTAGGTAATAAGACCAGTCCAATCACTGCTGCAGGTAATCAATTATGTTGAACAGACCATGCTGACTAAACAAGCATTACACGGCTGTGAACACGGTATTACATTGATTGGATGTGGTATGTGGTTTCATAATAACCTCTTGAGAAGTCCTGAGCTCCTGGTAGGTACCTATTAAGTAAGTACTCTCTGTAAAAAGAAATAAAAGTAAATTTTGTATCATTGATTGAGCAGTAGATACTGGATATTAGATACAGATTTTTCTTGAAATTATCAATCAACCGTATTAAAATTTGTTTGTGAGTGATCATCTGAAAATTTGTATCGAATTTTATTGTGAACCTTCATCATCATCCGCCTGCAGAAGTCCACTGCTTGCTGGAAGTAGGCCTCCCCAAAGAATGACACGATGAACGGTTTTGAGCCGCCTCCATCCACCGACTTCCTGTGACCTTTATAATGTATTTAGTACATTTCTTCCTATATAATAATGCGTTTGTCTTGTTTGTGGTCGCCACTCGAGAACCTTTTTTCCACAACGGCTGTCAGTTCAGGTGTTTGCCGGTTGTTTTTTATTCAAAACAATAAAAATTCTCGTAATTAAAAATTACAGAACGAGCTTAATGATTGCATAACGGTAATTGTAGCGTCAGTAAATTGAAGAGTGAGTACCTAAACAATGTTCAACCTGCATTGAGTTACACATCAACAAAAGCTCGGTGGAAACATAATCCGGGCCTTTGACAACAGGCTGCAATTTAGTTGAAAACCAGTATTTTCATCTGTAGGTAATGAAAATTACTTCTGGGTGGTTACACATTTTGCACAACATGATTTTGAGTAGTTCTTTGACAACATGTTTATTGTTCTCTTTGCTACTGGGAATGACTCGTTATTACGTATATAAAGCGGATAAAGCATAATTATTGGCAGCTCACTGTAACCCACAGCTGGGCATATACCTCGTCTCTCAAATGACACACCAGCTTAATCTAAGCTTTTTGCATCCAGGTGTGCCTGTATCAGAAACAGTGACATAAATTGAACAACGAACCAGTACCGTTATACTGAACCGCTTGTATGAAAAAAGCTTCACATCACATCATTCAGCTTGCAGATGTCCACTGCTGGACATACGTCTTCCCCTAGAATGCCACAACGAACGGTCTTGAGCCGCCTCTATCCAACGACTTCCTGCGACGTTTAAGCTAACTTAATAGCTTTGATCTATTTGTAGTTGTAAAAAGTGGATTTAAATAGTTTTGCGTGTACTGTAATATAATTTTGGTAATTTTAAAGATTCAACTCTTTCGAGTCTTCATCAGAGTGAGTGAACTGAGTGAACTGAGTGAGTTAGCTTGTCGGTGCCTAACTTTGTACGATTTATGTTCATAATAAAGGTAAAAAAAAAATAAAAATTTTGGGAATTATATATTTATTATGATTAAACTTTTAATTAAAAGTGTCTCATAGTAAATACCATGCAATTAAAAAAACACCAAGGTTGGTAAGGATAATGCTTTTAGTGAGTCTCATTGAAACCGTTAAACGTTAGGTAGGTATGTAGGTACTTTTAGATATTTTGATAGGGTATGTAAAATTTATGCACTACGTGCTGACGTCTCAAAAGAATTCTTGTGATTATATAAATACAGAATATTTTGCGTTAAAAAAAATATTGTTACATGTTGGAGTTTAATGGTACAAGTCGTAGGTATTTCTTTGTATTTCAACGATGTCATCCAGCTACATGACCAAGAAAATAAGCCGCTGAGTAAGTATTTATAAAATAAATAAGTTACTTTTCACTCTGATTTCAGACTTCATTAACATAACCTGCAATTGAACAAGTTTTTTGAAATATATGTTTTTCAAAGCAAGCTTTTATGAAATTGGTGACCGTAGTCGTGAGTTGCCTGGCTACTATTAATCATCGAGGAGTTCCATTATCCATCTTCCATCTCCATCATCAGATAAACTTACTGTCACAAAAATATTGTTTTGAAAAAAATTCACGTCAATGTTGTGCGAAACTGGTTTCAAATACAGTTGCAACGTTTTAATACACACGCGTCGCGTTAACATTTTTAGTTTCTTTTGGTACTACATACTAAAAAGTTGACAAAATAAAAGCTTTTAAAAATAAAACTCGACTCATAGCGAATACTATAAAGTTGTGGAGTTTTACATGCAATGGCAGGAAAGGTCACATTATTAAAAGTAAGCGCGCGATTTAGTACAAGGTGCTTTATTTAATAGGAATTTCAATCTGTTTACTTTATGCTAGCAAAATTCGTAGGGACATAAATTTATTGGTATTTATTTACCAAAATTACCAACATTCCCGAACAAATAATTACCCAGTACCTGAACAAAGTTCACTGGGATCACCTTAAGCCAGACACAGACACATTCATCTTGAACTTTTCAGACCAGCTACCAAACACGTAGCTGTAATGCCTATTGAAGTATTGGAAAATGCTTGTGATAGCCTGCAGTTTGTAGTTTAGTCAGATTTATGTGAGTTGTTCTACTGCTGCTGTAGCTTATTTTTCTTTTGAGGTACCTTATTCACGTACATTTTTAATTGTAGGATTATTGTACCTACGGGTGTTTGAAAATAGAGAGTTGTGCTTTTAAGGTAGATCTCCCCGTATCTGAGAAAGTACCTGCTTCCAAAGTTGTCTTACACACTAAAACCTTCCTCAATAAAAACACTACTCTATAGTGAAAACTGTATTTGAATCTGTCCGCTAGAACTTGAGTTAAAGTATACATACAGACAGACAAACAGACTAATACGGGTAAACAGTAGTCTGTACACTGATATTATGGAAATTTAATACAGAGATAGAGAAGAGAAGATAATACTTCGTCAGTATAATTAGTTATACTGTGTCAGTATGCATGCACTACATTTATTTCTTGGGACTGTTTACTATATACCTATATACTTATCTTCAACTAGTGGAATGCCCACGACTTCGTCCGCGTGGATATTTTTCCATACAAACTCCAACACCTCTGCGCATACTGGGTGAATTCCAGAAATTTATTTCTTAGTCCACTTAGACCACAAAATGAATGTACCCTCCAGATTTCTAGGGCTTACGGTTTATATAATATAGGCTGCGTATTAGTATATAGTCTGTCAGTCACGCAACAATTTTATGTATATTGATTTGTACTCAACTATACTTACAATAAGTACAAGTAGCTTTCAACCCTTTATTGTATGCTTGTGTAGTGAAGGCATTCTGATGTCTGCACGTAAACATAATAATAATTAGGCTAGAGTAAAGCAAGATAAAACTAAATATAACTATAGATACATAAATTATATAACATGCATAAACATTCTAATCTAATAGTGTCAAATAAATGTAAAATCAAATTTACAAAAATTTTGAATGTATGTGATTGATAAATATTTCCGAATGAAAATGTTGCATGTGTTCAACCCTAAATCATTCAGCTGTAACCCGCATGATGAATGGGAAGTTTGAATGTAATTGAATGAGGTCAAAGCCTAAAGGGGCATATAATTCCTTGGATATGACTGATTATTTGGTGGGTGTCCACTCCATTAATCAAGATTGTAACGTGATCGATTTTCTAACACAGTGGTGTTATGTAGCCGGATAAGATCCTAATCTTTGATATTTTGGACGAAAAAATACGTTCACTTTAACTATACTTTGACGACCTCTGTGGCGCGGCGGGCGAAGGTTCGTCTGTGACCCAGGAGGCTGTGGGTTCGATTCCCGCCTCGGAACAAATATTTGTACGATCTGCAGATTTGTTCAGGGTGTTCTGGGTATTTTCTATGTAGTATAATAAAAAATATCTATCTATGTAATGTATATGTTATCTAGTTGCCATAACACAAGCTCTGCTTAGCGTGGGGCTAGATAATGTTGTGTGAAATGTCCAGCATTTATTTATTTATAAAACTTGGATTATCCTTGTTAGTTACAGTTAGTTGGAAACTGCTTGTCAATACAAGAGACAAAACACGTCTCTTGCATTAACAAGCAGTTTCAAATTCGATCGAAAGAGAAAACACGATGTAAAAATTTCTAAATTATTAAAATAAAATATCCCTAAGATTACGATAAGTTATATTATGTAGGTGGAGACATAGGTGGCCAGTCCTTATCTTGTGTCACACGGAGTGCTCCTTAAGTGTTTCACAGATTCCAAACTTTTTTAAACAAGACTTTACTTTTACAAAGCGGAACCTCTATAATAAAGAGCTAATATTATATAAGCATCCATCCGTGATTTCGCTTGCTTGGCACAGGGCTTAATAGTAGCCTATGTGTAATTCAGGGCATAACCTATCTGTGTACCAAGTTTTGCCGAAATCGGTTTAGTGTGATTGAGACATCAAAGATCAAAAATTTCACATATTAGGTAAGTAAGATAGGATATGAAATCAAATGTAAGATAAGAAGGATAGAATAAAAAACTTCCTGCTAGGCAAAATCTTCTCGCCACACTGGTTGTTTGTACCAAAGGTTACAATCTAAGGAGTCTTATAGCCTTGCTACTCCTCTTTTCAGTGGTAATGATCGAGAAAGTACCAGTGGCGTAAGAAGTATTTTTTTTAAATACTTTTCAGTTATGACCTTTTACAACCAAGACGTTTTATCTATATTATGGTATTTTTTCCACCAACACATTTTGCCCACATAGACATGCAAGGCTACATGAACTCAAGCCGGATATTCCGCGTTTATTAGTAGCACGGTTAGACGATTGGATCTTGCTTATTGTACCCACACAAGTTTATACTTTTATTGATAGGTACCTAATTTTATATATTGTAATAATCAAAACTTTTTTGATGTTATTTGGTGTACACTAAATTATAAACAAAAAAAAATTAAATCATGTCCTACCAAAATGGTTTTTAGACATGCATCTATCGTTCGTTACCAAGCTGAAACATGTAAAATTTATGTCCATAACAAATCCCCCGTAGAATGCTACTACCTTCATCCTGCCTTCATCCACCGTCATCCTGCGACCGTACAATGTCATCGGGTGAGGGGCCTTCCGAAGCTGCGTCTTTCGATTCGTGATTGTCACAGGATAACTTTTATTCTCCTAGCAGTTGTCGTTTCTGCAAGCTTTATGCAATAAATAACAATCATACTCAGGTACTTTTACTTAACAATAATTTACCACTTACCACGCTCTACTACACTCCGATAAGAATTACAAACTAATCACAGTAATTTCGACAAATATATGTATTGACAATGTACAATTACGACAAGTGATATTTCATATCCGAAACCCAATTGATAAATTATATAGGTAATTATGCAATAGTTAACATGCTCACGGCTAATGCTCTATTTCAATCAATTGACTATTGAGTTCCTATGACTGTATTGCTACTGTGAAAGTGTGAAACATAATGATTGTTAACTTACTAGTAGATGCAAATAGGCAGGTACCTAATTAGCTTGTTCATTTACATCTTTCGGTCGGTTCTTCTGTCTGAAGCCATAAACTATGCTTTTGACAAAATATACAACAAAACGTTGTGCCTTGTTAGCTATAATGAGGATTCGCTATAGATACACGTTTTTCTCAGTAGCACAATTAAGTCACTCCTTGATATCGACTAGTCTCACTCTACAACAGAAATAAATAATGAAAAGCCATATTTTGAGCGACTGTCTCTTGTAGGTATATTGTTGACTTGCCTGAGCTTATACAGATTTGGTTGCTAGTCAACATACACTGGTGAATGTCAAACACTCGCAAATTTCAGACATTGACTGTAACAGCTGCTTATACCATTGAATTTGTATGGCAATATATAATTTGTCACGGTCAAACATATACCGTTATTGATACTATCTGTATCAATAAATTGGATCTTTTATATTGTGGGACTATCAATTATTACTGCTGCCTTTGTAGCTGATATTTATTGTGCAATAATGTATTCTAGGGCACAAAGAGTGAGCCTCGAATCAAACAGCAGCTATATGGACGATATATTATGTGAATAAAACATTATTGAGTTTGTTGGCATTTTTACGTTTTGTTAAGTCTGGAAAATCTTTTAAGGAATTGGTTTGGTATCGTTTAAGAAAACAACGATATATCACAGTACTCTTATGAATCAAAAATCTTTAACAATTTATGTTTTAGAATTTGTTTTTATTTTAACACCCTAGGTACTACATCAACTCAATCAACATTCATGTAAGATTCCAAAGCCCTATAAGTAATTTATAGCTGCAACTTAAGGCCTGAAAAAGTTAAATGATAATTCACATCTTTGCCATTATTTCCTATTTTTATTTTAAACTGTAACATTAAATTTTTCATTTGTTTTATTAAAAAGGAGCTTATTTTGCTTTTTCTTTATTCTTTAGTTTCAAGTCAAAGCTTTTCTTTACTTCAAGATTTACCAAAAAAAAGTAGTGTATCTGTATGGTGTATGTACATAATAATATTATGCATATGACATACTATAGTATTTCATCAGTATATAGAAGTCCACTGCTGGACATAGCATAGGCTTCCCCTATGGAATGCCACGTGTTTGGTCCATCGATAGGTACATACACTGCTTCATTCGGTTTGTGGTCGCCACTCGAGAAAATGTATTCCCAAATGGCCACTTCAATTTGCTAGTTCTGAGAGCTAATGTCAGTGATCTTAGTTCTTCTACGGATCTCATTTCGTATTCTATTATATTTATATTTCTAGCACGTAGTGAATTGTATTATAATCATTTATATTATTTATTTCTATCTGACTCAGATCTGCAAGCTGAGTTCTTCAAGACTGTCTATAAGAGGGCAGTTAAAGGCAAGTGCAAGCAATTCATTTGGGACAGTCCACTTACCCAACTGCTCAGCAATATGGGCCACCATACCTCAAGCTATTATAGTCACTGAACTAAAGTAGAGTGACCAAATAAGAACCAAAGACACGAAGAGAGAGAGAGAGGGAGAGAGAGAGAGAGAGAGAGAGAGAGAGAGAGAGAGAGAGCATTCCAAACGTGCACACGTATAATACAGACGCACTTTGATATATTTATTTAGTTTCAACGAGTTTGTAACGCGTTAAATACATACGCGTTCTTGAAACACGCAAAATACGCGTTCTTGAAACGCGCAAAATATGCCGTGGCTTGGCGTATTTCTGCTCTGCAAAGCTCTTAAGCGTTGAACCGCAAAATTACGCCTTTCCTCTATTATGGATAGGTATGCCCCAAGAACTTTCGTCAGCTTTCATTCCAGTTTTAATAAAAAGGTGGGTGTGTGAATGTGCCACTAGACTGTGTAGCACTTCACGTTTAGGCGGGAGATGTGAGAATTTCCCTGCTGAAGGACACTTCTACTACCCGAAGTGGTTCTAAGATGCGCTTTGCACGTGTCTTTTTACAAGAAAATTGCGAAAACTAGAAATTCGTAATGGTGAAATTGTACAATGATGTTTTGTATGACTTTACCTGTCTGGCACATCTGGTTTTTATGGAGCTATTATTAGTTAATCTATTGTTATTTTTGTTAATCGCGCCTATGTGGGAGAGCTTTAATCCACTATTTGTATCATTATAACTAGGTACAATAAATATATGCTAAATATCAAATAATTGCTTGATTCGTTCATTTGACTGTAATAAATAATAATAATGCGGTTTGAATTGTAATGACAGGTAGTCACGAGTCAAGCTCAAGGCTTTGAAATTGAAACCTTAACTCTGATGGATTAATGCAGTGAATAAAGCCACACAATTAGAGCAACTAGATAAGCCACCAGAGCGTATAAAGTCCGGTCACGTTGTGTATTCTTTTTTTTGAAAGAAAGAAAGAAAAAGCATTTTTTTGTGCCAAAAAAAACAAGAATGACACGGGAAAAAGACACACATACAAACAGAGATTAAGAAAGATTATTAAAAATACACAGAAGACAAGCATTACATTAATAAAAATAGTGTGCCTCTCAGTACCCACCAGTCATACAACACTGCCACAAATTGGCGTCCAGCTCAGCATTTCTTGTGTTGTGGCAACACAACGCTGATCTTCCGCTGAAACCATACAGGTGAAAACACGGATGTCTGCTTCACAACTATATAATATATTATATTTAATTTAAGAATGAAATAACGATTATGAAATATATACAAAAATAATAATAATATAGAAGTATACGTTAAAAGTTATTCCAAAGTAGTACGTCAACAACGTAGTGCAGTTGAGATGTAGGTGGACGTAAAAAAACAGTATTATCTAAAAGCAGCGTATGAGGAAACAAAAATGTAAAAGTAAGCAGTGCAAAACAATGAATAAGAACAAAACACAAAAACATTTTATAAAAAGTTGGTCATGACTAATAGAAGTGCTGGGGATAAGAGAAAAATAAAATAAAAAATAATAGTGCAAGAGATATACAGAAACTATGCGGCGATCGCGGGCAAGCAACAATTTTAAATAATTTTTAACCTAACCTGAAGAAATAAAAACTTAGCACACTACAAGATTGACACCTCGTTTCTCAGGTAACCACGTTGTATTTGGTGACTCATGAGATACATTTTCAGTTTGTGTCTAAAACCTTGAATACTTTGTAGTTCTCGAATTGGCGGAGGAATGTTGTTCCAGCACTTTGAAGCAGCGTACCGAAAACAGCCTTTTTTTTTTGGGATCCATACCCAATGGGTGACAAACGGGACCCTATTATTAAGCCTCCGTCCATCTGTATACCTACCTGTTTATCTGTCTGCCTGTCTGGGATTCTGCCACAGGGGTATATCTCGGCAGCCCTAAGAGGAAACCAGTAGCTAAACATTTTGACAGATTATGTGTTTTTTGGGCATATTATACTCTATCCAATTAATAAAAATATAAAAAACTAAATACTCCCCTGGGGAATCACTTTAGAATTCTCTAGCCAAGAAAACCGATAGCGCGTTCTAATACGTTCTCTAGCCTAGAAAACCGATAGCGCGTTCTAATATACTAGTGGCGACATCTAGTCTTGAATTGAGTAAGCTTTGAGACATGTAGTAGTCTCCCTATACGGGCCCTTCCCCTTCATGATCTGTTTAATATACCTTTAAAGTTCCAAAAATATAAATATTTATTTCATAGAAATCGGATTAGCCTTTACGGAGTTATTAAGCTACAAAACTATATCAAGATATCGCATTATATAAAATGATCTTGACAGACAGGCAGACAGACAGACAACAAAGTGATCCTATAAGGGTTGCATTTTTCCTGTCGAGGTACTAAACCCTAAAAAATAAATAAGAAACCGATCTAGTAAATGTGTATCATGTACAAAATGAAAATGGAAATTAGATTATTCAAATGCAATGCAATAGGTATAGAGATTGGCTTTAATTAGGTAAACTCACCGCGTATATTTCCAGTTGTTTGCTTACTGCAAAATTGCACTGTGGTTTGACTAGGATGGGAGAAAAACAATTTTGTTCAAAAAAACATTTTTGAAAACATGTTTTTATTAAATTTGTGATTGGAACCGCGAGCTGATCAAAATAAGCCCAAACACAACTAGGCTACTATTAATCATCGAGGAGTTCCGTTGTCCACCTTCCATCTCCATCATCAGATTAGCTCACCGTCACAATAATATTGTATTGTCATCTGAACATGAGTATAATAAATTTTAGCTCAATCGGTTGGGTGGAACTGATTCAAAATTCAGTTTCAAGATTTGTCCCACACTAACTTACATACATACTGACATTAACTTACAATATCACTGTTAAATTTACTCGCAATTGAAGTGAAAAGCAGAATGTTATAACTCGTTTAAAAACCCATTTTATCTTCGACTTAAACATATACCCTAGCCTTCGGCTCTGGTGAATAAACGTATCGGTTAAAATGGCTTATTTTATGCACTTGTTAAATAGTCTACTATTTTTTGTATTGGATGGGTAAATTTTAATGTTTTGAATGTATTGGACTTTCAAAAATTTCTCACAGATGACGTTGCGGGCGGGAACAGCTGGTATTTTATACAGATGACGATTTAAAGATGCTACAACTGACAATGAAGCAACAGACCAGTGTGAAGGAGTGTGCCATGTTTTCATAGTAAATTTACATACATCTACATATCTCTACTACATACCTATATAATTATATGACACATAAAATATAACATAACACTCATGTTCTGTAATAGGATTCGGAAAATAAGTTATTTTTATTTATTTTTTGTCTACTGTTGTTCTACTGGTAATCTTATCATGGTCCTCATGATACAGGCTGTGGGGATCGTCAGAAATTCGTCACTTTAGTTAAGCATGTTCTCTTATGTATTACACTTATTATAGTTTTAAGTTCTTTATTTATTAGCAATAAATATTTTTTTCTATATTTTTTTTTCTTTTATATACTAAGGGGCAGTTATTAGATTCAATAAAATGATTTGAAGGGAATGAAGTAATAGAGATGTGTCAAGAACGTTACGAATACAAATCCGTGGTATCTGTCTACCCCTCCAAGAAACAGAAATTAGATTATCTATGCATGCATGTTGGAAGGAAACAAGTGAAAATTTTCCAGTAGCAAGTTATGGACCAAAGCGTCCGAATTTGCCCTAATCACAAGTTTCATTTTAATATTACTTATAACCAAAACTCGCGGTGCTATCCCACTCTTTCGTTTGTATGGAAATTGTGGTCAAACTGTACCTTGAAGTGCAACCTTAATTATTTATTTATTTTATTATGATGATATAGCATCGTTAATTTAACACTTATCTTGAGAAAATAAGATAAAACCTTTTTAGCACGATGGCGTGAATGTGTTGTCAAGTGATAACCATTGACAATATGAGCTAAGTGTGTTTTAGCACTGCATTCATAATCATTTCCGCATTGATAAAGTTTTTTCTCACTTGAAACGACGATATAAGTGAGTGTGGTGTGAGCTCATCATATTAATACCCATTTTGTAGATGAAGAGATGGCTGCAAAAAATCCCAAGTGCGAGTTGGACTCGCATGGAGATGGTACCGTACAAGTAGAATGCCCAAATATACTACACTGCAACTATACTATACTACTATACGGTTGGTATAGTAACCACTGGACCAATTAACTTACTAGTCAATCAATACAATTGTAGTATTTTCCCGTTTCCCGTGGGAATTTATGAACTTAGGATTTTCATTTAGGTTTTCCTGTAAAATATGAGTTAAGCCTAATATTTCATAATTTTTTAAAATATTAAATAAAAAAACAACAATAGAATATATTAATATTGTTTATTGTACAAATTAAAAAACAAATCATGTGCATAGGCGAACTCAATGCTAGGAAGCATTCTCTACCCGCAAACCTTTGTGTATTGCGGATAAATAACAAACAGCAAATATACAACAACTTATTAAAACAATATGGTGTTGAATGTTGACAAATATATTTATTGTTATAAAAAAACATTTTATGTACAAGTTGTTATATTATAAGCAATATGAGCAAACAAAAAATACTATAAATCATTGTGATGAACAACTGCATGCACAAAGCTATCAAATTGATTAAGTGTTGGTAAGATATTGAATGTACCTGCTCTGTTATCTTTTGAAGCAGCTATTTCTTACATATTGCCGTAGCTTTCACACAGTCATCTCCCGATCTACAAGGAAATGACATTTTGCGACACCGTTGATTTTTTTTCTCGCCTGTCATCTCTTCCTGCACACGATGATACGACGTATTGAGTTGTCTGTCAACACTTTTATTATTTATTTCTATGTAGGTCTATTCTTTTGTCGATTCACACTAGGGTTGAGCTACATATTGAACATACGCTTCAGCACTGCACTTTTACTATACCTAAGTATGATTTATACGGAATGTCATTAGCACCACGCATCCGTACGCATTCAGACAAAACAAAACAAGCTCGTATTAGTATTTTGAACGTGACTCGAAAACGGTTCTAACAGTTTCGATAAAATTTGGTATAATAATATAGGGTTTCTCAGGGGCGAAAAAAAATTCTACCTATTATATCATGGCTCATCTCTGGGTAAAAGCGTTTTCCGAGTTTTAGAGTAGAATATTTGATCTGTCATTAGTCCACTCCACGTCAAGCCCAAATTCTTGGTATGGCTGGAATCGCCATAATTTCGGTACATACGTGTGTGTAGCTCAACCCATACCCAAATAGAGACGTAGGAAGTGGAATGTGCTATTGTGCGTGTTATGTCATTCAAAATGAATCCTGTTTGGGCGGAATTTAAAGTTGACCCATTGTTGTATTGTCACACCTTTAGCACAGTAGGTATAACTATAATTATAAAACTGTGCCTTTATGAATGTGTTCATCATCATCATTATCATCAGTCAGAGACGTCGACTGATAAAGGAGAGCCCATGGAATGGCACAAATAACGCTCTTAAGCCGCAACCATCCACTGACTATCTATGATCGTAACAATACCGGTACGTCGGCGTCGGTCGGCTGTCCCCCGTATTATTTGCGTCCTGCGTCTTTATTGTTTTTAGACATTAAAATGATTTACGCTTTGTTACCCGGCCGTAATTAAGCTTACCGTGCTTTGGACGTGGTGTGTCTGGTCTAAGAATAGACCCCTCTGTCTCCTCTCATGGATGTCGTTCAAGCCAACTAAGGGATTGCACGGGCATTAGCATTCACCTGAGTACTGAACATCAATACTGCGATCAATCCGTCTGTCACGCATGGTTATAATGGAAAATCCCCCCCTTGTATTTAACGGGGGAGGCCTCGTCCAGCAGTCAACGTTAGTGATAAGTACTCAGATGGATGCTGCTGCTCCATTCCCTGGGTGTTATCCCTTAGTAAGGCTTTTACTACATCCACGGAAGAATAGGGGTCTATTTTCAGGCCATACACACCACGGTACATAACATACCAAAGATTAATTAGTATAACTTGAATTAATTGATTCAAGCGTGATTTTGCGGAAATCCATTCTACAATATAAAATAGACGAACAAATATATAGTAACAATTCCGCTCCTCTCCAACGAAAACTCTGAAAGAATTCGACACGTGTTTCGCCTCTCAACGAAGCATCCTCAGGAAACAGTAGGCTCACTGCGTGCTAGAACGAAAAAGACACACTACTGCAAAAACTCCGCAGCCATGTTGCCTCTTCGAACGCCGAACAGAAAGTTCGGTGTTTCTGTTCGGCGTTCGAACGTTCGGCTGCGGAGTTTTTGCACACTGGTGCTTAGAAGGATTTCAAAAAAAATTGTACAACATTCTATCCCACGTGTATATGTATAACATAACACCCGAATAGTCAGTCATACAGAAATGTAAACAAAAAACAAATTAGGACTCAATAAAAAACCCTCTCATAGACATTGAACTTAATTTACTTGTATGGAAAACTTATGGTATCATACACCTTTAATTATAATAAAATAATTATTGGAAAATCCCCCCATTTAATGGAATGGGGGGAGCCTAAGCCTTGTCCTTCAGTGGACGCAAACAGGCTGGTGATGATAATACCTTATTGGAATATATAGATAAAACTCAACATCGTCTCGATACAAAAGGGGTTTCTGTCAATACCTTACAAAGTTTGGGAGTTTCCCAAAAACCGAGAGAAATTTAATTAATTCGGCACATTCTATAACAATTACTAGAGTTCGACGAGCCGAAGTGTAAACGAACCTTAAACTCTGGTTTATCAAGAAACTGTGGCCGTCATACCATCACGAAGCGGAGTAGCAGCAGATACCAAACTTAAACGTATCTCAATTGACTATAAGACGACCTCCGTGGCGCGGTGGGCGAGTATCCGGCTGAGATGCAAGAGGTGCGGGTTCGATTCCTACTGCGAGACAACGTTTACATGACATGCAAAATAATGTTTGTTCCGGGACTGGGTGTTGTGGTACCATGGTACTCGTAGCTCCTTGATACTCACTACACAGGGAATCTTAGTTTGCTAACAGAGGCCCAATTCTTTTATTTAAAAAATATTAAATTATAATCTCTTGAAAATTGGCACGGTTTCCAAATTTCTAATATCTGAAACTCATTGATAAAATTCTTATAAAATATGATATCAATACAAGTGCCTCCTCCAGTAAATCTCCTGAAAAACGGTGATTTGCGGCCTTTTTGATGATCTTTAGTCAGTCAGTGACATTCAAAAATTGCACCCCAGGTCTATGTATGTGGATTTTGGGTGTTAAGTTATGTTATAAAAGTTTGATAATAACGAAGACCGCTATATCACGTCCGTCTTTACAATAGTCGCTGGTTCAAAGTTCAGAGCCTTAGCGACGCCTACTCTTTGCTATTATTATGGTTTCAAAATTAATTTGTTTTATAACAAGTTACTCGCTTGATCAGTTCTCGAGAAAGTCAAGTAAAACTGAATTTTAACGAGAAAATACTGTTGCTTCGTTTCGTGTAAAAAAGCTTTCTTGTGTTTTGCTCCCTGAAGCCTTGCTCTGGATAGATATTTAAGATCCCGACGTATACCTCGATGAATATTTCGGCAGAATTACACTTCAACTATATCCTAATTTTCTGGTTCATAGTTTAAAAATCTTAATTCAATTATATTCACAAAAGCAACTTGTTGCAAGATCTGATTTGTAGTTTTTAAATTAAAAAGAAACCATAAAGCCAGATGTAATGAAAAAACGTAGTTTCTCATTTATTTTTAACTAACTTCAAAAAAAGGAGGAGGTTCTCAATTCAGTTGTATTTTAAAACAACAAGTTAGATCTTCATAAATTTTGTAGATGCAATAGGATAAGAAATACCTATCTAAGTAGGCACTATCCTAATTTTTTAAACAATGCACCGAAATTAAAAAATCAGCTAAAATAATCGACGTAGTGGACTTGGGAACCTTAAGAAGCTTATTTGGCTTTGCCTTGTCAGATGCGAAGTAAGAGGCACTGGCAGCATTCATCATCATCAGCCTTTAGACGTCCACTATTGGACGAGGCCTCCCCCATAGAATGCAATGGGGGGATTTGCCATAATCACCGCGCTTGACAGGCGGGTTGGTGATCGTAGTATAGGTGTTGAGTACTCAGGTGGATGCTGCTGTCCATCCCCTGATGTGATCCTTTAATCGGCTTTTACTTCTGGGCTATGTATGTAACTGCTGAGTGTTATGTAATGTAATACGACATCCACGGGAGGAGATAGAGGGAGATATTCTTAGGCCGCATACACCACATAGCGTTATAGTCTAGTATTTTTTAAATTCTATCCTACTCCGACTAATATTATAAACGCGAAAGTTTGTGAGTATGGATGGATGAATGTTTGTTACTCTTTCACGTAAAAACTAATGAATGGATTTTAATGAAACTTTACAATAATATAGCTTTTACATGAGAATAACACATAGGCTACAATTTATAAAGATATTGTGTGAATTGTCCATAATATTACGATAAGTGTCAAGTAATTAGGAAAAAATCTACCATCTGCGAGCTATTCTGGCGTGCGCTGCCAAAACCGCTAAAGTTACACATATGTAATGTATGATAGAAATGTGTATTATTATCTTAAATAGTCCTACAAAAAAGCCCGCCACAGTATATATCTTATGTGTAAGCCATTACAGCCAAAATGTGTATATGTGTATAATATTATAAACGCGAAAGTTTGTTACCTATTATGTTTGTTACTTCTTCACGCTCAAACAGCTGAACGAATTTGAGGGAAATTTAGAGTGGAGATACCTTATACCCTGGATTAACACATAGGCTACTTTTCATCATCATCAATTTTCATCATTATTCACGCGGGTGAAACCGCGGGGCGCAACTAATATAGCCATAAATACATTCCTTCTTTGTTTGATATGAAACTTTGAACTGTAAAATCATAACTAAATAAACTAGGTCTAGGTTCCAACAAATTTGCTCTCAGTTATCTAATACCAGCATAATAGGCATCATCAGGGCCCTTATTCTCTATATGGCCAAACGTAACATAACGCGGGCTCGT